>CM061137.1:49137867-50376873 GCA_030789695.1 Scilla litardierei | reverse complement strand
GCTCATTGTTGGATGCCATGTTTTCCAGAATATTCCCGGCATCTTCCTCGCTTCGGGACATGAAGGAACCCCCAGCCGCGGCGTCCATAGAAGATTTAAGGTCATCCCTCAACCCATTGTAGAACAAATTGATAATCTGCCACTTCGGAAGCTCATGGTGAGGGCATCTTCTTTGCATCTCTTTATATCTCGTCCAAGCCTCATGCAAGGACTCGTGGCTGGCCTGGGAGAAGGAGGAGATCTCACTCCTCAACTTCATGGTCTTCCCCGGAGGAAAGAACTTCGTCAGAAAAGCATTGGAGAGCTTCTCCCAGGTGTTGAAAGTGTTGGGGTCCTTCCCCCTTAACCATTGCTTGGCTTTGTCCCGCAAAGAGAAGGGGAACAGCTTCAGATGGATAGCCTCTGTAGTGACACCATTAATTCGGAAGGTGTCGCACTTCTCCAAGAAGGAGTCCAGGTGCTCTATCGGGCTCTCCATGGGCTCACCCGCAAACTGGTCCTGCTGGATCCATGTCACTAGAGACGGCTTCAGCTCAAAGCTTTGGGCCGCAATAGCTGGAGATCGGATGGCGGAAGTGGACTCGATAGATGGCATCGAGTATTCCAGCAGAGACTTCTGAGGTGGGGTGTTCTCCTCCATGGATTCGGGATCTTCCCTTCTCCGCTTCTCGGTGGCCAAGCGCCTAAGGGTGGCGTTAATCTCTGGATCGAGGGGAATCAAGTCGTCAAGACTCCTTGAACTCCTGCGCATGAAAAACAACAAACACCCGTGAAGCGACAAGTGGGAAAGAAACAGATAAAATAAGAAATAAAAATAAGAAAAACAAATAAGAAAAAGAAAAAGGAGAATGCGAAAATTATCGCGAGGTAGGGATGTGAGCTAGACACGAGGATTCAAGAGATCCTAAAATATCAAGCACGTTGCCTCCCCGGCAACGGCGCCATAAACTTGACCGGCGCCCCGCTTGCGTCGCGGCGGCGCGGTGTCGTTTACCGCAAGTTTCACGGTTAGTGTAGGGTGCGGGAATATTGAACTCAGGGAGGCGAGGTTGTGCTTGGGTCAGGTAGGACCTAAATCACCCCGAGGGGCGAGCTAGCCCGAATCGGTGGTTGGTTGTCACGAAAGGAAATGAAAGCGTATGAACAAAAAGAAAGTAAACCCGGGACTTTGGTTTCCGACCCGACGAGAAACTCTCGCCGCTACGGCCTACGGGTATGGATAGCGATCGGGATTAGGGTCTAATGGTGAGACGTTGCCTCTGAAAGTGGTACCGGCGTCCCATGGGCCCGATATTCCGGTCGGTGCCCAGGATGATACACCAGACTTCCCGGATTCGATCAGTGGGCACTCCCGTGTCCATAAACACTGATCGATCCCGGAAGCACTAAGTCCGCAACGATATCTCCCGACGTCTCATCCTGCCGCTCCCGCGTGCTAGGATTCGGCGTCTACGCTAAAGGCGTGAGCTTTGGCTAGGGAGTCAACCGCCAAGTTTATTCCCCCTTGGCCCGACGGTCAAAGGCGGTCTTTTTCCCGCCGATGACAATGAAACGCCCCGCGTAACCGTTAGATTCCTACTCCCTATCGATTTCCTAACCCTATGGACGCATCGGGAAGAGCCCCCGAAGGGGCTTCCACCAAAATCCCAGATTTGGGAACTACTCACAAAAATTCATGAAAAAGCAATCTAAATGAAATTTAACCGTTAGAATCATAATCAGACAATTGCAATGCGGAAGTAAAGGAGTAGTAAAGACAATACTAAAAAATTAGAAAGATCTGAAAACTTACTTAAGAGTAACAATTACAGCCGTCACAAGGAAATAAAACAGTAAAAAAATACAACTCTCCCGTTTCTGGAACCCTAGGGGTCCTATATATAGATTTTCGGATCAACCGATCGGGTGACAAGTCAACCGATCGGTTGATCCGTTACAGATAAATTACAGAAAACGGCGAGTTTTCACCCGATCTCACGAACCGATCGGGTGAGTTCTTGAGCGACCGGTTGGATCTTGGAGCAGTCGGGTGAACCGGTCGGTTCGACGCCCGTGTCTTCAGCTCTTTTTCTCAGCTACAGATGAACCGATCGGGTGAGAGTCACCCGATCGGTTGGAATTCTGCTCGAAAAGACAGAGAACAGCCGCCCGCAGAACCGGTCTGTGAACCGGTCGGGTGACTTCTTCGTGAGCTGCGGTAGCGACCGGTTGGTGCACGCGTGCATCACCCGATCGGTTGGAGATGACCAACCGACCGGGTGAGGGCCAGAAAGATGAATACTTCGTCGTTTGACCCCCTGGATCACGCGTGACTTCTCCCGTTGCTCCGGGGACTTGGGATATCATCGTAAAAGGTGCCCTACGTGGTCGAACTCCTGCAATCATCGACAAACAAAGAAAAGTGAAAGAAAACGGGAAAACATACGAAAACGAATAAGAGACGGCGGAAAACACGGAGAAACACAAAAGAAAACGTGCGTGAATATATGAAATATCGACGCACGTCAATACTCAGTTATCTTCATCAAGCATGGTAAAACCATTTGATAACTTTATGAAATCGTATATACCATTGCCTCGAGGATTATTTAAGATCATATATGGACTTATGAAGTTTACAAACCTTATGTTCGTTTCCTTCTTTTACAAACCCTGTTGGTTGTTCCATATAGATCTCCTCGTCCAATTCTCCATTGAGAAAGGCAGTCTTTACATCCATTTGATGTAATTCGAGGTCTAAGCAAGCTACCATTGCCAGAATCAGTCGAATCGAGGTAAAACGCACAACAGGTGAGAAGGTCTCTTCGTAGTCTATCCCTTCCTGTTGCGTAAAACCTTTCGCGACAAGGCGAGCTTTATATCTATTTATAGAGCCATCAGCCTTATGCTTGATCTTGAGAACCCATTTGTTCCCAATTGCTCTATGTCCTCTGGGTAAGTTAACTACGTCTCAGACTTGGTTAACTTTCATGGATTTCAATTCCTCCTTCATCGCTTCCATCCATTTGTCTTTTTGCAGGGCATGATGCGGCCTGTTTGAAAGTAGCAGGATCGTCATCATCTTGTAGTAAAGTCATAAAGGTTTGCGGAAATTCATCCTCAAATCTTAGAGGAGCCAACCTTGTATGACTACTACGTTGTATTTGAGATTCTTCAAGTCCTTGTTGACTCGAATTTAGATCAATTCTAATATCACTCCCACTTGAAATGTCGTTAGAATTGCTCCCACTTGGATCATTATTCCCGTATGGAATAGGATAATCGTCATTCGTATAATCCATTGGTGAAGGTTGAAACGTATTTTCGTTTTCACCAAGAATTCTCCCACTCGAATGAGGTAATCCTTCTTGATCATAAATCTCAAATAGAGATAAGTCCTGACTTATCTCGCCCTGTCTTGGAAACATGTTTTCCAAGAAAGTGACATCCCTCGATTCAAACTCGATTAGCCCACCATTGTCTTCCTGACTAACATAAAACATAACCTTTGGAGTTTTCTGCGTATCGTATAAAGATACATTTCCTTTCCCTTGGCCCAAGATTGCCATACTTATGGGAGGAAACATGTGCGTAGGATGCACAACCCCAAGGTTTAAAAAATGTTTAAGTCAGAAGACCTTTGGTTCCACAACTCATAAGGAGTGGAGCTAACTGATTTCGAGGGTACGCGGTTCAAAATGAAAGCGGCCGTCAATAATGCATCACCCCAAAAGGTGATTGGCAAGTTAGCTTACGCCATCATTGAACGGACCATTTCCATTAAAGTCCTATACCTCCTTTCTGCAACACCAATTTGTTGAGGAGTATAAGGCATAGTAACCTGATGTACTATGCCTTTTTCATCACAAAGTTCCTTTAAACTTGTTGATTGATATTCACCGCCCCTATCGGTTCGCACGACCTTAATCTTGCGATCTAATTGATTCTCCACTAAACTCATATAGTTTTTAAAGCAGGTTTAGTGCTTTCACTTTTGTGGGATATCAAATAGATATGACCGAATCGGGTGAAATCATCAATAAAAGTGATGAAATAGGACTTTCCGCGTCTTGTCTTGACATTCATCGGACCTCATATGTCCGAATGGATAAGCTGTAATGGAACCTCGGCCCTTGTGCCGGTTCCAAATGGCTTGCGACAAGATTTCCCCACAAGGCAAAGTTCGCAGGTCGACATTTCAACCTTTGAAACATTTGATAGAAGGCCACGTTTGGCAAATCTATCCATACGCGTTGGTCCAATATGACCAAGCCTTGTGTGCCAACAAATTACATTATACTCATTAGTCAAAGAATTTGTCACTAGGAAATTTTCATTACATGAGAAATCATACATTGTACTTATTACAATAAATCCTTTGAAATACAAACCCAGTACCAATAAAGGAATTATTACAAAATAGGTCCATATTACAATCATGAAGGAACCAACTATAACCAAGACCCATTAAATTGACCACAGTTTTAATATTCCTTTGAATATATGGAATGAAGAGAACATCATGAAGTAGGAGAGTGCGGCCGTTGTCCAAGACTAGCTTGCGAGTCCCAACGCCTTTCACTTCAACACGTGTGTTGTTTCCTACATTGATCCACTTCATTCCTTGGGGTATCCGGTGAACTCCACGAAGGACCGTCTGTCCTTTGCTATGTGGTCGGTGGCACCTGAATCAATTATCCCAAAATGGATTAGATTCCACAAGAAATAGTGAACTAGAAACACATATGTAACTAGTATTACAAGTTACCTCGTCACTTCCACTCGTACACGAACGAGCATAGTGACCGAGCTTGTTGCACTTGAAGCACTTGATCCTTTTCAAGTCTTTCTTCTTGTGCCATTTCTTGTGCCCACCCTTATGTTTGGGTTCCTTGGTAGACTCAGGTTGTTTATTACGTTCATTATAAGACTTCGAACGATCTTTACGTTTCTTTCCCCCGTGTGAGGAACTAGCAACCATGTGCACTTCTGCACTTGGCTTGGCAGCCGCAAGCCGCTCTTCCTCTAATTCGAGGTGCTTGGAAACATCGTTGAAGGTCTTGATGCTCTCATTATGAGTGAGATGCATCTTCATCTGATCCCACCCATTTGGTAGGGAACGTATGACTGCTTGGATTTGTTGCTCATCAGTGAGCACATGACCTGCGTCCTTTAACTCCGAGATAAGGTTCGCCATATGTCGCAGATGTTTCCCCATGGAATGATCTGGACATTTCTTATATGAATCGAACCTTATAGTTTAGGCGCGAAGTTTGGACACCGATGTGCCACCGAACTTCTCCTCTAGCTTGGACCATATGTCCATGGCTAGGTCATGTTCTCGGAAGATGCGCATTATGTCATCAGCCATACTGCTTAATAACGTAATGCGTGCTATCTTGTTCTTCCGAGACCAAGCATCAAAAGCTTCCTTGTCTCGTCGGTGTTGGGCCGTAGTGCCCAACTCTGGTTCAATCATAACGTTCTTTAGAGTTTCGAGCACTTCTTGCTCCTCTAGAACGTATTGTATCTTGATGGACCAAAGTTTGTAATTATCGACGTTGAGTTTTTCACCTTTGTTTAACTCAGCGACGATATTCTTTGAAGCGGAAGACATTTTACTTTTAAAATGCTGCAAAAGACACAAAACCGAAGGTTTGATCAAAACATTGCATAAAAATTCTTAAAATATAACTCCCACTTGAAATGATAATAGAATATCCCATTTGGATAGTTCTAAAAATTCAAATCCCACTTGGAATTATATTATATTTGATAAGTTACTTTCGAAAAATATTGAAGATGTTGTTCTAGAATCGAAAAGGTCTCTTCGATTCCAATCACCATCTAGAACAACCTGCAATATTCCCCCATCACTTATCAAACAATAGTACTCTTATAGTACTAGCAGCGGAAAACGAGTTTGAAAACGTATTTTTCAGATATAATTCCCACTTGAAATGATAATAGAATATCCCATATGGATAGTTCTAAAATCAACTCCCACTTGGAATGATATTCATAATTTGATAAGTTACTTTCGAAAAATATTGAAGATGTTACTCTAGAATCGGAAAGGTCACTTTGTTTCCAATCACCATCTAGAGTAACTTTCAATATTTCTCCCTCACTTTATCAAATGTTAGTACTCTTATAGTACTTTGCAGCGGAAAAGCGTTTTTGAAAATTTATTTTTTCAAAACGTATGAAAACGTATTTTTCAAAAAAAAATGAATATTTCATCTTAGTACCCTTATGATACTTAGTGAAACATTCGGCACTTCCTGACCATTTGTCGGGAATGAGCCGTAGCCGTGCCTAAGTCGGATCCCCCTTTTGGGGATTCTTCTGCAAATTATCGTCGCCGGCTCCCGTATGGATCCAGGCGTTTCCCCCGTATGAGAGAATTTTGATGCAGACGACTGTTGTTTGGCCCCGTATGGGCTAGTTGGCACGTTCATGTTCAACCAAGGCCTTTTGCCGAATTGGTCTGAATCACTACCGGCCAATGCCGATCAGTCCGGCCCCCGGCCAGACCCTGACCGCTGCCAGGGCCGACCGTGGCCCTGGCAGCGGCCAGGGCCGGCCATCGGCCAAGCCATGGCCGAGGCCAGGGCTGGCCAGACCCTGGCCTCTGCCAGAGCCGGGGCATGGCATATTGGCCTTGACCGGCCATGGCCCTTTGGCCATGGCCGGTTTCCCCTTTCATGGGTGGCCGCACACCCCCGCCGGAGGGGGTTGCCGCGGTGGTTATTGGCCGTAGCCAACCCCCTCCGCATGGGGAGGGGGGTGCATGGCCTTCATAACCCATTTGGTCATGGTGCACATGCACACAAAAAAATTCATCTTCCCCGATGGGAATAACCACCACCTTCTTCTCCGGTGAAGCACCCGTTCGTCGAGGAAGTAGTTGTCCTCCAATGGCCGTGTGCCAAAAAATGAACCCACTTCAAAAATTCGTAAACTACGCGCTCCACATGAAGAGAGCGCCCATTCCCTATGAATGGATACTCAGCATCCATGAAGAGAGCGAGTTTGACGATATGAACGGTCGGTTCTTCCCGTCACGGAGAGTTCCTGCCATATCCGTAATGACAAAGACCCTAACGTGAAAAGAACAACCGCTGCGTTCTCTCTGTCACGAAGCGTTCCTACCATATCCGTAATGGTAGGATACCCATCCGTGCAAAAGACAACGACTCGTTCATAGTTTCTCCGGGACGAACCCGTATGGCTCTGATACCAATGTAGGATCCTGCCAAAACAGAGTTAGGATCGATAAATGAAGTTGAGACTTACGCTTGCGGACGCGGCACGGTAGTCTACGAACTTCGCCTTCGGATTCGCCACGACGGATCGAGTCTACTCACGAACGGAGTAAGGCTACTAAATCCACAATCTAAATCTCTACTTTTAGATTAAGAACTTGGATAAAGGGAGAGGAAGGATTTCTGCAGAGCTTCGCTAGAATGAAGATGCATGCATGAATGCCATGCAAAGTGTAAGGAAAATGGCTAACCCTTGGGTCTTATTTATAGCCCCCAAGGTAGTTATTTTAGGATAAATTGTTCCTTTGGAACAATTTAACTAAGGTGTACCATCGTACATGGCATATTATAAGCTTAAGTTGTACCATATGCATGGTACAATATAAGCTTAAGATATTACCCCTTTATTAGCCATATGTCGCATGCACTTATGCACATATAATGCGACTTTCCCATCAATCTAGAGATCCTCTCCGCAAGGGAACATATTCCCTTTGCGTACGACTTCGTGTACGCGACGTTCGAGGTCCGTATTCCCTCGTACATCCCCCACAAGGGTGTACTAACGTCTTCCATATCCAACACCAATTGATAGGAAGCCCTAGAAATCCGATTTAGATTTACGATTGGGCTTCTCTAGAATTGGTTTGCAAGAGATTGGACCAAAGCTAGGATTTCTAATCGTGTTTCTATACCAATATCCGTTTGCAAGAGATTGGACGGGTAGGAACTATCTCAACCTAGGTCGTAGCCCGAGTTTGCACGAGAGTGCGCTCGAGATACGATTGAACGATGATGTTGTCCTTCACGCTAGCGGCCTAGGTTAGGGTTTGCAAGATATTGGGCCTTACCCTAGGTTTGCTATAGACCGGCAACAGCGCGAGAGCGTGAGCTTGGTTCTACATTTAGTTGCGACTAGTTCACCTAAAATTCAAGTCTAGCAATGATGAAACCTATGAATCACAATGATGAGATACGGTCCGTGGCGGTGATTCCCTATCCCTAGGCGCTTTATTTTATTGATATTTCTATCGACATTCGAACGATTGTGACAATTTTACCCCAAATTATTCTCGACCATTTTGATAGCTAGGTGATTGGAAGGAGACACTGTCATTAGTCCTCCCTGAGTTCGATACCAGCTCGCCGCTACACCGTGCGCTTGCGATAAGACTACGAGTCGCTTGTCCCGGGTGTGTGTACTCCCGGGGCGTGACCAAGTTTTTGGCGTCGTTACCGGGGAGGCGACAGTGTTTTATTCTCTTTACTTAGTATCTTCTTTTTGTTTCATTATTTTTATCTTTTTACTCCTTATTCGTGCTAACAATTCCTTTGAACCCCTGTTTTCCTTTGCATGTATACGAGATCTACGGCGAACCTTGAGGAAATACTATTTGATCCGGAGATCAAACATACCGTGAGGAGGATCAGAGCCAAGAGAAGGCACGCTATGGAGGGTAATTGTATGAACCGCACGGAGAAACCGGAGGAACTAGCGGCACGTATGGCGAGGATTATATCCATCAGAGATAGGCTTAGGCCTAAGACCTCTTCCACCACTTCTTCCATCGCTATGCCAGAATTGGCGGCGGACAAGAATTTTGAGCTAAAGACGGGATTGATAGTATTGATGCAACAAGACCCGTTTCATGGGAACTCCCATGAGAATCCGCATTATCACATCCAGCTTTTCTTGTCCAAGTGCGCCACCTTCCAAATGCCAGGCGTTTCCGTTGATGCAATCCGACTGCGGCTCTTCCCCTTTACACTCAAAGACAAAGCTTTATATTGGTTGAGGACGCAGGCGGAAGGTACATTCACTACTTGGGATGAGTTGGCTAGCGCCTTCGTTGACAAATTCTACCCGCCATCCAAGACGGTGAAGATACAGAGTGCTCTCATGTCCTTTAAGTAAGGACCGCAGGAGACCCTATACGAGGCATAGGAGGGCTTCAAGGATTTACAGCATCAGTGCCCCCATCACAGTATAGAAGATTGGGAGCTTGTTCACAGTTTTTATAATAGACTCCAACCGGGCACGAAGCAAATTATAGACGCAACCGCCAATAGAGCTATACTATCGAAGACCCCGGATGAAGCTACGGCCTTATTAGAAGAGATAGCCTCTAATAACCAACAATGGGGCGACGAGCGAGGTCATTCTTCTTCCTCCTTGAAGCCCACTAGCATATACGAGGCCAAGGTCGTAGCGGAGCTTTCAAACAAATTTGACTCTCTCCACAAGGTAGTGGAGAGATTGGAGAAGTATATCACCGAGCCACATGGAGCACCCTCTACATCTACGCCGATAAGCAATATGAGTGATTGGCAAGACCAATCTCAAGTCATGTATGTAGGAGGAGAGAATGGAGAGGGGGCCTTGAAACAAGTGCAATATGTTGCGGGGAACTCCGGATATTGGGCCAACCCAGCCGCAAGAAACCATCCGGGCTTTTCGTATGCAAACAATGATGGTGCTTTAAACCCGTCGCCACAACAACCTCCTCAAGCTCGGCCTCCACTACCACAACCTCAGTATCAACCGAGGGGGCCACCGCAACAAAATTACCCGCCTAAGCAACAAGCGGGACCGTATAGACCGCCCGGTTACAACCAAGGTTGGAGATCTCCCTATCCACCTCAAGCTCAACCACGATTGGACCACGAAGCTAGGGTGGAGGAATTCATGGTGGAGAAAAGGAAGATCAATGCTAGGTTGACGGCGGGACAAGATTCACTAAATACCGTCGTCGCTCAACTTGGAGAGCAACTTGCGTTGCTAAATAAGAACGCCCAACAATTACCGGCTCAACCCGAGCCCAATCCACGGAGTAACATCGGCCACATAAATGCGGTGGTGGCGGTTACAACAAGGGGTGGGAAGGATACCACTCCCGTTATGACCCAAAACAAGCAACTCGTGGTAGAGATTTTGGAAGAAAAAGAGCCGGCAATTGAGGAGGAGAGCCAAAAGGAGCCGCTAGAAGGAGGAAATTCTGAAGTGGCAAAGCCTAATGACGAGCGCCGCTACATGCCACCGGTGCCATTTCCACAACGGTTAGCTAGAGCCAAGATAGAGAAAAGGCTCGCCAAGTTCCTTGAATATTTGAGGGGAGTAAGCCTCAATATTCCTTTCCTAGATGCTATAGTGGAGATCCCGTCGTATGCAAAGTTCTTGAAGGACTTGATATCGGGAAAGGAAAGGAAGGAGAAAATCATGCTTGCCGAACAAGGAACTTGGTTTACCCGGAAGGAAAAAGAGCCCGCGAAATTCAAGGATCCCGGGAGTTTTCGCATCACTTTCACACTTGGAGGCGTCCCGTTGCAAAAAGCTTTAGTTGACTTGGGCGCAAGTGTGAGCCTAATGCCCCTTAGCATGTTCCGAAAATTGAACACGGGCACTGACTTGAAGCCGACCGACATGAAAATTCAACTTGCGGATGGTCGGATTACTAGGCCGCTAGAGATTACGGAGAATATTCCACTTCAAGTTCCGGGAGGAATATGCCTACCTTGCGATTTCGTTATCATGGACATCAAGGAAGAGGGCGACACTTCACTTATACTTGGACGCCCGTTCCTCGCCATCGCCGGTGTTATAGTCGACGTGTGGGAAGGAACTCTATCCTTGAATGTCAGGAATATCGAGGTCGAGCTTCACATACCCAAGGCCATGAAGCATATGCCCTATCACGAGGAGTTGGACTATGTGGATCTCCTCGATGAGGTGATTGAAGAAGCTATCCCCCACTCTATTGGCGCTCTCCATAATGATGGCTTTGAGGAAGGCCAACCTTCTAGCGAAGAAGAGAAGTTGGAAGACCCTCCAGATAGCTCCATGGCCGATGACGAAGGCGACGCTGATGTCGCAAGAATACGGGAGCTTTGCAAGCTCTCAAAGGCCAAGAATCCGAAGAAAGCTCCACCGAATAGAAGATCGGTGCCACCGGCCAAGAAGAAGATAGGAACGAGCTCTAGCTTGGGGGACTTATCCCCCAACATTACCCATGATGAGGGGGCACCGAGGAAGACCAATGATCATCACGACCCAAATCCAAGTGGCCTTCCCGGCAAGTTTGACGGGCGTATCTCGTATGCGCCCAACATCACGAGCTAAACGAATATCTAAAAGGGGTCGAGCTCATGACCTTAAACGAGTGCTTGTCAGGAGGCAACCCGACGGTTTTTGCATTGTTTTTATTTGATTTTCATTTTTGGTTTAGATTTCTATTAGTGTCTAGAGTCTAGTGTCAATGAAAATCGTGGCAACTGGTCCTAATTTTCATGAAAGGAGATGGATAAAGAGAGATCACTCATATGGAGGATGACCGAGGCAAGGGAGAGCGCTCCACGAATGCGCTCAGGCCTTAGGAGGAGAAAGAAACTGATTGGAGGAAGAAAAACAGAGACTGGAGCGAAAACGGAGGCCCGTTGCAGAAAACAACACGTCACTCGGCCGAGTAACATCTGCCGCTTGGCCGAGCAAAGACTCCACTCGGCCGAGTGGAGCACCAATCAGGGAAGTTTTTGCAAACCAACTCTCTGTCACTTTCTGTAAGTTTTAGTCTTAATTGCCACTCGGGCGAGTGACTTGTCACTCGGCCGAGTGAAACAGATACCCTCCCAGTTCTATAAGATTGCTGAGTGGCAGAGCCACTCGGCTGAGTGGAGCTTCTCCATTCGGCTGAGTAAAGCAAAGCCACTCGGCAGAGTCGTAAGTGGAGAAGGATATTTTCAAATTTCTTAGTTTACGCCACTCAGCCGAGTGTAGTTGTCACTCGGCCGAGTCGTAATAATTTTATATAAGTAGCAGCGGCAGCGACACGGTTTTCGAAACGAAAAAATCACAAACTCACGCCCGAGCCACTGCCGCTCCGTATCCCCTCACCCGCTGCGATCATTGCCCCCTCGCCCGAATCGCCGCCGCGCCGCCGACCCACGACCGATGACGACCGCCGCTGCTTCCTTGCAGCCGCCGATCGCCTGCGCTGGCCACCCCTAACCGCCGATCACCCATTTTCGCCCCGAAATCCCCATTTCTCCTTGTTTCTCTTGATTTGTACGCCCGTTGAGCCCCAAATTCAAATTAATTTCCATATCTATCTATTATCCTTTATCTCCCCCATACGTATTGATTATTATTCACTGATTTTATCGTTTGCATTTCAGGCTAGCTTGGGGGAGCGTTTGGGAGTTTTAGGACGCGTACGGAGCTTCGCGGAGGAGGCATCTCTTCGCACACACTGCTGATTGCTCTCGCGACGTGTTTAGGTATACTCGTTTCATTATTTTGCACGTCGCATTACTTATTTGGGTGGGCACGCTTCGCGGTACACATACCGTCACGCACTAGGCCACGTACACGGGGAGCCTCTTCGAAGCGGAAGAGGACCGATGACTCTAGTCCCTCTTCCGCTAGGGAGGCCTCCCCTCCACCTAGCCCACCACCACCTACACAGCCGCTTCCTGCCGATCCCGTTCCACCACCCGCTCCCGCCGTCGGGCTGATGGGGATTACGTTTCGAAATGACGCACACCGCGCCAGATTCGAGCGTATCTGCCATCGCTCGATAGTACCATATAGGTTTGCACACCTAGCCGACCTAGACCGCCTAGGGGTACTAGAGGGGCTTCTCACGTTGTACGACAACGTGGGATGGCGTGATTTTCTGTCGGTGCCGGCGGATACTTACATCCGTCCGACACTAGAGGTCCTTAGTTCTATTGACCGGACCCCTGGAGGATGCTCCTTCCATTTGATGGATCGAGAGTGTGAGATCATTCTCGATATGCTTAGAGCATTTTTTCCCAGTGGCCCGCCGTCCCTGACCCTGACCGCGCCTACGCTCCCACGCACAACCCACCCCGTCGTTCGACACCCACACCTTCTGGACACGGATCACGGGATCCCCACTCGCCTTTGACCTTAGTAGGGCCAAGGCCTCAGCTATCCTCCACCCCTGCCTCCGCATTGCACAGCGCCTTATGGCGACTACTTTCCTTGCGAGGTACGAGCCTGGGACCATGTCTACGCCAGAGCTCTACATGCTCTATGCGATGACTCGCCCAAGGGTTCTAGATAGGGGTAGTGACGATTTGGTCCCCGTCGTCGAGATCGACATTGCCAGTTGGTTTTTGGACCGTATTATCATTTCGGTGAGCGCTCGCTCACCTATCTGTTGCGGCGGTCTGATCACCCTTTTGGCCCTTATGACCGGCATGGACCTACCTGACGACTTGCGTCGACCTCCGGGCCCCACTACACTTTCTATAGATGTTATGGCCCAGATGAAGATGCTTCGTCCCCACGGTCGTTAGCACTGGGTGTGGTTGCACGGTCCCTTCAGCACTGATTACATGGTTCTCCCGAGCCCTGCTCGGACACATATTGGACCGGCTCACTGGGACTGGATTCCAGCGATGGATCTCCTCATCCCCGCCGCATATGTGCTTGAGCCCGAGGATGCTGAGCAGGCACCCCCTATACCATCTGTCGACCCCGTGATCCCTCAGCCTGCACCTGCACTGTCTGCACCTCCCGACACCTCTGTCCACACGTCTGTTAGTGTCGGGAGCACTTTAGCTAAGCCGTCCACCACCACCACCACTGAGCCTATGTCCGTCGAGCCCATTACCACACTGAGCTCCGAGCGTCCACCCACCATTCTTGAGAGCGGCGAGTCTTCCTTTACCGCTGCCATGGAGACCCTCTCCTGATTGCTGTTCTCGACTCCTGGGGAGTCATCTTTTGTGCCCTTCACGGCCTCCCCAGTCGTCGATCTTTCGGTCTCCACTGCCCATGTCTTTACCGAGAGCGTCGTGACATATGTCCCCACGTCTGCATCACTGACCTCTCCCGCTGCCTTGTTGCCTATTTTCACTTCCACTTACTTTTCTACTGTTGCTGCTTCCGCTTCGACACAGCCTGCACCCCAGCCTCACACCGAGGCTGGGCATCACTTAGTGAGCACAGCACCACCACCCCACTTCCCTGCTGGACCCGTCCTCTACACTGCCCGCGTGAGACAGCCCCGCACCTCACCTGTTAGACCTGTGCGTCCCTCTGCTCCACCACCCCCAGACACTCTAGTTCAGAGCATTTGTGCTCTTGAGAGCGCTGTTAGTGGACTTAGAGGGGACTTTAGGGCTCTCTCCACCACGGTCAGCGCCGTGCAGACTCGCGTCGCCATCCTTCCCAATATTCAGGCTTGCCTGAACCAGAATCTGGCACGTCTGCCTCCACCACCGACACCCTCCCAGCAGCTACCATGCCCACCACCTCCACCTCCACCTCCGCCACAGGACGGTGTGATCACTCCTTATTTTACACCTTTTTTCCGCATGTTTGCATGCCATTTAGATCGCCCAAATCACGTCTTTTACGATTTATCGACGATATTGCGATGCTTTTCACGTTTTGTTGTTTTTGTCGCATTTCAGGTGATTTGGCGCGATTTGGAGTGATCTCGAGATACGCTTACGCTAGACGGCCACCAACGACCTCCCCGAGGAGTATTTTGCTGTTGGAGAGGAGCGGAAGAAGAATGGACGCCGCAGGAGCGACGGGGAGGCCAAATTAAGCAGTTTGGGCATTTTTTGTGTCCCACTCGGCCGAGTGGAGGAGCCACTCGGCCGACCAGCGAGACACCGCTCGGCCGACCCGTTCAGACACGTTTTCCATGTGTACTCGGCCGAGCGACGGAGACCACATCGGCCGAGTGACTATACCACGTCCGCCCGAGTGGCGCCCAGACGAAGGCCCTCAAAAGTATCGAAGTTACTGTTTTTCGGCCACCTGAGCTTCAGAAGACCCACTCGGCCGAGTGGTAAATCCGTCCGCCCGAGTGAAGTAAAGCCATCGGCCGAGTGACGACAACTCACTCGGCCGAGCCACCTCCGAACTGAAGACCCCTGAAAGCCCCGACTTACTGGAAAATTACAGGGTTTTCACTCGGCCGAGCGACTTTTGTCACTCGGCCGAGTGCGATGCGCTGCCTGTAGCGAAATCTGCGGAAAACAGGCTGTGCAGGGGCGTTTTGGTCAGGATTTTTGGACGATTTTTGGGGCTATTTAAGCCCTGTTTTTACCCTAGTTCCAGGAGCCACCTCTCAGATTTTTTGCAGCTTTTTGAGTCTACTTTTTAGCTTTATTAATTGTGATTGGAGAAGAGAAAAACTTGGATTTTTGTTGGGTTGATTGAAGATCTACATTGGTTTGCACTTCTCTTCCCCAAAAAAACTCTATTTTTATTGTTTATATCATTGTTGTGATGAATTCCATTGTCTATTTCATTGCTAATTATTGTGCTATTGCTATGATTAGTGAGTAGTCTCCACGTCTTGGGGCGTGGGGATGAACCCTACAAGCCCAATTTCGTATTTGTGTTGAATTGGTAGAAATTGAGCTAGGATTGTTATTAGGGATTAGATTGGGATCGAATTACTACGGATAGCTAGGTATTCACATCAATTGGGATTTGCAAGAGATTGGATCCCAATTCGATAGGAAGCCCTAGAAATCCGAATTGGGTTGGAGTCGGATTTTCGAAGTATCGGTTTGCAAGAGATTGGACCGATGCTAGGATCTCCGGTTGCAATTCCGTGCCGATACCCGTTTGCAAGAGATTGGACGGGTAGGAACTATCCTAATCTAGATTGTGGACCGAGTTTGCAAGAGATTGGGCTCGGTGCGCAATTGGACGATGATGTTGATCCTAATGCTAGCTTCCCTAGGCTAGGGTTTGCAAGAGATTGGACCCAAACCTAGGATAGCTATAGACCGGCAACAGCGCGAGAGCGTGAGCTTGGTTCCACATTTAGTTGCAACTAGTTCATCCAAATTCTCTTCCTAGCGATTTCGATACCGGCGAACCACATTTGTGAAATACGGTGAGTAGTGGGGATTCCCCATTCCCTAGGCGTTCTCTATTTGATTTGATATTTCGCACTTTTGTCTGACGATTGTGACAGGATCGCCCAAGGCAATTATCCCTCTAAATAGCCAGGTTGATTAGGAGCAAGCACGGTCATTCGTCCTCCCTGTGTTCGATACCCGCTCGCCGCTATACCGTGCGCTTGCGGTAAAACTACAACCGTCGCCTCGGGACGTGTACGCCGGGGCGCGATCAAGTTTTTGGCGCCGTTGCCGGGGAGGCGATTGCGTTTGATTCTTTTTCACCTTAGCTATTTCTTTCTTTTATTTTCTTTTTATTTTATTTCTTTTACCATTATTATTTCCTTTGCTATTCTTACCTAACCCTTCCACGGTACTAATCATCTCTTTGAAACTCTGTTTTCCCTGTGCATGTACACGAGATCTACGGCGGACCCTGAAGCCTTATTATTCGATCCCGAGATCGAACGTACCGCGCGGAGACTCAGAGCGGAAAGGAGACAATATCCGGAAGGGCGGTTTATGACCAACCGGGAAACTCCCGAAGAATTGGCGGAGAGAATGGCGAGAATAATTTCTATTCGCGATAGGCTTCGGCCTAAAACCTCTTCTACTACGTCATCCATCGCCGTGCCGGAGTTGGCGGCCGACAAGAACTTCGAGCTAAAAACGGGATTGGTGGTTTTGATGCAACAAGACCCATTTCATGGGAACGCTCACGAGAACCCCCACTACCACATCCAATCATTCTTGTCGAAGTGCGCCACTTTCCAAATGCCGGGGGTCCCGATCGATGCCATCAGACTGCGCCTCTTCCCCTTCACGCTAAAGGACAAAGCACTCTATTGGTTGAGGACGCAAGCTGACGGAGTTTTCACCTCTTGGGACGGGTTGGCGGATGCATTCATTGATAAATTCTATCCACCATCCAAGACGGTGAAGATCCGGAGCGCTCTCATGTCCTTCAAGCAAGGACCACATGAGACGCTCTATGAAGCTTGGGAGCGATTTAAGGATTTGCAGCACCAGTGCCCGCACCACAGTATAGAAGATTGGGAGTTAGTGCATAGCTTCTACAACGGTCTCCAACCGGGGACCAAACAAATTATTGATGCCGCGGCGAATGGTGCAATCTTGTCAAAGACTCCCGAGGAAGCTACGGCCCTAATTGAGGAGATGGCCTCTAATAACCAACAATGGGGCGATGAGCGGGGACACTCTACGTCCTCCTTAAAGCCGACTAGCATCTACGAGGCAAAGGCCGTAGCGGAGCTTACGAGCAAATTTGATTCTCTCCACAAGGTGGTGGAGAGATTGGAGAAATTCATCACGGAGCCCCAAGGAAGCCCTTCCACCTCCGCGCCGGCAAGCCAAATGAGTGATTGGCAAGACCAATCTCAAGCCATGTATTCGGGAGGAGAGCAAGGAGAAGGATCCTTGGAGCAAGTGCAATATGTTGCGGGGAACCAAGGTTATTGGTCCAATCCGGCCGCAAGAAATCACCCGGGATTCTCCTACGCCAACAATGAAGGAGCTTTGAACCCGCCACAACAACCGCCTAATCAAGCTCGACCACCACCACTCCAACAACAATACTATCCGCCGAGGGGACCTACACAACAAAACTTCCAACCAAAGCAACAAGTCCCACCTTATAGGCCTCCCGGATACAACCAAGGGTGGATGAATCAAAACCAAAACCCTCCACAAGCTCCACAACGATCCGATTTCGAAACTAGAGTGGAGGCGTTCATGGTCGAGCAAAATAAGGTGAATGCTACTTTGAAGGCGGGGCAAGATTCTCTCAATACCGTAGTGGCTCAAATTTCGGAGCAATTAGCGTTGCTCAACCGGAACACTCAAAGATTGCCGGCGCAACCGGAGCAAAACCCACGGGGCAACACGGGCCACATCAACGCCGTAGTTTCCGTCACAACTAGAGGCGGGAAGGACACCACCCCCACCATGATTCCTATTGAGGAGGCCGTGGAGGAAAGTTTGGAGCCGGTTGAGCCGGTAATTGAGATTGAAAAGGAGAAGGAGCCACAAGACAAGGAGAAATCTAGGGCGGAGCTATTAATTGAGGAGAGGCGCTTCATGCCACCGGTCCCATTCCCCCAAAGACTAGCGAAAGCGAAAATGGAGAAAAGGCTAGCGAAATTCCTCGAGTATCTAAGAGGAGTTAGCCTAAATATTCCCTTCCTTGACGCCATCATAGAGATCCCCACATATGCCAAATTCCTGAAGGATTTGATTTCGGGGAGAAAGAGGAAGGAGAAGATCATGCTAGCCGAGGAGGGCTCTTGGTTCACCAAGAGAGAAAAGGAGCCGGCAAAATTTAAAGATCCGGGGAGTTTTCGGATTCCTTGCACCTTGGGCGGCGTGCCTCTTCAAAAGGCGTTGGTAGATCTTGGGGCTAGTGTGAGTCTCATGCCTCTCTCCATGTTCTTAAAGCTTAACACCGGGACGAAGTTGAAACCCACCGACATGCGCATTCAATTAGCCGATGGACGGATAACAAGGCCGGTGGGGATCGCCGAAGACATCCCACTTCAAGTACCGGGTGGAATATGCTTGCCATGTGACTTCGTCATCATGGACATTAAGGAGGAAGGAGACACCGCATTGATACTTGGACGCCCATTCCTCGCCACCGCCGGAGTCATCGTCGACGTGCGCGAAGGTACCTTAACCCTAAACGTCGGAAACATTGAGGTGGAGCTCCACATTCCTAAGGCTATGAAGCATATGCCTTATCACGAGGAACTCGACTACATGGACCTCCTCGATGAGGTAATAGAGGAGGCGATTCCTCACTCAATTGGTGCCCTTTTTGATGAAGAATTTGATGAAGGCCCGGATTTAGGCCAAGATGAAAAGATTAAAGACGATTCCCCCGACTTCTCCGCTGATGAAGATGAAGGCGACGCTGATGTCGCGAGGATTCGAGAGCTCTGCAAGCTCTCGAAATTAAAGTCTCCAAAGAAAGCTCCGCCGGCACGGAAATCGGCACCGCCGGTCAAGCCGTTGGCCGGGGCAAATGCTAGCTTGGGGGAGCCTCCCCCCAACACTATTCGAGATAGGAGACCACCGCGGGAGAACGCTACGCCGCCACGTTCGAATCCAAGCGCGCTCCCCGGAAAGTTTGACGGGTGCATCCCGTATGCACCCAACATCCCGCATTGATTGAAAATTATAGGGGGTCGAGCTCACGACCTTAAACTAGCGCTTGTCGGGAGGCAACCCGACGGTTTTTGCTTTATTTTTACTTTTTCTTTATTTTTGTTTTAGAAATTTTTAGTGTTTTGAGTCGATCGCCAAAAATTTTGTGATAACGGGTCCCATTTTTCTTGACAGGAGAGGAGATAGGTAGATCCATCATGAGGAGGATGAACGAGGCGACAAGGAGCGCCCAAAGAAGGCGTTCGACGCTTAGGAGGAGCATGAAATCGACTGGAGGAAGAAAGACGGAGTTTAGAGCCCAAACGAAGATAAACAGCAGAAATTAAGGCTCACTCGGCCGAGTATACTAGTCACTCGGCCGAGTCCATAAGTTCGTCCGGCCGAGCCGCTCACGAACGAGGGAAGTCTGCTGTACCCAACTCTCTGTCTATTTTTCTCATTTCATAAGAACTGCCACTCGGCCGAGTATATATATTCACTCGGCCGAGTAAATCGGATACCCTCCTAGGGCGAGTTATGCCGAGTAGCTTGAGTCACTCGGCCGAATGGACTTACTCCACTCGGCCGAGCCTGGCAAAGCCACTCGGCCGAAGCGATATCGGGGAGAAATTTTTATTTGCCTCGCTCGGCCGAGTGAGTAAAGTCACTCGGCCGAGTCGTAACTTTTTAATATAAAGCCGAGGGGGGGCGCAGTTTTCGAAAACGAAAACACTCCCTCGCCCGCGCCCCCTCAGCTTTCCCTCGCCCGATCTCGCCTCGCCCAACAGCCACTCACCCGCGCGTGCCGCCGCTCGGCCTGCCATCGCCGGCCGACCATCGCCGGACCCCGCCCGAGTCGCCGCCGGCAGCCCCGCCTCCGATCACCTCCGGTTCGCTTATTTTCACCGTTTTCTCCTCTCCTCGTGTATTTTTTGAGGATCCATGTGCTAAACGCCCCCCTAACCCAAATCAATTCCTATATCTATCCATTGCACCCCTATTGCTCCATACATTTTGATTATTACTCGCTGATATCGCTTTTTCACGCGCAGGCTGCTTATTGGAGCTTAGGGGAGGCCAGGGGAGCTTCTACGGGCTGCTCCGGACTTCGTGGAGGCGCGGACTTCGCACGCTTCCACTACTTAGCACTCGCGACGTGTTCAGGTATACTCTTTCCATTCTTTTTGCACACGCCGCACTTTTCACTTTTCGGCGCGCGTTCAGGGCCGACATGCCGCCCCAGACACGACCGAGGTCGACGAGAGCTTCCGCCAAGCGAAAGCGATCGGACGAGGCCGGCCCTGCTCACGAGGTGGAGGACTCTCCTCCGCCTTCTCCCGCACACCCCGTCCACCCAGCACAGCCTGCAGGCCCCGCACACCCCGCACAGCCTGCAGCGCACCCACAGCCCGCACAGCCACTCCCCGCCGCTGCACAGCCACCACCACCGGCTCCACTGGTCGGGCCGCTCGGGATCACGTTCCGAGACGACGCACACCGCGCCGTCTTCGACCGTATCTCTCAGCGCTCGATCGTACCCTCCAGGTTTGCACACCTCGCTGACCTTGGACGCCTGGGGGTACTCGAGGGACTGCTCACGTTGTACGACAACGTGGGTTGGCGAGATTTTCTGCAGGTGTCGGCGGATACTTTTACACGTCCGACACTTGAGGTTTTGAGTTCGATCGCCCGGACCGATGAGGGATGCTCATTCCGGTTCATGGATCGAGAGTGCCAGGTCACTCTCGATATGATGAGAGCGTTTTTCTCTTGGCCCGCAGTCCCCGGAGCCGATCGCGGTTATGGCCCCACCCATATCCCCCCACCTTCTTTCGACGCCGGTGCCTTCTGGGCCCGGATTACAGGTCTTCACGCCGCCTTTGACCCTAGTAGGGCCAAGGCCTCGGCCATAGTCCACCCCTGCCTACGCATTGCCCAGCGCCTCATGGCGACTACCTTTTTGGCCAGATATGAGCCGGGCACGATGTCTACGCCGGAGCTTTACATGCTCTACGCGATGACCCGTCCCAGAGCTCTATCTAGGGATGGAGATGAGCTTGTCCCCGCCGTCGTGATCGATATCGCGGCATGGTACTTAGACCGCATCATTGT
Source organism: Scilla litardierei (assembly GCA_030789695.1). Taxonomy (NCBI): domain Eukaryota; kingdom Viridiplantae; phylum Streptophyta; class Magnoliopsida; order Asparagales; family Asparagaceae; genus Scilla; species Scilla litardierei. The sequence goes on along the minus strand of CM061137.1, from coordinate 50,355,460 downwards.
ATCGGTGGGCGCTCGCTCACCGATATGCTGCGGCGGCCTGATTACCCTGCTGGCTCTTATGACCGGTGAGGACTTCCCCGACGACTTGCGACGCGTCCCGGGCCCCACCTCTTTGTCGATAGATGTTATGGCCCGGATGAAGATGCTGCGTCCGCATGGTGAGCGTCACTGGGTCTGGTTGCACGGCCCTTTCGGTGCCGACTACATGATTCTCCCGAGCCCTGCTCGGACCCAGATTGCACCGGCCCACGTTGACTGGCTCCCAGATATGGATGTCCTCATCCCCGCCGCCTACGTGCTCGAGGCCGAGGAGGCCGAGCAGGCCCACGCTGCCCACGCTGCCCAGGCTGCCCCCGCAGACCCTGCTGCACGCCCTGCCGAGCCTGCTGCCGACCCTGTCGCCCCTGTGGCCCCTCAGCCCACACCTGTCGTTTCTGCTGCTCCTGACACTTCTGTCCTCACCTCTGCCAGTGTCGAGAGTACTCTTGCTGAGCCCACTTCCACCACTGTCACCACTTCCGAGGCTGTCACCACCACTCCCACTTCCGCCACTGGCCCCTTGTCTGTCGAGCCCCTTTCTTCTGCCTTCCCCGAGCGCCCGCCGACCGTAGTCGAGTACGGAGAGCCCTCGTTCGTTTCGGTCGTGGAGACCATGGTTAGCATGATCTCCGCTGGGGCTACACCTTTTGGACCACACACTTCTACCCCAGCGGGAGATTCCTCTGTCTCCACTGCCGCCGTCTTCTCCGAGAGTGTCGTGGCGTCTGTCCACACTTATGTGCCACAGACCTCTTTGGCCACCTCGTTGCCTCTTTTGCACGCTTCCTTTGCTGCCGCCGCCTCCACTTCTCACCAGCCGGTGTCCCGGCCTCGCACCGAGGCCAGGCCCACTTTTCCAGGCGCGGCACCTTTTATCCCCTTCCCCGCTGAGCCCGTCACATACTCCACTCGCGTACGCCAGCCTCGCCCTGCGCAGCCTAGACCAGTGCGTCCCTCTGCACCACCCCCGCCCGACACTACACTGCAGAGCATACGTGCTCTTGAGTTGGCGGTGAGTGGTCTTAGAGTAGACCTTAGGACCCTGTCCTCCACCGTCTCTGCGATGGCTGGACGCTTCGACCTGATACCCCAGATCCACTACTGCCTTACACAGGTGCTGGAGCGTCTCCCTCGCGTACCCCAGCCCACCCAGCAGGTTCCCACACACACTTCCACACACACTAGACCTGCTTCCGCTTCCACCCCAGCTCAGCAGCCCACACCACCACCACCACCACCTCCGCCTCAGGACGGAGACGGCGCGGCACCGCCTTCTTACGCACTCTTGATGCCTTTATCCATTCCTGCCGTTGTGCTGCCCGTCTCTGCTGGGTCCTGATGCATTTTTGTCCACCCCCCCCTCCCCCTCACTATTTTTGGGATTATATTTTTGATCATATCTTTATGTGCATATCATATCATATCTACTTGGGATTCTCATTTTGATCACATCTATATATATATCTTTTTGGGAGAGAGGGAGCGTTTTTGGTACTGTATTTATTTTCATATCACTCCTGTTCGTGCATGCATCATGTCCGCATCATATTTTTTTTCATTTCTTTCTTTTTTTTTTCTTTCTTTTTTTTTTTCATTTTTCCATGCATGCATCCTCACTTGCCCCTCACACTTCTTGTCTCTCGGTGTCCCACACCTTGCACATTGAGGACACTGTGCCGTTTAGCTTGGGGGAGTGAGTCCTCACTTTCTTTTTTCGTTTAGCCACCTTTATTTTCAGTTTTTCACACCGTTTTTCACTTTTGCACTTATTTTTCATTATTTTTCATTTATCTTGCCATGCATCACGTTTTTCTTATTTTCCTGTGTGCCGCATTGCATAGTTCTATTTTTCCTTTTATCTTTACTTCGTTTCTTTTTTCATCTCATGCTAGAGATGAATTTTCTGTGATGATGTCTACGTGGAGTCAGCTTATTCTATATGCATGCTATATTTGTCATGTCTTAGGTTTTATATCTGATATCATATGCTATGACTTGCCTTGCATTTAGAAATGGTAACCCACACCTTTTTTTTCACATGAAAATGGATGAAGTTTTATTATTAGCTGAGCCTGAATATTCATATGTATGCTATCTCAGAAAACACACCAAGATTCACGCATTGAATGCCTATATCTGGAGTACTGATTTCTTTTCCTTTATCACTTCTATATGCATGAATTGTACACTTCACTTCAGGATGATTGAATGATGTTAGCTATGATATATCGGGATTAGTTAGCTTTTTGTGATCAAAACTGAGTAGATTAGATTACCCTGCTGAAGTTGTCGTGCATGTCTTATAGAGTGAGCCGAGAGTTATATATATTTCTTTCTCCACAAATCTTGAACATCATTTCTCTACTTTTAAAATCTTTGGTGAATCTCCCCTTAGTGATTCTATTTTATGGCATTTCCCCCGCTATTAATTCCTAGCTCCAAATCCCCTATTCTATTCCAAAAAAAAAATGAATGTGTAACGACCCGCTCTCGGGGGCCCGTTACTTATTTGGTTTATTCGCAGGTTCCGCAGTTTACCAGTGAATTCAGCATAGCCACAACTCAGAGATGTATCACAATACTCAAACCAGCATACAACGTTATTACAGTCCACAAATTAAAGTACAAAATCAACCAGTACTCTCTCACCAGAATACATGAAGGAAATACGGAAAGGAAATGCGGAAAAGTAAATACACAGTACAACACACACACCAACAGAAAAGTAACTAAAACTCTGCAGCCTCTGGGTCAATGTAGGCTCCTCGAACTCTGGGGCAATCTCCTCGATCTCTGGTCTTCGTCTGCCGGTGCCATAAATGGAACCGAAGGTAAGTCACAACAATTCTAGCGATAGAAAAAGAGGAGTGCACAAATATGGAGCGGTCTATAGTAAACAAGTACGGGGAGTAAAGTAGGGACAGACAAGCATGCAAGTGCGATAAGTAAAGTACATCTGTCAAGCATGCAAGGGTGACAAGTAAAGTAAAGGTGACTGAGCGATGACAATAGCAATAACCATGACGATAGCAATGATCATAGCAATAATGAGAGTAATTGTGCCTATTCTAGTTCGTGACTTATAACGGGAAGTACAGTAAGCAACCAAGAGGCCAACTCTTGCCGCGGGTGCTACCCGGGCGAACCAATTCTCTGAGTACTGTGCAATAAACTGTGATCTGTGATCTGTGATGGTTGTCACCGGCACTGTTATGGGTTGCTAGAACCCGCACGGTGACAACAAAGTCTGGACTAGTCGCTCCCGCACTTCCGCAATTATAAGTTACCCCAAAACCCAGTGTCTGTGCAGGTTACCGTACTTTGCAATTTTACGAGTCATTTATTATTCTCACATTTCCAGTTGCAATATTTCTGTCAAGCAATGTCAATAATCTGTTCAGGTCAATAATTGTTCCGAGAGTAGGTGTCAAGTCCTATGTTCATACGAGTACACTATCTATATTTCTAAGGGTAGAATTTACTGTGACTTACAATCTTCGAGGTGGTGGTAGTGATCAGGGACTGGATCTAGTGTCGATGCACAAGATTTGCTACCTGTAAACACAAGAGATAACTAGTTAGAGTATACCGTATTTTCTTATTTATTTAAGTTGAGTGTCTGATTTTAAAACTGGTTAAAACGGCGATGAAAAGGGTCCTAAATTTTTATATAGACTATATATGATAAAAATAGTTTTACTGCAAGAGGGAATATTTTTCTGAAGTTTATAGTAATTTTTATAATTTTTAGAAACTCAAAACTAGATTTAAAACCCAAATTATTTAAGTGACGCGTATCTTCCGTAAATTGTTCCGGGAGCAATCCTAGTCGGAATTACTCGAATGAACAGTCAAAATGACCGTCTCGAAGTCTATTATCACATATAATTTTATCACATATTTTTGTTAGTGAAAAACAGCGGCTACGAATTTTAGAATGTTTTATAAGTATTTAATTTTCAAGTTCAAAAATTTATTCTGAAAAAAGTAGGCATCTACTCGCAGTGAGACTAGCGCCATTGGATCCGAAATATCGTTTCTGATTTTCCAGAGTTGGTTTCACATTTTTCTGCACCCTGTATAATTAGTTATGGATTAAAAACCATTAAATACTATTATAATTATTTAAAAATTAGATAATACGAAGTATTTCTGTATTTACGAGTGTGCCACTGGGTTACGCTCGCACCCACCGTTTCGTTCCTCGCCAGCGGGGGCTTCGCCGACGGCACGGCAGCGGGGCGGGGGAGGCGGAAGGCGACGGAGGAGGCGCTCGGAGCTCGGGGGGAGTTCGCCGGAGAGCGGGGGTGCTCGGGGCGGCGGTGTACGGCGTCCGATGGTGGCGGTGCTGGCACAGAGGCGGGGGCTGGCGTTGCTGCGACAGTGCGGGCTCGCCGGCGACAGGCGGAGCTCGGAGAGCGTGCAGCGGCGTCGGGGATGGGCGGCGCACGGCGAGCAAGGGAGCAGCGAGCGGTGGGGGGCTTTGGCGGCGTCGGGCGGCTTCAGGCGAGGGTGTTCGGCGAGGCGCTGCTGCTGACTTCGGCGAGGCGACGTGGGTACGGGGAACGGCGGAGGGCGGAGCTGCTGTGGTTGCGGAGCCTCGTCGACGGCGGCGAGCTCTGGAGGCGGAGGCGGGGATGCGAGGCGTCGGTGATGGCCATCGGAGAGCGGAGGGCGCTGTCGTGGCGGGGCTAGGCGACGGCGACGGCGAGCGTGGGTCGGGGCTGCCGGAGAGCGGTAGAGGAGAGCGGTAGAGAGAGAGCTTGGCTACGTTTCGAAAAAGAGAGGGGGGTTACTGTGTAATGGGTTGGAAAAATGAATGATGGAGAGGGTTAGAGAAAGCCTGTGTCAATGTTATAGCATTTGCTTGGGGTTTTGCTTGAAACGTGAAAGAGAGAGAGAATGCAAGATAGAAGATGGAGGCTGAGGAAAAGCTGGGTTTGACGAGTGAGCCTGGGGATGGGGGGGTTAACTTATAGGTTTATATTGATGGCATTTTTGTTATAAGAGGGAGACACGAAACTTAATTGGGATGGTGAGTGTTGGATCTGAATGAATTCAGATCCAACCAACAAGTCGGTTAGGTTAAAAATTAATCAGGGGGGTAAAGTAACTCAGTTAAAAAGGGATTAGTAAAGTTGAATAGTCGCTAGTGAATGTAATTAGCAAAGCGGTGAAATACAGACACGATTTCATAAACGACTCCGAAAAATTACAAAAACATACCCATGGGATCGTATCGTCACGAGGATCGCGAATACAAGATCCGTTCTGGGATTTGAGCTACGGAAGTACAGGTTTTTGGCCAAAACGGTTAGGAAGCGGGTTTGCGGGTTCTAGGCTGAAACAATATCAGAAAATTACGAAATTAATGTGGGGAGCCCTAAATGATAATAGGATGTTACTGTAGAAGTTTGAAAATGTTTTGAATACGTTTGGATAGAAAATAAATTCGTCGAATCAAAACGGTAATTTTGGAAGATGAATTTTAACAGAAATGTTTTGGGCATTTGTGGAAATCTGAAATTGCTGAAACACAATATGATAAGTCTAGTGCTCTAAAATATTTTTATAATAATTTTTGAAATCAGTTTTGTTAGAAAATTCTTGACTGACATTAATAAAGTAAAAATTTTAAAATATAAAAAATACGTGAAGTGAAGTGTTGAAAATTTCCGGTCGTTACATTCTACCATCCTTAAAATAATTCCGTCCTCGGAATTCAGAAGATCGGTAATCGCCTAAGCAATTCAAACGATCGACCGGAAGGTTTGACAAACGACCACGACATAGGAAAATAAGTTGTTAATAGCATGAAATAAAACGTGATATCACATCATTAAGAAAAGAAGAGATGAATACATGAATACTTACTATTGACATCACAATAGCTATTATAATAGCTACGATGATATACTGATGGCAAATGAACGAGTATAATATCAAAAGCAATAATTCATACCTTCAATCACCTGGTCGATAGCTTCGACATTTTCTGCGATCATCGTGTAGGCCCGTCATTGCGGAGGAGGTGGTAGGTGGGAAAAGGATACAAACACATGGAAATTTGGGTACAAGACGAAAGTGGGGTTAGAAAAGAAACACGAGCTCAAGAAGGATGCAAAAACGCAACAGCCTACACGTTGGGTCTGGCTCGATACTCCACTGGTCCTTCTGATCGGCTTTTGCTGAGGAACACGAACTTTGGATGATTGGGTATATCGATTTCTACCCTCCTTTGACGACAGTCAATGGTGGCATGAAATGTCCATAACCAATCCACAAGAACAGCATCCCGAAGAAGTCGACAAAGAGATCTCATCTACAAATCACAACAGAGCATTGGAGGCATCCACTGGTTACCGGTAGGGAACCGCCAGCGGTCTCGACCTTCCAACGAGAAGTCAGAGGTTCAACAGTGATGGCATGTGTTTGAACGAAACGACTGGCCAAGAAGAAATGTGTAGCTCTTGAGTCGAACAGTTGTGAGGGCAGGTTTACCGGCTATTAAGACGGTACCTACCGTGATGAGAATCAAGTCTAAGCTTACGATTTCTAAATATTAGAGTGTATAGCTTAGGGGGATATCTCGTACCTGTGATTACTTGATCCGTAGCTTCGGCTTCTTCCACTATCATGGTATAAGCTTGGCGTCTCTGGGGCACCTGTCGTGGAGTCTGCTGGTACACTTGCTGCTGAGGAGGGAGTAGTTGATGTTGCTGAGCAGATGATGGCGGTCGCTGCGGTGCATTCCTGGTAGGGGCATTGGCCGAGGCAGAGTTGGAAGAGTGTTGCTTCTTCTCAAGGCATTCTCTTGCAGTGTGGTCCTTTGATTCGCTTCAGTTGTCGAACTCGAACTTCTGATGATCGAAAATTCGAACGCTACTCTCCGTAGCCAGAGTTCAAGCGTAGAAAGATTCTAAGAAGGTCAATCGAAAGGTCAACAAGCTAAAAGAAGGGTGATAGTGATGAAGATCGATGGCGTTACATAATCATGATTCACGTCCTTGCGGTCCAGCGGACACGGTCAGGGAAGTGACTAAGCTAGGATCACTTATGCCCAGTCTAGTCAGGTCGATCCACAGACTTTAGCCAAGCACATTGACCGGTATCATGGTCCATTGAAGGAAGATTATCATTCATACGAGTGCCACCGATACAAAAGATTTTTTATTAATAACTAATTAATCCTATCAAAATTTAGGTTTTGTTAATGACTTTTATTAAGGCCAGACAGGTCAGCTCCATTGGGGCTCTTCGAAGTGTTCCCGTCCATCTTTCGAGTGTCAAACCTGCATTCAAGAAAAATGTCAACTTAGTCGAGTATCGTATATGATACATCCTGGTTTCACTATACTATTCACGAGGTATTTTGCACGGACCTGCGTGGGCCGCCAAAACTGTAACGACCCGCTCTCGGGGGCCCGTTACCTATTTGGTTTATTCGCAGGTTCCGCAGTTTACCAGTGAAATCAGCATAGCCACAACTCAGAGATGTATCACAATACTCAAACCAGCATACAACGTTATTACAGTCCACAAATTAAAGTACAAAATCAACCAGTACTCTCTCACCAGAATACATGAAGGAAATACGGAAAGGAAATGCGGAAAAGGAAATACACTGTACAACACACACACCAACAGAAAAGCAATTAAAACTCTGCAGCATCTGGGTCAATGTGGGCTTCTCGAACTCTGGGACAGTCTCCTCGATCATGTCTTCGTCTGCCGGTGCCATAAATGGAACCGAAGGTAAGTCACAACAATTCTAGCGATAGAAAAAGAGGAGTGCACAAATATGGAGCAGTCTATAGTAAACAAGTGCGGAAAGTAAAGTAGGGACAGACAAGCATGCAAGTGCGATAAGTAAAGTACATCTGTCAAGCATGCAAGGGTGACAAGTAAAGTAAAGGTGACCGAGCAAGTAACGTACAAGAATAACCATGACCATAGCAATAATGATAGAAACTGTGCCTAGCCTAGTCCGTGACTTATAACGGGTAGTACAGTGAGCAACCAAGAGTCCACCTGATATCCCGGGTTACGATACTGTTCAACAAATCGATACTATTCAATACTGTTGTGATCAATACGAAGATCGGACTGGTCGCTCCCGCACTTCCGCAATTATAAGTTACCCCAAAACCCAGTGTCTGTGCAGGTTACCGTACTTTGCAATTTTACGAGTCATTTATTATTCTCACATTTCCAGTTGCAATATTTCTGTCAAGCAATGTCAATAATCTGTTCAGGTCAATAATTGTTCCGAGAGTAGGTGTCAAGTCCTATGTTCATACGAGTACACTATCTATATTTCTAAGGATAGAATTTACTGTGACTTACAATCTTCGAGGTGGTGGTAGTGATCAGGGACTGGATCTAGTGTCGATGCACAAGATTTGCTACCTGTAAACACAAGAGATAACTAGTTAGAGTATACCGTATTTTCTTATTTATTTAAGTTGAGTGTCTGATTTTAAAACTGGTTAAAACGGCGATGAAAAGGGTCCTAAATTTTTATATAGACTATATATGATAAAAATAGTTTTACTGCAAGAGGGAATATTTTTCTGAAGTTTATAGTAATTTTTATAATTTTTAGAAACTCAAAACTAGATTTAAAACCCAAATTATTTAAGTGACGCGTATCTTCCGTAAATTGTTCCGGGAGCAATCCTAGTCGGAATTACTCGAATGAACAGTCAAAATGACCGTCTCGAAGTCTATTATCACATATAATTTTATCACATATTTTTGTTAGTGAAAAACAGCGGCTACGAATTTTAGAATGTTTTATAAGTATTTAATTTTCAAGTTCAAAAATTTATTCTGAAAAAAGTAGGCATCTACTCGCAGTGAGACTAGCGCCATTGGATCCGAAATATCGTTTCTGATTTTCCAGAGTTGGTTTCACATTTTTCTGCCCCCTGTATAATTAGTTATGGATTAAAAACCATTAAATACTATTATAATTATTTAAAAATTAGATAATACGAAGTATTTCTGTATTTACGAGTGTGCCACTGGGTTACGCTCGCACCCACCGTTTCGTTCCTCGCCAGCGGGGGCTTCGCCGACGGCACGGCAGCGGGGCGGGGGAGGCGGAAGGCGACGGAGGAGGCGCTCAGAGCTCGGGGGGAGTTCGCCGGAGAGCGGGGGTGCTCGGGGCGGCGGTGTACGGCGTCCGATGGTGGCGGTGCTGGCACAGAGGCGGGGGCTGGCGTTGCTGCGACAGTGCGGGCTCGCCGGCGACAGGCGGAGCTCGGAGAGCGTGCAGCGGCGTCGGGGATGGGCGGCGCACGGCGAGCAAGGGAGCAGCGAGCGGTGGGGGGCTTTGGCGGCGTCGGGCGGCTTCAGGCGAGGGTGTTCGGCGAGGCGCTGCTGCTGACTTCGGCGAGGCGACGTGGGTACGGGGAACGGCGGAGGGCGGAGCTGCTGTGGTTGCGGAGCCTCGTCGACGGCGGCGAGCTCTGGAGGCGGAGGCGGGGATGCGAGGCGTCGGTGATGGCCATCGGAGAGCGGAGGGCGCTGTCGTGGCGGGGCTAGGCGACGGCGACGGCGAGCGTGGGTCGGGGCTGCCGGAGAGCGGTAGAGGAGAGCGGTAGAGAGAGAGCTTGGCTACGTTTCGAAAAAGAGAGGGGGGTTACTGTGTAATGGGTTGGAAAAATGAATGATGGAGAGGGTTAGAGAAAGCCTGTGTCAATGTTATAGCATTTGCTTGGGGTTTTGCTTGAAACGTGAAAGAGAGAGAGAATGCAAGATAGAAGATGGAGGCTGAGGAAAAGCTGGGTTTGACGAGTGAGCCTGGGGATGGGGGGTTAACTTATAGGTTTATATTGATGGCATTTTTGTTATAAGAGGGAGACACGAAACTTAATTGGGATGGTGAGTGTTGGATCTGAATGAATTCAGATCCAACCAACAAGTCGGTTAGGTTAAAAATTAATCAGGGGGGTAAAGTAACTCAGTTAAAAAGGGATTAGTAAAGTTGAATAGTCGCTAGTGAATGTAATTAGCAAAGCGGTGAAATACAGACACGATTTCATAAACGACTCCGAAAAATTACAAAAACATACCCATGGGATCGTATCGTCACGAGGATCGCGAATACAAGATCCGTTCTGGGATTTGAGCTACGGAAGTACAGGTTTTTGGCCAAAACGGTTAGGAAGCGGGTTTGCGGGTTCTAGGCTGAAACAATATCAGAAAATTACGAAATTAATGTGGGGAGCCCTAAATGATAATAGGATGTTACTGTAGAAGTTTGAAAATGTTTTGAATACGTTTGGATAGAAAATAAATTCGTCGAATCAAAACGGTAATTTTGGAAGATGAATTTTAACAGAAATGTTTTGGGCATTTGTGGAAATCTGAAATTGCTGAAACACAATATGATAAGTCTAGTGCTCTAAAATATTTTTATAAGAATTTTTGAAATCAGTTTTGTTAGAAAATTCTTGACTGACATTAATAAAGTAAAAATTTTAAAATATAAAAAATACGTGAAGTGAAGTGTTGAAAATTTCCGGTCGTTACAGAATGAAAGGGAGAAAAACATACTTGCATATCATTATCTCTCTCTGAGTTGGGATCATTGTGAATATATTGCTTATTGAAAAAAAAAACAAAAAAAAAAGAAAAAAAGAAAAAAAAAGAGAGAGAAAAGAAAAGAGGAAAAATCCTCAATAAAAGATCCCATCTCACTTTCTTTCTCTCTTCTTTCTCTTCATTGATTTTGGAGCTATATGTATACATAAATGGGGATGTAAATATTTTTGTGCCACCACGCTTATAGATAAGCTTGGGGGAGGAGATCCATTGATGTGTGAGAGAGTGACTACTTGACATTGCACGACAACCAAGGCTAAGTAATATTCTATACTCGGTGAGATCGTTTCTAGCTCTACGAAATCCAGAAATCTAAGCCTAGCTTTCATTTCATGAAATCCATACTTTTCTATTCTCTCTATTCTATAGTGTGATATTCTTATACTCCAGATAGAAAGCGTTTGATTGAAAAGTGTGTGATCTGTGATTTGTATACCGCTTTAAATGATTCAGACGATGTTAATCTTAAAATTATTCCGTTCTTCATGATTACACCATTGTTCGTGGGTTTTCTATTTCTATTTGCACTATTATACTATGATATCAAAATAAAATTCTTTGACATGTATTTCACATTCGGTGCATGCTATATGAGTAAGTGAAACCCACGTCCTGAGAAAATGATCTAGCGCCCTACCTCTTCGCTTCCTTCTTTCTTCTTTATTTTCATTTCGTTTTCATTCTTCTTCGTTTTTCTTTTTTTTTTTCGTTTTTTCGCCGTTTTCGTTTTCCGAATCCACCGGGTTCGCCTTTTACTTATCTTCCTCGAGGACGAGTAAGAGGCAAGCTTGGGGGATTTTGATCACTCCTTATTTTACACCTTTTTCCGCATGTTTGCATGCCATTTAGATCGCCCAAATCACGTCTTTTACGATTTATCGACGATATTGCGATGCTTTTCACGTTTTGTTGTTTTTGTCGCATTTCAGGTGATTTGGCGCGATTTGGAGTGATCTTGAGATACGCTTACGCTAGACGGCCACCAACGACCTCCCCGAGGAGTATTTTGCTGTTGGAGAGGAGCGGAAGAAGAATGGACGCCGCAGGAGCGACGGGGAGGCCAAATTAAGCAGTTTGGGCATTTTTTGTGTCCCACTCGGCCGAGTGGAGGAGCCACTCGGCCGACCAGCGAGACACCGCTCGGCCGACCCGTTCAGACACGTTTTCCCTGTGTACTCAGCCGAGCGACGGAGACCACATCGGCCGAGTGACTATACCACGTCCGCCCGAGTGGCGCCCAGACGAAGGCCCTCAAAAGTATCGAAGTTACTGTTTTTCGGCCACCTGAGCTTCAGAAGACCCACTCGGCCGAGTGGTAAATCCGTCCGCCCGAGTGAAGTAAAGCCATCGGCCGAGTGACGACAACTCACTCGGCCGAGCCACCTCCGAACTGAAGACCCCTGAAAGCCCCGACTTACTGGAAAATTACAGGGTTTTCACTCGGCCGAGCGACTTTTGTCACTCGGCCGAGTGCGATGCGCTGCCTGTAGCGAAATCTGCGGAAAACAGGCTGTGCAGGGGCGTTTTGGTCAGGATTTTTGGACGATTTTTGGGGCTATTTAAGCCCTGTTTTTACCCTAGTTCCAGGAGCCACCTCTCAGATTTTTTGCAGCTTTTTGAGTCTACTTTTTAGCTTTATTAATTGTGATTGGAGAAGAGAAAAACTTGGATTTTTGTTGGGTTGATTGAAGATCTACATTGGTTTGCACTTCTCTTCCCCAAAAAAACTCTATTTTTATTGTTTATATCATTGTTGTGATGAATTCCATTGTCTATTTCATTGCTAATTATTGTGCTATTGCTATGATTAGTGAGTAGTCTCCACGTCTTGGGGCGTGGGGATGAACCCTACAAGCCCAATTTCGTATTTGTGTTGAATTGGTAGAAATTGAGCTAGGATTGTTATTAGGGATTAGATTGGGATCGAATTACTACGGATAGCTAGGTATTCACATCAATTGGGATTTGCAAGAGATTGGATCCCAATTCGATAGGAAGCCCTAGAAATCCGAATTGGGTTGGAGTCGGATTTTCGAAGTATCGGTTTGCAAGAGATTGGACCGATGCTAGGATCTCCGGTTGCAATTCCGTGCCGATACCCATTTGCAAGAGATTGGACGGGTAGGAACTATCCTAATCTAGATTGTGGACCGAGTTTGCAAGAGATTGGGCTCGGTGCGCAATTGGACGATGATGTTGATCCTAATGCTAGCTTCCCTAGGCTAGGGTTTGCAAGAGATTGGACCCAAACCTAGGATAGCTATAGACCGGCAACAGCGCGAGAGCGTGAGCTTGGTTCCACATTTAGTTGCAACTAGTTCATCCAAATTCTCTTCCTAGCGATTTCGATACCGGCGAACCACATTTGTGAAATACGGTGAGTAGTGGGGATTCCCCATTCCCTAGGCGTTCTCTATTTGATTTGATATTTCGCACTTTTGTCTGACGATTGTGACAGGATCGCCCAAGGCAATTATCCCTCTAAATAGCCAGGTTGATTAGGAGCAAGCACGGTCATTCGTCCTCCCTGTGTTCGATACCCGCTCGCCGCTATACCGTGCGCTTGCGGTAAAACTACAACCGTCGCCTCGGGACGTGTACGCCGGGGCGCGATCACGGTGCTGGTGCACCACCACCAGCCTAGGCACACACTGGATGCCTTTTATATTTCTGCTGTTTTGCTAGTTGTTTTAGAGCCTCATGATTTTTGCCCCCTCCTCCAAAAACTATTTTGGTACCTATTTGGTCATATCTTTTTATCTCATTTTGGAATGAGAGAGAGTCTTTTTGGGGACACTTTTATCTGCATCATTCTGATCTCTGCATGCATCATTTACATTCACATCATATTTTCTTTTTCTTTCTTTCTTCATCATGCATGCATCCTCACCCACCCCACCCATTTCACGTCTCTCGATGTGCCACACTTTGCACATTGAAGACACTGTGCACTTTAGCTTGGGGGAGTGAGTTCTCACACTTTTCGCTTTTCGTCACCTTTTATTTTTATTTTTTCCACCTTTTCTTTGTTTTTACACCATGTTTCACTCACTTTTTCGGTTTTCTGACCATGCATCACGTTTTCTTATTTTCTTTGTGTGCTGCATTGTACATAGTAGTTTCTATTTTCTTTTATCTTTATTTCTTTCATCTTTTGCTAGAGATGACTTTGGTCGTGCCCCGGTATGCACACGCACCCGGGACAAGCGACTCGTAGTCTTACCGCAAGCGCACGTCGTAGTGGCGAGCGGGTATCGAACTCAGGGAGAAACAATGACAGTGTCTTCTTCTAATCACCTAGCTATCGAAATGGTCAAGAATGATTTGGGGTAAAATTGTCACAATCGTTCGAATGTCGATAGAAATATCAATAAAATAAAGCGCCTAGGGATAGGGAATCCCCGCTACGGACCGTATCTCATCGTTGTGATTCGTAGGTTACATTATTGCTAGATTGGAATTTTAGGTGCACTAGTCGCAACTAAATATAGAACCAAGCTCACGCTCTCGCACTATTGTCGGTCTATAGCGAACCTAGGATAGGGCCCAATCTCTTGCAAACCCTAGCTTCGGCCGCTAGCATTAGGATCGACATCATCGTTCAATCGTATCTCGATCCCACTCTCGTACAAACTCGAGCTACGACCTAGATTGAGATAGTTCCTACCCGTCCAATCTCTTGCAAACGGGTATTGGTATAGAATTACGATTGAAAACCCTAGCCTTGGTCCAATCTCTTGCAAACCAATGCTAGAAAAGTCCAATCGTAAATCTAAATCGAATTTCTAGGCCTTCCTATCAATTGGGACCCAATCTCTTGCAAATCCTAATCGATATGAATCCCTAACTACCAGTAATTTATCAATCCCAACCTAACCCTAATCAATTCTAGCAAGAATTTCACCAATTCATCACAATTCAGAAATAGGGTTCATAGGGTTCATCCGTATGCCCTAGGACAATAGAACTACTCACTAATCATCATGCAATTCATAAGAAATTCAATAGCAAAATCAACACAATTCATTGCAATAGAGAAATTATCAACAAAAAAGAGTTTTTGATAAGAAAAGAGACAAACCAATGAGAACCCAATAGCATCCAACAAAAGTCCCCTTTCAATCTCCAAGAAAAAGCTAAATCTAATGATCTAAAAAGCTCTCTTTAAAAGGCTGCAAAAAGTATCAAAAAGTTCTCCTAAACTAGGGCAAAAACTGGGTTTAAATACCCCTCAAAATCGCCCAAAAATCGTGACAAAAATGCCCCTGCGCAGCCCAGAAATCGCAGTTTACGCAGCAGGCGGGGCGGCTCACTCGGCCGAGTGACAAATGTCACTCGGACGAGTGACAAACCCTGTACAATTACAGTAAGTTGGGACTTTTTGGGGGTCTGTCTTCGGAAGTGACTCGGCCGAGTGGCTTTACTCGCTCGGCCGAGGGGCATTTCTTGCTCGGCTGAGTCGGAACCGTCAAAAGCCTGTACATTTCCAGTAAGTAGGCCTTTTTTGATGGTGGATTCTCCATGCCACTCGGGCGATGCGATCCTCCTACTTGGCCGAGTGAACAATCGGCTCTCGTCCGAGTGCACGCTGATTTCAATCTGTGGTGCGTGTCCGGTCTGGTCGGCCGAACGGTCTTCTTGCATCGGCTGAGTGGGTACTTCACTCGGTCGAGTGAGATGCTGCAAATGCCCATTATTCACCTTTTCGCTTCCTCGTCACTCCTACGATGTTCCTTCTTCTTCCACTCGTCTTCCATCGCCGAATAACCCTCAAAAGAGCTTTGGGTGACACTCCGGAGTGGGTGCAAATCCTCTTGATCTCAAAATCCCTCCGAATCGCTCCATATCTCCTGAAATACGATAAAAACAAGAAATCGTGAAAAGCATCGCAATATTGTCGAATAATAGTGAAAAACGCGATATGAGCGATCAAAGTGGCATGCAAACATGCAGAAAAAGGGTGTAAAATACGGAGTGATCAAAATCCCCCAAGCTTACCTCTTACTCGTCCTCGAGGAAGATGAGTAAAAAAGCAAACTTGACGGGCAAAATAATGGAAAAGAAGGAAAATGAAAATAAAAATAGAATAGAAAGCGAAGAAGGGGGGTGCTAGATCATTCTTCTCAGGACGTGGGTTTTGCTTACTCATATAGCATACATCGAATATAAAACACACATCAAAGACTTTTATCTCGATATCATAGTATAATGATGCATTCGAAATAGAAAACCCCTAAATATCAAAATAGCATGAAATATGGAATCATTCTAGGATTAACATCGTCTGAAGCATCTACAGCGGTATGCATAACCATAGATCACACACTTTTCAATTGAATGCTTTCTATAAGGAGTATAAGAGATATCACACGATATGGAATAGTAAGAATAGAAAAGTATGGTTTTCATGAAATGAATTATAAGTGTCGATTTATTGGATTTCGTGAAACTTTAGCAATCTCACCGAGTATAGAAGATTACTTAGCCTAGGTTGCCATGCACCGTCAAGTGGTCACTCTCTCACACATCATCGGATCCTCTCCCCCAAGCTTATCCATAAGCGTGGTGGCATAAACAAATCAATATGTATATTCCCCATTTCTTTTGAAGCTCCAAAAAAACGTAAAAATAAAAACAAAAAGAGGGAAGAAAGAGAGAAATAGTATGAGATGTGATCATTATGAACTTCTTTTCTCTTTTCTTTTCTTTTTCTCAATTTTTCTCTTTTTCTCCTTTTTTTTTGAATAAACATATATACATAAGCGATCCCAAATCAAAAAAGAGAAGGATATACAAGCATTTTTTTTCTTTTTGATTTTGGGGATTTGGAGCATGAAAATTAATAGCGGGGGAAATGCCGATAATAGACTTGCTAAGGGGGGGATTCACCAATGAATTTCAATAGAGAAATGATGCTCAAGATATGTGGAGAAAGAAATAAATGTATCACTCTGTTCACTCTATAAGACGTGCACGACAACTTTCAGCAGAGTAATATAATCTACTCAGTTTAATCTCAAAAAGTAAACTAGTCCAGATATATCATCCTAGCAAACATTCAATCAACCTGAAGGTGAAGCGTACAATTCATGCAATAAGAAGTGATATGAGAAAGGAAAGCAGTACTCCAGATATAAGCAATCAATGCGTGAAGCTTGGTGTGTTTTCTATGAAAAGCATACATATGAATCATCAGACATC
Organism: Scilla litardierei; assembly: GCA_030789695.1. Classification (NCBI taxonomy): domain Eukaryota; kingdom Viridiplantae; phylum Streptophyta; class Magnoliopsida; order Asparagales; family Asparagaceae; genus Scilla; species Scilla litardierei. The sequence goes on along the minus strand of CM061137.1, from coordinate 50,338,609 downwards.
AGCTAATAACAGAATTTCATCCATATTCATACAGGAAAAGAGTGGGTTACTATTTCAAAATGCAAAGCAGAACATAGCATATGATATCTGAAACACAGCTATGACGTGACAAAATAGCATGCACATAGAGATAAGCTAACACCACGTCATCGTCATCGCAGAAAAATCATCACTAGCAAAAGATGAAAGGAACAAAGATAAAAGAAAATAGAACTATATATACAATGCAGTATACTCAAAAAGGAAAAGAAAACGTGATGCATGATAAAAAATGAAAAAGTGGTGAAAATAAGTGCAAAAGTGGAAAGAAAATGTGAGAAATCAAAAATAAGGGGTGGAAAAAAATAAAAAGTGTGAGAACCACTCCCCCAAGCTGAAGTCACAGTGTCCTCAATGTGCAAAGTGTGGCACACTGAGAGACGTGAAATGGGTGGGGTGGGTGAGGATGCATGCATGATGAAAAAGAAAGGAAAAGAAAAAGAAAATAAGATGTGAATGAATGTGATGCATGCAAAGATCAGGATGGTGCAGATATAAGTGTCCCCAAAAAGTCTCTCCCTCTTTCCCAAAAAGATATAAAAAGATATGATCAGGAAGGCACCAAAGTAATAAGTGGAGGAGGGGGGGATAAAATCACCAGGCCCAAGGACAAACGGGCAGCAAAACGACAAAAATATCAGAGGCATCAAGAGTGTGCCTAATCTGGTGGTGGCGCTGCACCAGCACCGTCTTGTGGTGGAGGAGGTGGTGAAGGTGGTGGGCGTGGTATCTGCTGGGAGGGTGTGGGTGGTGGAGGCAGACGTGCCAGAATCTGATTCAGGCAAGCCTGAATACTGGGAAGGATGGCAACACGGGTCTGCACAGCGCTGACCGTGGCGGAGAGAGCCCTAAAGTCTCCTCAAAGTCCACTAACAGCCCCCTCTTGAGCACGAATGCTCTGAACTAGAGTGTCTGGGGGTGGTGGAGCAGAGGGACGCACAGGTCTAACAGGTGAGGTGTGTGGCTGTCTCTGGCAGGCAGTGTAGGTGATGGGGCCAGCAGGAAAGTGTGGAATGGGTGCTGTGCTCACTACATGATGCCCAGTCTCGGTGTGAGGCTGGGATGCAGGTTGGGTCGAAGCAGAAGCAGCAGCAGCAGAGGTGGAAGTCAAAATGGGCGACGAGACAGCAGGAGAGGTCAGTAACGCAGAAGTGGGGACAGATGTCACGACGCTCTCGGTAAAGACGGTGACAGTGGGGTCAGACGGGCCAACGGCCGGGGTGGCCGTGGACAAAAGTGAGGACAGAACCGCCACTGCGGCGGTAAAGGAGGTCTCGCCGCTCTCTAAAATGGTGGTGGGACGCTCGGGGTTCTGAGAGGTGATAGGCTCGACGGACATAGGCTCGGTGGTGGTGGTGGGGGGGACTCAGCGAAGGTGCTCCCGACACTGACAGACATGTGGACAGAAGTGTCAGGAGGTGCAGACAGTGCAGATGCAGGCTGAGGGATCACGGGGTCAACATGTGGTGCAAGGGGTGCCCGCTTAGCATCCTCGGGCTCAAGCATGTAAGCAGCGGGGATGAGGAGATCCATCGCTGGAATCCAGTCCCCGTGAGCCGGTCCAATGTGTGTCCGAGCAGGGCTCGGAAGAACCATGTAGTCAGCACTAAAGGGACCGTGCAACCACACCCAGTGCTGGCGACCGTGGGGACGAAGCATCTTCATCCGGGCCATAACATCTATCGAAAGTGAAGTGGGGCCTGGAGCTCGACGCAAGTCGTTAGGTAGGTCCACGCCGGTCATAAGGGCCAAAAGAGTGATCAGACCGTCGCAACAGATAGGGGAGCGAACGCTCACCGAAATGATAATGCGGTCTAAAAACCAACTGGTGATGTCTATCTCGACGGCGGGGACCAAGTCGTCGCTACCCCTATCCAAAACCCTAGGGCGAGTCATCGCGTAGAGCGTGTAGAGATCTGGCGTAGACATGGTCCCGGGCTCGTACCTCGCTAGAAAAGTAGTCGCCATGAGGCGCTGTGCAATGCGGAGGCAGGGGTGTAGGATAGCTGAGGCCTTGGCCCTACTAGGGTCAAAGGCAAGTGGGGATCCCGTGATCCGTGTCCAGAAGGTGGAGGTGTCGAACGACAGGGGTGGGATGTACGTGGGAGCATAGGCGCGATCAAGGACAGGGATGGCGGGCCACTGGAAGAATGCTCTAAGCATGTCGAGAGTGATCTCGCACTCTCGATCCATCAAGCAGAATGTGCATCCTCCAGGGGTCTGGTCAATAGAGCTCAGGACCTCTAGTGTCGGACGGATGTAAGTATCCGCCGACACCGACAAAAAATCACGCCATCCCACGTTGTCGTACAACGAGAGAAGCCCCTCGAGTACCCCTAGGCAGTCAAGGTCGGCTAAGTATGCGAACCTAGAGGGTACTATCGAGCGATGGTAGATACGCTCGAACCTGGCGCGGTGTGCGTCATTTCGAAACGTAATCCCCATCGGCCCGACGGCGGGAGCGGGTGGAGGGACAGGATCAGCAGGGATCGGCTGTGTAGATGGTGGTGGCGGTGGCGGGCTAGGTGGAGGGGAGTCTTCCCTAGCGTGAGAGGGACCAGGATCATCGGTCCTCTTCCGCTTCGAAGAGGCTCCCCGTGTACGTGGCCTAGTGCACGGCGGCATGTGTGCCGCGAGACGTGTCCCAACCAAATAAATACAGCGACGTGCTAAATGATGGAACGAGTGTACCTGAACATGCCGCGAGAGTAATAAGTAGTGTGTGCGAAGAGACGCCTCCGCCGCGAAGCTCAAAGCGCGTCCAAAAGCTCCCCAAAGCTCCCCCAAGCTAGCCTGCAAATCAAACGATCAAATCAGCAAATAATATTCAATATATATGGGGGAGATGGGGGATAATAGATAGATATAAAAATTAATTTGGGTTAGGGGCTCAATGGTGTACGAATCAGGAGAAACGGGGAGAAACGGGGAGAAACTTTTTAGGGCAAAACAGCGTGAACGGAGGCGGTGGCGGCCGGCACCAACGAGGGGAGTCAGCGGCCGGTCGGCGGCGGTCGCGGGCAGGCGATCGATAGCGAAGGGGGGACCGGCTCGGGCACGGCAGCGGTCGCAGCAGGCGAGGGAGCTCAAGCGACAGCGGCTCGGGCTGAATTGGGGGTTTTTTGTTTCGATTTTCGTGCAGCCCGCAGTGCATATATATAGGAATTGTTACAACTCGGCCGAGTGACAATGTCACTCGGCCGAGTGCGTAAACGGAAAAAAATTTCAAAAATTTCCTTGCCCCTTACGACTCGACCGAGTGGCTTTGGCTCACTAGGCCGAAGGGAGAAACTCCACTCGGCCGAGTGGCTCTGCCACTCAGCAATTTTTGAGCTAGGAGGGTATCTGTTTCACTCGGCCGAGTGACAAGTCACTCGCTCGAGTGGAAATTAAAACTAAAACTTACAGAAATTAACAGAGAGTTGGTCTGCAGAAACTTCCCTGGTTGGTGCTCCACTCGGCCGAGTGGAGTCTTTGCTCGGCTGAGTGGCATAAGCTACTCGGCTGAGTGACGTGTTGTTTTCTGCATCGGCTCTCCGTTTTTGCTCTGGTCTCTGTTTTTCTTCCTCCAGCCTGTTTCTTCCTCCTCCTAAGGCCTGAACGCGTTCCTGGAGCGCTCTTCCTTGCCGCGATCATCCTCCATATGATTGGTCTCCCTTTCTCCTTCTATTGTCATGAAAATTAGGACCCGTTGTCACGATTTTCATGGACATAAAACTCTAAAAGCTAATAAAAGGCTAAACCAAAAATGAAAATCAAATAAAAACAATGCAAAAACCGTCGGGTTGCCCCCGACAAGCGCTCGTTTAAGGTCATGAGCTCGACCCCTTTAGATATTCGCGATATTGGGAAGGCCGCTTGGATTTGGGTGCAAAAACCGTCGGGTTGCTCGCGATATTGGGCGCATACGAGATGCGCCCATCAAACTTGTCGGGAAGGCCGCTTGGATTTGGGTCTTGATGATCATTGGTCTTCCTCGACGCCTCCTCATCATGGGCAATGTTGGGGGATAAGTCCCCCAAGCTAGAGCTTGTTCCTATCTTCTTCTTGGCCGGTGACACCGATCTTCCATTCGGTGGAGCTTTCTTCAGATTCTTGGCCTTTGAGAGCTTGCAAAGCTCTCGTATTCTTGCGACATCAGCGTTGCCTTTATCATCATCCATGGAGCTATCTGGAGGGTCCTCCAACTTCTCTTCTTCACCCGAAGCTTGGCCTTCTTCGAAGCCATCGTCATGGAGAGCACCAATAGAGTGGGGGATTGCTTCTTCAATCACTTCATCGAGGAGATCCACATAATCTAAATCCTCGTGATAGGGCATATGTTTCATGTCCTTGGGTATGTGAAGCTCGACTTATTTGTTCCCGACATTCAAGGATAGAGTTCCTTCACGCACGTCGACGATAACACCGGCGGTCGCGAGGAACGGGCGTCCAAGTATGAGCGAAGTGTCGCCCTCTTCCTTGATGTCCATTATGACAAAATCACAAGGCAAGCATATCCCTTCCGGAACTTGGAGTGGAATATTCTCCGTGATCCCTACCGGCCTAGTAATCCAACCGTCCGCAAGTTGAATTCTCATGTCGGTCGGCTTCAAGTCGGTGCCCGTGTTCAATTTCCGGAACATACTAAGGGGCATAAGGCTCACACTCGTGCCCAAGTCAACTAGAGCTTGTTGCAAAGGGATGCCTCCTAGTGTGCAAGGGATGCAAAAACTCCCGGGATCCTTCAATTTCGTCGGCTCCTTCTCCTTCCGGGTAAACCAAGTTCCTTGTTCCGCAAGCATGATTTTTTCCTTCCTTTTCTTTCCCGAAATCAAGTCCTTCAAGAACTTCACGTAAGACGGGATCGCAACAATTGCATCTAAAAAATGAATATTGAGGCTTACTCCCCTCAAGTATTCTAGGAACTTGGCGAGCCTTTTCTCTATCTTGGCTCTAGCTAGCCATTGTGGAAATGGCACCGGTGGCATGTAGCGGCGCTCATCAAGTGGCTCCACCACTTTAGAATTTCCTTCTCCAATCGGCTCCTTTTGGCTCTCCTCTTCAATTGCCGGTTCTTTTTCTTCCAAAATTTCCACCACGGGTTGCTTGCTTTGGGTCATAGCGGGAGTGGTATCTTTTCCGCCCCTTGTTGTAACCGCAACCACCGCATTGATATGTCTGGTGTTACTCCGTGGATTGGGCTCAGGTTGAGCCGGCAATTGTTGGGCGTTCTTATTGAGCAATGCAAGTTGCTCTGCAAGTTGAGCGACGACGGTATTTAGTGACTCTTGTCCCGCTGTCAATCTAGCATTGATCTTTCTTTGCTCCACCATAAATTCCTTCACCCTAGCTTCGTGGTCCGATCGTGGTTGAGCTTGAGGTGGGTTGGGAGCTCTCCAATCTTGGTTGTAACCGGGAGGTCTATATGGTCCCGCTTGTTGCCTCGACGGGTAGTTTTGTTGCGGTGGCCCCCTCGGTTGATATTGAGGTTGTGGTGGTGGAGGCCGAGCTTGAGGAAGTTGTTGTGGCGGGGGGTTCAAAGCACCATCATTGTTTGCATATGAAAAGCCCGGATGGTTTCTAGCGGCCGGGTTGGCCCAATATCCAGAGTTCTCCGCGACATATTGTACTTGCTCCAAGGCTCCCTCTCCATTGTCCCCTCCTACATACATGGCTTGAGATTGGTCTTGCCAATCATTCATATTGCTTATCGGCGTAGATGTAGATGGTGCTCCATGTGGCTCGGTGATATATTTCTCCAATCTCTCCACTACCTTGTGGAGAGAGTCAAATTTGTTTGAAAGCTCCGCTACGGCCTTGGCCTCATATATACTAGTGGGCTTCAAGGAGGAAGAAGAATGACCTCGCTCGTCGCCCCATTGTTGGTTATTAGAGGCCATCTCCTCTAATAAGGCCGTAGCTTCATCCGGGGTCTTTGATAGTATGGCTCCATTGGCGGTTGCGTCAATAATTTGCTTCGTGCCCGGTTGGAGTCCATTGTAGAAACTGTGAACAAGCTCCCAATCTTCTATACTGTGATGGGGGCATTGATGTTGTAAATCCTTGAAGCGCTCCCATGCTTCATAGAGGGTCTCCTATGGTCCTTGCTTAAAGGACATGAGAGCACTCCGTATCTTCACCGTCTTGGAAGGAGGGTAGAATTTGTCAACGAAGGCGCTCGCCAACTCATCCCAAGTGGTGAATGTCCCTTCCGCTTGCGTCCACAACCAATATAAAGCTTTATCTTTGAGTGTGAAGGGAAAGAGTCGCAATCGGATTGCATCAACGGAAACGCCCGGCATTTGGAAGGTGGCGCACTTGGACAAGAAAAGCTGGATGTGATAATGTGGATTCTCATGGGCATTCCCATGAAACGGGTCTTGTTGCATCAATACTACCAATCCCGTCTTTAGCTCAAAATTCTTGTCCGCCGCTAGTTCCGGCATGGCGATGGATGATGTGGTGGAAGAAGTCTTAGGCCGAAGCCTATCTCTGATGGATATGATCCTCACCATACGTGCGGCTAGCTCCTCCGGTGTCTCCACACGGTTCATACAATTGTCCTCCATAGCGTGCCTTCTCTCGGCTCTGATCCTCCTCACGATACGCTCGATCTCCGGATCAAATAATATTTCTTCGGGTTTCACCGTAGATCTCGTGTACATACAAGGGAAAACAGAGTTTCAAAGGAATTGTTAGCACGAATAAGGAGTAAAAAGATAAAAGTAATAAAATAAAAAGAAAAAACTAAGTAAAGAGAATAAAACACTGTCGCCTCCCCGGCAACGGCGCCAAAAACTTGATCGTGCCCCGGTATGCACACCCACCCGAGACAAGCAACTCGTAGTCTTACCGCAAGCGCACGGTCAAGTGGCGAGCGGGTATCGAACACGAGGAGGTGGTGTTGGTTCCAATCTATCCTAGGTTGGTTTGACTACGAATGTTTTATTGGTGGAGATGGTTATGGAATGATATAATGAAAATGGTGGTGGATGTCGGTGTCGGTGATAAAGAAGTCGGATAAAGTATCGATTCAAATTTAATACAATAAAAGAGTCTAGATCTAGGGAATCCCCACTACGGATCATTATACATCATTGTAAATAGTGAATCTCAATATTACTAGGCTTGTGTTAAGGTGAACTAGTCGTAACTGAATAGAGAACCAAGCTCACGCTCTCACGCTATTGCCAGTCTAAAGCAATCTAGGATAGGGCCCAATCTCTTGCAAACCATATGCCTAAGCCACTAGCATTAGGATCGACATCATCGTTCAATCGCCCCTCGAGCCCACTCTCGTGCAAACTCGAGTTACGATCTAGGTTGTGATAGTTCGTATTCGTCCAATCTCTTGCAAACGAATATGGGTATAGATTTATAATAAAAATCCTAGCTTTGGTCCAATCTCTTGCAAACCAAGTCTAGTCAATCTCGATTATAAACCTAAATCGAATATCTAGGCCTACCCATCGATTAGAATCCAATCTCTTGCAAACCCCAATCGATGAAAATCCCTAGCTATCTGTAATAAATCGATCACAACCTAACCTCCTAGCAAATCTAGCAATTTAGAAATTCATTCATCACAAATCTGAAATTAGATCCATAGGGTTCATCCCCATGCCCTAGAACATCAAATCTACTCAAGCATAGCAATAACGATAGAGAAATCGATAAAAAACATTGCTTGCATATATAAAGATATCAAAATAAGATTCAAACAATAAGAACAAAATACTTAGCTTTGATGAAGATCTTCAATCCAAAATACAAGCTTTTAGATCCAAGAGGGGGCCTAGGGCATGGCCTAACCTCTAAAATAACTCTAAGAAAACATAATGGGAACCCCCCTCTAATGACGGCTACAACCCTCTTATATAGCCCCCCAAAACCCTAGCAAATAACCCTAGAAAACCCCTCAAATTCGTGCCCAAAAATATCCCTAACCGCAACTTAAAATCTGGGCCCGTCGCCACTCGGGCCGAGTGGCAATCTGACTCGGTCGAGTGGAAATTCCAGCACTGCAGTGTCAACTTGCAGAAATTCTCCAGATTTCATCCGACCTCCGATTGGCACTTCTATCCATAAAAAATATGAGAAAAAATATGAGAAAAATACTTGGATTTCTAGAATGATAGAAGATTTCAAAATAGTGGAAGGCTTTCTGAAAATCTGGGCGTGTGTGTCATCGGCGTCACTCGGCCGAGTGGGATTCTTCACTCGGTCGAGTGGACTTCTCTACTCGGCCGAGTGATAGACCCTGTAGAAAAACATTAACTTCGAGGTCCTCATGGGTCTGTCTCCGGGGGTGGCCCGGTCGAGTAGCTTTCACCATTCGGCCGAGTAGTAATGTGTACTCGGCCGAGTAGGCCATCGACGGGTCTCTGGGAATCGCAGTAGATTCGGCCTCTTCTCTGGAAAATTTCCCTGACGTACTCCGACGAGTGAGCTTTCTCACTCGGCTGAGTAGGACTTTATCATTCGGCCGAGTATACGCTGAAAAACATTGTGCACGTATCCGTTCTGGTCGGCCGAGTGTGCTTTCTTGCTCGGCCGAGTGTGTGCTTCACTCGACCGAGTAGCATGCTGTAGATGCCCAATCTTCTCCGTTTCTCCTCCTCGTCGCTCCTATGAATTTTCTTCTTCTTCCACTCATCCTCCATCGCCGATAAGTCTGCAAAGGAGCCGTGGGCGACACTCCAAAGTGGGTGCAAATCCTCTTGATCTCAAAATCGCTCCAAATCGCTCCATATCTCCTGAAATACGACAAAAACAAGAAATAGTGAAAAGCATCGCAATATTGTCGAATAATCGTGAAAAACGCGATATGGGCGATCAAAATGGCATGCAAACATGCAGAAAAAAGGTGTAAAATATGGACCGATCAAAATCCCCCAAGCTTACCTCTTACTCGTCCTCGAGGAAGATAAGTAGAGAGACGAACTCGGGAGATGAAAACAAAGGAAATGAAATGAAAGAAAAAGGAATACGAAGTGGAAGGGGTCGCTAGATTATTCTCTCAGATCTCTAGCCATAAGCTACACATCACGATAACTTGGAAAATACGAATCACATGCTATAAGGATTTCATGTCTTACTTAAACATGGTACTTGCAAGCTTTTAAGAACAAAGGAACGGACTCCCTAAATTCATACAATCAATTCATATCCACATCACGTATTTCAAAGAATTTAATATACAAATGTTGGCGATAAACTTTTCAATCAAGAGTTATAACAGAAGCATATAAGAATCACACCAAACATGCAATGGAGAATGGAATAAATCACGGCATTCACATATTTATATCGACTCATAAGAAATCTCCATAACTAAAGTATTTTGCTAAGTTTCAGCATTATCAAACTTCCTCATTCGTGCACCTCTCCACCCTAATGTCGTGCTCACTCATATGGTCAAACGAGTTCACCCCCCCCCCCCCCCCCCCCCCCCCCCCACAGCTTAGCTTGAGGCATCGCATCTAAAGGAATATGATAATGGAAAATGGGATTTTTGCCTTGGTTTTCCCAAGATTTTGTGGCTCCAATAATGAGATAGAGAAATATCTTTCTTTTTCTTTTTGAACATTGTGTTTCTCATTTTTCTTTTCGAATTTTTGTAGGAGCTATATGATTTGAATTTTTTGGTTTTTGGCTCCTTTTTGGCTTTTTGGACCTTTTTTGGAGCTAAAATATTCTTTTGTGGGGATTTTTGGGAAATAGATGCGATATAAGTAGCTTTAGGAGGTGAACTCAAGTGACATGTAGAGAATTATCAAAAGAATATATAAGCAAGCACATGGATAGTAAGACTATGGAATACTCAAAGTAGCATGGCAAGGAATAATAAGCATCGTGATGGTTGGTAAAGCAATAAGAGATATCATCATACAAAACTTATCTAGCGGAAGAAGAGAAAGGAAAATAAAGAGATAAAAATAAAATAGGGGAAAGCAAAGAAAAACAAGCACACAACATGATGCATGAACACACATAAAAGAAAAATAAGATGGAAAATTCAAAAAAGATGATGCAAAATTTTGAAAAATTTTAAAAACCCCTAAAAATAAAGTAAAAGTGCAACTAGATGGCATGGAAATGCACTCCCCCAAGCTTAAACTTCACATTGTCCTCAATGTGATCATAAAAGGAAAAATATGAGGAACAACGATAAATATGAGGGATGTGAATGAAAAATGATGAAATGAATGACATGAAATCCTAATGCAACTACATGCACATGCAATGATGCATGAGAGCACTTTCCCCCAAGCTTATGCTAAACAATCCTATTCAAATGACTCGATCAAAAATGTCATGGCTTTGCTAAGCAAGATTGAGTCAAACGAATAAGAATGTGAGTATTCACTTGAAAGAAATGCTCGATGGGTGGTGAGCAAAAAGGATGTGACACATCAAAATATAAAGAGGGCAATTAATATATATAATGGGTTTGGGGTGTAAAAATTTTTGGTGCCGTCATATGAGGTAATATTTATTCAAGAAAATTTATACGGTCCTCTCGCTGTCGAGAGAATTCGTGTTTATTTAAAGCATAAAAATTTCTACACTACTGGATTGATATCACCTATAGCAAAAGGCGGATCCAGTATCTTTGCCGGTGCAGGCAACTGCTCCAATTGCTCCTTCCGTGGCTCTGCCAGATGCGTGTGTCCACGGACTCCAACGAACTCCAGCAATGCATCCTCCAGCATTCCCACAAGGACTCCACCTGTACCCTGCAGAGAATAGGATGCATCAGTTCGCTGCGAAAAATTCACCCTCGTAATAAAAGTATCCCAAAGAGGATCGTCTATAGAAATATATGGAATAAATAATGGTGGACGATACTTCCCTAGAAATAATCCAATATCCTCAGGTGCCGTGATAGCTTTCTCCATAGTGTCTTCTCTATGCTGCTCAGGTAAATCTAGATCATAGGAGTGGACCTCATCAAGATGCTCCTCCTCATCGTCAGACTCATCCCAGTGCACCTCTTGATCATATTCATATGCGTCCATGGGTGCTAACTCCTCGCTCTCCTCCTCATATACATCCCATTGTACCTTTTTTCATATGTATGTGTATCCTGCAAAAGGCACGATGAGTCGTCAAAATCTGAATCACAAAAAACATCATACACGGGAGGGGAATCAAATGTAGGAGATGAGGGGGTGAAGAGATCTCCCTGAAAGGAAGCCATAAGCTCTGTGGGATAATCCTCGGTGTCAATGGAAGGATGAGGTGGCAGCGGAAGCTCAAATGGAGGAGGGTAGTGCTCAGGATCCTCATGAATGGATATGTCCTCGTCCCGATGCAAGACCTCCTTGGCGATAAACTCTGGCTCCGTGTGTAATGCCTCCTCAAAAGCATGCTTCAGCTCCACGAGGTAAATAACCTCAATGTCTTCTCCATCTGAATCATCTCCATCCATCCACTCATTGTATGGACTGGCTGTATCTGTGGGTGGGAGAGTGATGATGGTGCAACTCGGCTCTGCAGTAATACGTCCAAAATGTCTCATCGTAGTTCTCTCATTAGAAGTGGCCGCATCTGTGCATGGCACCGTTGTCTCCTCAGAGGTGGAAGCATTAATGTCCTCAGCCTGCCATCCAAGAATCTCATCCAGGTACGCATAAAAATGTGTGGTCCATATGATCACAGCCTCAGCAGAAGGTAGAGGTGGCTGCGGAAGCTCAACTACCGGTGGGCAAGACTCTGGATTTATCTAAATGAAGTTACCCTCGTCCCAAAGTGTCGCCTCTGTAATGCAATGCTTTGGCTCCACATGTGATGCCTCCTCGTGAACTATCAATGTAGGCTCTCTCTGGAATGGTGATGCTGGCTGCGCATGTGTGTCAACTTGTGGGGATGCATGATATGGAGGGGAATTCTCGCAAGCAATCCGAAAATATAGTCTATCCCCCTCAAGACTGACATGGATGTCCTCCTCAATTGTTCCTACAGTTGAAACACGGTTCATAACAAAATCTGCAAATCGTAGCTCAAATGCATCACCTGCTGTAATGCTCTCTGAACCGGTGAACCTCACTGACTCCAAGAGGCCCTCCAATAAGTACTAAAATGCTTCCTCCTCAAAATCCGTAGTCCACATAATATCATCCATAACTCCTGATCAACAAAGATAAATACCTGGAGAAAAATATCAGTGGCACAAAAGAATATAGAAATGATAATAATGGTGGCGGGGGTGAAAATTCCCTTTTGTTAAAATTATTTTTTCGTAGTCTAATCAACCTAATTGTGACAAATTGGCACCCAACGGGAAACAGCTCCCTGGCAACGGCGCCAAAAACTTGGTCGCGCCCCGGTATGCACACGCACCCGGGACAAGCGACTCGTAGTCTTACCGTAAGCACACGGCGTAGTGGCGAGCGGGTATCGAACTCAGGGAGGAACAATGACAGTGTCTTCTTCTAATCACCTAGCTATCGAAATGTTCAAGAATGATTTGAGGTAAAATTGTCACAATCGTTTGAATGTCGATAGAAATATCAATAAAATAAAGCGCCTAGGGATAGGGAATCCCCGCTACGGACCGTATGTCATCGTTGTGATTCGTAGGTTACATTATTGCTAGACTGGAATTTTAGGTGAACTAGTCGCAACTAAATGTATAACCAATCTCACGCTCTCGCGCTATTGCCGGTCTATAGCGAACCTAGGATAGGGCCCAATCTCTTGCAAACCCTAGCTTCGGCTGCTAGCATTAGGATCGACATCATCGTTCAATCGTATCTCGAGCCCACTCTCGTACAAACTCGAGCTACGACCTAGATTGAGATAGTTCCTACCCGTCCAATCTCTTGCAAACGAGTATTGGTATAGAATTACGATTGAAAACCCTAGCCTTGGTCCAATCTCTTGCAAACCAATGCTAGAAAAGTCCAATCGTAAATCTAAATCAAATTTCTAGGCCTTCCTATCAATTGGGACCCAATCTCTTGCAAATCCCAATCGATATGAATCCCTAGCTACCCGTAATTTATCAATCCCAACCTAACCCTAATCAATTCTAGCAAGAATTTCACCAATTCATCACAATTCAGAAATAGGGTTCATATGGTTCATCCCTATGCCCTAGGACAATAGAACTACTCACTAATCATCATGCAATTCATAAGAAATTCAATAGCAAAATCAACACAATTCATTGCAATAGAGAAATTATCAACAAAAAAAGAGTTTTTGATAAGAAAAGAGACAAACCAATGAGAACCCAATAGCATCCAACAAAAGTCCCCTTTCAAACTCCAAGAAAAAGCTAAATCTAATGATCTAAAAAGCTCTCTAAAAAGGCTGCAAAAAGTATCAAAAAGTTCTCCTAAACTAGGGCAAAAACTGGGTTTAAATACCCCTCAAAATCACCCAAAAAAATCGTGACAAAAATGCCCCTGCGCAGCCCAGAAATCACAGTTTACGCAGCAGGCGGGGCGGCTCATTCGGTCGAGTGACAGATGGCACTCGACCGAGTGACAAACCCTGTACAATTACAGTAAGTTGGGACTTTTCGGGGGTCTGTCTTCGGAAGTGACTCGGCCGAGTGGCTTTACTCACTCGGCCGAGGGGCATTTCTTGCTCGGCCGAGTCGGAACCATCAAAAGCCTGTACATTTCCAGTAAGTCGGCCTTTTTTGATGGTGGATTCTCCATGCCACTCGGGCGATGCGATCTTCTTACTCGGCCGAGTGAACAATCGTCACTCGGCCGAGTGCACGCTGATTTCAATCTGTGGTGCGTGTCCGGTCTGGTCGACCGAGCGGTCTTCTTGCATCGGCCGAGTGGGTACTTCACTCGGCCGGGTGAGATGCTGCAAATGCCCATTCTTCACCTTTTCGCTTCCTCGTCACTCCTACGATGTTCCTTCTTCTTCCACTCGTCTTCCATCGCCGAATAACCCTCAAAAGAGCTTTGGGTGACACTCCGGAGTGGGTGCAAATCCTCTTGATCTCAAAATCACTCCGAATCGCTCCATATCTCCTAAAATACGACAAAAACAAGAAATCGTGAAAAGCATCGCAATATTGTCGAATAATAGTGAAAAACGCGATATGAGCGATCAAAGTGACATGCAAACATGCAGAAAAAGGGTGTAAAATACAGAGTGATCAGACTTTTCTGTGATGATAATGACGTGGTGTTAGCTTATCTATGTATGCATGCTATTTTGTCATGTCATAGCTTTTGTTTCAGATATCATATGTTATGTCCTGCTTTGCATTTGAAATAGTAACCCACTCTTTTTCTTTATGAATATGGATGAAATTCTGTTATTAGCTGATGTCTGATGATTCGTATGTATGCTTTTCGTAGAAAACACACCAAGCTTCACGCATTGATTGCTTATATCTGGAGTACTGCTTTCCGTTCTCATATCACTTCTTATTGCATGAATTGTATGCTTCACTTTCAGGTTGATTGAATGTCTGCTAGGATGACATATCTGGACTAGTTTACTTTTTGAGATTAAACTGAGTAGATTACATTGCTCTGCTGAAAGTTGTCGTGCACGTCCTAAAGAGTGAACCGAGTGATACATTTATTTCTTTCTCCACATATCTTGAGCATTATTTCTCTACTTAAAATTCATTGGTGAATCTCCCTTTAGCAAGTCTATTATTGGCATTCCTCCCGCTATTAATTTCCATGCTCCAATTCCCCAAAATAAAAAAAAATGCCTGTATTTCCTTCTTTCTTTTGATTTGGGATCGCTTTTGTATATATGTTTATTGCAAAAAAAGAGAGAAAAAATTGAGAAAAAGAAAAGAAAAGAGAAAAGAAACTTTTAAATGATCCCATCTCACTCTCTTTCTCTCTTTCTTCCCTCTTTCATTTTTTTTATTTTATTTCTTTTTGTTTTTGGAGCTTCAAAAGAAATGGGAAATGTACATACTGATTTGTTTATGCAACCACGCTCATAGATAAGCTTGGGGGAGGGGATCCAATGATGTGTGAGAGTGTAACTACTTGACAGTGCATGAAAACTAGGCTAAGTAATCTTCTATACTCGGTGAGATTGCTAAAGTTTTACGAAATCCAGAAATTGACGCTCAGCATGCATTTCATGAAAACCATACTTTTCTATTCTTACTACTCCATACTGTGTGATATCTCTTATACTCCTTATGGAAAGCATTCAATTGAAAAGCGTGTGATCTATGATTATGTATACCGCTTTTGATGCTTCAGACGATGATAATCCTAGAATGATTTCATATTTCATGTTGTTTTGATATTCTTGGGTTTTCTATTTCGAATGCATCATTATACTATGATATCGGGATAAAAGTCTTTGGCATGTGTTCTATATTTGATGTATGCTATATGAGTAAGCAAAACCCACGTCCTGAGAAAAATGATCTAGCACCTCCTTCTTCGCTTTCTATTCTATTTTGTTTTTCATTCCTTTCTTTTTCCATCTTTTCCATGGTTTTACCCGTCGGGTTTGCTTTTTGCTCATCTTCCTCGAGGACGAGTAAGAGGTAAGCTTGGGGGATTTTGATCACTCCATATTTTACACCCTTTTCATGCATGTTTGTATGCCACTTTGATCGCTCATATCGCGTTTTTCATGATTATTCGACAATATTGCGATGCTTTTCATTATTTCTTGTTTTTGTCGTATTTCAGGAGATATGGAGCGATTTGGAGTGATTTTGAGATCAAGAGGATTTGCACCCACTCCGGAGTGTCACCCACAGCTCTTTTGAGGGCCATTCAGCGATGGAAGATGAGTGGAAGAAGAAGGAACTACGTAGGAGCGACGAGGAGGAGAAACGAAGAAGATTGGGCATCTACAGCATGTCACTCGGCCGAGTGAAGCACTCACTCGGCCGAGCAAAGAAGTTCGCTCGGCCAACCAGACCGGACACGCACAACAGAAGAATATCAGCGTGCCCTCGGCCGAGTGACGAAAGACCACTCGGCCGAGTATGGAGATCCCCTTGCCCGAGTGGCACGGGAAAATCCATCCAAAAAGAGGCCGACTTACTGGAATTTTACAGTCGATCTGAGAAAGCCACTCGGCCGAGCATGGAATGCCCCTCGGCCGAGTGAGTAAAGCCACTCGACCGAGTCACCTCCGAAGACAGACCCCCGAAAACCCCGACTTACTGGAAATCTACAGGGTTTTGTCACTCGGCCGAGTGACATTTGTCACTCAGCCGAGTGAGCCGCTCCGCCTGCTGCGTAAAGTGCGATTTCTGGGCTGCGCAGGGGCATTTTGGTCACCATTTTTTGGGCGATTTTGAAGGGTATTTAAACCCAGTTTTTGCCCTAGTTAGGGAGGACTTTTTAGAGCTTTTTGGCAGCCTTTTTGAGAGCTTTTTAGATCAATAGATTTAGCTTTTCTTTTGGAGATTAAAAGGCTACTTTTGTTGGATGCTATTGGATTCTCATTGGTTTGTCTATTCTCTTATCAAAAAACCCTATTTTTGTTAACAATTTCTCTATTGCAATGAATTGTGTTGATTTTATTATTGATTTTCCTAAGTATTGCATGATGATTAGTGAGTAGTGCTATCGTCTTAGGGCGTAGGGATGAACCCTATAGACCCTATTTCTAAATTGTGATGAATTGGTGAAATTCTTGCTAGAATTGATTAGGGTTAGGTTGGGATTGATTAATTACGGATAGCTAGGGATTCATATCAATTGGGATTTGCAAGAGATTGGGTCCCAATTGATAGAAAGCCCTAGAAATCCGATTTAGATTTACGATTGGGCTTCTCTAGAATTGGTTTGCAAGAGATTGGATCAAAGCTAGGATTTTTAATCGTGTTTCTATACCAATATCCATTTGCAAGAGATTGGACGGGTAGGAACTATCTCAACCTAGGTCGTAGCCCGAGTTTGCACGAGAGTGGGCTCGAGATACGATTGAACGATGATGTCGTCCTTCACGCTAGCGGCCTAGGTTAGGGTTTGCAAGAGATTGGGCCCTACCCTAGGTTTGCTATAGACCGGCAACAGCGCGAGAGCGTGAGCTTGGTTCTACATTTAGTTGCGACTAGTTCACCTAAAATACAAGTCTAGCAATGATGATACCTATGAATCACAATGATGAGATACGGTCCATGGCGGGGATTCCCTATCCCTAGGCGCTTTATTTTATTGATATTTCTATCGACATTCGAACGATTGTGACGATTTTACCCCAAATTATTCTCGACCATTTTGATAGCTAGGTGATTGGAAGGAGACACTGTCATTAGTCCTCCCTGGGTTCGATACCCACTCGTCGCTACACCGTGCGCTTGCGGTAAGACTACGAGTCGCTTGTCCCGGGTGTGTGTACTCCCTGGGCGCGACCAAACATCACCAAGCACGTACCCTACTAGGGTATTTTTCCATCTCTCGCCTCCCCTGTCCAGCACAAGACCCCAAACTCTACCAAGAGCAACCCCATCTTCCTTAACCTCAGGTGGGACATAGGTCATTGCAAGGGATTCTTCATAAGTTCTCCTATTAGCACAAATGTCCGACCAAGAGAATTTCTACCTGAAGTATTGATTTGTATTGAGAATTTCGGCCTAACAGGGATTTTCCCAAGCGGGTTACTGGCAGCTTGCAAAGGGTCAGCAACTCTGAGGTCTGGCACCGATCTGGTTGGTCTATTCCCACGCGCATCAGACCTTCGAACAAATCTTTGTTCGCGTCCCCTAAAGGGAGCTTTGTTCCTTCCACCATTGGGCTTTTGAACATTATTGACCTGCTTATCTCCCAGGATCTGGCTTCTTCGATTCCTTCTCCCCACCACATGCCCCCTCCCTTGGCGAATCCACTTGATCCTTGCCGGAGCCTGAATCCGATGCTCGCTGGGAGCCCTCGCCTGAGAGATCCGGCCCATTCCGGCTACCGAAAGGATCTCCAGAGTCGTTACCTCCATGGACAGCGCACATCGCTTCTTCATATATATATATACTAGTCATTACCCGTGCCCATAAGGCACGGTTTATTTAATGGCTGGGTTTCTCCCCTACAAATTTCAAGTTCCCCCAAATTTCAAGTTTTCCCCCAAAATTTCAAGTTTCCCCCCAAATTTAAGTTTTCTCCCAAAATTCAAGTCCCCCCAAAATTGTCATTACCACCTAGGAAAAACATGCCACGTATGACAAAGCTTTGTCCTAGTAAGATAAGATTCAAAATATTTGCACATGGACGGGAAAAAAATGGTCGAAAAGGGGGGAAGAATAAAAAGTGTGGGTGTGTGTATGGGGAGGGTCCAGGGGCAAAAATGCAAAAACCGGGGTTGTATATGCAAAATCTTCAGGTGAGATCATACCATCTCCAAGAACAACACCATCACATTGAAAGTAAACTGTTACAATAAATTATTATGGTCGGATTTTGATTGTCGAGTTTTAATTGCTCTGGTGAGAATAAAAACAATAATGATAAAACCCAAATCCCCATTACCATCTTGTTTTTCCTTTTTTTTGGGTTACCATCGTGTTTTACCTTTGACTCGGTTATATTGGTGATAAATAATGTTGCAGCTAGAAGATTTAAATGATAATATTACTACAATCACGGCTAACATGAATTCAACAGTAGCGTACACTGGAGGTTGCTTTCAATGTTGTGCCATTTATCAAGCCAACTACATTAGCAAATCAATGGCAATGATCCCCAGAAACTACTCTGTTTATTGAATCATCTCCAACAATGATATAAATAATGGAAACTTCAGACAAAACATGTCATTGGATTTCCTATTGGAAAAAATAACAATTTCTGGTGAGAAAATCTCCATACAACACATAATGATACAATGTACAAAGCAAGAGGAACTCCCTGATTGATTTACAGCCACATCATGTTACATTACATCATGGTGTTATCTTCCAATGAACAATTCGATGGCATCTTAATTATAAATGAAGTCATCACTCAAATCGAACCTCCGATGGATGCGTCATATTCTTGGCAGAGGGTGACCTCCACTTGCTGCCACTCCTCCCACCGTTCGGCCAGCCCTTCACCTTCCAACATCCAAACCACCTCTGACATCAACGGCTGGTCCTCTGGTGTTGCCTGAGTGCAGAGAAGAGCAACTTGGATCATCTTCTCCACCTCTTCACCATCATTGTTCTTGCGCATGTCGCAATCAATAATGTCATCGAGCCGCTTCTCCCTCACCAGTTTCTTAACCTACATAAAAGAATTAGAGGCAGGATGTCAATGAAATTGCATTTAAGAGAGTTTTACCTTTTTCCCCTAAAAAGAATTTACATTTGTTTGTAGAACTGGAGGAAGTACACATTAATTTTGACATATCTCAATATGACATGCACAGACTTTCATCACATAAAGACTACTATTACGGTTATTATTATTACAGCAATACTTCTGGGTCCTAATCCTGCAGGGTCTGAGCATCAACACACGTCAAATAATGAAGGACCCAGCACCACAGTAACGAATCTGATAAGCTTTAGAAAGTGATTTCCATGACTATATTACAAATAAGAACTGAACTATCAAAAAATAATGGCTATAAAACTTGGGGGGGGGGCTTAATTTCCAAACTAAATGTACAAAGATTCTAGTTCTATATAACCCTCGTGAATGACCAAAAAAATTCTGTGCATGAAATTTTATCACATGCCAGCCATAGTCCACTCTTCACCATGGGATTGTACGGTTGGCACCTTTAAGGTTCATCTCCATGTCAGTAACAAAAGCCCATTAAGTACTAACCAAAAAAAGAAATAGAGAGAGAGAGAGAGAGAGAGACCCAGACCCAAAAAAGAGCAAAACAATCAATCACTGCTGCACACATTAGGCCTGGAATGTAGCACACATCGACCTGTGCATACCTCCACTACCTTCTGCAATGCACACATAAATACACACACATTAGCATATGTATATGCTATATATATTGGCATGTTATCAACTAAACCCAACTGAAAGTGTACCTTATGATTCCAACACACTAATAATGGAAAAGTAAATAAGCCCAACAAACCCCACATCAAATCATTCATCTTCCTCTTAATTCTCCTCAAATTCATCCCCGTCATCTAATTCACCATCCATGTATGCGTCATCGTCCTCGCCCGTCGAAACACTTGATTCTTTCTAGTGTAGTGATTGATCCAGAAAAATGTTGAAACCTATGAAATATAAATTAGCATGTATAAGTTTTCTCCTGTGTCCAAAAAAACATCAACTTAGTAAATTATTATAAAGACTATCAAGAAACTACTTCTAGTTTCAAAAAAATCAAGAACTTGGCTCAGGCAATTATACCCATGAGAAACCCAAACATGAATGTGAACCACAACAAAATAGCAATAAAAATTCCCCTCAAAAAGATGGTAACCAGCAATCACTAAGATAAGTTAACTGGAATTACCTGTAGATATTGCCTCCTGTAGATAATAAATCCGCAATACTGGGAGAAGGTATCGCTCCCGACTAAATGCTAGTCGAATAGTCACATTATTTTCTCTCCTTAAATAGTATATTCCTACTGCATGTACTACTGGGGCTCACAAAACCATAAATAAATAAGAGGAGAATGCTGCACTTAGGGAAACCTGTGTGATTCGAGGTAGTTTCATGTCATACAAAAAATACCTGAAGATACAGAAAGACCAATGTTAGACAAATCAGTGAAGTCTGTTTCCATTACTCCATAATTAGTTTTATATTTTTGGACTCTACCAAAGTGATAACCCTTTTCAGATATGTAAAATAGTTTTCAAAGAATGAAAAGCGGTGCCTAGATTCTCTTAACAGTTTAACCATATGTGGCAATACTAATAAGAAAATTATTGAAATATAAACAAAACCATTGCAAAAATAAATAAATAGACAGAATATACAGTTCTTACCTTAAGCCAAAAGGATTTGACTATCCAAATATACACCTGATTAGGTCACCGTATTACTGGAATGCAGCTAAAGTATTTTCAGACTTTTTCGCATCCTCATACTTCTCAAGGAGATTTTGTCTAAGCCCTCGAAGAACAGGGTTTTCTCTTCTTGGCTGATCCTCAAAAGGGAAAATAACAGTATGACGCCTTCTTGTGGCTTCTTGCAATTGAGCAGAAGCAAGGGAAATCTTCCCATTAAGCTCATGGATCTTCTTCTCTAAATTGAGCATTGCTTCTGCGACATAGTACTGTTCCCAGAGAAGTGCAATAGGTTCCCTAGTCTCTAGCTCAGGTTTACTACGGAATTGCATCTTGTTTGAACCTGTCGAGCAGATGTAGGGGCAACCTCTCTAATGTGCAGGCTATCCTGTGTTAGTGCATTCCTAGAAGAGGCCTCGTGATGTCAATGGGTTTAAATTTTTGCTTGTTGTATTCTTATGCAGATAGGATCAAGGTGCATGATATGAGTTGTGTTCCTATGATGCCTTTGGTTACAAAGTAAAAGGAAGAAAATGATACTGATGTTCTTCATTGTCCTGCATTCAAATCTAGTACTTAAACGTATTGATTTTGTTTATTAGCTGGTTCTTTTTATGTACCGATAGACATGTATTTTAGAAGCAACTATTCTGGTAGTTATTTGATCATTTGGGGGCACACTGCCAGTGCTGTGTCCTCCAATCAAGTTTACTGCAATGACCCAAAAAAGTGCTTACTTTCTTTTAATTCTGGTTCAAATCGAACTTCAAGAAAAACCCAAAAAACATCTTGCAAATGGGCTCAAAAATGGGCTCAAAATCAGCAAAATAATCCAAAATCCCAGAAAAACATCTTGCAAATAACTTCCAACTGCTAACAGGCCAGAATCATTGCTCTAAAGGGGGAAAATAGGAACATCCATAATGTTATTACAGATGAATCAAAGCACATGCAAATCACATAAAAGGAGAGAAACCTAGATTAAAACCCCAACATTAAGCAAACCCAGAATCAAAATCTCATTTTAACCGATAAATCGAAGAAAGGTCTCACCTTTGGCCTGATGCACCTCACCTCTTTTATGTAAGCTCCTCCCTCAATCAGCGATGTGATATTTTTTAGATCTACACTCGGATCGAGAGAAATCAGAATAGAATTTGGCTTGAAGTTGGCCTGCATCAACACACCATTAAATAAAAACATAAATGACCAAGGGAACATAAAATTGAATTGAATTAAAATTGAATTGAATTGAATTAAAGTTAAAGCCATAATTCTAATATAATCAAGAACAAAGCTTAATTCGAAATCCTCAAAAAAATTATTGAAATAAGCATTAACCAAAGTAAAAAATTAAATGCCGACTCCAAAAAGTAACATACATCCAACTTGAGGAACCGATTAAAGAAATAACCCTTTCAGGATCTGCTACGTATGGAAAATTCAGAAAACAAACTTTACTTTTCAGGATCTGCTACATATAGAAACAAACCTTTCAGTATTAAAGAAACACAATGCAATACATACATTTGAGGCTAAAATGAAGAAAAGAAGCCTTTATTTCTTTCTTTTTAATTTCTATAGGGCATTGTTACGCATCTCCCCGTAAGGTTCAATTGTAAGGCAAATAGTAATCTATCCATTTAACAAAGATGACGTTAAAATTGATTGCTTTTGAAACAAAGTGTGCTTAGGTGATAAAATCACCAAGGCCAAATATAATGAAGCTGAGAGATCATGTGTTTAAGATCAAACAACCAAGAAGAAATCTTCCAATGTCAACTAAACAACGAAAAAAATCTGGATGAATTGTGAAGATGACATGGTTGTTAATGAATCATTGCATACATCAAGTTTTGGGGTATATACAATAAACCCTTTGGATAGATTGTCACTTTCACTGTCCGGCTCCATTTTCTTTATATAGAGCTAAACAGACTTTCATGATTTTCTTTAATTGCCCAAAACATAAGGATTCCACTCAGAAAATAATACTCAACGGAAATGGTTTACAACTAACTTTCAAACTGAAAACAAAACAAACTTTCGCATCTCCGTCCTCGGCCACCAAATGCCATTTTAGATGTTCAAAATTTGGTTGCAATGTCTTGAAGCGATGCTATATGCATCACAAACTTAAGGGTTCTATTAATTCTTTTCATTGAAAAAAAACTGCTAACCATTTTTGAACAATTTTTGTATCACTTGAAAATTTACTTTCAATCGGCCATCTTGAAAATTCAAATTGATAATTCGTTTCTATTTAGCAGCAACAAAAAAATTCTCTAAAACTCATACCATTCCCTTCACATTCGGTGCCGAGAATGCTATGGATATTTGTTGTCTGGTTATTCTCCGCGGTCTGTAAAAATGTAAAGTTTGACAAATTTTTATACAAAAACACAGTATTTTGAGACCTAAGGAAAAAATGCAATCTTTTTTTGTAGGAACAAACTTTGAGCAGCTTAGTAATAAGTAATAATCTATGTGCCCCTCATACAGTGACAACTTTGAGCAAAGATGGATTCTACCCTAGTGCAATCCACTCCTCCAACCGCCACGTCTTAACTGTTGGGATCATTGGCCTCCATTGGACTTCCGTATCTACTACTGGGATGAAGACCGAATTTTTCTACCATTTTTAATCAATTGCCACTCACCCAACAAAAATTACAACCTGAGATGAACTCATGGTTCTTAGTTTTCCAACATTCTGATTCGTTAGGCATCAGAGGTTAGAATCATGGGAATTAAAATTCTCTGAACTCCACCAAGGAAAAATCATAATGATGCATATTGCATTTCGAAAATTATAAAAGCTATATCCATTCTGAATGCGGTCTATAATCAGGTTCAAGCCCCTCTAAAAAAATAACACATGATAAATGATGTCCCCTTGATCACAAACAAAGCACAAAAACCATCAAGATATTTTAATCAAAACGTGATGTAAAATACCCCCATTAACAAGAAACTGGAGGAAAAAGCCCATACCTACGGGCTCAAGAAGCCATCTTTATGAAGAACTCGATGATGCGGTGTCATCAGAAGATGATCTCACAGCTGTCCAGCTCATCTTCCCATTCCTCAATGTAAGATGAAGCTGATTCTTTGGTGAGGGGTGAGGCTAATTGAAGGAGAGAGAAGTGAAAGAAAATGGGGTGAGGAGTTGTTAAATGGAGAGAGCGTGAGATAAAATGAAGGAAGGAAAGCGGAGGGATGAAACTGCTTCCATTTTTCGGAGGCGTATGAGTTTGAAAGGCCATCACTTGGTTTTGCCCCCTTCAAAGATCAGACAACAGCAATGGGGAAAGAGAGGACCAAGGCCGTTGTCTGATTGGGGAGAGCCTGAGATGGGAGCTAGAGCTTTTGTGGGAGGAGATGAGAGGGCTTCAAAGAAATCATTGACATCGATTGGCTACTGGGAGATCCAGAATTTTCGGGGTTTCCTCAAAAAATTAGGGCTTTGGGAGGATGAAGGCTTGAAATTGGTAGAAGAGGAAGAATAGATGGAGGTCTGGGTGCAGGGCGAGGGTGGAAGAAAAAAATCTCCACGAATTTGAAAAGGAGAGAGAGGAAGACGCAATTGAATTATTTGGGACTTTGACTTTGGGCGGCAGGGTCTGTGAGTATTTCCCCCCCTAATTTTCAGTAATCTATATTATAAAAGAGGGATGTTATCAAGAGAAATTGGATAAGAGATATTGGACTAGAGAAATTGGATAAGAGATATCTATATTATAAAAGAGGGATGTTATCAAGAGAAATTGGATAAGAGATATTGGACAAGAGAAATTGGATAAGAGATATCTATATTATAAAAGCGGGATGTTATCAAGAGAAATTGGATAAGAGATATTGGACAAGAGAAATTGGATAAGAGATATCTATATTATAAGAGAGGGATGTTAACAAGAGAAATTGGATAAGAGATATCTATATTATAAAAGAGGGATGTTATCAAGAGAAATTGGATAAGAGATATTGGACTAGAGAAATTGGATAAGAGATATCTATAGTATAAAAGAGGGATGTTATCAAGAGAAATTGGATAAGAGATATTGGACATGAGAAATTGGAAAATAGAAATTGGATAAGAGTGATGTTATCAAGAGAAATTGGATAAGAGATATCTATATTACAAACGAGAGATGTTATCAAGAGAAATTGGATAAGAGATATTGGACAAGAGAAATTGGATAAGAGATATCTATATTATAAAAGAGGGACGTTATCAAGAGAAATTGGATAAGAGATATTGGACAAGAGAAATTGGATAAGAGATATCTATATTATAAAAGAGGGATGTTATCAAGAGAAATTGGATAAGAGATATTGGACATGAGAAATTGGATAAGAGATATCTATATTATAAAAAAGGGATGTTATCAAGAGAAATTGGATAAGAGATATTGGACATGAGAAATTGGATAAGAGATATATATATTATAAAAGAGGGATGTTATCAAGAGAAATTGGATAAGAGATATTTGAAAAGATAAATTGGATAAGAGATATCTATATTATAAGAGAGGGATGTTATCAAGAGAAATTGGATAAGAGATATCTATATTATAAAAGAGGGATGTTATCAAGAGAAATTGGATAAGAGATATTGGACAAGAGAAATTGGATAAGAGATATCTATATTATAAAAGAGGGATGTTATCAAGAGAAATTGGATAAGAGATATTGGACAAGAGAAATTGGATAAGAGATATCTATATTATAAGAGAGGGATGTTATCAAGAGAAATTGGATAAGAGATATCTATATTATAAAAGAGGGATGTTATCAAGGGAAATTGGATAAGAGATATTTGACAAGAGAAATTGGATAAGAGATATCTATATTATAAAAGAGGGATGTTATCAAGAGAAATTGTATAAGAGATATTGGACATGAGAAATTGGATAAGAGATATCTATATTATAAAAGAGGGATGTTATCAAGAGAAATTGGATAAGAGATATTTGACAAGATAAATTGGATAAGAGATATCTATATTATAAAAGAGGGATGTTATCAAGAGAAATTGAATAAGAGATATTGGAAAATAGAAATTGGATAAGAGTGATGTTATCAAGAGAAATTGGATAAGAGATATCTATATTACAAACGAGAGATGTTATAAAGAGAAATTGGATAAGAGATATTGGACAAGAGAAATTGGATAAGAGATATCTATTATATAAAAGACGGATGTTATCAAGAGAAATTGATAAGAGAATTGGACATGAGAAATTGGATAAGAGAATTTGGATATCTATTATATAAAGCAGGGAAATTGGATAAGAGAAAATATAAGAGATGAGATTTTGAGGGATAAAAGAGGAGGTGGGGAATTTTGCACTTACAACCCCGGTTTTTGTATTTTTGCCCATGGACCCTCCCCACACACCCACCCACACTTTGTATTCTCACCCCTTCCGACCATTTTTTTTCCAGTTCTTTGAAGATTTTGAATCTTATCCTACTATGACAAAGCTTTGTCCTACGTGGCAAGTTTGTCCTAGGTGGTAATGACAATTTTGGGGGGACTTAAATTTTGGGGGAAAAGTTAAATTTGGGGGGGAAACTTGAAATTTTGTGGGAAAACTTGAAATTGGGGGGACTTGAAATTTGTGGGGGAGAAAAACTCAGCCATTAAATAAACCGTGCCCTATGGGCACGGGTAATAACTAGTATATTTCAAAATTTCAAACCAAATTCTTCCCCAAATATACAAACTTTCCCCCCATTATTTCAATCTTTCTATTTCTCTTATCCAATTTCTCTTAACTTATCCAATTTCTCATATCTTATGCAATTTCTCATATCTTATCCAACAACTCTTAATAACATCCCTTATATATACCCAATTTCTCATCTCTTATACAAAAACTCTTATCCAAAATCTCTTGATAACATCCCTGTTTTATAGAATAGACTAGTCATTACCCGTGCCCATAGGGCACGGTTTATTTAATGGCTGAGTTTCTCCCCTACAAATTTCAAGTTCCCCCAAATTTCAAGTTTTCCCCCAAAATTTCAAGTTTCCCCCTAAATTTAAGTTTTCTCCCAAAATTCAAGTCCCCCCAAAATTGTCATTACCACCTAGGAAAAACTTGCCATGTATGACAAAGCTTTGTCCTAGTAAGATAAGATTCAAAATATTTGCACATAGACGGGAAAAAAATGGTCGAAAAGGGGGGAAGAATAAAAAGTGTGGGTGTGTGTGTGTGGAGGGTCCAGGGGCAAAAATGCAAAAACCGGGGTTGTATATGCAAAATTCTCCACCTCCTCTCTTATCCCTCAAAATCTCATCTCTTATCCAAATTCTCTTGTCTAAATTCTCTTATCCAATTTCTCTTGATAACATCCCAATTTTATGAATAAAAGTGTGGGTGTGTGTGGGGAGGGTCCAGAGGCAAAAATGCAAAAACCGGGTTGTATGTGCAAAATTTCCCACCTCCTCTTTTACCCTCAAAATCTTATCTCTTATCCAAATTCTCTTGTCCAATTTCTCGTGTCCAATTTCTCGTGTCCAATTTCTCTTATCCAATTTCTCTTGATAACATCCCAATTTTATAGAATAGATATATGTATATGTATGTATATGTATATGTATGTATATGTATATATGTATATGTATATATGTATATGTATATTTGTATGTATATATATGTATGAATATACTCTTGTCCAAATGCTCTTATCCAATTTCTCTTGATAACATCCCTATTTTATAGAATAGACTAGCAAATGCCCGTGCCCGAGGGCACGGTTCATTTAAGATTTTCCCCCGCAAAATCTGTGTTCTCCAAAAAATTATTTCCACAGCCAAAATTTAAAAGAACAACAAATTAGCGTAAGAATATTTAGCGGCACGGGCGCATTCGGTGTGGGCGCCTTCGGCGCGGAACAACAAATTCAGCGCAGGCGTCTTTGACACGGAACAACAAATTCGGCACAGGCGCTTTCGGCACGGAACAACAAATTAACGTAGAACAACAAATTCGGTGCGAAACAACAAATTAGCGTTAACCAATTTAACTGCATGGGCACCATCGACGCGGAACAACAAATTTGGATCTGGCGCCTTCAACACAGAACAATAAATTCGGCACGGGCGCCCTCGACGCGGAACAACAAATTGGCGTAGAACAACAAATTCGGAGCGGAACAACAAATTAGCGCAAAAAAATAGCGCAGTCGCCATCGGCGCTGTTCATTTAAGAAATCCCTTCAAAATCTTTGGTCTCTCCAAAAATTATTTTCCCTCCAAAATTTAAACGAACAAATATTTAGCATCTGTGTGGGCGCCTTCGTGTGTGGGGAAAAAATTTAACCTGGGCCAAAAGAGAAACAGACGAAAATGAAGGGGGGATTGCATAAGTGTGGATGAGTGTGTGGGTATGGTGTAGGGGTCCTGGGCCAAAAGAGAAACACACGAAAATGAAGGGGAGAAGTGCATAAGTGTGTGTGTGTGTGTGTAGGGCGTGGGGGTAAAAAGTGAAATGGGAGGGGGTTTTATAAAAAAGTGGAAAGTGGCGGTATTCTACACAAATGTAGTGATTGTGGAGGTGGGATTTGAAAACCAAAGGAAAAAAGTTGACCCTTGGATGTTGTGTGTTTTGTGTTGGGTGTTGTACGTTTTTGATTCCCCATGCCCTAAGGGCACGGTTCATTTAAATAATCCCCACACAAAATCTTAGATCCCAACGAACAACATTAATTAAAGTAAATAATTGTTATTTAGTTTCCCAAAAAATAGTTTCCCGTAGAGAATTTAGTTTCCCAAAAATTTTCATTCATTGAAAATTTAGCTCACTCTAGATTTATTCTGTGCGCTAAGGACATGGTTCATTTAAAACATTCACATCTCAAACTCTTGTTATTTAGTTTTCCCCAAAAATTTTAGTTCTCCTAAAATTTAGTTTCCTCCAGAATTATTTTGTCTCAAAATTTTCAAAAAAATTTAGTCCACCCCAAAAATTTAATTATCCCAAGGGAATTTAGTTCCTCCCAAAAATTTTAGATCTTACCAAAATTTAGGTCCCTTCAGATTTAGTTACCCAAAAGGTTAAAGGCACATAACCCACTCAAAATCTCAGATCCACTAATTTTTAAACAAACATCAATAATTAAAGCGCAATAATTGTAATTTAGTTATCCAAAAAATTAAGTTTCCCCCATAATTTAGTTCCATATTCTAAAATATTCCCCATCAAAATATTGGATTCCCAGTTTTTAAACGAAAAACAATAATTAACTCATAATAAATGTTATTTAGTTTCCCCCAAAAATTTTACTTCTTCCAAATTTTAGTTCTTTCGAAATTTAGTTCTTCAAAAAATTTCAAAAAACTTTAGTTTTTCCCAAAATTTTGTTCCCAATAAATTTTAGTTCACTTCAAAATTTAGCTTTCTCTAGTTTTAATTCACCCCAAAAGTTTAGGGGTTTCCTCCAAAATTATTACAAACCCTAATCCAACTCATTGATTCATCAAGGTTAAATCTTAGTTGCCATTCGACTAACCTTTTTGTCTTAATCAGCAAATCCATTCAGAAACATACTTCGTTTGTATAATAGATTGCTCCAACTCATCAAGCTGTGATTATAATGCAAAGCTAGTGGATCCAAAATTTGAACATTGATTTGAATCCAATGTGGTGTGACATCCATTTTCAACTTTTTCTTTTATCTTTTGAAAAAATTGTTAAAGTTACATGCATTTACTAATACTGTGGAAAGTGAAAAAATATGGTAGGAGCACTTATTCTAAACTTCTCTTTAAAATTAAATAGTAAGGTAACATCAAAATCACAAAGTGACATATACCTCTGTTTTAAGTACACATGCATTTGTGCATGCCGATAACTTAGTTAACATAAATATAACTTGCAGCATTGAAAGCAGTAGGAGCTTCAGAGCCTACAGAAGTATATACTCAGGTGGGTCATCTAAGATGACTTATTAATGTAAAGTAAATTGAAATCATGTTTAGGTATTTACTTATATTAAGGTCATGCTAAGGATTTGCAATAGCTAATCTCCTAGACATATGTGAAAGGATCCTTTTGTTTGGCTATAAGGCTCGTCAATTCTCAAGAGTGCTATTCTTAGACGTAGTCGATTCTCAAGACGGCTATTCTTAGAAGTTGCACTTTTAGCCGATGATTCAAACTAAAAAAATATTGGTTATGATAATTTTGGTTACATATCCATATTTGCATATGCACCACAAATCGATTCTCCTGTAACTTTTAATGATTTTTGAAATTGTTTGAAATTAACAATCAAAAGAAAATTTTCTAAACTCACCATAAAATCTTCAGGTGAGATCATACCATCTCCAAGAACAACACCATCACATTGAAAGTAAACTGTTACAATAAATTATTGTGGTCGGATTTTGATTGTCGAGTTTTAATTGCTCTGGTGAGAATAAAAACAATAATGATAAAACCCAAATCCCCATTACCATCTTGTTTTTCCTTTTTTTTGGGTTACCATCTTGTTTTACCATTGACTCGGTTATATTGGTGATAAATAATGTTGCAGCTAGAAGATTTAAATGATAATATTACTACAATCACGGCTAACATGAATTCAACAGTAGTGTACACTGGAGGTTGCTTTCAATGTTGTGCCATTTATCAAGCCAACTACATTAGCAAATCAATGGCAATGATCCCCAGAAACTACTCTGTTTATTGAATCATCTCCAACAATGATACAAATAATGGAAACTTCAGACAAAACATGTCATTGGATTTCCTATTGGAAAAAATAACAATTTCTGGTGAGAAAATCTCCATACAACACATAATGATACAATGTACAAAGCAAGAGGAACTCCCTGATTGATTTACAGCCACATCATGTTACATTACATCATGGTGTTATCTTCCAATGAACAATTCGATGGCATCTTAATTATAAATGAAGTCATCACTCAAATCGAACCTCCGATGGATGCGTCATATTCTTGGCAGAGGGTGACCTCCACTTGCTGCCACTCCTCCCACCGTTCGGCCAGCCCTTCACCTTCCAACATCCAAACCACCTCTGACATCAAAGGCTGGTCCTCTGGTGTTGCCTGAGTGCAGAGAAGAGCAACTTGGATCATCTTCTCCACCTCTTCACCATCATTGTTCTTGCGCATGTCGCAATCAATAATGTCATCGAGCCGCTTCTCCCTCACCAGTTTCTTAACCTACATAAAAGAATTAGAGTCAGGATGTCAATGAAATTGCATTTAAGAGAGTTTTACCTTTTTCCCCTAAAAAGAATTTACATTTGTTTGTAGAACTGGAGGATGTACACATTAATTTTGACATATCTCAATATGACATGCACAGCCTTTCATCACATAAAGACTACTATTACGGTTATTATTATTACAGCAATACTATTGGGTCCTAATCCTGCAGGGTCTGAGCATCAACACACATCAAATAATGAAGGACCCAGCACCATAGTAACGAATCTGATAAGCTTTAGAAAGTGATTTCCATGACTATATTACAAATAAGAACTGAACTATCAAAAAATAATGGCTATAAAACTTTGGGGGGGCTTAATTTCCAAACTAAATGTACAAAGATTCTAGTTCTTTATAACCCTCGTGAATGACCAAAAAAATTCTGTGCATGAAATTTTATCACATGCCAGCCATAGTCCACTCTTCACCATGGGATTGTATGGTTGGCACCTTTAAGGTTCATCTCCATGTCAGTAACAAAAGCCCATTAAGTACTAACCAAAAAAAGAAATAGAGAGAGAGAGAGAGACCCAGACCCAAAAAAGGGCAAAACAATCAATCTCTACTGCACACATTAGGCCTGGAATGTAGCACACATCGACCTGTGCATACCTCCACTACCTTCTGCAATGCACACATAAATACACACACATTAGCATATGTATATGCTATATATATTGGCATGTCATCAACTAAACCCAACTGAAAGTGTACCTTATGATTCCAACACACTAATAATGGAAAAGTAAATAAGCCCAACAAACCCCACATCAAATCATTCATCTTCCTCTTAATTCTCCTCAAATTCATCCTTGTCATCTAATTCACCATCCATGTATGCGTCATCGTCCTCGCCCGTCGAAACACTTGATTCTTTCTAGTGTAGTGATTGATCCAGAAAAATGTTGAAACCTATGAAATATAAATTAGCATGTATAAGTTTTCTCCTGTGTCCAAAAAAACATCAACTTAGTAAATTATTATAAAGACTATCAAGAAACTACTTCTAGTTTCAGAAAAAATCAAGAACTTGGCTCAGGCAATTATACCCATGAGAAACCCAAACATGAATGTGAACCACAACAAACTAGCAATAAAAATTCCCCTCAAAAGGATGGTAACCAGCAATCAATAAGATAAGTTAACTGGAATTACCAGTAGATATTGCCTCCCGTAGATAATAAATCCGCAATACTGGGAGAAGGTATCGCTCCCGACTAAATGCTAGTCGAATAGTCACATTATTTTCTCTCCTTAAATAGTATATTCCTGCTGCATGTACTACTGGGGCTCACAAAACCATAAATAAATAAGAGGAGAATGCTGCACTTAGGGAAACCTGTGTGATTCGAGGTAGTTGCATGTCATACAAAAAATACCTGAAGATACAGAAAGACCGATGTTAGACAAATCAGTGAAGTCTGTTTCCATTACTCCATAATTAGTTTTATATTTTTGGACTCTACCAAAGTGATAACCCTTTTCAGATATGTAAAATAGTTTTCAAAGAATGAAAAGCGGTGCCTAGATTCTCTTAACAGTTTAACCATATGTGGCAATACTAATAAGAAAATTATTGAAATATAAACAAAACCATTACAAAAATAAATAAATAGAAAGAATATACAGTTCTTACCTTAAGCCAAAAGGATTTAACTATCCAAATATACACCTGATTAGGTCACCGTATTCCTGGAATGCAGCTAAAGTATTTTCAGACTTTTTCACATCCTCATACTTCTCAAGGAGATTTTGTCTAAGCCCTCGAAGAACAGGGTTTTCTCTTCTTGGCTGATCCTCAAAAGGGAAAATAACAGTATGACGCCTTCTTGTGGCTTCTTGCAATTGAGCAGAAGCAAGGGAAATCTCCACATTAAGCTCATGGATCTTCTTCTCTAAATTGAGCATTGCTTCTGCGACATAGTACTGTTCCCAGAGAAGTGCAATAGGTTCCATAGTCTCTAGCTGAGGTTTACTACGGAATTGCATCTTGTTTGAACCTGTCGAGCAGATGTAGGGGCAACCTCTCTAATGTGCAGGCTATCCTGTGTTAGTGCATTCCTAGAAGAGGCCTCGTGATGTCAATGGGTTTAAATTTTTGCTTATTGCATTCTTATGCAGATCGGATCAAGGTGCATGATATGAATTGTGTTCCTATGCTGCCTTTGGTTACAAAGTAAAAGGAAGAAAATGATACTGATGTTCTTCATTGTCCTGCATTCAAATCTAGTACTTAAACGTATTGATTTTGTTTATTAGCTGGTTCTTTTTATGTACCGATAGACATGTATTTTAGAAGCAACTATTCTGGTAGTTATTTGATCATTTGGGGGCACACTGCCAGTGTTGTGTCCTCCAATCAAGTTTACTGCAATGACCCAGAAAAGTGCTTACTTTCTTTTAATTCTGGTTCAAATCGAACTTCAAGAAAAACCCAAAAAACATCTTGCAAATGGGCTTAAAAATGGGCTCAAAATCAGCAAAATAATCCTAAATCCAAGAAAAACATCTTGCAAATAACTTCCAACTGCTAACAGGTCAGAATCATTGCTCTAAAGGGGGGAAAATAGGAACATCCATGATGTTATTACAGATGAATCAAAGCACATGCAAATCACATAAAAGGAGAGAAACCCAGATTAAAACCCCAACATTAAGCAAACCCAGAATCAAAATCTCATTTTAACCGATAAATCGAAGAAAGGTCTCACCTTTGGCCTGATGCACCTCATCTCTTTTATGTAAGCTCCTCCCTCAATCAGCGATGTGATATTTTTTAGATCTACACTCGGATCGAGAGAAATCAGAATAGAATTTGGCTTGAAGTTGGCCTGCATCAACACACCATTAAATAAAAACATAAATGACCAAGGGAACATAAAATTGAATTGAATTAAAATTGAATTGAATTGAATTAAAGTTAAAGCCATAATTCTAATATAATCAAGAACAAAGCTTGATTCGAAATCCTCAAAAAAATTATTGAAATAAGCATTAACCAAAGTAAAAAATTAAATGTCGACTCCAAAAAGTAACATACATCCAACTTGAGGAACCGATTAAAGAAATAACCCTTTCAAGATCTGCTACGTGTGGAAAATTCAGAAAACAAACTTTACTTTTCAGGATCTGCTGCATATAGAAACAAACCTTTCAGTATTAAAGAAACACAATGCAATACATACATTTGAGGCTAAAATGAAGAAAAGAAGCCTTTATTTCTTTCTTTTTAATTTCTATAGGGCATTGTTACGCATCTCCCCGTAAGGTTCAATTGTAAGGCTAATAGTAATCTATCCATTTAACAAAGATGCCGTTAAAATTGATTGCTTTTGAAACAAAGTGTGCTTAGGTGATAAAATCACCAAGGCCAAATATAATGAAGCTGAGAGATCATGTGTTTAAGATCAAACAACCAAGAAGAAATCTTCCAATGTCAACTAAACAACGAAAAAAATCTGGATGAATTGTGAAGATGACATGTTTGTTAATGAATCATTGCATACATCAAGTTTTGGGGTATATACAATAAACCCTTTGGATAGATTTTCACTTTCACTGTCCGGCTCCATTTTCTTTATATAGAGCTAAACAGACTTTCATGATTTTCTTTAATTGCCCAAAACATAAGGATTCCACTCAGAAAATAATACTCAACAGAAATGGTTTACAACTAACTTTCAAACTGAAAACAAAACAAACTTTCGCATCTCCGTCCTCGACCACCAAATGCCATTTTAGATGTTCAAAATTTGGTTGCAATGTCTTGAGGCGATGCTATATGCATCACAAACTTAAGGGTTTTATTAATACTTTTCATTGAAAAAAAACTGCTAACCATTTTTGAACAATTTTTGTATCACTTGAAAATTTACTTTCAATCGGCCATCTTGAAAATTCAAATTGATAATTCGTTTCTATTTAGCAGCAACAAAAAAATTCTCTAAAACTCATACCCTTCCCTTCACATTCGGGGCCGAGAATGCTATGGATATTTGTTGTCTGGTTATTCTCCGCGGTCTGTAAAAATGTAAAGTTTGACAAATTTTTATACAATAACACAGTATTTTGAGACCTACGGAAAAAATGCAATCTTTTTTTGCAGGAACAAACTTTGAGCAGCTTAGTAATAAGTAATAATCTATGTGCCCTTCATACAGTGACAACGTTGAGCAAAGATGGATTCTACCCAAGTGCAATCCACTCCTCCAACCGCCACGTCTTAACAGATGGGATCATTGGCCTCCATTAGACTTCTGTATCT
The DNA here is from genome assembly GCA_030789695.1 of Scilla litardierei. Classification (NCBI taxonomy): domain Eukaryota; kingdom Viridiplantae; phylum Streptophyta; class Magnoliopsida; order Asparagales; family Asparagaceae; genus Scilla; species Scilla litardierei. The sequence continues at coordinate 50,303,191 of CM061137.1, read as the reverse complement.
ACTACTGGGATGAAGACCGAATTTTTCTACCATTTTTAATTAATTGCCACTCACCCATCAAAAATTACAACCTGAGATGAACTCATGGTTCTTAGTTTTCCAACATTCTGATTCGTTAGGCATCAGAGGTTAGAATCATGGGAATTAAAATTCTTTGAACTCCACCAAGGAAAAATCATAATGATGCATATTGCATTTCGAAAATTATAAAAGCTATATTCATTCTGATTGCGGTCTATAATCAGGTTCAAGCCCCTCTAAAAAATAACACATGATAAATGATGTCCCCTTGATCACAAACAAAGCACAAAAACCATCAAGATATTTTAATCAAAACGTGATGTCAAATACCCCCATTAACGTGAAACTGGAGGAAAAAGTCCATACCTACGGGCTCAAGAAGCCATCTTTATGAAGAACTCGACGATGCGGTGTCATCAGAAGATGATCTCACAGCTGTCCAGCTCATCTTCCCATTCCTCAATGTAAAATGAAGCTGATTCTTTGGTGAGGGGTGAGGCTTATTGAAGGAGAGAGAAGTGAAAGAAAATGGGGTGAGTTGTTGGATGGAGAGAGCGTGAGATGAAATGAGGGAAGGAAAGCGGAGGGATGAAACTGCTTCCATTTTTCAGAGGCGTATGAGTTTGAAAGGCCATCACTTGGTTTTGCCCCCTTCAAAGATCAGACAATAGCAATGGGGAAAGAGAGGTCCAAGGCCATTGTCTGATTAGGGAGAGCCTGAGATGGGAGCTAGAGCTTTTGTGGGAGGAGATGAGAGGGCTTCAAAGAAACCATTGACATCGATTGGCTACTGGGAGATCCAGAATTTTGGGGGTTTCCTCAAAAAATTAGGGCTTTGGGAGGATGAAGGCTTGAAATTGGTAGAAGAGGAAGAATGGGGCATGATCGAGGGCGGGCGTGGGAAGTGGGCCAGAGGTAATCACGCCGGGAGCTCTACAAAAGGGCTCGGAGGACGACGAAGAGAGGGACCGCCATCTCAAGTATCTAAATACTAAGGTACTCCATCAACGACCTAGTTCCTCCTTTCCATCTCCTTCCTCCCCCGCTCGTGCCGTGAGACGCCGTTCCGATCTCCTCACGAGTCGAACCGTCTCCGCCGGGGCCTCCTCTTTCAGATCTCTGTCTGACTTAGGCATCGGAGGGGGTTTGGTCGGAACCAAGGTCCGGCCCCCTGACGAGCGTTCTCGTCTACGCAGGAGGACATCTGATCAACGGGCCGAGGCTCCCCCTCGCCCCTCACCGACCGTGCACCCCGCTGGACGAGTGAGGCTTCCCCTCATCGTCCGACCGCCGAGGCCGAGCACATCCCACCGAGGCTGAGCGTCTCGCCCAGGGCCGAGGCTTCTCCTCGCCCTTCGCCGACCAAGCATCTAGCTGGGACGACTGAGGCTACCCCTCGTCGTCCTACCTCCGAGTCCGTGCTCGACCATCCGAGGGCCGAGCATCTCAACTAGGGCCGAGGCTTCCCCTCGCCCCATCCGCATCGACTCGAAGCCCCCGAGGGACCCAAACGGGCCCCTTGACCACGTTGACCGGGTTGTCCACGGTCAACGCTTTGTAGTGAGAAAACACTCTGAAACATCTGGCGCCGTCTGTGGAAGCGAAAACCGTCCACGAAATAGCAAACCACACCAACAATGGCACGAGCCAGCAATGGAAGGAAGCGCATGCCCCCCATCCCGGAGGAAGGGAATGGCGCATCAAACGGCAACCCCGAGGACATGCCCGTCGGCGACCACCCCACCCTCTCAACCGAAGAGACCGGCGGCTCAGAACTGGCCACGCAGGGACAGCTCCGTGCCCTGGCTCAGGAGACCAACGCGAGCCTTCAGACATTGGTCGCGACGGTACAGCAGCTCGTCGGCCCTGCGCCGTCCAACGGAGGCACGTTGGACGATAGCCATCGATGGGCGGGGGGTCCCCCGCACTTGCGGTCTGCCGTGGTCGACGACCACGGGACCCTGAAACCGAACACGGGAGCCGTCGATTCACGCTGCCCGGCTCTCGTCAGGCGAGGTCACGTGCCTCCTCCCCTTATCGTGAAAGGAGCCGAAGAGAAACCGAAGGGACGGAGGGCGAATCGATAACGGCATCATCTCGTCGGTCGCGGTCGTCCCGCCGCAGGAGAAGCGAACGACACCACTCAAGAGACCAATCGCGGCGGAGCAGGAGCTCCCGCAGGAGGAGTCGGGAACGTCGGGTTAGCCCGACCCCAAGCGTGGCGAGGGTCGCGGAGCCAGCCCCGCCGGGCGCCTGTGCTTCCTCCACCCCCGATCGAGCCAGAGGCAGGCGAATACCGCATCCCCGGGGGCATCCACGGAGACCGGTGCCCCTTATCACGGAGAATAACCGACGCACGGGTCCCCTCTGGATTCAGGATCCCGGTGCTGGGAAAGTACGACGGAATAGGGGACCCGGGACACCACGTGATGGACTACGAGGGGGACATGGCCTTCCAGGGAGCTGACGATGACTTGCTTTGTCGGGGCTTCTATTCTACTCTCAAGGGAGCGGCAAGGACCTGGTACCACAGCCTGCCCGGCCGCTCCATCGACAGCTTCGAGCAACTCACCAGTTGTTCTGCAAACAATTCATGGCGGGGAGGCTGATCAAACTGGTGCTGAACATCTGTTCAACGTAGTGCAAGGCCCGGCCGAACCGCTCCGACTGTTCATGCGCCGCTTCAATGCGGAAAGGCTGAACGTGAACAACCCTCCCGACCTGGTGGTCCAGACGGCTCTTAAGAAAGGGCTTCGCCACCGAGGCCTCAAGAAGTCCCTTCACAACAATCCCCCGAAGGACCTCCCCGGGATCATTGCGAGGGCCGAGCGCTTCATGCTGACCGAGGAGGCCCTGGCCGAGGATGCAGGAAAGGCCACTCGAGGGACCAAGCGCGGCGACGGTGGACGAGTCAGCCCCGAAGGATACCGGACCGAGAAGAGGTCGAGGACAGGCAGCGGGGAGAAAGCGCGAGGGACACCACCCCAGACGCCGTCCTCGCCAAGTACAGAAGGAAGAGCGAGATGATCGCCCCCCACCGAAGGCTAGAAGAGAGGTGGGAAAGAACAGGGAGAAGTACTGCAAGTACCATAAGGACGATGGTCATGACACCGAAGACTGCTGGCATTTGAAGAAGGACATTGAGAAGCTGATGAACCGGGGGCACGCCAGGAACCAGGCCGACGAGCCGGCCCATGGAGAAGGGACCTCCACGCAGCCAGACAAGGGGAAGAAGATCAACACCGTCTAAGGTCCCCTCCGCATCATAGAGTGAGCGGGCGATGTCTCTCCCCCCGGGGTTGCAGCCTAGTAAGAGGGAGTTATCTAGGTTTACATCCCTCTGTCTAGCTTCATTTCCTTTCTTTTCCCTTTTCCTCCAAATGTACCGGTCGACAGGACTCTTGAGAGTACAAATGCATTCCCTTTTTTGTCTTTTCTTAAATCCCCAACGGAATTGACATGTCACCAATAGCGCACAAGAACGGGGACCGCCGCCTCACTGGAGGAGGAAGAGGAGCTTTGTCCTCGCCGACTGACTCCTGTGCTCATAAGACTGGGGGCAATTCCCCCAGCAGGCACGGACGCCGACCGGTCCTAAGCCGAGGAGCTTTGCCCTCGCCGACCGACTCCTGCGCTCATAAGTCTGGGGGCGATCTCCCCAGCCAGCGCGAACGCCGACCGGTTCTAAGTCGAGGGACTTTGCCCTCGCAGACCGACTTCCGCGCTCATAAACCTGGGGCGGTTCCCCCAGCAGGCATGGACGCCGACCGGTCCTAAGCCGAGGAGCTTGGCCCTCGCAGACCGACTTCCGCGCCCGTAAGCCTGGGACAGTTCCCCCCAGCAGGCCGGACGCCGACCGGTCCTAAGCGAGGAGCTTTACCCTCGCCGGACCGACTCTTGTGCTCATAAGTCTGGGGGCAACTCCCCCGAGACACGGACGCCGACCGGTCCTAAGCCGAGGAGCTTTTACCCTCGCTGACCGACTCCCGCACTCATAAGTCTGGGGAGAATCCCCCCAGCCAACGCCAACGTCGTCCAGTCCTAGGCCAAGAACAAGGGCGACAACGCAAAGTACACGAGAAGCCCGAGTAAGTCAATTTCGTTTATAATAGTTAACCAGAGTACAAAATGTGTCTTATTTACAGGGGATCGAGGCGAAGGAAACACCCTACAAACAATCTACTCACGACAAATGACAGAGTTCTTCGCCTACGGAAGCTAGATCGACACCGACAGAGCAAAATTGGTTGACAAAAGACCCGAAGTAGGTAGCCCAAGCTAGCAGCCATGCAACCAGCAATTATTGGCCACGGAGCCAACGACGAAGCCGAAGGAGATAGCGGGGGCCAGGGATCCATTTCAAGTAGACTGGCCCAAAGCGAAGCGGATGCTAAAAAATTTGAGGATAAGGCCGGGAGGGACTGCTTAGGGAGCCCGAGCTCGGGAGGACACATCCTCGGGCACTTCGCCCTGCTCGGAGCGAGGGGGATCGACCGACGGAGGGGCTTGCCGACACGCTCCGCACATTCCCGGAAGGAAGACTGGACGACTTCGACGATCCGAGGGGCGATGAGGTCTTCATACTTACCGAAGGCCTCCCTGAGGACCTCGGAGATCATCTTCCCCAGGGTCTCGACGACGCCCTTCTCCACCTCCTCTGCAAGCCGCATCACTTGGCGCCGATCCGACAGTTCCCTCTGAAGCTCCTCCCTCTCCAGGCGGAACGACTCCGCCGCTTCCTCAGCCGACTGATGAGCATCCTCCAGCTTTCCTTGGAGGTCACCCACTTGTCCCTCCAACTCGGCCACACGGAGGTTGAGGCGCCGAGACTCCATCTGAGCCTCCTTCATGGCCACCTCGGCCGCCCCGGCCCACTCCTGAGCCTTCATGGTGGACTCCTCCAGCTTCCTCAAGAGGATGGCTCTCCGCTGCAGCTCCACGGCGAGCGTCAACCCCTGGAAAACGGGACATGAGCTAAAAAGGAAGTGAAGGGAAAGAAAGGACCGCGAGAGGGCCGAACCTGTTGAAGGGCCCAAACCAAAGAATCCGACACCTTGTCGGCGGGAATCTTCTCGAGGGTGCTGCGGTCCCGGGGGAAGACGGAGCTCTCAGCCACCTGCTGGGCCAGGGCTCGGTCGGCGAACACCGAACTCCCGGGGGCAACATCGAGGGAAGCCATATGGCTCGCCAATAGCGCTCCGATTCCCGGGGACGGAAGCGGGGACGCTGTGATGGGGGTGGTTGTCAGAGTCACCTGAAGATCCCCGGTGGTGCCTGCAGGAGGCACAGAACTGGCCGGGCTAGAGGGCTCCGCGTCCTCCTTCCTCTTCTTCCCTCCGCGAGGCTCCACGAGCGCCGAAGGAGAGCGCTTCCGCCTTGCCCCATCTCCACTCTCGGGGACGGGAGGGGGACGCTCCGAGGGCGAGGGGGACTACACCGGACCCGTCATTACCCCCTGCCTCTCGGGCTGGTGGGGCAGGTCCGGCCTTTACTACGCCCCCGGGGAGGAGATCGCTAGAAGAAGAGGCAGGAGGCACGGCCACTACCTTGCCCACGGAGGGCTCGGCTCGGCGCACCTCCTCCTCAACGGTCCGTCGAGGCGCCCTTCCGGAGGTACTGCCTCGGCTCCGAGCAGCTCCACGACGGATCAGCTCATCGACGTCACGGACGAACTCGCGGCCTGCCATCCCTGCAAAGGAAACCGAAATCAGGATGAGTCACAGGGCAGTCCGAGGAGGAAAAAGCGACCTACCCGGGGACCACAAGATGGCCTTCAGGAGTAGGTCATCCAACAAAGACCAGATGGACTTCGATTCCAAAGGAAGAGCCGACAGCGTCGCGGCGGCTGCCTGATCAACATCCGAAAGGGCTAGCGGCAGGCGAGGTTGGACAGACGCTCCCCAACTTGTCAAAATCTGGGCCTCACCCAAGAAGACCACGAAGACATAATCCGAGTTCCAATCCCCTGACCAGCGGGGTAACCCGATCAGGCATTCCCTCCTCAAACGGGCTCGGAGTAGCAGCCATGACCCCGGACCGACCGTCTGGACCTGGTAAAAGTGGAAGAGAAGGGGGAGAGACGGCTCCAGACCACGGGTACAGCAGAGCATTACGAAGCCCGTCAGTACCGCGATCGAACACGGGGTGAACTGACACAGGGACACCGTGAAATGTTCCATGACCTGGATGAAGAAGGGATGGAGCGGGAAGCGAAGACCCAGGCGGAACATCTCGACGTAGGCGCCGACCTCATTGCTCCTCGGAAGGCAAACCCGCTCGTCGACAAATGGAACTCGAACCTCGTATGGGAAGCAGAGATATCTTTCCCGGATCTCCGCGGCCACCGAAGGAGGAGTCCTCGACGGCGTACGGAGGACAACGGGGGCACATTAAGCGTACGGCAGCCGACGCCACGTCATCACGGGCGTAGTCTGGAAAAAGTTTCTCCTTCCCCTTATCTTGAAGAGAACGACTCCCGGCGGGGGAACCTGATTCCCCTAGCCGGGGCTCGCCCGCCTGGACTCCGGAGGATCCCTCGCCCTTTGACCAGAACCGCCTATCCTAAGAGCAGCCATAAGATGAAAGCGAGAGAGGAATTACCTTTTTTCGACTAGTCTGGAGAAGGCAAGGAAGCGAAGGCGACGGGAAACTCCGAGTTGTGGAAAGCTTTGAATACCGGGAGGAGCAAGAGAGAAGTGGAGATCAACGCGGTTGAGGATCTTATATACCGGGCGCAGGGGTGAATTCGAAGCGGTTGACAAGAACGCGCGGCAGGCTTCGAAGAACTGGCGGCGTTTCGAAACCGGCGCCAGGGGAAGTCCAATCGATCCGCCTCATCATGACCTACATTTATGACCACGCCTCGGCTGAAGCGCCACTCGGAACCCCAGGAGGCGTAGCGGTTATACCAAGCTAGCCGAGGCCGATCGATCCCAGGCCGATGGCGGCGCCCGAACCCCTCTGCTTCTCAATTGAAGACGGCCCCGCGAACGGTGGGGGTAAGTTTGCAGCCACACGTGGCGGCATCAGAGGACCGACGGCGCTTCGGAGCCCGCGCCTTAAAAATATCGAACGGGCCCACCCATGATGACGACTAATAAATGAGTCGGCATCGACTGGCGAGCTTGTCAAAATCGGCAGAGGTCACATCGGCCGAGCCGAACAGGCCGAAGCCAATCAACTCGACCGATGGGGGCAATTGTTACGCCTATTTGACCGAGACCCCAAAAGACACGAGCCCAGGAGCCCGACTACTGGTCGAGAGCCCACCTGCATCCTCAAGCCCATTCATCAAAGGCCCTGTAAGGGATCTTCTCGAATGTCGATCCGACCCGGCCCCGATAACCCGCTGGTCACTCACCCACTCCTGCGAAAACCGTTCCCCCGAGACGCGGCGACCACTAAATGGCGGTAATGGGGAGGTGCTGGAATGGCGAAGAGAGCGGCGGTGAGGGGGCGGATTGATGGGGCACGATCGAGGGCGGGCGTGGGAAGTGGGCCAGAGGCAATCACGCCGGGGAGCTCTACAAAAAGGCTCGGAGGACGACGAAGAGAGGGACCGCATCTCAGGTATCTAAAGCCTAAGGTACTCCATCAACGACCTAGTTCCTCCTTTCCATCTCCTTCCTCCCCCGCTCGTGCCGTTGAGACGCCGTTTTGATCTCCTCACGAGTCGAACCGTCTCCGCCGGGCCTCCTCTTTCAGATCTCTGTCTGACTTAGGCATCGGAGGGGGTTTGGCCAGAACCAAGGTCCGGCCCCCTGACGAGCGTTCTCGTCTACGCAGGAGGACATCTGATCAACGGGCGAGGCTCCCCCTCGCCCCTCGCCGACCGTGCACCCCACTGGACGAGTGAGGCTTCCCCTCATCGTCCGACCGCCGAGGCCGAGCACATCCCACCGAGGCCGAGCGTCTCGCCCAGGGCCGAGGCTTCTCCTCGCCCTTCGCCGACCAAGCATCTAGCTAGACGACTGAGGCTACCCCTCGTCGTCCTACCTCCGAGTCCGTGCTCGACCATCCGAGGCCGAGCGTCTCAACCAGGGCCGAGGCTTCCCCTCGCCCCATCCGCATCGACTCGAAGCCCCCGAGGGACCCAAACGGGCCCCTTGACCACGTTGACCGGGTTTTCCACGGTCAACGCTTTGTAGTGAGAAAACACTCTGAAACAGGGAGGATGAAGGCTTGAAATTGGTAGAAGAGGAAGAATAGATGGAGGTCTGGGTGCAGGGCGAGGGTGGAAGAAAAAAATCTCCACGAATTTGAAAAGGAGAGAGAGGAAGACGCAATTGAATTATTTGGGACTTTGACTTTGGGCGGCAGGGTCTGTGAGTATTTCCCCCCTTAATTTTCAGTAATATATTTCAAAATTTATAACCAAATTCTTCCCCCAATATACAAACTTTCCCCCCATTATTTCAATCTTTCTATTTCTCTTATCCAATTTCTCTTACCTTATCCAATCTCTCATATCTTATCCAATTTCTCATATCTTATCTAACAACTCTTAACAACATCCCTTATATATACCCAATTTCTCATCTCTTATACAAAAACTCTTATCCAAAATCTCTTGATAACATCCCTGTTTTATAGAATAGACTAGTCTATAACCCGTGCCCGAGGGCACGGTTCAATTTAGATATTTCCCCATCAAAATATTTGTTCCCCCGAAAATGTGGGCACGATTCATTTTAGATATTCTCCCCTCAAAATCTTAGTTCCCCTGAAATTGTGTACATGATTCATTTTAGAAATCCCCCCTCAAAATCTTAGTTCCCCATTCAAAGTCTTAGTTCCCCAAAATTTTGGATATAAGCATAGCAAAATCCTGTCAATAACACTCAATTTGAAGTGTATGCAGTAACTTGACTTATTTTAAAACTGTAATAACACTCCACCTTGAGATATTGCTCAATATTCAACTTGAACTCAATTGGCGTAATTAAATTAGTGCAGTATTCAACTTGACTTATATTAAATTTCAAGTGTATGCAGTATATAAGATATTGAATACTGCATACACATACTCAAGTTGAAGTGTAAATCAAAAATTGGAGTGTATAAACTTGACTTAAATTCAAAATCCTGTCAACTTGACTTAAATTCAAAATCCTGCATACACATACTCAAGTTGAACTTGACTTAAATTCAAAACAGGATTTTGATGCAGATATACTCAAGTTGAAGTGTAAATCAAACTTATTGATGTACACATATTGCATACACATACTCTTGTATTTATATTGATGTACACATACTCAATTTTTGAATTCAAAATGACAGGATTTTGATGTACACATACGCAAAACAGGATTTTTTTTATTGATGTACACATACTCAAGTTGATGTACACGTACTCTTGAATTTATCTTTTACACTCAAATTCAAAAAAGCTGTAACACTCAAAATTCATTCAAAAATTCATTCACGCATACTCAAGTTTGAACACTGTAAAAACTCATTCACATAACACTCAAAGTTTAAATCCTCAGGACACTGCAATTAACATAACACTCAATCAAAAAATAGCCCAGATTATGGATCTTTCTTATTAACAGGACAATACTCTTGGTGTAAATAGGGCAATACTCTTGATGATGGATCTTTCTTATTAACAAGACAATCCATACATACTTTTTTAATTACACATACTTTTTTAATTAACAGGATCTTTCTCATTCACACATACTTTTTTAATTACACTAAGAGTATGGATCAGTTACCTGATGTTACTTGAATATCCAATCACCAAATAGCCCAGAATTGAAACTTGAACTCTTGAATATCTCAGTTAAACAGTTAAACTTGAACTTTTGCACTTCATGATAACACACCCAGAATATCCAAGTCACCTCCAGAAATAAATACCCTCCACCGTGCAAAAATCTGAAAATACCAAAAGAAAATTTGAACTCATATGTTTTTGATGAGCGCGGATTCAAATGCACAAATGAAAGTTAAGAGTTAATGACTGAAATGAGCTTTTGTTATGAGGAAATGGATAAGAGTTGCTTAAATAATCAAATTGAAAATTTTCTCATTCAACTGTATTTGAACTTGATGAAACTTGATGAAAAAAACTTCACATAACTTTCAACTTCACATAAAAAATAAACTATGGTTATGTATCAACTGCAGACCATCAACTTCACATCAAGTTGCAACTGCAGACTATCAACTTCACATAAAAAACTGCACATAACTATCAACTTATGAGCATTTCATTTCACAAAACTTTCATTTCACAAAACTAAGTTTATTGGGCATTTAGGGATAATTGGGTAGTGCTCAATGTTCAACTTATAAGCCTCCCCTTCTCCATTCTCCAAAAAAGATAACATGTGTTTTTTTGATGGTGTTTTTCATTTCATTTCACATAACTGAGCATTTCATTTCATTTCACATAACTGATGGTGTTTTTTTTGAACATTTAGCATACTCAATAAACTTATCAAGTTGAACATTTAGCATACTCAAATTATTTTAGTTTTCTATGCAAACATGGTTACTTGCCAAATTACTACCCAATTAAGTTGAACATTTAGCATACTCATTAGCAATTCTCTCAAACTCACCAATGGTTGAGGTGCATCAAGCTCATTCATAACCAATTCTTCAGCAAGCTCATTCATACACATTTCTCTCAAACTTAGCAAGCTCATTTCATAACCAAACATCTCTATTCATGAGGACATGGACAAAAGTATGAATGAAATCTATTCATTAGCACATGGACAAAAATTTGTTATTATCCATAGGGGAGCTTTTTGCTTATTAGCACATTTTTCATTCATAAGACAAATATTGAAACATAGGGTTGCTTTTTCATTCAGAAGTGCAACTTGGACTAAGAGTTTGCAATGGAATTAAAAAAGGTATTGGCAGTAATGGGTGAGTGAATTCATTTCACAGGATATATCCTATTTTCATTTCACGGCTATAAAATTTCAGTTCAATTGACAGTTGTTTTCATTTCACAGGATATATCCCAAGCACAATAAACATGATTATTTGCCAAGTGTTTTATTTGCCACAAATAGGACTCATTTCCATATCAACTGAAATGTTAAACAAAAAGAATCAAATTTTTGGAACTCACTTGAATAGCCATATGTGTAACTGTTAAATAATATTTTTTATGCCAAATTTCCATACATAAAATGTTTGAGAAAAATGGAATAGCCATATGGCAACTGAAATTTCCATTTCCATACATAATATTGAATAGCCATATGGCAACTGAAATGTTTGAGAAAAATGGCATCTTAAATTTCAGCAAGCTTGAGTATGAAATTCTTCAGCAAGCTCATCCATAAACATTTCTTCTCAAATTCAATTCAGAAGTGCACAAATGAAAATGGACTGAAAACATTTTTCAATGAAAATAGGAATTCAATTCAAGGAAAAAATAGGAATTCAATTCTAGCTATAAAATATGAATTCAATTCAGGACCAAAACATGAATGCAATTGCAACTTGGACTAAGAGTTTGCAATTTCAGAGTTGCAAAATGAAAAATGGACTTAAAAATTGGCAATGTGAATTTAAATACATGATTTTCAACGGACTGAAAAAAGGCCAAGTGCAATTTCAGTCCATAAATTGCAAACTCTTCATATGAATTAGATAGCAAAAATGATATAAAGGTTTTCAAACTTAAGTCCTGTTATCCAATTTCAAAACATAGCTGAAATGCTCATTTAGTATTCAGTATTCACTAAACTATAGCCTTCAAATAAAATTGCATTTCAATGTCCTGTAAAAATGATATGAAATTTTGAGAATGAAATTTCAGTGTCTTAATCAAAAATGATATGAAATTTCAGTGTCTTATCCAAAAAATGATATGAATTTTGAGAATGAAATTTCATTCTCTTATCCAAAAATGATATGAAATTTCAGTGTCCTGTAAATATTGCCTATATTAAAATTTCATTCCCTTAAGTTTGATAACCAAATATGACTTACCTTGAAGATTTTTATCATTGGGTTTAAAATTTCAGTATTTTGGAATATAGTCTTGAAAAAGTGTTTTTATCATTAAGATTTCAGTATTTTGGAATATAGTCTTGATAACTATATTCAAGATTGGGAGATAGTCACTATGTTCAAATATGAACTCAATCTTGGGATATCCCAGTTCAAATACCATGGCATAGAAGCAAATTAACAGAAAATAGAGTTGAGGTGTAACTTTTTGAAATTAACAAATCTTGAACTCAATCTTGAACTCAATTTTGAACTAGGATACCCCAGGTCAGCATTTGATAACATGACTATCTTCCAAAATGATCCAGCATTTGATAGCATTTGAAATTAACATGACTATCTCCCAGGACTATCTCCCAGCATTTGATAGCATTTGAACTTTAGCATATCCCAGTTAAAGAGTTCAAGATTGAGTTCAATTGATTCAAAAATGAAATCGATTCAAAAAATTTAGTACTTAGAAATATGGCCTGGTCATTTTGTACTTGAGAGTATTCAAAAAATTTTAAGTACTCATGTTTTAAGTACTCAAACTGGGATATTCAAACTGAGTACCGAGATATTCAAACTGGGATATTCAAAAATTTGTAAGTACTCTTGAGTATATTTCTAAGCCATATTTCCAAGATATTCTAAAAATTTTGATAACTTGAGAAATATGTAATGAAACTTTTTGAGAAATATCAGGACTCAAAAATTTATGTCCAAACTGAATACTCTTGAGTGTAATTGAAAATGGGATATTGAAAATAGCAACTCAAGATTGAACTCAATGTTATCAAATGAACTGAATACTCTTGAGTGTAATTTCAAGTTTCAAGTTTGAAGATTACAGCTCAATTCAGTTCATAGTCAACATTTTGTTTTTGCATAAATATGGGCTCATTTTTGGGATTTTTTATAGTATTAATACTCAATATCAAATTGGAACATTCAGTTAACTTAACATAAAATTGAGCGTAATTGAAAATGGGATATGAACTGAATATGAATTCATTGTTGAGTTCATGGCATTCAGATTGAGTTCAAAATTATCAATTCATATAATATGACATTTAACTGAATCTAATGGAATGAATTTGAATTCAAAATTAAATTATCTTGATATCCTGATAATTTCAAATTCCATGAATTGAATTCCATGGGATATCCTATCAAAATTATCAGGATATCCTTACACTTGAGAATCAAAAATTTATCTTTTACACTCAAATTCAAAAAAGTTGTAATAACATTCAAAATTGATTCAAAAATTCATTCACATAACACTCAATCAATTTTAAAGCTGTAATAACACTCAAAGTGAGAGAATTATATTTTTCAGCAATCTCATATTATACTTCAAAGTGTTATTACTTGGAATACTTCAAAGTATGTATTCAGTATAAGCTTGGAATAAAAGCTCACCAATTTGCAAATGAAGAACTATCAGTGAAGTGAGTTATCAGTCAAGAGTAGCATTATGAAGAGTAGCCACCAATTTGCATATGAAGAGCTACCAATTTGCATATGAAGAGCTCACCAATTGTCATGTTATTAGCAATGCATATGAAGATTAGCATTATGAAGCTAACAGGACAATGCTATTATTATTGATCGAAATAGCAAGAATAAGTAGAATATCAAGAATATCATTTAGAATAGCTAACAGGACAATGCATATGAAAATTAGTAAGTAGCTATGGTCATTTTCAAGTTCAATATGTGATCATTTTCATGTTAGCTTTGTCCTGTTAATATTATTGAGCTTTGGCATGTTAATATTCTTTCAGCAATTTCAAACTCAATTGCAAACTCAAGCTTTCATTAATCTCATTTTTTAGCAAGCTCAATCTTTAAGAATATACAATTGAGTTGAAATTTATGCCCAACTGAAAATTACAGCAAATTACACCCAACTGAAAATACAATTGAGCTTTGTCCTGATGAGCTTTGTCCTGTTAATTTTTTCAGCAAATTACACCCAACTACACTGAAAATTACACCTAACTGAAAATTACACCCAATTACCAATTCATTTTCAGTTATATCATATTTTGGAATTTGCAACTGAAATTTATAGCATATATAGTCTCAAATTAATATATAGGGTTGAAAATGACACCTTGAAGATTTCATTTCAGCTTGAAGATTTTTATAATTGGTTTGAAAATTTTTGACATATCATAATTGATATGGAATTGAGCACTACCTAACAATTGTAATAAAATCCAAAAATACAACAAAACAGTCTTCTCAACTCCTAAAATACTCAAGCTGAATATCCTCTCAACAATATGAATTTCATATAAAAGGATAATGCTATTAGTGATATTTCTCAAGTTATCAAAAATGAATTTAAATTTATCCTGTTGAGAATGCTAACTTGATAACTCAAAAATATTTAGTGATATTTAAAAATGCTATTAGAAAATGAATTCACATGACAATGCTATCCTGTTGAGAATTTAGTGATATTTCTCAAGTTATCCTATTTAAATATTTCAGTGAATTCTCAACTTGATAACTTGAGAAATATCACTCAAACATATCTCAAGTTATCAAGTTATCAAAAATGCTATTAGAAAATGAAGTAACAGCTTGAAGATTAGCCTTGAAATTTTAAATCATTCCGAGTGACTTGAGATATGTTTGAGTGAGTGATATTACTCAGAAATATCACTCAGAAATAGAATATGTTTGAGTGACTTGAGATATTAAATTTCTCAAGTCACTCATATATCATGTTCATATATCCTGTTTATATAAACATCATCAGTCTTCAGCAAGCTCAGCCATTCATATATGCTGTTGAAAGAGCTTGCTATTTTGTTGAGCTTGCAATTCAACAGGATAAAATTTTGCAAGCTCATCAATTGCAAAATAGCAAGCTCATTCCTATTTACATCTATATGCATTCATAACCAATTATCTCAAACTCAATCAAGTGAATGTATTGGCACATGGACAGAAATTTATAACCAATTCTCTAAATTCATAACCAATTCATAACCAATTCAATCAAACCAATTCATAACCAATTCTCTAAATTTATGTCCATGTTTTTTTGCAAACATCTCAATTCATTAGCACATGGACAGCAATTAATATATTCTCAACTATTATTTAAAAACATCTAGATGTTATGCTTAGTATTTGCTAATATACTCAATTCATGTATCCTGTTTTTTTTTTGCAAACAACTCAATTCAGTAGCACATAGAGAGCTAATATACTCAACTATATCCTGTTTTTGCTAATATAGCTCAGCCATTCATAGTATTTGCTAACATCTCAATTTATAGTATTTGCTAATATAGCTCAGCCACTCAACTATCTCAATTTATAGTATTTGCTAATATAGCTCAGCCATTCATATATCCTGTTTTTTTGTAAACTAAATAATATCAAGTATCAAACTAAAAGGAGTTAGGAATGTTTTATTTGTTATGAAAATGAAAATATATAATATCATGTATACTTGATATATTCAGTAGCACATGAATGTTTTATTTGCTAATTCAGTAGCAAGTTCATTAAATTGAGAAAAATCCATTAGTTTGATACTTGAAGAGTAAAATTCAATTGATCCATAATATGAGAATAATTTGTATCTGAGAAATAACCTGCAAGTTCAATTGAACTTGCATTGAACTTGCATAGAGTACAAATCCATAAAATTCAATTAAAATCCATTATTTTCAAGAGCAAGCATAAAATCCATTAAATTGAACTTGCAGGATCATGGTCACTCTATACAACCCAACATTCTTTTTAACCAAGATGGAATGAAAATTTACTGAATGACAAAATTGAAACCTTGCAACTGCCATAACTGCCAAGGGGTAGATGGAAACCTGAATGTGAGAGTTTTAAGCTCTGCAATGAAGTCCTGAATGATGGCCTGAACTTGGATGGGGGCTCAACCTGAATGTGAGAGTTTTAAGCTGAGTTCATTGTAGAGCTTAAAACTTGCAACTTGGCTAAAAAATCTAACAAAAATGGATATAATAAAATTGAAACCTGAATGAAGTCCTGAACTTGCTCTCCGTTGCTTGAGCTTGCAGATGGGGGCTCTTCGTTGCTTGAGCTTGCAGATGGGGGCTCTTCGTTGCGCTTCGTTGCTCTTCTTGCTCTTTGTGCTTGAGGAGCTGACTGGTGAGAAGAGGGTAAAATTCTCATTTTCGTTTCATATAAAATTCTCATCAGTGATGGGATCAAAAAGTTTTCCCTCCGCTAATTCCCTCCACCCTCAAAAATTTTGATTTCAAACCCAAAGCTTAACGTGATTTCAGTGATGGGCGATGTGAACAGGATGTGATTAAAAATGTTTCCCTCCACATTTCAATTTTACACTTATTTCAATTACACACAAATATACAAAATCCAATAACCAATTTCTCATATCTCAATTTCTCAAACCTATATACACAATCTATATAAACAACACACCCAATTACATATAACCAAAATCTCTTATCCATTATCTCTTAACCAATTTCTCTTATACAACAATACACATACCCACATTCTCCTTATAACCAAAATCCCTTATCCAAAAACTCTTATCCAATTTCTCTTGATAACATCCCTATTTTATAGAATAGATATATATATATATATATGTATGTATGTATGAATTAATCCAAACACGTCACAGTTTGGATATAATTAAGTTGTAGAATAGTATCATACATGAAGTCCATGGAGAGATAAACGAATTCATACTCAAAGAGCAGCTATCCTTCGGTCGCAGCACTGCTGTTCTATGTAGGGCAGTGTCGATCCAATAAAGTAATCAACAAATCTAGAATACAACAAAAACTAGATCAAAATTAGATAGTTGTGCATGCATTAAGTAAGATATATTGGTTAAAGACTAGATTGGGATACAAATCAAAACTGGGTTTATTGGGTATGATATCAGTTGTACGAAGCATAAATCTATGGTAACAATTACTGATACCAAGCCCAACCCCCTCATGCCAGGTTACTACGACTACTACTCTCAGCCTCTCTTACCTCACCTCAACCATACTAATCACCATCGCGACTTGGCAATGCCAGTCAGTCACATATCCCTCATTGCAGCTTCCACTGAGGTGGTGATTGACGAAGTACTAGAAGAGCAGAGGCAAAGAGTGAAGAGGAGATCTCTTACCAACCCCAGCATGGACAGTGATGATTACGAGGTGGGCGTTGAAATTCGGTCCCCTATCATGAGCAAGAAAGGGTTGGGTAGTAATAAGAACTTTTCGGAGATATTGCAGCGATGGGTTAGATCAGAATGAAACAGTGTGCAGTAGGGTTGCGGTTGTATGTGCAGTAACAATAACTTTAGGAAAAACAGCTAGTAGGTGGAGGAGGTGCACAGGGAGTGGCATGGTAGTAGTGTAGTGGTTGCTAAACTACTAATGGTTCCTCCATCAGACGATGGTGTGATGAAGGGGGAGCCTTAGGTCTAAGGTTAGAGTAATCCATGGATACTATGCTGGCAAAAGAATGAGTGTGTTATGCATTTTCATGGAAGATGTAGCTTGAGGAAGAACCCAGCAGCATGTATGTCGTCTCAAGTCTCGCATCATCGCATCAAGTATCGTGACTAAGGTTTTAGCCCATCAACACTTGCGTCCTTGGCCATCCTACAGATCGACGTCATGGAACTATCTTGATTAACATACCAATATCACTGATGATGCAGCCGAGAAGGACAAAACCGTGTCGAATTTGGTAGACATGGGTATTCTTGCCGAGGAGGCATATGCAGCCATTGGTAGGTGTAGTATGTTGCGCAAAAATTGAAGGCCGCAACATCCAAATGAGCCTTCTACATTGCGCAACACCAAAGGAGTCCATCTTCAACATTGCACAAGTCACCAAGGGTGTTCCATCTCCACAGCTGCAACTTGAGTTGTTGACAGAGAGGACGTGATGACTACATCCTATCAGACTTGATCTGACCTAAGCTTATTGACAGAGACTACAACACCGACACTAACTGAGCTTTCTAAACTCTCATTACTTTATATTCGTGTAGTTGGTGTATAGATCTTTGTAGGTAACTTTATATTCATTCTTTTGGGGTCTTGTCTAGTCGGTGCTAGACAAGAGGGGCTTGACTAGTTGGGGCTAGTCAAGAGAGAGCTTATACTAGGATTAGTATTATTTAGCACTTTGGGAGTGCGGTACGGAGAACCAGGTGAGTGTAGGGTGTGTGCTCTAGTTACAGGTTGTACCGATAACATTATTAATCTAGTATTTACTTTTGGGGCTGGAGTAGGTCGTTGGAACGACCGAACCAGGGTAAATCATCTGTGCACTCTGTGATTGCTTATCTGCATCTGATTATAACTGCATGTGATTGCTGAATAATTGCATGTCTTCGCGAGAATTTTTATT
This sequence comes from Scilla litardierei, assembly GCA_030789695.1. NCBI lineage: Eukaryota > Viridiplantae > Streptophyta > Magnoliopsida > Asparagales > Asparagaceae > Scilla > Scilla litardierei. The sequence continues at coordinate 50,284,804 of CM061137.1, read as the reverse complement.
AGCCTATTCACCCCCTATAGACTTAGATCTAGATCCAACACAAATAGCATATCGCCTATAACACTTTGTGTTTGGGTCTGCGTATATATATCACTAGAAATGAGTTTAAACGCATAAAATGGGCAATACAGGAATAAAACATGTTTTGTTCGTCAGCCCCCAAAAAAGCGCGTATTTTTCTAAATAATTCAAATGGACGGTCGTTTAATACGTAAGAGCATCTCCAACCCAACCTTCCAAATTTGGAGGGTTGTGAAGGAATATTCCCTACATATTCCTTAAATGGTGGGTTGGAAATGGAGGGAGCTCCAAACCAACCCTCCATTTTCTCCCCCCTTACGCCCGCCATTTGCTTTTGTTCACGCCAAATTTGGCATGAGACTGTAGAGAATCGGGAAAAATCCTATTTTTTCCCAGCTGATTGGAGCGAAAAATGCCAAAATGCCAGATTTCCCGACCGATCGGAGATGATCTAAACTGGGTAGAGTCTGCCCAGTTCTGGGCAGACTTCTACCTAGAACTCTGGGCAGACTCTGCCCAGGGTGTGCGCACTGGGCAGAAGTCTGCCTAGTTTACTGGGCAGACTCGGCCCAGAGCTCTGGGCAGACTTTGTCCAGAGCACGCACCCTTCGTTTTCGCATTCACACGTCCACTCAAGTCCATGCTTGGCACGCTTGGCTCTGCCCAGTTTCTGGGCAAACTCAAATTTTGGGCAGTTTCTGGGCAAACTCAAATTTACGTATTTCTTTTCATGCTATATAATTTGGTATTTTTACTCGTTTAATATATTTTTTACCGTCTAAGTTATTATTATTATTTGGTAAGGTCAACATGGCGATGGCGTTCATTCAGGACCTGAGGTCGACAGCGGTGGCGATGGACGGTAAGGGGGCGATGTAGGTCTTGGGAGTGGAGCGGGCATGTGGACGATGGTGGTGATCAATGACGAACATGGTGATGGTGAGGGCATATGGACGATGGTGGCGGTCGATGACGGACATGGCGATGGTGTAGACTTGGGGACGTTGGAGGATGTTATTTTTTATTGTTTATATATGTTTATTGGTTTAAACTGCAGACATGGAGACTGGATATGTAATAAATACTATATTTTGCTCGTTTTTAATGAATTTGTGTGCATTTACTTTTAATTAGTTGTTTGATTTATTTTGTTGTATACATGTACTTATTTGATTGTTATGAAAGTATATTGTATGTAGGAAATTCTGCTTTAAACTATCGGCCACGGATATATCTGTGGCTGATCGCACTAGAAGGCCACGTCAATGTTCGTGGCCGATAGTTATCGACCACGGCTGATGTGCATAAAGTTGACGATTTCGTGCACATAATCCGTGGCCAATAAAGTAATGGCCAGTGTCATTTCCGTGGCCGATGCTTATTTATTGCCACAGAAAATTCCGTGGCTGAAGGGTTTCATCCACGGGTTTTATGCACGGTTTGCGTCAACTTTGGGCACATTATCCGTGACTAATAAATATCGGCCACGGATATTTCCGTGGTCGTATAGCACAATCGACCACGGATTTGTCCGTGGCCAATAGCTTTATATAGTATTTTATTCGAATTATCGGCAACGGACATCCGTGTGCATTATTCTGTGGCAGATTATCGGCTACGGGATGTTCCGTGGGAAAGGAGGTATCAGCCACGGCTTTTCGGCCACAGAATTTTTTCCATGGCCGTAACGGTTCAGCCATCAGTAGGTGCAGTATGTGGCTGAAAGCCGGATATGTAGTAGTGATAACCGAATGATAGCAGTAAGATTTTATTCAAAACGCTCTGTCAAAAATAATAGCCAGCTATTTTCAAAAACAGCCGACTATCTGGGTCAATTATGACAGATCTGGCAATTTTATTTGAATTTAAACTAGCCATTTACTAGCCGTTAGAGGAGACTTTTTAAGCAGATTTCCAGCTGATTTCAAGCTGATTTTGTGCTAATAATTCTCTATAAATAGCTATGATTTCAGAGTTTTTAAAATAATAATGCTTATTGAAAAGAAATTTATCTTATGCTAAAAATTTCTCAAAAGCTCTAATTTATGTTCTTCACTTAAAGGCTACTGATTTTAATTCTGTTGTGCAAAGTTTTTAAGATTATTTTCAGTTCCTTTTTAGCCTTTAAATAGTGCTTATTTTATTTGATCTTCAAGCTTAAAGCTTTCTTATTTGAGATTCAAATTGCAAGTCTATAATTTTTAATCTTTGTGTTTTAAATTCATATTCTTTTCCAAAGATTAAAATCTTGAATACTTGATCTGTAAAAGCACAAGTGCATTATTTTTGAAGATCTACTTTCAAGCTAATTTTTTGATCAAGTCGGTTTTTACTTATATCGTTTATTTGATCAAAAGTTTCATATTTTCTTAAGCCACGTTTCACACCTATATACTATTGGCTTATAAGCAATCTTGTACTAAAATTCTTATCTTTTGTAAAGTCTTTGGAGAAGACTTGATTGTTATAATTCCCGAGTTAAAAGGGAAGTATGTGTTGGAAATCCTAGTTGGTTGTAACTAGGTTATGCATTGGAAATTCCTAGCGAGATAAGCTGGGTGATTGTATAGCTCGGTGCTATAGTGGATTAAATCCCAAAGGAGGTCGGGGACTAGACGTAGGCCAAAGTTGGGCCGAACCAGGATAAAATCATTGTGTCAGCGTTGTAATCATTTCTCTCTGATTCTTTATTTATTACCGCTTGAATTTTTTATTTCTGATGTAATTCTTATTTTATTCAAGCATATAATATTTGTGTTGATTAAGTACGTTTAAGGTACCTCTCATCTGAGACTTAGGCAACAATTTAGAAGGGTTTTTATTTATAAGAAAACATTTATATTATTTGACAACCCTATTCAACCTCCCTTCTAGTGTTGTCTGACATCCACATGGATCCAACACTTGGTATCAGAGCTTGAGTTAAAGCGATGACATCAACATCCTATCACTCTGAAGGACTCAACACCATGCGACCATCTTTGTTCAATGGAACCAGCTATGCCAGTTGGAAGATCCTCATGAAGACACATCTATAATCCTTGGACATTGATACATGGACGGTCACCAAAAATTGGTACAAACCACCTACCGAGGCAGACATCGAAAAATGGTCAGTAGATGAAAAGAAGAAAGGTAAATTAAATGCAAAAGCCATGAACGTTTTATTTTGTGCCGTAACAGGTAATGAATCCAATCGTGTGTCTCAATGTGAGACCGCACACCAAATATGGCACACCCTTGAGGTAAGCCATGAAGGAACAGAAAAGGTAAAAGAATCGAGAATCAATATATTGCATTCTAAATTCGAAAGTTTTAAGATGGAAGAAGGAGAGAGTATTAGCGATGTTAATACTCGTTTTACTAACATCACCAATGAGCTTGCAGGTTTAGGCAAGAAAATTTCTGAATATGATCAGGTGATGAAGATCATTTGATCACTCCGACCGGAATGGAAGGGAAAGACCACCGCCATCCGAGAAGCTCACAATATGAAGACGATCACCTTAGAAGACTTGATAGAAAATCTCATGGCTTATGAGATTGAGCTGGAGCAAATCGAAGAAAAGCTAAAAAAGAAGAACTTGGCATTTAGAGCAAATGAAGAAAGCTTAGATTCGGAATACTCCGAAGGAGACGAAAGAGAAATCGCCGTTATAACAAAGAAATTCAGAAACTTCCTTCACGGTAAGTTCGTAAAACGTAGATTTCGTTCTACTAATGATATTATCTGTTTTGGATGCAATAACTAGGACATGTTCGGAGAGATTTCCCCATGGAGAAAAATCACGACCAAGGTAAAGGCAAGGAGAAGGAGAAAGATAGAAGACGGAGACAGAAAGATAAAAGGCACGTAAAGCCAAAGAAAAATGTAGTGCGGCCTTTGATCAAAGAGACGTGTCGAGTTCTGATGAATCGTCAACTTTATCCGACGAGGAAGAACCAAGAGGAGAACGGGTGCACATGTGTTTTATGAAGTCAACGTCATCGAAAGTAAATAATTCTAAACCATCTTTGCATCAATATAGTGACGACGACATACTTAGTAGTAGTGATAGCGATGCTGAAAATGATAGCGATTATGAATCTGATTATAAGGGTGCATAAAATGAATTGTGTAATGCTCATGAGAAGCTTATTAGAGAGCATCACAAATTGAATAAAAGATTTAAAATTTCCACCAAAAGAAAAGAAGAGCTTGAGAAAGAAACTGAAGATTTGATCAAGAAGAATAAATCACTATTGGAAGAGGTCAATGGAATTAATATTAGAATAAATGACCTAGATGATATTGTGACCACCACAAAAAGAAAGTTTGATGATCTATCAAAAATTGTGGAGAAATTTAACAAAGGAAAAGGAAAGCTTGATGATATAATGGATACACAAAAAGCATCGGGGAGTAAGACTGGCTTAAGATATGAAAAATCCAAACCTAAGAAAATAGAAAAACATATTAGGAATTCTCACATGAAAAACAGGTACATCAAAATGTGGATTCCCAAAGACGGCACGAGTAAGATGAAGGAAATGTATGTAAATGAATTTTTTCGTAAGGTTCATTTAAACAAAGATTATATATATGTTTGTGAAGGAAGTGTCAAACCACATTAGGTTTGGCTTCCATCAAAATGAGATTTAATCTCATCTAATCCCTCGGACCCAAAATAAAAGTGTACCAAAATTTCTGTTTGTTTTCAGGTACCAACGGATACGGGGAATAACAAACATGTCTCTCTCAAAAATTCGCTTGCATACTAAATTGGAGAGAAGACAACTATGAAAATAATAAGTGTGTAAATTATTTTAAATTATTTTAAAATAAGGTAATAAACTTGAAATTATTTTTCTACAGTAAAATTATGTTTTTGTTATGAATCATCGTCTGGGAGGAGCCCCCAACTCTTTATTTATAGCAGGTGGAGGACCGTACAAAGATATGATATAATATATAATGTCTTATCTTATAGATAAGACATAATCCTAATACAAATCTATCATCAACATCCGTTCACAACACTCCCCCTTATCCATCCTTAAGTGTGGACTCTACTCATGAATACTTCAGGATTCTAGTGTAGTAGGAGTCTTACATGGGGTGGATACTTCAGGATCCTGAGTTGATGAGGTTTGCCTCGTTAAAACCTTTAGCTATGGAAAACCCTGTGGGAAAAACCATAGTTAAGGAAAAAGAGTACAAACACTCTCTAACTCCACCTGATATATGCAAGCACTCAGACTTTCAGATCTCTCAGGCCCCTTATACCAATTTTCTGTACAAACTTCCTAAAGGTAGCAGTATGAAGAAATTTAGTGAACAAGTCTGCCAGGTTGTCACATGGTTGTCTGACGTTGATCTCGCCATCTCTTTGTAGTTCATGCATCTAGAAGAATTTAGGGGAAATATGATTCGTTCTGTTACCTTTGATGTAGCCATCTCGTAGATGAGTAATGCAAGCAGCGTTGTCCTCGAACATGGTAGTAGGTTCAAGGTCCCCAGTCTTCAATTCGGTCATCACCAGGAGGTGATTTACAACTGACCGTAGCCAGACACATTCTCTGCTTGCTTCATGGATGGCGATGATCTCTAAGTGATTGGATGAGGACACCGTCATGGTTTGCTTGACGGATTTCCATGAAATGGCTGTCCCACATAGGTAAACATGTACCCTGTCTGTGACTTTGCATTGTGGAGATCAGACCTGTAACCTGCATCAGCATAACCACCAAGTGTGGAGGATACTCCATTTTTGTAAAAGAGTCCCAAATCTGTTGACCCTTGGAGGTAGCGCCGAAGGTGCTTAACCCCGGTCCAGTGGCACTGCGTAGACACTGCACTATATCTAGCTAGTAAATTTACCGCAAATGCTATATCAGGACATGTGCAGTCGGCCATGTATAAGAGTGCTTCAATAGCACTCAGATAAGGGACTTCTGGACCAAGTATATCCTACCACTCTTCCAGCGGCCGGAAGGGGTCTTTATGTGCATTCAGAGATCGTACCACCATAGGTGTACTAAGTGGATGACATTGGTCCATATGAAATCTTTGCAACATTTTCTTCGTGTATGTGGTTTGGTGTAATAGGATTTTGTCTTTTAGATGTTCAATCTATAAGCCGAGGCAGAATTTCGTTTTGCCTAGGTCTTTCATTTCGAATTATTTTGTTAGGCTTACAGTTATCTCAATGATCTCTTCAGGAGATCCAATGAGATTCAAATCGTCTACGTTGACTACTATTATGACGAATGCTTTTCCCTTTGCTCTTATAAAAATGCAAGTGCAGACTTCATTATTGTTGAATCCTTGTTATACAAGGAATTCACTTAGTCTGTTATACCACATTCTTCCCGATTGTTTAAGACCATAGAATGATCTTTAAAGCTTAACAGAGTAGACGTCCTAATGTCTATCTTTTAATTCAGCAGGCATTGAACAGCCATCAGAAAGTTTCATGTATATCTCCTTATCGAGATTACAGTATAGATATGCAGTCATAACATCCATTAGCTGCATATCTAAACCTTCCTTTGTTATTAAGCTTGTCAAAAATTGGAAAGTGATCACATCTATGACTGGGGAGTATGTTTACTCGTAGTCATTAACCGGTCTTTGGGAAAATCCTTGCGCTACAAGTCTTGCTTTGTAGCATACGATCTCATTATTTTCATTTCTTTTTCTCACGAATAGCCATTTGTATCCCACATGTTTGACACCAGTAGGTGTCTGGACTATTTTCCCAAAGACTTTGTGTTTCTTAAGCGAGTCCAGCTCAGCTCTATTGCCTGATTCCACTTTGGCCAATCATTTCTACGCTTACATTCAGCAATGAAATATGGATCATGATCATCGTCGCTTTCGACGACGTGAATAGAAATATGAAATGCGAAGTCTGTTGGATCTGGATCCTAGCCTAGAGGGGGGGTGAATAGGCTAATAAAAAATTCTCGTGCAACTTATGAGAAATCACACGCAGTTAAAAGCACAACCAGAGTAATGAAAGGCAGACACATAGTACACAGCAGATTTACCCTGGTTCGGTCGTCCCAACGACCTACTCCAGCCCCCAAAGCAGAACTAGTATTGAATAGCGCAATAGGTACAAAACCACAAGTTAGAGCACGCTCAGAGCACCCTCTACGTCTCTACACTCGCCAGGCTCTCAGTACCCCACACACAGTGTTTTCTATCACTATCAATCCTAGTAAAGCTTTCTACCAGCTAGTCCCAAACTAGCTGGGTCCCACTTGTCTAGTCCCAACTAGACAAGTCCCAAAATAGTCACAAAAGATGGTAAAGTTTCCCCTACAGAGATCGCTACACCAATACAAAGATAAATAAATAGAGTTTTAGAAATGCTTAGTAATGGTGTGTCGTCTTTGTCGTTCAGCGCATGTCAGATCTCGTCTGACGTAGATGTAGATGTCACGTCTCTCGTCTCCTCAGCAACTCAGGTTGCGGCACTCTCCGATGTTGCGCCCTTCCCCTTTTATTTGACCGGCCTGTGCTCTCAAAACCCTCTCTCTGTGTATTGCGGATGACCTTAAAAATAAATGCCAATCAATAACTTCCGGCCATGTTCTTGATTTTTGGTGGCCGCCACCTCTTGAAGACTTTCACAATTAAATGTGCGGCTGCCCTTTGATGTGGGTCTGCCGAATTCCCCTCCTGCCAAAAAAAAGAGTTATAACCTTTAATTAAAGAGTCACAGCTTTAAACATTTATTAAAGAAATGGATGTCTCCCTTTGTGTGTGCTGGTTGATTAAATCAACTGCCTTTTGATCAGCAACACTCAATGGTGGATTGATGTTGTTTTTAGAACTTGAGTGTCCACTAGATAATTGTTTCAGAACCCTTAAAAATCAAAGAGCTCAACATTGAAGCCCTCTTCATAAATTTGTGCATTGTTCACGTTTTGAAGCATGCGAAGCTCATCACACACAAAATTTGTGGTTTCAATTTCTGTTTATTGGCTAAAGAAGAATGCAGCTCTTGATTCTCAAAGGGGATAGGTTTGTGCGGCCTTCAGAATGTGCGGCACCCACCAATTTTGTCCTGCAAAGAACAAAGGCACAAGTTAAAGTAAAAGGAATTAATTAAAGCTAGAGAGTTCAGAATCTTTCCTTATTCCCCTTGATGATGTCTTGATGACATTGCGTGTCTGTGCAAAAAAAAATTTCGCAGTGTTCTCTTTTCAATCAAAATTTTTTTTTTCGTCTGCACTACAGATTCTTTGATGACCTCCACAAACAAAAAAACTTATTAAAAAATATATAAAAGCTTTGTCCCTTTATCTTTGTGATTGGAAGGCACAAAGGGAAAATTCCTTTAGATTTTTTTATGTGGACAAAAGAATGGCAGGCTTGGTTGTTTTTTTAAGGGTCAGGGGCTTTAAGAATCGGCCATGTGCATGACTATTTAGGATATCATTTTCTGGTTGCCTGTGAAATTAATGTTTGGCTTGTAGGCATGGGAAATGACGCAAGAAGAAGAGATCCTACACCAGCAACAAAAATTGTCCTCTATATAAAAAGATCAAGATGATGCGTGAAAAAATGGCCGACTCCTAGGGATTTTTGGTTGCCGCACCCTCTATATTAGGGTTGAGAGGGTTTTTATAGGATAGACTAGAGTTTTTGAGGAGAGTCCCTAAGAGATAGGGATTTTGTATTTTGATTGGGATTTTGAATTAAAGAGGGGTTAGGAGATAGAATAAGATCTTCTAATTGATTTAAATAAATCTCCATGAGAAAAGAATTGGCTCCAACTCATCCCTCATTGGACCAAGTCCAACTTCTCTATGCACACACACTCCATCTCACCCAATGTGCTATACGAATAGCAATTCCGCCAAATAGCCTAGATGTATTGTTTCGAGCTTGAAACACACTGAGCACACACATTAGATATACCGACGCGTTTGTCATCATCAAACCAAGATCCTAGATCGTTGCTTCCAACAATCTCCCCCTTTTGGTGATGACAAACCCATAAAAGATTTGATCAATAAGTATGAAATAGAAATGAGTGTGTGAAGTGTGTTGAAGGGTGTAATGCAATATGAATCATGAGATGAATATTCAAGCACTACAACATGGCATGCACAAACTAATAACAAATACAATAGCATGCTCCCCCTTCTCTCAAGCTCCCCCTTCAACAAGTATTCAAGTATATTTCAAGCTCCCCCTTCAACAAATAATATCAACATCAAAGCTCAAAGCTGTCAAAATATTTTCTTTCTCCCCCTTTGTAATCACCAAAAGTGGATTAATGAAGTCACAAGAATATCACATGCAAAAATAAATCATTATTAGAGGTAGCGTGCAATTTGCATGAGTATTCCAAATAATAGACAGTTCAAGTTCATAGCATTTCATAACCGGACTTCTCCACCTTTGTGAAAGTGTAGTGATATAGACAATAAAGTACAAGAGGAGATTCAATTTCAAATATTCAACCAAATCAATCCACATTTTCCACTTTTCATGAACATCACTAGGATTGATTTTTCCCACCTCATCAAAGATGAGTTCAAGTTACCTGATCCCAAAACATGGCCTAAAAGGACTTTTAAATGTGGGATGGCATTGCTTGACGAGTTATATACACCAACGCTAATGATTACCCATGTAGCACAAGTTGGATACTCGTGGGTTGTGTATTAGCCATGAAGTGTATCCATTTTTCATACGGAGCAAATATCGTTTTTTTTCAATTCTTTTGTGCTCAATTTTAATTCATGGCTAAACACTTCATATCCCTTAGAAAATTCAGAAATTAATCATTCCTACATTCACTTCCCATTATTCTTCAAAAGAATCTCCAAAAGCACGAAAAAGTCAAATATCGTGAAAGTGCAAATGTAGGTGTAGAAGTCAAGTTTGAAACTTATGAGACATGTCATGGCTACTAAAAAGAATAACGTCATTTTCATGTAGCTACAACAATAATGAATTGACTTCTACAAGGGATAGAATTGATCATTCATACAATATCACTCAAGAGATCCATAAGAGGATTCAATAAGCATAATTTTTTTTTATTTTTGATTTTTCATTTTTTTTCAGAAATAAAAAACATTAAAAATCATCCATGCAAGCACACAAACCAAAATAAATCAAGCACACAAAAAAATCTATGAAGGTATGCAATGAAATGCAAAGAGGGATAAAAATTATACCTTCTCGTCGCTTTTTGACGAAGGAGCTAAAAGAATGATACATTGAATTTAACGCACCTCGCCAAAAACTCCATCACACCTACATGAAAGGTGTTAAGTGTGACCTTGGAATCCAACAAGGTCCACTAGTGTTAGCCAATATAGTTTTAGGAACCCACACTTGTTTAAACTTGATATTTGTGTTCCTAAATTTACAATAATATGAAGTGTGGCCTACACTATCACAAGTAAAGCACTTTGCATATTTATTCTTCGCAATAGAGGGTACATTATGAAATTTCTTGAATTTTTGTTTTTCAATGTTTTTCAGACCAAAACCAAGTCCTCTTCTGTTATTGCCATATAATTGATTCTCTAAAATAGTATCCAACGATTGTTTTCCCATAGAGAATTTCTTAATGGCCAATTCAAGATTAGAGACTTTGGATTTCAACAATTTATTTTCTTCCACAAGCAATGTGCATTTACTTATAAAAGCTCTCTTGTTTTCCTCTTCCTTCTTTTCAAATTCAATCATTTTTCTTTTACAATCATTATCTAACATGCAAAATTTATCATTAAGCTCTCTAATCACATAGTCTTTTTCAGTTTCGAGCTTAATCAAATCAAGTTTAAGCATGCTAATATTATTCATCAAGGAAGGGCAAGAGAGACAAGGTGCTTCATCATTAAAACTGGACTTTTCCTTTTTCAGAGCGTCAATAGTAGAGTCACGAGCAACAATATCAATTTTGAGTTTTTCAATCTCTTTAGACATTTCATATTCTGATTGTTGCATTTCAAAGTTCTCATTTTGATAATCATCTATAGTGGATTCAAGCTCTACTATTTTATCTTGCATTTCTTTACAAAGAGTAAGGAGTTCAGTTTTACTACCAGAAATTACCTCATCGTGTATTCCTATCAATGCCATGCATGAGTGGGCTTCATGTTCTTCCTCCTCACTCTCAGCTCCGCTATCCATGTCCCAAGTAAGCACCTTGGATTTTCCCTTTTCCTTAGCTACCTGAGCTGTCTCATGTGGGCAATCCCTCATTCGATGTCCTCTTTTCTTGCATTTAAAACAAGTCATTCTATTAGTAGTATTCTGATCATAATTTTGCTTAGAAGACTGAAAAAAGTTAGAGCGATTAAACCTGGGTGCCATTTCTGCTCTTCCTTGCTTGGTCTGGACAAACTTTCTGAAATTTCTGACCATTACCGCTATGTCATCATCATCATCTTCACTTTCGTCAGCTTTCAGAGCAAGTGGCTTCGTAGCTTTTTCTTTTTCCTCAGGTTTCTCCCTTTTATCCACGTTTTCCAATTCAAGCTCGTGGGACATTAAATTACCTATCAAGTCCTCCACCCTCATCTGCGATAGATCCTTTGCTTCTTGGATGGCAGTGACTTTAGGCTTGAAAGAGCTTGGCAGTGCTCTTAATATCTTTCTCACCTGCTCAAGGCTAGAATATGGCTTACCGAGCGAACTAGACTTGTGGACAATGTTGGTGAACCTCGCAAACATTTCTGATATCGTCTCTGATGGTAGCATGCGAAATCCCTCGTATTCCGTGCTCAGAAGTGCAAGTCTAGACTCCTTCACCTATGACGTTCCCTCGTGCGTGACCTCCAAAGTATGCCATATTTCCTGCGCAGTTAGACAATGTGAGATACGATTGAATTCAGATTTATCTAATGCACAAATAAGAGCATTCATGGCTTTAGCATTAAGAGAATAAAGCTTCCAATCATTATCATCCCACTTATCATCAGGTTTAGGCATTTCAGTATTTTCAATTTTAATAACAGGTGATTTATAGCCTTTTTCAACAATTTGCCAAGCTTTATAATCAATAGAAATCAAGTAGATTCTCATACGATTTTTCCAATAAGCATAATCTCCTCCATTAAATCTAGGTGGTCGTGAAATAGACTGACCCTCAGCAAAAGCACTATCAATGTGGTCCATGGTCAAACTAGGCTAGATCCTAAAACCTGCTCTGATACCACTTGTTGGATCTGGATCCTAGCCTAGAGGGGGGTGAATAGGCTAATAAAAAATTCTCGTGCAACTCACGAGAAATCACACGCAGTTAAAAGCACAACCAGAGTAATGAAAGGCAGACACAGAGTACACCGTAGATTTACCCTGGTTCGGTCGTCCCAACGACCTACTCCAGCCCCCAAAGCAGAACTAGTATTGAATAGCGCAATAGGTACAAAACTACAAGTTAGAGCACGCTCAGAGCACCCTCTACGTCTCTACACTCGCCAGGCTCTCAGTACCACACACACAGTGTTTTCTCTCACTATCAATCCTAGTAAAGCTTTCTACCAGCTAGTCCCAAACTAGCTGGGTCCCACTTGTCTAGTCCCAACTAGACAAGTCCCAAAATAGTCACAAAAGATGGTAAAGTTTCCCCTACAGAGATCGCTACACCAATACAAAGATAAATAAATAGAGTTTTAGAAATGCTTAGTAATGGTGTGTCGTCTCTGTCGTTCAGCGCGTGTCAGATCTCGTCTGACGTAGATGTAGATATCACGTCTCTCGTCTCCTCAGCAACTCAGGTTGCGGCACTCTCCGATGTTGCGCCCTTCCCCTTTTATTTGACCGGCCTGTGCTCTTAAAACCCTCTCTCTGTGTATTGCGGATGACCTTAAAAATAAATGCCAATCAATAACTTCCGGCCCTGTTCTTGATTTTTGGTGGCCGCCACCTCTTGAAGACTTTCACAATTAAATGTGCGGCTGCCCTTTGATGTGGGTCTGCCGAATTCCCCTCCTGCCAAAAAAAGAGTTATAACCTTTAATTAAAGAGTCACAGCTTTAAACATTTATTAAAGAAATGGATGTCTCCCTTTGTGTGTGCTGGTTGATTAAATCAACTGCCTTTTGATCAGCAACACTTAATGGTGGATTGATGTTGTTTTTAGAACTTGAGTGTCCTCTAGATAATTGTTTCAGAACCCTTAAAAATCAAAGAGCTCAACATTGAAGCCCTCTTCATAAATTTGTGCACTGTTCACGTTTTGAAGCATGCGAAGCTCATCACACACAAAATTTGTGGTTTCAATTTCTGTTTATTGGCTAAAGAAGAATGCAGCTCTTGATTCTCAAAGGGGATAGGTTTGTGCGGCCTTCAGAATGTGCGGCACCCACCAATTTTGTCCTGCAAAGAACAAAGGCACAAGTTAAAGTAAAAGGAATTAATTAAATCTAGAGAGTTCAGAATCTTTCCTTATTCCCCTTGATGATGTCTTGATGACATTGCGTGTCTGTGCAAAAAAAAATTTCGCAGTGTTCTCTTTTCAATCAAAATTTTTTTTTCGTCTGCACTACAGATTCTTTGATGACCTCCACAAACAAAAAAACTGATTAAAAATATATAAAAGCTTTGTCCCTTTATCTTTGTGATTGGAAGGCACAAAGGGAAAATTCCTTTAGATTTTTTTATGTGGACAAAAGAATGGCAGGCTTGGTTGTTTTTTTAAGGGTCAGGGGCTTTAAGAATCGGCCATGTGCATGACTATTTAGGATATCATTTTCTGGTTGCCTGTGAAATTAATGTTTGGCTTGTAGGCATGGGAAATGACGCAAGAAGAAGAGATCCTACACCAGCAACAAAAATTGGCCTCTATATAAAAAGATCAAGATGATGCGTGAAAAAAATGGCCGACTCCTAGGGATTTTTGGTTGCCGCACCCTCTATATTAGGGTTGAGAGGGTTTTTATAGGATAGACTAGGGTTTTTGAGGAGAGTCCCTAAGAGATAGGGATTTTGTATTTTGATTGGGATTTTGAATTAAAGAGGGGTTAGGAGATAGAATAAGATCTTCTAATTGATTTAAATAAATCTCCATGAGAAAAGAATTGGCTCCAACTCATCCCTCATTGGACCAAGTCCAACTTCTCTATGCACACATACTCCATCTCACCCAATGTGCTATACGAATAGCAATTCCGCCAAATAGCCTAGATGTATTGTTTCGAGCCTGAAACACACTGAGCACACACATTAGATATACCGACGTGTTTGTCATCATCAAACCAAGATCCTAGATCGTTGCTTCCAACAAAGTCATCATCGACGACTGTACTCTTTCTGTCCAACATCTCCCATGTACGTACATAATTTAATGATATTTCAGTTTCTCCCGGCAGTTCCTCTGTAGTAGATTCCGAGAGGGGTGAGGGTATGGACATGAGCTCATTTCCATATGCGGGTATCGTCACAAGGTCTCCAAGTATTTTTCCTTTTCTTGGATTTTTATCCTTGGAGCCTGGTGGTCTGCCTCTTTTCTGTTGATGAGCAGCCACTTTTGCTGCTGGTGGATTGCATCCATTCTCGAGGATGTCAATCCTAGCTGGAGTATTTGCAGCATGGATGTGTGATATGACAATCTTTCGGTTGTCAGTAAATGAGTCTGGTAATTGGTGAACAGTGTTCTGTATGTGGAGAATCTTCATGATCTCATCTTCACATTGTTTTGTTATCGGATCATGGTGAGTCAAACTTTTTGTATCCCACATATAATTTGCTTCGCACCAGATTTTTCGGAATCTGGGCCCATTTTGGGGAAACTTGTCTCATAAAAATCACAGTCTTCAAGACATGCCTTAAATGCATCCCACATTTGGGGTTCTAGGTATCTTATAATAGAGGGTGAGTCAAACCCTACATAGATTCCTAGGCGATGTTGATGACCCATTTTTGTCCTCTGTGGTGGTGCAATGAAGATGTAAACTGTGCAACCGAAGATTCTCAAATGAGAAATGTTAGGTGGCATTCCATATGCAAGTTGCATTGGAGAGAGACTCTGACCTCCAGAGGGTCTAATTTGTATTAACGATGCAGCATGCAAAATTGCATGTCCACATGCATCCACCGGCAACTGGGATTTCATTAACAATGGACGTGCAATCTATGGGAGTCTTTTTATCAGTGACTCTGCCAACCCGTTTTGGGTATGAACCTGCGGCACTAGATGTTCAATTTCTATTTCTGTTGCCTAGCAGTACTCTTGAAATGACCGGGAGGTAAATTTCCCAGCATTATCCAGACGTATTTTCTTTATTTGGTTGTGTGGAAAATGCACCCGCAACTTTATTATTTGTACAAATAGCTTTGGAAAAGCTAAGTTGCGGGTCGATAGTAGACACACAAACGAATATTTCGAGAATGCATCAATCAGTACCATAAAGTACCGAAATGGCCCACTAGGGGGTGGATAGGTCCACATATGTCTCCTTGTATTCTTTCAAGGAAGCTTGGAGATTCAATATCCACTTTTAGTGGTGATGGCATTGTTATTAATTTCTGCTTGAAGCAGGGCATGCATGTGAATTCTCTCTTCTAAAGAATCTTCTGGTTCTTCAGGTTGTGCCCATGGGATTGAGATAAGATGCAATGCATCATTAATTATCCAGGGTGGCCAAGTCTATCATGCCAAAGTAAAAATGTGGTTGATGGCGGGCATTTCAGGTGTTCCATCAAATTAGCTTCCTCTCTCCTAATCTTTTTATGATAGAGGCCTGATGAAAGGCTCTCAAAACGTTCAAGTATGGATTTTTCTCCTTTTTCTTGAGACGTTACATACATTAATTCTTTTTCGTTTACATTTGATGTTAACAGATGGAATCCATTTGAGCGGATGTCCTTGAAACTTAGTAAGTTTCTACTGGAATTCGGAGAGAATAGTGCATCCTTTATTATTATTTCTGTTCCATTTGGGAGCAACAAATTTGCATTCCCAGAACCTTCAATAATATTATATGGCCATGAAATTGTATTTACAGGGCTTTTATATGGTATAATGCTATGAAAATAGCATTTATACGGATGGATCATATGTGTTGAAGCACTGTCTACTAAGCAGTCATGAGAGCGATCCATCTATAAAAGATAAATAAAACATTTGCATTTCAGGAACATAATCAAATTTTCATTCAAAACAAATACATAATTCAAATTGCTCTCATAACATAAATTGTTCTCAAAACAAATTGTAAAGATTAAAATAGTGGCTAATCAAGCAGGTCATCTCTTTCGAAGTCATCAGCTGTAAACTTTACTGGAGCATTTGTAGTCACCAGGTTT
Source organism: Scilla litardierei (assembly GCA_030789695.1). Lineage (NCBI taxonomy): Eukaryota > Viridiplantae > Streptophyta > Magnoliopsida > Asparagales > Asparagaceae > Scilla > Scilla litardierei. The sequence goes on along the minus strand of CM061137.1, from coordinate 50,268,516 downwards.
GTTTCAGCTTTCTTTTTCTTGTTCTCTTTATATAGATCTTGGAGATGTTGCGGAGTTCAGTACACTCTACACCAGAGGCCTTTCATTCCACAGCTATGGCACAGGTCTTCCCATTCCCTCTTGGGTTGAGTGCATCATTTCTCTTATTGCCATTTCTGCGCCAGGTGAACTTCTGCCTCCCTTCATTTCTTCGCTGTCAGACTTGGCCTCTGGCCCTTTTGTTCTGTCCCCCTTTCTATGGTCTTTCTTTTCTTTTGTTGTCTCTCTTCTTTTTAGAAAAAGAAGCTGCATTATGAGCTTCTGGGAGGGGGCAGTGCCATGGGACGCATGTTGTGAGTGGTGAAGAGAAGCTCTCTGTTTTGTTCAGCCATAAGTAAACATGACAGTAGCTCAGAATACTTGGTGAACTTTCGTTCATGATAATGTTGCGTCAGTATCGCATCGTTCTCGTGGAAAGACGTGTACGTCTTTTCCAGCATGCGATCTTCTGAGATCTGTTCACCACACAACTTCAGGCATGAGTTGATGCTAAAACGAGCTGAGTTGTACTCAGTTATAGACTTAAAGTCCTGCAGTCTCAGGTTTTCCCACTCATATCGTGTTCTTGGAAGTATAACATCTTTCTGATGTTTATATCTTTCCTCAAGGACAGTCCAACATCTTTCTGATGTTTATATCTTTGCACAAGGGCAGTCCACGGGCTCAAATGGATCTTCGACCGTAAGGTACTCAGCCTTTAGGTTCTTGTCCATATGGCGACGAATATAGATAATGGCCTACGCCTTTTCTATATCAGTCGATGTTCCGTCTTTTGTCACAGCAGCAATACGGGACTTAGCCAGCAGGTGAAATTTGACATCGAGCTGCCAGCTCAGATAATTTCTCCCTGATGCATCCAGCACTTCGAAATCGACGCTTAAGATTTTTGCCATTTAATCTAGCAGAGCATAAATTTGCCTGAATTAATAATAATACTTTAACATTTTCATGCGGAGGCAATTTTTAAATGAAAAACTAATTGCATGGATCAGTCAGTCCCACATAAATAAAATAGTCCAAAGTCCATATTACAGTCCATATTACACAAATGAAAACAAAAAAAGAAATTACAATTTTGGAAACCCCGTGGGTCCCATATAAAATCTTCAGCTTCAAGAGTGGCCTCCGACTCCATGGAAAGTAGTCATCGGTCTTGGACATTACATAATTTCCTCACTAAAATTTCTCTCAAAAAGAAAAGAAAAATGCAGGAAAAGTAAAATGTGGACTTAAACAGCCGATCCAAAACCACAATTAGCCATTCATGCAAAAAATTGTGCTCATCAGACATTTTCATCACAGGCATCACATGCATCATTGATTCAATGAAGGATAAAAAATTTAAATACTTAATAATTATTGGACCACTAGGCAACCTCATACACCGTTAGGTTAGGTGACTAACTGCAGAGCGGTCGCAGGATCGTCCTAATTATTAAGTTTAATATTGCACAACAAAATATAAGTTTATCCATAGAATGTGCCTTAATATTGATACAGAGCATATAAGTATGATCCTAAAAAGGCATCATAGAATGCAAAATGTTGTGCACGATGGGATTATTCAAAATTATTTGAAAAGAGCCCAAAATTTACATGTTCTTCATGAAAAGGAAAGAGATTTGGTTTTTATTTACCCACAATCAATCCCCACAAGTCTCCAAATGACACCAGAAGTTCCTATTTCAGTCCCATATTTTTATTGAATTTTCTACAATTTTTAGGCTCCCAAAAACTATTTATTTATAATTATAACCCCCTCCCCCTTTTATTTTCTTCTGTTTTTTTCACAGAAAAAAATTCAGCATGCGGGCCTGAAGCCCACAGTGGCTTTAGGCAGGCAAAAGAGATGCGGGCTTCAGGCCCGCATTCGTGTGTTTCTCTTTTTTTCTTTAGTTGGGCCCGAAAGCCCAACTTGTAATGCGAAGGATCGGCGGCTAGGGTTTAGCCGCCGCCGCCCCTATGAAGTTGGACGGGGGATCGCCGCCGACAGGCAGGATCAGGAGGGAAGCCCCGCCATTTGGCAGGGTCGGAGAGCATGCAGCGCCCCCCATCCACGTAAGGTGGGGGATGTGTGGCGTGAGGGACGACGGCCCCCCTCGTCGTGAGTGTGGGGGTGGGAACGGCAGGCCCCTGTCGAGAGCGGGGGGTGGGAACGGCAGCCCCCATCGAGAGCGGGGGGTTGGAGACGACAGTCCCCCCGTCGAGAGCGGGGGGAACATGGGAGAAGCCCTGCCGTGGGGTGAGGTAGGGATTCAGCCTGCCGTGAGGCGAGGGTCCGAGGGTTCAGCCCCCCGTGAGGCAGGGGGTTGATTGGGTCGATCCGCCTTCAGGGCGATCATGTTAACAAGTATATTTTAGAGATTACTAACCCTAAAAATATGATCTGTAATGATAAAAATATGAATTTTAGACGAAAAAATCGTCGAGGTAGGTAATTAACACTATTTCCACTCTGATCTGGCGAGATCGATGGAGAAAACAATCATGCACAAGATTAAAAATTAAATTTTTAGCGATAATACCTCTATATCCATCCTCCAGATCTAGCGACAGTTGACGAAGCCTACGCGTGGATGACGACGCCCGTTTGAGGTAGACGAAGCCATGCGCATGGATCTCCATCCTTTCCTTCGCTTTCGTAACGATCGATATTTGTGTGGAAATTTTATTTAGAGGCACGTGCTGATAACGTGTTATAAATCATCATCTGGGGAGGAGCCCCCAGCTCTTTATTTATAACAGGTGGAGGAGCATACAAAGATATGATTCAATAGCTACAGTCTTATCTTATGGATAAGACGTAATCCTAATACAAATATATCATCAACATCCGTTCACAACATTTTTGTATAATTATTTGTTAATATTAGTCAATTTGGCATATGATTAAATATGATAGAAACATCTTTTTAACCAAGCTGCCAGATAGCCGACTATCCTGGAAATAGCCGACTATGTGAATGTGTGTTTTCGTATCTTTTTATAGCCAACTAGTGGGTTTAAGATTTCGGGTTTTGGGTTTTCTTATTGGGATTTTTCCACATTTACTCACTCTTACATATCAAGAAAAAGTTTCTACACCCTTGGATTGAATCTTATAGCTAAGATCTCTTAGAGTTTGAGTAAACCCATAGGTTTTCACCATCTCTCAACTTTTCTCACCCATAGCCGACTATTGCTTTGTCTCCACTCAAAGCTTGAAATTTTCAGAAATTCTCAAGGATCTCAAGGCTATTTGTGAATGATTCTTCAAGAAAGTCACCATCTTATTCCTACGTATACTTCTTTCCTTTGAATATCTCATCATTTTCATATTCACTAGAATCGTGTTTAGGGGCACCTTCATTAAAAAAATAAGAGAATGGAAGCTTCATCCTCACAACCACTTTCGGAAAGGAAAATCATCACTACATACCTTCTTAAGCCTGACCTTATGGCCACTTTTGACTTGAATGCCCAAAGAACCAAGAGAGGTATATTAAAATTGGAGACTTGGCTAAATATGGTATTGATACAATATTCCAATTTCAAGGTTTGACCGACCTATTCTCACACAACAATAGATGCAAGTATTTCCCTAGGTTAATCACCCTATTTTACACAAATATGATCGTAAACACCGCAACCTATACTAGATCATCGAGGATCTCCACCAAGGTCCTTGATGCAACCATTGTGCTTGACACAGAGAGTTTGGGTTTGAGACTTGGCATCCCCACCACGGGGGCACTACTCTCTCAGATAGAAATGACCGATAAGGACGTTCTCGATCTTATGTATCGAGAGGGGAAACATTATATGCCTAGCTTACCCACTGGCCACCTCACTCATAAAGCACGAATTCTCGCAAATATTCTCGTATAACATTAATAAAAAGGGGGAGCAGAGCTGTATTATCCCTGAACCAAGCCAAGTGTATTTACGCCATGTTAGCCAAAATTGAAATCAATTGGTCTGAGATTATCTTCAAAAACATCCTTCATAGTACCACTTCCGTGAATCCCACTTGTCCACTACATCACGTCCACTACCTTACATATATTTTCAAATTCACCGGAGTAGATGTTGAGAGTGAGACCCATTTTGTTGAACCCATGACCTTGTTTGATGTGGGTGCTCTCAATGAATGGGACTCCATGCGGACATGATCGACCCCGGGCGTACACCCGGAAGAACGGTTGTAGTTTTACCGCAAGTGCACGGTGTAGCAGCGAGCGGGATATCGAACACAGGGAGGACGAATGACCGTGCTTGTTCCAATCACCCTGGCTATTCAAGAAGAAAGATTTGCCTTTGGTGATCCTGTCACAATCGTCAGACAAAGTGCGGAAATATCAATCAAATAAAGAACGTCTAGGGAATGGGGAATCCCCGCTACTCACCGTATCTCATAAATGTGGTTCGTCGGTTTCAAAATTGCTAGATTGAGATTTTGGATGGACTAGTTGCAACTGAATGTAGAACCAAGCTCACGCTCTCGCGCTGTTGCCGGTCTATAGCTATCCTAGGTTTGGGTCCAATCTCTTGCAAACCCTAGCCTAGGAAAGCTAGCATTAGGATCAACATCATCGTCCAATCGCGCACCGAGCCCAATCTCTTGCAAACTCGGCTCGCGATCTAGATTGGGATAGTTCCTACCCGTCCAATCTCTTGCAAACGGGTATTGGCACGGAATTGCAACCGGAAACCTTAGTATCGGTCCAATCTCTTGCAAACCGATACTACGGAAATTCGATTCCAACCCAATTCGGATTTCTAGGGTTTCCTATCGAATCGGGATCCAATCTCTTGCAAATCCCGATCGGTATGAACTCCTAGCTAACCGTAGTAAATTGATCCCAATCTAATCCCTAGATATCGATTCTAGCAAAATTTCTACTAATTCATCACAAATATGAAGTTGGGCTTGTAGGGTTCATCCCCACGCCCCAAGATGTGGCGACTACTCACAATTCATAGCAAGATCACAAAAATAATCAATGAAATAAGCAATAGAATTCATCACAATATTGAGATATGCAATAAAAATAGAATTTTTAGAGAAGAGAAACACAAACCAATGGAGTTCTTCAATTAATCCAACAAAAATCAAACTTTTTCTCCTCTCCAATCTCAAGAATAAAACTAAAAAGCTAATCTAAAAAGCTGCAAAAAATCTAAGGAGAAGCTCTCTAAAACTAGGGTAAAAACAGGGGTTAAATAGCCCCCAAAATCGTCCAAAAACTGTGACCAAAATACCCCTGCGCAGCCTGTTTTCTGCAATTTTCGCTACAGGCAGCGCGTCGCACTCGGCCGAGTGACAAAAGTCGCTCGGCCGAGTGAGAAACCCTGTAATTTTCCAGTAAGTCGGGGCCTTCAGGGGTCTCTACTTCGGGGTCGGCTCGACCGAGTGAGTTGTCGTCACTCGGCCGATGGCTTCATTGTACTCGGGCGGACAGGATTCTCCACTCGGCCGAGTGGGTCTTCTGAAGCTCAGGCAGCCGAAAAAACAGAAACTTGGAGATTTTTGAAGGGCTTCGTCTGGGCGCCACTCGGGCAGACGTGGTCTCTTCACTCGGCCGATGTGGTCTCCGTCGCTCGGCCGAGTGCACATAGGAATCGTGTCTGATCTGGTCGGCCGAGCGGTGTCTCGCTGGTCGGCCGAGTGGGTCCTCCACTCGGCCGAGTGGGACACTAAACATGCCCAATCTGCTTATTTTGGCCTCCTCGTCGCTCCTGCGACGTCCGTTTTTCTTCCGCTCCTCTCCAACAGCAAAATACCCCTTGGGGAGGTCGTCGGTGACCCTCTGGAGTAAGCGCATCTCGAGATCACTCAAAATCGCGCCAAATCACCTGAAGTGCGACAAAAACAACGAATCATGAAAAGCATCGCAATATCGTCGATATATCGTGAAAAACATGATTTGGGCGATCTAAATGGCATGCAAAAATGCGGAAAAAAGGTGTAAAATAAGGAGTGATCAAAATCCCCCAAGCTTGCCTCTTACTCGTCCTCGAGGAAGATAAGTAAATGGCGAACCCGGTGGAATTGGAAAATGAAAATGGCGAAAAATGAAAAATGAAAAACGGAGAAGAATGGAAAACGAAATGAAAATAAAGAAGAGAGAAAGAAGCGAAGAGGTAAGCTACTAGATCATTTTCTCAGGACGGGGGTTTCACTTACTCATATAGCATGCACCGAATGAAAAACTCATGTCAAAAGATTTTATTTTGATATCATAGTATAATAGTGCAAATAGAAATGGAAAACCCACGAACAACGATATAATCATGAAAAACGGAATAATTCTAAAATTAACATCGTCTGAATCATTTAAAGCGGTATACAAATCATAGATCACACACTTTTCAATTGAATGCTTTCTATCGGGAGTATAAGAGTATCACACAATAGAATAGAGAGAATAGAAAAGTATGGATTTCATGAAATGAACGCTAGGCTTAGATCTCTGGATTTCGTAAAGCTAGAAATAATCTCACCGAGTATAGAATATTACTTAGCCTAGGTTGTCGTGCAACGTCAAGTAGTCACTCTCTCACACATCAATGGATCCCCTCCCCCAAGCTTATCTATAAGCGTGGTGGCATAAAAAATATTCACATCCCCTTTTTTTGTATAGCTCCAAAGGTAATAAGAAGAAAGAAGAAAGAAAGAAAGTGAGATGGGATCGTTTATTGAGGATTTTTCCTCTTTTCTCTTTTTTTTTATAATATATAGCATATATACACAACGATCCCAACTCGAAGAGAGATAATGATGTACAAGAATGTTTTTCTCTCTTTTATTCTTCTTCCCTTTTTTTTAGAGAATAAGAGATTTGGAGCTAGGAATTAGTAGCGGGTGAAATGCCATAAAATAGAATCGCTAAGGGGAGATTCACCAATGATTGTAAAAGTAGAGAAATGATGTTCAAGATTTGTGGAGAAAGAAATAGATATAACTCTCGGTTCACTCTATAAGACATGCACGACAACTTCAGCAGGGTAATCTAATCTACTCAGTTTCGATCACAAAAAAGCTAACTAATCCAGATTTATCATAGCTAACATCATTCAATCATCCTGAAGTGAAGTGTACAATTCATGCATATAGAAGTGATATAGGAAAAAGAAATCAGTACTCCAGATATAAGCATTCAATGCGTGAATCTTGGTGTGTTTTCTGTGATAGCATACATATGAATATTCAGACTCAGCTAATAATAGAACTTCATCCAATTTCATGTGGCAAAAGTGTGGGTTACTATCTCTAGATGCAAGGCAAGTCATAGCATATGATATCAGAAATAAAGTCTAAGACATGACAAATATAGCATGCATACAGAGTAAGCTAAATCCAACGTCATCATCATCACAGAAAAGTCATCTCTAGCATGAGATGAAAAAGAAATAAAGATAAAGGGAAAAAAAGAACTATTTATAATGCGGCACACAGAAAAAATAAGAAAAACGTGATGCATGGAAAAATAAAAGAAAAATGATGAAAAATAAGTGCAAAAGCGAAAAATGGTGTGAAAAACTAAAAATAAAGGTGGCAAATCGAAAAAGAACGTGAGAACTCACTCCCCCAAGCTAAATGGCACAGTGTCCTCAATGTGCAAAGTGTGGCACACCGAGAGACAAGAAATGTAAGGGGAAAGTGAGGGTGCATGCATGATGAAAAGAAAAATGAAAATAAAAAGACATGAAAATATGATGCGGTCATGATGCAAGCACAGATAGGAGTGATATAGATATATAAGAGTGTCACCAAAAACGCTCCCTCTCTCCCAGAAAAGATATATAAATATATGATCAAAAAGAGAATCCCAAAATAAGTGAGGGGAGGGGGGTGGACAAAAAGGCATCAGGACCCAGCAGAAACGGGCAGCACAACGGCAAAAGGAATCGATGGCATCAAGGGTGCCTAGGAAGGTGGTGCTGCACCGTCTCCGTCCTGAGGCGGAGGTGGTGGTGGTGGCTGGACAGGCCGCTGAGCGGGAGTGGGTGTGGTAGTGGTAGCAGGTCGAGTGTGTGTGGAAGTGTGGGCGGGAACCTGCTGGGTGGGTGGGGGTACGCGCGAGAGACGCTCCAGAACCTGGGTGAGACAGTAGTGAATCTGCGGTAGCAGCTCGAAGCGGCCAACCATCGCAGAGACGGTGGAGGACAGGGTCCTAAGGTCGCCTCTGAGGCCACTCACCGCCCCCTCTAGAGCACGAATGCTCTGAAGTACAGTGTCAGGGGGAGGTGGTGCAGAGGGACGCACCGGGCGGGGCTGTGCAGGGCGTGGCTGGCGTACTCGAGTCGCGTATGTGACTGGCTCAGCGGGGAAGGGAACAAAAGGTGCTGCGCTCGCAAATGTGGGCCTAGCCTCGGTGTGAGGCCGGGGCACAGACCGGTGAGAAGTGGGGGCAGCATCAGCGAAAGAAGAGTGTAAAAGTGGCAGCGAGGCGGCCAGAGAGGTCAGTGGCACAGAAGTGTGGACAGACGCCACGACGCTCTCGGAAAATACAGCAGGGGTGAAGACAGAGGTGACTACCGCTGGGGTGGAAGTGTGTGGACCAAAAGGCGCAACCCCAGCGGAGATCATGCTAGCCATGGTCTCCACGACCGTGGCAAACGAGGGCTCTCCACTCTCAACAAAGGTCGGTGGGCGCTCGGGGAGTGCGGAGCAAAGAGGCTCGACGGACAGAGGGCCAGTGGTGGTGGTGGGAGTGGTGGTGACAGCCTCGGAAGTGGTGGAGGTGGTGGAAGTGGGCTCAGCTGGGGTACTCTCGACACCGACAGAGGTGTCAGGAGCAGCTGAAACATCAGGTATGGGCTGAGGGGCCACAGGGTCAACAGGCTCGGTGGCAGGCTCGGCAGGGGCAACAGGGTCTACAGGGGCAGCGTGGGCCTGCTCGGCCTCCTCGGCCTCGAGCACGTAAGCAGCGGGGATGCGAACATCCATCGCAGGGAGCCAGTCAACGTGGGCTGGTGCAAGCTGAGTCCGAGCAGGGCTCGGGAGAATCATGTAATCGGCACCGTAAGGGCCGTGCAACCAGACCCAGTGACGCTCACCGTGCGGACGAAGCATCTTCATCCGGGCCATAACATCTATCGACAGAGAAGTAGGGCCCGGGACGCGTCGCAAGTCGTCAGGGAAGTCCTCGCCGGTCATAAGGGCAAGCAAGGTGATCAGGCCGCTGCAGCATATCGGTGAGCGAGCGCCCACCGATACGATGATGCGGTCCAAAAACCAAGCCGCGACATCAATCACGACGGCGGGGACCAGCTCATCGCCATCCCTAGATAGAGCTCTGGGACGTGTCATCGCGTAGAGCATATAGAGCTCTGGCGTAGACATCGTGCCCGGCTCATATCTGGCCAAAAAGGTCGTCGCCATAAGGCGCTGAGCAATGCGGAGGCAGGGATGGACTATGGCCGAGGCCTTGGCCCTACTAGGGTCAAAGGCAGCGTGAAGACCCGTAATCCGGGCCCAGAAGGCACCGGCGTCGAAGGAAGGTGGGGGGATATGGGTGGGGCCGTAACCGCGATCGGCTCCAGGGACAGCGGGCCACGAGAAAAACGCTCTCATCATATCGAGAGTGACCTGGCACTCTCGATCCATGAACCGAAACGAGCATCCCTCATCGGTCCGGGCGATCGAACTCAGAACCTCAAGTGTCGGGCGGGTGAACGTGTCCGCCGACACCTGGAAGAAATCTCGCCAGCCCACGTTGTCGTACAACGTGAGCATCCCCTCTAGTACCCCCAGGCGTCCTAGGTCAGCGAGGTGTGCAAACCTGGAGGGTACGATCGAGCGCTGGGAGATACGGTCGAAGACGGCGCGGTGTGCATCGTCTCGGAACGTAATCCCGAGCGGCCCGACCAGTGGAGCCGGAGGTGGTGGCTGTGCAGCGGCAGGGAGAGGCTGTGCGGGCTGTGGGTGCACTGCAGGCTGTGCGGGGTGTGCGGGGCCTGCAGGCTGTGCTGGGTGGACGGCGTGTGTTGGAGACGGCGGAGGAGAGTCCTCCAACTCGTGGGAGGGGCCGGCATCATCCGACCGCTTCCACTTAGCGGAAGCTCTCTTCGACCGCGGCCGTGTCCGGGGCGGCATATCGGCCCCGAGCGCGCTCCGAAAAGTGTAAAAAGTGCGGTGTGTGTAAAAGAGTGGAAGGAGTATACCCAGACACGCCGCGAGTGCTCAGCAATGGAGGCGTGCGAAGTCAGTGCCTCCACGAAGCTCAAATCAGTCCCGAGAAGCTCCCTGGGCTCCCCTAAGCTCCCAAAAACAACCTGCGCGTGAAATGGAGATATCAGCAGGTAATAATCAAAACGTATGGAGCATTAGGGGTATCATAGATAGGCATAGGAATTGATTTGGGTTTGGGGGTCGTTTAACACATGGATCCTCAAAAAATACACAAAAAGAGGCGAAAAAGGCAATAAAGGCGATACCGGAGGTGGTAGGGGCGGCGGCCGCCGGCGGCGACTCGGGCGAGGCACCGGAGGTGCTCGGCCGACGGTGGCAGGCCGAGCGGCGGCGCGAGCGGGCTGGTCGGGCGAGTGGGGGTGCGAGCGAGGGGTATCGGGCGAGGGGAGCTGAAGGGTCTGGCTGATTGGGGGTTTTCACGTTTCGAAAAATGTGCCCCCCCTCGCCCCTTATATAATAAAAGTTACGACTCGGCCGAGTGACTAAGCTACTCGGCCGAGCTAGATCAATGAAAGTTTCTCCTCGCTTACGCTTTGGCCGAGTGGCTTTGCCAGCCTCGGCCGAGTGGAGTAAGTCCATTCGGCCGAGTGACTCAAGCTACTCGGCAAGACTCGCCCTAGGAGGGTATCCGTTTTACTCGGCCGAGTGGGAATATATACTCGGTCGAGCAGCAGTTATACTGAAATCATGAAAATAAACAGAGAGTTGGGTACAGCAGACTTCCCTCGTTCGTGAGCGGCTCGGCCGGACGAACTTGTGTACTCAGCCGAGTGACTAGTATGCTCGGCCGAGTGAGCCTTATGTTCTGCTGTCTGTCTTCGTTTGGGCTCTAAACTCCGTCTTTCTTCCTCCAGTCGATTCCATCTTCCTCCTAAGCATCGAGCGCCTTCTTGGGGCGCTCCTCGTCGTCGCGTTCATCCTCCTCATGATGGATTTACCTATCTCCTCTCCTGTCAAGAAAAATAGGACCCGTTATCACAAAATTATTGGGCGAACGACTCAAAACACTAAAAATTTCTAAAACGAAAATAAAGTAAAAGTAAAAATAAAGCAAAAACCGTCGGGTTGCCTCCCGACAAGCGCTCGTTTAAGGTCGTGAGCTCGACCCCCCTATAATTTTCAATCAATGTGGGATGTTTGGTGCATATGAGATGCACCCATCAAACTTTCCGGGGAGCGCACTTGGATTTGGACGTGGCGGCGTGTCCTCCCTCGGTGGTCTCCCATCTCGAATAGTGTTAGGGGGAGGTTCCCCCAAGCTAGCATTTGCTCCGGTAAACGGCTTCACCGGTGATGCCGATTTCCGTACCGGAGGAGCTTTCTTTGGAGACTTTAATTTCGAGAGCTTGCAGAGCTCTCGAATCCTTGCGACATCAGCGTCGCCTTCATCATCTTCAGCGGAGAGGTCGGGGGAATCATCTTTCTTCTTATTTTGGCCTAAATCCGGGCCTTCCTCGAAATCTTCATCGAATAGAGCGCCAATAGAGTGGGGGATCGCCTCCTCAATTACCTCATCAAGGAGGTCCATGTAATCAAGCTCCTCGTGGTAAGGCATGTGCTTCATAGCCTTAGGAATGTGAAGCTCCACCTCGATGTTACCGACGTTTAAAGTTAGTGTACCTTCGTGCACGTCGACGATGACTCCGGCGGTGGCGAGGAATGGGCGTCCAAGTATCAACGAAGTATCTCCCTCCTCCTTAACGTCCTTGATCACGAAGTCACATGGCAATCATATCCCCCCCGGGACTTGTAGCGGGATGTCTTCGGCGATCCCCACCGGCCTTGTTATCCGTCCATCGGCTAATTGAATGCGCATGTCGGTGGGTTTCAACTTTGTCCCGGTGTTTAGCCTTAAGAACATGGAGAGAGGCATGAGGCTCACACTAGCCCCTAGATCAACCAACGCCTTTTGAAGAGGAACGCCGCCCAAGGTGCAAGGAATTCGAAAACTCCCCGGATCTTTAAATTTTGCCGGCTCCTTCTCTCTCTTGGTGAACCAAGAGCCCTCCTCGGCTAGCATGATCTTCTCCTTCCTCTTTCTCCCCGAAATCAAGTCCTTTAAGAATTTAGCATATGTGGGGATCTCCACGATGGTGTCGAGGAAGGGAATATTGAGGCTAACTCCTCTTAGATACTCGAGAAACTTCGCTAGCCTTTTCTCCATTTTCGCTCTAGCGAGCCTTTGGGGGAATGGGACCGGTGGCATGAAGCGCCTTTCCTCAATCAATTGTTCCGCTCTAGATTTCTCTTTTTCTTGTGGCTCCTTCTCCTTATCAACTTCAACTACCGGCTCAATCGGCTCCAAACTTTCCTCCACGGGTTCCTCGGTAGGAATCATGGCGGGGGTGGTATCCTTTCCGCCTCTAGTGGTAACGGCAACTACGGCATTGATGTGGCCGGTGTTGCCCCGTGGGTTTTGCTCGGGTTGCGCCGGCAATCGTTGAGTGTTCCGATTGAGCAACGCCAATTGCTCCGATATTTGAGCCACAACGGTATTAAGAGAGTCTTGCCCCGCCTTCAAGCTAGCATTGACCTTATTTTGCTCGACCATAAATGCCTCCACTCTAGCTTCGAAGTCGGATCGTTGTTGAGCTTGCGGAGGGTTTTGATTTTGATTCCTCCACCCTTGATTGTATCCGGGCGGCCTATATGGTGGAACTTGTTGCTTCGGTTGGAAATTTTGTTGTGGAGGCCCCCTCGGCAGATAGTTTTGTTGTTGGGGTGGTGGTGGTCGAGCTTGTTGAGGTGGTTGTTGTGGCGGGTTCAAAGCTCCTTCATTGTTGGCGTAAGAGAATCCGGGATGATTTCTTGTGGCCGGATTGGCCCAATATCCTTGGTTCCCCGCAACATATTGTACTTGCTCCAAGGATCCTTCTCCTTGCTCTCCTCCCGAGTACATGGCTTGAGATTGGTCTTGCCAATCACACATTTGGTTCGTTGGAGCGGAGGTAGAAGGGGCTCCTTGGGGCTCCGTGATAAACTTCTCCAATCTCTCCACTACCTTGTGGAGAGAATCAAACTTGCTCGTAAGCTCCGCTACGGCCTTCGCCTCGTAGATGCTAGTTGGCTTTAAGGAGGACGTAGAGTGTCCTCGCTCATCGCCCCATTGTTGATTATTTGAGGCCATCTCCTCAATTAGGGCCGTAGCTTCCTCGGGAGTCTTTGACAAGATAGCACCATTCGCCGCGGCATCAATAATTTGTTTGGTCCCCGGTTGGAGACCATTGTAGAAGCTATGCACTAGCTCCCAATCTTCTATACTATGGTGCGGGCATTGATGCTGCAGATCCTTAAAATGCTCCCAAGCCTCATAGAGCGTCTCCTGTGGTCCTTGCTTGAAGGACATGAGAGCGCTCCGGATCTTCACCGTCTTGGATGGCGGATAGAACTTGTCAATGAATGCACTCGCCAACTCGTCCCAAGTGGTGAAGACACCTTCAGCTTGCGTCCTCAACCAGTATAGTGCCTTGTCCTTTAGCGTGAAAGGGAAGAGACGCAGTCTGATGGCATCGATGGAGACCCCCGGCATCTGGAATGTGGCGCACTTCGACAAGAACGATTGGATGTGGTAGTGGGGATTTTCATGGGCATTCCCATGAAATGGATCCTGCTGCATCAGAACCACTAGTCCAGTCTTTAGCTCGAAGCTCTTGTCAGCCGCCAACCCCGGCATGGCAATGGATGAGGTAGTATAAGAGGTCTTAGGCCGAAGCCTATCTCGAATAGAAATTAGCCTCGCCATCCTTGCCGCCAATTGTTCAGGAGTTTCTGGGTTGGTCATAAACCGCCCTTCCGGATTTTTTCTCCTTTCCGCTCTAAGTCTCCGCGCGGTACGTTCGATCTCGGGATCAAATAATATAGCTTGAGGGTCCGTCGTAGATCTCGTGTACATGCACAGAGAAAACAGAGTTTCAAAGAGATGATTAGTACCGTGGAAGGGTTAGGTAAAAATAAAAAATGGAAATGATAATAATGAAAAATAAAAAAAAGGAAGTAGCTAGGGGTGGTAAGATCAAACGCAATCGCCTCCCCGGCAACGGCGCCAAAAACTTGATCGACCCCGGGCGTACACCCGGAAGAACGGTTGTAGTTTTACCGCAAGTGCACGGTGTAGCAGCGAGCGGGATATCGAACACAGGGAGGACGAATGACCGTGCTTGTTCCAATCACCCTGGCTATTCAAGAAGAAAGATTTGCCTTTGGCGATCCTGTCACAATCGTCAGACAAAGTGCGGAAATATCAATCAAATAAAGAACGTCTAGGGAATGGGGAATCCCCGCTACTCACCGTATCTCATAAATGTGGTTCGTCGGTTTCAAAATTGCTAGATTGAGATTTTGGATGGACTAGTTGCAACTGAATGTAGAACCAAGCTCACGCTCTCGCGTTGTTGCCGGTCTATAGCTATCCTAGGTTTGGGTCCAATCTCTTGCAAACCCTAGCCTAGGAAAGCAAGCATTAGGATCAACATCATCGTCCAATCGCGCACCGAGCCCAATCTCTTGCAAACTCGGCTCGCGATCTAGATTGGGATAGTTCCTACCCGTCCAATCTCTTGCAAACGGGTATTGGCAAATTGCAACCGGAAACCCTAGTATCGGTCCAATCTCTTGCAAACCGATACTACGGAAATTCGATTCCAACCCAATTCGGATTTCTAGGGTTTCCTATCGAATCGGGATCCAATCTCTTGCAAATCCCGATCGGTATGAACTCCTAGCTAACCGTAGTAAATTGATCCCAATCTAATCCCTAGATATCGATTCTAGCAAAATTTCTACTAATTCATCACAAATATGAAGTTGGGCTTGTAGGGTTCATCCCCACGCCCCAAGACGTGGCGACTACTCACAATTCATAGCAAGATCACAAAAATAATCAATGAAATAAGCAATAGAATTCATCACAATATTGAGATATGCAATAAAAATAGAATTTTTAGAGAAGAGAAACACAAACCAATGGAGTTCTTCAATTAATCCAACAAAAATCAAACTTTTTCTCCTCTCCAATCTCAAGAATAAAACTAAAAAGCTAATCTAAAAAGCTGCAAAAAATCTAAGGAGAAGCTCTCTAAAACTAGGGTAAAAATAGGGGTTAAATAGCCCCCAAAATCGTCCAAAAACTGTGACCAAAATACCCCTGCGCAGCCTGTTTTCCGCAATTTTCGCTACAGGCAGCGCGTCGCACTCGGCCGAGTGACAAAAGTCGCTCGGCCGAGTGAGAAACCCTGTAATTTTCCAGTAAGTCGGGGCCTTCAGGGGTCTCTACTTCGGGGTCGGCTCGGCCGAGTGAGTTGTCGTCACTCGGCCGATGGCTTCATTGTACTCGGGCGGACAGGATTCTCCACTCGGCCGAGTGGGTCTTCTGAAGCTCAGGCAGCCGAAAAAACAGAAACTTGGAGATTTTTGAAGGGCTTCGTCTGGGCGCCACTCGGGCGGACGTGGTCTCTTCACTCGGCCGATGTGGTCTCCGTCGCTCGGCCGAGTGCACATAGGAATCGTGTCTGATCTGGTCGGCCGAGCGGTGTCTCGCTGGTCGGCCGAGTGGGTCCTCCACTCGGCCGAGTGGGACACTAAACATGCCCAATCTGCTTATTTTGGCCTCCTCGTCGCTCCTGCGACGTCCGTTTTTCTTCCGCTCCTCTCCAACAGCAAAATACCCCTTGGGGAGGTCGTCGGTGACCCTCTGGAGTAAGCGCATCTCGAGATCACTCCAAATCGCGCCAAATCACCTGAAGTGCGACAAAAACAACAAATCGTGAAAAGCATCGCAATATCGTCGATATATCGTGAAAAACATGATTTGGGCGATCTAAATGGCATGCAAAAATGCGGAAAAAAGGTGTAAAATAAGGAGTGATCAGGACACCGGGAAGAATTTTGATGATAGTGAAGAAGAAGAGGAAGCTCAAAAAAGAGAATATATGGAGCAAGGCGAAGCTTCATTTTCTGAAGATATCCCACATTACATGCTTTCATTTCAAAAAGCCGTAATTGCTAGGCTTGACAAGTTGGAGCTTCATGTAAACAGTGTTGAGATGACTTGTTTCAAAGGATCGAGAGTTTGAGGCAAACAATGAAAGATAGGCATGACATCACTGATGCCTTAGTTGAAGACATTGCAGACGAGCTCAAGAAGATCATAGAGGAGATCAAATGTGGATAGTCTCATATCACGTTGTTGATTTATGTGTGTTATGTTATGTTGAAAAACTTTATGGTTTGTAATATTATTTAGTACAATCGTGTGATTCTTACAATTTTGTCGTATGATGTGAGAATATGATGTAATATTTGAACGTACAAACACTCACCTATGGGTTGCTATGCTAGTTTATGACTTGAATTTGCTTGCTAAATATTTCATGACAAGCTTGCTAAGTTATATTTCTTCGCATATGTATGACAATATTGAAAAATATTATGCAAAATGATACCTACACTTTTTATAAGAAATTGTTGAGACATATAATAAAATTGCTCAATTATATTTTTGATGTTAAATATTGCTTACGCTTAGTATTAAATTATTCAATGATTATCTACACTTGGTATTGAGAAATAAATTTTTGATATCACACTTTGTTCATCTAAACTTAGAACCTTAATTTCATGTTCCATATGCTATATAATTTTTGGTAACAAAGGGAGAGAAAAACTTATTTTATTCACTCTTATCACGATTCATGTTTGTATTAAATTTTTTGAAGTGCCAAAGGGGGAGAAAAGCTCACAATGCATGTTATATAAAATGACTCTTGAAATGGAAAATAATATGTAACTTGTTCATATCTTATTGCTTATTTCTAATTGGCTTTGCTGCAGGGGGAGTAACCATTCCATAGTAATCATGCACCTCTACAGGGGGAGCGTAAGTAAATTTTGAAATTCATATTATTTTCATATTTTATATCATTTGTTGTCATCATCAAAAAGAGGGAGAGTGTTGGGAAATTGAGACCCACCCCAGTGGATTTTGATGATGTGCATAAGTGATATGAGTACTAACATATTTGTTTCAAGTGTGTATAGAATTATTTTATAGTCATGAACTTTTTGAGCGCATTGTGAAGTAAATCGAAGAACTTAGAGCCAAGATGAAAAGTTTACTATTGAGCCATGAATTGAAGAATATGAAGGCTCCGATTTATAAAGCTTACAAAGACTTAAGATCAAGGGAAAAGGGCTCAAGATGAAGAATGAAGAACAAGTGCTAGTGAAAGTGCGTTTGTGTAAGTTATAGTATAAAATGTAAAAGCCCATGTTTATGACACACAAAAATTCTTGAAAATTGGTTTTTAAATATGTTAAACCATATAGAATTTTAAAATATTTTTTATAAAATATTTTCAAGTGTTTTGAGTATAAAAACTCATGTATCAAGAAATAGCCAACTATCCTCACCAGATAGCCGACTACTGGCATGCAGATTTTATTCAAAATTATCTGTCAAAATAATAGCCGACTATTTTCAAAAATAGATGACTATCTGGGTCAATTATGACAGATTTGGTAGTTTTATTTCAATTTAAACTAGCCGTTTACTAGCCGTTAGAGGAGACTTTTTGAGCAGATTTCCAGCTGATTTTGTGCTAATAATTCTCTATAAATAGCTATGATTTCAGAGTTTTTAAAATAATAATGCTTATTGAAAAGAAATCTCTCTTGTGCTAAAAAGTTCTCAAAAGCTATAATTTCTGTTCTTCACTCAAAGGCTACTAATTTTAATTCTGTTGTGCAAAGTTTTTAAAATTATTTTCAATTTCTTTTTAGCCTTTTAAAAGTGCTTGTTTTATTTGATCTTCAAGCTTAAAACTTTCTTATTTGAGATTCAAATTGCAAGTCTATAATTTTTAATCTTTGTGTTTTAAATTCATATTCTTTTCAAAGATTAAAACTTGAATACTTGATCTCTAAAAGCACAAGTGCGTCATTTTTGAAGATCAACTTTCAAAATAAGTTTTTGATCAAATCGTGTTTTACGTATATCGTTTATTTGATCAAAAGTTTCAGATTTTCTTAAGCCACGTTTCATACTTATATACTATTAGCTTATAGGAAATCTTGTACCAAAATTCTTATCTTTTGTAAAATCTTTGGAGAAGCCTTGATTGTTGTAATTCCCGAGTTAGAAGGGAAGTTTGTGTTGGAAATCCTAATTGGTCGTAACTAGGTGGTGCGTTGGAAATTCATAGCAAGTGAAGCTAGGTGTTTGCATAGCTTGTTGCAATGGTGGATTAAATCTATAGGGAGGTCAGGGAGTGGACGTAGGCCAAGGTTGGACCGAACCAGGATAAAATCTTTGTGTCTGTGCTGTGATCATTTCGCTCTGATTCTTTATTTATTTCCGATTGAATTTTTTTATTTCCACTGTAATTCTTATTTTATTCAAGCATATAATATTTGCGTTGATTAAGTACATTTGTGGTACCTCTCATTTGAGACTTAGGCAACAATTTAGAAGGGCTTTTATTTATACAAAAAAGTTTATATTATTTGACAACCCTATTCAATCCCCCTTCTAGTTTGTCTGCCATCCACATGGATCCTACAGCCCTAACTTAAGGAGGGAAGGAGGAAGTGGCCCAATCACCTATGTTCCCTCATTTTTCAAGCTCAAAGGAGATAGCTTGGAGAAAAGAGGATCTCAAGGAGAATAAGTTTGGGAATCATCTCAAAAGAGGGTTTCTTTGTACTAAAGTTTTGATTTTTGTTTTTCTCCTTGACTTTTGCTACTTGTATAAACCATTGGATAACAATTTTGGAGATAAAATGTTGTCTTTGACTTCCATGAGTAGCTAAACTCCTTGTGTGTGTTCTTGGTGAATTGATGTTTCGTATGGCTAGTGGATCTCATCTCTAGTATGTTTTTATTTTTCATACGTGGATGCAACTTTGAGATCTAAGTTGTTTTTGAAACCCTAGTGGAAAATCTATAGAGGGAAACTATCTTAGAGGACCCTCTCTACTAAGCTCAAAGCTATTTTCTCTTTGTTTCATTCACTATTTTTTACATGTTTGATTAAATGCCAAATCACCCAATCACTCTTTCCCTAGCCGGATGAGAGGTTGTAATCATTCTGGATAGATTCAAAAGCTCTACTACATCATGAACCCATGAACACCCACACTTCTCATCTTTGAGTTCTCTCCAATACTTTTCTTGGCTCGCCGTATTCACTTTTATTTTAACACAAAATCCACTCAATCAACCCTCAGCTTCAAAAGGTGGTATTTTCTCATTGATGAAGTATTTATCAACCATTGTTGATTGGAAACAAATTGTCCCTGAGTTCGACCTAGACTCACTAGGAAAATTACTATTTGACGACATCATGTACTAGCAGGCACACGATTTTGTTCCCGCCAAGTTTTTGGTACAGTTGTTGGGGAGAATGGTTTTACCATTGACAAGTTCGTTGACTTTAGCTTAACTTTGTGCTTATATCATATTTTCATAGATAATTTTTACTTTGTTTGTTTGCACTTGCTTTACACACCATGAATTGCTTGGTTGGTTTATGTGGTATCGAACACCTCGAACATATATATTGACACGCACACACGTCAGAGCGGAGGACAACATGAACAATGATAACATTAGTAACCATGACACCAATTCACAAGCTGACGTCCCTAGGTTGTTGATGGATCTTTTGAGACCCACGAGGTATAGTTCGGCTTTATGCTTTGTGTTACCTACGGACGCAAATTCCTTTAACTTTAAACCTGTGTTAATTCAACTCCTACCCACATTCCATGGGTTAAAGAGGGAAAACCCATACCTTCACATTAAGGAGTTTGAAGATGTATGTTCCACATGTTTTGATGGGAAGACTAGTGCCGACAAGATAAATTTAAAGTTATTTTCCTTTTCATTGAAAGACAAAGCCAAGATGGCTTCAATTTCAATCCAAATTCCTAAAGAAATCTTTTGCTTTGCACATTACACATGGTTGAAGAAGCAGATCATAAGCTTTGCTTAATAGTACAATTAAACATTCTACCAAGCTTGGGAAAGGCTCAAGGAACTACTCATATCGTGTCCACACCACTGATTTGAAATGTACCGCGTCATTGGGTTCTTTTATGAAGGACTCCTACCATCGTCGAGACAACTTTTGGAGACAATGTGCAAAGGCGAATTTTTTGATAAGGAGCCGGAAGAGGAGTGTGAGTATTTGGAAATGGTGGCAGAGAATGTACAAACATAGGATACTTCAAATTTTGATAGAGGCAACTACTCTTCATGACAACCAACCCGTGGTGGCCTACATGTATTAAAGCCAGACGAAGCTATAGAAGCTTAATTGGATGCTATGTAAAAGAAGGTCCAAGCCATGGAGTTGAGGGTGGTGAAGAATGTGGCCATGGAACAAAGTTGCACCATTTGCAAGACCACAGAGCACGGCACATCCAATTGCCCCACCATTCCAACATGGAAAGAAGTTTTGACAGAGCCCCAAGCAGAGGTGAATCAAGTGTTTGGACAAGGCTTCAACTCCAACACGTATAACCAAAATTGAAAGAATCGTCCCAACTTGAGTTGGGAGCCACAACAACCGCAAACACTACATGCCGACACAACAAGCTCATCCACCGTACAAGGCTCCTCCATTCAATAGCAATTATCAAGGAGGAGGTTACCAAAGTAGGAAGGAAGTGAGACTCAACTACACTCGATGAATGAGACGTTGCAACAACTCATCCAAGTTCAACAAGCTCAATGCCAACAATTTCAACAATTCCAACCATTTCAACAAACTCAAATCAACAAATGGCGAAGAATTTCGCTAAGTTGACTGCAAGTCTTGAGAAGGGGAAGCTTCCCTCCCAACCAATGCACAATCCCAATGTGAACTCTTCTTCATTGACAGGAGGTTCGATGAATCAATGTCAAGCGGTGACTACATTGAGGAGCGACAAGGTCTTTGAAAATGTGGAAACACCTAAAGATCCACAAGATGATGAGGTGGGAGAGAAGGAGAAAACACCTGATTTGGCGCTAGAGGAGGAACATAGCGAGTGCACAAATGAGAAGATCTCATCCAAGGAGATCAAGTCATATTCCACTCAGATGCCATTTCTCAAAGGCTCTTCCCACCGACCAAGGATAAATATCAAGCGGAAATCAAGGAGATTTTTCAACGATGTCAAATTAATATTCCCTTACTTGATGCTATTAATCAAATTCCTTCATATGAAAATTTACTTTAACGATTTATGCACAGTGAAGAGGAATTTGAAGGTTAAGAAAAAAGATTTATTGACGGAGCAAGTGAGCTCCATTGTTCAACATAACACTCCTACAAAATTTAGAGACATGTGATCATCTACAATAGAATGCACAATAGGAATGAAGAGGATATGTTAAGCTCTTCTAGATTTTGGGGTCAATTGTTAACATCTTGCCTTACACGGTCTTTCTACAACTAGGATTGGGTGAATTAAAAGCATGCCGGTTGTTTTACAACAAGCGGATAGGAGTGTGAAGATTACACGGGGGTGTGTGGAGGATGCTTTTGTCCAAGTGGAAAAATTCTATTACACCACTGACTTCATTGTCCTTGACATTCAAGGACACATCTGGGAATCACATCCCAATTATCCTAGGAAGACCATTCTTGGCCACTTGCAATGCCTTGATAAATTGTAGGAGTGGTCAATTGAAAATTTCTTTCGGTAGCATGACCATCAAGCATAACATTCTCAACGCATGTAAGTTACCACAAAGAGAGTGGGAATACAATGAAGTTAACATGGTTGACTTTCTATCTTCAATAGACTCATGCGTAGAAGAATATTTTGGTTCCGAATTTGACAATTCTTTGAGTTTTCTCGATAATTTTTGTTAACATATTGATAAATTTTTTCTTGTGCAGGAGACACACGAGGGACCAAGCACCAAATAGGTCATGAGATTCGAGACATTTCCTATGTACTCACCACCTCAGATGCCATCATCTTTGGAGCATCCTCAATTAGAGCTTAAGCCACTTCTGGATTATTTGAAGTATGCCTACATTGGGGAGGGTGAGACATTCTCGGTGGTAATAAACTCTAACCTCATTCCTAGGCAAGAACACGATTTATTGGATGTATTGTGAACACACGAAAAGGCTATAGGATGGACACTAGCAGATATTACGGGAATTAGCTATTTAAGGTGCTTACACCACATATATTTGGAAGAGGACTCTAAACCCTCACGAGAGTTGCAACGTCGGCTTAACCCGACGTTGAAGGATGAAGTCAAAAATGAGATTTTGAAGTTGTTGGATGCAGGTATCATATACCCGATATCATATAGTAGTGGATGAGTCCTATCCTAGTGGTATCCAAAAAGTCTGGAATCACCGTCGTTAGGGACAAGAACAATGAATTGATTCCTACGCGAACCAACCAGTTGGCGTGTGTCGATTATATGAAGCTTAATGACATGACCCGCAAGGAACATTTTCCTTTACCTTTCCTTGACCAAATTGTAGAGAGGGTTGCGGGCCATTAATTTTAGGATGGTTGCTCGGGCTACTACCAAGTAGAAATTGCTCCGAAGGACCAAGAGAATATCACCTTCATTTGTCCGTTCGGCTACCTTTCGTAGGATGCCCTTCGGTTTATGCAACTCTCCCGCCACATTTCAATGATGCGTTCTTAGCATATTTAGCGATATGGTTGAAATTTTGGAGATTTTCATGGATGATTTTTTCGGTTTTCGGTAGCTCATTTGAAGATTGTTTGTCTAACCTTTCTTTGGTTTTGAATAGATGCATTGAGAAGAACATCCTCCTCAATTGAGACAAATGCCACTTTATGACTACGGAGGGGTTGGTTCTTGGACACAAAGTCTCAAAACAAGGAATTGAGATGGATCGGGCCAAAGTGGAACTAATTAAAAAGCTCAGCTCTGAGGACCGTGAAGGATGTGCAGTCATTCTTAGGGCATGCATGTCGGTAGGTCAGACCAGCCTCTCGAATAGGTCGATAACTATGATGCGGATCGATAGGAAAGCAAGTCAGATTGACATTAGCAACAGGTCAAGTTAGACAAATAACACAGACCGAGTCAATAATATTAGTTAGGTCGGTGTCAGTACTAATTTGGGTTAGAAAGTACAGAACAGTTTGGTAATATCAATAGACCAAGTGGGTAACAATTAGATTGGGCCGATGAACAATAGCAGATCAAGCCAGTAGTTTGCAATACGGGTCAACAAGAACAACTGGATAGGTCAGCAGTAATATGAAACAGGTTGGTAAGTATATAGTACTAAATAACAGTCATGGCCGAACTATAAATGGGCTGAAGTTATTCATCTAGAGGGCACACAGTGCATTTAGATCAAGTAAACTATGTGTAAAATAACGGCGAAGGTCATCGGAGGACATATGGGTGCCGATAAGGGGATACTCGAAGAGACAAGTCTCTCGAGAGATCTACATGAATCAGCATTTCTACTAAATGACCAACAGATCACAGATCCAACAATATCAAGTTCAAAAGTGTCAAGTCTAATGATTCGAGCTAATAGTTCATATATTTAGATTTATTCATATGAATCAATTATATGGAAATGAAATAAAAGTGTGCTCAATGTAAATAAAAGAGTGCTCAAGTTCAAAAGCTTGCCAAAATGGGTCGTCGAAATGAATAAATGAATTTACGATCAAATGACGACAATCCGAATCATTATGATATGGAATTAAATAATTTGATTCGGAGGTGGAGGGAAAAGAAAGATGGAAACTTCCCTGAGATGTGATGCTAGGCTCGGGATGGTGCATGTCCTCAAGCGGAGGTGGAAGTGGCTGCAGAGAGAAAACTGGAGTAGGAGGGAGCTCGGGCTCAATATATACCATGTCGCAATTCCCGTCACTATCCTCTTCCTCGACATCAATATCAACATCAACGATCTCTACGGCACTCCCCACAACTGGTAACTACTCCTAACAAATCTCCTCGATGGCTGGCAAGTGCGCATCCTGAGTCGAGGGAAGTGACATCTGTGACCGGACTGGAGGTAGACATGTCTCGGGCAAATCCAAGCACACATCATCCTCGTCATCCCAGAAATAGTTCATATCAGTCGTCCTCCATAAGTACTCAATCGCCTCAACCTGTGAAGCTAACTCTGAAGTGGATTGTGGCTCAGGCTCCATGGTGTCCTCAATCTGTGATTTGGGTCGAATATTGCGTATTTAACCCCCTAATTAGTCCTATGATGTGCATATATAATACTTAATTGCTCTCTAATATGTGCGTATTTTGTACACCATTATTTATTAGAGAAATCACATTATTTGTGCACAAAACACGAATTATATTGAGTATTTCTGCATTTTTATATTTTTCTTAGCATCGTCTCGATCTCACGATTCCAACGACTATTTATTTGTATTTTTCTGAGATCTGTGCTAATTTCTATGAATTTTTGAATGCAGAATACAATTTAAATGGAGAAATACGCATTTAAATACGAAAATACGTTAGACAGCCAATCGGAAGCGTCCACGTGGCAAGATCCTACGAAATTCTGCCGCATCCGACGGCACAGATGAGAGGATAACCGGCGCCGAGCTCGACCGTTGATCTCCCATCGAACGGTCAGATGCGGCGCTGATCAAAATTCGAAGCAGCCGAACGACAGCCCTCCGATCCGCATCCAACGGCTGGCATTCATGTCGAAATCGATTTGAAATCGATTCCGTAGCTGACGACGTGGCTTAATCCACGCCGCTCGATCTCGATCGAGCGGACGACACCGCTCCTCATCAGCGGAGCGGAGCGCGGAATTGCTTGGCCACGCGGCGACATCCCAACGACCGCCCGCGAGATCCAACGGCCTCCGAAGCCCACGAAGAGAAACGAAGAAGCGGCGACGTGGCGAAGCGACGACCGTCCGATCAAGATCCAGCGGTCGAGGGAGCGATCCGATTCACGTTCGAACGAGAAAACGGAGCGGGCGTGAGACGAAGGCGGGGATCCGATAGCGGTGACACGTGGCGGTCTGTGGTCGCATCCCGCCTCGATCTGACGGCTCAGATTTGCGCCGATCGATCCAAGCGGGTTTTGATCGGATTTTGAGCGGGTTTCAACCCATTAAGCACAGTAAAACCCGCAATGTTAATATATAAGCGTATTTCTAGGGTTTTTTGGGGCATTCTGGCGTATTTTGAGACTTTTGGAGCGGCTACTGTGCGTATTTCTCCAGGAGAAAATTCTGAAAATTTCCAGAGACTATTCTTCCTATTCTCAGAGAGTTTTGGGTTCTAAGGAGGAGATTTGGTGATAATTTCTTGAACTTATACCCCGTATTTGGTGTATTTCTTTGTATTTTGCTATCTAAACGATGTATTTTGCTATCAAATCTGATTTTTATTGCACCATGCATGGCTAATCTCTTTGTGATATGGTTGTGATGTAGTTAGGAGTATGTAGTTGCTAAATCTCATGTCTTTAGCCCTATTATCATGTCAAAATTGCTAGTTTTGTTGATTTCTACATCGTATTTGATGGGTATTTGTTTATTGTCGCTATCGTTGATGTGCCCTATGGCTAGGCCCTGATAAGGCTAGTCAATTTGTGTTCTCTAATCTGAACTTATCGCTGCGATTATTGTTTAATGAGATCAACATTGCTAGTAATACGTTTAAGGCTATTTTGACTAGTTTTCATCGATTTACCTTCCGACTCCTTCACGCCTTGACCGGGTGAAGCGTTGTGTGACATTAAAAGACGTGAAATTTCAGCGACTATAAACTCCTAATGAACTCACAACCGTAGCATACTTGTCTCATCGAATTCCAAACTTTCGTGATACCGTAATACTTTTAGGAACCACTTTCTTTGCTACAAATCCTTACACTATTTTTCACCTTCACAAAGGTGGTCGTTTTCTTAACCGTATATTATATTTGATTATTTGAATTTGTGTTATCTCAGGTCGACTTGTCCCAAGGATTCGACTCTGGACTCTCCAGGTACTACTTGCACGATCTCCTGCGCTTGGGAGTAAAGCTCACATTGTTTTGAGAGAGGCAAGTTTTTGGCGCCGTTGCCGGGGACAACGGTATCTTTGATCCACATTTTCAGCTTTTCAGAGGAGTACTCGGTGAGATCCTTCCACTTTATAGCTTAGTTTTATTATTGAAAACAACAAAAAATATATCTATTTGCTAGTTTATGTGGCATATGACCTCCACTTCACACAGATTGATAAGAATTGAAAACATGGCTAATAATAACGAACAACCTCTTGTACACCCACAAGAACTACCATTGAGTGCTACTTATATGCCCACTAGAGTTGCTTCTGAGTCATGCATTATTTTGCCTGAGGGTGCTCATTCTTTTTCTCTTAAAGCTGGGGTGATCCAGATCCTTCCCTCTTACCATGGAGAGGATAGGGAAAATCCTTACTTGCATATTAAAACGTTTGAAGAAGCATGCTCCACACAGTTGGATGGAAAAATTAGTAATGATGTTGTTTATCTTAAACTTTTTCCATTCTCATTGAAAGACAAGGCAAAGAATTGGTTCAATGCATTGCCTCCTAGATCTATTACTTCTTGGCTAACCATGCAAACTGAGTTTCTGAAAAAATTCTTTTCTTTGGCCAGGACTCAAGCTTTAAAGAGGCATATCATGTCTTTCTCGCAGAAGGAAACTGAAGCATACGATCAAACTTTGGAAAGATTTAAGGAGCTTTTGTTGGCGTTTCCACATCACAGTTTTGACAAGGGACGCACCATTGGATTCTTTTACGATGGATTGCAGCCGAATACGAAGCAATATGTAGAGATGATGTGCAATGGAGCTTTCTTTGAGAAGACCCCGACGGAGGCTTGGGCATATTTGGAGAACATCGCAGAAAATGCAAGAAGATGGGAGCCGCCTTCAGAATTTGACAGGTCCATGTCTACACATCAAACAAAAGGTGGCTTGCAGGCTTTGAAGCCTGAAGATGCATTGATGGCACAAGTGGAGGCATTGGTGACGCAAAAGCTACAAAATATTGATCTCAGAGCAGTAAAGGCAGTCACATCAGAGCCATACTGCGTCATATGCGAGAAGCCAGTTCACGATACTACCGTCTGCCCACTGATCCCAGCAATAAAAGAATTGGGCAGAAATCCAGAATCAGAGGTAAATTGGGTGGCAAATCAGGGCTACAACACCAATTGGAAGAACCCAGCAAACCAAGGAGGTGCTTCATATCAGCAGAAGCAGCAGACATCCACTCCATATTACCATCCCAACCACTCCAACTATCAAGGAAAAAGGGAGCAGAACAATGAAATTCAGAGTCTCACTGCTGCAGTTCAACAGATGGCTCAGATGCAACAACAGCTCACTGAGAATTTTTCGAGATTTATAGCATCACAAGACAAAGGTAAATTACATGCTCAGCCTATCGCAAACCCTAATACGAATCCCTCTTCTTCTTTTTCAGGAAACAACGTCAAACCATGTCAGGCAGTGACTACATTGCGTAGCGGACGTGAAATTGAAAAACCAGAAATGCCTAGTCATGAACAATCAGCTGAGGAGAAAGAGGAGGCACAAGCACCTGAAAGTTTGCAGGTTGAGGAAGAGGTAGCAGAAAAAGAGCCAGAACCATATGTACCTCCAGCTCCATTCCCACACAGACTTGCTCCACCATCAAAAGACAGGTATCAGGCAGAGATAAGAGATATCTTCAAGCAGGTAAAAATTAATATCCCATTACTTGATGCAATCAACCAAGTGCCTGCATATGCTAAATTTCTGAAGGAGCTATGCACTGTAAAGCGGAGTCTAAATGTGAAAAAGAAAGCATTCTTAACACAACAGGTAAGTGCAATGGTACAACATGACACTCCTCCTAAATATAAGGATCCAGGTTCTCCTACTATCCCATGCATTATAGGAACTAAGAAATTTGGAGATGCTTTACTTGATTTGGGATCTAGTGTTAATATTTTACCTTATTCTGTTTATGTGCAGCTTGGATTGGGGGAGCTGAAGACGACACCTGTGGTTTTACAGTTAGCAGACAGGTCGGTAAAAATCCCACGAGGATGCGTGGAGGATGTGTTGGTCCAGGTGGACAAATTCTATTATCCCGTGGACTTTATCGTCCTTGATATTCATGGGCCACAATCAGGTAATTGCACTCCGATTATATTAGGACGTCCATTCCTAGCAACTTGCAATGCTATGATAAATTGTAGGGATGGACAATTGAAGATAAGCTTTGGTAACATGAAACTTGAGCTGAACATTTTTAAATCGTGTAAGTTACCTGCGAATGTTGATGACGTGAAAGAGGTATGCTTTATTGAGAGCTTAATCGAAGACTATTTTGATGCTAAGTATGAATGTTCGTCCAATTTTATTGATTATAATTTTGAAGATATTGATGAATCTTATTTTGTGCAGGGCAAAAATGAAAGATCAAGGGATGCATGGGTGCCAAAGTTTGAGACATTGCCAGTGGAATTGCCACCACAACAACCTTCAGAGATTGAGCATCCAAAGCTGGAATTGAAGCCTCTGCCAGACTATTTGAAATACGCTTTCCTTGGAAAGGAGGAGACCTTCCCTGTGGTAATATCCTCTAAACTCACGCCTGCACAAGAAAGTGCTTTGCTTGATGTGCTTAGGGAACACAAAGGGGCCATTGGATGGTCTATTGCGGACATTACAGGTATAAATCCCTTAATTTGCACTCATCATATTTATCTTGAGGATGATGCCAAACCAACATGTGAGATGCAACGTCGATTAAATCCTACTTTGAAAGAGGTTGTTAAGGGGGAGATTCTTAAGCTACTTGCTGCAGGTATAATATATCCTATTTCAGACAGCAGATGGGTTAGCCCCATACAGGTGGTTCCGAAGAAATCAGGCCTCACAGTGGTAAGAAATGAGAGTAATGAGCTTATACCGATGCGGACCACCACAGGTTGGAGGATGTGTGTTGATTACAGAAAGTTAAATGCTAAAACACGAAAAGATCACTTTCCATTACCTTTCATTGATCAAATCTTGGAAAGAGTAGCAGGTAACGAATTTTATTGTTTTCTAGATGGTTATTCTGGCTATTATCAGATAGAGATTGCTCCAGAGGATCAAGAGAAGACTACCTTCACTTGCCCCTTTGGAACTTTCGCTTTTAGGAGAATGCCTTTTGGATTATGCAATGCACCTGCTACTTTTCAGCGTTGCATGTTGAGTATCTTTAGCGATATGGTTGAGAGGATTATGGAAGTGTTTATGGATGAATTTTCTGTATATGGCACTTCATTTGAAAATTGTTTATCTAACTTAGCTCTTGTCTTGCACAGGTGTCAGGAAAAGAACCTGTTGTTAAACTGGGAAAAGTGTCATTTCATGACAACTGAGGGTTTGGTTCTTGGACACCTAGTCTCCAAAGCAGGTATTCAGGTAGACAGAGCAAAAGTTGAGGTGATTGAGAATTTACCTACACCAAAATGCGTCAAGGACATACGATCCTTTCTAGGCCATGCAGGATTTTATCAAAGATTCATAAAGGATTTCAACGCCATCTCCCGCCCCCTCTGCCACTTATTAACTTTAAATACTGATTTCATATGGACACAAGAGTGTCAAGTTTCATTTGATAAATTAAAGAACTCACTTGTTTCCTCCCCTATTTTGCAGGTTCCAGACTGGAGCATGCCATTTGAAATTATGTGTGATGCAAGTGACTACGCGATGGGGGCAGTGCTTGGGCAAAAGAAAGAGAAAGTTCCTTGTGTTATCTATTATGCCAGTAAAACTTTGAATGAAGCACAACGGAACTACACTACTACGGAGAAGGAGTTGCTGGCGGTGGTGTTTGCATTAGAGAAATTCAGAAGCTATATATTGGGCTCACCTATTCTCATCTTTACAGATCATTCTGCACTGAAATATCTTTTATCTAAAAAGGATGCTAAACCTAGACTTATACGATGGATTCTCCTTTTGCAGGAATTCAATATTCAGATCAAGGATAAAAAAAGGAGTTGAGAACAATGTCGCAGATCACCTTTCTAGATTGACGGTGGGAACAGAGTCGCCTACCATTCCATTGCGAGATTCTTTCCCAGATGAGCAGCTTTTCGCCATTTCTACCCTACCATGGTATGCCGATATAGCTAATTATTTGGTGACAGGTAGAACCCCTCCACATTGGTCCTCCTTAGATTTCAAACGCTTCAAGCATGAGGTAAAATCGTTCTATTTTGATGATCCTTATCTTTTCAAATACTGCGGAGACCAAATTGTAAGGAGGTGTGTACCCGACCATGAGTTTGACAGCGTTTTACATTTTTGCCATGATGGGGTATGTGGGGGGCACTTTTCAGCTCATAAAACTGTTGCCAAGATTTTACAGAGTGGTTTTTATTGGCCTAATATGTTTAAGGACGCTTATGCCTATTGTAAATCATGTGTGCGTTGTCAACAGTTGGGGGGAATTACCAAAAGAAACATGATGCCATTGAATCCCATGCTAGAAATAGAATTATTTGATTGTTGGGGTATTGATTTCATGGGGCCTTTTCCACCATCTTTTTGATATATATTTGTATTGGTTGCCATTGATTATGTCTCTAAATGGGTGGAAGCTATTCCTTGCAGGTCCAATGACGCTTCCATTGTGCTGAAATTTTTGAAAGAGAACATCTTCTCACGCTTTGGAGTGCCAAAGGCCATTATCAGTGATGGAGGTTCTCATTTCTGCAATAGGCTCTTTGCAAATCTAATGAAGAAATTTGGGGTGACACATAAAGTTTCAACACCTTACCATCCTCAAACAAATGGGCAAGCAGAATTGGCGAACAAGGAAATCAAGAACATTCTTCAGAAAACAGTGAATCCCACACGCAAAGATTGGAGTCTTCGCTTGCCTGAAGCTCTATGGGCCTACATGACAGCATACAAGACTATCTTAGGGATGTCACCGTTTCGTTTGGTTTATGGAAAAAATTGCCATCTTCCTGTTGAATTAGAGCATAAATCTTTTTGGGCAATTAAAACACTTAATTTGCTTGATGACTCATCAAATGTTTCTCGTAAATTGCAGATCATGGAGCTTGATGAGATACGACGTGAGGCATATGAAAATGCAAAGCTCGCAAAAGAAAGGATGAAAGCTGTGCACGATAAGATGATCCTTCGAAAGGAATTCAAACGTGGAGAAAAGGTTTTGTTGTACAATTCAAGACTCCATATATTTCCAGGAAAGCTGCGCTCAAAATGGCCGGGACCATACTTTGTCAAAGAAGTCTTTTCACATGGAGCGGTGGTCTTAGTGAATGAGAAGGATGGCCATGAATTCAAAGTCAATGGACAACGTCTGAAACATTTTCAAGAGCTTTGGGCCAGAGAGGATACCACCATTGATCTCACGGATCCACCTTCGGGTGGTCACTAATCAGGTGTGTTCTTTCCATGATTCCTTCTCCTTAACATTGAGGACAATGCTTATTTTAAGTTGGGGGGAGGGTATAAACTTTTAGGAATTTTATTTTTATTTTTATTTTTATTTAATTTTATTTTTTTAGTAGTTCCCTTTTCAAATTTTTTTTTTATAAAAAAAACTGGGGTTGAGTCAAGATTTATCACCAATGCTCATTACACCTAGAAATGAACCTCGTGTGATGAAAATTCTCGAAATCCATTCACCACTTTGCACATATGATTTATTTTCCTCCACCACTATTGTTACATATTTCATTCTCATTCGACATGAATGCTAGTACTCATGGTGAATCTCTTTTGATATATCTCTATGGTAGGATTGAATGATGACTTAATGAATCTTGAAGTTATGAAGTAGCAAGTCGTATGCTTTCAATGGAACACACCATCACAAAATGACTTGAGCATTGCTTTTTATCTCATATTCATTGCTATTTGCATGCTTTGTGTGATCTTGGGTGGAAAGTCTACACTGTCTTTCGAAATGATTAGGATAACCCATTCTTGTGAAATATTAAAGAAAAGGAAGCTATCTTGCTAAGTTATTTATGCATGCACAAAAGTAAGACTGAAATACGAGGAATGAAGAAAAATGTATGGACGAATAAATGTGTCATTAAAGAAATAACTTGGTTGGCTCGATTAGTACAGTCCGAGGGGTCCTTCTTGGCCTAATGCCCTATTATCGTCTGATTTGGGAGCCATTGACTAGAACCTCAATCATTTGATGGAGCGATCCAAGTTATACATTTTTTCTGCGAATGTTGCTTGATGCGCTTTACGCAGAACCAATAAAATAAGAAAAGAAGAGCAAGAAAAAGTGTGCATCATTAGCAAGGCAAGAGAACTTCCAAAGCTTAAAGAAAGCACAAGATATGGTGTGATTTCCTATGAATGAAAATTGACGTGTGTATGTCTTGATGCCA
Organism: Scilla litardierei; assembly: GCA_030789695.1. NCBI lineage: Eukaryota > Viridiplantae > Streptophyta > Magnoliopsida > Asparagales > Asparagaceae > Scilla > Scilla litardierei. The sequence goes on along the minus strand of CM061137.1, from coordinate 50,235,899 downwards.
ATCTATTTTTGCTTGCTTTGCATGATACATCTACGCTCCGATTTATAAACTTTGATTGAAAGGTGTGAGCCATTGATTTTGCATACCATTCGCTATGAAGTAATGTAAAGTGAAGTTAAGTTGATTTAATGACCATTTTAGAGATACTTGCTTTTTATTGTAAACCCATGAGTACCATTATATAATGAGCATGAAATCTTGGCATTAGTGTGTGGACATTTTCTTTTGTCTTTGTAGTATGGTGATGAATGATTTGAGACCTGATAAGGTGATCTAGGTGTATATTTGGTATCGTATTTCGCTCATTTTGCTAGAGACTAGCAAAACGCTAGTTGGGGGTGTGATTCGGGTCGAATATTGCGTATTTAACCCCCTAATTAGTCCTATGATGTGCATATATAATACTTAATTGCTCTCTAATATGTGCGTATTTTGTACACCATTATTTATTAGAGAAATCACATTATTTGTGCACAAAACACGAATTATATTGAGTATTTCTGCATTTTTATATTTTTCTTAGCATCGTCTCGATCTCACGATTCCAACGACTATTTATTTGTATTTTTCTGAGATCTGTGCTAATTTCTATGAATTTTTGAATGCAGAATACAATTTAAATGGAGAAATACGCATTTAAATACGAAAATACGTTAGACAACCAATCGGAAGCGTCCACGTGGCAAGATCCTACGAAATTCCGCCGCATCCGACGGCACAGATGAGAGGATAACCGGCGCCGAGCTCGACCGTTGATCTCCCATCGAACAGTCAGATGCGGCGCTGATCAAAATTCGAAGCAGCCGAACGACAGCCCTCCGATCCGCATCCAACGGCTGGCATTCATGTCAAAATCGATTTGAAATCGATTCCGTAGCTGACGACGTGGCTTAATCCACGCCGCTCGATCTCGATCGAGCGGACGACACCGCTCCTCATCAGCGGAGCGGAGCGCGGAATTGCTTGGCCACGCGGCGACATCCCAACGACCGCCCGCGAGATCCAACGGCCTCCGAAGCCCACGAAGAGAAACGAAGAAGCGGCGACGTGGCGAAGCGACGACCGTCCGATCAAGATCCAGCGGTCGAGGGAGCGATCCGATTCGCGTTCGAACGAGAAAACGGAGCGGGCGTGAGACGAAGGCGGGGATCCGATAGCGGTGACACGTGGCGGTCTGTGGTCGCATCCCGCCTCGATCTGACAGCTCAGATTTGCGCCGATCGATCCAAGCGGGTTTTGATCGGATTTTGAGCGGGTTTCAACCCATTAAGCACAGTAAAACCCGCAATGTTAATATATAAGCGTATTTCTAGGGTTTTTTGGGGCATTCTGGCGTATTTTGAGACTTTTGGAGCGGCTACTGTGCGTATTTCTCCAGGAGAAAATTCTGAAAATTTCCAGAGACTATTCTTCCTATTCTCAGAGAGTTTTGGGTTCTAAGGAGGAGATTTGGTGATAATTTCTTGAACTTATACCCCGTATTTGGTGTATTTCTTTGTATTTTGCTATCTAAACGATGTATTTTGCTATCAAATCTGATTTTTATTGCACCATGCGTGGCTAATCTCTTTGTGCTATGGTTGTGATGTAGTTAGGAGTATGTAGTTGCTAAATCTCATGTCTTTAGCCCTATTATCATGTCAAAATTGCTAGTTTTGTTGATTTCTACATCGTATTTGATGGGTATTTGTTTATTGTCGCTATCGTTGATGTGCCCTATGGCTAGGCCCTGATAAGGCTAGTCAATTTGTGTTCTCTAATCTGAACTTATCGCTGCGATTATTGTTTAATGAGATCAACATTGCTAGTAATACGTTTAAGGCTATTTTGACTAGTTTTCATCGATTTACCTTCCGACGCCTTCACGCCTTGACCGGGTGAAGCGTTGTGTGACATTAAAAGACGTGAAATTTCAGCGACTATAAACTCCTAATGAACTCACAACCGTAGCATACTTGTCTCATCGAATTCCAAACTTTCGTGATACCGTAATACTTTTAGGAACCACTTTCTTTGCTACAAATCCTTACACTATTTTTCACCTTCACAAAGGTGGTCGTTTTCTTAACCGTATATTATATTTGATTAGTTGAATTTGTGTTATCTCAGGTCGACTTGTCCCGAGGATTCGACTCTGGACTCTCCAGGTACTACTTGCACGATCTCCTGCGCTTGGGAGTAAAGCTCACATTGTTTTGAGAGAGGCAATCTGCTCTTGGCCATCATGCACATCCGCTTCATCCTCAACCTCAACGTGAAACTGCATCGTGTCACTGTCGTGGTCGACACACACTCCATCATCCATCTCCTCTGACTCCTCAAAATATGGACATTCAGCTTCCTCTACTTGGCTCCAATGCGCCCAATCATCATATTCTGCTTGTTCTTCCGTAGGGCCGTAATGGAATGAGCCCTCAGCTGGCTCCTCAGGCTGGTCATGGACCTGCTGGACTGTCTCCTCATACTCTGCAAGGTCTCTCAGGTAACACCATGAATCCTCAGTCGAATAATCGAAGAATTCCCCACCGCAGCTCATCTGCACGAAATCTCGCCCAGATGGCGATAATCCAGTATAAAATATCTGTAGGAGATGATCCTCGTGGAAGCTCTGGTGTGGGCACTCAAGCACCAAATCATTGAACCTTCACCAAGCCTGATGATAGGCCTCCCATTCAGCTTGGATACAGCTCGCTATATGCTGCTCCATGGCCTGTCGCCTCAGTACTTGCTCCAAAAAAGTAGGCGAAAATACTCGAAGAAGCCTGAAATGACAACCAAGTAAAATGTGAGTCGAGAGACAATGAATCAAACCACAATCTTTCATTATCTTGTAAAGAATAGGGGAAGAATCTAAAATATATGCAATCATCACAACTGTTCCCACCAAGACATGAATATATCCACTCTTCAAATTTTTTCATATGTAAATGAGGGTTCTCCCACTTCGAGCCATGAAAGTATGGCAGGAGTGGGATATCCTCCAAATCAATGTCGAAAAAAATCTGAAGATGATGCCATTTTGGATTTAAATTTTTTTTCAAAAAAATGAAAATAAACAACCAAAAGACTCAAAAAGTGGAAAATAAATAAATTGTAAAGACACAACACTAAGAGATAGAAGTATCACACTAAAAATTTCGAAATCAATCAAAAAATACAAACAATAGAAACCGTTGTCCCCCGGCAACGGCTCCAATAGATTGAACCGGAGGACGCGTAAAGGCATGCCTTCCACTCCCAAGCGTAGGAGCGTCAATGCAATAAAAAATAACTGGTGAGTACCGGGTCGGATCACAGGGAAAAGTCATTCTACATTCGCAAGTTTGATCGATAAAGAAAAATAAAGCGTGATTCAACAACCTCAACTAACGGTGGATGAGTGGGAAAAAGTGTGGTAAATCAACAAATCCTATCCTAAATGGGTAGGGTTAGAGAACCAAATGGGGATTTAGGATAGCAAGGCGAGAGAGCATGGGTTGTGGGTTCATTAAGATTAGAGTTAATCAAGCTCAAATTACCGCATATAACTCAATTGATCATCCGGCTAAGGAAACTCAATCGAAAAATTTAGCATTCAAAAATACAATAATTAGCAATATGGATGGATATATTATCATAGCACTAATCACATTTAAACATGGTCTCTTCTCAAAGAGTGCCCACTTGGGTCGTAGCCAATTAAAATGTGCCCTAATAATCACCCAACATTAACATGATAATAGGCAAGAGGTAATTAGAACTAAAATTAACAACCAATCCAGATGAATCACAACCCAAGCAATTTACACTACTCAATTATACTAAACAAGATGGAAATTCATACAAATTCTTCTCAAGTTTCATACAAATGATAGATGCAAAATACAAAAGGGGAAAAGAAGGATTTCACCTAAGATCTATCCAAATGAAGCCTCCCTTCCACTTTAGCACCTCCTCCAAGCTTTCATCATCCTCCCATGGCTTTCAAGCCCTAGCCCTAGCCTCTTGGGAAGAAGAGGGCTTCAAAACCCCTAAAATTTGAAAATAAAACAGACTCCCTCTGCTGGAAATCGCTACAGCCGAAATAAGCCAAGAAATGGGCTTGCGGGTCGAAAACAGACCCAAACCAGCACCAAAAGTCCCCCCACATAACTTAAATGGTAGGCGGGTCGGGCGCTGGAGGCGCCCGACCCGCGGGCGCTGAACGCGCCCACAATCAAGGCGGGGTGCCTGCAAAATAACGCAGCAGGGGCACGCGCCTTGCGCGTGCCCCCTGCTGGGCGCAAATCGGGGGCAGGCCGGCCAGGCGGGCTGGCCCGCAAAGGGGGCTGTTATTATTAAAAAACTTTTTGAAAAAAAACTAACAGCGGCGGCCCACTCAGGAGAGCGGGTTGCGGATTGGGCCGGCCCACAAAACTAGGTTTTTTGTTTTTTTTGATTTTTTTTTGATTTTCTTTTTTTTTCTAAAATCCAGAATAGCCCCTTTTGCTCCAAAAATCCCCGAAAAATAGTTCCGAGCTCCAGAAAATTCTGGAAAAATTCCAGAAAATTCAGAAAAATCCCAAAAGTACCTGAAAAATAAGAAGAGCAAAAATTAGTCCACAAAAACCACTTTTTATGTATAAAATAGGGATAGGCTTTAATAATTCACGATATCACAAATACGCCCGTATCAAGCCAAAATTAACATGATATACACATAAAATGCCCAGAAATGGGAGGGGAGAATATGCAATTATATCCCGAATCACGACACCTGCATGGTAGTGGAACGAGCGGTGGTCACATCCATGGTAAGGAGGTGAGACAAGGAAAATGGATGGATGCTGATAATGTTGGAGGAGAAGAGAGAGGCTGGCAGGTGGTTGAATGTGGCTTAACAGGTGTCAGTGTGCATGGCCATAACAGAGGATGTAGTCGTGGTTGCGATGGTTGGCCATGGATGGCCGCGACGGTGAAACAAAGAATAATAATAATAATAAAATGATGCTATGGATGATGTTGATAATGGAGGTAATGGGAAGGGGCGGTTACCGGAGGTGGGGCAATGGTGATGTGTGGTGACGAATGGCATCAAATGGCGATGGAAAGAGATGGTTCGGGGAGAGAACAAATTAAGGGAGAGAGTGACTTCCAGAGAGAGCCGATGGAGGGGGGAGGGAAGGAGGCGAATGGAGAGGGAGGAAGACATGGAAGGAGGGAGGGGGAGAAAGAGAGAATGTGTGCGCACATGCTATGATGGGTAAATGGAAAGAAAGAGAAAAAATATAAACATAATATTTAATTAAATATTAAATGGTGTATGTCAGGGAAGGACAGTTGGTTTAATTAGGACAATTAAGTAATTAGTAGTTAATTAAGTAGGATTAATATGTAAATAGAGGATCAAGGATCAATGTTAATCAGGTTGGAGAAAACGACAAAGGTGTAATGGTTGTAGGCTGGCATTGCGGTTTATAGACTTCGGGTTGCGATTTTATGGGTTTTGAGCTGTCTACGATCAGAAAAAATAAAAAATATTTAAAATTTAAAGAAAAATAAATAAATATCATATAAAAACTTTAATAATTATTTCAAATTATTTTGATAATATTTGCGTCATAAAATACGAGTTTGGATCGTTACTGTTGAGCCATTGGGCCGGCATTTAAGACAGCTCGGTCGAACGATGACTAAGGCCCACCAGGCCCACCAAAGAAGCCCGATGTCGACTTAATCAAAGCCCGAATGGCCAGTCGACAGTTGGGCCCGCATCACACGAACGTGGGATTAAAGGCGTGTCCGGAAATCTCGGGGACATGGGTAACATTTACTCCCATTCATGGTGGAAGATCGTGGCCCATTATGGGTGACCGTTATCTCTCCAACGTCTCTAAAGGACCCCGAACCTCTATAAATAGGGGAAATGGTCACATCTTCAAGTTACGAGGTCTAAGACATATAACTCTATCTTCTCGCTTTTACCATTCTTATATTTGAGCTTGCATCGTTAGTCTAGAGACGAACCTCCGTGGGTCGATCTCACCTACACCAAGCTCCCTCTCTTCCTTAAGTTCCACACTAACTTAAGCATCTGAGGGGATTTGTGTCGGAACCCAGATTCGATCCCCCTAACGACTCCCTGTGGTGCAGATCGACGATCGCTATTCAACATCGAATGTCGACGTTGAGCCTTTAACATCGAACGATCGACGCAACGGTCGCTCGTTGGTCGATCGAATGTCGCATCACCCCCAACTACCATCATTCGACCTGATTCCGTCAACCAAAGGTCCCACTCCAGACGCTGACAAGGCTCCAGCTCAGCGCTTCGAGTCTCCGTCAGCTTGACAACTGTCTTGATCAATTTTGGACTTAACAGTCACGCATACCTTTTTATCGGCATACTAGATTTCCAAATAATTTGATGATTTTCACTCCATTTGATGAAGTGGAGGATGTGTGGAATCACCACTCCACTTTAATGAGGCCAGACTCGTCAAGGGGCTCGAATGGAAAACCTATAAGAAGCAAAAACCACAAGTCAATATAATGAGTAGTGCAATATCCACTCAAAACGGAAAGGAAATGAACAGAAGTTAGTAAAGCAAAGAAATCATCCACCTCCCCCGTGACTGAGGAGAAACATTGTCGTGAGTGCATAAGTTGATCACATTCATACATTTGAATTTTGTGTAGGAGTAAAAAGGGGGAAATTAATGAGTGATAGGCATGCACGATGATGTGCGATGATATTCTATCACTGTAAAAGTAAAGTAAATAGAAGTTTATAAGAGGTACATCTTGATTGAAGTAACATGTAGAGATGAATAACCAGTGCTCAGAAGCAGATCCCAAGCTTCAGTTGCATGGCTTTAGCTTGAGAGAAGCAAGCACTCTTCCAGAACACTGATCTAGCCCTTGAAATTACCCCTACAAGCATTGATGCCTACTGTTCAAGCATTAAAAGTAGCAGTGTATCGCTACATTGTATATGTTGGCGTTTCTAGAGGGATAGAGTACACCTTTTTTTGGATACAAAGAGTACACCTTTATTTGTAAGCGAGTAGGGGAAAGTGCAGATTTAACACTTGAAAGCATAAACGACTTCAATTAGGCCGTCTATGGGTATTGGATGGGGGGATATGTCATGGGCAAGCCATTATGGGATTATTTCACATTGTTTAGTGTTTACGGGTGTTTTCTCACCACTGACTCGTTGACCAACAACTAGGCGGTCAACGTGGTCAAGGGACCGGTTGAGATCCCTTGAATACGCCGAGTGCACGTGCTCTCGACGTGGATAGGCGATGGATCCGCGGCTGAGCAGACGCTTCGGGTGAGCGTCGGTCTTCGGTTGGCGTGGATCCAAGGGGAAGCCTCGATTCCTGGTTGAGTGCTCGGCCTCGGCAGAACGAGCGTCGAGGGGAAGCCTCGGCGCCTTGAACGTTCCTCGGTCTTGATTGGCGACAGCGCTCGCTAACGACGATCGGGCTCAATCCTTGTTGGATTGTAGCCTCGGTGCCTTGGCTCAGTTCCTTCCTGGACAGACGAGAAAACTCGTCAAGGGGGCCGGACCTTAGTTCCGGCCAAGTCCCCTCCAATGCCTAAGTCAGAACGGATCGGTGTAATACCCGGCGGGATCGGTACGGCTCAAGAAGTGGCCAGTACACGTACCCTCGGACAGAGCTATGGCAGGGGGATAATGGGGAAAAAACAAGGTCTTGTTAATGGAATACCTCAGTTGTAGGTCTCAATGATTCGATCCCCCTCCTTGTTGCCCCTGCTATCCCTTTATAAGGTTTGGCACATGATTGCCCCCAATTCACGTCCCCTCACCGCCTCCATCAAGGCGCCTGCGTGCATCATGGGGGAGTCGATTAATGGGCTCCTTAATGGTCATTAAGGAGCCGTGCTTTCAGGAGGATGGTTATCTTCCGGAGAGCGCGGGCCGATCGTGCATCTTATGGGCCGGGGCCGGTCCGACTTCGAGCTCTCCCGTGGGCCTCGTCAGACGGGCCTAATCCCATTCGTGGGCTTCCCGTTCCAGGCCTGGGGCTTGGGTCTCTTGTTCATGGGCTTCTCCAAAATAGATGTATCAATTTCCCCCATCGTCCGAACCGTTCGGATTCTGCCGGTTCGGTTCGGGCGATGTGACTCTTGAGGGTTTTGGCAGGCGCGTCAGTCGAGGCCAATCCATTAAATGGAGGCCATCATGACGCGACCTGATTGGACTTCTCTCGGCGCTGGATTCGAAGTGCCGTCGGCCTTCAGATGCTGCCACGTGCTCCCTTGCAATCGTCCTCGCAACGCGAGGGATGGTTTGGGGCGACGATATAAAAGGGGGCCGTCGTCCATCGGACGAGGGTTTTGCTTTTCCGATCGTCATTCCCCTTCTTCCTTTCTCTCTTTGTTGAACCGGCTCCTGCTCAAGCTCTGCCTCATGTCGTCTTCTTCCGCCACTGGTTCAGGTCACCCGGAAGATGTCGCCGATCCCGGCTTGACTCGCGGAGTCAACACGGTGGTATGCCGTCAAGGGGGAGTGCTCTCTGGGGTACCTCTCGAGGTACTGGAGTGGCCCTCGTCCGTTTGCGCCACCACTATTGGGGACCTGCGTACCCGTTATCTTCTTCCCCCATGCTCTGCCCTGGCTCCTGAAATCGACGAGCGAGTCTGCTTCCCCGGTCCTCTGGAAATCGGGGTGTATGAAAAAAGCTTTCAGTTCGGGCTCCAGTTCCCTTTCCACCCCTTCATTGCCGAGTTCCTGCGAGCTTACAGGGTGGCCTTATGCCAATTTTGCCCCAACGCCATTGGGTGCATTGTTGGGTTCGTCATCCTCTGTGTGCTGAAGGGGATGCCTCCGTCTCTCCAACTCTTCGCCCAATTCTACCATCTGAGTCACCATCAGTCGGGGGCATGGCTCTACATCAGTGCTCAGCCAGGAAAGAGCCTGGTGCTAGGACTGCCGAGCTCTTTGAAGCGTTGGAAGGAGGAATATGTCTTCGTCGGCTTCTCGTCGAAGGTGGATTTCCCAGCACGCTCGGGGTCGCTAGTACGCTGGTTCTCGAGCTGGACAACCCAACTGACGCCGAGCTCGAGGCGGTTGACGCCTTATTAGCGATCCCCGTTAGGGACCGAAGGATCGACGTTCTCTTCTCCGATCTTAATCTGCAGAAAACCATGTGGCCCGTCGGTGAGTTTTGCTGAAGCCCGACGCTCGGAGGAGTTGATGACCAAGGCCTGTTCGGCCAGTTCTGATCCCTCCTTCTGCCTCCTTGTACATGTGGGTTCGCCCAAGGTTCTTCTCCAGTCTCTCTCCTAGTCACGGTCCCGTATCCCAACCCGCGGAAAAGGGATCACGTATTGGAAGTTCGGAAGAAACAACGGGCTGTGGCCTCCGGTGTTGGCTCCAAGAGAGCGAGGGGGCAAGTTCCACCCTCTCCCTTGGTGGGTACCCCAAAGAAGGCCCGCATCCTAGCCGTTGAGGTCTCGCCGTCCGAGGGTCAGGCCCATCCCTCCTCGACTAAGGTCTCTTGGCCCTGGCCGCGCCTTCACCGTCGTCGCTGGACCCACTACTCGAGGTCTATGAGCGGTACCTGGGCACGTTCCACTTGGTTTCGACCGATCTTCCTTAGTCAGGCGAGGGTATACTCTGCCCCCGATTCCCTGTGGGGCTGATGGAGTCGGTTTTCTTTGACTGCGGGGTGGCGGCTCGGTTGGCTGAAAACTGCAGCCTCCCTCCCAGACCAATCTGTGTTGGACAGGGTAAATGGTGACCGTCTGGCCGCCTTCGTGGTTCAGGCCGGTCAGCAGGTGAGGACTCCAGCACACCTTGTTCACAGTAGTAGTCTCCGTCTCATCCTCGTCTCTTGATGCAGTTATCCTCGGTTGGGCTTTCGATAAGGCGTCAATTCGTGGCTCTCTCGCAAGCCGAGGCCGACCCGGAGTGGAAGCCTGAGGCTGAGGGGGCGACGGAGAAGCGAGCTAATTAGCCGAGGCGTGCGTCAAGTCCCTGGAGACTCAGGTGGCCGAGCTCTCTGCTGCCTTGGAGAAGTCTGACTTGGAAAAGGTCTTGGCCTTAGTCGAGAAGGCGAAGACCAGAGATCGGATCGCCGAGCTTATGGAAGCCGCCGAAGCAACTGCCGAAGCTAGCGTGGATACCGATCTGGTAGTTGCGACCGATGCCACGGAGCTCACTGGACTCCTTGAAGCGGCAGAGGAGAGAGAGCAGGCTCTACTGGTCAAGCTTAATACTAGCTCCAGAGAGGCCGAGAAGGAGCGGGCGGAGCATCAACGCCAGGTCGCCATCCTCGAGGGTCGGATCCGAGAGTTGGGAGCGGTGGATCCCGATCGGATTGCTCAGGATGCCGTGGATGACTACGCCACATCTTTTGTGGCCAAGGCTATATCTGAAGCATTCGAAAAGGGGTTCGCCCGTTGCCAGTCCGAGATCCAAAAGAGATTTCCGCTCTCGAGGATCAATTTTGAGGAGCTCCGGGTGTATTCCGAAGATGAGGAGGAGGTGCGGGACAGACCGCCTGAGCAGCCAGCCAGCGGTCCCGATGGGGTTCGGGGCAGAGACGAGTGAGCAAGGATTTAATCCTTTAGCCTTGTCGCTTTTTGCAAAACTAGCGCTTAGCTTCTGTATAACGCGTCCCCTCCCCTTTTTTGTTTAGAAATGAAGTTCCTTCTTCTGTTTGTGGCTGCTCATCCTCCTCCTTGGAGAGTGTCCCATATTTGGGTCTTATTGGCGATTGGTTGGCCAATCTACTGGGGGAGTTGCCCCCAGCCTTACGGCGGGTCGGATCGATCGGCCGGCTGGGGGAAGCTATTCCTCAGGCTCACGGTCCGATCGACATGCCGACATGCCGGGGGAGTTGCCCCCGGCCTTACAGTCGGTTCTGTCGGTCAGTCTGCTAGGGGTGCGACCCCGAGTCTTGCAACTGACCGTTGGGGTCACCTGCTGGGGGAGTTGCCACAGTCTCACGGTCGGCCCCATGACCGACATGCTGGGGGAGTTGCCCCCGCCTTACGGTCGGCCGGTTAACCGACCCGCTGGGGGAGTTGCCCCAGCCTTACGGTCGGTCGGTGTCGTTCAGCCTGCTGGGAGGGCTACTCCCAGTCTGACGACGGGACGACGGACCGACCCGCTGGGGGAGTTGCCCCTAGCCTTACGATCGATCCTCCTAACTGGCTGGCTAGGGGGTACCCCCAACCTGTCAGCCGGTTGTGCGGTCAACCCGCTAGGGGGTTTGTCCCCTAGCCTTGCGGGTTTCCGTCGAGACGTTCATCCAGTGAGGTTTCCCTCATCCCGAGTGAGCTTCTCAAGGGCATAAAGATGAAGATGAGTAGTCTTAAACTCATTTATTCGGATAGATGGAAGGAGGAGATACATTTGCGGATGACCTCACTGATAGTACTTGCACAGGTGCTCATCGTTCCAGGTGTGGGTGAGGACCTTCCCTTCCGAATTAGCTAACCGGTAGGTTGCTGGTCCTAGGACTTCAGTGATCTTGTAGGGGCCTTTCCACTTAGCCGCTAACTTCCCTTTGCGAGCGATCTCCGGGCTGAAGACCGCCTTTCAGAGGACCAGATCTCCTTGGCGGAAGCTCCTCCCCCTAACCCGAGAGTTGTAGTAGCGGGCGACCTTCTGCTTCTGTCGGATGATAGTGGCTAAGGCCTACTCCCGTCCAGGAGCTCCAAGCCGAGCTCCAAGCCCTCAGTGTTCCTATCCTTGTCAAAGTGCTTTATGTGGAGGGATTCCTCGCCAACCTCGACAGGCACCACCGCCTCGACGCCATACGTGAGCATGAAAGGGGTTTCGCCCGTGGATTGTTTGTGGGTCTTCCTATACGACCAGAGTATCCCCGGAAGTTCCTCTGGCCAGCTCCCTTCGGCGTCTTCCACTTTCTTGCGGAGGGGCTCGATGATGCACTTGTTGGCGGCCTCCGCCATCCCATTGGTCTGGGGCTGTGCCACCGAGATAAAAAGGAGTTTGATCTTCCACTCTGCGCAGAAGTCTTTGAACCCAGCAGGGTCGAATTGCTTCCCATTGTCCGTGACGATTGCTTGGGGAATTCCAAACCTGGAGATGATGAAGTTCCACACGAAGCTCTTCGCCTTCTTCCTGGTGATGGAAGCAAGGGGTTCTGCCTCAATCCACTTGTGAAGTAGTCCTCCGCCACGATCAAGTATTTCCTCTGCCCCCGACCAGAAGTGAAAGGCCCGAGGATGTCGAGTCCCCATTTTCATGAATGGTACAGGGCTGACTATCGGAACGAGCTCCGACAGGGGGATGAGCCGAGTTTGGCGAACCTTTGGCACTCCTGGCACCTTTGGACATATCCAGTAGCGTCGCTGACCAAGGTGGGCCAGTAATACCATTGTCTCAAGATTTTCTGGGCGATCGTCTTGCCCCGTGGTGATTTCCGCAGACCCCCTCGTGCACCTCCTGGAGGACATAGTCGGCCTCCCGAGGTCCGAGGCACTTGAGATAGAGGAGGATGTCCATCTTCGTCCAGCGCCTTTTATACAGTGCCCCTTCATGGATCACGTACTGGAGTGCCTTTCGCTCCAGGGACCGGTGCTCGTCAAGGTTCGTCGGTACTTCCCCACTGGAGAGGTATCGAACGATCGGATCCATCCAAGTGGGATCCTCGTCAATGACCATTACCTCCTTCTCCTCAGTATTGGGGAACTGGATATTCTCCACGTAGATGGCACGACCCAGCTCCCAGGACGAGGAGGAGGCCAGCTTGGATAGAGCATCCGCGCGGGCGTTCTCCGACCGCGGGAGGTGGAGGGTCTCCGCTTGCCTGAATTTGGACAGCTCAACTTTGGCCGAAGCAAGGTAGTTATGCATCACCACTTCGCGCGCCTCGTAATCCCCCTGCAACTGGTTGATGATGAGCTTCGAATCGCTGAGGAGGCGTACAGACTTGGCTCTGAGTTCTTTGGCTAGCCTCAAGCTGTTTATTGCGGCTTCATACTCGGCCACGTTATTGGTGGCCGGAAACTCGAACCGAAGCGCGTAGTCGACGATGCTTCCTTCAGGGGATCAGATTATGATGCCGGCCCCACTCCCAGCCCGGGTTGCTGTTCCGTCTACATGGACTACCCATGTATCCTGGTCCCCTGGGTGGCTGGTAAGAATGATGTCAGTCGAAAGGAAAGAACAGGGTTGGAGGGTTACCGAAGCCGAGCCTTCTTCCCCAGAACGGTGTCCTTGTTCTATGGTGCACTCAGCGATGAAGCCTGCAAGGGCCTGTCCTTTTATGACCGTGCGCGGCTTAAATCGAAGGTCGAACTCGCTCAGCTTCACTCCCCAGTTCAACATCCTCCCCATCCGGTCGAACCTTTTGAGGTTCCGTTCAAGTTGGGAATCAGTAAGGACTTGTATCGTGTGGGCTTGGAAGTAGGATTGGAGTCTCCAGGCCGAGAGCACGAGGGCATACGTGAGCTTCTCCATGGGTGTGTACCATCCCTCCGCGTCCTTCAGGACTCTGCTGGTATAATACACCGGCCTCAGCACTCCATTGTCCTCCCTGATTAGCACCTAGCGCACCGCCTCATACGTACAGGCCAGGTAGAGGCTCAACGATTCTCCTTCTCGTGGTTTGGAGAGGAGCGATGGACTGCGAAGGTGTTCCTTGAGCTCAGCGAATGCCCGGGCGCAGTCCTCATCCCACGGTACCGTCTTCCTCTTGTCAGCGGGCTCAGCGATTGCTTTCCTCAGGGTCTTGAAGAAGGGAAGGGACCTCTCCATCGACTTGGATAAAAAACACCCCAGAGCGGTGATACGTCCATTCAGCCTCTGCAGCTCTTTGATTGTCGCCGGTTCCCGCATGTTGATCAATGCCTCGATCTTATCAGGGTTAGCCTCAATGCCACGATTAGTGATCATAAACCCTAAGAATTTGCCGGATCTTACCCCGAAAGTGCATTTCGTGGGGTTGAGCCGGATGTTGTGCCTTCGTAGCCGTTCGAAGGTTTCTCAGAGGTCGGTGATGTGATCTTTTGGTCTTCTTGATTTGACCAGCATGTCGTCCATGTAGACCTCTAGGTTCCTCCCTATCTGGGAGTCGAACACCTTGTTGTTCTCTGGTAGGTTGCTCCGGCGTTCTTCAAGCTGAATGGCATCTTCTTGTAGCAGAAGGTCCTCGGTCCGTCGTGAAGGACGTCTTCTCCTCATCCCGAGGGTTCATCTGGACTTGATTGTACCCGGAGTAGGCGTCCATAAAGCTGAGCATCTCGTACCCAGAGGCGTTGTCCATAAGGTGATTGATGCGGGGCAGTGGGTAGCTGTCCTTGGGGCAAGCCTTGTTGAGATCGCTGAAATCCACACATATCCGTCACTTCCCGCTGGACTTTTTGACCATTACGACGTTGGACAGCCACTTCGGGTACCAGACTTCCTGGATGAAGCCGGCGTCGAGGAGGCGCTCGACTTCCTCGGAGGCTGCCCTCCTCTTCTCGCCCCCTAGGTTCTTCTTCTTCTGCCTGACCAGTTTGAAGTTATGGTCGGCGTTCAGCTGGTGCATGATCACCCGAGGATCCACACCGGGCATGTCATCGGGCGACTATGCGAAGACGTCAAGATTGGCCTCTAAGCACTCGACCAGCTCGCCTCTCAAGCCAGGGGTCAGTCCGGACCCGATGGAGAAGAACCTCCCCTCGACATTCGTGACAAGGATTAGCTTTGGCTCCTCCCCCGGAGTGGGCCTCGGTCCGTACCTCAAGTCAAGCGAGGCCATCAGATTGTCGTGCTGCTCGGCGGGTTCCCTGTCGGTCAGCTGGTAGCAGATCTTCGGCTTCCATGCGTCACCCTCGACCTATCTGATCCCCCTCGGGGTCTGGAACCTGATCGTCCGGTGAAGAGTTGAGACCACCGCTCCGATAGCGTTGAGGAGCGGTCGTCCGATGATCTCGTTGTAGGCTGATCCGATCCTCAGCGCTACAAACTCCATCGTCAGGGTCACCGAGTCAGGCGGCTTCCCGAGCATGATTGGGAGGCGGATCACCCTGATGATGGGTTGGAATGACCGGTGAAGCCTACCACGGGCCCCGAACTCGGCTCCAGGTCTTCGTCACGCAGCCCCATCCTCTCTAGAGTCGACATGAAAAGGATGTCGCATAAGCTGCCAGTGTCGACGAGCAGTCGCCTCACCATGGATGTGTCGATGACAGCGGAAACCACGAGTGCTTCGTCTGACCGCGGTTTCTCCCTCCCGGTTCCCCCCAGATGGGAGGGGTGGGGAAGCGTCTCCGGCCTCCACATCGTAGTCCCCCGCGTGGCTGGGCCGGGGACAGTCAGAACCCCGGGTCCGAGGCATGCGCCGAGCGGTCATGGTTCTTCCCCGTCGACTGTAGTACGGCCCAGGTGCCGATACCGGGGCCGCAGCCTTATTACGCTGCGAAGGGCGAAGCCACGTCATTGCTAGTGTGGTTGTTTTACGTGGGTGTTAGCTCGTTCCCACAGACGGCTCCAGATGTTTACGAGTGTTTTCTCACCACTGACTCGTTGACCGACAACTAGGTGGTCAACGTGGTCAAGGGACCGGTTGCGATCCCTTGGATACGCCGAGCGCACGTGCCCTCGACGTGGATAGGCGATGGATCCGCGGCTGAGCAGACGCTTCGGGGGAGCGTCGGTCTTCGGTTGGCGTGTAACCGAGGGGAAGCCTCGATTCCTGGTTGAGTGCTCGGCCTCGGCAGGACGAGCGTCGAGGGGAAGCCTCGGCGCCTCGAACGTTCCTCGGTCTTGATTGGCGACAGCGCTCGCTAACGGCGATCGGGCTCGATCCTTGCTGGATTGTAGCCTCGGCGCCTCGGCTCAGTTCCTTCCTGGACAGACAAGAAAACTCGTCCGGGGGCTGGACGAGTTCACCCAATCCACGTCCCCTCACCGCCTCCATCAAGGCGCCTGCGTGCATCGTGGGAGAGTCGATTAATGGGCTCCTTAATGGCCATTAAGGAGCCGCGCTTTCAGGGGGATGGTTATCTTCCAGAGAGCGCGAGCCGATCGTGCATTTTACGGGCCGGGGCCGGTCCGACTTCGAGCCCTCCAGTGGGCCTCGTCAGACGTGCCTAATCCCATTCGTGGGCTTCCCGTTCCAGGCCTGGGGCTTGGATCTTTTGTTCCTGGGCTTCTCCAAAATAGCTGTATCATTTAGAATCCATCAATTAATATGGTTACATGGTAACTGAGAAGTCATTTGGTGGTTGGATTTCCTCACATGAATTACAAGATTATACATCAAGATCTGCATGATGTATGGAGTAAAATGGCATGTCTACCATATGCATGGTGTCCTTATCTCTCTTAAAGTGATTTTGTGGAGAAAGGTTCACTCCCTTCTCATTGCACCCTTGGCCACATTTGTTACTTGATTAGGGAGGTTTTGTACTTGCTCTTTTGGATATAAGGGGTTTGATTGGGTATCCTCAGGTGTTGTTACTATTGACCGCGTGGTTGGTGTTTGGGCCAACGCCTGCGGTATGGATAACATTTGGTATTAATGTTGGGTTTAACCACATCCGTTAAGGCCGTGGATTGGGAGGAAGTTGATTTTGTACCATAGAGTGTTTGCTAAGTGTTACGCCTATTTGACCGAGACCCAAAAAGACACGAGCCCAGGAGCCTAATCGATGGCCGGGAGCCCATCAACGTATACCGGCCCGTCTCAACAAAGGCCCTATAAGGGATCCTCTCGAATGTTGATCCGACCCGGCCCCGATAACCCGCCGATCACTCGCCCACTCCTGCGGAAACCGCTCCCCTAGACGCGCGACCACTAAATAGCGGTAATGGAGAGGTGCTGGCATGGCGAAGAGAGCGGCGGCGAGGGGGCGGATTGAGGGGGCACGATCGAGGGCGGGCGCGGGACGTGGGCCCGAGGCAATCACGCTGGGGCTCTACAAAAGGGCTAGGAGGACGACGAAGAAAAGGACCGCATCTGAGGTAACAAAACCTAAGGTACTCCATCAACGACCTCGTTCCCCCAATTCATCTCCTTCCTCCCCCGCTCGCGCCGAGAGACGCCGTTACGATCTCCTCACGAGTCGGACCGTCTCCGCCGGGCCTCCTTTCTCAGATCTCTGTCTGACTTAGGCATCGGAGGGGATTTGGCCAGAACCAAGGTCCGGCCCCCTGACGAGCGTTCTCGTCTACGCAGGTGGACAGCTGATCAACGGGCCGAGGCTCCCCCTCGCCCCTCGCCGACCACGCAACCTGCCGGACGATTGAGGCTTCCCCTCGTCGTCTGATCGCCGAAGCCAAGCGCAAACCACCGAGGCCGAGCGTCTCGACCCGGGCCGAGGCTTCCCCTCGCCCTTCGCCGAACACGCATTTAGCCGGACGACCGAGGCTTCCCCTCGTCGTCCTATTTCCGAGGACGCGCTCGTCTGTCCGAGGCCGAGCGTCTCAACCAGGGCCGAGGCTTCCCCTCGCCCCTTCTGCACCGATTCGAAGCCCCCGAGGGACCCAAAGCGGGCCCCTTGACCACGTTGACCGGGCTCTCCACGGTCAACGCTTTGTAGTGAGAAAACACTCTGAAACATCTGGCGCCGTCTGTGGGAACGAACAATCCCACGAAGAAACAAACCACATCTACGATGACGCGACTTCCCTCATCTCGGCGAAAGGGGAACGAGGCCCTGACGCGAGGCGGCAGGGCCCGTCATCGATGGCAAGAACGGGCACGGGCCCGACGCGAGGAGGATCGTGAGGAAAGGGCCGGAGAGCCCTCCCCAACCCCACCGGTTGGGAGACCGAGTGCGTCAGTAACGGCGCGCAGCTCGAACGTGGCTTTGGTGGTGTCAGTGGTCATAAACACTGCCATGGTACGACGGCTGCTTGTCGACACCGGCAGCTCCTGTGACGTCCTCTTTATGTCAACCCTGGAGAAGATGGGGCGGCGGAAAGAAGACTTACGACCTCGCTCAGGTCCCGTGGTTGGATTCACGGGTCACTCCACCCCCATCATCGGCACGATCCATCTCCCGGTAACGCTCGGAAACGCACCAGACTCGGTGACCCTGGCGGTGGAATTCATCGTATTGGGGATTGGGTCGGAATACAATGGGATCATCGGCCGACCCCTACTCAACGCCGTCGGCGCGGTAGTCTCGACCCTCCATCAGACTATCAAGTTCCGAACGCCGGGGGGAATGGGGCAAGTCGAAGGCGACGCGGGGAGACCGAGCACCTGCTATCAACTGGCAGAGGAAGGTCCCGAGGATCGCCTAGCCGACCGGATGGCCGCGCTCGATTTAAGGAGCAGGCCTAGGCCCGCCCCTGCGGAGGAGCAGGAGCAAATCCCGGTCACGGACATCGAGGGCCGGTTCGTCTCGATCGGGAGAGGGCTGAGCCAGGACTTGAGGGATCAGCTGATCGAATACCTGGAGGCGAACCTGGACATCTTTGCTTGGTCACCAGAAGACATGCCCGGCGTAGACCCCCAGGTGATCGTCCACCAGATCAACGCCGACCCCAACTTCAAGCCGGTTAGGCAGAAGAAGCGCAACCTGGGCGGCGAGAAGATGAAGGCAGCCTCCGAGGAAGTGGGGCGTCTCCTTGATGCCGGCTTCATACGAGAGGTCTGGTACCCGGAGTGGCTGTCGAACGTGGTGATGGTCAAGAAACCCAACGGGAAGTGGCGAATGTGCGTGGACTTCAGTGACCTCAACAAGGCCTGCCCCAAGGACAGCTATCCCCTGCCGCGCATCGACCACCTGGTGGACAACGCCTCGGGGTACGAGATGCTAAGCTTCATGGACGCTTACTCCGGATACAATCAGGTCCAGATGGACCCCCGGGACGAAGAGATGACAGCCTTCACAACAGACCGGGGAACTTACTGCTACAAGAAGATGCCCTTTGGCTTGAAGAACGCGGGGGCCACCTACCAGAGAATGGTCAACAAGGTTTTCAGCTCCCAGATCGGAAGGAACCTAGAAGTCTACGTCGACGACATGCTCGTCAAGTCAAGGCGACCGGAAGACCACATCGCCGACTTGCGGGAGACCTTCGAGCGGTTGCGGCGGCACCACATTCGGCTCAACCCCGCGAAGTGCACGTTCGGGGTAAGATCTGGCAAATTCTTAGGGTTTATGATAACTAATCGTGGTATTGAAGCTAATCCCGACAAGATCGAGGCACTGATCAACATGCGCGAGCCGACGACGATCAAGGAGCTACAGAGGCTGAACGGGCGCATCGCGGCCTTGGGGCGATTCCTTTCCAAATCAGCGGAAAGATCGCTCCCCTTCTTCAAGGTCCTAAGGAAAGCGATCGCGGAACCTCCAAACAATAGGAAGGCGATACTTTGGGACGAAGACTGCTCCCGGGCGTTCGAGGACCTCAAAGAGTATCTCCGCATCCCTCCTCTCCTGTCCAAACCACGGGAAGGGGAGTCGCTGAGCCTTTACCTGGCGTGCACGGAGGAAGCCGTGAGTTCGGTGCTGATCCGGGAGGACGGTGGGATGCAATGGCCGGTGTATTACACGAGCCGGGTCTTGAAGGGGGCGGAGATGCGATACTCGCCCATGGAGAAACTGGCGTACGCCCTCGTCCTCTCAGCACGAAGGCTCCGACCCTATTTCCAGGCCCACACCATACTGATCCTGACCGACTCGCAACTGGAGCAGAACCTCAAGAGGTTCGATCGAATGGGAAGAATGCTAACCTGGGGAGTGAAACTGAGCGAGTTCGACCTCCGATTCAGACCGCGTACGGCCATCAAAGGGCAGGCCCTGGCCGACTTCATCGCCGAGTGCACAACGGAAGGAAATGGCCCCCCGGAGGAAGAAGGCCCGGCGACGGTAATTGCTCAACCCCTGTCCTTTCTTTCGGCTGACCACTTTCAGTCAGGGGATCCAGGAGCATGGATAGTTCATGTGGACGGGTCGGCCACACAGTCAGGGGGCGGGGCCGGGATTGCAATCCGATCTCCGGAAGGGAACATTGTGGAATACGCTTTGCGGTTCGAGTTCCCAGCCACGAACAACGTGGCAGAATACGAAGCAGTGATCAACGTCCTGAGGCTGGCCCTGGAGCTCGGGGCCGAGTCCGTCCGCCTCCTCAGCGATTCGAAGCTCATTGTCAACCAGCTCTTGGGGAGTTACGAGGCACGGGAGGAGGCGATGCAGAGATACCTCCCTGTCGCCAGAGCGGCGATGTCCAAGTTCAAGGACGTGGAAGTCTTGCACCTCCCACGATCAGAGAATGCGCGGGCAGATGCGTTGTCGAAGCTGGCCTCGTCCTCGCCAAAGGAGCTGGGCCGCACCATCTACGTGGAGAACCTGCAGTCCCCCAGCACGGAGGAACACGAGGTGATGGCGATCGACCAAGAACCCACCTGGATGGACCCGATCATCCGGTACCTCACTCATGGAGAGGTACCGACCGACGGGGACGAACGCCGAACCCTGGAGAGAAAGGCGCTCCGGTACGTGATCCATGAAGGAGCACTCTACCGGAGACGCTGGACCAAGACGGACGTCCTCCCATACCTGAAGTGCATCGGACCGCAGGAGGCTGACTACGTCCTACGGGAGGTTCACGACGGGATCTGCGGGAATCACCACGGGGGCAAGGTAGTCGCCCAGAAGATCTTGAGGCAGGGATACTACTGGCCCACCCTGACCCAGGATGCAGCAAGCTACGTCCAAAGATGCCAAGAATGCCAGAGGTACGCCCACCACATCTCGACACCCCCGTCAGAGCTCATTCCTATCGTGAGCCCCGTCCCCTTTGCGAAATGGGGGCTCGACATCCTCGGACCGTTTAAACCGGGACGAGGGCAGCGGAAGCACCTGATTGTGGCGGTTGACTACTTCACCAAGTGGGTCGAGGCCGAGCCGCTGGCCACCATCACTTGGAAGAAAGCAAAAAGCTTTGTGTGGAATTCCATCATCTCCAGATTCGGAGTGCCACGGGCCATCGTCACGGACAACGGGAAGCAGTTCGACTCTGCAGGGTTTAAAGATTTTTGCGAGGAATGGGGAATCAAGCTTCTCTTCGCCTCTGTAGCGCACCCCCAGACCAACGGAATGGCGGAGGCGGCCAACAAGTGCATCATAGAGCCCCTCCGGAAGAAAGTGAAAGACGCCGAAGGGAGCTGGCCAGAAGAGCTCCCAGGGATACTCTGGTCATACCGGACGACCCACAAGGAGGCCACTGGCGAGACCCCGTTCATGCTCACCTATGGGGCCGATGCGGTGGTACCGGTCGAGTTGGGCGAAGAATCTCTCCGCATCAAATACTTTGACGAAGATAGGAACTCGCAGGGCCTGGAGCTCAGTCTGGAGCTCCTCAACGAGCGACGGGAGCAGGCATTGGCCACCACCATCCGCCAGAAGCAGAAGGTGGCCCGATACTACAACGCTCGGGTACGGGGAAGAAGCTTCCATCTCGGGGACCTGGTCCTCCGGAAAGCGGGCTTCAACACTGATACCGCTCGCAAAGGGAAGCTCGCGGCTAGATGGGAGGGACCCTACAAAGTCGTCGAGGTCCTCGGACCCGCAGCCTACCGACTAGCTGATATGGAGGGGAGGATTCTCACTCACACTTGGAATACGGAACATTTACGCAAGTACTTTCAGTAAATGTATCATTTCCTATGAAATAAATTTATTTTAAATTCATTCCTTTCCAGATAAAGCCAAAAGATAAACAGAAAGAGGCCGAGGGGCATTCCCCTCCCTCATCCTTCTCCGGGGGCACCAGTGGAGCCACAGGCTGGCGGTCCACTAGGGTCTTTCCCCACACTCTGTTCGGCGTCAGGGTACATCCGGAGAGCCTCGAAGTTGACCCCCGAGAGCGGGAACTTCATTTGGATCTCGGACTGACACCGGGCGAAGCCCTTCTCGAACGCATTCGACAAGGCGACCTCCACGAAGGAGGTGGCATACTCCGCCACGGCATCCTCAGCGATCCGGGCCGGATCCACCTCCTCGAGCCCACGCACCCGGGCCTCTAAGGTCTCGATCTGGCGTTGGTGCTCCGCCCTCTCCTTCTCGATCTCCCGGGATTTCTCGCCAAGTTGGGCTGCAAGGGCCCTCGCCTGCTCCTCCGCCGCATCCAAACGATCGGAGATCTCCGAGGCTTCGGAGGCAGCAGTCGGGCCGGGGATCTGCTTGACTCCTCCAGACGCATCGGCACCTTTCAAAAGAGAGGCGAGCCGCGTTTCGGCCTCCGACTTCGCGGCCAGAGCCAAGGCTCTCTCACGATCCGCCACCTCCAGGGCAGAGGACAGCTCGGTTACGCGGGAGTCCAGGGACTGGACTCGCGCTTCCTCCAACTGACCGGCCTCCTCCTCCTCCTCGCCGGGGACCTCAGGGCCTAGCCCGGCCTCGGATTTGGCTTTGGGAAGAGCCGCGAATTGGCGCCTCATCGAGAGGCCCACCGAGGACAACTGTGCCAAAGCAACGAAGGTAAGACGGCAAAAGCAGCTGGAGAATGGGGAGACAAGCAGAGACACGCTACCTGTTGACCAGCCTGGATCACGAAGGTAGCCAAGCAATCACCTTTGACTCCGTCCAACACCACCTGATCGGGAGGGAGACAACAATTCTCGGCCACTCGAGCGGCGGCTCCACGGCTCGAAAACACCGACTCCTTCTCCCCCACTGGGAAGCGTGGACAAAGAAGACCCTCCCCTGACGAAGGGAACTCGCCAGGAGCAGAGCGGAACGCACCAAGATACCGACTGTAAGCATCAGGGAGAGGACCGTCCGGGAGAGGTGAAGGGCCGGCCCACGGCCAGGCAACCTCGACAGGAGCAGGATGAGGTCGGTCAGCAGTCGGCTGGACATCGATCCCCTCGACCTCCTCACGGAGCCTCTTGGAAGACCCCTGCAAGGGGAGAGAGGGAGACGACATCTTCTTCCGCTTCGAGCCTCCGGTCGTGGTCACAACCCGCTGCTTCTTCCGGACCGTCAACACATGATCCCTTCTACGCGGATCCGGGTTTGGGACCTGCACGAGAGCGCTGGCAGGAGAAGGACCGAGAGGGAACCCACCTGCACTCAAAGAAGAAATGAGAGACAGAGCAGAACCTGGACGACCTCGAGGGGCGAACGCTCGGAGCAGCTTACCTAGGGGCCACACCGTCTTATGCAAATTGTGGTCACTAAAGAGGAAGTCGATCGAGCGCTCCCTCGTAGGAATTGACAGCATGTCCCTCGCCGTCTGCTGCTCAGCGACCGTCAACTCACCCAGATCAAGGATGACTGCACCGGCCGCCTCCCACCGAACCGGGAAGGGTACACTCGAGGGGAATGTGACGAATACGTATTCCCCCTTCCAGCGTTTCAAAGAGCTCGGCAACCCCAGCACCAGGGACATCTTCGGGCGGGCGCTGATGTAAATCCACACCCCCGATTGGTGAAGGCTCAGGCGGTAGAACTGGGCAAAGAGGCGGAGAGAGGGCACCACACCCTTCAGCATGCAGACAACAACGAACCCGACGAGGATCCCGACGGCGTTGGGACAGAATTGACACAGGCACACATTGTGGGCCTGAAGGAACTCAACGATAAAAGGATGAAGCGGGAAACGAAGCCCGAAGTGGAAACACTTCTCATATATTCCGACCTCATTGGGACCAGGAGAGCAGATCCGCTCGTCAGCCCCAGGGGCACGAGCCGAGTAGGGCGGAAGCAGGTAGGAGGAGCGCATGCTCCCGATGGCGGTGGCACAGATCGACGAAGGCCACGCCAAGACCTCTGAGGGAACCCCTGAAAGATCATCCCCGTGCTGACTAATCGCCGAAGGAGTGCCACCCGCCGAACCTGGAGCTGCATCGCGCTCCGACCGAACCGAACCCATGGCAGAGGAAGACGACATGAGGCAGAACTCAGGCAGAATAGGGATCGGCGCAAAGAAGAAAGCGGCGGGATGGCGGCTCACGAACCCCTCGGCTTCTCAACTTAAGACGACCCCGCGAGCGGTGGGGATAAGCTTGCAGCTACATGTGGCAGCATCTGAAGGCCGACGGCGCTTCGGAACCCGCACCTTAAAAAGCATCGAACGAGCCAACTCATGATGACGACTAATAAATGAGTCGGCATCGACTGGCGAGCTTGTCAAAATCGGCAGAAGTCACATCGGCCGAGCCGAACCGGCCGAGGCCGATCAACCCGACCGATGGGGGCAATTGTTACGCCTATTTGACCGAGACCCAAAAAGACACGAGCCCAGGAGCCCAATCGCTGGCCGGGAGCCCATCAACGTATACCGGCCCGTCTCAACAAAGGCCCTATAAGGGATCCTCTCGAATGTTGATCCGACCCGGCCCCGATAACCCGCCGATCACTCGCCCACTCCTGCGGAAACCGCTCCCCCAGACGCGCGACCACTAAATGGCGGTAATGGGGAGGTGCTGGCATGACGAAGAGAGCGGCGGCGAGGGGGCGGATTGAGGGGGCACGATCGAGGGCGGGCGCGGGACGTGGGTCCGAGGCAATCACGCTGGGGCTCTACAAAAGGGCTAGGAGGACGACGAAGAAAAGGACCGCATCTGAGGTAACAAAACCTAAGGTACTCCATCAACGACCTCGTTCCCCCAATTCATCTCCTTCCTCCCCCGCTCGCGCCGAGAGACGCCGTTACGATCTCCTCACGAGTCGGACCGTCTCCGCCGGGCCTCCTTTCTCAGATCTCTGTCTGACTTAGGCATCGGAGGGGATTTGGCCGGAACCAAGGTCCGGCCCCCTGACGAGCGTTCTCGTCTACGCAGGTGGACAGCTGATCAACGGGCCGAGGCTCCCCCTCGCCCCTCGCCGACCACGCAACCTGTCGGACGATTGAGGCTTCCCCTCGTCGTCCGATCGCCGAAGCCAAGCGCAAACCACCGAGGCCGAGCGTCTCGACCCGGGCCGAGGCTTCCCCTCGCCCTTCGCCGAACACGCATTTAGCCGGACGACCGAGGCTTCCCCTCGTCGTCCTATTTCCGAGGACGCGCTCGTCTGTCCGAGGCCGAGCGTCTCAACCAGGGCCGAGGCTTCCCCTCGCCCCTTCTGCACCGATTCGAAGCCCCTGAGGGACCCAAAGCGGGCCCCTTGACCACGTTGACCGGGCTCTCCACGGTCAACGCTTTGTAGTGAGAAAACACTCTGAAACACTAAGAAAACACATCCACGGGGTCGTTTCTTTTCGTACGGTGCATAATTTACGGATACGAGGAAATAAGACCCGGCCCGACATGTGTCTAACCCGGCCCGAATGACTGCGCAAACAAAACGAACCCAAACGAAGCAAGAAGAGAAATTCATCCAAAAATGGAAAAAAAACTCAATAAAATGAAAAAAAACATAAAGGTGTTTGGATCAGTTACGGCGTCCCGCGACGCACGCTTCTCGCTACGGCGACTAGACGAAACATCGACCACCCGCATTTAAAAGTTCTATGCGGTACAAACAGGGCCACACGTTGGGAGAGCGATCTGTGGGGAGGGTTTGTTGCCCGTTGCGCCCATTTTTAGTAATTTCTTCCCATTTCCCATTTTGCTTTTTCCGAAATTAACTTTCTACCAGTCCTTTTTTAAGCTATTGTTACCGACAGCTTCCAGTTACTAATGTAGTCATCCGCACATATTCAATAGTATCAACATTAATAATATTTGAGATACTCATTTGGTTATTATTGTTTTTCTTCGTTTTTTTCTGCGGTGTATCTATTTGATGACTCTCTGACCCCTTGCCCCCTTCTCGCTCTCCCCACAAAAAAGAACAGACATTTGCTCGCATCTTCTTGTTTTTTTCTCTTTTGGGGTGCGTTGTTTCGTGGAACGGTCGTTCTCGCCGCCGCCGCCGCCGCCGCCGCCGCATTGAATCAAAGGTGATGGGGATCGGAATGGCGAGAGAGGGAGAGGGTTGAATTCTTCGAATCTTCCTCCATTTTTGTGTTTGCGAGATAGAGATAGAGATAGAGACTGAAAGGAGAAGAGGAAGGCCAAAAAAAAGCAAAAAGAGAAGAAAGAAAAGAGGAGAGCATGTGCGATTTGGTGGCCCGCACGGGTCGACATCAGCAGCGATACGAGGATGGATATCGCCTTGTCGCGGGGTGATGAATCTCTCCCACTT
Source organism: Scilla litardierei (assembly GCA_030789695.1). Classification (NCBI taxonomy): domain Eukaryota; kingdom Viridiplantae; phylum Streptophyta; class Magnoliopsida; order Asparagales; family Asparagaceae; genus Scilla; species Scilla litardierei. Next base: position 50,209,856 of record CM061137.1, on the reverse strand, counting down.
CTCAATTTTTCTTTATTTCTTTCTTTTTCCTCGTACATTCATACATTCTTCTTGTTTCATCATTTTGGGGATATTTTGCCCGGATATGTCCCTATCGTTGTTGATTATTGATTTGATTTGATTGATTGATAGCATCTTTGTTTGTTTCTTTTCCTCAATTTCTTTTCCTCATTTCACACTAGAAATGCATTGAATCGAGCTTTGATAGAAGAGCATTGGATAGATATCACATTGCTATTTTTGGTGGTTCGTCTTCATTGACCTGCTTGCCCTAGCATATTCTTGAAATTGGATTATGGTGTAAGAATGCCCAGCTGGACGTTTAGTATTCACAAAATGCAAAAGCAATTTCAGAATGAATAGCATTAACAATCTATATGCTCTTTCTCCGATTTTGTGAGCCTATGCTCTTCGTTCTAATTTTCTAGCCCAGCGGTAGCTTTATTTAAAGCTTTATCTACTTTCTATGTACAATTATAGCTCGTGTAGCATACCATACATCTTATGATTCTTATTCTCACGTATAGTGTGACGGTTTTCCCTTTTATTATTATTATTATTATTATTATGTTTTTTTGGCATATGTGCAATCTTGGCGCATTTGAAGATGAGAATAAATTTTTGTTTTGTTTCCCTCTATTTATAGCTACATTGTAGGCTTCGGCGTCCAATTATAGGGATGCTGATTGTCTTGTATTCATTCAATAGTTTGCGCAGACATTGATATTTGGGGTTCAACTCGTCATTAGACCCCATGAATAGGATGCAAAAGTGATTGCATTAGCTCATAATGTAGCAGTCTTGTAGTAGGTCTACCTCTGCGAAAAATTGATCATGTAAGATACCACTTAAAATTAAGAAAAGAATATCAAGGCTTCCATGGTTTGGCCGATCAAACTCTACACACATCCATGACACACCGATAGAGAAATTCATTATGTGAAGGGGATTTAAAATTACAAGACACACACTTATCTTATCGAAACTTTCTTCCCTTTTCCATATATATTCGATCTCTATCCCTATCTTCCAAAGTCATTAAAGCTAAAGCCAAGCTAAGCCACCTCTCATCTAACAATGCGAATATAGTGGTACAAAAAAATCTTATTTTATTATAATTTTTATACAAAGAAACATAGTACATCTCTTATTTAATTGTAGCTCATACAACTTAATAACAAAATTCTAAGCATATTAAGATTTCTATCCTGAATTCAATTCCTTCACCAATCTTTTTAAACATGAATCTAGCTCTTAAATCTGATCTGGTTTAAAATTCTTATGTTTGTATAACAATTCTTAAAACTTCCAGTTGATACTAACACACAAAATCTCTTGAATGCAATATCCAAATGCAAGACATTCACACCACTTCACTTTGGTTCGTATTCGATGAGTCATACAAAATCGAAGTTATAATGATGTTCTTATCTTCATGTTTCATTGACAAATGCCGTATGCTCATTATGGTCTCCAACCTGAGCACTCATGACAGCGCTCCTGTCATGTCTTGAACAATCATGATCACTACACCATGCTTCATCTTGGTTGAACTGAGCACTCATGATACTTCATTGTTATCCTTCAAACAATCATGATCACTACATCATGCTTCATTTGAATCTATAATAGATCACTCATGATGCTCCCATGTCACACCTCAGATATTCACGATCACTACACCATGTTCCATCGAGATCCAATCATCATGACCAACAACTAAGATGAACTTGATAAGGTACAAATCATATGTTACACCATGTCTTGAAGCATACTAGCATCCAATTCAGAAGGTTGCATCACCTTACACATACCATCAGTACGCCATCGACCTTCTGATAATCTCATCTGCATATGATATTCTTGATCTATGTAATTGACCTTTGGTACCTGCTTTAAACAATGAATTTACTCGATCTGCTTCCACTATTGTATTTGGAGTGCTGAAAAATAGAGTTTGACACATTGAATGTCCCAATCAGCTTTCGAACGCTTAATTTGTACTCAAATCAATCATAATAGCTTGATCACCAACAAAACGCATTGCTTTTACTCTAACATGCGTACTGCTTATGCGTACTGTAGCAACATTATTGTAGCTATAGAAATTGCAAATTTTTTTGATTTGCTTTTTCTTCTTCTTCGATCTCGTGATCTCGTGATGCCGAATATGATCTTTGCACGATCGTCTTCATCCATCTTATTAGCTTAATGATGGATCGAATATCGTGAAAGCTCTAATACCAATTGTTTAGGCTTGTGGGATCCTTATGAAAAATCGAGCACACATGATAATAAAAATCACGCAAGTTCAAGAAAAGAACACCAAAGCTTATGTGGTTCGTCCTACTAAACTCGACCTACATCCACGGGGTACTGATAGAGAAACCATAAAGGGAATATAACCAGATGCACATTCATCTCACTGATATTCTCTCTCTTTTCATTACCTAAAAGGAATTCTAGCTTGAATCTAACCCTTAAATCCGATCTGGATTAAAATTTCTATGCGTTTGTATTACAATTCTCAATGCTCCATATTGATACTAACACACAAAATTCTTTGGATGCAGTACCTGTATGTGAGACATATTCACAACATATGCTTTGTTCGAGGACTTGCTCTTTTTTACTTCTCCATACGATGAATCTGAATTTTACTGATATAACTTAATGATAAGATACAACCATGAAAAATGGAGTTGCTTATATGAGTTTTTATAAAGCAATTTACTCCTTATGGTATACATATATGTTTGGATGCATGTTTGTGGATCCTGCAATCTTTATAAACAGACGTGTACATATGGGCTTGTAGACTCCTATTACTTTGCATAAATGTGAATCATATTAGATTTATACACAGCATTCATGTTCATGATATAATTGGTGGATGTATAGTAATATAGATTATCAAGATACATTATGAAGTATGGTTCCTCCCACAGGTGTATACCATTCAAGTTTGAGAGCTCTGATGAGAGCAGTGACACTGATGGGAAGAAGAAGAACCCAAAAGTCCTTATGATCAGCTCCCAAAGTGGACCAGGCCTTTTGTTTCCAAAGGTATGATATTTCAAATTTTACATAGTTATCCTTTAAAAGTGGAAGAAGGACAGGGAGTGAAGGGGCAAGGAACATGATGGAATAGTACTGAGGGTGGTACCTATTTGAGCTGGACACGTTACAAGTTAAAAAAGAAGAAGGATAAACTGAAAGCTAATATGCTCTGATTACTTGTGTTTTGACTCTTTGATGCTACTTTTTTACACCATATGCTAAATGCGAAGCTACGCCACCAAAGATGCGAGTTGCATAGAAAATTCAAATCAGTAAATATATTTCAATACATATATGATGAGGGTTACATACCATTGCCTCAGAACAACTTGTTTGCTGATTTCTGCTCATATTATCTTTTAGCCATTTAACCAACACCCCATGTCGTAGTGTGAGGGTTGGTCACTTATCAAAGCAATTGTTTGCTTTTCCTATTAAAGTGACAATTCCAATTATTTATTATGCTTCTTCCTCTGACAAAACACTATTCTGTAGGCACCAGTAGTTATATGTTTGACTCAGAACATTTTCAATACTCACATGTTTGTAATTATCATGTTCACCACATGTTTGTAATTATCATGTTTTGCGGGCCGTGGATCTAAATTCTTAAGTTGCCAATGATATAATTCCATTCATTTCTGGGCTCGCAAAGTTGTCTTTGATAAATGCATAAGTCTGGGTAGTTGCTATTAGATCTTTTTCTCAATGAGGTATTAGAGGTATTATCAACATTAAGTCAAACGTTAAATTTGAAGCATCAATTTGGTCGTAGGTCTTTGAAAGAAAGAATATGTGATTTGTTGTAGTTTCTAGCATTCTCTTCCAAAACTTTCTTTGCAAATGAGTCTGGAAAATGCGGTGGAATCCTCCGATTAGAGAGAAAAATTTAACATATTGACTAGTCCTATGTTATTCATTGTAACTTTGAACTAAGTTTTTTGGTGTGATTTATGATAATTTCATTTGCATTCCTTTTTTGGGGTACGATGAATTCATTCCAAGCGCGTCTCAAAATATGAAGTACAATTAGCAGACCATAGAAATTTAACTGTAGCAATTAATGAATGATGTTGCGTCATTTTATTGTTAAGGAGATTTTGTGAATGACAGAATATATGAAGACTTCCTTGTTGGAGTTGGAAAAAGAAGCTATGTCACAATACATTGATATAGTTGTTCATATATTCCTTCTAAGGTAATTAGAGGAACCCATTTCATGTGGTGTTGCGTTCTCTACCGAATCATGACCTTGGTAGTATTATTCAAGACAGAGAAATGAGTATTGTAATGAATGGAAGATGAATAACGCAACCAGATTAGTTAATGCCACAATTTCCTAAATAGACAAATCAGATGGATGGGGGGAAATGACATGGAAATGACACGCTTCAAGCGTATCGGAATTTATCAAAATGAGAAACTTATTTGAAGTTTTCAATAGACCTTAAATTTCATTAAAGAGCCAATAGATGTGCACATTTTTCTGTCTCAGATGCTTTCGTCTGGGTGTCTCTTCTGTTTGACAAACAGATCCTGTTTGGTACTCAACTTGTGTTTCTCCATGTAGGAATAAGTTTACATTCTAAGCTTGGATCCAGTTAGGCATTAAGAAATTCAATTCTACCTGCTAATTATAGTTACTTTTTCTTATGTCCAACTAGTACTGATCCTCTTGGGAAATGTATGCCCCAAATTTATATGAGACAAGTATTTGATCGTCCAGAGCATGTAATGTGTCTCATGATTAATTTGAATTTTTTAGCAGATTATATGCACTGGATGAATCTTAATTATTAAAAACAAGAAATGTTGGTAATTGCGGGAATATCAAGGCTGCATGCTATCCCCTGGAGTGAAATGATCTATGCCACTTTTGTGGAGCTGAGAATCCTTATCTACTGTCAGTGCAAGTATAATAGTAGATTGCTACAAACGAGCAGAATTGCATTTCAATCCACTTTACATGGTATAACCACTTCAGGCGAGATAAGGGAAGTCTTCTTCCATTCAAAAAATTGAAGTAGGGATTTTTATTGCAGGAATCAATGCCCTTCTGAAGACTTGCTTTAGCATGCAGTGGTTGTCCTCAGCGCGAGCCTAAATCAGATGCCAATCCCCACCACACCCCCACCACACCCCACCCCTCTGGGTCTCATTAAGAAACCTTTTGCAAAAAGTAAAACATACATAGGCACTTACAAAAGCGACCACTCAGCCATTACTAGAAGGTGCACATATAAAATACAAGGCATCCATGAGCGGTCTCTATAGAGGATTGTGATCAGGATCAAATTGTTTACATGTGAATACCAGAAATGTTCATCAACATAGTCTTATGATGATAGGTGGCGCTAGTGTCTGGTTGATCTGTACCCTGTAATGGTGGTTGCTGTCAAAGACTACATGTCGTGATACTAATAGGAACCGAACAAGATCTGAAATTTATTAGTAACAAACTGAAAATAATAAAGATAGATGATTACAATTATAGGGGTAATCGTCCTCCCAAGACGCCGATTGAAGAGAACGTCTGCACTCTCCCGTATAACAAAGAACTATCTCTCTGATTTATCAAAACAATCAAAACATGCATAAGATAGGGCCGGCCGCACCCTTCCCATCTAATACAATTTCCCTCTTTTAGCAATTTACTAATAAGCCCATACAATAATTAAAATAATACAAAAAGGCCTAAGATGCCCCTAATGGGCCCACGCTCATAAAGAATGTGCCGGCTCTATCATTACTCCGCCCCCGAAAACCAACTTGTCCTCAAGGTGGTGCATGAAGTACATGTCGGTTCTACTCCGAGTGGGGGTGGTCATCCCCTCCGGGTTCTTCCTCCTCTACTATGTCATTCTCGTCGTCCCTCGCTATCAGCACTTGAAGCTTGCGTATTCCACAATGGTGTCCTGGGGTGAACCTCTTATTGCATCTGAAACACAGCCCCTTCTGCATCTTCTCCCTCATCTCGGCTTCACTTATCCTCATAAACTGATCCCCTGTCGGTGGTGCGTTGCTCTTCTCCACAATCTTCTCAATACTCGATTGATCAGTTCATGTAGTTGCCTTCTGGTCTACGGTCGTTGTCAGAACACTGCAGAAAACCTGCCCACTCCAGCTGTCCCTGAACACACACACCTCCATCTAGTGATCCTCTACCATCTGAGCCATCTCCATAACCTCTATCAAACCCGGAGGCTTATGTCGACAGATTCCTGAGAGAATAATGGGCTTCAGGCCTTTCATAAAAGTACACTCCAGTGACTCATCAGAGATCCCCGCACTCACCCTGAGAGTCTCTCGAACCGCTTTCTGTACTCCCTAACAGACCCGTCCTGTCTGAGTGCGAACAGCTGCTCCTGTAGGTTCCCTACGTGGGACTCCCGAAACCTCTCTAATATGTAGTCCTTGATCTCCTCCTAAGAACGAAATTGGCACCGATGCTCCATCCACTAATACCACCCAAGAGCGTTGCCCTCCAGACATACTGCTGTCGCCTCCAACTTCTGTGTCTCAGTCATACGGGACACAGTGAAGAACCTCTCCATCCTGTAAATCCATGCATGTGGATCCTCCCATTCGAATATATGCATCTTCAGCTTCTGGACTCTGTAGTCCACCCCAAAGTGTCTCTGGTCTGGTCTCCCTTCCTGACGTCTCTGACAGTTGGGATGGTATGTGTTTCTGTGCCCCTTGAAACCCACTTGGGCCTCCTCTTTGTCCTTCGTAGTCCTCCCAAACTTCGGACGGTGCATTGAACATGGACCAAACAAGATCTGATACCAAATACATGCTGATATCAATTTGGTCGTGCCCCTCGAAGCACCCCGGGCCTCCTCCTCGTCCTCCATGGTTGTTCCAACCTTCGCCTCCCCCGTAGGCTCCTCCTGCCCCATCTTCGTAGTATCCGCCCCCGCCTTCATCTCTTGTACAATAACCATGACCTTGCGCATGCTTTGAATATCTGTGGGGCGGCTGAAATTGATCCTCGTGGCCGTGGTGCATCTGCGGGAGTTTGGGCACTACTGTTCGACCAGGGAAGTGCTCGAAAAACCCCCTGGCGGCTGCCAGGGGGTTGCTTGGGGCTGTCGGCCCTTCGGCTAGCTCTGCTAGGGATGCCGTAGGGTCGGCAGCCCTCCTGGGGTGGTCGGCAGAGTCGGTCGACCTTGCTGGAGGCCGGTAGGGTTCGGCCAGCCCTGTCGGCTGTAGATCTGGACGGGGCAACTGCCCCCGCCCCAATTTGGGGCCGACCGGCCTCTGTTTGATGCTGGGGTTCGGTCGGCTTCCTCTGGCGGTCCCTTGATGCACGTCGACTTTCTCTGCTCTCTAAGCACCTTCATCTTCTTCATTGAAGTAATCGTCGGCGTCGAAAAGCAAGCTCTAAAACCAGTTGTTAGAGACCCATCATATACTAGGCATCTAACACTAGCCCAATTGTTAGAGACACATCACATATTAGGCCTCTAACAATAGCCTGGCTAAAGGCCCATCCCATACTAGGCCCATAACACTGGGCTCACACCCCTAAGTATTAGGTAGCATCCAATCCAAAACCAATTGATATTAGGTGGAGAGGCCATCTAATACTTGTACTTTTCATTTTCTCTTGTTCTTTTCGATGTGGGACTAATTGGGATCCTAACATACCACCACGCTTTTGACAATGCCGTCCACGACGGCCCATTCTGGGGTGCCCGTCCACTCTAAGTGGCCCACTCTGGCTTACCAGGTCGCCCCTCTTAGGTCCCCTTTTCTCCAGGTCGCCCCTTCTGCTTCTTCATTGAAGTAATCGTCGGCGTCGAAAAGCAAGCCCTCCTCGTAATTCTCTACTTTTTCCTTCCCCTTCTTCAAAGGTGCCACCTTTTTGCGGGATTAGGGTTTGTGCCGTCGTTTTCACCCTTCACCATGAGTATCACAAGTTGTTGGATGATTTGAGCGAGGGCCTTGTCTTGTTTGTTTTGCTTAGCCGCGATCTTGTCATTGGAAGCCGTCAACATTGCTATCGCTTCGTCGTGCTCCATTGGGGTTTTCTTTATGCCCTCAATCACGTCATTGAATTTTTCATCCACCGTGTCAATACGATTTTTGGATCTCGTTGTCGCCACCATTGATCGTAGAAGCTCTGATACCAAATTGATAGAAACCGAACAAGATCTAAAATTTATTAGTAACAAACTGAAAATAATAAAGATAGATGCTTACAATTGTAGTGCTAATCACCCTCCCAAGATGCCGATTGAAGAGTACGTCCGCACTCTCCCGTAGAACGAATAACCATCACTCCGATTTACCAAAACAATCAAAACATGCATAAGCTAGGGCCGGCCGCACCCTCCCCCGCTAATACATTTTTCCTCTTTTAGCAATTTACTAATAAGCACATATAATAATTAAAATAATACAAAAAGGCCTAAGATGCCCCTAATGGGCCCACACTCATAAAGAATGTGCCGGCTCTATCAGATACCTGTCAAAAATAGTCAAAAATAGGATGTCAGCAATAATTTTGCGGATAGTCTGCATGACAGACCAGCAGGAATATCTGAATATTATGCTGTTTAGTCTGCATGACAGACCAGCAGGAATATCTGAATATTATGCTGTTCGCTTCGGCTCTAGATGGGTCAGCACACGGGAAGCTGAAAGCATGTATCTAGCATTCACACATTACTTTCTGCATGACAACCATATCGATTCTATCAAATCCGGTCTCTGGCAGTAGCATCCAAACTTGGCTTTCTCTAGGAAAACCATAGTGAGAGTGATCACACTGAATCCGCTATGTAGCATTCACTTCCTCCAGGGCAACTATAGTAATTCCAACGAATCTTGTCATTTGTCAATAGTGAATGTGCTAGTGATTTCTACAGAAGAAAGCACACCGATATATGAGCATGGAATGCTAAGATGCTTGCAAAATTTTAAACATTGTACATCACACAAATATTTCTCTTGCGACGATGGGATCATGTCGGGAAGTTTGCATTTTTTATGTTCAGCCCCCTCCCAAAAGAAAACAAAATACAAATTACAAAAACAACCATACCAAGAAGAAGAAGAAGGAACACACACCGCCTTTGAACATTGGGTCCGTTTGTGCTTAACCCGCATAACAGCTTGTTTACCAGTTGATGTGGTTGGTAACTGAAATGTCTCCGTTAGGCAGTTGGCACTTTGCTCTACATGTAGAATGATATAAGAAATATTAAATGAGTGGATGCTACTGTAGCAGCAAACTGGTACACACAATTACACGCAGAAAGTTGCATATAAACTTAAAACATGATGTTCTAGAATTTGAGGATGAAACATCAATAGTTGACGCTATTGAAGTTGAGATGGCAAAAAAGGGAAAAGTTGAGATTGCTGTAAATTTAAGATTTGATTTGACTTATTGTAATCTATGATTATCAATGGTAGGGATAGGGATTATGACATTTCATATTTAAAGAAAATTAATCTTTTAAAACCTCAGTTTGCCAATAATGCTTGCAAAGAATTTCATCATAGATGTTATGCCAGGAAATTTTTTATTATGCATGATTTGAAACCAAAACAGTGTCACACTCGTCCAGAATTGCCTTGGAGGAAACAGCTTTAGAAGTGGTCCGATGACCCTATAGATGTCTGTGAAGACTGTTTAGCTAGCCAGGATGCATCTATGTCCATTATTTCTTGACTTAAGAGATATTGCGGAAACGTCAAAACATTCTGTTGTTGCATGCCAGGAATAGTCACAAGGACTGGTCAACATGGTGAACAAGGAATGAGGTTTCGGCCGAAACTGCTTGGTTTTGGCTGTTTCGTTTCGCTTTTGAAGGGGACGAGATGAAACTGTTATTGAAATTCGGTTTAGGCCGATTTCGTTTGGTTTCGGCTTGTTTCAGTCGAAACTACTTTGGTCGGTTTCGGCCGAAACCGCTTGGTTTTGACCAATTTTGGCAGAAACCAAGTGATTGCCGAAACCTCACTCCTTACAATAATATACTTGTTTTAGTTTAAATACACGAACCTATTTGAACCATATACGTAAAAATTATTTTTAAAAATTATAAAAACTAAAATTTTATTGAAATTCTAAAAATTATATTATAAAAATTCGTAAAATTCGAATTTTTTTAATAAATGCATTGTTATAGAAATATATACATATAAATATATATAAATCCAAAACCAAAACTCAAAACGAAATCAACAAAACATGCAAAACTGTTTGAAACATAAATTTTTTTCAATGGCCGAAACCGAGTTCTCAAACCTTGCTGGTGAAACTAGTAGCATCTACATTTATCGACAATGTTGCATGCACTTCCTTTTGGATCAATTGAGCACCCATTATTACATTAAAACTTAAAAGTGTTCTTTTGACCTCTCAACCATGTATTGCATTTGATCAATACATTTCATTGCTGGCTTGGAGTACCATTCACCTTAAAGATTTGTTGAATTTAGTTTTATACTAACGAAGAAGATTGGTATTTCTCAACATCAGTAAACTGAAGAAATGTGGTTCATCATCGAACATCACTTCTGGATTGATGGGATGCAAATATTAGATCACAAGTGTTTCCATAACTCAAGTCATACTTAACGTATGATAGCTTTGTGCATGTGGTATGATTGTGGTGCAAATAATACTATTCTTAATCATTTGTGTTGAACTTTTCATAAGATAGTGCATGTTACGCATTGGAGAATTTATGTCAATTCTATTTTGTGTAAGTACTATGGTTTGTGACTCAATTACTCTATGTTTTATGCGTTGAGTACTTGTGTAAACTTATAAGGAAGAGAGTAATAATTGTTGACATGGTTACTGTGACACTTCATTTTAATCAAATTTTGCATTGTAAGACATCGGGACACTTTAGGCCACATGGAGACACTCGTATTGCACGACTTGGATACAGCTCATTAAAGAAGAACAAGAGAAACCGGGTATTGTTGTTTTAAATGAAGAAAAGAATTTTTACGAATATTCAGATATATTCCATAAGGGAATACATGATCAACATAAAGTAGAAAAGTTAGCGAGTGTTATATTTATCTCTCTCACAATCATCCCAACTTATGTCATGTTTTTTTCCTTATAATGTTATGTCTGTGGTAGGTAAAAGTAGAAAGGATCCTATTACTAATTGTAATATGGTATATGTGTATGTATGTATGTATACTACTCATAACCCGTGCCCGCGGGCACGGTTCATTTAAGATTTTCCCCCGCGAAATCTTTGTTCCCCAAAAATTATTAAAATTTAAAAGAATAACAAATTAGCGTAAAAATATTTAGCGGCATGGACGCCTTCGACATGGAACAACAAATTCGGCGCGGACGCCTTTGGTGCGGACGCCTTTGGCGCGGAACACCAAATTGGCGTAAAAAAACCAGTGCCTGTGGGCACGGTTCATTTAAGATTTTCTCCCGCGAAATCTTTGTTCCCCAAAAAATTATTAAAAATTTAAAAGAACTACAAATTATCGTAAAAATATTTAGTGATATGGGCACCTTCGGCGTGGGCACCTTCGGCGCGGAACAACAAATTCGACATATGCGTTTTTGACACGAAACAACAAATTCAACATGGGACAACAAATTCGATGTCGGCGCCTTCGGCATGGAACAACAAATTCGGCGCGGGCGTCTTCAGCACGGAACAACAAATTAGCGTAACAAAAACCCGTGCCTGCGGGTACGTTCAATTAAGATTTTCCCTCGCAAAATCTTTGTTCTCCAAAAAATTATTAAAATTTAGAAAAACAAATTAGCGTAGCACGAGCGCCTTCGGGGGCCGAACAATAAATTCTGCACAGGCGCCTTCGACACGGAACAACAAATTCGGCACGGGTGCCTTCGGCGCAAAATAACAAATTATCGTAGAACAACAAATTCGGCGCGTGCGCCTTCGTAGCAGAACAACAAATTAGCGTAAAAAACCGTGCCTGCAGGCACGGTTCATTTAAGATTTCCCCCCGCGATATCTTTGCTCCCCAAAAAATTATTTAAATTTAAAAGAACAAATTAGCGTAAAAACATTTAGGGGCACGTGTGCCTTAGGCGCGGAACAACAAATTCGCGTATAACAGCAAATTTGGTGCGGAACAACAAAAAAATTTTATCGGACGCATTCGGCGCGGAACATCAAATTAGCGTTAAAAAATTTCGCGGGCGCCTTCGGCACGAAACTGGTTCACTAGCTGCTTTCAAAGCTGGACCAAATTTCAAAGCTGAACCAAATTTCAAAGGTCACATTCATGGTTTCAAAGCTTCCTTCATTTCAAAGTTGGACCAAATTTTAAAGCTGTACCAAATTTCAAAGCTCACATTCATGATTTCAAAGTTTCATCTCAACCTTCCATTTTCCAAGATCAAATCACAGCCACTCTTTATCCTGTCCTAGTCAGCCCTAAAATTCAAAAAGGGTGTCAAATGTATAATAGATGTCTGAATTTGTATTGTGTGTATATCTACTATTTAAACTTGACTGTCTTGGACACTTTGTCATTTGGGACACTTGACACTCATATATCGTGTCCAAGTAACACTGATTGTCAATAGACTTGAAGATAATCATGCAGAGTGCAAAAATGAAATTTTTATCAAGCACTTTAATGATTAGATTTTTGAAGTTTGAGGACAATGATCTACAATAAAAAGTGACTAAGACGTAATCGAGATTAGTTAGGACGATGAACGGAATGTTTCTTAATTGGATCATATGCTGTCTGTCTTCATTGGCACAAACTATAGGTGTATACAATGGCGGAACTAGGGCTTTGGAAATGTGGGGTCACTATTTAATATCAATAAATAATAATATTAAATTAAACAATTTAAAAAACAATCACTACCTTACACCAATCTTCTTTGTGGCTGCATATTCTGATAGTATTGCATAATATTTTTATTTGGAATTTGATCAAAAATTTATTTATGAATGTATGTTATCAAACAATTATTAAGCCACTTGTCTGCTAGTCAATTACATACTCAGGCTTTCACAATCTTCGTGGCTGAAAATACTCTCTACTGTTGCGGTTGAAATTGATAAAGGTAGTGCTAATGCGATAAGATTAAAATTTGTTGATACACCAAATGATATTATTTTGCAACCATTTTTTGAGCAAAATTTGTAATTTCTTGGATGTTTGAGTATAAGTCACTTACACACATATAAAGTATAATTGTCAAGCTGATTCCAAAGTGTTACTGGGTTCTTGGTAGAGAGATTGTTTGCATATATCTAAGCAAGACAGCTCAATTTTTCTTTCTTAAAAGTAGAAAATGAGTTAGTGGGACTAGAACATTTCACACAGAGAAATAACTACATATTAGTGTTAGAAAAATGGTTATTAAGCTCCTGAAGTTGCATGTTTATTATGCTATAAAATAGCTCAACCTGATAACCTGATAGTGATACAAATGGTTACTAAGCTCCTGAAGTTGCATGTTTATTATGCTATAACATAGCTCAACCTGATAACCTGATAGTGATATAAATTTGACATTTCTTCAGCTCTTCGTTTTGAATGTTCATAAGCCTTGAACTTATCATCCATAACAGGAACAATAATTTCAAGCTTATTATAGAAAGAAGATATATCATTCAACAAAAAATCACATCCATCATTTCTCATTATTCATAGCATTAGCTTGCATACATGTACTAACCTCGTTACATTCTCAATATTGTAGTATTCTCTTTACATTACATGTGACAATTCATATGTAACTTCAAGAATGTTTACCATAACTTGCAAGGTGGATATGAAATCGAAACATTACATAACATCTAATAAAATACTAGTATTAACTGACAATGAATTATTTCACCAAATCCTCTATGACAATATTAATTACTTCAATTACATAAGTATACATGTTCATAAGACAAATTAATGAAGTGTAATGTAAGCTTTAACGAGTGTCATCAGGCCTCTTCAAGTTAGTAACCTGATTCAAACCACATCCACTAATCAACTCTCCCCTCTGAAGGGCTTCAAGAACTTTATTATGCTAGATGGCTTTAAGAGCATTGATCCTCTTACACGTTGCTCCAATAGTATTCGAAATTCTTGAAATAAATTCAAAAAAAACTTTTCTTGAGAATGGTTCTTTGCAACAATCATTAGAACCAGTTAATGAGCAAAACAATGCACATAAAATGCATATTGGTTGTCTTTTAGGATAAATGCTTTCAAGCCATTAAATTCACATTGCATATTACTTGTCACATCATATACTTGTCCAAATAATCTCGATATACTTAACTGATATCTAGCAAATAATTTCTCCAAAGCAGCCTTAAGTGAGACATCAGTAGTAGAGAAAACATATTGAATACCATTAAATCGTTCAATAACTTTTCTATATTTGTTCAAATATCTCAAAGCTATCATTGTTTAGTCATTTGTTGCTATATCACAAGCTTCATCGATCAAAATAGAGAAATAAAAATTACCCGCATTCTTTATAATGTCATTCAAGGTCTTAGCTGCAGCAGCTCGACAAAGCTCCTTTTGCACCTTTGATGAAGTTATATGTAACCTTTCAAAAGCATTAGCAAATGATATATTCTTGACTTTGTTGTTGTGATCAAGGAAGTGGAATAGCCTAAGATGGTTTCCTTGATTCAGTGATTTTTTTAACTTAGCATGACAAGGAAATGGTAAATCTTGGAGCAAGAGAAATCTAACACTGCTAACCGTAGCAGTTAATAACAATCGGTATTTTATCTTATCCTTAACAGTCTTACATTTCTTGTCTTCATTGTGAGAATTGTTGATCTTTCCAACATGAACTTCAATTCTTTTTATTTTTTTCTAATTTCTAAATGATTTGTTCATAAAGGAATTATATGTGCTTTGAGAAGAAGCAGTTTGGCTATGCTATACTTTAGCTAACTGGGATATTCATTGAATCAATTTGGGTTGAACCTTCATGGTTTTTTCTCAATCACTGTGATAGGGAGGTCATGACCAAGGGGCTGACTAGGATCCTTCTAAAGGTCAGATCTCCAAATTTCATCCATAGTGTTGACATCATAGCTTTAAAGTGAACATCTAAATCCCATAAAAAGAGTTGATACATTGACTATTACACGATCTTTATTTGAATTAAGGGCTTGTTGCTCATTATATTGAGATGAATCTCCAATTGACTTTCTTTTGAAGTATCTCTCTATTAAAAAAAAATTCTATAATGAACAATTTAAATTAAAGCTTAAGAATAGATTTGAAACACAACATTGCAAGTAGTAGAACACAATACTTATCAATAAACATCTAAATAAATCAATAAAACAAATAAACATTCAAATCATCATGAACCAACCCAAGAAGCCAATTAATCAATTGATTCAATTCAATATACCCATATGAATTATGATTATACCCCCTGGAGTTTTTTATAAATGATTATGCAGAATAACCCAAATAATATTTCTAACACCCTTTTAATTGTTGAAAAGTCCAGAAATAAGTAGGAAGAAACATTAAAAACAAAAAATTTCTTAAAAAATTACAGCGCCTAATATCATACTAATAAAAACACTACAATATCAATAGCAACTAAGTAGTCTAACAATACAATGAGTGAAAAAGAAGGGAAGAAAAAAGAATAGGAATAAAAGATTTGAGACTGACCTTTGGCGACGATGCGGAGCTATCACCAAAAAAACGAAAGGACCGATTCCATATTGGAAAGCTGCTTGGTGCAGAAGGATCTACCGATCCATAGGGAGCTTTGGTGGTTGTTGCTGTTACTGATAGGTGTTGCCTAAGAGTCTAATAGCCTGATAGTAGAAGGAAGCGTATGAAGAGAAAAAAGAAAAAGAAAAATACTCTCTCATCTCACGTTCCATCTCCCCATCTCTCCCCTTTGTTTTTTTCCAAGACCAACCAAACCCATGATTATGAAAATCCACCCCTTCACCCTCTCTCTTTCTCCCCATCCCCACCTACTTTTGTGTGAGAGATTTTTTTTTCAAAATTTTCGTGGGGCCTGTGCGACACCTTTTGCTTAGTTCCACCACTAGGTGGATAGGAAGGTCCATGCAAGCCGTTAGTCTTGGCATGTGGGGAGGGATGAGTCATACTTTCAGGATTACTTATATTCTCCAAGTTTGTAAGTGAGACATTTATCTTCATCCTATGAGTTAAATTGGGAGGTCGGTATATTGCTTACTCACATGGTGAGGCACTATGAGTTAAATTGGGAGGTCGGTATATTGCTTACTCACATGGTGAGGCACTATCACTTAATGTCTAGGATGATGACATGGACTATGTGACACCAATGACTATGATGTGTAAGCTTAAAGAATTCAGGACACCTATGGCAATTACAGGTACAAAACTTAGATCACATCTTGCTTGTCATGGACCCCACTTTCCCATCCCCTCTTTTTTCCCTCTTTGAACGACTAACAATGAAGGTAAGTCTTTCTTCTGTTTAGTTGAGTTTTAAGAAGTTGAAGTTTTTCATGGCAATGACCGTGATTCACCCTCTCTCTTTCGGTCACAGATGAAATCTAGGTTCGGTTAAAGGTCAACTTTCCCGTTTGTAACTGAATGCATTTTTTGAATCCTTATTTTGCGGAAATCCAAGTTTTTTTGCCATGTTGTTTGGGATTTTGTGTGTAATGCGAAGCATGGAAAGAAATCTAGGTTTTGGAAATCTAGTTTTGAATTCGTTAGTATCTTCATTCAATCTCAACCCGAACATTACTATTGTAGGTTCAGTTGGAATCTGGGTTGGAAATGTGATTGAGTCGGGTTTGGGCAAGTTATTCTTTGGGTGTGGTTGGCCTTCAATGTGACTGACCTGATCGGATTGCACCTCCAGAAATCCGACACATTGTAAAGCACATATACATCAGCAGCCCACAGATGTTGTGCACAATATGCGTCCCACATGGACATGATATAAGTGTCTCCATGACATACATAGCGCTGCAAGTGTATCTGAGTTATTTGAACCCGTTCTGTATCTCTGCACACACATTTGTAAGCTATTGAAGTGGACTGCACATAGTGTCTGTGATGAGGGCATCATAGTCTACATGCGATGATGGCAAACATGAATCCAACCCTAGTTCCATTTAGCAAGGATCGAGTCCAATTGTAGTTTGATCCGGATTAGATTTTTGTATTTGATTGGGACTCATATTTTTAATCTGATTAGGATTTTGGTTTTTGTATTTTAATTTAATTTAATTTATTTTTCTTTTAGGAATCTGAATCGGGTTCGGAAAATTGTAAAAGTCTATACAAAGGCCCCAAGATTGGAATATTGAATTCGATAAATTTTTTTGAGCAATTAAAATCTCCTTAAATCTGAGAAAGGTCTACAAGTGTGGTAAGAAGCATTGACTCATTGGCAAGAAGCCTAGAAACCCTAATACCCTATTGTTCATCCCTAAATTTTTCCTCAAATCCTTAAATCATTCGTGTGCTGCATCAAATTTGGTATCTGATGGCTAAATTTAGTATGGATTTCGTGTTAGGACTTTCACACACACTTAAGAAACACGATTTTGTCATTGTTGTTGCCTGATTATCTAAGATGGCACACTTTATCACATGGTCTAAAACTTTTGATGCATCACACATTGCTAAACTTTACTTAGATGATGTTGTCTGTTTACATGGTTTGTCCAAACCAATTGTTTCATATAGGGATGTAAAATTCATGAGTTATTTTTGGAAAACTATATGGCATAAGATGTGTACTAAGCTCAAGTTCTCCACTGCTTACCACTGATGGTCAAAGTGAGTTAGTGAATCAAAGTTTATGGAATTTTCTTGGATGTCTGGTAGGTGAGATTCATAGGAATTGAGATCTGTTATTATTTACTACCTAGTTTGCATATAATAGTTCAGTAAATAGATTTATTGGCATGAGTCCGTATTCATGGTTTCAAACATAGAAAGCCTAGACCTTAATCCCATGTCGCATCATCATAGAGTGTCTGAGTCAGCTGAGTCATTTGCACAATACATTCATGATTTACATAAAGAGATCAGCAGAAGAATTCACTCTAGCAATAAAAGGTATAAAGCTATTACAGATGCACACAAACACTTCAAAGAATTTAATGAAGGTGCTTATTTAATGGTGTGACATAGATATGAGAGGGGCCCTCCTGATACCGTAAAGAAGCTGCAAGCTCGTAGTGCTTGCACAGTCAGAATCTTAAGAAAAATTGGTTCTAATGCATATGTTGTAGATCTCTCAGTAGATTATGATATAAGCGCGACTTTTAATATTGAAGATTTAGTGGCTTATCATGTTCCAATAGCAGTATCCACAGATCCATTCTTTGAGTCATCTTAGGATGAGTTGAGTGTCCTTATATTCCACCTCTTATAAATTTACCACTTATACATCCATATAAAGAGAAGATTGGTCGTATTCTAGATGAGCAGGCATTATCAACCAAGCATAGTGGTTATCAATGCTACTTAGTGAGTTGGAAAGCCAGGCTAAAATCAGACTATACTTGGATTACCAAAGTAGAGTTTCAAATGCTAGATCCAGATTTACTCGAGTACTATGACAACCATCAAGCACTACACTCGTTGAGGCCGAGTTCTTCTCACCGGGGGAGAGTTGAAGAGTGCATCAAAGTCTACGCGAAGATGGCGATGCGAATCTAAACCTAGTTTGCTGTGGCTAGGATCGAGTCCAATTGAAATTTTAGTCGGATTAGATGTTTGTATTTGATTGGGACTCAATTTTGTATTTGATTGGGACTCATATTTTTGTATCTGATTAGGATCTTGGTTTTTTGTATTTTTTTGTATTATTGTATTTTTCTTTTACGAATTTGAATTGGGTTAGGAAATTGTGAAAGCGTGGGGATAAGACGACTCCTTGATTAGAAGGCTAGGAACCCATACTGTTCATTCTCAAATTTCCCGTCATCCCTAGAATCGTTCGTGTGCTAGATTAGTCTGTAACCCGACTTGTCATTTTGTTGAGTCCTGGATCTCAAAAATTTGGGTCCAACCCAATGAAACCTGAACAAGTCTGCAAGATCTGTCAAAAAATAGTTAAAAATTATGGGTTTAGTCAAAATATTAATTGTGATCGATCCAACTGGAACTGTATCTCAAAAAAGGGCTGACCAGCTGAATGATGGATCGGCCTTGGTCCAAAGCATAGACTCCGAGCCATCTTGGGTTTGGATTTCATTTAAGCCAGATCTGAGCCAAGCCTGTCCAAGGTACATGTTGACATGTTTTTTAAGATAATAAAAACACTTCAAGCTCACTCTTTAGCAGTGGTTCACTAAGTTCCTCAGTGTATTTAAAATGTGAGAAGAAACCACCAAGTCAAGCTACTCTTATTTTGTGCGTCATTCATGGTACAATGGCTATTGTTCAAAGTATGCAGATTTGTGTCAAGACAGGACCGTGAAGGTCAAATCTACTGTTCTTTGGATGCGTTATGGTGGTTGAACAAGTTCGTTTCCTAAGGACAGAATTCAGGGTTAAGTAGTGAGTTTTAGTAGCTAATCAAGAGCTTGAAGATATCAGCATAAGGGGTCTAGTATTGAGCAACACTTTTTCTGAAGGACAATTGTACCTGATAGCTAACTGTGAGCTGGAAGATACTAGCATTTGGCCCTTGTCATGGGCAACGTTATATCTGAAGCATCATTATATATCTAGTAGCACAAATAGCGACAGGTTTGATATTGATGCCTTCAAATCCAGGGTTCTGCAATGACCATGTTAAAGGTGCATATCCCTTTTTTCTCCCCAAAATGAATTATACACTTTCAAGAATATGGGCTCGAAAATGCATTGGTAAGTGGTAACTACATCTGGATAGGGGCTTAGCTTGTGATCATGAGTGTCATGCCATCAAGTACCAAAAGGTAATTCAAGTTACTGATGATGAATGTGTTTGTGGTCTTACAAATAGGCCATATCAGTCATGCATGTTGCGTTTATATACAAGAGCAGTATGCCATCATGCGGAGTTTTGTGGGTATGATCACAAGGCATATTCTGTTGTAGAGACAATGACTATGGATTTTTGGGTCATGCACTACATGCAACAAACCCCCTGACGGTTCATATGCTTGCACTTTAACCTACACAACCAACTGTATTTCATGTTTATGGTGCTCTTTTTAATATTGGCCTGATGTCTTCCATTGTTTATTTCGGCTTATAAGTGATTTACCATCTTGTGGCTATGATCCATCTGATGGTCTGCCTGCAGTTCCCCTTTTTAAGAAATAGTTATACAGTTTCAATTGATCGGGGGCATGAGCTTATCTTAAGGTTCTTATTAGGAGAAAAACATGGCACTCAGGTCAGCCCATTTAATAACGCAACTTCGTCATTTGGAAAAGTCAACTGAACTTCTATAATCAACATGTCTGCCTTTGCTCTGCTATGACTTATAACTATGTCATTAAGGATAGGGCATTTGTGGTTACTTTGTGGTTGTAGAATTAGAAAGAAGAGAATTTATGAAACTAGGCTAGACAGTCAGATCCCCCCCTCTACCCCATATATACATGTAGTCTATGAAGAAAGCAAGTATATGGTTACAACTAAAGACCCAAGTAGTCAAATAACTAAAACATGAGTTCTAACATCCCCCCCCCCCCAAAAAAAAAGTTAGAGCATGCATATCTACATGCCCAACCTAGTACACACAAATGAGAAAACTTTAATAGAAATAGCTTTAGTAAACACATGCTAGCTGTTATGATGATGGAGTGAAAGGAGTGCAATCAACTTTTCCGTAACAGTGTAATGAACAAAATGACAATTCATCTCTATGTGGTTGGTCCTCTTATGGAAAATTAAAATTTTAACTATGTCAATTGTAGCTTAATTGTCACAATATATATGCATGTGATCATCTTCCGAAAAGCCAAGTTTCTTAACCAAAGTCTTCGACCATATTGTCTCTTAGGATGTATGAGCCATATCTTTATACTCAATAGTGGCACTCAAACAAAACACCACTTTTGAGTTTAGTTTTCACATAACAATGTTAAGCCTATGTAAATGCAAAGCTAGAAGTAAACTTTCTATCTCTTTTGTCTATTGCATGACTAGAGATGGAAAAATCTTTAATTCTCATATGTCAATGTTGCTTGTATAGCAAACCTTTGATAAGAGGGCCTTTGATGTACCGAGATTTATAAAGCTACCTTCCAAAGCATCTCACATAGTTTATGCATAACTGACTCATAACTCTTACATGAAAAGTAATATCTTGGTAACTATGAGGTAGATTAGTCTGACAACTAATCTCCTATGATGAGAAAGATCCTCAAAAGCAAGGTTTTTGGCTGCGGTTTTGGTTTTCCGAAAATTTAGGTTTCGGTATCGGTTTTACCCCTTTCGGAGGTTTTGGAAATATGTTTCGTTTCGTCCGTATTGGTAGTTTCGTTTCGGTTATCGGTATCAGTTTCGAAAATACTTTAAATATATATACATATAATGACGTATTATATATATAGTTATATGGTATTTTATACATATAAATACACCGATATTTTATACTAGGTATATGTGGACAAAATTTTAGCTGGACCTCATCTAGTAATCCAGCCAGCCATTCATATATATGTGTACAATAAAAAATGATGAGGCATAAATATGACCTCATATTACCATTTGTCTAACCTCTTTTTTTATAATTTATACCATTAATTTCTTTAGTATTTTAAAGTATTTTTATTATTTTCAGTACTTCTGTAGTATTTTAGTATTTCTTTAGTAGAAAGTTTTTATTATTTATTAGTATTTTACTATTTTTAATAATTTATAACATTATTTTCTTTAGAATTATTTTGTTTTTTACTATTTTCCAGTATTTCTATAGTATTTCTATTGTATTATTAAGTTTTTACTATTTTCCAGTATTTCTCCCTATTTTGCAGTATTTCTATGGTATTTTTTGTAATCCTTTAATTTCTACCCATATGATATTCACATTAAACATTTCTGTAATTGACTCATACTATATGGCATGGAAAATTTGTAAATAAAATTCTGTATGTTTAGCTTAATGTAGGTAGAGCGTGAATAACGTTAGGCTGTCGATGAAAATTCATAGTTTGGTCACCGTGTTTCAAATATTTACAATTATGCCATTCAGTTTATTAACATTATTTAAGAGCTAATGGCGAACTTGTAAATAAATTAAATGGTTTGAGCAAAATTTGTAGGGTGACCTGCAGCTGTCACCGTAGATGCCGTTTGTCCACAAACTTTGCCCGAAATATTTAGCCTATTTACATGTTTGCCATTTACTGTATTTAAACTGTTTTATTTAATGACAAACTTATAAATAAATGATTATAGTTGGGCAAAATTTTTACGGGGAAACAGCTGGTTAAATTCAGCCAATCAGTGGAGAAATCTCGACCTTTTTCTCATTTCAATTCTCAAAATTTCTCCTCTCGACCTCGCCTCGACATCATCAACTTCAATTCCTATTTTTCTCCTCCTTCGACGACTCTCATCATCGGCAGGAGAAGAACCCTAGCCCTACGTAAACCCTTGCCCTCAACTACACTACGCCCTAGCTTCTTCAATACACCCAAAAATTAATGTCGATTTATTCAACGAAACACTTACCTTGGGTTCTTCGCTCCTCGCTGGTTAGGTTCTCCTCTCCTTCGATTTGCTCGGGTCCTCCTCGCTGGCTGGTTCTATTCTCCTCTTCGCCGATTTCCCATCGGTTCTTCGCTCCTTAACCTCCGGCGAGCCTTCAAAACCTCTGATCACTTCAAATTCTCTCTTATGGTAAATTTTTTAGTAGAATTGATTGATTCTTGGTATGACTGATCCCTTTAATTTTTTATAGAATTTTTTTGCACTGTGATTTCAGATGATCTCACACTGTTCACTCACGAGAATGATTTGTTTTTCACTCACGGAAAAATATGTTGATTCACGAGTATTTTTTGGGTTATTAAATTTTTTCCTCCATCTTCATCTTTTTCCATCGGTTTCGGCCGATGCTCACCGGTATCAGTTAGTTTCGGCCAATGCCGGCCGAAATTGACCGATACCGGTGAGCATCGTCCAAACCTGATAGTAACCCATTGTTTCCTCTCGGTACCAATCAAGACCGGAACGAAACGGTCGATACCCACTAGTATCGGCCGAAATCTAAAACCTTGCTCAAAAGTGCTCACCAGTCTCATCATACAAATTAGCAGTGGTATCCCTAGGAGTGCTTACAGACTTGCGACCACATAATTCTGTCATCTGTAGTAAATCAAAAGCATACTTTCATTGGAAAAAACTACTTCTTGTTTGCTATTAGCAATTTAAATCCCAAAAATATATCTAGACTTTCACATGGTAGTTGGTTACAACATGTTCCTTGAGATACTTTGGATCTTCTTAATGCCAATGCCATTTCTAATTAGAAGAATGTCATCAATATAGATGGCCAAAACTACAAATACAGAATGACCATGGCGCATAAAGATACAATGATCTGTATAGGACCTCTAAGAACTAGATCCAATGATGATTTTACTGAACTTGTCAATACCATTCCGATGGATGTTGCTTCAAATCATATAGATAAATTGCATACCACGTTCTCCCCCTAACTAACATACCCAGGAGATTCCCTCGTACATTCCATACAAGAAGGTATTTTCACACATACGAAAACATCGGCCACTATTAGTTGACATCAGTAGAAAAAATAACACAGATGGAATTGGGCCAGGTAACCAAAGAAAAGGTCTCCAACTTTGTATGCATAAGTGAAACCTGTAGCAACTGGACGAGCCTTATACTTGTCCATTTTTTAATCCGAATAATTTTTCATCGTAAATACCCATCAGCAACCTACACCATCCAATTCTGGAGAAGCAAGTCATATGTCTCTCATGAAAGGAGGGCATCCATCTATTCATCCATAGTTTGCTTTCAAACTAGATGCAACAATGCTTTGTAATAAGTTTTGGGTACAAGTACAGTGGCCAAAGACAATGCAAACATGTGAAAAAAAATGGTAAGTCGATCATAAGAAACAAAACAAGAAATAAAAATTATAACATCATAACCTTTACCCTTGTGATGGAAATATGAATATTTAGTCGAGGACGGCAAGAATATCTAGGACACAGGAAGATGAGGATGTCAAGGTCATCGGCTATAGATATTATATAGATTGGGTGTACATTAGATCGATTGGGTGTTGAAATAGACGCCTTTGTCATTGGACGTTTGGTATGCATCTGCAATGGCTTGGGATCAATCTGTAACTTTTTAACCCAGTACTGGATATTGGCTAAGAAATATGTTAAGGAAAGACATGACCTCTTGTGTAGTAGGAAGAAAAGTAGTAAACAAACTCAAAACTATGACAGTAGTTATAATATTAGTTATAATATTTATGATGTAAAGTATCCCTAATTTTTTGGGATGAAGGCTAAGATGATGATGATGATGTACATAATCAAAACAATACACATCCAGTTCTAGAATAGCCAACAAAAATAAATTTAATAGACCTAGGTGAATTTATCAAGACAATGTTGACGATTTTGAACAAAATAAGTATATACAAAAACACGAGGAAAAACTAAGGTGGATTCTTTCGGTATAAACATGAAAAATAAATATTACCATGAAATCTTATATGAATGCATTCTATATATTAAGCATTCTAGATGAATGAAAAAGAGATATAAGCACAAAAGAACATAGCAGTATAGCACCAGCCGAGAGAGAGAGAGAGAGAGAGAGAGAGAGAGAGAGAGAGAGAGAGAGAGAGAGAGAGAGAGAGAGAGAGAGAGAGATATATATATATATATATATATATATATATATATATATATATATGGATAAGCATTTAAATTATAAGCTTTAAATCGTAACTAAAAATTATTTGTGTTTACGTTATGCAATCCTATTTTGCTACGAAGCGTAAGGATATGAAGTCTGAAATAAGAAATAAAAATACAAGAAATTTTATTTTGCATATATTCAAGTGGTAAAACACAGACTAGCTTGCTTGAAGGCTTACCTTACAACCAATGGATATTCACATACTTATGACTTGACTATCAAGAGTAAGACTCTAAATGGTACATGAGAACCCAAAAATCTAAACTGTTTTGACTTTTGATATTTTTCGAGTTCAGATCTTTAATTTTGACTTTCGGATTCTTATTGTATTGGGGTTGTTATGTCCTTATTAAACTTGAAACCTATTAACTACCCCAAAATAAGATGTTTATGAAAATAAATCTTATTATGATAATTTCATTCTATTTTAGCTGACAACGTTATAAAAAATAAAGCTTTATAATATTGATGAGAAAAATAAGTATAAATTGAATTACTTTTCATATAATAAAAACGAAACTAATAACGTAAAAGATAATTTCTATTAGTACCGGCTAGGGATGGCAAAATATACCCGACCCGACCCGAACTCGACATCTTGGGCGTGGTATGGGTAGGGGTCAATTCGGGTTGACCCGACCGACCCGGATAAAATCCGGGTCGGGTACGGGTTTGACCCGTCAACCCGGGTTGACTCAAATTCAACCCGGTTATATATTACAAATATATATAACATATTATACAATATTATTTAACAAACACCCATTGGAATGTTGGTTTGCACAGTTGGCTTGGTTTCTTCGTTTGAGCATTCAGTCCTTGTTTTGATTCCCAGTGGATGCGATTGTTTATTATTCTTTTTTCAAATTTTAAATTAGGGGTTCAATGAAATTATAAATAATTTAAAGAGAAGAGTTAGAACACACACAACTTTGGCTTGGTGGTAGTGTCTTAGCTCCCAACCAGCTGAGAGGTCGTGTGCTCAAGGCTTGCTCTCCCCATAATTTGTTAATTAAGATTTTGCCGAATTCCACCCGAACCCGACCCATACCCGACCCGAATCCGACCCGCATGATAAACCGGGTCGGGTACGGATGACCCGGTTTGCACCCGGGTCGAGTACAGGGTCCCGAACCCTGACCCGGATTTAATTCGGGCCGGGTTCGGGTTTACCCTTATTCGGATCGGGTCAAATTCGACCCGAACCGAACCAACCTGTTTACCGCCTATAGTACTGGCACACGTTTAGTTTAAACTTGAAGTCGACCCAAATCTGATAAGAAAGAATATGTTTCAACATGAACACGAGTCTAAATCAAATCCAAAATTTTTACCGGGTACATGTCTTACATGAATACAAACTGAGTCCAAACCGTTTACACTTATAATCAAGAGGCTTCTTCTTAGTTGCCAAGATGATGCCAATGCGCATGCTTATCTCCCTTGCGGTGACACATCATTAGTTGCTACATCAGCTGGATGACGAACCGAAAATAAGATGTTAATGAAAATAGCCCAAAATAAGTTGTTTATGAAAATAAGATGTTTATGACCTTATTAAACTTGAAAACCTAATAACTAGCCCAAAATAAGATGTTTATGAAAATAAAGCTTATTATGAGTAATTCATTCTTTCTAGCTGAGAACGTTATTAAAAATAAAGCGTTATAATATTGGTGAGAAAAATAAGTATGAATTTAATTACTTTTCATATATTAAAAATGAAACTATTAATGTAAAAGACAATTTCTGATAGTACTGGCGCATGTTTAGTTTAAACTTGAAGTAGACCCAAATCCGATAAGAAAAAATATGTTCCAACATGAACACGAGTCTAAATCAAATCCAAAATTCTTATCGGGTACGGGTCGTACATGAATACAAACCGAGTCCAACCCGTTTACACCTATAATCAAGAGGCATCTTCTTAGTTGGCAAGATGATGCCAATGCGCATGCTTATCTCCCTTGCGGTGACACATCATTAGTTGCTACATTAGCTGGATGATACAGATGCTTTCCTTAATAGCATTCTTGATAAGAAGATGCGTATTTGAAGTAATCACCCAGCTTTGTTATTCAAGATGAGTTTGAGAAAGTATGCAAGTTAGGGAAGCCGCTGTATGCTTGAAACAGACTCCTAGAGCATGTTTTGGTAAGTTCGTAGATGATGGCAAAAGACTTTGGCCTGTGATTATGTCACATTGATCTTTTTTTTTCATCGACACTGCTAAAGCAAGAAGATTTTCTTGGTAGTATATATAGATGATATAGTTATGAGGCAGACATGATGGTGAGCTCATTAAAAAATTAATCTTTATCCATCACAAGTTCCCGTCGAAGGACCTTGGTTCTTTGGGTGTTGAGATGGTTAGATCGTAGAAGAGTGAATACTTGTCTCACTGGAAATATGTGCTTGCTATGTTATTGGAGACCGAGATGTTAGAATGCAAACAAGTTGTTGTACATATAGATCTGAACTCGAAGCTTTTACTAGATAAGGGTATTCGTTACATGATCTTAAAAGGGATAAGAGGATAGTTGGAAAGCTAAATTTCTTTACTATAACTAGTCTAGACATTGATTATCCATTGAGCGGTTAGTCTAGTCAGTACATGTCTACCCCATGTATTGGATATTAGGATGTAGTTATGTTGATTTTGATATACTTCAAAAGGTGCTTCTTATAGAAGTCTTCTTTATTCAAGCTATGGACATAGTCAGATTATTGGGTTTTTGGATGCAGCTTAAACAGAATCATCCTCTAACCGTAGGTGTACGATAGGATATTGTGTGTTCCTATGAGGAGACCTTGTGTTATGGATAAGTAATCAGCAATAACTTGTCTTGAACTTGAGTGCAGAGTTAGAGTTTGAGTATCATGTTATGACACACCACATTTGAGTTAATGTGGATTAGGCAACTACTTGATGAACTTAGGATTGTGTCCTTTACTCGTGTAAGGTTGGATTGTTATATTTAATTCGCTATCCATATTGTGAACTATCTAGTCGTTCATGAGAGAACAAAACCTATATGATTGATTGTTACATTGTCTTGTCTGATGAAGTATTAAAAAGAAGGTAACTGAGATAAGACACGTTCATTTGTAAAATTAGCTAGTAGATATGCTCACAAATTTCTTTGGAAAGTCTCGAGTTAAGTTTATTTGTAGCAAGCTGGATATGCATGATGTATGTGCTCTAATTGAGATGGACTATGAGAATATGCAAGTATGTGTGCGTACTTGTAAAAGAGCTAATATTGTTAATATCATATGGGTAAAGAG
This sequence comes from Scilla litardierei, assembly GCA_030789695.1. Lineage (NCBI taxonomy): Eukaryota > Viridiplantae > Streptophyta > Magnoliopsida > Asparagales > Asparagaceae > Scilla > Scilla litardierei. Next base: position 50,181,650 of record CM061137.1, on the reverse strand, counting down.
AAACAAACACTCTTTAACTTTTCTTCCAAAATCACTCTTTGTCGATCACCACACACACACAAAAATTATATACATAGACTAAGATGGACATCATTATAGGGAAATGGCTCCCGCCCTTTTATTCTGCTTTGAGATTCGTGCAAAAACCCTGCACGAATATAAAAGCTCAATAAAGGGGCATGTTTCTTTTTGACATGCATTGTCACTGCAGGCCTCCTTTACCCATATGTAAATATGATGTATATATAATTAGTATTTAAAAAGGGCGGTTTCATTATGCATGCAGTTTAGAAATGCATAGTGCATATGCGGATCATGCGACCGATTATGTGGATTACATGAAAATAAATATCTTAATATAAAAATAATAATTAATATATATATAAATATATATGTATGTGTATATTAAATGTAAAAATGCTTAAAAGGATGGGAACAAGAAAAAATCTTATCAACTTTTCAAAACATGGATTAATGTATCATACGTGTGTATATATACTATATGGATACACATAATGTAAAATATTAGATTCACGAATAAAGAAAGCATAATTCTTCAACAACATTAAATTTACAACAAAGTACCAAAATTTGTAATACGCTTTTACTTTACTATATCATTCTTTTTATAATAAGAACTATACTTGTGATTTTGTGATTTTGTAATAGCTGAATCTTATTCTATTATCAATTAATTTCTTAAAAATCTAATTGCTTTCAGCGGTTGTTTAGATAAATAATAAAATAATAAAAGTAAAGAATTTCTTGCAAGACATAATTTAAAAAATAGCTAAAATAGAACTATTGTAAAATTTCTATTAGGCTAAAAGATGATAATTTACGTAACTAAAACGAATAAATATTAATAACTTAAATTTACTTATTTTGAGTCTTATTAGACTCTTATCTAATTCTCACTATTAAAATGACAAATATTATGCTCAGAATATCATAATCTTGCACTGTTCTAAAATATAAAAAGTTTTAAATGCAAGATTCTTTCTTAAGTTACAAAAAATCGAAACAAACCAAAACAAATCAATGTGTTTTTTTAAATCAATGTATTTTCTTTCGCATATGTAGGCTTATTATGATTATGTGAACCGTGCGCCCGCATATGCGAGTGACCGTATAATTCGATCGCATAAGTTGAATTAAGGGTAGTCCGGGGCCGTATTCGTATACATGGCCGCATATTCCGTCTTTTAGAACACTGTATATAATAATGTATACGAGCTAAGCAGCATAAAAAATTTATTAAGCTGTCAGCAAAAAACCTATCATCCATATATATTTCCAATGATCGAAGCTATTAAGCTTGATTAACACATGCTAAAACCTTAATACATAAAAAATTTAGTGAACCCCATGCTATTAGCTTGTGTATTGGATTGCTAGAAATTCAACGGGTTTACGATAACAGATTTTTTTCAATGATTCGATAAACTAGCAAATATTATGGGTTTTACTAGATTTTTGGTATTGGAATTTAGCATGTGTAGAAACCTAAATAGTTCCCATCATTGGCAAAATCGGAGGGGTTGGGTTGTTTTGTTGATAGCATGCAGTTTAGAAATGCATAGTGCATAGCGGATCATGCGACCGATTATGTGGATTACATGAAAATAAATATCTTAATATAAAAATAATAATTAATATATATATAAATATATATGTATGTGTATATTAAATGTAAAAATGCTTAAAAGGATGGGAACAAGAAAAAATCTTATCAACTTTTCAAAACATGGATTAATGTATCATACGTGTGTATATATACTATATGGATACACATAATGTAAAATATTAGATTCACGAATAAAGAAAGCATAATTCTTCAACAACATTAAATTTACAACAAAGTACCAAAATTTGTAATACGCTTTTACTTTACTATATCATTCTTTTTATAATAAGAACTATACTTGTGATTTTGTGATTTTGTAATAGCTGAATCTTATTCTATTATCAATTAATTTCTTAAAAATCTAATTGCTTTCAGCGGTTGTTTAGATAAATAATAAAATAATAAAAGTAAAGAATTTCTTGCAAGACATAATTTAAAAAATAGCTAAAATAGAACTATTGTAAAATTTCTATTAGGCTAAAAGATGATAATTTACGTAACTAAAACGAATAAATATTAATAACTTAAATTTACTTATTTTGAGTCTTATTAGACTCTTATCTAATTCTCACTATTAAAATGACAAATATTATGCTCAGAATATCATAATCTTGCACTGTTCTAAAATATAAAAAGTTTTAAATGCAAGATTCTTTCTTAAGTTACAAAAAATCGAAACAAACCAAAACAAATCAATGTGTTTTTTTAAATCAATGTATTTTCTTTCGCATATGTAGGCTTATTATGATTATGTGAACCGTGCGCCCGCATATGCGAGTGACCGTATAATTCGATCGCATAAGTTGAATTAAGGGTAGTCCGGGGCCGTATTCGTATACATGGCCGCATATTCCGTCTTTTAGAACACTGTATATAATAATGTATACGAGCTAAGCAGCATAAAAAATTTATTAAGCTGTCAGCAAAAAACCTATCATCCATATATATTTCCAATGATCGAAGCTATTAAGCTTGATTAACACATGCTAAAACCTTAATACATAAAAAATTTAGTGAACCCCATGCTATTAGCTTGTGTATTGGATTGCTAGAAATTCAACGGGTTTACGATAACAGATTTTTTTCAATGATTCGATAAACTAGCAAATATTATGGGTTTTACTAGATTTTTGGTATTGGAATTTAGCATGTGTAGAAACCTAAATAGTTCCCATCATTGGCAAAATCGGAGGGGTTGGGTTGTTTTGTTGATAGCATCAAAGTTTCATAAGTTGCCAAGTTATACATATATTTTTCAGTAGTTTTATGATGGCTTTTTTGAATGGTTTGATCAACAAGTAAATAATACGAGGTTCATTAGATTTTTGGTACTTTGACTTTAGCATGTGTAGATCAACCTTAATGGCTCTCATCATTAACACACTGGGATATGGTTATATTGTTTTATCGATAGTATAGGAAGTTGCCTAAGCTGCCAGGTTGTACATATTTTTTTATATGTTGGATTACAAAATTTTCATTCATTTTTGGAATAAATATCCAAAATTAAAAATTGCAAAGCCAAATAAAAAATTATTCCATTGGAAGTAATCTAACACAGTTAAACAATTTAAAAACAAAAATATTGAAGTTGTTTCGGTATACTCATACATCAAGCGTGATAATCAACATTTTAGAATTTTGTTTAAATGGATTAATTTGTTGCTACTTGATGTATGGATAAAATTTACTGAAATATTGTTATTTCTAGATAGTTTGAATGTGTTATAGAGAGCTCATCCAACCGATTTGGGTGTAAGTGTTGGTTCAAAAAATAAATGGAAATTTTATAGGCTAACTTTCTTATGTATAGAGAAAGTAATGAGCATCATATGACATGAGCACTTGTATCATATGACGGCATCGAAAAGTTCATTCTTTCAAAATTTCAAAAATCACTACCATTCATTTCGATTTTCATGTTCTAAAACCAAATTTCATTAAAGATCTAGTGAACCAAAACTTTTACTCATTGATCACCTTATTGGAAAACTAACGGATTTACGACAATAAAATGTTTTTCACCTCTAAATTAACAAATAATTTTTTTAGGTTCATTAGATTTTTTGGTGTTTTTTGAGGTTTTGATTATGAAGATCAAAATGAACAGAGCTGATTATTCCAAAAAAACGGAGTGGACTCTTGAGGCGTCATATGACTTGATTGTTCATATGTTATATGATACCCATTATTTTAAATATATATACATACACACGCCCCTAATTAGGCATGCCCTTTGCACGTAAAATACATCATAACAATTTTTAAAATAAAATTTTTATATTAGAACATTTTAATTTGCGGTTTCTTTTATTTGATTGAGCTTTTAATAAAAAATACATGTTGATAGATAACTTTTTTATTAATGAGAAACAAGCATTATTATCGAATTAGGATCATTATGAGATGAAAAGTTTTGTTTTCAAATATATTAAACTCTTAATTTTTGAATATTTTTACGAAATAAAATTTTTTATTTAAATTTTAATGAAAATTTCAACATCAATTGTTCAATCCCAATTAATTTAGATGTCGTAATTATGTTATGATTTAATGAGTTTTCTTTCTAATTTTATTGAATTCTTAATTTTAGACGTATTATGATAGACATTTATTAATGATAATTTTAATGAAGACTTCAATTAAGACAATTTAGAAGTTATAATTAAAATGTAATGTACTTTATTTCTTTTTTAATTTGAGTGTAATCTTGATGTAGAATTTTACTACGAAAGAAATCATTTGCATTAGAATTTTCAAATATATAGCTCATATATTAAATTACTTTTAAGTGCTGTTATAATTCAATAATAATTATAACTACAATAATAATCCCATCTAATCTATTAAAGTACTTTAAATGTAATTGTACTTCAATAATAATTTTAATTTCAATAATAATCCATCAAATAACTAATTTAGGAGTCGTAATTGAATTATAACTTAATATGATTTCTTTTTAATTTGATTAAACTCTCAATTTTAGAATTGCACTACGATCATTCCACTATGATATGAATATTTTGTAATAAAATTGTCAAATATATAACTAATAATATATATTAATTTACTTTTAAGAGCTAGTCGTAGATAGACTAGTTTCTCTTTTTTCTGTTTTATGTTTTAGGAGTCTTGAAAGCTAATTTGATGGATTGTTTATTCTTTATTTGAATTATCTCTTAATTTAGAATTCCATTACAATATGAATTCTTTGCAATAGAATTTTTAATTATATAACTAGTAGTGTAATAATTTTCTTTTAAAGGTAGTTATAACTTCAATAATAAATCATTAATTACAAGTATTTTTATTTTTGGAGTTTAAATTCTATTTTAATGCGTTTTTTAATTTGATTTAACTCTTGATTTGGAATTTCTCTACAATAGGAATCATTTGAAATATAATTTTCAAATATATAACAAATAATATATTAATTTTCTTATAAGTATAGTTGCACATATATTAATTTTTATTTTTTTATTTTAAAAAAATATCTTCAAAAATAAATGGGACAAAAAGGGGAGACATGATTTCAAACTTTTTTGCTTTTAAAGGAGAGAGAGAATGTGTGGTTTTTTGGTTTTTGTTTGTTTGTTTGTTTTTTGTTTTTTTTTTGGGTGGGGGGGGGGGGGGGGGGGTCCAGTTGGAACGCCTTCTTAGGCAAGCACGTGGGAAAAATGATGGTTGGATCATAATGAAGATTGAGATTAATGCAAAAGAGAATGACTTAAAATAAAAAGAAGAATAGAAACCGGAACCGATTCTCCAAAGGTGTAAAAAATGGCCGAAGTGGTCATTCTTTTATTCTATCCACCTAACTCTTCCCGTCAACTGTTCATTCTCCCTTCTGTTTCATCCATTTCTCTCCTATTAAAATCCAAACCTGCTCCCCTAAATTGAAACCCATCACTCTCTAGCATTGTTTTTGGGAATTAAACAAATCAAATGCTTTTAAAGACACATTATTTGGACAAATAAACAAGTTCTAAGTATTCCATTCAATTAAAATTGGTGCCTTTGAGGTTTAATCTTAAATTCTACATTCATCAACATTAGATCTCATTATAAAACCGATATTCTACCTTTTCTTTTTCTTGTTTCTTTGTGAAATTGATGATATTCGGCTGACAAACATCAAAAAGTCTCTAATATTCAACGAAAATTCATACATCAACCCCATGTCTCAGTATATATTTTTCTTTTGTATCTATTGGCAAAAATAATGATAAGCAGCCAACTAATGACTTAAAATTTTGAATTTTCAATTGAAGAAGATTCAAGATGCCTTATATTTGGGATTTTCAGGTAAAATAAAATTTAGTGTTTCAAGAAGAGGGGAATTGGATTATTTTTTGGGTGTAGACATTGTAGGGAGAGAATTGCTTAGAGAAGAACCAATGGTATTTTGACCATTTATCCTTGTGCCGTTAACGCCATAGGGTACTATAATATGAAAATTTCTAAGGGTATATAACTGTAAGAAGAAATAGTAAATGGTATATCACCAAAAAATGGGTTAAATTTTAAGGTATTTAGCTGCTATTTCGCCATAATATCCTTGTCAATGTATTGACATATACCTCGGACGTGGAATTCAGGTGAGCAGCTTCCAGAAAACTTGGTTAATCCTTCTATGCAGCGTTCTCCTTACTTGACCCTTTAATGAAACGTCTTACAGAATAATGATAGTTTTATAGATGGTGACATTGGTAGTTTTTTGATATGAAGCTATAAAATGAATGTGCTTGGACATCATGTTTTGGCAAGGGGGTAGTACAAGTCATATTTTCTTCACGTCATGTAAGTGGTTCTGGTCGTGGAGCATGAAGGGAATTGAATGAACAATTTTGCTCACCAGCCAGATGAAAGTGATGTAGAAAGCAAAAAGCTTCCATGTTCATGTCCCCTGCTTTATGATTGCATGTTGGAAGTGAAGTTTCATGTATTACCTATACATCAATGTTTTAATGCACGATTTTCTTATATGATGTATTTCCCATGATATCTTGTTTTTTGTCCGTGATGGACCATCAGTTTGCATAGATAGCTGTATCATAATTGTTCGCCGTCCACTCCTGTTTTTGACTTAAAAAAAGCAAACGCGTGTATTATTCCGCTAAGTTATTTTGTCTTCATCCTTGTACAGGGAGGATGGGAAAATGATGAAACTGTTGAAGAGGCAGCTGTAAGAGAAGCCATTGAAGAAGCAGGGGTCAGAGGAGATTTAAAGGTAAATTATGATATAAATAGCGTTGCTATGCATGTTCATCACACTGCACTGGCTAATTTTGATTGATGACCTTTGACTGAATACATATTGGAGAAATGTAGCTGTGCTGCAAAATACCATGTTTATTATTCGGTACGAGTTACCCGGTAAAAGATAAATTAAGACGTCTTTATATATTATACAATAGATATACAGTTCTCATATCACTGATTCCACCCCTCAGGAGTTCTTGGGTGATTATGACTTCACAAGTAAGAGTAACCAGGATGAGTTCTGCCCAGATGGACTGTGCAAAGCATCGGTGTTTTCCTTGCATGTGAAGGAGGAGCTGTGCTCGTGGCCGGAGGAGAGCACTCGCAAGAGGGAGTGGCTCACGATTCCAGAAGCTACCCGAAGATGCAGACGTCCTTGGATGCTGAAGGCACTGAGTAAATTCTCAGAGTACTATTACGATGCTGATAGCGATGATGATGGTAAAATTCCGACTGAAGAGGATGATGATGGTAAAACTGTTACTTACAGCGACGATGATAGCAAAATTGCTCCAGAAGAAGATTTAGATATCTAGATCGTTGTACAAGAAGAGGATCCTAAAAGCTGCTTTAATTCAAGCCCTGTAACAAGATAACAGGCCGGATGTCAGGCTGAGAAGCTGGCAGCAGAATGCGTCCGCAGCATCAACAAACACCTGCTGATAGCAGTCGATTACTTGCCAATTTCTTCTTTCCTTTCATTTCTGTTTGCTCAAGGGGATGCAACTGAAGATTCTCTCCCCAAAATGCTTTATGTTTTCACTGTTTTGTGTCAGCTAGGCTCTCTTACCCTATTCTGACCTTTTCGTGTAATTTTATTCAGTGGGATTCCCATTTATGAAAGTACCATTTTACTTATAAACTGAAAGCCTGTACATCTTGTTGTTTTTTTTGTTGCTACAAAATCCTTGGTTTGTATAGCATATGGGGCCCTCTCTTTATTGTATTGTTGGGTTTCTTAATGGCTGATTGGGCAGCCAATACACACATCACTGTGTGACCGACAAGAGGAGCAGCAAGTGGGGCAGAGGAGCTGCTGCCATTTTTGGAGAGAAAATGGAGAGGGTTGGATCAGAGATTGAAGGGAGAGCAAGGTAGGTTTTGGAGAACCAAGAGAGCTTCTTCTTGTGTGAGATCCATATCGAGTGTCTTGCTTTTTCCTCTACCCTGTAGATCTCGACTCCCTTGGGTAGCTTTCCTACTTTGGAGCTATATTATCATGGAGTGATCTAGCTAGACGTGTGATTGATCCCTTGAGGAGCTCTACATGTTGTAGGGGCTTTGTTATCAAGGATTTCCACTTGTTTGAGCGTGTGAGTGAGCTTGGTGAGAGATCTAGGGTTAGGTCTTGTTGTTTGGAGCTATTCTCTCTTTGTGGTGGATGAGGAATAAGAGGTCGGTGTATGGCTTGCTTGATCATTAGTGGAACCCGGTGCATTGGATGCTGGATGTAGGTTATTCGCAACCGAACCAATGCAAATCTCCGTCTCTTTTGTGTTACTCTTACTTTCGTATTATATTTGCGTGCTTACATTGTCTATCGCAAGATTGTTGAGAGAGTTGGTTGTTGGTGACAACTCTCTCTTGTGCCCGTGAGGTATTTGGTTTTATGCCTAGGTGACACCTCGGTGGAATTCGGGCTTGGGACCGTTTTGTGCGCCATTGTGTACTAGCCTAAGCATTGGGGAGGTTTACGGGGATCCAACAAGTGGTATCAGAGCTTCTGGTTTACGAAGAAGTGTAGTGTCGCGATGCGTCTTGCTCATGTGAGGAGACGGCCGGGTGTTCATATGAAGTAGAGAGGCTTAATGACCGGGACAACTATGGTCCATGGCGACAAAAATGGTGGCTTTGTTGAAGCACCATGGAGTTTACGGTGCCGTATGTGATACAGACATGCCATGTAAGGCAACGGTGAATGATAAGTGAATGATGGAGCTTAAAGCCCTCGGTGAGATATTGCAATCCTTGGAGGATGAGATCCATCGGTAATTTGCCGATGTGGAGGTCGTGAGCGACTTATGGAGGATGCTTGAAGCTCGGTACTTAACTAAGACACCAATTGGACGAAGGCTGCAATTGTGGCAACGCTTCTATACTCACAGGATGAAAAGGAAAACCTCGTTGTGGAACCATGTTGGTGAGATGGACCATAGAGTAATGGACCTATGGGAATTGGGGAGTGTGATAGAGGACGAGCAACATGCCATGGCGCTATTGTGTTCTCTTGCTCCGGTGTATGCCAAGTTTGTAGGCTGGATGTTAAATGGCCGAGACTCACTCACGTTAGATGAGGTGAAGTTCGCATTGCATACGGATGATCTACAAAGTTTGGTGTTAGGTGACACCAATGGTTGTGAGATGTTCAATGTCATCAGGGGTTGCCAAGAGGGCGGACTTACTCCAAGATCAAAGACGGGCCGTTCTAAGAGTTGGACTCGGCGGTAGCGACGACGGTCCAAGTCAAGGGGCCGAGATGATAACAAATGCTTTCTATGTAAGGAAAGTGGGCATTGGAAGAGGGATTGTCCGAGGTTGAAAGCGAGGACGTCGATTGGCATTGTGGAAGATGTTGCTCAGAGTTTGACTCATGTTGGAGCACGTGACAGGATGTTTTCTGACTAGGATGATTGCTCGGTGTTTGCAGCATACTCCGTGGGAGAAGCGCATTGTTCGTGGCTATTGGACTCGGGGTGCTCATTCCATATGAATCTGGATCGGAGTGCGTTCGACTCATACATTCCATGCAATGGAGAGCAGATTCTCATGGGGAATGGTTTGTAGTGCGAGCAGGTTGGGAGTGGCACGGTCAGAGGCAGGATGCACGATGCAATGTCCGTGTGTTTGATGGCATTAGACATGTTCCTAATCTTCGCAGCGAGCTGATATCGATAGGAGCTTTGACAGGGATGGGCTACAGGGAAGTGATCGAGGAGGATCAACTGTGTATTTTCCGAGGATGCCTAGTTGTCATGAGGAGGAGGAAGCGTGGCAACTTGTATACGTTCGAAGGGCACACAGTAGTGGACAAGACTGGCAGATCACAGGAGTCTGAGAGTGGAGATCCAGCGAGACTGTGGCATCTCAGATTGGGACATGCCGATGAGCAGAGCCTTGACATTCTTCAGATGAGGAGTGTGTTTGGAGGTGATCGTAGGCTTGAGTCTTGCAGTGACTGTGGTGCAGAGCGGCCGAGACAAGTGCAGTTTGGGACAGGTGTCAGACATAGCAGGGAGCCCCTGGAGTGCGTTTATGCCAGCGTATGTGGTCCATGTCCAGTTCCTTCCCTGGAAGGCGCAAGGTACTTCACGGCCTTCATAGATGACTTCTCGAGGAGAGTCAAGGTTACTCTCATGGGATCTCGGGAGGAGATCCATGAGAAGGTGCAGCTATGTAGGAGCATAGTCGAGAGGCGGATGGGTAGACCCGTAGGAGAGATCCGTACCAACGACGTTGAGATATGGGATGTTTGCAAGCCAGAGGGGATCACATACCGATACACCATTGTAACGACTGGTTTTTGTATGATTGGATTATCAGTGTGTTTTGCTTGTGATGGTGGGTTCTCTCCTTGTGTGGTTTCCATTTCCATAGTTCTCGCTTTCATTTATCTCGTTGAGAATTCCTAGCTTTCGTTTTCGTTCCTTTTGATGTGATCTTCTAGGTTCTTCCTTAGAATCAATGAATTCGGAGTAAGTCACTCGTGACGAGCTTCATATCGATCATATCTTAGAGTATAAATCGATCCTAGAAGCCATGGAAATCTTCCCGAAGCTTCGCGCTTCGAATCGGCACTTTTCGTGCACGTTAGTTGGTTCAAGAAGATCAACCGACCGACTAGATTCCAATTTAGTCGGTCAGGAAATCAACTGGAACCGACTAGTTCATTCAATCAATAATTCAGGAGTTACTGTTTACTCTTAGTCGGTCTAAGAACGTTCATCGACCGACTAGATTCAAAACTAGTCGGTCAGTACTTGTTCATGGACCGACTAACTCTAAATCCTATTTTCGTTCAGGAGTTACTGTTTGCACTTAGTCGGTCTGCGTTGGTCGACCGACCGACTAGTTGCCAAACTAGTCGGTCAGTGGTTGCTCTTTGACCGACTAACCAGTGTTAAAACCCTAATTTCTGGGCAGCCGCCAGCCTAGCCTATTTAAATCCAACCCATTCGACTTCTTCTTCTCCAACACGACCCAAAACCCTAAAACTTCCCCCTTCAGCCCCCATCTTCCTCCAAGCTCCATTTCTCCATTCCAAGCCCTAAATCCATCATCCAATCCATCCATTCACTCATTCCACCTCTCATCTTCCCTAAAATCTCACTCAAATCCATCAAATCCCCAAATCCCCCAAAACCCTAGTTTCCCCAAACTTCTCCAATCTCCTCCAGATCTGATCCTAGGGTTCCCCGGAGTGTTTCTTCCATCTCCTCTCGCGATTTCCCCCGTAGATAGCATCCGTGTGTCGAAGTGATCGTCGATCCCCGGTGCTAGGCAAGTGAAACTTGCATCTCTTGATTTAGGCCATGTCTTAGGCCATTTACCTTGCTTTAGCGTAAAAGAGACTAGACGGTGAAAGGATAGCCGTTTAGACGCCATTGACCTAGCTTGACAACGAAGCTTGGTCCGTCACTTCCATCATGCTTGTATGTCACGTTTACTTTCCTTAACGGTACGCGAAAATAACTGTTCATGTCATCCATGCATCCTTAACTGCTATTGCATTTTAACTGTCACGTTTAATTTAATTAACGGTACGCGAATATGTTCATGTCATTGCATTTCGCCTGTCACGTTTAATTTAATTAACGGTATGCAAATTATCTGCTCATGTCATTGCATGCTTGAATACTCATCGTGATTGCGTAGCATCGCTACATACTAGTGTTACTCGTTCCGGCTAGGTGCACCCCTACGCCATACTTATCAAATACACTTTCTGGCTCGTGTTCCAGAAGACGAGCTCATCACAGCCTGCGGGCAATAGGGCACTCGTTGAGTGATCCCTTGTACTTGATACCTGAACACAGCCTGCGGGCAATAGGGCACTCGTTGAGTGATCCCTTGTACTTGTACTTGTTACTTGACATTACATGTCACAACAACCCCTTGCCACTTGTACTATACTTTACCTTACTTGTTACGTGACAATACTTGTCACACTTGCCACTTGTACTTGTCCGTGTTTTACTTGTAAAACTTGTTATTCATGACATACTTGTTACTTGCTACTTGTACTTTACTTGTCACTTCCATACTATACTTGCCCTGCCATGCATCATACTATAACTGCTAGGTTGTTAGTTTACCTTTCTTTCAGTTTCCTTGCACAAGTCTTTCCAGACTTGCTGACATGTGCCCCTCTCTCTTTTGGGTGTCACATGTTAGACCCAGAGCCAGAGCTTTGTTGCAGGGGATATGGTGTTGCTGATGCTGATGTTTGCTGTGCTGGTGAGTGGACACCAGGGGCCTGTCTTGAAGACCGCTCGTGTTCACTTCTTTGTTAGGTTTGCTGTTAGCCGTTGGTGCGTGGCACCCTTGTATGTATGTTATTCTTTGTTGGCCATGTTTGGGCCTTAGACTCTTTTCCTTTTAGCCTGGTGGCTTTTCTATGATATTGTAATTCATTCAATGGATATTCAGAGATTTCTCTTTTGTCTCTTTCCTTTATTATTATTGTTGTTTCGTTTCGCGTTGCAAGGACCTGCCATATGATAATTTATACGCTTATCAGACTTGGAGTTTCACAGCTTCAAGTCTGAGCGGACCTTCTCACGTCTCGCCTCCACATTTTTGGGAAGCGGGGCGTGACAGGTTTTAGTGGTGGCCCATGCAGGTCCATTTGCAAATGCGAACTATCGGAACAACAATAATAATTATAGAATGTCCATTAAGTAAATTAGAACGTCCAAGTTATAAGCCCGAGTCTAGGTTTTTAGCGTTCCTATGCCTTAGGTAGCTGGTAGACATGTTAGGGCATCTGTCTCAGCTTAGTAGAAATCCATTAGATCAGGACCCTAGCTAGACTTAGATAGACGTTTGTGCTTGCTAGTTAGGAATCCTTGATTGTTAGCTAGACTCCATGTTAGTGATTTGTTTGATTGTCTTAAGAGTTGCCTTAGTGGTTCCCGCCTAGCTCTGGCCATGATAGACTCCTAGAATTCTTGGGTCTCTCGCTTGGGTTCATCGATTTCAGACCAAGCTGAACTCATTTCATCGCTGTCTAGCCCTTAGGGAGTCTTAGCGCTTAGTTCCATAATCTTTAGCTGGTTGACCGTAGGAGATTCCCGTAGATTTTCCTAAGTCGTATCCTAGGCGTATTTGTGCTTTGATCATCCGACCAAATCCCTTGCCTCGATTCCCATGACCACCACGTTTCTATAATCGTTGATCCTTCGAATGTCCCCGTTCGCAAGGCTTAATTTCTTTTAAAGTTATTTTTCGATTTCCCTTATTAAAGTTTTCGTTAAGTTTAAATTTTGTTTTAAACCCGCTACGTATAGACTTGAATTTCTCACTTTTCGATTGAGTCAAAATTCCTTGTAGATTTCGGAGTCTAATGGTTGTAATTATAATTGCTAACTCGTAACCATTTTCTTGTCTATATTTTCGCATTTCGGTTTAAAGACTCCAATACTATTTTGGAAAATTCGATATACCATTTTCTAACTATGAGATCCATTTTAATCGCATGACATACATACTTTAAAATCTTTTCCAAGCTAAATGGGATTTCAATTGTTATATGTATACTTATATCTCATACTCTTTCGTTGACTTAAATTAATTTTTGAAATTCGAACGTTTTGACGATATTTCGATTACTGTTTTATAATGTTTTACAGCCTATACCTTTCATACCTATTTGAATATCTTGTCCCTTTTCATAGATCGATTTAATTCTGAGCCGCAATTCTATTTTCCAAATCCAATTTATGAATTTTCCTTTCTTATTTATGCTATTCAAATGACTCGTCGCGCTCCCTTAATATACTTTTCAAGTCACAGATGATTTCAGCTTTCAACAAATCAAAGTTATGTTCAAACATTTTCCCGACTGCAGATTTTTGGAAAATTACGTTTCCATAACCACTTCCCTTGTCCTCAATTCACATGACCACCTCATTACAATTATCCTTGATCTTTCAAATGTTTTCCGTTGCAAATCTCGATTCTTCCAAAGTTATTTTCGAATGCTTTCCTTATTTGAAGTTTCACTCAATTTAAATTTTGTTCTAAACTCCTTTAAATATGTCTCCCTAAATTTCGATGGAGTTAAAAGTCGTTCTTGAATTTTGAAGACTTTTGGTCGTAATTTTAAAATTACCATCTTGTACTATTTTTTTTTTTCTAACAATGTATCTTTCGCATTTCGATTTTTTAAACTTTATTACTATCCTGATGGTTCGATATACCGTCCTTTTTCCTAACTACAAAAATTTATTTTTTTTAACCACTTATCTTACATACCTTTAAGGGAATTTTTCCAAACTGAATGGACTTCAACTGATTTTTGTAAATATCAATTATAGGTTCGTCGTACTCGTACTTCAAAAGTTTTTATACCAACACGTTCTTTTGGCAAATCCTTATTTCCCTAAATGTATCTTCGATCTTCTTCTTTCGTTAAGTTTAAATTTGTTCGAAACACTTTTGATATATGTAAGGTTTCATGCTCCTTCGCCGACTTAAATTATTTATGTTTTTAAATATCGAAACTTGTGTTGAGATTTTTAGATTAGAAGTTTATAGTATTTTCTGCATATACTTTCGTATCGATATAAATGTCTTGTCCCTTTTTATATACCAATTTCTTTCTGAGCCGTATTTCTATTTTCCTAACTCGATTCATAATTTCTTTTCTTACTTGTGCCATTAAAATTTTATTCGAAAACCCCTCTTGCTTACTCTTAATAAACTTTTCAAGTCCCTTTGGACTTCGGCTTTTAGCAAGTTGATTTTATGCTCAACATTTTCCATATTTCAGATTTTTGTTTATAAAAAAAAATATTTACTATTTCGAAATCATTCCTGACTTAGACCCTTCATAAAACGGTTTAAAAGTTTTAATACTAACTTGATGAGTTAAATATCCTTTTCTCTTTCCATACTACTAAGATATTATCTTTCCGTTCACCATACACACTTTTAAGATAATTTCTGAAATATGACTTCAATTATTTTTATATATCGGTACCACGTTCGTTTTGCTAGTACATTAAGATCTTGTATAAAGCAATTTTGTTGGCAAATCCGGATTTCTCTAAAAAGTGTTTTTGATATGGTTTATTTGGGATTTCTCTTCAGCTTTAAGATTCGGAAAACCTTTAGCATGCGCTTTAAACTCTCCACACTATACTTGATCTGATTTCAATCTTCGAATCTCAAAACTTTTCCAAAATTTTTAGATTGCTGCCGCCTAACATTTCTGACCTATGTTTTGATGTTCGAGTAAATGATTTCCTTTTTCCTCATAATAATTTTATATAAGCCAATAAACTGCTTTTCCTCTTATTACGTATATTCGTCTCAAACCCGTTTTCAAACAATTTGTTTTACCGACCGTTTTCATGCTTTTCGATCTTTCTATTCGTTACGCATGTGATTTCAGTTCCTTCCTTTTTGTCTAGCCCTTAGAGCTTGTCGTTGCCTGTGTCAACCTTGTTATAGTTTGGTGGGCCCATTAGTTAAGTGGTTATGTCGTCGTAGTGTTGATTTCGTGGTGTGTATATAGTGGTATGGGTGTTGGCATTTGTATGTTGTGTGTAGGTAATTTTCTGCTTGTGTATGATGTGATATACGTATGGTAACAGAATGATAATTTTGGTTGGTACTACTTGTTTTATGAGATGTCGTATGCGTGTATATCAGGAGGTATACCCGACTATTGCATCTCTTAAACTTGTATGTAGTTGATGTGTTGATATGGTAATTATAAATGGATGGATATGGTGTGAAAATATGTGATACGTGGATGTGTATGCCTTGGAGTGGTATTGGTATGTGTATGGATACTGTTTTACGCATATAAATGTCCTGCTATGATTTGAGTCTCACTCAAGCTTGAGTGGGTATACTCTATGTGCTTTGGTATAATTGTATGTGATGGTGAATAGGGATGGGTGATGTATGTATGGTGTTTGAGTTGTTTGTGCTTGGTTGTGTTACGCACACGATTGTGGGTGGCTATACCAATATATAGTTATAGGACTATATGTGAGGTGAAAATATGGTGAAATATTTGCATGTACTTGAATGACAAAAAAAATGTGAAATTATTTTCAAATAAGAGAGGCTTGGTTATTTTCTTATAGTAAGTAATAAGTATTTATTGTTGTATGAAATTGATTGACTATAATAAGTATGAGTGTACTATGTGCGTGAAAATATGTGTGTGGTAGTAATGTTTGATTTCTAGTGCGTATATGTAAGCACTCGAAATGAAAGTACTTGGTTGAATTTATGATGTGAAATTGGTTGAGGGTAGTTACCAGAGCGACTATATATATATTAGGAAGTCCGAGGACGGACTTTATTCTAAGGTGGGTAGGATGTAACGACTGGTTTTTGTATGATTGGATTATCAGTGTGTTTTGCTTGTGATGGTGGGTTCTCTCCTTGTGTGGTTTCCATTTCCATAGTTCTCGCTTTCATTTATCTCGTTGAGAATTCCTAGCTTTCGTTTTCGTTCCTTTTGATGTGATCTTCTAGGTTCTTCCTTAGAATCAATGAATTCGGAGTAAGTCACTCGTGACGAGCTTCATATCGATCATATCTTAGAGTATAAATCGATCCTAGAAGCCATGGAAATCTTCCCGAAGCTTCGCGCTTCGAATCGGCACTTTTCGTGCACGTTAGTTGGTTCAAGAAGATCAACCGACCGACTAGATTCCAATTTAGTCGGTCAGGAAATCAACTGGAACCGACTAGTTCATTCAATCAATAATTCAGGAGTTACTGTTTACTCTTAGTCGGTCTAAGAACGTTCATCGACCGACTAGATTCAAAACTAGTCGGTCAGTACTTGTTCATGGACCGACTAACTCTAAATCCTATTTTCGTTCAGGAGTTACTGTTTGCACTTAGTCGGTCTGCGTTGGTCGACCGACCGACTAGTTGCCAAACTAGTCGGTCAGTGGTTGCTCTTTGACCGACTAACCAGTGTTAAAACCCTAATTTCTGGGCAGCCGCCAGCCTAGCCTATTTAAATCCAACCCATTCGACTTCTTCTTCTCCAACACGACCCAAAACCCTAAAACTTCCCCCTTCAGCCCCCATCTTCCTCCAAGCTCCATTTCTCCATTCCAAGCCCTAAATCCATCATCCAATCCATCCATTCACTCATTCCACCTCTCATCTTCCCTAAAATCTCACTCAAATCCATCAAATCCCCAAATCCCCCAAAACCCTAGTTTCCCCAAACTTCTCCAATCTCCTCCAGATCTGATCCTAGGGTTCCCCGGAGTGTTTCTTCCATCTCCTCTCGCGATTTCCCCCGTAGATAGCATCCGTGTGTCGAAGTGATCGTCGATCCCCGGTGCTAGGCAAGTGAAACTTGCATCTCTTGATTTAGGCCATGTCTTAGGCCATTTACCTTGCTTTAGCGTAAAAGAGACTAGACGGTGAAAGGATAGCCGTTTAGACGCCATTGACCTAGCTTGACAACGAAGCTTGGTCCGTCACTTCCATCATGCTTGTATGTCACGTTTACTTTCCTTAACGGTACGCGAAAATAACTGTTCATGTCATCCATGCATCCTTAACTGCTATTGCATTTTAACTGTCACGTTTAATTTAATTAACGGTACGCGAATATGTTCATGTCATTGCATTTCGCCTGTCACGTTTAATTTAATTAACGGTATGCAAATTATCTGCTCATGTCATTGCATGCTTGAATACTCATCGTGATTGCGTAGCATCGCTACATACTAGTGTTACTCGTTCCGGCTAGGTGCACCCCTACGCCATACTTATCAAATACACTTTCTGGCTCGTGTTCCAGAAGACGAGCTCATCACAGCCTGCGGGCAATAGGGCACTCGTTGAGTGATCCCTTGTACTTGATACCTGAACATAGCCTGCGGGCAATAGGGCACTCGTTGAGTGATCCCTTGTACTTGTACTTGTTACTTGACATTACATGTCACAACAACCCCTTGCCACTTGTACTATACTTTACCTTACTTGTTACGTGACAATACTTGTCACACTTGCCACTTGTACTTGTCCGTGTTTTACTTGTAAAACTTGTTATTCATGACATACTTGTTACTTGCTACTTGTACTTTACTTGTCACTTCCATACTATACTTGCCCTGCCATGCATCATACTATAACTGCTAGGTTGTTAGTTTACCTTTCTTTCAGTTTCCTTGCACAAGTCTTTCCAGACTTGCTGACATGTGCCCCTCTCTCTTTTGGGTGTCACATGTTAGACCCAGAGCCAGAGCTTTGTTGCAGGGGATATGGTGTTGCTGATGCTGATGTTTGCTGTGCTGGTGAGTGGACACCAGGGGCCTGTCTTGAAGACCGCTCGTGTTCACTTCTTTGTTAGGTTTGCTGTTAGCCGTTGGTGCGTGGCACCCTTGTATGTATGTTATTCTTTGTTGGCCATGTTTGGGCCTTAGACTCTTTTCCTTTTAGCCTGGTGGCTTTTCTATGATATTGTAATTCATTCAATGGATATTCAGAGATTTCTCTTTTGTCTCTTTCCTTTATTATTATTGTTGTTTCGTTTCGCGTTGCAAGGACCTGCCATATGATAATTTATACGCTTATCAGACTTGGAGTTTCACAGCTTCAAGTCTGAGCGGACCTTCTCACGTCTCGCCTCCACATTTTTGGGAAGCGGGGCGTGACAACCATTCCTGATGGAGACCCTCACGGTGGCATAGCAGACAACAAGATCAGGATGTTGGTAGAGAAGACACGAGGGATACTCAGACAATCCGGCCTTCCTAGGGAATTATGGGCGGAAACCCTTGCTACTGCGGCATACCTCATCAACTGAACACCGTCACTAGCCGCAGGTAGTTCTATTCCTGAGGAGTTATGAACGGACAGAGTCGTTGACTTCTTGCACTTGCATACGTTTGGATGCCCTGTGTGGCCATACGAGAGGGACGATGACGATGTAGGACAATGCATGTAAGATTGTGTCCTAGTCGGGTAAGTTGGTGGAGGTGCAAGAGGGTACATGTTATGGTGTCCTAGTACTCGCAAGGTGATTGTCAGACGACACGTCATGATTGACGAGTCTACAGTACTTAGGGCGAAGCAGAATTTTGGTGGTTTGCCGAGAACAGAGGACATCTCGGTCCATAGAGAGGATGAGGTGGTGCAGATTCAGACTCAGGCAGATGATCAGATACATGTACAGACGGACAGGGTGCAGTGTTCATCCGATGTGGTCAGTGTCAATGATCAGCTAGCATCTCACGATGTAGTTCCAGGTTTAGTTCAGTTGGAGGTGCAGAGGACAGCGGTCTACGAGGAGGCGTTGCAGTCGGTCGTCGTATCGATGCAGTCAGTTGCAGCGAGTGAGGAGACCGAGATCGCTCACAGTTCTAGTGTGCACGTTTTAGGTGCTCTTGAGGAGACCTAGCTGCTGAGGTATGCAGCTTTAGCTTTTAGGTAGAGCCGTTGATCTACGGAGGAGTAGGGCAGTTGGTTTCCGCACCGATGCCAGAGGTTGCAGTGGGTGAGGAGACAGAGGTTTCTCACGTTTCCAGCACACATGAGTTGGTTGCTTCTGAGGAGGACCAGCGTGTTGAGGTGTGCAGCTTCAGCTTCAGGGTAGAGAGGTCTTCTAGGAGCTTGACATCAGGGTAGAGCATTCGTTATGCATAGTAGAGCAGTCTTCACAGTATGGGCACAGACGGTATGACTCTCGTTTAGTTAGGGGTAATTTATCAGGCGCATCTTTTGATACTTCAGAGGCCAGACCGGTGGAGATGTAGAGGAGCATGGAATCTGATAGCATGGTGGAGCATGGAGACTCCTATGACAGTGTGGAGACTGCGATGGTGGTCCCAGGTGGAGTTGCCACTAGGGATATTGAGCTGAGAGTCAAGAGGCCACATATCGAGTACGTTCTCTCTCGATATATGGAGGAGACATAGTCGAGTGGAGCTTCTTCAGTGTGCGTTCATCTTTCACCTTCAGCGAGTTCATCACAGGGCATGGCAGGTGAGGACGATCTTCAGAGGCTAGATGTTGGTACGACGGACAGTTTGGTGCTTGTGTGTACGCATTCGTGTCTTGAGCCATCGGCGCAGTCAGTTGAGGCACGGAGCCGGTGAACAGAGAGTCTTGATGACAGACATCAACAGACAAGGTGGATACAGATGACGTATCGATGTGACGTAGCTGGGGTCAGTCTGCATAGTAGCTGGGGATTACGACGTGTTTCTCACAGATGATGGCCATGGAGAGCATGAGTTGCTCACGGACCCTTGGGGTGATGATAGGGATGTTTATGGATAGATATTGGGCTCATTGGACACTGGCACAATGTCATTTGGTTCGTTCATGGAGTCCGAGCTCACAGGGTTATCCTTGGAGACAGATGACTTCATTGTAGACATGGCGATGGACGAGGCAGTGATGTGTGAGGCTAGGCTTAGACGTCTTCTGAGCTTGGCATGTCTCTCGGAGGATTGAGGTGCCAGAGGGAGCAATTTCCAATGCATGTTATGAAGGTTCACATATACGATGGTCAAGGTAAGGGGAGTTCATACATGATGGAGTGCTGGAAGTACTGGAGATTTTGTAGCAAGGTAGAGTGTTGTTTTTTGTTGCTACAAAATCTTTGGTTTGTATAGCATATGGGGCCCTCTCTTTATTGTATTGTTGGGTTTCTTAATGGCTGATTGGGTAGCCAATACACACAGCACTGTGTGACCGACAAAAGGAGCATCAAGGGTCAAATCAAAGGCAGCCTCTCAGTTTTTTCCAGAGAAGGAAAGGGGGCAGTGGCTATTTCCATAGAGCCAAACCAGAGGAGCTGCTGCCATTTTCGGAGAGAGGGTTTGGATCAGAGATTGAAGGGAGAGGAAGCTAGGTTTTGGAGAACCAAGAGAGCTTCTTCTTGTGTGAGATCCATGATGAGTGTCTTGCTTTTTTCCTCTAGCTTGTAGATCTTGAGTCCCTTGGGTAGCTTTCCTAGTTTGGAGCTATATTGCCAAGGAGTGATCTAACTAAACGTGTGATTAATCCCTTGAGGAGCTCTACATGTTGTAGGGGCTTTGTTATCAAGGATTCCCACTTGTTTAAAAGTGTGAGTGAGCTTGGTGAGAGATCTAGGGTTAGGTCTTGTTACTTGGAGCTATTCTCTCTTTGTGGAGGAGGAGGAAGAAGAAGATGTCGGTGTATGGCTTGCTTAATCATTAGTGGAACCGAGTGTATTGGATGCTGGATGTAGGTTGTTCGCAACCGAACCAGGATAAATTTCTGTCTCTTTTGTGTTGCTCTTACTTTCGTATTATATTTGCGTGCTTACATTGTCTATCACAAGATTGTTGAGAGAGTTGGTTGTTGGTGACAACTCTCTCTTGTGCCCGTGTGGTGTTTGGTTTTATGCCTAGGTGACGCCTCGGTAGAATTCGGGCTTGGGACCGTTTTGTGCGCCATTGTGTACTTAGCCTAAGCGTTGGGGAGGTGCACAGGGATCCAACACTTAGCATTCTAGATAACACCAGGGTTGCAATGTCTAGTGATGTTTCTCTTTCTTGGGGGACCACTTGTGTAATGGGTCTCTCCATGATGGAGGTGTACTTGTGCATGTTTAATGGACAGATTGTTTTGCTACTCAAACTGTTGAACTCATGTACCACTCAGCTCATTTTCCTTTTATTAAAATGGCTATATCAGCCTTTCTTCTAAGCCTCACACTCTTAAGAGTGCTCAAAAACACACAAGGATATTTAAAAATGTGGAAATTCTATTGTATGTATTTGCTTTCAAGCATGCTTGGTTACAAATGGCCTCTCTTACTCTCGATTTATAGTTGATTCTCTCATACAATCAATGGTGTAGATGGTCCTCCATCATTGGGTAATAAATCCAAGACTCCATGTTGTCATCTTATATTACTCAACCTTGAAGCCTTGTGGCTGGCAGACATCATGTTTGTGGTTGGCCAAATGTTACGTTTTTTGTACCAGAATAAAAGTTAAATGGTTGTTGGTCCCGCAAAGTACTTTAAAATTGAAATAAAGCTGTTTGTTTTGAAATTAAGTTGCCAAAATTCTGGGTTGGAAAGTTGATTCTGATACTGTTTTGTGTCCTGCCGACATCCTCAATCTACTTCTCACCAGCATGTTTGTTTCTGAGATTTTGAAGGGAGGAAAAAGCTTGGTGTGATGCTTATGTACCCAGACACACACTCTCCTCTCTCTAAAAATGCCCCTGCCCGCCACCATGATTTCACGCTGCACCCCCTGTTGCCTTTTGTCGCTCTCCCATCACTCTCGTCGTTTTGACCCCGAGTATCGTTGACCCCAAGCCACCTCACACCCCCACACCTCTCCTGGTCATCGTTGACCTCAAGTCGTGTCGGTGCTTCTCATCGTCCCCTTAGCATCGTCGACGTCGCTTCTTGTAGCTAGTGTTATCAGGGTCACTGCCCTCTTTGTTCGTTTCTCCCCTCTCTCACTCAGGGAACAGTAAAACTCATTTTACTGTTACGGGACTGTTTTCGAGTTGATTTTCTTAAAATATAATTAACTCAAACATGCTACCCCTTGTAATTGTTGGATCTGGATCCTAGCCTAGAGGGGGGGGGGGGGGGGTGAATAGGCTAATAAAAAATTCTCGCGCAACCCACGAGAAATCACACGTAGTAATGAGCACAACCAGAGTAAATCAGAGACAATCACAAAGTACGCACAGATATACCCTGGTTCGGTCGTCCCAACGACCTACTCCAGCCCCCAAAGCAGACACTAGTATTGAATAGTGCAATGGTACAAAACCACAAGTTAGAGCACGCTCAGGGCACCCTCTACGTCTTTACACTCGCCAGGCTCTTAGTACCCCACTCACTGTGTTTTCTCTCACTATCAATCCTAGTAACGCTTTCTACCAGCTAGTCCCAAACTAGCTGGGTCCTACTTGTCTAGCCCCAACCAGACAAGTTCCAAAATAGTCCCCAAAAATGATAAAGTTTCCCCTACAAAAATCTACACACTACTACACAAAATAATGAACAGTAGAGTTTAGAAAGATCAGTTTGTATAGCGACGTAGTCTTCGGCAATCAGCACAGGCCAGATGTCGTCTGGCAAGTAGTAGAAGTCTCCTCGATAACGACAACTCAAGTTGCGGCTTCTCACTCAACAATAGAAGCTTGCGGCACTCCTCTTTAACCTTGGCAACTTACGACAGATGTGGCCTCCAAGCTTCTTTCTTCAAGTGCCTTTGCTAGTTGTTCACCATGCTGTCATTCATTAAAGCTTGATGCTGGTCTTGTATCATGCACACAAAAGCAAAACGGAAATGAGTTGCTTTAATAAAAAAAGACCAGCCCTCCCTTGTTATTATGCAAGTATTTTAATAGACACAAAATGTAACCAGCACTTCCCTTTATTCTTGTCCACAACTTTTGGCCCAGTGCTCTTGAGGAAATTAATTCGGCTGCTGCTTGGTTTTTGAGAAGTGTGGCCCTTCACCAAAAATAAAACCCAGGTTGAAGTCTAGAGCTCCTTGGTTCCAAACTTGCTGCTCTTAATGAAGCTTGTGGTTGATAGTTAACTATTCTTTCAGCAAAGCCTGCAATACAAATTGTTAGCACATAAATTGAGTTAGCCTCAAATTTCGCCCTGTGTGCTCTTGGAGATTCAAGGGGTTTAGAAATTTCGGCCGCTGCTTCCTTTTAAGGGCTCATGGGAATTTTTGGTGCCGGCTTGTTATTCAAGAGATGCACATGAAATTAAAACCAATCATCATTAAGAAAAGGAGATCCTGCAAGTAGACATAAAAGAGAGGTGTTAATAAAATATTAATAAAATCAAATGCTCTCTTGGTGCGTTCAAACCAAGGTCGGCTGCAAGGGTTACTTCAAAGGAGAGATGATAGATTCCTTTTAAAAAAATGTGGCCCCTCCTGGCTCCTATTTGTTTCGGCTGCTGAATATTTTGATGAAAAAAAAGCGGCAGACATAAAACACTTGTTTACAAAAGAGAATGCGGCAGATGCAAAGTGTCCTGGGCCTTGATGAAAAATTTTGATGGGAAGAGGCTTGCGGCAAGTGTAATTGAAGCTAGGGTTTTTGGTTGATGTTATTGCTATGGCCGCAGATCATCCCCTGTTTGGGATGGTGTTTATATAGGATTATGAGGGGATCAATGATGATCAAGGAGAATTCCATGATTAAAGGATTTTGAGATGTAGTAGGATTTGAATTGGAATTTGAATTGAATAGGGATACACATGATTGGAATAAATCTCAAATTGATTTAACCAAATCCCAAATAGATTCCATCTCCCTCCATATTGACCAAGTCAAATTGCTTTGTGTATAGATCTTTGACTAAGTCCATTAGCTATGTGCATAACAATTCCTCCAACACGTTGACTTAGTCATCTCTTCAAGAATTACAGTTTTGCCAATCCTGAAACATACTTGGCGCACATGTTAAATTGATTCGTACACGTTTGTCATCATCAAACTAAAGTTCCTAGATCGTTGCGTCTAACAGTAATTTTTATAATTGCATTCAATTTGAAATTTAAGTTTTGCATATGTGTAAGGACTGTCCACCTTGCAATACTATACAAAACACACTGGGGGTAGTGTAATGGCAATAATTGTGTAATTAAAAATTAGATTTGCAAATGCTGAATTATAAGTGCAAAAGGAGATTAATCCACAATTAAGCAAACGTAAACAAAGAGTTTTTACACGGGTTCCCCAACTTGGGTACATCCAGCCACACCAATATTCATTATTATCATACACAAGGTAGTTAATACAATCCTTACACAAGGGATACCCTACACAATGGATTTTGTCATACACAAGGACACATCAAACCCTACACAAGGGTTAGTCCTACACAAGGACACAAACTCCTACAACGGGAAAAGCTAACTCTCACAAATAGAGTTAGGGTTTCAAGTAAAAGATGAAACAAATAGACTCTTACCTATGCTTTGATGAGATGAACTTACTCAATAATGAATGCAAGACATGGAATAGGACCTCCAAGTGTTGAAATGTGCTTTGATTACACTTGGAGGATTTCCCTTGAGCTAGCTTCAATGCACGAAGAGGATTAAGGTTCAAATAAGAGAAATAGGAGTGGCTTATTGATTCTCTATGATATTCAATGAGAGAAAAAAATGGTTAAAGATCAAAGTTTTTAAATAAAGCAGTGGGAGATAGAAAATCCAAAATTTTTTATTCTAGAAATCATACAAGCATGGATCTAACTGCAAATCTAGAAATTAATACTGAGATAAAAACCATACATTTGCACGAGTACACTCATGTGCTACTCATAGATCAAAATCTCGTCCAGTAAAGACCCAAGCTCGCTTACCAACCAATGCCTTAAACGATTCACATTGATGATGAACTCCTTCATGATCTACGAGCCATCCAAAAACTTCAACTGCCTTCCCAAGCTTTGCTAGAGCAAGAGACAATGAGTAAAAAAACTTTATTTTGGTGCGAGAAATTTTTTTCTTTACTGAGGTCTGAATTTGTCTGCACAAGAGATCTGAGATGCTAGATCTTTAATCTCTTTCGTAGGGATTTCTTGTGTGTTGTTGGTGCTTTGGGAGGGCAAGAGAAGACCCTATTTTATAGTGATAGGGGTCATCCACATCTAAGAATTCGAATTGGATCTTAATCCTATCCCTAAACATATGAAGAAGATGACGACGTGTTTCATGATAAGTTCTAATCTCATTAGAACTCTAGATTTGATTCCAAATCTTATCCTAAAATAAGGTGGGTTTGTTAGAGAAAACTCTAAAGATGTAATTCGGATTAGATCCAACTTTTGAATCAAATCCCACACGAATCACAAACCCTATTCTAATCTGTTGGTCGTTAGTCAGCTAGCTAATACATGCTAATAGACTAATTACCGACAGAATTCAACTTATGCATCCTGCACCACTTAGTCGACTAATGAAAAGTCTACATTAGTCGAATAATCGGTGTTAGTTGACTAATGATTCTACATTGGTCGACTAACTGATGCATATGTTAGTTGAGCCTTTTTTCTTTAGCTGAATTGTTCGTGACTATTTACGATCATTTCTCTTATGCATTCACAACTCTTTGCGACGTGTTATGTCCTCTCAAATAATCACAACTCTTATGATCGATCTCTTGTATATTATATATACATAATGTTTTTCCTTCACTTTTCATGACGAGACATCTGTTTGGATCATGTGGATGGCAAACAAACACTAGAGGGAGGTGATTAGTGTTTCTTAAAATTAATGTTTAATTTGTTATGAGCGGGCTTTTGTAGGTCCATTAGTGTATTGGGTATCCACCCATTATGTAACCCTACTTCTATAAATACAGGGCAACGAGGTTCCGTAGCCTTCAAGCTTACAACACGTTATCAGCATGCTCAAAGCTGAGCCGAACCTCTGCCGACGGATGAATCACGACGCGAACGGGCTTCCTTCACCGAACGTCGCTAGATCCGGCGGGTAGGATCTAGAGGTAATTTTTATTCCCTAGATCTAAATTTTTATGCGCACACGATTAGATCTACATATTTGGATCAATATTGGTTAGTATAGATTGGATTTTTATCTCAGATCTGCATGCTAAATCAACCTTTTAATGATAAGTCGACGTTTTTATCGACAAAAATCAATTTTTATGATGAAAACGGCTGTTTTGAAGACTAAAAATAGTTTTTTTAAAAAATAAAAATCATGTATTTACCATCTTCTTTCCCAAAAAATTTCATACCCTAGTCGTCTCCATGCGACCAACAGCCACGCGCGTGCAAAAACCCCAAACCCCACGCGATCTATCGTCGCCTGAAGAGGCGGTGTGCAACTGCCGCCTCCGTCGACAGCAAGGGCTACCGCCCGAAGCGACAGCCACCGCTGCTGCCTCAGGCGATAGCAGGTGCTGCCGCCCCAGGCTGCCCGCAGCGGCAGCCGCCGCTGCTGCCTGAGGCAGTAGCAGGCCCTGCCGCTCGAATCGACAGCCACCGCTGTCGCCTCAGGTGGAAGCAACTGCCTTGCCTCCTGAAGCGGCAGTAGCAAACCCCCCGCCCCCTTCCCACGAGCGCGAGGCAAAACCCTAGCCGCCCGAAGCGGTGATCGGCCTGGAATGTAACCCTAGAACAACCTAGTTGTGGCGTGAATTACACGGAGATAAATCCCTAGCAACGGCGCCAAAAACATGACGCACCTGAAACCTACACCTAGGTTCCACCCGGCGGTGGCACGATCGCCAGGCATGGTATGGCCCCTAAGTTTCAATTCCGGGCTCAATCCGCAAGTGGACGGTGTCAAGTTGTAGTATAAATGATATCGAATCCCACAGGGACTATGATAGTGTATATGAATTCTCAGTTCACTTCTATATCTCGAAGTGAGATGGCTATCGGGTTGAGAGAGTTGATTAGGGTGTTGTTGTTATTTTACTAATAAAAAGGACTAGGACGTTAGAGATCACCGCTAATATCATCGGAGATCGACGTTGGAATAGAATCCTTACGTTGCATTAGGGTTAGGGGATTAATCTCCCAATTCGTACCACTCTCGTGGGTTAGAATTGTGAGCTATTTCGGTAGTTCTCGTTGTCGCAATGGCGGTAGCCGTCAATGTAGCGGTATAGTTCGTCGATGGATCCTCTAAAGGCACGAGCCGGGCATGGTCACGAGCCTTGGTTGGATCCACCGATTTCCCTATTCGAATCCCAAAGATACCCCTTAAGCGCATCAATTCCGCAGACCGTGGGCATCATCTCAGTGCGAGTTATCTAAGGATTACGTGGGATCGACCGAAATACTACCCTAGATTCCTAATTCAACATAGGGATCCAGATCTACGTCTTCCCCTGGGATCTTAGGGCTAACCCATCAACCCTAGAAAGGACTACTCACTCATGGCAATATTGGCGGATAAAAACATCATTTTTATGGAAGAAAACATCATAGGAATTAGTGAAATAAAGATAAAAAACTTACAGTGAGAGATGAAGAAAATAGACGAACAATAGATCCAAGAAAATTCCAGATTCCCAAACGCAAGAATGATAGAGCAACCAAAACAAATATCAATAGTTTTGATCCAGAATTCTTCAACAAAAATTAATTTAAAAAACTAACTAGAATTCTCCTAAGCTCCGCTCCAAAAAGTATTCCCCAAAAAACAGAAATGAATCGCCCCCAAATCGTATCGCAACTGCCAGCCTTCACTCCCCAAATCATGCCCAAGCCGCTCCAAAAATGTTTCCAAAGATAGCCTCAGCATTGTCGACCAAGTGGGTGACTCGGTCGAGCAATGCACTGCTCGGTCGGTCGCTCGGTCCGAGCAGAAGTGCTGCTCGACCGAGCTTGACAGGGAATCGAAAATCCCCAAAATCTTTACTCTGCTCGCACGGGCCGAGTCAGCTCAGCTCGGTCTGAGCAGAGGCTGACTCGGTGGCTGGGAAGTTGCTCGGGTCGTGCACTAGATTGATTGGGCTTCGGACTGAATAGCTGCTCGACCGAGCAGATGCACTGCTCGGTCTGAGCGATCCCCGTATTAGCTTCTCGTCTACACTTGCGTCTGCTCGGTCCGAGCAACTGTTCTGCTCGACCGAGCAGCCTGGGAATTTGCCTCCTGAAGCTGCTGAAGCTCCTCTCTCCCTCCTGCTCTCTCCTCCACTCCTCCCATGGCTCCAAAAACATGGCGAACCCTTGTAGAGCTTTGCCAACAGGCTCACGGGCATGTCGGATGTGTCCATACCCATGTCGGGTCCCAAATCGCTCCAAAATCCCTGAAAACTCATAAAACACTACGAAACTCGAATATAACGTTAGAAATGTGATATCGTAGGAAAATATAGGATTTGGATGCAAAAATGGTATGGAATGCGATGCCATGATGATATAAAAAAAGTAGAAAATATGGACATATCAAAATTCCCCAAGCTTACCTCTTACTCGTCCTCGAGGAAGACGAATACTAGGTACGCTGGGAGGAAAACAAAAGAAAATAAAAAATAAAAATAGCAAGAGGGGAGAATGGAAGTGGGTGGAGGATGCTAAGGATAATCGGTCAGATCTCAGGCCTAGGTAGTATATCACAATGCTCTGAATAGTAAACATACATGCTACTGGCAATTTCTAGTCTTACAGATCATATGTCTAACATGCAATACAGGCAAAAGATAGGGATCTACTGAAATAATGCCATCAACTCATATCAATCTCATGCAATCCATATAGTCTAGTATAAAGAAGTTGACAATGCACTTTTCAATCACAGATACACATGGAACATATAGAAATCACACAACATGCAATAGAGAATAGAAAAAGTCATGCTATTCAGTTATTCGTTTCGATTCATGAAAAATCCCGAAAAACTAAAGTATTTCGTAAAGTTTAAGTATTATGAAATCTCTCCGTTATGCACCATCTCCACTCTAATGTCACACTCACTCATGTGATCAGTTGGTTTATCCTCCCAAGCTTAACTTGAGGCGTTGCATCTAGGAATATGATATGAAAATTTTCTTCTTCTTCCCCGTATATATGATAGCTTCTAATGAAAGGATATAAAACAATTTTTATTCATTTTCTTTCTTTTTCTTTTCTTTTTCTCATATGAATATATACACTTTTTTCTTTCTTTCTTTTTTTGATAGAAGCTATACTTTTTCTTTTTGGGTTTGGAAAGTGAGATGCGGTAAAGATAGCTGTGGGGGTGTAACCAACTGATATGTAAAGAAATATAAAAATATGTGGAGAAGGAAAATAATATATCTCTCGGTTCACTCATAAGAGGTGCACAACGGTTTGATAAAATAATACCCTAACTAAACTCATGGATATTTTCATTCCTCTAGACGAATACTGAAAAAGCATGCAGCAATAGGTACAATGATATCATGCATGCAAACAACAGTGAATAAGATATAAAAACAGATGCTCCAAGTGTTCTAGTGATGCGTGAACCTATGTGCATTACCCAACATAGTGCTTACTAGATACTAATTCATGCATTTGATTTTCAATTCAATTCAAGCATTAAGTCAGATAGATCAGCAAATGAATGTGCACACATATATATAGTAAAACTGAAATTATCCTAATAGCATGTCAACAGATAGCAATCATCGTGAATAACTACTAAGGCTATGAGAGGTGTCATCATACGGAACATCCTTAGCATAAAAAGAGAAAAAGGCGGAGAAAATAAGAAAATGAAGAAAAAGAGATGCATGCATGGCAAAAAGTAGAAGATATGATGCAGAATGAGAAAAAGGAAAAGGAAGTGGAAAAGTGGTGAAAAAGTAAAATAAAAAGCTAAAATAGGGAAGAAAATGTAAAAGAGAAATAAAAAATAAAGCGGTATCGCTCATCCTAAGCTAAACCTAGCAGTGTCCTCAATGCTAAGAAAATGCTAGTAGGCGGGAGATGATGCTAAATAGGGTGGGGTGGGTAGGGGAATATAAAGTGAACTCTGTACAAAAAGAAAGTAAAATCATGATATGATACGATGCTGAATGAAATATGATGCATGTGGGGGGTCTCCTCCAAGCTATATAAGTGCAAGGCCCCGAACAGACAGATGAGCTCAATGAAAAGTGAGGGAGGCAAAACGGGTAAGGACGACATCAAGCAGAGGCGCCACCCTCTGGGGGTGGTGATGGGTCCCTCTGCTCTGGACCAGGTAGTATGGGAGGAGCAGTGGTGGTAATGTGAGGCTTAGCTGAATATAGCACTAGTGCAGACATAGGATCGACTGTGACGACCGACTCAGAAGTGGCAGGAGCAGGCTCTACAGAATCCTGGGGAAAGTGGAGCACTGAGTGGTGCAGTGGAGGTCACAGTGGCTGGCCTGGGTGGAGGGACATGAGCTAGGATCACTGGCGGTGGGCTGCGTGTCCTCAGAAGGTCGATGATGGATGTGTAGGAATATTATGCCCTCAAGGCCATTTATTCCTGTGTGAATAGCACAAACATCTTGTTCGAAATAACAGTAAGCTGTTTGGTAATAATTTATCTAAGTTATTTTATAATTAGATATCGACTTAGGTAAAGTCCTGAGACTTTATGCAAGGTCAAACGGGTATCAAGATGAGTATCTTGATCATGGAGAAACGTTTGACCGTCTGTAACATAAGTCTAAAATGTTTCGTGGTCGTAGATGTTTCGAGACAAGGATATCGAAACATCGGATAGACCATTGTGTCTTAGTCTTCACCGTTTAGCGGTGGCGATGATCTCATGATCGCTTGACTTGGCGAAGTCGAAGACGAGACACAGGTGCTCATTAGAATGAGTTCACTGAACGATCCACTAGAGTTATCATATGGTTATATTGACCAATCTGTCAGTGATAACTCTGAGTGATGATAGGCTAGTTGGTCTTTTGACTTGAGGTCATTTTAATAGACCTGTGCGTGAACGGTGCCACTTAGATCAACTGACCTATCTTCGAGGCAAGGCCTGTCGAAAGGTCTTTTGATTGGGTGTCACTTGAAACGAACTGTTGGATATGGAAGACGTTTGTACACCCTTATGGGGGATGTACGAGGGAATACGGACCTCGAACGTCACGTACACGAAGTCGTGTACAAAGGGAATCTGTTCCCTTGCGGAGAGGATCTCTGGATGAGTGGGAAAGTCGCATTATATATGCATAAGTGCATGCGACATATGGCTAATAAAGGGGGAATATCTTAAGCTTATGTTGTACCATGCATATGGTACAACTTAAGCTTATAATGTGCCATGTATCATGGTACACCTTAATTAAGTTGTTCCAAAGGAACAACTTACCCTAAAATAACTACCTTGGGGGCTATAAATAAGACCCAAGGGTAAGCCATTTCTTACACCTTTTGCATGAAATTCATGCATGCAACTTCATCATAGCGAAGCTCTGCAGAAATCCTTTCTCTTCCTCTATCCAAGTTCTTAATCTAAAGTAGAGATTTAGATTGTGGATTAGTAGCCTTACTCCGTTCGTGAGAAGACTCGATCCGTCGTGGCGAATCCGAAGGCGAAGTTCGTAGACTACCGTGCCGCATACGCAAGCGTAAGTCTAAACTTCATATTATCGATCCTAACTCTGTTTTGGCAGGATCCTACATTGGTATCGGAGCCATATGGGTTCGCCCCGGTCAAACCGTCGTCCCGTCGAAACTATGAACGAGTCGTTGTCTTTTTCACGAATGGGTCTCCTACTATTACGGATATAGTAGGAACGCTTCGTGACGGAGAGAACGCAGCGGTTGTTCTTTTCACGTTAGGGTCTCCTATCATTACGGATATGGTAGGAAATCTCCGTGACGGGAAGAACCGACCGTTCACGTAGTATGTTATTTTTCATTTTTGGCACACGGCCATTAGGAAATAACTAATTTCTCGACGAACGGGTGCTTCATCGACGAACGGGTGCTTCATCGAGGAAGATGATGGTAGTTATTTCCATCGGGTAAGAGGAAATTTGGTGCATGTGCACCATGGCCAAATGGGCTATGAAGGCCATGCACCCCCTCTCCCCATGCGGAGGGGGTTGGCTACGGCCAATAACCACCGGCGACCACCCCATCAAGGGGGTGGAGTGCATGCGGCCATCCCATGAAAGAGGGGAGACCGGCCATGGCTAAAGGGCCATGGCCGGGCAAGGCCAATAGGCCATGGCCGGCCACGGCCACGGCCAGGGAGCCCTGGCCGGCCACGGCCACGGCCAGGGAGCCCTGGCCGGCCACGGCCACGGCCAGGGAGCCCTGGCCGCGGCCTGGCCAGGCCAGGCCAGGGCCGGCCCTGGCCAGGGCCAGAAGGCCCTCGCCGCGGCCAGGCCAGGGCCAGGCCAGGGGCCCTGGCCCCCGGCCAGGGCCAGGCCGCCCTGGCCGAGGCCAGGGCAGGGGCCCTGGCCCCGCCAGGGGCCAGGCCGCCCTGGCAGAGGCCAGGGCCTGGCCGAGGCCAGGGCTAGGGGCCAGGCCGCCCTGGCAGAGGCCAGGGCAGCGCCCTGGCCACTGCCAGGGCCCGGCCGGCCAGGGCCGGCCGGCCGGTCCTGGCAGAGGCCAGGGCCGGCGCCCTGGCCTCAGCCAGGGCCTGGCCGGCCCTGGCAGAGGCCAGGGCCTGGCCGGCCCTGGCCGAGGGGGCCAGGGCCCCTGGCCGGCCAGGGCAGAGGCCCTGGCCGGGAGAAATTGCAGTTCGAAAATTGGTCGACCAATTTGGTGTCTTTGGTCGACCAATCCGACAGAAGGTCTGGGTCGATTACAAATTTGCCAAATGACCCATACGGAGTAACAAAAGGCCTTGGTCAAACTCGAATGTGTCGATTAGTCCATACGGGGCTAACCACAGTGCCGACTAGTTCATACGGGACTAACGTTTTAATGAAGTTTTTCTTTGGGCTCTACTCCTTGAAGACTAGCCATAGTGCTCTACTTCATGCGAGATTAGCCAAGTCATTGTGCTCTTCTCTACGGAGATTAGCCAATGTACTTATGAAATTGTGCTCTACTTCTTGAAGATTAGCCTTAGTGCTCTACTTCATGCGAGATTAGCCATGTCATTGTGCTCTACTCTACGGAGATTAGCCAATGTACTTATGACGTTGTGCTCTACTCTACGGAGATTAGCCAATGTATTTTAAATTTTTGAAAAATACGTTTTTCAAAAACGCTTTTCCGCTGCAAAGTACTATAAGAGTACTAACATTTGATAAAGTGAGGGAGAAATATTGAAAGTTACTCTAGATGGTGAATTTGAAACATAGTGACCTTTCCGACTCTAGAGTAACATCTTCAATATTTTTCGAAAGTAACTTATCAAATACTCGTTTTCCGCTGCTAGTACTATAAGAGTACTATTGTTTGATAAGTGATGGGGGAATATTGAAGGTTGTTCTAGATGGTGATTGGAATCATAGAGACCTTTTCGATTCTAGAACAACATCTTCAATATTTTTCGAAAGTAACTTATCAAATATAATATAATTCCAAGTGGGATTTGAATTTTTAGAACTATCCAAATGGGATACTCTATTATCATTTCAAGTGGGAGTTATATTTTAAGAATTTTTATGCAATGTTTTGATCGAACCTTCGGTTTTGTGTCTTTTGCAGCATTTTAAAAGTAAAATGTCTTCCGCTTCAAAGAATATCGTCGCTGAGTTAAACAAAGGTGAAAAACTCAACGGCGATAATTACAAACTTTGGTCCATTAAGATACAATACGTTCTAGAGGAGCAAGAAGTGCTCGAAACTCTAAAGAACGTTATGATTGAACCGGAGTTGGGCACTACGGCCCAACACCGAAGAGACAAGGAAGCTTTTGATGCTTGGTCTCGGAAGAATAAGATAGCGCACATTACGTTATTAAGCAGTATGGCTGATGACATAATGCGCATCTTCCGAGAACATGACCTAGCCATGGACATATGGTCCAAGCTAGAGGAGAAGTTCGGTGGCACATCGGTGTCCAAACTTCGCGCCTTAACTATAAGGTTCGATACATATAAGAAACGTCCAGATCATTCCATGGGGAAACATCTGCGACATATGGCGAACCTTATCTCAGAGTTAAAGGACGCAGGTCATGTGCTCACGGATGAGCAACAAATCCAAGCAGTCATACGTTCCCTACCAAATGGGTGGGATCAGATGAAGATGCATCTCACTCATAATGAGAGCATCAAGACCTTCAACGATGTTTCCAAGCACCTCGAATTAGAGGAAGAGCGGCTTGCGGCTGCCAAGCCAAGTGCAGAAGTGCACATGGTTGTTAGTTCCTCACACGGGGGAAAGAAACGTAAAGATCGTTCGAAGTCTTCTAATGAACGTAATAAGCAACCTGAGTCCACCAAGGAACCCAAACATAAGGGTGGGCACAAGAAATGGCACAAGAAGAAAGACTTGAAAAGGATCAAGTGCTTCAAGTGCAACAAGCTCGGTCACTATGCTCGTTCGTGTACGAGTGGAAGTAACGAGGTGCCACCGACCACATAGCAAAGGACAAACGGTCCTTCGTGGAGTATCACCGGATACCCCAAGGAATGAAGTGGATCAATGTAGGAAACAACACACGTGTTGTAGAGAAAGGCGTTGGGAATTGCAAGCTAGACTTGGACAACGGCCACACTCTCCTACTTTATGATGTTCTCTTCATTCCATATATTCAAAGGAATATTAATACTGTGGTAAATTTAATGGGTCTTGGTTATAATTGGTTCCTTCATGATTGTAATATGGACCTATTTTGTAATAATTCCTTTATTGGTACGTGGTTTGTATTATCAAAGGATTTATTGTAATAAGTACAATATATTTCCTCATGTAATGAAAATTTCCTTGTGACAAATTCTTTGACTAATGAGTCTAATATAATTTGTTGGCACGCAAGGCTTGGTCATATTGGACCAATGCGTATGGATAGACTTGCCAAACGTGGCCTTCCATCCAATGTTTCAAAGGTTGAAATGTCGACCCGCGAACATTGCCTTGTGAGGAAATCTTGTCGCAAGCCGTTTGGAACCGGCACAAAGGCCGAGGTTTCATTACAGCTTATCCATTCGGACATATGTGGTCCGATGAATGTCAAGACAAGACGCGGGAAGTCCTATTTCATCACTTTTATTGATGATTTCACCCGATTCGGTCATATCTATTTGATATCCCACAAAAGTGAAAGCACTAAACCTGCTTTAAAAACTATATGAGTTTAGTGGAGAATCAATTAGATCGCAAGATTGAGGTCATGCAAACCGATAGGGGCGGTGAATATCAATCAACAAGTTTAAAGGAACTTTGTGATGAAAAAGGCATAGTACATCATGTAACTATGCCTTATACTCCTCAACAAATTGGTGTTGCAGAAAGGAGGTATAGGACTTTAAATGAAAAATGGTCCGTTCAATGATAGCGCAAGCTAACTTGCCAATCACCTTTTGGGGTGATGCATTATTGACAACCGTTTTCATTTTAAACCGCGTACCCTCGAAATCAGTTAGCTCCACTCCTTATGAGTTGTGGAACCAAAGGTATCCTGACTTAAACATTTTTACCTTGAGTTTGTGCATTCAACGCACATATTTCCTCCCATAAGTATGGCAAACTTGGGCCATGGGGAAGGAAATGTATCTTTAAACGATACGCATAAAACTCCAAAGGTTATGTTTTTGTTAGTCAGGAAGACAATGGTGTGCTAATTGAGTTTGAGTCGAGGGATGTCACTTTCTTGGAAAACGAGTTTCCAAGACAGGGCGAGATAAGTCAGGACTTATCTCTATTTTGAGATTTATGATCAAAAAAGGATTACCTCATTCTAGTGGGAGAAATTCTTGGTGAAAACACAAAAAAAAAATTCTTTTCAACCTTCACCAATGGATTATACGAATGACGATTATCCTATTCCATACGGGAATAATGATCCAAGTGGGAGCAATTCTAACAACATTTCAAGTGGGAGTGATATTATAATTGATCTAAATTCGAGTCAACAAGGACTTGAAGAATCTCAAATATGCCGCATCATGCCCTGCAAAAGACAAATGGATGGAAGCGATGAAGGAGGAATTGAAATCCATGAAAGTTAACCAAGTCTGGGACTTAGTTAACTCACCCAGAGGACATAGAGCAATTGGGAACAAATGGGTTCTCAAGATCAAGCATAAGGCTGATGGCTCTATAGATAGATATAAAGCTCGCCTTGTCGCGAAAGGTTTTTACGCAACAGGAAGGGATAGACTACGAAGAAAACTTCTCACCTGTTGTGCGTTTTACCTTGATTCGCATGATTCTGGCAATGGTAGCTTGCTTATACCTCGAATTACATCAGATGGATGTAAAGACTGCCTTTCTCAATGTAGAATTGGACGAGGAGATCTATATGGAACAACCAACAGGGTTTGTAAAAGAAGGAAACGAACATAAGGTTTGTAAACTTCGTAAATCCATATATGGTCTTAAACAATCCTCGAGGCAATGGTATATACGATTTCAAGAGGTTGTCTTATCAAATGGATTTTCCATACTTGATGAAGATAACTACGTATATATCAAGAGGATTAAAAGCAAGCATGTTATTATGTCTCTATATGTAGTTGACATTTTAATAGCCGGAAATGACAAGGGCTTTGTGATGAGTATCAAGGCTTGGCTTTCATCAGTATTTTAGATGAAAGGCATAGGAAAAGCCGCATATATCCTTGGAGTTAAGATTTCAAGGAATCGTTCGAAGAAACTTCTTTCTCTTTCACAGGAGACTTATATAAAGAAGGTTCTAGAACGATTTAATATGCAGGACTGCAAGTCCATTGATATTCATATAAGCATATGCGATAATTTATATCTGGAATCGTGTCCAAAGAACCAAAAGGAAAAGGAAATTATGGAAAAAGTTCCATATTCCAGTGCAGTTGATAGTCTTATGTACGCTATGGTGTGTACGAGACCGGACATCTGTTTTGCCGTTGGAAATGGTAAGCTGTTACCAATCCAACCCAGGGCAAGAACACTGGAAAGCGGTTAAGAGGATAATGCAGTATCTTAAAGGAACTGCAGATTTGCAAAAAACTATGATAAAACCAAGAAGGTAGACATAAGGTACATATCTACGCATGAGATGATAGAGGATCAGCTTACGAAAGCGATCCCCAGAAATGTGTTTTATAAACACTTATCATCCCAAGGATTGCGTATGAGCTGAGTTGTACCAATATATATTCCCATGTCTAAGAAAGATCAAATTTAATAAAAGAATAAGTTCTTTTTCAAACATTGCATATGAATTTCTTAAGAAATGTTTGTGTACATTTTTGAAATCTCAGCTGAATTGTGTGTATGTCGGACAGATAAAGGTTGGCTCTCTCACATGAGCAACCGCCTTATCTAATCAGATGGATAAGATAGAGATGAGACTAGTTTAAAGTCAAAATCATTAGACGAATGATTTAGAGTCATGACTTAAACGAGATAGTCGAATGAAAGATCTGCATCATATGGATGCTTACAAAAGATCTGAGATCTGTATCACAAGGATATTTGAAAGAGATCTCGTAGGATTTTTTAAATCCTATCTGTCTTATGCAGGATGAGAGTCCGTGAATATTTCACGAGTAGTAAAGGGACTCAAAAAGATAGGCACTGTGGTGTCTAAACTTTACATCCGTACAACATCATTAAGACATACTCTCCCTGGGAAAGGAGTGATGTTGTAATACGTGTTCATACCACGTATGCATTTCGACCACTGAGTTAGTAGCAATAGTGTTTGCTATTATGTGAGACTCAAAGGCCATATGGGCCTTAACTCTTACCCTCAAGGACTCCAATTGGTTCCTTTAGATTTGACGAGATGATCGCTATCTTAGCGTGTTACTTATGGGCTATGATAATTCGGCTCGGCGGGGCACGTTAGAAAAGCGAATCAAGTCAAGATCAGAAGGTTCGCAAGAAGAGGAAGATTGATTTCATATTCACATTTGGACTTTAATGATTCAAAGCTGGCCAGCCAATTGTGATCCAGATGGGATTCAATTGTTGAATATAAAGTATAAGAAATGTGAAGAAATAATCTAGGGTAAAGCATGCGTTGAACTACTCAACTTTGCACCTTCGAGGTCGTTGTGTATCTCTAACAAGTGCACAACAACAGACTCTACGCGCATGACGGTCGCACGGTCTATTTCTCGGTATGATAGATGAAAGAACTAAGGGAAAGACGTTCTCTTACAATCCCCTCAAGTGTGAGTGGGAGATGTTGGATATGGAAGACGTTTGTACACCCTTGTGGGGGATGTACGAGGGAATACGGACCTCGAACGTCACGTACACGAAGTCGTGTACAAAGAGAATCTGTTCCCTTGCGGAGAGGATCTCTGGATGAGTGGGAAAGTCGCATTATATATGCATAAGTGCATGCGACATATGGCTAATAAAGGGGGAATATCTTAAGCTTATGTTGTACCATGCATATGGTACAACTTAAGCTTATAATGTGCCATGTATCATGGTACACCTTAATTAAGTTGTTCCAAAGGAACAACTTACCCTAAAATAACTACCTTGGGGGCTATAAATAAGACCCAAGGGTAAGCCATTTCTTACACCTTTTGCATGAAATTCATGCATGCAACTTCATCATAGCGAAGCTCTGCAGAAATCCTTTCTCTTCCTCTATCCAAGTTCTTAATCTAAAGTAGAGATTTAGATTGTGGATTAGTAGCCTTACTCCGTTCGTGAGAAGACTCGATCCGTCGTGGCGAATCCGAAGGCGAAGTTCGTAGACTACCGTGCCGCATACGCAAGCGTAAGTCTAAACTTCATATTATCGATCCTAACTCTGTTTTGGCAGGATCCTACACGAACGAGGCGAATAATGACCAAGAGAGGATTCGTCTCTCCCGGTCAATGGGAGTTAGTGTCGTAGAGTTAGTTCGGTCTTTAGTAAAAACTCTGCGCAGAGTATGTTGGAAAAGTCCAACATTTATTGACTAAAGATTGATCGAAACTAACCGGAGTCATGTTATTGGGGTTGACAGTTTAACCGTACCCCAGACTTGATCTGCACGACACAGTTTAGACGAAAAGACTATAACTACGGAATTCATCACGGGAACAGTCAGGGTGGTCCCGACAATACTGATCGCGCCCCGGATACACGTCCCAGAGCGTCGATTGTAGTTTTACCGCAAGCGCACGGCGTAGTGGCGAGCGGGTATCGAACACGAGGAGGTGGTGTTGGTTCCAATCTATCCTAGGTTGGTTTGACTACGAATGTTTTATTGGTGGAGATGGTTATGGTATGATGTAATGGCAATGGTGGTGGATGTCGGTGTCGATGATAAAGAAATCGGTTCGAATATCGATTCAAATACAATATAATAAAAGAGGGAATTTGCCTTACGGCGATCCTGTCACAATCGTTGGGCAAAGTATGGGGATATAAAGCCAAATAAAGACGTCTAGGGCTAGGGAATTCCCACTACGGATCGTCATACATCATCGTAAATAGTGAATCTCAATATTACTAGACTTGTGTTGAGGTGAACTAGTCGTAACTGAATAGAGAACCAAGCTCACGCTCTCGCGCTATTGCCGGTCTATAGCAACCTAGATTAGGGCCCAATCTCTTGCAAACCCTAACCTAAGCCGCTAGCATGAAGATCGACATCATCGTCCAATCGCTCCTCGAGCCCACTCTCGTGCAAACTCGAGTTACGATCTAGGTTGTGATAGTTCGTATTCGTCCAATCTCTTGCAAACGGATATGGGTATAGATTTACAATTAAAAATCCTAGCTTTGGTCCAATCTCTTGCAAACCAAGTCTAGAGAAATCCAATTGTAAATCTAAATCGAATATCTAGGCCTTCCCATCGATTAGAATCCAATCTCTTGCAAATCCCAAATCGATGGAAATCCCTAGCTATCCGTAGTAAATCAATCACAACCTAACCTCCTAGCAATTCTAGCAATTTAGAAATTCATTCATCACAAATATGAAATTAGATCCATAGGGTTCATCCCCAAACCCTAGAACAACAAATCTACTCTAGCATAGCAATAAGGATATATGAATCAATAAAAATCATTGCTTGCATACAAAAAGATAGAAAAACAAAGATTCAAATAAAAAGAAGAAAATACTTAGCTTGATGAAGATCTTCAATCCAAAATACAAGCTTTTAGATCCAAGAGGGGGCCTAGGGCATGGCCTAACCTCTAAAATAATCCTAAGAAAAACATATGGGGAACTAACAAAACATAATGGGGATCCCCTCTAATG
Organism: Scilla litardierei; assembly: GCA_030789695.1. Lineage (NCBI taxonomy): Eukaryota > Viridiplantae > Streptophyta > Magnoliopsida > Asparagales > Asparagaceae > Scilla > Scilla litardierei. Next base: position 50,140,814 of record CM061137.1, on the reverse strand, counting down.
GTGGCTACAAACCCCTTAAATACTCCCCCAAAACCCTAGCAAGAAACCCTAGAAAACCCCTCAAATTCGTGCCCAAAAACAGCCCAAACCGCAACTTAAAATCTGGGCCCAGGCCGCACTCGGCCGAGTGGAACATGTGACTCGGCCGAGTGGAAATTCCAGCACTGTAGCGTCAACTTACAGAAATTCCCCAGATTTCATCCGACCTCCGATTGGCGCGTTCTTGGCGGCGTTGGAACCGTCATGAAGTCTACTATCCATAAAAAATATGAGAAAAATAATTTGGTTGCTGGAATGATATCAGATTTCAAAAGAGTGGGAGACTATCTGAAAATCTGGGCGCTGCGTGTCCTCGGCATCACTCGGTCGAGTTGACTTCTCTACTCGGTCGAGTGGGCTTCTCTACTCGGCCGAGTGATAGACCCTGTAAAATTCTAGTAAGTCAGGGGTCTTGGGGGGTCTGTCTTCGGAGGTGACTCGGCCGAGTGGCTTTACTCACTCGGCCGCGGGGCATTCGGTAATCGGCCGAGTCGGAACCCTCAATCGCCTGACGGATTCCAGTAAGTCTGGGATTTTTTCCTGCCGTCGTCGTGATGCCACTCGGGCGAGTGGTGTCTCCATACTCGGTCGAGTGGGATGGCGATGCTCGGTCGAGTGCACGCTGATACTCAATCTACTGCGTGTCCGATCTGGCCGGCCGAGATGGCTTCTTTGCTCGGCCGATTGACTCATTCACTCGGCCGAGTGGCATGCTGAAAATGCCCAATCTTCTCTGTTTCTCCTCCTTGTCGCTCCTACGGAGTTCCTTCTTCTTCCACCCGTCTCCCATCGCCGAATAGCCCTGAAAAGAGCCTTGGGTGACGCTCCGAAGTGGGTGCAAGTCCCTTAAGCTCCTTTTTGCTCCCGATCGCTCCATATTTCCTGAAATCCGACAAAAACAAGAAATAGTGAAAAGTAACGCAATATCGTCGAATACTCGTGAAAATCGCAATATGAGCAATCGAAATGGCGTGAAAACATGCGGGAAAAAGGTGTAAAATATGGAGTGATCAAAATCCCCCAAGCTTGCCTCTTACTCGTCCTCGAGGAAGAAAAGTAGAGAGACGAACTCGGGAGATGAAAACAAAGAAAATGAAATGGAAAAGAAAGAACACGAGGTGGAAGGGGTCGCTAGATTATTCTCTCAGATCTCAAGCCATAAGCTACACATCAGATAACTTGGAAAATACGAATCGCATGCTATAAGGATTTCATATCTTACATAAACATGGTACTTGCAAGCTTTTAAGAACAACAAAAGGGATTCTCTAAATTCATACAATCAATTCATATCCACGTCACGCATTTCATAGGATTTAATATACAAATATTGGCAATGCACTTTTCAATCAAAAGTTATAAATGAAGCATATAAGATACACACCAAGCATGCAATAGAGAATAGAATAAGAGTCATGGCGTTCACATATTTATTTCAAATCATGAAAAATCACCATATCTAATATATTTTGCAAAGTCTAAGCATTATCGAATATTCCCATTCATGCACGTCTCCACTCTAATGTCATACTCACTCATATGGTCAAATGAATTCACCCCCCAAGCTTAGCTTGAGGCTTCACATCTAAAGGAATATGATAGTGGAAAATGGGATTTTTGCCATAATGAGATAGATAAACCTTTTTCTTTTTCTTTTGGAACTTTTTGTTTCTCATTTTTCTTTTTGGATTTTTGTAGGAGCAATTTGATTTGTATTTTTGGTTTTTGGCTCCTTTTTGGCTTTTTGGACTTTTTGGAGCTAACTTTTTCTTTTGTGGGGATTTTTGGGAAATAGATGCGATATAAGTAGCTTTAGGAGGTGAACTCAAGTGACATGTAGAGAATAAAAAGATATATGTGGAGAAAGAAATAATGTAACACTCGGTTCACTCTAAGATGTGCACGAACGGTTCAATAAAATAATACTTCAACTAAAACTCATATGTAAGCATGGATATTCTCAATCATCTCAATAAAAAGTGAAGTCAAGCGGTAAAGCGCACAATCATATTAAGCATGCAACAGAAGGTGAATAAGACAATAAAACTGATGCTTCAGATATACTAATGATGCGTGAATCTTGGTGCATTTCCAACAAAAGCATACTAAACACTAATCCATGCATTCAGTTTCAATTAATATCATGCATTCATGTAGAGGAATCATCAAAAGAAATAGATTTGCAAGCACATGTGAATATCAAGACTATGGAATACTCTACGTAGCATGGCAAGGAATAATAAGCATCGTGATGGCTACTAAAGCAATAAGAGATATATCATCATACGAAATTCATCTAATGGAAGAAGAGAAAGGAAAATAAAGAAATAAAAAAAATAAAAGAGGGGAAAGAAAAGAAAAAACAAGCACACAACATGATGCATGAACACACATAAAAGGAAAATAAGATGGAAAAATCAAAAAGATGATGCAAAAAATTTTGAAAAATTTTAAAAACCCTAAAATAAAGTAAAAATGCAACTAATGCATCTAAATGGCATGGAAATGCACTCCCCCAAGCTTAAACTTCACATTGTCCTCAATGTGATCATAAAATGAAAAATATGAGGAACAACGATAAATATGAGGGAGGTGAATGAAAAATGATGAAATGAATGACATGAAATCCTAATGCAACTACATGCACATACAATGATGCATGAGAGCGCTTTCCCCCAAGCTTATACCAAACAATCCTATTCAAGTGACTTGACCAAAAATATCACGGCTTCACTAAGCGATATCAAGTCAAACAAATAAGAAAGTGAGGTTTCACTTGAACGAAATGCTCGATGGTGGTGAGCAAAAGGATGTGACACATCAAAATATGAAGAGGGGAATTAATATATATAATGGGTTTGGGGTGTAAATGATTATTGTGGCCGTCATATGAGGTGATATTTATTCAAGAAAATCTATACGGTCCTCTCGCTATCGAGAGAATTCGTGTTTATTTAAAGCATAAAAATTTCTACACTACTGGATTGATATCACCTATAGCAAAAGGCGGATCCAGTATCTTTGCCGGTGCAGGCAAATGCTCCAACTGCTCTTTCCGTGGCTCTGCCAGATGCGTGTGTCCACGGACTCCATCAGACTCCAGCAATGCGGCTCCCAGCACCTCTCCAAGGACTCCACCTGTACCCTGCAAGAGATAAGCCGCATCAATCTGATGTGGATAATTCTTCCCCAAAATAAATGTATTCCAAAGAGGGTCATCACCATAAGTATTTAAAATTAAAAACGGTTGACAACACTTCCCTGGAAATAAATCTCTACTCTCGTGTACCACAACGATAAACTCCTCGTTGTTCTCCTCAGGTTGTTCAGGTAGCTTGGGCATATAAGCGTGGGTCTCCTCAGGCAACTCCTCATCATCATCAGACTTATCCCATCGCACCTCCTGATCATAGTCAATAGCATCCATGGGTGCTAATTCCTCGCTCTCCTCCTCGTATATGTCCCATCGTACCTCTTGATCATAAGTATGTGTATCCTGAATGGGAGCCATAAGCTCCATGGGATCGTCCTCTGTGTCAGTGGAAGGGTGGTCCTCTAAGGGATGCTCAGCCTCTGTAGAAGGTGGGGATGGCTGCGGTAGCTCGAAAGGAGGGGGGCACAATTCAGGCTCCATCTGTGTGTAGATGTCATCGTCCAAAGTCACGTCCTCCTCGATGGTCTGCTCCGCTACTATAGGCATGACCTCCTCAATAATATCCTCTAATGGTATAGGCTGCTCTGACTCAGGTGGGTGGCAGGGGGAGGCGACGGCGGCACAAGGTGGTTCTATAGGCTCATGTATCTCGACCGTGGTGTAAAAATGGGTCTTGTGTCCCACAACTAGAGCATAGACTCCATCATCAATTGTGCCTGTGGAAGAGATACAATGAGTAATAAAGTTTTGAAATTCAAGCTCAAAAGGATCACCAGCCGTTATTGTCAATGGACCGGAATCTCGAACTACGTCAACAATGTTTCTCAATAGGTCCATGTATGTGTCCTCCTTCGACAGCTCAGATGTCTCTATTTGTGGAGTGTTGATGGTGTAAAGGTGGACATGATCACCTTCAAATGAAGCATACACTCCATCTATGATAGTACCTGCACTAGAGACATTAGCCATAACAAAATCGATGAATACTTGGTCGTATGGTTTACTTACCGTAACGGTTAGGGAACCGGTAGATTGAGCATCATCTATCATTTTCTCCAAGGCTGCTGCCAACTGCAGATCACTAAACTTCCCCACTTGCATCCTCTTCAGAAAATCACGTGACGGTCCCTTTAGCCTTCTAGTGAAGATATCAAATAGCGTGGAGCCATTCCACTCATGGTCTGACTCCGTCTGGAACATTCCTAACATTCCTTCAAACCTAGACAAGGCTTCCCCGAAGGATTCTCCATCAGACTGATAGAATGTAGCGAGATATATGTAGGATTGTATAGAGCCCGCTTGCATTTTCCTTAGAAGCGACATCGCTGCAACAACTGTACCTGATCAATCAAAGTAAACAACCTGGAAAAGACGTCAGTGGTACAAAGAGAGATAAAGATAATAATAGCAGGTGGTGCGAAAAAATCTCTCTCAATGTTTTTTTTGATTTTTTTTTGATTTTTTTAATGTAATCTAATCAACCTAATTGTGATAAATTGGCACCCAACGGGAAACACCTCCCCGGCAACGGCGCCAAAAACTTGATCGCGCCCCGGATACACGTCCCAGAGCGTCGATTGTAGTTTTACCGCAAGCGCACGGCGTAGTGGCGAGCGGGTATCGAACACGAGGAGGTGGTGTTGGTTCCAATCTATCCTAGGTTGGTTTGACTACGAATATTTTATTGGTGGAGATGGCTATGGTATGATGTAATGGCAATGGTGGTGGATGTCGGTGTCGATGATAAAGAAATCGGTTCGAATATCGATTCAAATACAATATAATAAAAGAGAGAATTTACCTTGCGGCGATCCTGTCACAATCATCGGGCAAAGTATGGGGATATAAAGCCAAATAAAGACGTCTAGGGCTAGGGAATTCCCACTACGGATCGTCATACATCATCGTAAATAGTGAATCTCAATATTACTAGACTTGTGTTGAGGTGAACTAGTCGTAACTGAATAGAGAACCAAGCTCACGCTCTCGCGCTATTGCCGGTCTATAGCAACCTAGATTAGGGTCCAATCTCTTGCAAACCCTAACCTAAGCCGCTAGCATGAAGATCGACATCGTCGTCCAATCGCTCCTCGAGCCCACTCTCGTGCAAACTCGAGTTACGATCTAGGTTGTGATAGTTCGTATTCGTCCAATCTCTTGCAAACGGATATGGGTATAGATTTACAATTAAAAATCCTAGCTTTGGTCCAATCTCTTGCAAACCAAGTCTAGAGAAATCCAATTGTAAATCTAAATCAAATATCTAGGCCTTCCCATCGATTAGAATCCAATCTCTTGCAAATCCCAAATCGATGGAAATCCCTAGCTATCCGTAGTAAATCAATCACAACCTAACCTCCTAGCAATTCTAGCAATTTAGAAATTCATTCATCACAAATATGAAATTAGATCCATAGGGTTCATCCCCAAACCCTAGAACAACAAATCTACTCTAGCATAGCAATAAGGATATATGAATCAATAAAAATCATTGTTTGCATACAAAAAGATAGAAAAACAAAGATTCAAATAAAAAGAAGAAAATACTTAGCTTGATGAAGATCTTCAATCCAAAATACAAGCTTTTAGATCCAAGAGGGGGCCTAGGGCATGGCCTAACCTCTAAAATAATCCTAAGAAAAACATATGGGGAACTAAGAAAACATAATGGAGATCCCCTCTAATGGTGGCTACAAACCCCTTAAATACTCCCCCAAAACCCTAGCAAGAAACCCTAGAAAACCCCTCAAATTCGTGCCCAAAAACAGCCCAAACCGCAACTTAAAATCTGGGCCCAGGCCGCACTCGGCCGAGTGGAACATGTGACTCGGCCGAGTGGAAATTCCAGCACTGTAGCGTCAACTTGCAGAAATTCTCCAGATTTCATCCGACCTCCGATTAGCGCGTTCTTGGCGGCGTTGGAACCGTCATGAAGTCTAATATCCATAAAAAATATGAGAAAAATAATTTGGTTGCTGGAATGATAGAAGATTTCAAAAGAGTGGGAGGCTGTCTGAAAATCTGGGCGCTGCGTGTCCTCGGCATCACTCGGTCGAGTTGACTTCTCTACTCGGTCGAGTGGGCTTCTCTACTCGGCCGAGTGATAGACCCTGTAAAATTCCAATAAGTCAGGGGTCTTGGGGGGTCTGTCTTCGGAGGTGACTCGGCCGAGTGGCTTTACTCACTCGGTCGCGGGGCATTCGGTAATCGGCCGAGTCGGAACCCTCAATCGCCTGACGGATTCCAGTAAGTCTGGGATTTTTGCCTGCCGTCGTCGTGATGCCACTCGGGCGAGTGGTGTCTCCATGCTCGGCCGAGTGGGATGGCGATGCTCGGCCGAGTGCACGCTGATACTCAATCTGCTGCGTGTCCGATCTGACCGGCCGAGCGGGCTTCTTTGCTCGGGCCGAGTGACTCATTCACTCGGCCGAGTGGCATGCTAAAAATGCCCAATCTTCTCCGTTTCTCCTCCTCGTCGCTCCTATGGAGTTCCTTCTTCTTCCACCCGTCTCCCATCGCCGAATAGCCCTGAAAAGGGCCTTGGGTGACGCTCCGGAGTGGGTGCAAGTCCCTTAAGCTCCTTTTTGCGCCCGATCGCTCCATATTTCCTGAAATCCGACAAAAACAAGAAATAGTGAAAAGTAACGCAATATCGTCGAATACTCGTGAAAATCGCAATATGAGCAATCGAAATGGCGTGAAAACATGCGGGAAAAAGGTGTAAAATATGGAGTGATCAAATACTCATGTCAATGAGTTAACCACATAATGATGATTCCTGAAGCAGGGACGGCAACCACTGCTCGTGGTCACTGCCGTATAGGGCTTCGAGCCCAACCTGTTGTAAGGGTCAGGCTGTAGGGTCTCACACAGAGTGCAACGCTTCGTCTAGTAATAGGTAGAAATTAGTTAGGGAGAATATTTTGCATTTTTGATGCAAGGGATGAAATAATTGCATTTGATGCAATATGATAATTTAAGCTTAGATAGGGACTATTTTGCATTTGATGCAAAAGCGATTAAATGTGTATTAAATTGTTTAATACAATATTTAATAATATAAACGCAAGGAAAAGTTCACGGGTAAGACGGGAATGTCCAGGTCTAGACCCAGGTTCGAACGGCGTCCAAATCGGACGCCAGATAATCAAGTTATGCCCAAAACAGTCCAAAGGGTCAGATCAGGTCAGACCAGGCAGACCAGCCCAGTCTAGACCTGGTCTGGCCTGCTGGCCAGACCCAATAAAACCCAGGCCGGCCTGGGCCTGGGCACCCAGACCCGCCTGGGCCTGGGCGCCCGGCCCAGGCCTAGGCCCGGGCGCCTGAGCGCAGGCCCAGGCGGCCCAGGACGCTTGGGCCCTGGGCGCCCAGGCGTTCTGGGCCGGGCGCTTGGCCCGGCCCAGGTGCCCGCCTGGGCGCCAGGCATCAGGCGCCAGGCGCCAGGCTGGCGCCTGGGCGCCAGGCGCCAGGCGCCTGGGCGCCAGGCGCCTGGGCGCCCGCGCCCAGACTTGGGCGCCCGTGCCCAGGTCTGGGCCTGGGCGCCAAGTCAGCAGATTTTGAATCTGTGGGGCCCACTTGTTAGGCCCCACCAATGGGTGTAGAACCCTAGGTTTACTGGGCAGTTTTGACGGCTGATTTTAGTCGAAAATCAAGCCTAGGGCTGATCTTTGGACACTCAATTGGAGGGTCAAACGAACTCCGATTGACGAACGGTTTTTTCCTATGCGTTCACCGTTGAACGCTTGTCGTATTGATAGGTTGTATCGATCTTGAAGCTCAACGGTGAGTGAGTTAAAATTCACGGAAGTTTGCACTTTGTGAAGTGCAAACTAACTTGATTTTAATTAACTCATTTTTAGTACCACATCGGATTTTGAGAAAAGGGGAGAGTCCGCCGCCTATATAAATAGGGGTCTCCCCCCTTTCTCAAAACTCGTCCCAAGCTCTAGATCTGAGCGGCTCTCGTAAATGTTGGAGCACGCTCGGATCTAAGCTTAAATTAATATTTTCTCTTCTCCCTAAATTTCTTCCTTACTCCTGCGGGCTCTAGCAAAGCCACAAAGGAGTTCGGATTCTGGATCCGAAATCTAGGCGGAGATTTCACTCGCGTGAAACTTTCTTCGGCGCGTGGTTGGCTCGGTGGCACGGGGATTGATCGCCTCGGGATGCGGAGCGGTTCGAGGAGCGGTTTGGGGAGCGGTTCAAGGAGCGGCTCGGCGTGGGGCGGGAGCAGCTCGGAAGACGGCGCGGAACATCTCTCCTGCTCCAGGGCTGAGATTCCGGGTATGTGGTTAAAGTATTTTATTAGCATTAGTTTAGTTTAATCGCAGTAGGCTAGATCCTTCTTGGGATGGTCAGATCCATCCCAAGTCGGCATAGATCTTGGCATAGGGTCTTGGACATTAGGGCTAAGTTAAAAATTGTTTTTAACTGCATGTTAATTAGTTAACATAGTTTTTCTTCCGCTGCTATTGTTTTTCTGTCTATGTTCCGTCCGACTTAGGACGGGACTAGAGTTTTTTGTGCCCTAAGGGACCGCCAATCCCCAACAGTGGTATCAGAGCCTAGGTTTGCGTAGTCAATCTAGGTACTGCGATTTCATTAAACTTGTTAATGCTTTTAAATACTTTTAAATTTTTTAAAGTTATTAGATAATTTTAAAAATGTTTTTGAAGTTCAAAATTCTATGTGATAAATTTTTGAACATGAAAATTTTTAAAATGACGTTTTAAAATTTATGTGATAATTTTAAAACTAATTTTAAATATTTAAAAGTTTAAATTTATTTTGGATGCCTAAAATTTTTTTATATGATAAATTTTTAAGCATGGAAATTTTAAAATGGTGTTTTTTAAATTTATGTGATAAATTTTAAAATTGATTTTAAGGCTTTAAATTTATGCGATAAGTTTAAAATGTTTTAGATGTTTAAAAATTGTATATGATAAATTTTTGAACATAGAAAATTTTTAAAAGTAATGTTTTAAATTTATAAGATATTTTTTAAAACTGAATTTAAAAAAAATCTAAAAATTGTTTATGCGATAAACTTAGTTTATTTAATTGTTAAATAGATATACACTTTCATTTTATGTTGATAAAATTAGTGTAGCTTTATTTTAATGGCTTGTTAATCTTGTCCCTTATTTGATAACACAAGACAACCCTTTAGGTTAACCATTAAAAATGATTAAAATTTATTACTTGAATTTTAATGACATGCTATGTTTTAATAAATCATTAACAACAATATTAAGACCTAATTCCTGATTAGGGTAGTCCTTTAAATGATTTTTCAATTCTAATTGTTATAATTAATTTTCATTAAAGGACTTCGCTTCTAGCGTTGTTAATAAAATTTATTAAAATCCTAATAACGATTAGGATAACACGTGAACCTTATAGTTGATAAGGACTTAATAAAAGTTATTAAACAAATCCTAAAATTTTGAATTTAAGGATGCAACTAGTTGATAGGATTAATTAATTGTTAATAAAAGCTGTTTAGTCTATGGCATACATACAAAAATGACAAGCTTCATTCAATGGACCATGATCCAGTCAATGTGCTTGGCTAAGAGTTCTGGGTCAACCCTTGCTAGTCCAAGGGGTAGTGATCCTGGCTTAGTCAATTCCCTGGCTGAGTTCCGCTGGACCGCAATGTCGCGAATCATGATTGTATGACACCATGGACTATATCTAAGTCAAATACGTTAATGATCTTTTTCAAGATTAGCCGTAGCCCTCCTTGTTTTAGGGGTTAGCAACTATAGGGCCCGTGTTACAGTTGTTGAGATACACTCAAGCTGTGACATGGCAACCTTGTAGAAACCAACTTCTTAAATACATAAGATGTAGTCTAAGACCTGACCCAAACCGACGTGTCGTGCATACACCGAGCTGAGGGGCAAGTCAGGCTAGACATGAAAACAAGGGTCCGACTAGACTAGACATTGTGATTTGGATGAGCACACTCATGATCACGAATGGCTAGGGGCAAAAACCGATTAAGAGAGTCATATCCAATATGATCGATGAAGAGTCATCTTCCGATCGCAGAGTCAATCAACTTGTTGAGCTACACTCAAGGTTGTTTAGACTCAAGGTGATTGGAACTCTTACCCATTAATTTTTAATTCGATTAAATCGTTCGTTATTAAGCTTTAAAACGATCGTAAAAATAGTGGGAGGATATAGATAGATAAAAGCCAATCTACCTATATTTAATATTGAACATATGCTAAAACTAGGGCAAGACTATGTTTACCGTAGGAATTAAAATATAATATTTTAATAAGTTAATTGGTCAAAAGTTAATTAATTGAATATCAAGTTAAATTCTAATTGATGTAATTAAACTATATTCTCATTGACATTAAATGACCTTCTAAAGAATAGACTTAAGAAATATGATTTCATTAAGTTCTGGGTCCAACAAATAAATTAAAGCTACATGTCACTCGTCTCTATATGAGGCAGCTTGAACATATAGGACATTCAAAGTATGTTTCTCCCTACAACTTGTCGAGCTACCCTCAAGGTTGTATGGACAAACAATTTTGATCCGCAAAGTTCGAAAATTCGATCAAACCGTTTGAGTCGAATACGAGTGCATGAGCGGTGCAAGACTATGTATCCCAACCGGATCTTGAGACAAGCAACTTCTTGAGCTACACTCAAGATTGCAAAGCTCAAGCGTTTGGATACATAAGTTGCTTGCATAGCTATTTATTTATGTTGATATCTAAATGTGATTTAGAAAAGGAAGAAGGCACTTCGGAAAGTCAATTGAGAAAGTTAGTTTAATTTATCATTAGTAAAGGCATAAGTAGGAGGAAATGAAAATGTGACATATTTTGATGTCACGATTTAAGAATAAATTGTTATACAAAAGACGTTTAACACATTTTGACGAATGTCGTCACATTGCTTCTGAAGTAATGTTTTGTGTTAAGTAATTTGTAAATAACTAAATATATATTTGTTGATATATAAATACACAAGATAGTAGCAAACTTATATGGTAAAATTAGACTAGGCCGTATCAAGAGATTAAGCTTCATAAGTCACATAAAGAGGGGTCTGACCTCTCGTATTATGAAGTCTACGGACACTTGTGAGTCTTAGCCTCTTAGATACAATGGCCGAAACCCATCTGTGAGACAGTGGGAGGATGAGTTGTCGAACTCAGTCTAGTACATACTGATGTACCCGAGTCTAGATTAACCAAAATAAGTTATTCGTATATTTTATTAAGACACGTGTTCTTGATGAAACACAAGTCTGATAAAATAAAGAACGAAATGACAAAAGTATTTAAACTGATTTGATTAGATCGAATGGTCAAATACTTAGCTACATAAAATATTGTGTAATTAAAAGAAAATGTGATTTTCTCTCAGGTCAAGTCTGTTAACACATCAGAGTGTTAAAAGGTATGAATCACACTTAGTTAGACTTGGTGCGATCCATAAATAAGTGACTCTGAGTTAACTCCTCCCTCTGGGTTAAGTCCCAGATAGTAATGCCTAGGTTTTGATAATGTTCTATAAGGACATTATCAATAATATATTCAATAAATCAATCGTAAGGAAGTTGTATTATTACCCGAATCTCGTGAGACGGATTGTCGAGTTAGACGTCATAACTGATGATGACTTAGTCAACTTCCGGGATAAAATTTGGAGTAGTAACTCCGATTTAAAACTTGATGCAGGTCCGTGTGCGTAAATAAATTTGAGAATTTAGTTTACGTGCCCAAGGAAAATGTTTCCTCACTTTCTGCAAGTAAATCTTTAAGTTGAAAGATTGGTGCAGAAAGAAGAATAGTGAAGTGCAATCTTGTTGGTCGAGGACGGTTTTTCATCCTAATTCCTATAAAACGGATTATGATGAAACCGGTCTCGCCAGCAGATGTGTACAGATCTACTCGGACCAAACTCGATGTAAACGCTCAAGTTGACCATGAAAATTTGAGCATTCACTTATAAGTTCGTTTTTCTAAATATGATTTAGACGAACCAACTTATATGAATTGGCCAGAAACTTTTCAAGGTCAGTGGGAGCGTATAAATTACATGCGAGGCATCAAAGAAATAGAACATATATTTTGACAAAGTAATCAAAAAGTTTGATACTTTATCAGAAATAAATATGAGCCATTTGTAATGACCAATTACTAATTTAAAATTATTATCGTAAGTTACGATGAACTGGATAAGATCCAGGGAAATAAAATATTATGGATTCCGACAGACCAAATGAATTATTTGAATGAGATTCAAATGGTTGGTCTGACATGAACATAGAAACCCCTTAAGTCTATAGTGTAGACGGTTTTAGCAGATCCACTCACGAAGGCTCTACCACATGAAGTCGGGAAAACTTATGTGTAAAAACGGTATAAGATACCGAGATAAATGGGCCTGAGTGCAAGTGGGAGATGTAGGAATATTATGCCCTCAAGGCCATTTATTCCTGTGTGAATAGCACAAACATCTTGTTCGAAATAACAGTAAGCTGTTTGGTAATAATTTATCTAAGTTATTTTATAATTAGATATCGACTTAGGTAAAGTCCTGAGACTTTATGCAAGGTCAAACGGGTATCAAGATGAGTATCTTGATCATGGAGAAACGTTTGACCGTCTGTAGCATAAGTCTAAAATGGTTCGTGGTCGTAGATGTTTCGAGACAAGGATATCGAAACATCGGATAGACCATTGTGTCTTAGTCTTCACCGTTTAGCGGTGGCGATGATCTCATGATCGCTTGACTTGGCGAAGTCAAAGACGAGACACGGGTGCTCATTAGAATGAGTTCACTGAAAGATCCACTAGAGTTATCATATGGTTATATTGACCAATCTGTCAGTGATAACTCTGAGTGATGATAGGCTAGTTGGTCTTTTGACTTGAGGTCATTTTAACGGACCTGTGCGTGAACGGTGCCACTTAGATCAACTGACCTAGCTTCGAGGCAAGGCCTGTCGAAAGGTCTTTTGATTGGGTGTCACTTGAAACGAACGAGGCGAGTAATGACCAAGAGAGGATTCGTCTCTCCCGGTCAATGGGAGTTAGTGTCGTAGAGTTAGTTCGGTCTTTAGTAAAAACTCTGCGCAGAGTATGTTGGAAAAGTCCAACATTTATTGACTAAAGATTGATCGAAACTAACCGGAGTCATGTTATTGGGGTTGACAGTTTAACCGTACCCCAGACTTGATCTGCACGACACAGTTTAGACGAAAAGACTATAACTACGGAATTCATCACGGAAACAGTCAGGGTGGTCCCGACAATACTCATGTCAATGAGTTAACCACATAATGATGATTCCTGAAGCAGGGACGGCAACCACTGCTCGTGGTCACTGCCGTATAGGGCTTCGAGCCCAACCTGTTGTAAGGGTCAGGCTGTAGGGTCTCACACAGAGTGCAACGCTTCGTCTAGTAATAGGTAGAAATTGGTTAGGGAGAATATTTTGCATTTTTGATGCAAGGGATGAAATAATTGCATTTGATGCAATATGATAATTTAAGCTTAGATAGGGACTATTTTGCATTTGATGCAAAAGCGATTAAATATGTATTAAATTGTTTAATACAATATTTAATAATATAAACGCAAGGAAAAGTTCACGGGTAAGACGAGAATGTCCCGGTCTAGACCCAGGTTCGAACGGCATCCAAATCGGACGCCAGATAATCAAGTTATGCCCAAAACAGTCCAAAGGGTCAGATCAGGTCAGACCTGGCAGACCAGCCCAGTCTAGACTGGTCTGGCCTGCTGGCCAGACCCAATAAAACCCAGGCCGGCCTGGGCTTGGGCACCCAGACCCGCCTGGGCCTGGGCACCCAGACCCGCCTGGGCCTGGGCGCCCGGCCTAGGCCTAGGCCCGGGCGCCTGGGCCTGGGCCCAGGCGGCCCAGGACGCCTGGGCGCTGGGCGCCCAGGCGTTCTGGGCCGGGCGCTTGGCCCGGCCCAGGCACCCGCCTGGGCGCCAGGCGCCAGGCTGGCGCCTGGGTGCCCGCGCCAGGCGCCAGGCGCCTGGGCGCCCGTGCCCAGGTCTGGGCCTGGGCGCCCAGTCAGCAGATTTTGAATCTGTGGGGCCCACTTGTTGGGCCCCACCAATGGGTGCAGAACCCTAGGTTTACTGGGCAGTTTTGACGGCTGATTTTAGTCGAAAATCAAGCCTAGGGCTGATCTTTGGACACTCAATTGGAGGGTCAAACGAACTCCGATTGACGAACGGTTTTTTCCTATGCGTTCACCGTTGAACGCTTGTCGTATTGATAGGTTGTATCGATCTTAAAGATCAACGGTGAGTGAGTTAAAATTCACGGAAGTTTGCACTTTGTGAAGTGCAAACTAACTTGATTTTAATTAACTCATTTTTAGTCCCACATCGGATTTTGAGAAAAGGGGAGAGTCTGCCGCCTATATAAATAGGGGTCTCCCCCCTTTCTCAAAACTCGTCCCAAGCTCTAGATCTGAGCGGATCTCGTAAATGTTGGAGCACGCTCGGATCTAAGTTTAAATTAATATTTTCTCTTCTCCCTAAATTTCTTCCTTACTCCTGCGGGCTCTTGCAAAGCCACAAAGGAGTTCGGATTCTGGATCCGAAATTTAGGCGGAGGTTTCACTCGCATGAAACTTTCTTCGGCGCATGGTTGGCTCGGCGGCACGGGGATTGATCGCCTCGGGATGCGGAGCGGTTCGAGGAGCGGTTCGGGGAGCGGTTCAAGGAGCGGCTCGGCGTGGGGCGGGAGCAGCTCGGAAGACGGCGCGGAACATCTCGCCTGCTCCAGGGCTGAGATTCCGGGTATGTGGTTAAATTATTTTATTAGCATTAGTTTAGTTTAATCGCAGTAGGCTAGATCCTTCTTGGGATGGTCAGATCCATCCCAAGTCGGCATAGATCTTGGAATAGGGTCTTGGACATTAGGGCTAAGTTAAAAATTGTTTTTAACTGCATGTTAATTAGTTAACATAGTTTTTCTTCCGCTGATATTGTTTTTCTGTCTATGTTCCGTCCGACTTAGGACGGGACTAGAGTTTTTTGTGCCCTAAGGGACCGCCAATCCCCAACAGGATGCCAGGTCCGACTCGACTCTATCGTGGTGAATCGTCGTCGAGTGTATGAAGAGGTTGACATCCCACCGAAGGTGAGAAGTCGACTCCTCCAACACTGCTAGATGACTATCGGTGGAACAGGAGTCGAGTGGAGGGCGGGGAATCTGCCGGTGAGTCACCACTCTCGTAAAGCGGTCATGTTCAGCAGATGCATGGTGCCGAGGGTGGGAAGTCGGAGAGGGTGAGTTCGAAGGGAACTCAGAAGTGACTGAAGAAAGAGCGGTCGTCGACATAGAAGTGTGGACAGACGCTGAGACGCTCTCAGTAAAGATGGCTTATGACAGGGTGGTGCCGGAGATGGGAATGTGGTGACCTAGAGAGGTAGGAAGTGAAGCCATGAGGTCACTGAGAGGTGGAAGAGTGGGGGCTGGATCATGCTCTAGAAAGTCAAGATCTGTGAGATCGGAAGCAGACTGTATATCGGTGCCCTCTGGCATGAGAACGATGGGGACAGAAGTCTGAGTCTCGGGGCAAGAAGTGGAGACAGTCCCCGAAGATTTGACGGCGGTGGAAGCGGTGGATACAGAGGTGGTGGAGGAAACGGCTCCCGAGGATGGTGGGTGTGCGGGTGGTACTGGAAGGTCGGCTACCAGGGCTGCAATTTCATGCAACTCGTACCCAGCGGAGCGTGGCACTAGGTCATCGGCGACTGCCTCGACGGGTGCTCTGGGAGGCTCAAGTACGTGGCGGGCTGGAAGTGGGTCGATCCTAGGAATCATCCAGATGAACTGAACAGCGGGGATGTGTGTGGGGTGAGGGGGAGGACCATATAAGGTATGTGGTGGGTGCCGACAAGATATAACCAGTGACGATCCCCGTAAGGTCGGATGATATGCATGTGCTCGAGCACGTCGAGGGTCAAGCATGTCAGGCCAACAGAGGTCGCCAGGTCATCAGGTAGGTGGATGTTGAGCATATAGGAAAAAATAGTAAAGAATCTGCCACAGCAGATGTCCGTGAAGAAGTAGGTGGTGGCAGTCTGGAGAAGGCGATGACACAACCAGTGGGCTGCGTCGGATCGCATGAAGGGGCGAAGGGAGCCATTAGGGTGAAAGCGAAGAGGCCAGGTCATACCCATAAGGTGGGTAAGCTCTGGAAGGGACATGGTCCCGACCTCAGGCCTGCAGAAGATAGTGGTGGCTAAGTGCCTCTGCGTGTAACGAAGGCATGTGTGCACGATGCACGATGCCTTCGCCCGGCTAGGGCGGTAGTGATCGAGGCCAGAAATACGCTCCCAAAAAGCTGGAGCGTCAAAAGTGTCTACATCATAGTGTGTAGAGAAGGCGGCTCTGGGCTCGGGGACGACGAGGAAGTGAAAGTACTCGTAGATCATGTCTGTGTGATAGTGCAATCGTGATCCATGAGTTGAAAAGTGATGCCATCACCCGCCGGGGTGCGAGCGAGGGAGCTAAGAGCCTCGAGGGCGATGTGGGAGTAGGTGGGGGCATGGACACCGAGGAATCGGTCAAAACCAATCGCTCGATAGAGGTGATGGACGCCCCAAAGGAGTCCGAGGGATCTGAGGGTGGGCACGTCTATGAACAATGTCGGTACGAGACGATGCTGCGAGAGCCTGACGATGCGCTCGTGGTGTGCATTGTCTCTAAAAATGATGCCATAGGTCCGTAGACGTGCAGGAAGAGCGTCCCTGGTGGGGGCAGGGTGTGGGGGTGATGATGTGGGGGCGGTGGTGGCAGTGGAGGGAATGGGGGTAGAGGTGGCGGGGGTAGTGGTGGATGTGATGGATGTGGAAGTGGTCTGGGTAGGAGCTGTAATGGAGGGGATGGTAGTGGTGGTGGTGGTGGTGAGGCCCTCGTGTACAGCTCATACCCCGACCACCACCACTACCACTACTATCCCCTCCACTACAGCTCCTACCCTGAGTTAGGGTCTGGAGGAGGGTCCCTGGTGGGGGCAAGGTGTGGGGGCGATGATGTGGGGGCGGTGGCGCCAGGAGTGGGCCTCTTCTCCCGAATCGGTGGGGTGGCGGTCCCTCGTGTACATACCATCATATCGATGGTAATGTAAGGCAACGATATAAAAATAAATAATGGAAAGATTGTATCAAAGTGCGAGCGATGCGAGTGCCAAGATCTCCCCCAAGATAGTTCTAACAGCAACTGCTGACATAGGCAAGGAATACCTGCAATAGAAGCAATTAAAACGTCAGAATAAGGCATTAAAAATGGGGGGGCAGGCTGAATTTGGGGTGCTCGACCGAGCAATTATTCTGCTCGGTCCGAGCTGTGCTACTCGGGTGGGAAAGTGCTGACTGAGCACTTGTGTGCTCGGTTAGCGGGCCGAGCAGGGGAAGCTGTGCCCTAGGGCACATGCGATCAAAAGTTGAGGGGATTTGGGCTATCTGATGAGAGAGGGGTTGGGCGGAGGGGGATCAGGCGTTGGGGGGGGGGCTTTGGGGTGGATGGTCGGGCAGCGTCGGTGGCGCCGTTGGCGGCGCTGTCGATTAGATAGGGGGAGGAATGGGGGGGGAAGAGAGAGGGAGGTGGCGGAGAGAGAGAGAGAGAGAGAGAGAGAGAGAGAGAGAGAGAGAGAGAGAGAGAGAGAGAGAGAGAGAGAGAGAGAGAGAGAGAGAGAGAGAGAGAGAGAGAGAGAGAGAGAGGCGGGCTGACCGGTGATCGGCGACGGGACGGGTGGCGCAGGCGGCGGTGTGGGAGGAGGAAGACAGCGACGACGGGGGGGTGAACGAGTAGGGGTGTGAGGGAGAGCTCCGGGAGATTTTAGGGTAAAATTTTTTTTAGCTTAGGTAAATTTAGGGTTTAGGGTAAATAACACAAACGGGTTTGGTTAAAAACCCAACTCGTTTAGGAGTGGGACCTATGAATGTAGGATAAATCGACTCGGTCCGAGCAGCGAGACTGCTCGGTCGAGTCGATCACGCTGTGAAACACATTAAAATTGAGTTGTAGATACTCCCTCGTCTGCTCGCTCGAGCAGTATGCTGCTCGGTCGGGTCACGTTTTTCTCTGACCGAGCCAATGCCACTCGGGCCGTGTAGGCAGAGTGATGATTTCTCCATAATTCCAACAGCGTGTCATACTCGACCGAGCAGTAGGATGCTCAGATCGAGTCTATGTATGCTCGGACCGAGCAGGATGCTGCTCGGACCGTGTAGCGAAGTGATGATTTGCTCTTGAATTTGTTGGTGAGCTGCTCGACCGAGCAGTGTAGCTGCTCGGTCGAGTCAGCTGTGTGTCTCCTTTTTGCTCCTTTTTGCTCCACTTTCTTTCGTTTTCTTCTCAAATTTGGTTCTCTCCTCCAGCTTCCTTCCGTTTAGAATGTCAATTTGCATGCCCCTCATGTCCGACCTGTATAAGGGAAGAACTCATCAAATTTTTGTGGTTTTTTGGTTTTATCTCTAAAATATGAAATAAAAATAAGAAATTGAAAAAGAAAATCCAAAATCTAAGAAATTGGGTTGCCTCCCAATAAGCTACTCGTTTTTAGTCATGAGCTCGACTCCCTTTGATTTATCGATGGTCGTTTGGTGCGCCTGGCAGTCGCGCGACGTTCTTTTCAATGGTGCAATCCGGCAGCATTTGGTATCTGCCTACTTCATGTCTCTCCCCTGAGTAGCCTACGGTCTCCGTTTCATCATGATTCGCAGAATGATGTAGAAGTTCCTCATCCAATACTTGGATGTATGCGGCGACCGCTTTGTGGTAGGTTGCGTCGCCGTCATCATCTATTTTTGTTTTCATTGGGTCCTCCATGACCCCTTCAGAAGTGAAATCTTCAACTGCTTCATCTTCCAGAAGCTCCAAATAGCTGGCTCCTTCCTCGTGAGCACGCTCTCTCATCGGCTTCTGCATCCGGAATTCAGCTTCAATGTTCCCCACATTCAGAGAGAGATAGTCCCTTCTCGGACATCGATCAGAACACCGGCCGTCGCCATGAAGGGGCGGCCGAGTATAAGCTGGGAGCTCCCTCTTTTGGGCATATTCATGATAACGAAGTCAACAGGAACACATAACCCAGGGGGTATCTAGAGAATGATATCCCTGGCTATGCCCACAGGGAAGGTGATCGAATGATCTGCAAGCTGGATGTACATATTTGTCGGCTCTAGTTCACTTCCAGTCTGCAATCTCCTGAAAATAGAAAGGGGCATCAAACTGATGCTAGCCCCCAGATCAATCAAAGCCCAGTTGATGGGCATCCCTCCAATGGAGCACGACACTGTGAAGCTCCTTGGATCCGGTAGCTTTCGGGGGAGATGATTCTTGATGATGGAGGTGGAGTCCTCCATAAGCTTTATCTCTTCAGTTTTTCTTTTTCCCGTGATCAGATCCTTCAAAAATTTGGCGTAAATTGGGATCTCCGTGATAGCATCCATGAACAGGATGTTCAACTGGATTCCCTTCAGTAACTCCGTGAACTTGGAGTATTTCTTCTCCATCTTGGCCAGAGCTAGCCTCTGTGGGTATGGAGGAGAAGGTCGGGTAGCTTTACTCTTTGTAACATCAACAAGAGGCGGCGTAGCAGTAGGTGTGATGGGTGGCGGGTCTGCCTTCTCCTCAATAATTATAGGCTCTTCAACAGCCTCTTCTCTATCACCGTCATC
The DNA here is from genome assembly GCA_030789695.1 of Scilla litardierei. Taxonomy (NCBI): domain Eukaryota; kingdom Viridiplantae; phylum Streptophyta; class Magnoliopsida; order Asparagales; family Asparagaceae; genus Scilla; species Scilla litardierei. The sequence goes on along the minus strand of CM061137.1, from coordinate 50,120,910 downwards.
AATGACTTCTTCAACAATAACTCTCTCCTTGTTCAACACTGGGATCATGACGGGGTCAGTCACCCGTCCACCACGTATGGTAACAAAAACCACAGTATTAGCTTGGGCCCTTGGATTTGTCTCCGGTTGCGAGGGCAACCTCCCCTAGTTCTTCAACAGCTGGGACATCTTGCACCTCAGTTCATCTAGTGAAGTGTTTATACTTCTAAACTGGGTCGAGGTGTCCTGATTGAACCGGGCTTGACCACTCATAAAGGTTTCCAATGTAGCCTCCAGATTTGACCGAGGAGGATTTGGCGCATAGCCCTGCTGAGGCGGCCGGTTGAATTGATAACCCGACAGTCGGTAGGCCCAGCTGGCCTAAATCCACCTTACTACTGATTCTGCTGCTGTCCGTGTTGCTGCTGAGGAGGGGGTGGCTGTCTCTGAAATTGTGGAGGTTGCAGCCATCCACTTGGATTCCCATAAGAGAATCCCGGATGATTCCTAGCAGACAGATGTTACCATTGGTTTCGGCCCTCTCCCTGGACGTATTGCACAGATTCTGATAATTCGGTGCCATCATAGTGTGCCTCATTAAGAATATAGCTCTGATATGCATACTCCTCTGCGGGATGATAAGATGATGTGCTAGTTGATGCTGGGATGGAATCCAGGTGCTGTTCAATCCTGGCCACTTGTTTGCATAAGGTATCGATGTGAGAGTCCAAGTGGCTAGCAGTTTTGACCTCGAGGGTCCGGGTCACAATAGTTCTTTCTTCGCTCCATTGTTGATTGTTGGCCACCATATGCTCCAACAAGTCTATAGCTTTCTCAGGAAATTTATCAAGTAAGGCGCCTTGCGCCCAGCATCTATAATCATCTTGGTGCTAGACTGCAGTCTGTTGTAAAAGCTCTGCACCAGATCCCATGGCTGAATCCTGTAGTGAGGACATTGGTGTTGGAGGTCCTTGAACCTTTCCCATGCCTCATAGAGTGACTCTTGTGGGAGATTCCTGAAGTTTAAAATCGCTCCCCAGATCCGTACTGTCTTCGAAGGTGGATAGAACTTATCCACGAAGGCAGGTGTCAGCTTCTTCCAGGTGGTGAAATGATTGGGAGGATGGGCCCGGAGCCAGTACGAGGCTTTATCCCTCAGAGTGAACGGGAAAAGCCGCAGCTTTACTGCATCATCACTAACATCCTTCGCCTTGAAAGTGTCACACTTTGCAAGGAAGGTATCAATGTGGTGGTTGGGGTTTTCATGCGGATGCCCGTGAAGGGGATCTTGCTGCACCAAATTAATAAGCCTCGTCTTCAGCTCGAAGCTCGCCGCTGCCAGTTGCGGTCTAAGGATGGATGAGTTGTTTCCAAACGTCGGCTTCATATGGTCCCTGATGGAATCGGTGCGAGGAGGAGGATTGTCGTCTGCCATCTGGACAGAGGGAGATGGGTTTCTGCTGGAGGCTCTCAAAGCCCTAACTATTTTCTCGATCTCGGGATCGAATAATAGCTCTCTAGTAGATGCCCCAAAACGAGTGTTCATGCACCCACAAAACTCAAACAAATACCATCAGTAGCACTGAAATAAATAAAAAAATGAAAAATGGTGGAAAGATGAGAAATGATTAGAGTGCTAGCAAACTTCTCAAAATAAAAGTAAACTGAGATAAACACTATTGCCATCCCCGGCAACGGGGCCAAAAACTTTATCGACCCGAAATGTAACCCTAGAACAACCTAGTTGTGGCACGAATTACACGGAGATAAATCCCCGACAACGGTGCCAAAAACTTGACGCACCTGAAACCTACACCTAGGTTCTACCCGGCGGTGTCACGATCGCCAGGCATGATGTCACGCCCCGCTTCCCAAAAGATTTGGGAAGCGAGACATGGCCAGCCCGCATGGACTCGAGCCGGTGAGGCTCGGGGTCCAATAAGCGTCTAGGCAAGTTATGATGCGGAGGTGAAGGTCCGATCGAACAATTTAGCATGAAACAACAGATATAGCAGCAAAAGATACTATTCAAACGCAGAAGGTAACCAACAAAGAGTTCAACATAAAAGCTAAAACTGTACGTACCGGAGGTAATTAAAGAAGAAAAAGTCTGCTGGGGTCCACAGGTTGTGGCAGCTCTGTCAAGTCTGTGACATGTGCAAAACACATGTCAGCAACGAACTAATGAGACCATAAGTTAATGCAGTTATACAATTCTAGCAGTTCTTAATGGAATTTAAAAGACAACTACACAGGCAGTCCTAGAAAGCAGGAAATAAGTAATGGTTATTCTAATCGATCTGCTAGGGGTGTCCATCTAGTCAGATCGTCTAGGAGTTGTTCATGTAGTTCTATCAATCTGCCAGGGGTGTCCATCTGGTCAGATTGTCCAAGTCTAGAAAAGGTCAAACGACCGGAATGCATCCCTGCGAAGCAAACAGGAGTGCACCAACTGCGATACAAAGTTAAAGCCTAAGGACTCAAGCTGCGTAGGCGGAGGGGAGCTACCCCCCAGGCCCAGCTAGACTCTTTTGTCCTACCCCACCCGCGAGTCGTTTGTGTTATGGACACGAGCCAACAAACGCTCCATCTAGACACGAGACAAGACAAAGATCACGAATGATATATCATATCATACCGGAGCGCACCAGTCACGGGTGAGCCAAAGCTGGGGAGCACCAGTTCTCAATGGTCACCCCCGTCGTCGATCTGAAACAAATCATTAATCATGAATGATACTACGTATCATACCGGAGCGCACCAGTCACGGGTGAGCCAAAGCTGGGGAGCACCAGTTCTCAATGGTCACCCCCGTCATCGATTAACTATCCGTAAGCGAGCCGTCTCTGGGCTAGCCAGCAGACGCTCCACAAGAGTAGTGCCAACCTCCGTATAGGAGAGGCCCACGCCTGTGATCTTCTACAAAGATCCACACAATTAAAATGTCCGGCTTATTAATTAACATGCGAGGTTCAAGTTGCATCTTAAAAGTGAGTTCGAGCAGAAAGTAACATGCGATCATTTTCAAGTATTTTGCAGAAATAAATCTAGCAGTTCTAACATCAATTCTAGAAAAGTATAAAAGCCGTAACTAAAGTCTCATTCCTTGCCTGAAAGATTCCGACAAGGATGTAGTCCAGCAGGGTCTGGGTTAACCAACGGATTTACGGAACCTCAACACGGTGCGAGAGTTACCCTGACGTCGGGTAGCGACGTCAGGGGTTGGATTCCGGTATCGTGTAAGGTAACGTCGTCGACTCGGAAACGGTAACGGGTCGTGGAGGAAACGTATCATATCTGCGTTAACGGATTAATAATCAAGCTAAGAATTTATACATCATTAAAAGTTAACATTCATATACACTGTTTACTAACATACATGCTAACGTATAATAACTAACCTATATATCATGAAAGTTACGACAGTTCCTATAAACTTATATAGTACAACTTTTTACATATACTGCATTTCACAAGCACCGCTATATTATGCTATACTGGTATTATAAACATTATAAGTACTGTGAGGTTTAAGTAACATGTTATAATCGGAAGTTTAGCACTATAATGAATATGTGTATAACACCAAAGCATATAGTTATAAACCCACCGTTGTAATGAAGTTCACAGTTCTCAAAGCCCATTATTCCTATTGGTTCATAGGGTATAGGGCTGATCATTGGGTTACTGCTTTGAAACATTAACTTGCTTATAAATAAACTCACCAACTTAGCTTCTCCTTTTCTTCTTTGTTTCTCTCTTCACTCTCTTTCCCCCCGTTTCCCCTTTCTTGCAGGAGAAGTCGAGGCAGCCAAGGGAAGGAGCTCGGCTCGGCAGGGCTAGGGATGGCGTGCGGCGGCACCGGGCAGATCGGATCCGGCGGCGGTTGGGTTGTCCGGTGAGTATGGCGGCGCAAGGGAGGTCGGTGTGTCTGGGAGATGTGTAGTCGTCGAAGGCGCCGGTCATGGGGCTCTGATCGAGCGAAGCCGCGGCTCGGCGATCGGGAAGGAGGTCGGTGGGAGGCGTAGGCGGTGACTGCGGGCTGGAATGCTCTGTTCCGAGCAGAGGAAGGGAGAGGAGACAGGGGAGGTGGGTTGGCTTATGAAGAGAAGAAGGGAAATCCGAGGGCCTGGGTGCATGGGTGAGTTCGCCGTCGAAGGGTCGGAGAGTCAAGGTGTTGGGTTCGAGTTTTGCGGCGAAGTGAGAGGGGTCGATGGGCGGTTGGGTTCCGCCGGAGTCGGGCGAGAGGCGTCGGTGGACTGGGTCGAACAGGGTCGTGGGTCGAGGCACTGTCAAAGTGGAACGAAATCGATGGGTTTCGCCCTGAGAAGGCGAGGTAGGAGGCGAGGTCACGGCTTGGTTGCGGGTTGGATTTTAAAGAAGATGAGACGAAGGAGAATGAAAAAGAAGTGGGCGACGCAGGCTACCGCCACAAATCATGGGGAAGGGAGGGCTGAGAGTTATACATATCACATATGTGTATGATGCCCAGCTTGAGAGGGAAAGATAGTGAGAGGGGAGGTTGAAGGCGCCTGAGCGGAGGAAGGCGATGTGCGGTTGCTATCGGGTTCTGTGGGGGCGCCGAAGAGAAGTTCGTAGGGGAACGAGAGGAAGAAGTAAAAGAATAGCGACGTGCAGAAATTGTGAGGGAGGGACGTGAGAAAACTGGCGACGTGGGAATTGGGATGATCGACGTGGGGATCTGTTAGGATCTGCTGGGTAAAGGGGTAGGATATGATGACATTAGGTTTGGCTCAGATTTTTTTAAAAGTTTGATTTGGTTTGTAAAAAAAACAACCGCAGGATAACTTGGTTGTTAGGATTATAGATTTAGATTTAAAACATCGGATCTTGCAAATTCAATAATAAGAAGAAACAAAATTGGTTTTTTTAATAATTAATAATGATTAATGATTATAGCAGACATCCAAAAATTAAGAAGGAAGTATCGGGGCGATCGTGCCTTCGAGAGGATCGTGAAAACGGGGTTCGGTCGCGCGTCTGAGCCACGGAGATACAATTATAAAACCAGATACGAAAATACGCACACGGATCAACCTACGCACCAAATACGTAGCTCTGGAAAGTGGCCGTGACATCCTACCCACCTTAGAATAAAGTCCGTCCTCGGACTTTCTAACTAATAATAGCATATACTAGCCCTTCTAATAACTACCCCAACTACATCACACAATAATTCAACCAGATATAGTCACCACAAGTGCTTATATATGCACTAGATAGTCAAACATTAATACTATATACTTGCATACACATGCACACTCTATATTTATACCTATCATGAACAGTCAAATTCATACACGTACTTCAATCATTCATATAGTCACGTACATTCTCATATAATTATCACTCATTTATCACAACCAAGGTACATATACATACACCAAATAGTTTCACATTAGCAAATATGATCCTAGTACTTACGTATAGATAAGTACCTACGTACCACAAACATGGATATTCTACTCCCCATATCTCCTAGTACACATCCAACTCCAACATATCACCACATGCAATCACATCATACCATTATTAATCATGTTTACTATATCTATTATACATTCACCACTACTATAATTTCACAATATATAGTCATTCAAATGCATGCAAATAGTTCACCATATATTCACATCACATACGGTCTTATAACTGTAATTACGACACGTCACATATACCATAGTCACCAAAACCTATAACTAAGCACATACTCACCCGTGCATGGTGCACACCCACGCACGCTAACTTTTCATTCACGTATACCAATCGTATCATTATTTAACTAGCACATCTACACACCTAGTTTAGCTAGTACACATACGTTCACACGTGCAAGTCCTTAGTAATTAACTATACCACAAAACCATCACATATAACTATATTCTGGTGTAGCGACCCACATTCATGTGCGTAACACAACCAGGCACAAACACTCCTATCACTATACATACATCAACAATGCTATATTCAACTACAGACATACATAACAATACACTTAGAGTATATCCACTCAAGCTTGAGTGAGACTCAATACACATATCAGAATATTCTATATACGTAACACGGCATTTATACCTATACCAATACCACTCCAATATATATATGTCTACCAATACAACCATATACAGACCATAAATCAATCACACTTAATTTTTAGTCAGGTAATACTCACATAGTTCAATCACTCTATATACCATAATAATAATAATACAGACATCAGCACACGTATAATTATATTACACTCCCTAATACATACGCATTCATCGTATAGTCACACACATGTAACACATATATTCACACCATAGCCTACTACCTATAACTAGTATACTAACACATCTGCACATACATAATTAAGATGTACAATAGTCGTGTATACCTCACGGTATGCACGCATACGACATCCCGTAAAAGCAAGCAATACCAATCAAAATTATAATCCTACTACCATATGTATATCACCTATATACTCATGCAATCAATCATAACCGCTTACGTCTAAGCACAATACATATCTCCGTACGAGCACGCACTCACACGTACCATCATATGGGTCACTCAATAACCCTACTCATTTATCTATACGCACACCTATTATTATCACACCTAACATACACATAGCTTTACCAATCTTTTTATTTCAACCATTACAAGTATCTCTGACCACATACACCCCCTTAGATATTCCCACACTAATTCTTATATACACAGACATCCCTAGAGTGGTTTAGCTTTCCACACACATATTATCTTACATAAGTATCTATACTTATTCATGTACTATATACACATAGTCATTACATTCCTCGCAATACACATATTCCATTATTCATCCATAAGCCCACATATACCTAAGTAATAATACTAAGCATGCCCGAAAATGATATATATATTCACACGAGCCGGGTAATCCTCCTCATGGATCTACGGAGAAGGCAGAACAACCACAAGGCTCTAATGTGCAGACACTTCCAATATTTGACATCTAGGGTGGTTAAACAACCTCCAACTAACCAGTCCTAATTGGCTGGTCCCAATCATTTTACACACCAATAAAATTTCCAACTCGAAAGCCCATTCACGAGGACCTGTTATAATGATCCTGTTGTTCTCCGCTTCAATTGGTTATTGGCTCAGCTGCCTCTAGGAATCTCTAAAGTGAAACTACCAACTAATTCTAGATTTTCGGGCGTCAGACTTACGATTTCCTTTCCAATCCAAACAACCAAGGCAATCTACTAACTCTTTTCCCATATTTCCTGATCATTGAGCACTCGTAAAACCAAACATGCTCACTTGACTTGATCCAGAATTTTCATTGACACTTAAACTGCTAGTCACTGTTGACTATAATCCATCCACATGATCTGGAGAAGTCATCGTCTTTCACCATTTTGTAAACTGTAATTGGAATCAAGTGATCCGTACGCACTCGATGCGTATTCGAATGGTCGACTTTGAAATTCCCATGACATTCCCAAGATCCTTAATTCCTTTAAATCACTGTGTTCAAAACAGATCATGTTGTCAATCTTATACAATCCATCAAAAGATCAACCTCGTCATCACATTATCACTCTGAATCTCTTCTGTTCATCTCTAATGATCATATTATTTACTTCAACCATGTTGCTATCCTCGAACTAGTTTTTTTTTTAAAACCCAGGTTATACTGTTGCTACCCGGCTCATATATAAATATGCTCATAATATCCGTTGCATAACATTTCACTTGATCGATGTAGGTCTACGCAATTAGTCGTTTAAGACAAGACTTCTAATCACCACACTTCTATCACGAGCAGTATACTAAGAGTCGATCTCATTCCCTCGATTCAATGTTCTTACTTCCATGGTTCCTTGTCAAGTCGAGAATCCAACCTTATAATTATCCAATGTGTTAAAAAATACATCACTTTAAACTTCATCTTATTCCTGTATTCTTACTCAAATCCAAACTAGAGAGGGCCAAGGAACTAGTCTAAACCTAACTAACTTATGTCAGACTCGAATATTGTTGGTTGTTTGAATAGTTACTGCAACACTATTGTTTCGATAAATCATTCGATGTCGACCTGCATGGGCCACCACAAAAACTGTCACGCCCCGCTTCCCAAAAGATTTGGGAAGCGAGACATGGCCAGCCCGCATGGACTCGAGCCGGTGAGGCTCGGGGTCCAATAAGCGTCTAGGCAAGTTATGATGCGGAGGTGAAGGTCCGATCGAACAATTTAGCATGAAACAACAGATATAGCAGCAAAAGATACTATTCAAACGCAGAAGGTAACCAACAAAGAGTTCAACATAAAAGCTAAAACTGTACGTACCGGAGGTAATTAAAGAAGAAAAAGTCTGCTGGGGTCCACAGGTTGTGGCAGCTCTGTCAAGTCTGTGACATGTGCAAAACACATGTCAGCAACGAACTAATGAGACCATAAGTTAATGCAGTTATACAATTCTAGCCGTGACACATGATATGGCCCCTAGGTTTCAATTTCGGGCTCAATCCGCAAGCGGACGGTGTCAAGTTGCAGTATAAATGATATCAAATCCCACATGGACGGTGATAGTGTATATGGATTCTCAGTTCACTTCTATATCTCAAAGTGAGATAGCTATCGGGTTGAGAGAGTTGATTGGGGTGTTGTTATTGTTTTACTAATAAAAAAGACGAGGGCGTTAGGTATCACCGCTAAGATCGTCGGGGATCGACGTTAGAATAGAATCCTTACGTTGCATTAGGGTTAGGGGATTAATCTCCCAATTCGTACCACTCTCGTGGGTTAGAATTGTGAGGTATTTCGATAGCTCTCGTTGACGCAATGGCGGTAGCCGTCAACGAAGCCATATAGTTCGTCGATGGATCCCCTCAAGGCACGAGCCGGGCATGGTCACAAGCCTTAGTTGGATCTGTTGGATATGGAAGACGTTTGTACACCCTTGTGGGGGATGTACGAGGGAATACGGACCTCGAACGTCGCGTACACGAAGTCGTGTGCAAAGGGAATCTGTTCCCTTGCGGAGAGGATCTCTGGATGAGTAGGAAAGTCGCTTTATATATGCATAAGTGCATGCGACATATGGCTAATAAAGGGGGAATATCTTAAGCTTATGTTGTACCATGCATATGGTACAACTTAAGCTTATAATGTGCCATGTATCATGGTACACCTTAATTAAGTTGTTCCAAAGGAACAACTTACCCTAAAATAACTACCTTGGGGGCTATAAATAAGACCCAAGGGTACGCCATTTCTTACACCTTTTTGCATGGCATTCATGCATGCAACTTCATTCTAGCGAAGCTCTGCAGAAATCCTTTCTCTTCCTCTATCCAAGTTCTTAATCTAAAATAGAGATTTAGATTGTGGATTAGTAGCCTTACTCCGTTCGTGAGAAGACTCGATCCGTCGTGGCGAATCCGAAGGCAAAGTTCCGAGACTACCGTTCCGCATACGCAAGCGTAAGTCTCAACTTTAATTATCGATCCTAACTCTGTTTTGGCAGGATCCTACATTGGTATCGGAGCCATATGGGTTCGCCCCGATCAAACCGTCGTCCCGTCGAAACTATGAACGAGTCGTTGTCTTTTTCACGAATGGGTCTCCTACCATTACGGATATGGTAGGAACGCTTTGTGACGGAGAGAACGCAGCGGTTGTTCTTTTCACGTTAGGGTCTCCTATCATTACGGATATGGTAGGAACTCTCCGTGACGGGAAGAACCGACCGTTCACGTAGTATGTTATTCATTTTTGGCACACGGCCATTAGGAAATAACTAATTTCTCGACGAACGGGTGCTTCATCGACGAACGGGTGCTTCATCGAGGAAGATGATGGTAGTTATTTCCATCGGGTAAGTTAAAATTTGGTGCATGTGCACCATGGCCAAATGGGCTATGAAGGCCATGCACACCCCCTCCACTTGCGGAGGGGGTTGGCTACGGCCAATAACCACCGGCGACCACCCCATCAAGGGGGAGGAATGTGTGCGGCAACCCCATTCAAGGGGGTGGCCGGCCATGGCCAAAGGGGCCATGGCCGGCCAATGCCCAAAATGGCCTTGGCCATGACCGGCCATGGCCAAGCCATGGCCAGCCATGGCCAGGCCGGCCTGGCCGGCCCTGGCAGTGGCCAGGGCCGGCGCCCTGGCCTCGGCCAGGGCATGGCCGGCCCTGGCCGGCCTCGGCCAGGGCAAAGGCCCTGGCCGAGGGGCCAGGGCCCCTGGCCAGCCAGGGCAGAGGCCCTGGCCGGCCCCTTGGCCAAGCCCCAGCCAGGGCAGAGGCCCTGGCCGGGAAGATGTTGCAGACCAAAAATTGGTCGACCAATTTGGTGTTTTTGGTCGACCAATCCGACAGAAGGTCTGGGTCGATTGCAAACTTGCCTACTGACCCATACAGGGTGACAAAAGGCCTTGGCCAAACTCGAATGTGCCGATTAGCCCATACGGGGCTAACCACAGTGCCGACTAGCCCATACGGGGCTAACGTTTTAATGAAGTTTTTCATTGGGCTCTACTCCTTGAAGATTAGCCATAGTGCTCTACTTCATGCGAGATTAGCCGTAGTGCTCTACTCCTTGAAGATTAGCCGTAATGCTCTACTTCATGCGAGATTAGCCATGTCATTGTGCTCTACTCTACGGAGATTAGCCAATGAACTTATAACGTTGTGCTCTACTCTACGGAGATTAGCCAATGTGTTTTCAAATTTTTGAAAAAGGTATTTTCAAATAGGTTATGTCCCGTCCTTAATCGGGATAGCGCAATTTAGAATTCCAAGTCCTACCACGATCCGGCCATGGTTATCTAACCCATGGGTGTGTAGAACAGGTCTCGTGGCTTGGCAATTGTTGCGCTAAAATTCTTTGCGCTAACTCTCACCTATTCTATTTTGAAAGATATGTTTTTCAAAAGTATTTTTCCGCTGCTGGTACCATACGGGTATCATTTCTGATTTCTTTTTACTTGAGATAAGTAAGAGGGATGCTTTGAAAGTTACTTCTAGATGGTAGTTGGGAACGTAGTGAACTTCTCGATTCTAGAGTAACATTTCAACGCATCCAATGAACTTATCAAGTGTTTAAAGAATCGAAACTTTATGCATAGAATTTTGATCGTGGTTTTCATTTTCTTTGCAGTTTTTTGAATCGAATATGTCTACCGCTTCTAAGAACACAGTCGCAGAGCTTAACAAAGGTGAAAAGCTCAACGGCGACAATTATAAACTTTGGTCAATTAAAATCCAATATGTTTTGGAGGAGCAAGATGTGCTTGAAACACTCCAAAACATAATGGAAGAACCTGAGTTGGGCAATACGGCCCAACACAAGAGGGACCGGGAAGCTTATGATACTTGGACTCGAAAGAACAAAATAGCACGTATTACGTTACTGTCCGCAATGGACAATGACATAATGCGTCTATTTCGGGAATTCGACCTAGCCAAAGACATATGGTCTGAGCTAGAGATAAAGTTTGGTGGAACTTCGGTTACCAAACTCCGCTCCTTAAATATTCAATTTGATTCGTACAAGATGCGGCGAGATCATTCTATGAAAAAGCATCTCCGCCACATGGCGAATCTCATATCTGAATTAAAGGATGCGGGTGTTACGCTGTCTGACGAACAGCAGATCCAAGCAGTCATTCGTTCACTCCCAGATAGCTGGGATAACATGAAAATGCACCTCACTCATAATGAGTGCATTAAAACTTTAAGCGATGTATCGAAACACCTCGAACTCGAGGAAGAGCGGATTCAAGCCGCAAAACCTAGTGCAGAAGTGCACGTGGCCGCTAGTTCCTCACATGGAGGAAATAAGCGGAAGAATAAACGCTTAAGGTTTGTGAACGAACAGAAGCAAGAACCGGAAACCTCAAAGAAGACTAAGAACAAAAAGTGGCTAAAGAATGTGCACTCAAAGAAGAAAAACTTGAAGAAGATCAAGTGCTTTAAGTGCAACAAGTACGGTCACTTCGCCCGTACATGTATGGATGGAAGTGATAAGGTAACTTGTAGGGCTAGTTACATATGTGTTTCTAGTTCCATATTTCTTGCTGAATCTAACTATTTTTGGTTGATTGATTCAGGGGCCACAGACCACGTAGCGAAGGACAGAAGGTTCTTCGTAGAGTATCGAAAGATAACTCAAGGAACAAAGTGGATATACGTCGGCAACAACACACGTGTTGAAGTCAAAGGCGTCGGAACATGCAAGCTAGTTCTCGACAACGGCCGGACTTTATTATTGCACGACGTCCTCTTTGCTCCAGATATTAGAAGAAATATCGTATCCGTGGTCATGTTAATGTCTTTAGATTATGAATGGAGGTTCTATAAACAGAATGTTGACCTTGTTTGTAATAGTTCTTTAATTGGGTCGGGTAATGTTTGTAATGGATTAATTGTTTTAAATACAATGTATGATGATTATTCTTCCATTAATGAAAGTTTCCATTTGACAAATGCTTCTAACTCTGAATCTGAGATCATTTGTTGGCATGCAAGACTTGGTCATATTGGACCAACTAGAATGGATAGACTTGCCAAAAGTGGCTTGCTATCTAATGTTTCAAAAGTTGAAATGTCAACTTGTGAACATTGTCTTGTAGGGAAAACTTGTCGCAAGCCATTTGGAACTGGCACGAGGGCCGAAGTTCCATTACAGCTTATCCATTCGGACATTTTACGGTCCAATGAATGTTAAGACAAGACGCGTGAAGTCCTATTTCATCACCTTCATTGATGACTTCACTCGTTTCGGTCATATTTATTTGATTTCCCACAAACATGAAGCTTTAACCTGCTTCAAAAACTATATGAGTTTAGTGGAAAATCAACTAGATCGCAAGATAAAGGTCTTGCGAACCGATCGGGGTGGAGAATATCAATCAACGAGTTTTAAGGAACTCTGTGATGAAAAAGGCATAGTTCATCAAATAACTATGCCTTATACTCCGCAACAAAACGGTGTTGCAGAAAGAAGAAATAGGACATTGATGGAAATGGTCCGATCAATGATGTCTCAGGCAAATTTGCCCATCACCTTTTGGGGTGACGCATTATTGACGGCAGCATTCATCTTAAACCGTGTACCCTCGAAGTCGGTAAGTTCTACTCCTTATGAGTTGTGGAACAATAGAACTCCAGACTTAAGCATTCTAAAACCTTGGGGTTGTGCATCTTACACACATTTATCCTCTCACAAATATGGCAAACTTGGGCCACGTGGGAGGAAGTGTATCTTCATCCGATACGCTGAAAACTCCAAAGGATATGTTTTCGTCGGTCAAGAGGACAATGGGGGTCTAATAGAATTCGAATCGAGGGATGTCGTCTTCTTGGAAAACGAGTTTCCAAGACAGGGTGAGATAAGTCAAGACTTATCCTTGTTTGAGACTTGGGATCAAGAAGGATCGGAACGTTCGAGTGGGAGAATTCTTGGTGAAGAAGAAAATACGTTTCAAACTTCACCAATGGATGATACGAACAATACCAATCCTATTCCGAGTGGGAGTGATATTATTCCAAGTGGGAGTGATGTCATTCCAAGTGGGAGTGATCAAACTCAAACAAGACATAGTAATCGAACGAGGCTAACACCTCTGAGATTTGAGGATGAATTTCCTCAAACATTCATGACATTACTACAAGATGATGACGAACCTGCAAATTTCAAACAGGCCGTCACATGCCCTGCTAAAGATAAATGGATAGCGGCAATGGAAGAAGAACTTCAATCCATGAAAACAAACCAAGTCTGGGACTTGGTTGATTTACCTAAGGGACGTAGAGCCATTGGGAACAAGTGGGTTCTCAAAATCAAGCATAAGGCTGAAGGTTCCATCGAGAAATATAAAGCTCGCCTTGTTGCGAAAGGTTTCACGCAACAGGAAGGAATAGACTACGAAGAGACTTCTCTCCTGTCGTGCGTTTTACCTCCATTCGCTTAATTCTGGCAATGGTGGCTTGTTTGGACCTCGAGTTACATCAGATGGATGTAAAGACTGCTTTTCTTAACGGAGAACTAGATGAGGAGATCTACATGGAACAACCAAACGGGTTCGTACAAGAAGAAAACAAACATAAGGTTTGTAAACTTCGTAAATCCATATATGGTCTTAAACAATCCTCAAGGCAGTGGTATATGCGCTTTCAAGAAGTCGTTTTGTCGTATGGTTTCTCCATGCTCGACGAAGACAACTGCGTATATATTAAGAGGATTAAAAACAAGTATGTAATTATGTCTCTTTATGTAGATGACATACTTATAGCCGGAAATGATAAGCGTCTTATCTTGGATATCAAAGCTTGGCTTTCATCCGTCTTTCAGATGAAAGACATGGGTGAAGCTGCATATATCCTTGGGGTTAAGATCTCAAGGAATCGTTCCAAGAAACTTCTTTCTCTCTCTTAAGAGACATATATAAAGAAAGTTTTAGAACGGTTTAATATGCAGGACTGCAAGCCAATTGATACTCCAATAAGCAAAGGCGAGGGTCTATGTTTGGAGATGTGTCCCAAAGATCCAAAAGAAAAGAAAGCTATGGAAAAAGTTCCATACTCCAGTGCTGTCGGGAGTCTGATGTACGCCATGATGTGTACCAGACCGGACATTTGCTATGCTGTTGGTATGGTAAGCCATTACCAATCCAACCCAGGACAAGCACACTGGAAAGCGGTGAAGAGGATATTAAGATACCTCAAAGGGACTGCGGACTATGCGTTATGCTATCAAGGCAATACCTTGAGACTCGAAGGCTATACCGATGCTGATTGGGCGGGTGATCTCGACGAGCGAAGATCTACCTCAGGCTTTGTTTACTTGCTCGGGAATGGTGCAATATCCTGGAGCAGCAAGAAGCAAACCTGCATCACCTTATCAACCATGGAAGCCGAATTCGTAGCATTCAGCATGGCGGTCCAAGAAGCTGTTTGGCTTAGGAAATTCTTAGACAGGCTGATGAATGCTTCTGACTCGAGCACTGTTCCCATATACAGTGATAGTCAAGCTTCGATTGCTTACGTCAAAGATCCTAAATTTCATTGTAAGACCAAACACATTGACATTCGATTCAAGTTTGCGAAGGACTATGACAAACGGAAGGAAGTAGACATAGGATACATATCCACGCATGAGATGATAGCGGATCCCCTTACTAAGGCGATCCCCAGAGATGTGTTTTTAAACACTTATCATCTATGGGAATGCGTACGTGCTGAGCTGTATCATGTAATATTTCCCATGTCTATAGAAGATCAAAGTTTAATTTGCATACAAGTTTCTTACAAATGATTTTATGTACATTTGTGTTTAAGTCTCAGCTATTTTATTGTGTGTATGTCGGACAGATTAAGGTTGGCTCTCTCACATGAGCAACCGCCTTATCTTATCAGATGGATAAGATAGAGATGCGACTAGTTTAAAGCCAAAATCATTAAATGATTTAGAGTCGTGACTTAAACAAGATAGTCAAATGAAAGATCTGCATCATATGGATGCTTACAAAAGATCTGAGATCTGTATCACAAGGATATTTGAAAGAGATCTCGTAGGATTTTAAATCCTATCTGTCTTATGCAGGATGAGAGTCCGTGAATATTTCACGAGTAGTAAGGGGACTCAAAAAGATAGGCACTGTGGTGTCTGATCTTTTCATCCGTACAACATCATTAAGACATACTCTCCCTGGGAAAGGAGTGATGTTGTAATACGTGTTCATACCACGTATGCATTTCGACCACTGAGTTAGTAGCAATAGTGTTTGCTATTATGTGGGACTCAAAGGCCATACGGGTCTTAACTCTTACCCTCAAGGACTCAAATTGGTTCCTTTAGATTTGACAAGATGATCGCTATCTTAGCGTGTTGCTAATGGGCTATGATAATTCGGCTCGGCGGGGCACGTTAGAAAAGCGAATCAAGTCAAGATCAGAAGGTTCGCAAGAAGAGGAAGATTGATTTCTTATTCGCATTTGGACTTTAATAATTCAAAGCTGGCCAGCCAATTGTAATCCAGATGGGATTCAATTGTTGAATATAAAGTACAAGAAATGTGAAGAAATAATCTAGGGTAAAGCATGCGTTGAACTACTCAACTTTGCACCTTCGAGGTCGTTGTGTATCTCTAACAAGTGCACAACAACAGACTCTACGCGCATGACGGTCGCACGGTCTATTTCTCGGTATGATAGATGAAAGAACTAAGGGAAAGACGTTCTCTTACAATCCCCTCAAGTGTGAGTGGGAGATGTTGGATATGGAAGACGTTTGTACACCCTTGTGGGGGATGTACGAGGGAATACGGACCTCGAACGTCGCGTACACGAAGTCGTGTGCAAAGGGAATCTGTTCCCTTGCGGAGAGGATCTCTGGATGAGTAGGAAAGTCGCTTTATATATGCATAAGTGAATGCGACATATGGCTAATAAAGGGGGAATATCTTAAGCTTATGTTGTACCATGCATATGGTACAACTTAAGCTTATAATGTGCCATGTATCATGGTACACCTTAATTAAGTTGTTCTAAAGGAACAACTTACCCTAAAATAACTACCTTGGGGGCTATAAATAAGACCCAAGGGTAAGCCATTTCTTACACCTTTTTGCATGGCATTCATGCATGCAACTTCATTCTAGCGAAGCTCTGCAGAAATCCTTTCTCTTCCTCTATCCAAGTTCTTAATCTAAAATAGAGATTTAGATTGTGGATTAGTAGCCTTACTCCGTTCGTGAGAAGACTCGATCCGTCGTGGCGAATCCGAAGGCAAAGTTCCGAGACTACCGTTCCGCATACGCAAGCGTAAGTCTCAACTTTAATTATCGATCCTAACTCTGTTTTGGCAGGATCCTACAGGATCCACCGATTTCCCTATTTGAATCCTAAAGATACCCCTTCAGCGCATCAATTCCACAGACCGTGGGCATGATCTCAGTACGATTATCTAGGGATTCAGTGGGATCGACCGAAATACTACCCTAAATCCCTAATTCAACGTAGGGATCCGGATCTACGTCTTCCTCCTAGGATCTTAGGGCTAACCCATCAACCCTAGAAAGGACCACTCACTCATGACAATATTGGCGGATAAAAACATCATTTTTATGGAAGAAAACATCATAACAATTAGTGGAATAAAGATCAAAAACTTACAGCGAGAGATGAAGAAAATAGACGAACAATAGATCCAAAAAAAGTCCAGATTCCCAAATGCAAGAGTGATAGAGCACCCAAAACAAATATCAATAGTTTCGATCCAGAATTCTTCAACAAAAATTAATCTAAAAAACTAACTAGAATTCTCCTAAGCTCCGCTCCAAAAAGTATTCCCCAAAAAAACAGAAATGAATCGCGCCCGAATCGTATCGCAGCTGCCAGCCTTCACTCCCCAAATCGCGCCCAAGCCGCTCCAAAAAATGTTTCCAAAAATAGTCTCAGCATTGTCAACCGAGTGGGTGACTCGGTCGAGCAATGCGCTGCTCGGTTGGTCGTTCGGTCCGAGTAGATGTGCTGCTCGACCGAGCTTGACGGGGAATCAAAAATCTCCAAAATCTTTACTTTGCCTGCATGGGCCGAGTCAGCTCAGCTCGGTCCAAGCAGAGGCTGACTCGGTTGCTAGAAAATTTCTCGGGCCGTGTGATCGCGCCCCGGATGCACACCCGGGACGGGACTCGCGAGTCTTACCGCAAGCGCACGGTGTAGCAGCGAGCGGGTATCGAACACGAGGAGGGCAAATGACAGTGTCTTCTTCAATTCACCTGGCTATAAGAACAGTCTAGAAATGTTCGCAATAAAGCGGTCACAGTCGTTCAATTGTATAAAAGGAATATCAAATTAATAAAGACGCCTAGGGGTAGGGAATCCCCGCTACAAACCGTATCTCGTCATTGTGATTCGTAGGTTTCACAATTGCTAAACTTGAAATTCAGGTGAACTAGTTGCAACTAAATGTAGAACCAAGCTCACGCTCTCGCGCTATTGCCGGTATATAGCAAACCTAGGGTAGGGTCCAATCTCTTGCAAACCCTAACCTAGGCAAGCTAGCGTGAAGAACAACATCATCGTTCAATCGCATCTCGAGCCC
This sequence comes from Scilla litardierei, assembly GCA_030789695.1. Lineage (NCBI taxonomy): Eukaryota > Viridiplantae > Streptophyta > Magnoliopsida > Asparagales > Asparagaceae > Scilla > Scilla litardierei. The sequence goes on along the minus strand of CM061137.1, from coordinate 50,102,828 downwards.
ACTCTCGTGCAAACTCGAGCTACGACCTAGGTTGGGATAGTTCCTACCCGTCCAATCTCTTGCAAACGGGTATTGGTATAGAATTGCTATCGAAAACCCTAGTTTCGGTCCAATCTCTTGCAAACCGATTCCGGAGGAATCCAATTGTAACCCAATTCGAATATCTAGGGCTTCCTATCGAGTTCGGATCTAATCTCTTGCAAATCCCAATTGGTATGAATCCCTAGCTATTCGTATTAAATCAATCCCAAACTAACCCTAATCAATCCTAGCAATGATTTCACCAATTCATCACAAATTAGAAATAGGGTTCGTAGGGTTCATCCCTACGCCCTAAGACGATAAAACTACTCACAATCCATAATGCAATTCAATAGAAATTCACAAATGAAATCAATAGAATTCATGGCTATATTCAATATATCAATAAAAATGGAGTTTTTGATAGAGAGAGAGACAAACCAATGAAGAATCAATAGCATCCAACAAAATAACCCTTTTCTCTCTCCCCTAAAAGCTCAATCTAATCTCTCTAAAAGTAATCTAAAAAAGGGCTGCAAAAAGTTTTGGAAAAGCTCTCTAAACTAGGTTAAAAACTGGGGTTAAATACCCCCAAAATCGCCCAAAAAATTGTGACGAAAATGCCCCTGCGCAGCCTCAAAATCGTAATTTACACTACAGGCAGCGCGGCTCACTCGGCCGAGTGACAAAAGTCATTCGGCCGAATGATAAACCCTGACAAATTCCAGTAACTTCGGACTTTTGGGGGTCGGCTCCTCGGGAGTCACTCGGCCGAGTGACTTTCTCTGCGTCGCCCGAGCGGACTTCTTTACTCGGCCGAGTCGGAACTCGGGACTGTACAGACAGATTACAGTAAGTCTGGACTTTTCGTTGCCATCGTCTTGTTGCCACTCGGGCAAGTGGGGTCTCCGTGGTTCGGCCGAGTGGGCTGGCGACGGTCGGCTGAGTGCACACTGATACTCTATCTTCTGCGTGTCCGATTTGGCCGGCCGAGCGGGCTCTCGACGGTCGGCCGAGTGACTCCTTCACTCGGCCGAGTGACATGCTGAAAATGCCCAATCTTCGTATTTTTGCTCCCTCGTCACTCCTACGACGTTCTTTCTTCTTCCACTCCTCTCCAATAGCAAAATTCCCCTCGAAAGAGTCACGGGTGACACTCCGGAGTGGGTGCATATCAGAATCACTCCAAATCGCTCGAAATCTCCTGAAATTCGACAAAAACAAGAAATCGTGAAAAGCATCGAAATTTTGCCGAGAAATCGTAAAAAATGCGATTCGAGCGATCAAAATGGCATGCAAACATGCAGAAAAAAGGTGTAAAATATGGAGTGATCAATATCCCCCAAGCGTACCTCTTACTCGTCCTCGAGGAAGATGAGTAAAAAGCGAACCCGGTGGATAGAGAAAATAGAAACGATGGAAAGGCGGAAAATGAGAAAAAAACGAAAAACAAAATAGAAAACAAAGAGGGAAGCTGCTAGATCATTTTTCTCAGGACGTGGGTTTTGCTTACTCGTATGGCACGCATCGAAAGTAAAAACACATGTCAAAGACTTTTATCTCGATATCATAGCATGATGGTGCATTTGAAATAGAAAACCCAAGCAAGTCAATATAGCATAAAAAATGGAATAATCCTGGAATTAACATCGTCTGAAGCATCTAAAGCGGTATACGAAATCGTAGATAACACACTTTTCAATTGAATGCTTTCTATAAGGAGTATAAGAGATATCACACAATAGAGTAGTGAGAATAGAAAAAGGCGTGGTTTTCATGAAATGAGTGCTAAGCGTAGATTTCTGGATTTCGTGAAACTTTATCAATCTTACAGAGTATAAAATATTACTTAGCCTAGGTTGTCATGCACCGTTAAGTAGTCACTCTCTCACACATCATTGGATCCTCTCACCAAGCATATCCATAAGCGTGGTGGCATAAACAAAACTATATTTACATCCCCGTTTCTTTTGAAGCTCCAAAAGTCAAAGAAATAAAAATAAAAGCAAATGAGGGAAGAAAGAGAGAAAGGGTATAATATGGGATCGTTTTCGAACTTCTTTTCTCTTTTCTTTTATTTTTCTCAAATCTTTTTCTTTTTCTCTCTCTCTTCTTTTTTTGTAACATATATACACAAATGATCCCAAATCAAAAGAGAAGGATATACAAGTATTTTTTTCTTTTTTCTTTTTTGGTTTTGGGAAATTTGGAGCATGTGATATAATAACGGGGGGATGCCAATAATAGGATTGCTAAGGGGAGATTCACCAATGAATTTAAAATAGAGAAATAATGTTCAAGATATGTGGAGAAAGAAATAAATGTATCTCTCGGTTCACTCTATAGGACGTGCATGACAACTTCAGCAGGGTAATTTAATCTACTCAGTTTAATCTCAAAAAGCAAACTAGTCCAGATATATCAATGCTAGCAAACATTCAATCAACCTGAAGTGAAGCGTACAAATCATGCAATAAGAAGTGATATGAGAAAAGAAAACAGTACTCCAGATACAAGCATCAATGTGTGAATCTTGGTGTGTTTTCTACGATAGCATACATATGAATCATCAGACATCAGCTAATAATAGAATTTCATCCATTTTCATACGGAAAAAGAAGTGGGTCACTATTTCTAAATGCAAAACAAGACGTAGCATATGATATCAGAAACAAAAGCTATGACATGACGAATTTAGCATGCATATAGAGAAAAGCTAACACCATGTCGTCGTCATCATAGAAAAATCATCTCTAGCGAAAGATGAAAGAAATAAAGATAAAGGAAAACAAAGATATTTACAATGCAGCATACAAAGAAAATAAGAAAAATGTGATGCATGGTAAAAAAGAGAGGAAAAAGTGATGGAAAATGGGTGCAAAAAGCGGAAAAACGTGAAAAAAACTAAAAATAAAGGTGATAAAAGCAAAAAGTGTGAGAACTCACTCCCCCAAGCTAAACTGCACAGTGTCCTTAATGTGCAAAGTGTGGCACACCGAGAGACGAAAAATGGGTGGGGGGTGAGGATGCATGCATGAAAAAAAAACTGAGAATATGATGCGGATGTGATGCATGCAAAGATCAGAGTGATGCAGATATGTGTCACCAAAAATACTCTCCCTCTCTCTCAAAATGGATACAAAATGATGTGAGCAAGATAGGGCCAAAAATAGTGAGGGGAGGAGGGGGGCCAAAAATATATCGACAGGACCAGCAGAGAATGGGCAGCATAACGACAGAAAAAGGATCAATGGCATCAAGGGTGTGCCTAAGTAGGTGGTGCTGCACCATCTCCGTCCTGTGGCGGAGGTGGAGGATGAGGTGGAGGTGTCTGCTGGGCCGATGGGTGAAGTGGAGGTATGACGTGCCCCCGGTTTGCGAACCGCAAATGGCCGGGGGACCCGCGTGAGGGTTTAGATATTTGTAACCGCAAGCGCACGGTGTTGTAGTGTGGCTTGGGGGTCGAACACAGGGAGGCTAGGATGTGCTTGTGTCAAGGAGGACCGAAATCACCCCGTGGGCGAGCTAGCCCAGATCGGTTGATGGTTTGTCACGGTAAAGGAATGCAAGGTATGAACAATATGAAAATAAACCTGGGACTTTGGTTTCCACTCCAACGAGCGAATCTTGCCGATACGGCCTACGGGTAGGATGGCGATCGAAATTAGAGTCTAATGGTGAGACGTTGCCTCTGAAAGTGGTACCGGCACCCCATGGGCCCGATATTCCGGTCGGTGCCCAGGATGATACACCGGACTTCCCGGATTCGATCAGTGGGCACTCCCATGTCCATTAACACTGATCGATTCCGGGAGCACTAAGCTCACAACGATAACTCCCAACGTCTCATCCTGCCGCTCCCGCGCGCTAGGATTCGGCGTCTACGCTAAGGGCGTGAGCTATGGCTAGGGAGTCAACCGCCAAGTTTATTCCCCCTTGGCCCAACGGTCAAAGGCGGTCTTTTTCCCGCCGATGACAATAAAACACCCCGCATAACCGTTAGATTCCTAATCCCTAACGATTTCCTAACCCTATGGACGCATCAGGTAGAGCCCCCGAAGGAGTTTCCGCCAAAATCCCAGATTTGGGAACTACTCACCAATATTCATTAAAAAGCGATCTAAATGAAAATAGACCGTTGAAATCATAATCAGACGATAGGAATGCAAAGGTAGTAGAGCAATAAAGATAATACTAAAGTTTTACAGAGATCCGAAAACTTACAAAAACAGGAAAATTACAGCCGTCACAAAATGAAGAAAACAGTAAAAAATAACCAACTCCCGAATCTGGGAAACATAGGGTTCTATTTATAGAAAACGACATCACCCGATCGGTTGACAAGTCAATCGGTCGGGTGAGCCGCTTCACAAAATCACAGCGCAATGCAGGGGTTTCACCCGGTCAGTATGAACCGGTCGGTTGGATCTTGGTGCGGTCGGTTGGATCTTGGTGCCGACCGGTTGGATCTTGGTGCGGGCCAGGTGAGGAGACCGGTTGGAGCTTCGAGTCTTGGCTGTTGAAATTCAGCTACAGGTGAACCGATCGGGTGAAGGTCACCCGATCGGTTGGAAATCAGCTTCGAATTTCCAGAGACGTTGAGCTTTCGACCTGGTCACTGAACCGACCGCGTGACTTCTCGGGGGCTCTAAGCTGCGTCCGGGTGGTGCACGTGTGCATCACCCGATCGGTTGGAGATGACCAACTGACCGGGTGAGGGGCTGAAAGATGTAATCTTCGTTGTTTGACCCCCTGGATCACGCGTGACTCCTCCCGTTGCTCTGGAGACACATGATATCATCGTTTTGCGTCCCAAATGCCAGTAAACTCCTGCAAAACACGGAAAATACAGAAAAGTGAAAGAAAACAAGAAAATACGAGAAAACACGAGAAAACGAATAAAAGACGGCGGTAAATACGGAAAAACATGGAAGAAAACGCGCGTAAATATATGAAATATAAACGTACGTCAAAATCCCCCAAGCTGAACTCTTCCTCGTCCTCGAGGAAGACGAGTGAGAGTAGGAGCTCGGAGGGGAAAAATAGAGAGAAAGAGAGAAAAAGAAAACTCTATATCCTAGATCGTCCGTCAGAGCCAACAAAATCAAAAACGACACACCAAGCAAGCAAACGCCAAATCACATCACTAAACCTAGGAATACGAGCCCAAATAAGTGTCGTGGGCCCACGCGGTTAAGCGCGAGTGAGTGTGGTCGTGCGCTAGCAGTCGGTGTCACTACCTCCGATGTGCGATAAAGCTCGATATACGCAAACCCAGGAAATGACCCAAATACCAATTCGAATTGAATAAGGAGGTAAATATATGGTTCAAGCATGCATGAGAATAGAGAGGGAATCGAAACATATCATGCGTCAGGGACTCCATAACTAGGGTTAAGGAAATCACCACACTAAAGCCTAGATAATATCTAAAAAGTTCCTAAGCCAAGTGTTTTCGAAAACGATGGGGGTTGAGATGATGTGGAGTAGAACACTCGGTGCAAATTCTCGCCTTCCCTTTATTCTCGGCAAGTAGGAAAATATTCACACGGGAAATTTTTGGGTTTTGGGTATTTGTATTTTTTTTTGAATTTTGGGCTATACAAAATTTTTCTTTTCTTTTCTTTTTGGGTTTTTTCTTTTCTTTTCTCTTTTTTTTTGGATTTTTGGATATTGGGGTATATGCATGTGTACTCTCCCAAGTGGGAGAACGGTACACGACGAGGGGATTTGCACCAAGTAAAACAAAAAAGAAGTCGGAATCTAAACACTTGGGCAAAGGAAACTATTCTCGCTAAATAGAGCATGGGCTAAATGGGTTATCCTAGTCCTTCATTGTGGAATCCCGACACATGCGAAATGAAGTACACGATATATATATATATATATAGCATGCAAAACAGGGAAAATAAATACCGCATATTCAAATCGAAGCATGATAATCTAGGGGTCATTCCTGGACATGTATATAAAGTAAATCACAAAGCAGAAGCACACCACACAGCTAGGCACGACACACGACTCACAAAAAGCTAAGAGGACCCACGATGCGTGAAACGCAAGAGAACTCGAAATCCTAGGGTTAGTGAATGTGATTATCGATGCTATGCTAGGTATGTGTGATTTTGTGGCAATTCATCATAGGGTTCATCTCTAGGAGAAAGAGATAAAAAGAAGAAAAGAAAAAAATAAAAACACGATGAAAACGGCACAAAAACGAAAAAGAAAGACTCAAATGGCGCACACAGTGCGACTCCCCCAAGCCGAAGCTTGCATTGCCCTCAATGCAATAAGAGTGAGTACGGGAGGGCAATGAAGAGGGGGGGATACGCACCGACACAAAAAGAAATGAAAAACGAGGAAAACACAGAGATGAAACTGAAAATAAAGAAAAATAAAGATCAAACCACACGACACGAAAATAGAAATAAAACCACACGACACGACACGACACGAACAAAATACACGACATGACACGACAAAAAGTAAAAAAACAAGCACACACACACCAAAAGAAAATAAAACGTCACAACACACCCAAAATAGACTTCCCCCAAGCTAGACATGACAGTGCTAGCAAATAAAATGTGATCGTGAAATGCAGAAATATGCAAGGGGGGAGTCGAAAACAAACAAAGTGAAATCAAAAATCAGGAGAAGGCGAATCCTCGCCCTCCTCGGAAGATGGTGTGGCTGGGTGGTCGGGGGAGGCGGGGGGTGTGCGGAGAAGTGGGGAAAGAGGTGGAGGAATAGGTGCAGCGGTGGTGTGAACGATGGGAGGAGTGTCGATGGAGGTGGGTGGTGGTGGTAGGACGGCGATCAAGGCGGTGGTGAAAGGAATAGAAATGGGGGGAGAAGATGTGATGGTGACGGTAGTGGGTGGTGGTGGGAGAGATTTGGAGCGCACCGGTAATTTCCTCCGACGCACATATGAAGTGATGGAGGAGGAGGGAGGAGGTAGTGTGGGTGTGATGGAAGTGGTCGGGAGGGGGGGAGTGGATACCGGGATGGGAATAGAGGAGGGAGGAGAAGAATGTGGTGGGGGAGGTGATGAATGTGGGGATGTGTGGGAGGGTGGAGGAGAAGATTGTCGAGGTGGTGAAGGTGGAGGTGGACCGTGGATGTGAGTGAGAAGGCGAAGAATGGCGGCCACGTTCCTCTCAAGTGCGAGGAAATGTGGGTGAGTGAGAAAGGAGGACGGTGATGGGTCCGAGGAGGCAGAGGACATGGCGAGATCACGGAGGGAAGCGACCTCCCTTTCAAGACCAAGACGGGTAGAGACCTGGCGACGACCAAAGGATGTGGACTGACGTGAGGCAGAAATGGTGCCAGCAGGTAAGGTGGAAGTGGTGCCGGTGGCGGTGGTCATGCCGGCACAGGAGACAAGGCCAGAAATGGCCGCTAAGAGGTGCTCAGAAGTGATGGGGCCAGGAACAGAAACAGGGTGACTCGGGCCAGCCCCCATATCTCCCCGAGACGCAGGAATATCCTGCTCGCCTAAGTGGGCGGTAGGGGAAGGAGGTCTACGTGCGTCAGGGGGAAGGAAAGGAAGGTGCAACCCCTCAAAGAACTCAGGGTCGGGCGGAAAAGTCCAATCCGCCATGATAGCCACAGTCATGCGAACGGGGTTGGTGAGAATAGTGTAGGGGTGAGGGGGGTGGCCATAATTGAATTCAAAACGACCGTCGGGGCGGGGCTTAATCATGTGAATGTGCCGCAGGACGTCAAGATCTAGACGTGAGGGTCCTGTGGCGATGGGAAGACCACGGGGGATATGGATATTGAACGGGGGGTAAGAAACAATGATAGTGATAATGCCCCCACAGCAGATTTTGCCCTTCCCAGCCCTGCTAATCTCGAGAAGCTTGTAAACAAGCCAATCGCCAGCATGGACAGGGACAACCGGGGCCCTGAAACTAACTCCATCATCATCACGAACAAAGGGGAAAGTCATGGCCCAGAGAATAAAAGGATCGGGGATAGTCACGGTGCCTGACTCATCCCGCGGGAAAAATGCAGATGATATGATCCTATGGGCCAGACGAAATATGGGATGGATGATGGAGGAGGCCTTGGCCTTCCCTCGGGGATAGCGGCAGAGTATGGTGAGGCGGAACCAAAAATTATCGACGTCAAATTCCGGGGGATATCCGTAGTGACGGATAGCGTCATTCCCTAGAATAGGGAAACCAAATATATCGCAGATGGTGTCTAGGTTTGTGCGAATGGTTTGGTTACGCACCCGAAAAGTGACGGTCGACCCCGACTCACAAACGAGGGAGGAGATGAATTCTAGGGTGAGTGACGGGTAAGATACCGCAGAGGCATTAAGGAAGGCCAACCAACCTAGATTAGCAAAAAGAGTCTCGACCTCGGTGAATACACCGAGGTCGACGAGTGATTGGGAGTGGGCAAACTTGGTTGATAAATGCCCCCGAGTGTCAAGTCTGTGGTAGAAGTCTTTCTGCTCATGGTTCCTAAATATGTATCCATGCGGGCCCAACATGGGGTCCACAGGGGGAATGATAGGCGGGGGAGGGGCAAGTGTCAGCTCACGTGTGCAGTGAGGAGGACGTGTTTGTTTCCGTCTCTTACGAGACGGTTCCTCCTCACGCAAGATACCTTTTCCTTTATCCCTCTCTCGGGCCATGTGTGTGTGGACGATGCAAATGGGTGAAAAATACTATTAAAGTGCACACACCCGAAAACCAAGCAATTCAAATAGTAGGGTAAAAATCGAAATTTGAGAAGTGGAACGAAGTTACCCCGTAGAAAATAGAGCTCCCTGCTTGTAAATGACCCAATGCCGTGCAATTGGGGAAGTGTGGAGCCGCGGCACTCTTCTTCAGCGAAAAATTCGAAGGTGGGGGTGGGTGTTGGGAATTAGGGCTAGAAAATTAGGAAATAGGAGAGGGGGAGAGAGGAAGAGATGGAGAAATGAAAGGGGGAGGTGGAGAGAGAGGTTGATGGAGGGTTTGAGGTTGTGGGAGAGAGATTTTTGCTGTCGGGTTGCTGGAGGAGACGAAACGATGGCGAGTAGATTGGATCGGGTGAGGGTTTGTGAGCGGGTGGTCGGGGGGTTATTTATAGGTTTTAAGTCGACCCGGTCGGGTGAGTTTTCACCTGATCGGTTGACCCTAGGTCGAAAATTTGTTGCTGAAGAAGCGCTACAGGCGACCCGATCGGTTGAGAACTCAACCGATCGGTTCGCCGCTCCACAGATTTTCCCGAGAACTCAGAGTTTTTCACCTGGTCCATCAACCGGTCTCTCATTTTGCCACCCGGTCGGTTGATGAATTCTGAAATTTTTCCGAGAGTTCCCCCAGGTCACCCGGTCTGCTCACCCGGTCTCATCATTCTCCACCCGGTCGGTTCATTTGGTGACAGACACGGCCATAAGCTGATACATCCCAACCGATCGGGTGAGAACTCACCCGATCGGTTGAGGCCTTGTTTTCTGCAAAAACCCAAAAAATCGCCTAAGTTCCTTCACGGAAGTTGTTTCGGCTGGATTTATTTATAAAAATAGAGAAAAATAAAGTAGAAAAAGTCCTAAAAAGCGAAGCAAAAGTTTAGAACATGGGTTGCCTCCCATGAAGCGCTTTTGTTTAACGTCGTTTAGCTCGACGCCCGTTGATGATTTTCATGGTGGGCGATACGGGTGATGCCCAAAATCCGGCATCTCTTCAGCTCCAGAGGTTGTGGCTATTGGTGTAGTCGGCGGCTGTAAAAAGATTTACTCGACTACCCTCCCTTTGTTCACAGGATCCGGGGGCTTCTCCCTCAAATTGGCGTCCACCGCCATCTTTTTCAGGATCCGGACCTCATCACCGGTGAGGTCCATGGGTTCTTTTCCTTTTCTCCTCGTGAGAGGAGACTTAGGGAATCCGGGAGGGATCATATGTCGTGCGACCGCCTTATTAGCCACTTCATTCTTAGGGGAGCCAACTTGCTCTCCAAGGTCCCCCAAGCTATCAGGGGGATTCCTCGAGAGCACTTCCCAGGCACTCGTTTCAACAGCTCTATCTTCTTCATTCTCCAGCACATTGATAATAGGATCATCTGGGGGATTTGGATGCTTCATCGACAAGCCTAAGTCAAATTCGACTCTTTCTTGGCCCACATTCAGGGAAAGCTTCCCATTCTTTACGTCTATCAACACTCCGGCGGTTGCCATAAAGGGTCGTCCAAGAATAATTGGTGTATGCTTGTCTTCCGGCATGTCCATCACCACAAAATCGACTGGTACATGCACCCCTTTTACATCGACTGGGAGGTCATCCACTACTCCCACCGGATACTTGATCGAACGGTCAGCAAGTTGTAATGTCATGCCGGTGGGCTCTAAGTCTCCCATCCCTATTCTCTTGTACAACGATAGGGGCATTAAACTGACGCTCGCACCAAGATCGACGAGCGCCCTATGGATTTGCACTTCCCCGATAGAGCAAGGGATGGAGAAACTTCCTGGATCCTTGAGCTTGGGCGGATTTGCACGCTGAATGAGTGCGCTGCACTCCGCCGTTAACACGACCTTTTCTTTTCTAGATCCCCGTGTCACCAAGTCTTTCAAGAATTTAGCATAGGAGGGGATCGTCTCTATGGCCTCGAGGAAGGGGATTTGCAAACTCATGTCTTTCACCATGGCAAAGAATTTGCCATACTTCTCATCGATTTTGGCTTTGGCGAGCCGTTGTGGGAAAGGCACAACGGGCTTGAATACCTTCAAATTCCCTTCTTCTTTCTTCTTCTCTTCTTCGGGGGTTCCATCCAGAGCCACAATTTTTGGCGACGGGGCACCGTCGTCATTAGCTTTTTCAATTGACCACTCGACGGCCAGTGGTGCTTTCGGTTCTTTGGGCGACGCTCTAGTAGGAATTTGTGTCCCGCTCCTCAAGACGATGGCGGACATGTTTTCATGTTCATGTGTGAGTGCCAAGGTCCGATTTACCCCCCTAGGGTTCACCTCAGGTTGTGGCGGTAATAAATTCTGAGGTCTTTGCATGTTCACCACTTGCAACCCCAGCTGGGTCACCTGATCTATGAGTACTATTTGTCACATCTCCAGCTTCAGATTGATTTTCTCCTGGTTGGCTATGTATTGAGTCAAGAGGGACTCAACCGGAGAAATGGCCCTCTGTTGGCCGTATTGCTGCTAGGCGGGCTGCTGATTCCTAGGGGCATATTGTTGATACTGTGGTGGAGGTTGTTGCTGATATTGCTGCTGCTGAAACTGCTGCTGGGGCCTAGCCGGCTGATATATCTGCTGTTGTTGCTGAGCCGGTTGTTGGTAGGGTGCCCGGTAACTAAGGTTCGGATGATTCCGGTTGTTGGGAGAGTAGGCTGGGTTTGAGTTGGTCCATGGTGGAAATGGCGCATTCCCCGTAGGATTGTAAAACAATGCGCTCGCCTGATCCAACGGTGGTGAGACGTCACCACCGTCGAATTCTCCAAAAACTTCGGATTCTATCGCAGCAATCTGTTGTGTACCGGCGCCACCGGTGCCTACCATCAATGCGGAGATCTGGGTCTATAGCAAGTCAAATTTGCTTGACAATTTGTCGACGTCTTCCACTCTATGGATGCCCCCAGACCTTGGTGTGGCTCTCTCGTCACACCATCGTTCATTGTTGGATGCCATATTTTCCAAAATTTGCCCGGCATCTTCTTCGCTTCTTGACATGAATGACCCTCCAGCCGTGGCATCCATGGAAGACTTTAAATCGTCCCTCAGCCCATTATAAAACAGATTTATAATCTGCCATTTAGGGAGCTCATGGTGGGGACATCTTCTCTGCATCTCCTTATATCTTGTCCAAGCCTCATGCAATGACTCATGGCTGGCCTGGGAGAAGGAGGAGATCTCACTCCTCAGCTTCATGGTCTTCCCCGGAGGAAAGAACTTTGTCAGGAAAGCATTGGAGAGCTTCTCCCAGGTGTTGAATGTATTTGGGTCCTTCCCCCTAAGCCACAGCTTGGCCTTGTCTCGCAAGGAGAAGGGGAACAGCTTCAGTCGGATCGCCTCAGTTGTGACACCGTTAATCCGGAAGGTGTCACATTTCTCCAAGAAGGAGTCTAGATGCTCGATCGGGCTCTCCATGGGTGCACCCAAAAACTGATCCTACTGGATCCATGTCACCAAAGACGGCTTTAGCTCGAAGCTTTGGGCCGTAATAGCTGGAGGACGGATGGCGGAAGTGGACTCGATAGATGGCATCGAGTACTCCAATAGGGACTTGTGAGGCGTGGTGTTCTCCCCCATGGTTTCAGGATCCTCTCTTCTTCGCTTCTCGGCGGCCAAACACCTAAGGGTGGCGTTAATCTCTGGATCAATGGGGATCAAGTCGTCGAGACTTCTTGAACTCCTGCGCATGAAAAACAACAAATACCCTTGAAGCGACAAGTGGGAGAGAAACAGATAAGATAAGAAATAAAAATAAGAAAAAGAAAAGGAAAAAGAAGAATGCGAAAATTATCGCGAGGTAGGGATAAGAGCTAGACACTAGGGTTCAAGAGATCCTAAAATAACAAGCACGTTGCCTCCCCGGCGACGGCGCCATAAACTTGACGTGCCCCCGGTTTGCGAACCGCAAATGGCCGAGGGACCCGTGTGAGGGTTTAGATATTTGTAACCGCAAGCACACGGTATTGTAGTGTGGCTTGGGGGTCGAACACAGGGAGGCTAGGATGTGCTTGTGTCAAGGAGGACCGAAATCACCCCGTGGGCGAGCTAGCCCAGATCGGTTGATGGTTTGTCACGGTAAAGGAATGCAAGGTATGAACAATATGAAAATAAACCCGGGACTTTGGTTTCCACTCCAACGAGCGACTCTCGCCGATACGGCCTACGGGTAGGATGGCGATCGGAATTAGAGTCTAATGGTGAAACGTTGCCTCTGAAAGTGGTACCGGCACCCCATGGGCCCGATATTCCGGTCGGTGCCCAGGATGATACACCGGACTTCTCGGATTCGATCAGTGGGCACTCCCGTGTCCATTAACACTGATCGATTCCGGGAGCACTAAGCTCACAACGATAACTCCCAACGTCTCATCCTACCGCTCTCGCGCGCTAGGATTCGGCGTCTACGCTAAGGGCGTGAGCTATGGCTAGGGAGTCAACCGCCAAGTTTATTCCCCCTTGGCCCAACGGTCAAAGGTGGTCTTTTTCCTGCCGATGACAATAAAACACCCCGCGTAACCGTTAGATTCCTAATCCCTAACGATTTCCTAACCCTATGGACGCATCAGGTAGAGCCCCTGAAGGGGTTTCCGCCAAAATCCCAGATTTGGGAACTACTCACCAATATTCATTAAAAAGCGATCTAAATGAAAATAGACCGTTGAAATCATAATCAGACGATAGGAATACAAAAGTAGTAGAGCAATAAAGATAATACTAAAGTTTTACAAAGATCCGAAAACTTACAAAAACAGGAAAATTACAGCCGTCACAAAATGAAGAAAACAGTAAAAAATAACCAACTCCCGAATCTGGGAAACATAGGGTTCTATTTATATAAAACGACATCACCCGATTGGTTGACAAGTCAACCGGTCGGGTGAGCCGCTTCACAAAATCACAACGCAATGTGGGGGTTTCACCTGGTCAGTATGAACCGGTCGGTTGGATCTTGGTGCGATCGGTTGGATCTTGGTGCCGACCGGTTGGATCTTGGTGCGGGCCGGGTGAGGAGACCGGTTGGAGCTTCAAGTCTTGGCTGTTGAAATTCAGCTACAGGTGAACCGATCGGGTGAAGGTCACCCGATCGGTTGGAAATCAGCTTCGAATTTCCAGAGACTTTGAGCTTTCGACCCGGTCACTGAACCGACCGCGTGACTTCTCGGGGGCTCCAAGCTGCGTCCGGGTGGTGCACGCGTGCATCACTCGATCGGTTGGAGATGACCAACCGACCGGGTGAGGGGCTGAAAGATGTAATCTTCGTCGTTTGACCCCCTGGATCACGCGTGACTCCTCCCGTTGCTCCGGGGACACATGATATCATCGTTTTGTGTCCCAAATGCCAGTAAACTCCTGCAAAACACGGAAAATACGGAAAAGTGAAAGAAAACAAGAAAATACGAGAAAACACGAGAAAACAAATAAAAGACGGCGGTAAATACGGAAAAACATGGAAGAAAACAAACGTAAATATATGAAATATAAACGCATGTCAAGGCAGTCACGCCAGTATCTGACTCAGGCAAGCCTGAATTTCAGGGAGCATGGCTATGCGAGACTGTACGGAACTGACCGTGGCATAGAGAGCTCTAAAGTCGCCTCTGAGTCCACTCACCGCCCCCTTAAGAGCACGAAGGCTCTGAAGTAGAGCGTCAGGGGGTGGTGGAGCGGAGGGGCGAGCAGGTCTAGGCTGTGAAGGACGGGGCTGTCTGACACGGGTGGTGTAGAGTATGGGGCCTACAGGAAAGTGCAGGAAGGGTGCTGTGCTCACTAGTGGATGCCCAGCCTCAGTGCGAGGCTGGGACGCAGGCTGGGATGAGGAGGCAGCAGTAGTGGTGGTGGAAGACAAAATCGGCGACGAGGCAGCAAGAGAGGTCGGTGACACAGGTGTGAGGACAGACGTCACGACACTCTTGGATAGGACAACTGCGGTGGAGACAGAAGGGTCGACCATTGGGGAGGAAGTGTAAGGACCAAAAGGTGACACCCCAGCGGACATCAAACCGGATAGGGTCCCCACGACGGCAGCAAAGGAAGGCTCACCGCTCTCTAGTATGGTGGATGGACGCTCAGGAAGAAGTGAGGAAATAGGCTTAACCGAGATAGGCACAACAGTGGTGGGGGTGGTGATGGGCGTGGTGGACGACTCAGCAAGGGTACTCCCGACACTGGCAGAAGTGGGGACAAAAGTGTCAGGAGGTGCAGAAAGTACTGGCTCAGGCTGATGGATCACGGGGTTGACAGGTGGGGCAGGGTGTGCAGGCTCAGCTCCCTCGGCCTTTAGCACGTAGGCGGCGGGGATCAGGAGATCCATCGCTGGAAGCCAGTCCACGTGTGCCGGTCCAATATGTGTCTGAGCGAGGCTCGGGAGGATCATGTAATCGGCACTAAAGGGACCGTGCAACCATACCCAGTGGCGCTGGCTGTAGGGACGAAGCATCTTCATCCGGGCCATGACATCTATCGAGAGTGCAGTGGGGCCCGGGGCTCGTCTAAGGTCAGTAGGTAGGTCCACGCCGGTCATCAGGGCTAGCAGAGTAATCAGACCGCCGTAGTAAATAGGTGAGCGAGCGCCCACCGAAATAAGGATGCGGTCTAAGAACCAGCTAGCAGTATCAATCTCAACGGCGGGGACCAGGTCGTCGCTACCCCTATCGAGAACTCTGGGGCGAGTCATCGCATAGAGCATATAGAGCTTAGACGTAGACATCGTTCTAGGCTCGTACCTCGCCAAGAAAGTGGTCGCCATGAGGCACTGGGCTATGCGGAGGCAGGGGTGCAGGATCGCTGAGGCCTTGGCCCTACTAGGGTTAAAGCCAAGTTGTGAACCCATGATCCGTGTCCAGAATGTGGAAGCGTCGAATGACGGCGGTGGAATGTGAGTTGGTGCGTAGGCTCGGTCGGGGACGGGGACATCGGGCCACTGGAAGAACGCACGAAGCATGACGAGAGTGACCTCGCACTCTCGATCCATAAGGTGAAATGTGCATCCTCCAGGGGTCCGGGCTATCGAGCTAAGTACCTCAAGTGTCGGACGGACGTAGGTGTCCACCGACACTGACAAAATGTCGCGCCAACCCATGTTGTCGTACAACGTGAGCATCCCCTCTAGCACCCCTACGCGGTCAAGGTCTGCTAAGTGTGCGAACCTAGAGGGCACTATAGATCGCTGGGCGATACGCTCAAATCAGACGCGCTGTGCGTCGTCTCTGAACGTGATCCCCAGCAGCCCGACAACGGGAGCCGGTGGTGGGATAGGATCGGTGGGGATGGGCTGTGCGTGGATGGGATCGGCGGGAAGTGGCTGTGTGGGTGGTGGTGGCTGTGGCGGGCTAGGTGGAGGGGAGTCCTCCTTAGCGTGAGAGGGACCGACGTCATCGGTCCTCTTCCGCTTGGAAGAGTCTCCCCGCGTGCATGGCCTAGTACGGGGCGGCATGTGTGCTGCGAGTGCTCACCCGACAGAAATATAATGCGGTGTGCTCAAATAAAAGGAACGAGTGTACCTGAACACACTGCGAGAGCAAGTCAGCAAGTGCGTGCGAAGAGCGCCACATCCGCGAAGCTAAAAATGCGTCCTGAAGCTTCCCTAAGCTCCCCCAAGATAGCCTGCAAATCAAACAACGATATCAGTGGATAATATTCAAAATACATGGGGGAGATGAGGTATAATAGATAGATAAACAAATTAATTTGATTTTTGGGCTCAACGGGTCTACGGATCGAGCAAAATAGGAGAAAAATGGCGTTTGGGGGCAAACCGAGGTGATAGGGGGGTCGGCTGGCGGCGAGGCTACTCGCCGGAGGTCGGGGCGTCGACGGTCGGACGATCACCGGTGGTGGTCGGGCGATTGGGGCCGACGACGAGGTGATTCAGGCGAAGGAGGGGTGCGGTCGCGGGCGAGGGGAGATGAACAGGCTGATGGCTCGGGTGAAATTGGGGATTAGTCGCGTTGAATTTCGCGCCGAGCCCGCAGCGGCTTATATAGGTGCAGATACGACTCGGCCGAGTGACTATGTTGCTCGATCGAGTGACGTATCGGTAAAAAAATTTAAATTTCTCCCCGTCACTTATGACTCGGCCGAATGGCTTCTGTTCACTCGGCCGAAGGGAGAAAACTCCTTCGGCCGAGTGGCACAACTTACTCGGCAATATTCAGGCTATGAGGGTATCCGTTTCCCTCGGTCGAGTGACGAACCATACTCGGCCGAGTGACAGTTAATACGAAATTCACAAAAAAGACAGAGAGTTGGGTTCAGCAGACTTCCCTTGTTGGTGCCCCACTCGGCCGAATGGGGTCCTTTGCTCGGCCGAGTCGCATATGATACTCGGCCGAGTGGCATGCTGTTTTCTACTTCGGGGTTCCGTTTTCACTCTACTCTATGTTTTTCTTCCTCCAGTTGGTTTCTTCCTCCTCCCAAGGCCTGAGCGCATTCCTGGAGCGCTCTTCCTTACCTCTATCTTCCTCCATATGAGAGATCTCCTTTTCTCCTTTCCTGTCATAGAAATTAAGACCCGTTGTCACGATTTTTATGGGCAAAAAAGAAAAAGACTCAAAAAACTAATAAATTCTAAAAAAAACCAAAATAAAAAGAATGCAAAAACCATCGGGTTGCCTCCCGACAAGCGCTCGTTTAAGGTCTTGAGCTCGACCCCTTTGGATTTTCAATCAACGCTTGATGTTGGGTGCATATGAGATGCACCCGTCGAACTTGCCAGGAAGACCGCTCGGATTTGGATCGTGGTGGTGTGTGGCCTTCCTCAGTGCCCCTTCATCATGAGCAATGTTGGGGGATGGCTCCCCTAAGCTTGAGCTTGTTCCGGTCTTCGACTTTACCGGTGACACCGATCTTTGAATCGGTGGAGCTTTCTTTGGATTCTTCAATGTCGAGAGCTTGTAAAGCTCCCGTATTCTCGCGACATCATCATCGCCATCATCATTCGCCGTGGAGCTATTGGGAGAGTCCTCCATCTTCTCTTCTTCGACCGAATCTTGGCCTTCTTCGAAGCCGTCATCATGGAGTGCACCGATGGAATATGGGATATCCTCTTCAATGACCTCGTCAAGGAGGTCCAAATAATCTAGCTCCTCATGATACGGCATGTGCTTCATAGCCTTTGGTATATGGAGCTCGACTTCAATGTTGCCTACATTCAAGGTAAGAGTCCCTTCCCGCACGTCGACGATTACACCGGCGGTGGCGAGGAATGGGCGTCCAAGTATGAGCGATGTGTCACCCTCTTCCTTGATGTCCATGATCACAAAATCACAAGGCAAGCATATGCCTCCCGGAACTTGTAGTGGGATATTCTCCGCGATCCCAACCGGCCTTGTAATCCAACCGTCCGCGAGTTGAATCCTCATGTCGGTTGGCTTTAAATCTGTGCCGGTGTTCAACTTCCAGAACATGGTGAGAGGCATGCGGCTCACACTAGAGCCCAAATCAACCAATGCCTTTTGTAAGGGGACGCCACCGAGAGTGCAAGGAATCCGGAAACTCCCGGGATCTTTAAATTTGGCGGGCTCCTTCTCCTTCCTAGTGAACCAAGTTCCTTGTTCCGTGAGCATGATCTTCTCCTTCCTTTTCCTTCCCGTAATCAAGTCCTTTAAGAACTTCACATAGGACGAGATTTCCACTAAGGCATCAAGAAAAGGGATATTGAGGCTCACCCCTCTCAAGTATTCGAGGAACTTGGCTAGCCTCTTCTCGATCTTGGCTCTAGCTAGCCGTTGAGGGAAAGGCATCGGTGGCATGAATCGGCGCTCATCAATAGGTTCCTCCATTCTAGATTTTGCTCCTTCTTGCGGCTCCTCCTCTTTTTCCACCTCAATTATAGGCTCGCTCTCTTCTAAAATATCCACCACGGGTTCCTTGATTTGGGTCATGGGGGGAGTGGTATCCATCCCACCTCTTGTTGTAACCACAACAACCGCGTTGATATGGCCGGTGTTGCCTCGTGGATTTGGTTCGGGTTGAGCTGGCAATTATTGATTATTTCTATTAAGCAACGCAAGTTGCTCCTCAATTTGAGCGACGACGGTGGTGAGAGAATCTTGTCCCGCCTTCAACGTGGCGTTAATCTTCCTCTGCTCCGCCATAAACTCCTCCACCTTAGCTTTGAAATCCGAACGTGGTTGAGCTTACGGAGGGTTGGGATTTCTCCACCCTTGATTATACCCGGGTGGCCTATAAGGTCCCACTTGGTTCCTAGGTGGGAAGTTTTGTTGCGGTGACCCCCTGGGTTGATAATTCGGTTGTGGTGGTGGAGCCCGTGCTTGAGGAGGTTGTTGAGGTAGGGGGTTCAATGCACCATCATTATTAGCATAGGAAAAACCCGGATGGTTTCTAGCGGCCGGGTTGGCCCAATATCCGGAATTCCCCGCAACATACTGAATTTGCTCCAAAGCTCCTTTCCCATGCTCTCCTCCTACATACATGGCTTGGGATTAGTCTTGCCAATCACTCATATGATTCGTCGGTGCGGATGTAGTAGGGGCTCCTTGCGGCTCGGTAATGTATTTTTCCAACCTCTCCACTACCTTGTGGAGAGAGTCAAACTTGATAGCAAGCTCCGCCACGGCCTTGGCCTCATAAATACTCGTGGGCTTCAAGGAGAATGAAGAGTGTCCTCGCTCGTCCCCCCATTGTTGGTTGTTGGAGGCCATCTCCTCTAGCAAGGCCGTAGCTTGGTCGCGCCCCGGATACACGTCCCGGAGTGGCGACGATCGTAGTCTTACCGCAAGCGCACGGTGTAGCGGCGAGCGGGTATCGAACACAGGGATGCCTAATAACAGTGTCTTCTTCGAATCACCTGGCTATAGGAAAAGTCGAGAAATGTTCGCAATATGCGGTCACGGTCGTTCAAATGTATAGAAGAAATAACAAATTAATAAAGACGCTTAGGGGATAGGGAATCCCCGCTACTTGCCGTATCTCATCATTGTGACTCGTAGGTTTCTCAATTGCTAGACTTGAAAATTGGGTGAACTAGTTGCAACTAAATGTGGAACCAAGCTCACGCTCTCGCGCTATTACCGGTCTATAGCCAATCTAGGGTAGGGTCCAATCTCTTGCAAACCCTAACCTAGGCAAACTAGCGTGAAGAACAACATCATCGTTCAATCGTATCTCGAGCCCACTCTCGTGCAAACTCGAGCTATGACCAAGGTTGGGATAGTTCCTACCCATCCAATCTCTTGCAAACGGGTATTGGTATAGAATTGCAATCGAAAAACCTAGTTTCGGTCCAATCTCTTGCAAACCGATTCCGGAGGAATTCAATTGCAACCCGATTCGAATATCTAGGGCTTCCTATCGAATTGGGATCCAATCTCTTGCAAATCCCAATCGGTATGAATCTCTAGCTATTCGTATTATAGCAATCCCAAACTAACCCTAATCAATCCTAGCAATAGTTTCACCAATTCATCACAAATTCGAAATTGGGCTCGTAGGGTTCATCCCTACGCCCTAAGACGATGAACTACTCACAATTCAAATAGAATGTAATAGAAATTCACAAATAGAATCAATGGAATTCAAAGCAATATTCAAAATATCAATAAAAATTGAGTTTTTGAGGGAAAGAGATACAAACCAATGAAGAACAAGATAGCATCCAACAAAAATCACTTTTCTCTTCTCCCTCAAAGCTAAATCTAATCACTAAAAAGTTAATCTAAAAAGCTGCAAAAAGTTCTGAAAAAGGCTCCAAATTAGGTTAAAAACTGGGGTTAAATACCCCCCAAAATCGCCCAAAAAACCCTGACGAAAATGCCCCTGCGCAGCCTCAAATCCGCAGTTTACGCTACAGGCAGCGCGGCTCACTTGGCCGAGTGACAAATGTCACTCGGTCGGGTGACGAACCCTGTACAAAAACAAAGAGTTGGGGGTCTAAGGGGTCGTCTCCTCGGAGGTCACTCGGGCGGACGTCATTCGGTCACTCGGGCGGAGCGTCTTTCTCCACTCGGCCGAGTTAGTCATCGGGCCTGTACAGACGAAAAACAGAGAGTTCGGCATCTTTTGTCGCCGTCGTCTTGGCTCCACTCGGGCGAGGGGTGACTCGGTGCTAGGCCGAGTGTCATGGCGATGCTCGACCGAGTGCACGCCTATTGCGTGTCCGATCTGGTCGGCCGAGCGGGCTTCCTATGGTCGGCCGAGTGACTCCTTCACTCGGCCGAGTGAAATGCTCAAAGTGCCCAAACTTCATATTTTCGCATCCTCGTCGCTCCTACGAAGTTCTTTCTCCTTCCACTCCTCTCCAATAGAAAAATACCCTTCAGGAGAGTCGTCGGTGACAATCCAGAGTGGGTGCATCTCAGAATCACTCCAAATCGCTCCAAATCTCCTGAAATACGACAAAAACAACAAATCGTGAAAAGCATCGCAATATTGTCGAATAAACGTGAAAAACATGATTTGAGCGATCTAAATGGCATGCAAACATGCAGAAAAAAGGTGTAAAATACGGAGTGATCAAAATCCCCCAAGCTTACCTCTTACTCGTCCTCGAGGAAGATAAGTAAAAGGCGAACCCGGTGGACAAAGAAAATGGTGGAAAGGTGGAAAACGGAAAACGAAAAACAAAATAGAAAACGAAGAGGAAAGTTGCTAGATCATTTTCTCAGGACGTGGGTTTTGCCTACTCATATAGCATGCATCGAATATAAAACACATGTCAAAGACTTTTATTTTGATATCATAGTATAATGGCGCATTTGAAATAGAAAACCCAAGAATATCAATATAGCATGAAAGAATGGAATAATTCTAAGATTAACATCGTCTGAAGCATTTAAAGCGGTATACAATATCGTAGATCACACACTTTTCAATTGATTGCTTTCTATAAGGAGTATAAGAGATATCACACGATAGAGTAGAAAGAATGGAAAAAGTGTGGTTTTCATGAAGTGAATGCTAAGCGTAGATTTCTGGATTTCGTGAAACTTTAGCAATCTCACCGAGTATAAAATATTACTTAGCCTAGGTTGTCATGCACCGTCAAGTAGTCACTCTCTCACACATCATTGGATTCTCTCCCCAAAGCTTATCTATAAGCGTGGTGGCAAATACAAAACGATATTTACATCCCCGTTTCTTATGAAGCTCCAAAAGTCAAAGAAAACAAAAACAAAAGAGGGAAGAAAGAGACAAAGTATATGAGATGGGATCGTTTTCGAACTTCTTTTCTCATTTCTTCACTTATTCTCAAATCTTTTTTCCTCTATTTTTTTTAAATTCACATGGAATATTTACACAAATGATCCCAAATCAAAGAGAAGGATATACAAGAATTTTTCTTTGGGTTTTGGGGAGTTTGGAGCATGTGATTTTAAATAACGGGGGAATGCCAATAATAGAATCGCTAAGAGGAGATTCACCAATGAATTTAAAATAGAGAAATAATGTTCAAGATATGTGGAGAAAGAAATAAATGTATCTCTCAGTTCACTCTATAGGACGTGCATGACAACTTCAGCAGGGTAATATAATCTACTCAGTTTAATCTCAAAAAGTAAACTAATCCAGATTTATCATTGCTAGCAACAATTCAATCAACCTGAAGTGAAATGTACAAATCATGCATATAGAAGTGATATGAGAGAAAAGAAAGCTGTACTCTAGATATAAGCACCAATGCGTGAATCTTGGTGTGTTTTCTATGATAGCATACATATGAATCATCACACATCAGCTAATAATAGAATTTCATCCATTTTCATACACCAAAAGGGAGTGAGTTACTATTTCTAAATGCAAGGCAGAATATAGCATATGATATCAGAAATAAAAAACTATGACATGACAAATATAGCATGCATATAGAGAAAAGCTAACACCACGTCATCATCATCACAGAAAAGTCATCTCTAGCAAAAGATGAAAGAAATAAAGATGAACAAAAAACAAAGATATTTACAATGCAGCACACAAGGAAAATAAGAAAAAACGTGATGCATGGTAAAAAAGAAAAAAACGTGATGAAAAATGGGTGCAAAAGTGGAAAAACGTGGAGAAACTAAAAAATGAAAGGTGACAAAAGCAAAAAGCGTGAGAACTCACTCCCCAAGCTAAAGTGCACAGTGTCCTCAATGTGCGAAGTGTGGCACACCGAGAGAAGTGTAATGGGAGGGGGGATGGGTATACATGCATGATAAAAAGAAATAAAAATAACAAAATGAAAAATATGATGTGAATGTGATGCATGCAAGGATAAGAGTGATGCAGATATGTGTGTCACCAAAAATACTCTCCCTCACTCCTGAAAAAGGATATAGAACGATATGATCAAAATGTGGACAAAAATAGTGAGGGGAGGAGGGGGTGGGCAAAAAATCATCAGGATCAAGCAGAGAATGGGCAGCATAACGACAAAAAATCGGTGGCATCAAGGGTGTGCCTAAGCTGGTGGTGCTGCGCCATCTCCGTCCTGAGGCAGAGGTGGGGGTGATGGGGGTGGTGGACGTGGAACAGTCTGCTGGGTGGGTGGTGGTCGTGGCAGTCGCTCGAGGATCTGGGTGAGGCAAAAGTGAATGCTAGGAAGTAGCTCGAGGCGGTGCTGCATGGCGGTGACTGTGGAAGACAGAGCCCTAAAATCGCCCCGGAGTCCACTCATCGCCCCCTCAAGAGCGCGAACGCTCTGAACTAAGGCGTCAAGGGGTGGTGGAGCGGAGGGACGGACATGTCTAGGCTGAGCTGGTCGGCTGTCTAATACGGGCGGTGTAAGTGATCGGGACAGTAGGCATGGGTGGTAAGGGTGCTGTGCTCACTAGTGGGTGCCCAGCCTCAGTGCGAGGCTGGGACGCAGGCTGGTGTGAGGTGGAAGCAGCAGCAGTGGAAGTGGAAGACAAAATCGGTGACGAGGCGGCAAGAGAGGTCAGTGACACAGACGTGGGAACAGACGTCACAACACTCTCAGATAGGACGGCTACGGTGGAGACAGAGGGGTCAGCCGTTGGGGAGGAAGTGAATGGACCAAAAGGTGATACCCCAGCGGACAACAAGCCAGACAGGGACCGTACGACGTCAGGAAAAGAAGGCTCGCCGCTCTCAACTATAGTAGGTGGACGCTCGGGTAGCAGAGAGGTGAGAGGCTCAACCGATAAGGGCACATCAGTGGTGGTGGTAGTAGTAGACGTGGTGGGCGTGGGCTCAGCAAGTGTACTCCCGACACTGGCAGAAGTGGGGACAGAAGTGTCGGGAGTGGCAGAAAGTGCAGGCGCAGGCTGAGGGAACACAGGGTCAGCTGGCGGTGCAGGGTGTGCAGGTGGTGCAGGCTCAGCTCCCTCGGCCTCTAGCACGTAGGCGGCGGGGATCAGGAGATCCATCGCCAGAAGCCAGTCGTCGTGTGCTGGTCCTATGTGTGTCCGAGCTGGGCTCGGGAGGATCATGTAGTCAGCACCGTACGGACCGTGCAACCATACCCAGTGCCGCTGGCCGTGCAGACGAAGCATCTTCATTTGGGCTATGACGTCTATCGAAAGTGAAGTGGGGCCCAGGGCTCGTCTAAGGTCAGCTGGAAGGTCCTCGCCGGTCATCAGGGCTAGCAGGGTGATCAGGCTGCCGCAGCATATCAGGGAGCGAGCGCCCACCGATACGATGATGCGGTCCAAAAACCAGCTAGCGACGTCAATCTCAACGACAGGGACCAACGTAACTCCATCCCTATCTAGAACTCTGGGGCGAGTCATCGCGTAGAGCATATAGAGCTCAGGCGTATACATTGTCCCGGGCTCATACCTCGCTAGAATGGTGGTCGCCATAAGGCGCTGTGCTATGCGAAGGCAGGGGTGGACTATGGCCGAGGCCTTGGCCCTACTAGGGTCAAAGGTCGGTGGTAAGCCCGTGATCCGGGCCCAGAAGGTGTGTGAATCGAAAGATGGGGGAGGGATGTGTGTGGGGGCGTAGGCTCGGTCGGGTGTGGGGACAGCGGGCCACTGAAAGAACGTTCGAAGCATATCGAGAGTGATCTGACACTCTCGATCCATGAGTCGGAAGGAGCATCCCTCAGTGGTCCGGGCGATCAAGCTGAGTGCCTCAAGTGTCGGACGGACGTAAGTGTCCGCTGACACGGAAAGAAAATCTCGCCAACCCACGTTGTCGTACAACGTGAGCATCCCCTCAAGTACCCCCAGACGGCCTAGGTCTGCAAGGTGTGCGAACCTGGAGGGCACTATCGAGCACTGGGTGATACGCTCAAAAGCGACACGATGTGCATCGTCTCGGAACGTAATACCCAGCGGCCCGATGATAGGAGCCGATGGTGGCTGTGGGTGGATGGGCTGGGCTGGGAGTGGCTGTGGGTCGACTGGATCGGCAGGCTGTGGCTGTGTGGGGTGAGGTGGTGTAGCAGGAGGAGAGTCCTCCATCTCGTGGGAGGGGCCGGGCTCATCCGGCCGCTTCCGCTTGGCGGAAGCTCTCCCAGTGCGCGGCCGTGTTCGGGGTGGTATGTGTGCCCCGAGCGATCACCCAACGAATATAAAATGCGGCGTGTCAAAAAATAATGGAACGAAGGTACCTGAACACACCGCGAGAGCAAAACAGCGGATGCATGCGAAGACGCCGCCTCCACTAAGCCAAAAGCGCGCCCCGGAAGCTCCCCTAGGCTCCCCTAAGCTCCCCAAGATAGCCTACACATCAAACAAGAATATCAGCATGTAAAATTCAAAATACATGGGGGATTAGGGGTATAATAGATAGATTATTAAATTAATTTGAGGTAGGGGCTCGATAGGTGCACGGATCGTTGAAAAATACGAGAAAATGGAGAAATGGGCGAAATTGGGGGTACCGGAAGATGGCCGGCGGCGAGGGAGGTCGCCGGCGGTCGGTGGGTGGTTGCCGGAGCGGTCGGCGCTCGGTCACCGGCGGTCGGTGGTCAAGGGCGGCGTTCGGGCGAGCGATCGGTCGCAGCGGGCGAGGGAGCAGCACGCGGGCTCGGGGGATTTGGGAATAAGGCGCTTCGAATTCCGCGCCGAGCCCACTGCGCTTTATATAGGAAAGGTTACGACTCGGCCGAGTGGATGTGTCACTCGGCCGAGTGATCGTAACGAAAAATATTTTTAAAAAACTCCTCCCCACATACGACTCGGCCGAGTGGCTTGGACACCCTCGGCCGAGTGGAAAAAGTCCATTCGGCCGAGTGGCACAAGCTACTCAGCAATTCTCGCCCTAGGCGCGTATCAGTTTCACTCGGCTGAGTGAAGATGTATACTCGGCCGAGTGGCAATTTATACTGAAATCAAAAAAAGAACAGAGAGTTGGGTGCAGCAGACTTCCCTCATTGGTGCGCCACTCGGGCGGACGACGTTGGTGGCTCAGCCGAGTGGCTATGGTACTCGGCCGAGTGAGGCCCTGTTTTCTGCTGTGATGCTCCGTTTTGGCTCTAATCTCTGTTTTTCTTTCTCCAGTTGATTTCTTCCTTCTCCTAAGCCTCGAGCACGTTCCTGGAGCGCTCTTCTTCGCCTTAGTCATCCTCCATATGATAGATATCCCATTCTCCTCTCCTGTCAAAGAAAATAGGACCCGTTGTCAGAATTTTTCGGGCAAACGACTCAAAAACACTAACAAAATCTAAAACAAAAATAAAGACTAAAATAGAAAAAACGCGATAACCGTCGGGTTGCCTCCCGACAAGCGCTCGTTTAAGGTCTTGAGCTCGACCCCTATTGATTTTCAATTAACGCTTGATGTTGGGCGCATACGAGATGCACCCGTCGAACTTGCTTGGAAGACCACTCGGATTTGGATCATGGTGGGGTGTGGTCTTCCTCAGCGCCCGTTCGTCATGGGAAATGTTGGGGGGTGGTTCCCCCAAGCTAGAGCTTGCTCCGGTCTTCGACTTTGCCGGTGACACCGATCTTCGTATCGGTGGAGCTTTCTTTGGAGTCCTCAACTTCGAGAGCTTGCAGAGCTCCCGTATTCTTGCGACATCAGCGTCGCCATCATCAATTTCCATGGAGATATCGGGGGAGTGCTCCGTCTTTTCTTCTTCGGCCAAGTCTAGGCCTTCTTTGAAGCTATCATCGTGGGGTGCGCCAATGGAGTGGGGTATTGCCTCTTCGATGACCTCATCAAGGAGGTCCATGTAATCTAACTCTTCGTGATACGGCATGTGCTTCATTGCCTTCGGTATATGAAGCTCCACTTTGATGTTGCCGACGTTCAAGGTAAGGGTCCCATCCTGCACATCGACGATGACACCGACGGTGGCGAGGAATGGGCGTTCGAGTATGAGTGATGTATCGCCCTCCTCCTTGATGTCCATTATCACGAAATCGCATGGCAAACATATGCCCCCCGGAACTTGGAGTGGGATGTCCTCCGCTATCCCAACCAGTCTTGTAATCCTCCCATCCGCTAGTTGAATCCGCATGTCGGTAGGCTTCAAATCCGTGCCGGTATTCAACTTCCGGAACATAGAGAGGGGCATGAGGCTAACACTAGCCCCCAAATCCACCAATGCCTTTTGTAGGGGGACACCGCCTAGAGTGCAAGGAATCCGGAAACTCCCCGGATCTTTAAATTTGGCGGGCTCCTTCTCTCTCTTTGTGAACCAAGTCCCTTCCTCCGCGAGCATTATCTTCTCCTTCCTCTTCCTTCACGTGATCAAGTCTTTTAAGAACTTGGCATAAGATGGGATTTCCACTAAAGCGTCGAGGAAGGGGATATTGAGGCTCACCCCTCCCAAATACTCAAGAAACTTGGCTAGCCGTTTCTCCATCTTGGCTCTAGCTAGCCGTTGCGGGAAGGGCACCGGTGGCATAAATCGGCGCTCATCGATAAGCTCCTCCATTCTAGATTTTTCTCCTTCTTGCGGCTCCTTCTCCTTTGCCACTTCAATTACCGGCTCGCTTTCTTCTAGATTCTCCACCACGGGCTTCTTGACTTGAGTCATGGGGGGAGTGGTATCCTTCCCTCCTCTTGTAGTAACCGCAACGACCGCATTGATATGGCCGGTGTTGCCCCATGGATTCGGCTCGGCTTGAGCCGGCAATTGTTGATTGTTTTTATTGAGCAACGCAAGTTGCTCCCCAATTTGAGCTACGACGGTGGCGAGAGAATCTTGTCCCGCCTTCAATGTGGCATTGATCTTTCGTTGTTCCGCCATAAACTCATCCACCTTAGCTTCAAAATCCGGACGTGGTTGAGCTTGCGGTGGGTTGGGATTTCTCCACCCTTGATTATACCCGGGTGGCCTATAAGGTCCCACTTGTTGCCTCGGTGGGAAATTTTGTTGCGGTGGCCCCCTTTGTGGATAATTCGGTTGTGGTGGTGGTGGAGCCCGAGCTTGAGGAGGTTGATGTTGCGGGGGGTTCAATGCTCCATCATTATTAGCATATAAGAAACCCAGATGGTTTCTAGCTGCCGGATTGGCCCAATATCCAGAATTCCCCGCGACGTATTGAACATGCTCCAAAGCTCCTTCTCCTTGCTCTCCTCCTACATACATGGCTTGCGATTGGTCTTGCCAATCGCTCATATGATTTGTCGGCGTGGATGTAGAAGGGGCTCCTTGAGGCTCCGTAATAAATTTCTCCAATCTCTCCACTACCTTGTGCAGAGAGTCAAACTTGCTAGAAAGCTCCGCCACGGCCTTGGCCTCCTAGATACTTGTGGGCTTCAAGGAGGATGAAGAATGTCCTCGCTCGTCCCCCCATTGTTGGTTGTTCGAGGCCATCTCCTCAAGCAATGCCATAGCTTCATCGGGAGTCTTCGACAAAATGGCTCCATTTGCTGTGGCATCAATAATCTGCTTCGTCTCCGGTTGGAGTCCATTGTAGAAGCTATGGACAAGCTCCCAATCCTCAATGCTATGATGGGGGCACTGATGTTGCAAGTCCTTGAAGCGCTCCCATGCTTCGTAGAGAGTCTCTTGAGGTCCTTTCTTGAAGGACATGAGAGCACTTCTAATCTTCACCGTCTTGGAGGGCGGGTAAAATTTGTCGACGAAGGCACTCGCCAATTCATCCCAAGTGGTGAAGATTCCTTCAGCTTGCGTCCTTAACCAATATAAGGCCTTGTCCTTGAGTGTGAAGGGAAAGAGACGCAGTCTGATAGCATCTATGGAGACGCCCGGCATTTGGAAGGTGGCACATTTTGATAGAAAGAGCTGGATGTGGTAATGAGGGTTTTCATGGGAGTTCCCATGAAAAGGGTCTTGTTGCATCAGAACTACCAATCCGGTCTTCAATTCGAAATTCTTATCGGCCGCCAACTCCGGCATAGCTATGGATGAGGTCGTGGAGGAAGTCTTAGGCCAAAGCCTATCTCTTATGGAAATGATCCTCGCCATTCGCTCCGCCAATTCTTCGAGTGTCTCAGGATGGGTCATAAAATTCCCTTCTGTATCGAGTCTCCTCTCCGCTCGGATCCTCCTCAATGTACGCTCGATCTCCGGATCGTATAGTATTTCTTCGGGGTTCGCCGAGGATCTCGTGTATATGCAAGGGAGAACAGAGTTTCAAAGAAATAGTTAGCACAAAGGAATGGTAAAATAAAAATAGAAATAATAGAACAAAAAGGAAAAATAGCTAGGTAGGTAGAATCAAACACTATCGCTCTCCCCGGCAACGACGCTAAAAACTTGATCGCGCCCCGGATGCACACCCGGGACGGGACTCGCTAGTCTTACCGCAAGCGCACGGTGTAGCGGTGAGCGGGTATCGAACACGAGGAGGGCAAATGACAGTGTCTTCTTCAATTCACCTGGATATAAGAACAGTCGAGAAATGTTCGCAATAAAGCGGTCACAGTCGTTCAATTGTATAAAAGGAATATCAAATTAATAAAGACGCCTAGGGGTAGGGAATCCCCGCTACAAACCGTATCTCGTCATTGTGATTCGTAGGTTTCACAATTGCTAAACTTGAAATTCAGGTGAACTAGTTGCAACTAAATGTAGAACCAAGCTCAAGCTCTCGCGCTATTGCCGATCTATAGCAAACCTAGGGTAGGGTCCAATCTCTTGCAAACCCTAACCTAGGCCAGCTAGCGTGAAGAACAACATCATCGTTCAATTGCATCTCGAGCCCACTCTCGTGCAAACTCGAGCTACGACCTAGGTTGGGATAGTTCCTACCCGTCCAATCTCTTGCAAACGGGTATTGGTATAGAATTACAATCGAAAACCCTAGTTTCGGTCCAATCTCTTGCAAACCGATTCTGGAGGAATCCAATTGTAACCCAGTTCGAATATCTAGTGCTTCCTATCGAGTTGGGATCCAATCTCTTGCAAATCCCAATCGGTATGAATCCCTAGCTATTCGTATTAAATCAATCCCAAACTAACCCTATTCAATCCTAGCAATGATTTCACCAATTCATCACAAATTAGAAATAGGGTTCGTAGGGTTCATCCCTACGCCCTAAGATGATAAAACTACTCACAATCCATAATGCAATTCAGTAGAAATTCACAAATGAAATCAATAGAATTCATGGCTATATTCAATATATCAATAAAAATGGAGTTTTTGATAGAGAGAGAGACAAACCAATGAAGAATAATAGCATCCAACAAAATAACCCTTTTCTCTCTCCCCTAAAAGCTTAATCTAATCTCTCCAAAAGTAATCTAAAAAAGGGCTGCAAAAAGTTCTGGAAAAGCTCTCTAAACTAGGTTAAAAACTGGGGTTAAATACCCCCCAAAATCGCCCAAAAAACTGTGACGAAAATGCCCCTGCGCAGCCTCAAAATCGCAATTTACGCTACAGACAGCGCGGCTCACTCGGCCGAGTGACAAAAGTCATTCGGCCGAGTGACAAACCCTGACAAATTCCAGTAACTTCGGACTTTTGGGGGTCGGCTCCTCGGGAGTCACTCGGCCGAGTGACTTTCTCTGCGTCGGCCGAGCGGACTTCTTCACTCGGCCGAGTCGGAACTCGGGACTGTACAGACAGATTACAGTAAGTCTGGACTTTTCGTTGCCGTCGTCTTGTTGTCACTCGGACGAGTGGGGTCTCCGTGGTTCGGCCGAGTGGGCTGGCGACGGTCGGCCGAGTGCACGCTGATACTCTTTCTTCTGCGTGTCCGATTTGGCCGGTCGAGCGGGCTCTCGACGGTCGGCCGAGTGACTCCTTCACTCGGCCGAGTGACATGCTGAAAATGCCCAATCTTCGTATTTTTGCTCCCTCGTTGCTCCTACGATGTTCTTTCTTCTTCCACTCCTCTCCAATAGCAAAATTCCCCTCGAAAGAGTCACGGGTGACACTCCGGAGTGGGTGCATCTCAGAATCAATCCAAATCGCTCGAAATCTCCTGAAATTCGACAACAACAAGAAATCGTGAAAAGCATCGTAATTTTTCCGAGAAATCGTAAAAAACGCGATTCGAGCGACCAAAATGGCATGCAAACATGCAGAAAAAAGGTGTAAAATATGGAGTGATCACCGTACATTGGATTGATTGGGCTTTGGACTGAATAGCTGCTCGACCAAGCAGATGCACTGCTCGGTCCGAGCGATCCCCGTATTAGCTTCTCTTCTACACTTGCGTCTGCTCGGTCCGAGCAAATGTTTTGCTCGACCGAGCAGCCTGGGAATTTGCCTCCTGAAGCTGCTAAAGCTTCTCTCTCCCTCATGCTCTCTCCTTTGTCTGTGGGTCGACTGGATCGGCAGGCTGTGGCTGTGTGGGGGTGAGGTGGTGTAGGCGGAGGAGAGTCCTCCATCTCGTGGGAGGGGCCGGGCTCATCTGGCCGCTTCCGCTTGGCGGAAGCTCTCCTAGTGCGTGGCCGTGTTCGGGGCGGCATGTGTGCCCCGAGTGATCACCCGACGAATGGAAAAAATACGGCGTGCTAAAATAAATGGAACGAAGGTACCTGAACATGCCGCGAGAGCAAAACAGCAGATGCGTGCAAAGACGCAGACTCCACAAGGCCAAAAGCGCGCCCGGAAGCTCCCCCAAGATAGCCTGCGCATCAAACAATGATATCAGCGTGTAAAATTCAAAATACATGGGGGGTTAGGGGTATAATAGATAGATAATGAAATTAAGTTGATTTAGGGGCTCGATTAGTGCATGGATCGTCGAAAAATAGGAGAAATTGGAGAAAATGGGCGAAATGGGGTTACCGGAGGTCGGCCGGCGGCGAGGGAGTCGCCGGTGGTCGGTCAGAGCGGCGGCGATCGTCGGCCGTCGGCGGCGCAGCGGTCGGACCGGCGGGCGTGACGGTCAGGCGAGTAAGCGATGATCGCAGCGGGCGGGGAGACGAAAGGGCTCGGGCTCAGGCGGAGATTTGGGCGTTTCGAAAATCGCGCCGAGCCCGTTCGCTTATATAAGTGAAGTTACGACTCGGCCGAGTGACTAAGTCACTCGGCTAAGTGATCGTAACGAAAAATTTTATAAAATTTCTCCCTCCGCTTACGACTCGGCCGAGTGGCTTTGCCACCCTTGGCCGAGTGGAAAAAGTCCATTCAGCCGAGTGGCACAAGCTACTCGGCAATTTTCACCCTAGGAGCGTATCAGTTTCACTCGGTCGAGTGAAGATATATACTCGGCCGAGTGGTAGTTTATACTGAAATCACAAAAAGGAGCAGAGAGTTGGGTATAGTAGACTTTCTTCATTGGTGGGCCACTCGGGCGGACGACGTTGGTTGCTCGGCCGAGTGGCTATGGTACTCGGCCGAGTGAGGCTCTGTTTTCTGCTGTGATGCTCTGTTTTGGCTCTAATCTCTGTTTTTCTTCCTTCAGGTGGTTTCTTCCTTCTCCTAAGCCTCGAACGCGTCCATGGAGTGCTCCTCTTTGCCTCGGTCATCCTCCATATGATAGATATCCCGTTCTCCTCTCCTGTCAAAGAAAATAGGACCCGTTGTCAGAATTTTTCGGGCAAACGACTCAAAAACACTAATAAAGTCTAAAACAAAAATAAAAGCTAAAATAGAAAAAAAAATGCGATAACCGTCGGGTTGCCTCCCGACAAGTGCTCGTTTAAGGTCTTGAGCTCGACCCCTTTAAATTTTCAATTTAACGAGGTATGTTGGGTGCATACGAGATGCACCCGTCGAATTTGCCGGGAAGACCACTCGGATTTGGGTCTTTGTGGTGTGTGGTCTTCCTCAGCGTCCCTTCGTCATGGGCAATGTTGGGGGATGGCTCCCCCAAGCTAGAGCTTGCTCCGGTCTTCGACTTTGTCGGTGACACCGATCGTCGTATCGGTGGAGCTTTCTTCGGAGTCCTCAACTTCGAGAGCTTGCAGAGCTCCCATATTCTTGCGACATCAGCGTCGCCATCATCAATCGCCATGGAGATATCGGGGGAGTGCTCCATCTTCTCTTCCTCGGCCAAATCTAGGCCTTCTTCGAAGCTATCTTCGTGGGGTGCACCGATGTAGTGGGGGATCGCCTCTTCGATGACCTCATCAAGGAGGTATGAAAGGTCATCCAGCCGTCCCTTGAGTAGATATATTCTATTTACTTCGCCCATAGGGACTCCTTCGGAATAATGCTTTAGACGTTGCCCATTCACCTTGAACGTGGCTCCGTCATTCCCTTCCAATTCAAAAGCTCCCCCCGGTTGTATGTGCTTGATGGTGAAAGGTCCGGACCACCGTGACCTCAACTTCCCGGGGAAAAGTCGGAGTCGGGAATTATATAGCAAGACTTTGTCTCCGACTTCGAAGTCCGTGACAGTTATGCGGGCGTCGTGGAGAATCTTGGTCCTTTCTTTGTAAATTCTTGAGCTCTCGTAGGCATGTCTTCTAATTTCGTCAAGCTCATTGATGTCCAAGAGTCGCCTCACCGTCGCACTCTTATAGTCATAATTGAGGGTCTTGATGGCCCAATATGCGCGGTGCTCCAATTCTACCGGCAGGTGACAAGCCTTCCCATAAATAAGTCGGAATGGTGTGGTGCCGATGGGAGTTCGAAAGGCCGTGCGATATGCCCATAAGGCATCGTTTAACTTCATGGACCAATCTTTTCTAGATCGGTCTACGGTCTTTTCAAGAATTTGCTTTATTTCTCTATTCGAAACCTCCACTTGTCCGCTCGTTTGAGGGTGGTAGGCCATGCCAATTCTATGGTTTACCCCGTACTTTTTCAACATGGCTTCAAATTTGTTCTCTATAAAGTGACTTCCCCCGTCGCTTATCAAAGTACGGGGCACCCCAAAGCGCGGGAAAATATTCTGCTTGAAAAACTTGGAGACAACCCTTGCGTCATTGGTAGGGGTGGCGATGGCTTCTACCCAGTTGGAGACGTAGTCCGCGGCCAATAAGATATACTTGTTACCCTTGCTTGACGGAAACGGTCCCATGAAGTCCACTCCCCAACAATCAAAGAGTTCGATTTCTAGAATGGGCCTCATTGGCATTTCATTTCGTTTGGAAATATTCCCGGTCCGTTGGCATCTATCGCACCCCTTGACGAAGCCGTGCGTGTCTCTGAACATGGTTGGCCAAAAGAATTCACTTTGCAATATCTTAGCTGTAGTTTTGGAAGCGGCGTGATGTCCCCCGCATGGCATACCGTGGCAATGCGAGATGATGGAGGTGGCCTCCTCCTTAGAAATACATCTCCGGATAACCCCGTCCTTGCATATCTTAAAGAGATACGGATCTTCCCAGAAATAGCTACGGACCTCATGCATAAATCTCCTCTTTTGCTGTGTGGGCATCCCGCATGGTTTAATCCCACATGCCAAGTAATTGACATAGTCCGCATACCAAGGAACTTCCCCGGGCCTTATGGCGTATAGCCTCTCATCAACAAAGGAGTCATCGATGGGCAAGCTTTCGTCCTCCCTGTCGCGAATAAGCCTAGATAAATGATCCGCCACAACGTTTTCCATACCCTTCTTATCTCTGATTTCCAAGTCAAACTCTTGCAATAGAAGTATCCACCGTATCAACCTAGGTTTGGCCTCTTTCTTGTTTAGGAGATACTTCAATGCCGCATGGTCGGTGTGGACAATTACCTTGGATCCAAGGAGATATGAGCAGAACTTTTCAATGGAATACACGACCGCTAGAAGCTCTTTCTCCGTAGTTGTGTAATTTTTCTGTGCGTCATCCAACGTTTTGCTTGCATAGAATATTGCATGAAGCTTTCTATCTTTCTTTTGCCCCAATACCGCTCCAATGGCTTGGTCGCTCGCATCACACATGAGCTCAAAGGGAAGACTCCAATCCGGTGGTTGTATGATGGGCGCAGAAATTAGTGCTTCCTTCAATGTGTTGAACGCCCGCAAACATTCTCCTGAAAAAACAAATGGAGTATCTTTAGCAAGCAAGGAGGTAAGGGGTCAGGCAATCAAGGTGAAATCTTTGATAAAGCGGCGGTAAAACCCCACATGACCAAGAAAGCCCCTAATGCCCTTAACATTAATAGGAGGAGGGAGTTTCTCGATTACCTCAATCTTCGCCTTATCAACCTCAATCGCTCTTGAGGAGACAAGGTGCCCAAGCACTACCCCTGCCGTGACCATGAAGTGACACTTCTCCCAATTAAGAGTAAGATTATTTTGTTGACATCTTTTTAGAACTTTGGTAAGATTAGCCAAACAAGAATCAAACTCACTTCCATAAACTGAGAAATCATCCATGAAAACTTCCATAATATTTTCAATATAGTCGGAAAAGATGGAGGTCATGCACCTCTGAAAGGTGGCGGGTGCATTACAAAGACCAAAGGGCATTCTACGGTGGGCGTAAGTGCCATAAGGACAAGTAAATGTGGTCTTTTCTTGGTCGTCTTCATGCAAAGGGATTTGGAAAAACCCCGAATACCCATCCAAGTAACAGAAGTATTTATGTTTAGCTAGCCGTTCAAGCATTTGATCTATGAAGGGCAGTGGGTAATGGTCTTTTCGGGTGGCTTTATTTAGTTTTCGGTAATCAATGCACATCCGCCACCCCGTGACAGTGCGTGTAGAAATGGGCTCTCCTTTTTCATTTTTTATAACGGTCAT
Source organism: Scilla litardierei (assembly GCA_030789695.1). Taxonomy (NCBI): domain Eukaryota; kingdom Viridiplantae; phylum Streptophyta; class Magnoliopsida; order Asparagales; family Asparagaceae; genus Scilla; species Scilla litardierei. The sequence goes on along the minus strand of CM061137.1, from coordinate 50,067,217 downwards.
CCCCCCTTTCTTGGGGACGACGTGAACGGGGCTAACCCGTCTACTGTCTGAGATTGGATAGATAATGCCGGCCTCAAGCAATTTAAGGATTTCCTTTTTGACTACCTCCTTCATATTCGGGTTCAACCGCCTTTGAGGCTCAATAGAAGTGGCTTCAGTGTTTTCCAAGTGGATTCTATACGTGCATAGCCTAGGGCTTATTCCCTTAAGATCAGAGATAGTGTAGCCAAGGACATCCTTGTGAGCCCTAAGGACTTCTAATAGTTTTTCAAGTTGATCTTGGCCAAGGTGGGCATTAACAATCACCGGGAATGTCAATTTACTACCCAAGAAAGCATACCTTAGATTCGGCGGTAATTGTTTAAGCTCTACCTCAAAGGGTGCCGTACCCTCTGCTCTGTCACCTTGTGTGAATTTGGCTTCTCCTTCAACATCCGAGTTTAGCTCGCTCTCGAGTGGAGGCTCGGATTCGCTTCCTAGTGAGGACGATGCATCTGAATAGACGCTCTCCAATTCTGCGCTTGCATCGATAGGACCACCACCTTGCTCCGGTTCATTCCTGAGATCAAGAAATATGTCAGCACATTCATAAATGCAAGAGTGGGGGTCATAGAGTGTATTGTAGGATCCTGCCAAAACAGAGTTAGGATCGATAATATGAAGTTTAGACTTACGCTTGCGTATGCGGCACGGTAGTCTACGAACTTCGCCTTCGGATTCGCCACGACGGATCGAGTCTTCTCACGAACGGAGTAAGGCTACTAATCCACAATCTAAATCTCTACTTTAGATTAAGAACTTGGATAGAGGAAGAGAAAGGATTTCTGCAGAGCTTCGCTATGATGAAGTTGCATGCATGAATTTCATGCAAAAGGTGTAAGAAATGGCTTACCCTTGGGTCTTATTTATAGCCCCCAAGGTAGTTATTTTAGGGTAAGTTGTTCCTTTGGAACAACTTAATTAAGGTGTACCATGATACATGGCACATTATAAGCTTAAGTTGTACCATATGCATGGTACAACATAAGCTTAAGATATTCCCCCTTTATTAGCCATATGTCGCATGCACTTATGCATATATAATGCGACTTTCCCACTCATCCAGAGATCCTCTCCGCAAGGGAACAGATTCCCTTTGTACACGACTTCGTGTACGTGACGTTCGAGGTCCGTATTTTCCTTGTCTCTTCGGTGTTGGGCCGTAGTGCCCAACTCCGGTTCAATCATAACGTTCTTTAGAGTTTCGAGCACTTCTTGCTCCTCTAGAACGTATTGTATCTTAATGGACCAAAGTTTGTAATAATTCCTTTATTGGTACGGGGTTTGTATTATCAAAGGATTTATTGTAATAAGTACAATATATTTCCTCATGTAATGAAAATTTCCTTGTGACAAATCCTTTGACTAATGAGTCTAATATAATTTGTTGGCACGCAAGGCTTGGTCATATTGGACCAATGCGTATGGATAGACTTGCCAAACGTGGCCTTTCATCCAATGTTTCAAAGGTTGAAATCTCGACCCGCGAACATTGCCTTGTGAGGAAATCTTGTCGCAATCCGTTTGGAACCGGCACAAAGGCCGAGGTTCCATTACAGCTTATCCATTCGGACATATGTGGTCCGATGAATGTCAAGACAAGACGTGGGAAGTCCTATTTCATCACTTTTATTGATGATTTCACCCGATTCGGTCATATCTATTTGATATCCCACAAAAGTGAAAGCACTAAACCTGCTTTAAAAACTATATGAGTTTAGTGGAGAATCAATTAGATCGCAAGATTGAGGTCATGCAAACCGATAGGGGCGGTGAATATCAATCAACAAGTTTAAAGGAACTTTGTGATGAAAAAGGCATAGTACATCAGGTAACTATGCCTTATACTCCTCAACAAATTGGTGTTGCAGAAAGGAGGTATAGGACTTTAAATGAAAAATGGTCCGTTCAATGATAGCGCAAGCTAACTTGCCAATCACCTTTTGGGGTGATGCATTATTGACAACCGTTTTCATTTTAAACCGCGTACCCTCGAAATCAGTTAGCTCCACTCCTTATGAGTTGTGGAACCAAAGGTATCCTGACTTAAACATTTTTACCTTGAGTTTGTGCATTCAACGCACATATTTCCTCCCATAAGTATGGCAAACTTGGGCCATGGGGAAGGAAATGTATCTTTAAACGATACGCATAAAACTCCAAAGGTTATGTTTTTGTTAGTCAGGAAGACAATGGTGTGCTAATTGAGTTTGAGTCGAGGGATGTCACTTTCTTGGAAAACGAGTTTCCAAGACAGGGCGAGATAAGTCAGGACTTATCTCTATTTTGAGATTTATGATCAAAAAAGGATTACCTCATTCGAGTGGGAGAAATTCTTGGTGAAAACAAAAAAAAATTCTTTTTAACCTTCGCCAATGGATTATACGAATGACGATTATCCTATTCCATACGGGAATAATGATCCAAGTGGGAGAAATTCTAACAACATTTCAAGTGGGAGTGATATTAGAATTGATCTAAATTCGAGTCAACAAGGACTTGAAGAATCTCAAATATGCCGCATCATGCCCTGCAAAAGACAAATGGATGGAAGCGATGAAGGAGGAATTGAAATCCATGAAAGTTAACCAAGTCTGGGACTTAGTTAACTCACCCAGAGGACATAGAGCAATTGGGAACAAATGGGTTCTCAAGATCAAGCATAAGGCTGATGGCTCTATAGATAGATATAAAGCTCGCCTTGTCGCGAAAGGTTTTTACGCAACAGGAAGGGATAGACTACGAAGAAAACTTCTCACCTGTTGTGCGTTTTACCTTGATTCGCATGATTCTGGCAATGGTAGCTTGCTTATACCTCGAATTACATCAGATGGATGTAAAGACTGCCTTTCTCAATGGAGAATTGGACGAGGAGATCTATATGGAACAACCAACAGGGGTTGTAAAAGAAGGAAACGAACATAAGGTTTGTAAACTTCATAAATCCATATATGGTCTTAAACAATCCTCGAGGCAATGGTATATACGATTTCAAGAGGTTGTCTTATCAAATGGATTTTCCATACTTGATGAAGATAACTACGTATATATCAAGAGGATTAAAAGCAAGCATGTTATTATGTCTCTATATGTAGATGACATTTTAATAGTCGGAAATGACAAGGGCTTTGTGATGAGTATCAAGGCTTGGCTTTCATCAGTATTTTAGATGAAAGGCATAGGAAAAGCCGCATATATCCTTGGAGTTAAGATTTCAAGGAATCGTTCGAAGAAACTTCTTTCTCTTTCACAGGAGACTTATATAAAGAAGGTTCTAGAACAATTTAATATGCAGGACTGCAAGTCCATTGATATTCATATAAGCATATGCGATAATTTATATCTGGAATCGTGTCCAAAGAACCAAAAGGAAAAGGAAATTATGGAAAAAGTTCCATATTCCAGTGCAGTTGATAGTCTTATGTACGCTATGGTGTGTACGAAACCGGACATCTGTTTTGCCGTTGGAAATGGTAAGCTGTTACCAATCCAACCCAGGGCAAGAACACTGGAAAGCGGTTAAGAGGATAATGCAGTATCTTAAAGGAACTGCAGATTTGCAAAAGACTATGATAAAACCAAGAAGGTAGACATAAGGTACATATCTACGCATGAGATGATAGAGGATCAGCTTACGAAAGCGATCCCCAGAAATGTGTTTTATAAACACTTATCATCCCAAGGATTGCGTATGAGCTGAGTTGTACCAATATATATTCCCATGTCTAAGAAAGATCAAATTTAATAAAAGAATAAGTTCTTTTTCAAACATTGCATATGAATTTCTTAAGAAATGTTTGTGTACATTTTTGAAATCTCAGCTGAATTGTGTGTATGTCGGACAGATAAAGGTTGGCTCTCTCACATGAGCAACCGCCTTATCTTATCAGATGGATAAGATAGAGATGAGACTAGTTTAAAGTCAAAATCATTAGACGAATGATTTAGAGTCATGACTTAAACGAGATAGTTGAATGAAAGATCTGCATCATATGGATGCTTACAAAAGATCTGAGATTTGTATCACAAGGATATTTGAAAGAGATCTCGTAGGATTTTTTAAATCCTATCTGTCTTATGCAGGATGAGAGTCTGTGAATATTTCACGAGTAGTAAAGGGACTCAAAAAGATAGGCACTGTGGTGTCTGATCTTTTCATCCGTACAACATCATTAAGACATACTCTCCCTGGGAAAGGAGTGATGTTGTAATACGTGTTCATACCACGTATGCATTTCGACCACTGAGTTAGTAGCAATAGTGTTTGCTATTATGTGAGACTCAAAGGCCATATGGGCCTTAACTCTTACCCTCAAGGACTCCAATTGGTTCCTTTAGATTTGACGAGATGATCGCTATCTTAGCGTGTTACTTATGGGCTATGATAATTCGGCTCGGCGGGGCACGTTAGAAAAGCGAATCAAGTCAAGATCAGAAGGTTCGCAAGAAGAGGAAGATTGATTTCATATTCACATTTGGACTTTAATGATTCAAAGCTGGCCAGCCAATTGTGATCCAGATGGGATTCAATTGTTGAATATAAAGTATAAGAAATGTGAAGAAATAATCTAGGGTAAAGCATGCGTTGAACTACTCAACTTTGCACCTTCGAGGTCGTTGTGTATCTCTAACAAGTGCACAACAACAGACTCTACGCGCATGACGGTCGCACGGTCTATTTCTCGGTATGATAGATGAAAGAACTAAGGGAAAGACGTTCTCTTACAATCCCATCAAGTGTGAGTGGGAGATGTTGGATATGGAAGACGTTTGTACACCCTTGTGGGGGATGTACGAGGGAATACGGACCTCGAACGTCACGTACACGAAGTCGTGTACAAAGGGAATCTGTTCCCTTGCGGAGAGGATCTCTGGATGAGTGGGAAAGTCGCATTATATATGCATAAGTGCATGCGACATATGGCTAATAAAGGGGGAATATCTTAAGCTTATGTTGTACCATGCATATGGTACAACTTAAGCTTATAATGTGCCATGTATCATGGTACACCTTAATTAAGTTGTTCCAAAGGAACAACTTACCCTAAAATAACTACCTTGGGGGCTATAAATAAGACCCAAGGGTAAGCCATTTCTTACACCTTTTGCATGAAATTCATGCATGCAACTTCATCATAGCGAAGCTCTGCAGAAATCCTTTCTCTTCCTCTATCCAAGTTCTTAATCTAAAGTAGAGATTTAGATTGTGGATTAGTAGCCTTACTCCGTTCGTGAGAAGACTCGATCCGTCGTGGCGAATCCGAAGGTGAAGTTCGTAGACTACCGTGCCGCATACGCAAGCGTATGTCTAAACTTCATATTATCGATCCTAACTCTGTTTTGGCAGGATCCTACATGTATCTCCCTGAATATCGGTTTGTTCGAAGTATTCCTCGGGAGTGTAGTACTCTTCTATCGCCTTCAAAATATAGCTTGTCGTCCCTCATATAAACTCTGATATCGCCCCCAATAGTCCCATCCGGGGAGATTTGATCCATCACGAAGCTAGCAAACAGTTGTTCGACGGGGTCCTCGATATTAATAGCAAAAGCTCCGGTAGCATGGACCTCATCAATAAGTTCCTTAAGGAGCTCCACAAAAGATTCATCATCTCCTTGGCTAGTCTCATTCATTGGAATTTCATCCCCCATTTTACCTGTTTAGATCTCGTGGGAAAATTTCGGGGGAGCTTGCAAAATAGGGCTGTAAACAGAGTTAGAAAAGAATGAAGAAATAAATAAATAATTGAAGAAAAATAACCGGGTGATCCAAATAGAACTCCGTCAAAATAGCAGTTACCCGGCAATGGCGCCAAAAACTTAATCGTTCCCTGGATACACGTCCCGGAGCGGCGACACTGTAGTCTTACCGCAAGCGCACGGTGTAGCGGTGAGCGGGTATCGAACACAGGGAGGCCTAATAACAGTGTCCTCTTCAATCACCTGGCTATAGGAAAAGTCGGGAAATGTTCACAAATATGCGGTCACAGTCGTTCAAAAGTATAAAACAAATTAATAAAGACGCATAGGGGTAGGGAATCCCCGCTACTTGCCGTATCTCATCATTGTGACTCGTAGGTTTCACAATTGCTAGACTTGAAATTTGGGTGAACTAGTTGCAACTAAATGTAGAACCAAGCTCACGCTCTCGCGCTATTACCGGTCTATAGCCAACCTAGGGTAGGGTCCAATCTCTTGCAAACCCTAACCTAGGCAAACTAGCGTGAAGAACAACATCATCGTTCAATCGTATCTCGAGCCCACTCTCGTGCAAACTCGAGCTACGACCTAGGTTGGGATAGTTCCTACCCGTCCAATCTCTTTCAAACGGGTATTGGTATAGAATTGCAATCGAAAACCCTAGTTTCGGTCCAATCTCTTGCAAACCGATTCCGGAGAAATTCGAATATCTAGGGCTTCCTATCGAATTGGGATCCAATCTCTTGCAAATCCCAATCGGTATGAATCCCTAGCTATTTGTATTATAGCAATCCCAAACTAACCCTAATCAATCCTAGCAATTGTTTCACCAATTCATCACAAATTCGAAATTGGGCTCGTAGGGTTCATCCCTACGCCCTAAGACGATGAACTACTCACAATTCATAATAAAATGCAATAGAAATTCACAATCAAAATCAATAGAATTCATTGCTATATTCAAAATATCAATAAAAGTGGAGTTTTTGAGGGAGAGAGAGACAAACCAATGAAGAACAAGATAGCATCCAACCAAATCTCTCTTTTCTCTCTTCCCTAAAAGCTAAATCTAATCCCTAAAAAGTTAATCTAAAAAGGCTACAAAAAGTTCTGAAAAAGCTCCCTAAACTAGGTTAAAAACTGGGGTTAAATACCCCACAAAATCGCCCAAAAAATCCTGACGAAAATGCCCCTGCGCAGCCTCAAAATCGTAGTTTACGCTACAAGCAGCGCGGCTCACTCGGCCGAGTGAGAAATGTCACTCGGCTGAGTGAGAGACCATGTACAATTACAGAGAGTTGGGGGTCTTGGGGGTCGTCTCCTCGGAGGTCACTCGGCCGAGTGACTTCTCTTCACTCGGCCGATGTGCTTTCTTCACTCAGGCAGACAATCGTTCGTCACTCGGCCGAGTTGGTCTTGGGACTGTACAGACGAAAAACAGAGAGTTGGACTTCTTTTGTTGCCGTCGTCTTGGCCCCACTCGGGCAAGGGATGACTCGGTGCTCGGTCGAGTGGTATGGCGATGCTCGGCCGAGTGCACGCTGATATTGACTCTGTTGTGTGTCCGATCTGGCCGGCCGAGCGGGCTGTCTATGCTCGGCCGAGTGACTCCTTCACTCGGCCGAGTGGCATGCTGAAAATGCCCATTCTTCATGTTTTTGCCTCCTCGTCGCTCCTACGACGTTCTTTCTGTTGGATCTGGATCCTAGCCTAGAGGGGGGGGGGGGGGGAATAGGCTAATAAAAAATTCTCGTGCAACCCACGAGAAATCACACGCAGTTAAAAGCACAACCAGAGTAATGAAAAGCAGACACAGAGTACACAGCAGATTTACCCTGGTTCGGTCGTCCCAACGACCTACTCCAGCCCCCAAAGCTAATACTAGATTGAATAGTGCAATAGGTACAAAGTCACAAGTTAGAGCACGCTCAGAGCACCCTCTACGACTCTACACTCGCCGGACTCTCAGTACCACACACACAGTGTTTCCTCTCACTATCAATCCTAGCAAAGCTTTCTACCAGCTAGTCCCAAACTAGCTGGGTCCCTCTTGTCTAGTCCCAACTAGACAAGTCTCAAAATAGTCACACAAAAATGGTAAAAGTTTCCCCTACAGAGAATGTTACACTAAGACACAAATAAAGAAGTTTAAGGGTTTAGAAATGCTCAGTTTGTGTCCGTGTAGGCGTCTCTGTCAATCAGCACGTCGTCAGCTCCAATCTGACGCAAACGGTGTCTCAATCCGACTCCTGGATGTCAAGATATGCACTGGTCTGTGTGTAAAGCAATTGCAGTTCAATTCTTTAATAAATTCCGGTCTGTGCGCTCAGAAACTGCTTTAAAATAAAGCGGTCGGTGCACGTAGAAACTCAGTTCAAAATCAATCGAGCTCGGTCGGTGCGCACAACAAATCTCAATTAAATTTTCCGCCACGTCAGCATGCGGATGTTTCCGCCTCCGTTCGAGTTCTCTCGCACGATTCAATCCCCGCCGTTGATTCAACTCGATCTCACGGCTATTGGATTGCCACGTCAGTAATCTCTGACGTTGTGTTAGGGCCTGCAGCAATTCACCTTCGTCGACAGCAGCTTCTTCCACGATGGCGAGCTTCGACTTCGGCGACGATGCAGCGACGGTCTCTTCGAGCGAAGGCGAGTGTTTCTCCGACGATGAGTCACAGCAATGGCTTTGACAGCGGCGGCGATGGCGTACAGCGGCGGCGATGGCGTACAGCAGCGGCGGTCTCTTGATGGCGAAGGCAGCTGTGAAGATGCGTTGCTTGGCTACAACGGCGAGACCTTGATGGCGATGGCAGCTGTGAAGATGCGTTCTTGGCTACGACGGGGAGACCTTGATGGCGAAGGCAGCGGACCGTGGTGAGCTTTGAACGGCGATGACGATGGCTCACGACGAAGACGACGATCTCGTCATAGCAGCAGCCTTCGACACCTGCATCTCCCCTTCGACAGTGGCGTCGGCGATCAGAGCATGTAGTCGTTGGGCGACGTCTTCTCAGGCAGTCTTCGATGGCGAGCAGATGGCGTCGAGCTCTCTTGATGGCGGCAGCGTCTTCAAGTCCTCGTCGACAACTCCTTGGCGATGAGGCAGCGGCGTTCTCCTCCTCTTCACGGCAATCTCCGACGAGCGATGGGTGGCTTCGCGGTGTGCTTCGTCGTCGTCTCCGACTCTCGGTGACAGCGGGATGAGAAGCTCCTCGATAGCGACGGTGGCGACTTCTTTGGTGGCGACGACGTCCCAGACGACGGCGATGTCAGCGTGACTTCTTCGAGCGATGAACGAGTTCGGCAGCGTCGCTTCTAGAGAGATGATGACAACGGCGGTTGCTTCATGATGATGCAGCTTCAGCGGCTCTTTCCTTCGGCGATGGCGCTACTTGCTTCTGAAGGGGCTACGGAGATGAATTATTGGTTGCGGCTCTCAAAAATATTTTGTGATGCCCTGTTGATATATATTTGCCGTATGAAAACAATGTAGCCCTCTCCTCTAGATTATTTGGTTGCCGCACTGTATATTTTTTTTGTAGCTCTCCTCTTTTTTGTTGTGGCTGCCTTTCTTAACCTTTGTGTAGTCCCTCCTCAATGTTTTTATGCCGCACCAATAATTTTTTCAACCCCCTTCCTTCTTTGCATTAGGATGATGCGTTTATATAAGATGTCCCTAGGGTTTTGTTTGTGCGGCTAGGGATATTCTAGGGATGAGAGAGAATCTCTACAATCTAGGAGATTAGGTATTGGTAGAAGTTTGTATTTGACTAGGATTGGAGAGATTGGCTTTGACTTGATCTCTTCTCCATTTGAAATACAAATTCGGCTAGGAGAATCAAATGTGATATCTCTAAAAGATTTGATATGAGATTTCATCCCTCATTGGACCAAGTCCAACATTCTTTGATTTGAATTGGTCACACCTTATCACTTCATCTTGACCAAGTCTAACTTCTTTGTGCACAACTACTTCATCTCTCCCAATGTGCTATACGAATAGCAAATCCGCCAAATATCGAAAGTATATCATTTTGCCAAGCCTGAAACATACTGAGCACACACATTAGATATACCGACACGTTTGTCATCATCAAACTAAGATCCTAGATCGTTGCTTCCAACAATCTCCCCCTTTTGGTGATGACAAACCCATAAAAGATTTGATCAATAGAATGGGTGTGTGAAGTGTGTTGAAGGGTGTAATGCAACATGAATCAAGGAATGAGTGTGTTGAAGGGTGTAATGCAACATGAATCAAGGAATGAATATTCAAGCATTACAATAAGGCATGCACAAACTAATAATAACAAATATAATAATAATAAATACAATAGCATGCTCCCCCTTCTCTCTAGCTCCCCCTTCACCATATAATTTCAAGCTCCCCCTTCAACAAATAATACCAAACATCAAAGCTGTCAAAATCTTTTCTTTCTCCCCCTTTGTAATCACCAAAAGTGGATTAATGAAGTCACAAATATATTCCATGCAAAAGTAAATCATTAGTAGATGTAGCGTGCAATTTGCATGAGTAGTCTAAATAATAGGCAATTCAAATTCATATAATTTCATACCAAGACTTCTCCACCTTTGTGTAAGTGAAAAGATATAGACAATAAAGTGCAAGAGGAGATTCAATTTCAGAAAATCAACCAAATCAATCCACATTTTCCAATTATCATGAATATCGCTAGGATTGATTTTTCCCACCTCATCAAAGATGAGTTCAAGTTATCGAACCCCGAAACATAGCCTAAAAGGAATTTTAAATGTGGGGTGGCATTGCTTGACGAGTTGTATACACCAACGCTAACGATTACCCATGTAGCACAAGTTGGATACTCGTGGGTTGTGTTTTAGCCATGAAGTGTATCCATTTTTCATACGGAGCAAATATCGTTTTTTTTTTCAATTTTCTTGTGCTCAATTTTAATTCATGGCTAAACACATCATATCCCTTAGAAATTTCAGAAATTAATCATTCCTACATTCACTTTCCATTATTCTTCAAAAGAATCTCCAAATGCACTAAAAAGTCAAATATCGTGTAAGTGCAAATGTAGGTGTAGAAGTCAAGTTTGAAACTTATGAGACATGTCATGGCTACTAAAAGGAATAACATCATGTTCATGTAGCTACAACAATAATGAATTGACTTCTACAAGGGATAGAATTGATCATTCATGCAATATCACTCAAGAGATTCAAAAGAGGATCCAATAAGCACATTTTTTTTTATTTTTGATTTTTCAAATTTTTTTTTCAGAAATAAAAACATTTAAATCATCCATGCAAGCACACAAACCAAAATAAATCAAGCACACACAACAATCTATGAAGGTATGCAATGAAATGCAAAGAGGGATAGAAAATTATACCTTCTCGTCGCTATTTGGCTAAGGAGCTAAAAGAATGAAGCTTCCAATTTATTACTCCCCGCCAAATCTCCATCACACCTACATGAAAGGTGTTAAGTGTGACCTTGGAATCCAACAAGGTCCACTAGTGTTAGCCAATATAGTTTTAGGAACCCACACTTGTTTAAACTTGATGTTTGTGTTCCTAAATTTACAATAATATGAAGTGTGGCCTACACTATCACAAGTAAAGCACTTTGCATATAAGTTCTTTGCAATAGAAGGTGCATTGTGGAATTTCTTGAAGTTTGACTTTTCGGCATTTTTCAAACCAAATCCAAGTCCTCTTCTATTATTGCCATACAATTGATTCTCTAAAATATTATTCAACGATTGTTTTCCCATAGAGAATTTCTTAATGGCCAATTCAAGATTAGAGACTTTGGATTTCAACAATTTATTCTCTTCCACGAGCAATGTGCATTTACTTATAAAAGCTCTCTTGTTTTCCTCTTCCTTCTTTTCAAATTCAACCATTTTTCTTTTAAAATCATTATCCAACATGCAAAATTTATCATTAATCTCTCTAATCACATAGTCTTTTTCAGTTTCGAGCTTAATCAAATCAAGTTTAAGCATGCTAATATTATTCATCAAGGAAGGACAAGAGAGGCAAGGTGCTTCATCATTAAAACTGGATTTTTCCTTTTTCAAAGTATCAATAGTAGAGTCACGAGCAACAATATCAATTTTGAGGTTTTCAATCTCTTTAGACATTTCATATTCAGATTGTTGCATTTCAAAGTTTTCATTTTGGTAGTCATCTATAGTGGATTCAAGCTCTACTATTTTATCTTGCATTTCTTTACAAAGAGTAAGGAGTTCAGTTTTACTACCAGAAATTACCTCATCGTGTATTCCCATCAGTGCCATGCATGAATGGGCTTCGTGTTCCTCCTCCTCGCTCTCAGCTTCGCTATCCATGTCCCAAGTAAGCACCTTGGATTTTCCCTTTTCTTTAGCTACCTGAGCTGTCTCATGTGGGCAATCCCTCATTCGATGTCCTCTTTTCTTGCATTTAAAACACGTCATTCTATTAGTAGTATTCTGATCATAATTTTGCTTAGAAGACTGAAAAAAGTTAGAGCGATTAAACCTGGGTGCCATTTCTGCTCTTCCTTGCTTGGTCTGGACAAACTTTCTGAAATTTCTGACCATTAGTGCTATGTCATCATCATCATCTTCACTTTCGTCAGCTTTCAGAGCAAGTGGCTTGGTAGCTTTCTCCTTTTCCTCAGGTTTCTCCCTTTTATCCACGTTTTGCAATTCAAGCTCGTGGGACATTAAATTACCTATTAAGTCCTCCACCCACATCTGTGATAAATCTTTCGCTTCTTGGATGTCAGTGAATTTAGGCCTGAAAGAGCTTGGCAGAGCTCTTAATATCTTTCTCACCAGCTCGAGGCTAGAATATGGCTTACCGAGCGAACTAGACTTGTAGACAATGTTGGTGAACCTCGCAAACATTTCTGATATGGTCTCTGATGGTAGCATGCGAAATCCCTCGTATTCCGTGCTCAGAAGTGCAAGTCTAGACTCCTTCACCTATGACGTTCCCTCGTGCGTCACCTCCAAAGTATGCCATATTTCCTGCGCAGTTAGACAATGTGAGATACGATTGAATTCAGATTTATCTAATGCACAAATAAGAGCATTCATAGCTTTAGCATTAAGAGAATAAAGCTTCCAATCATTATCATCCCACTTATCATCGGGTTTAGGCATTTCAGTATTTACAATTTTAATAACAGGTGATTTATATCCTTTTTCAACAATTTGCCAAGCTTTATAATCAATAGAAATAAGGTAGATTTTCATACGATTTTTCCAGTAAGCATAATCTCCTCCATTAAATCTAGGTGGTCGGGAAATAGACTGACCCTCAGCAAAAGCACTATCAATGTGGTCCATGGTCAAACTAGGCTAGATCAACTAAACTGGCTCTGATACCACTTGTTGGATCTGGATCCTAGCCTAGAGGGGGGGGGGGGGTGAATAGGCTAATAAAAAATTCTCGTGCAACCCACGAGAAATCACACGCAGTTAAAAGCACAACCAGAGTAATGAAAAGCAGACACAGAGTACACAGCAGATTTACCCTGGTTCGGTCGTCCCAACGATCTACTCCAGCCCCCAAAGCTAATACTAGATTGAATAGTGCAATAGGTACAAAGTCACAAGTTAGAGCACGCTCAGAGCACCCTCTACGACTCTACACTCACCGGACTCTCAGTACCCCACACACAGTGTTTCCTCTCACTATCAATCCTAGTAAAGCTTTCTACCAGCTAGTCCCAAACTAGCTGGGTCCCTCTTGTCTAGTCCCAACTAGACAAGTCTCAAAATAGTCACACAAAAATGGTAAAAGTTTCCCCTACAGAGAATGTTACACTAATACACAAATAAAGAAGTTTAAGGGTTTAGAAATGCTCAGTTTGTGTCCGTGTAGGCGTCTCTGTCAATCAGCACGTCGTCAGCTCCAATCTGACGCAAACGGTGTCTCAATCCGACTCTTGTATGTCAAGATATGCACTGGTCTGTGTGTAAAGCAATTGCAGTTCAATTCTTTAATAAATTCCGGTCTGTGCGCTCAGAAACTGCTTTAAAATAAAGCGGTCGGTGCACGTAGAAACTCAGTTCAAAATCAATCGAGCTCGGTCGGTGCGCACAGCAAATCTCAATTAAATTTTCCGCCACGTCAGCATGCGGATGTTTCCGCCTCCGTTCGAGTTCTCTCGCACGATTCAATCCCCGCCATTGATTCAACTCGATCTCACGGCTATTGGATTGCCACGTCAGTAATCTCCGGCGTTGTGTTTGGGCCTGCAGCAATTCACCTTCGTCGACAGCGGCTTCTTCCACGATGGCGAGCTTCGACTTCGGCGACGATGCAGCGGCGGTCTCTTCGAGCGAAGGCGAGTGTTTCTCCGGCGATGAGTCACAGCAATGGCTTTGACAGCGGCGGCGATGGCGTACAGCAGCGGCGGTCTCTTGATGGCGAAGGCAGCTGTGAAGATGCGTTGCTTGGCTACGACGGCGAGACCTTGATGGCGAAGGCAGCTGTGAAGATGCGTTGCTTGGCTACGACGGCGAGACCTTGATGGCGAAGGCAGCGGACCGTGGCGAGCTTTGAACGGCGATGACGATGGCTCACGACGAAGACGACGATCTCGTCATAGCAGCAGCCTTCGACACCTGCATCTCCCCTTCGACAGCGGCGTCGGCGATCAGAGCATGTAGTCGTTGGGCGACGTCTTCTCAGGCGGTCTTCGATGGCGAGCAGATGGCGTCGAGCTCTCTTGATGGCGGCAGCGTCTTCAAGTCCTCGTCGACAACTCCTTGGCGATGAGGCAGCGGCGTTCTCCTCCTCTTCACGACAATCTCCGACGAGCGATGGGTGGCTTCGCGGTGTGCTTCGTCGTCGTCTCCGACTCTCGGTGACAGCGGGATGAGAAGCTCATCGATAGCGACGGTGGCGACTTCTTTGGTGGCGATGACGTCCCAGACGACGGCGATGTCAGCGCGAATTCTTCGAGCGATGAGCGAGTTCGGCAGCGCCGCTTCTAGAGTGATGACGACAACGGCGGTTGCTTCGTGATGATGCAGCTTCAGCGGCTCTTTCCTTCGGCGATGGCGCAACTTGCTTCTGAAGGGGCTACGGAGATGAATTATTGGTTGCGGCTCTCAAAAATATTTTGTGATGCCCTGTTGATATATATTTGCCGTATGAAAACAATGTAGCCCTCTCCTCTAGATTATTTGGTTGCCGCACTGTATATTTTTTTTGTAGCTCTCCTCTTTTTTGTTGTGGCTGCCTTTCTTAACCTTTGTGTAGTCCCTCCTCAATGTTTTTATGCCGTACCAATAATTTTTTCAACCCCCTTCCTTCTTTGCATTAGGATGATGTGTTTATATAAGATGTCCCTAGGGTTTTGTTTGTGCGACTAGGGATATTCTAGGGATGAGAGAGAATCTCTACAATCTAGGAGATTAGGTATTGGTAGAAGTTTGTATTTGACTAGGATTGGAGAGATTGGCTTTGACTTGATCTCTTCTCCATTTGAAATACAAATTCGGCTAGGAGAATCAAATGTGATATCTCTAAAAGATTTGATATGAGATTTCATCCCTCATTGGACCAAGTCCAACATTCTTTGATTTGAATTGGTCACACCTTATCACTTCATCTTGACCAAGTCTAACTTCTTTGTGCACAACCACTTCATCTCTCCCAATGTGCTATACGAATAGCAAATCCGCCAAATATCGAAAGTATATCATTTTGCCAAGCCTGAAACATACTGAGCACACACATTAGATATACCGACACGTTTGTCATCATCAAACTAAGATCCTAGATCGTTGCTTCCAACACTTTCTTCTTCCACTCCTTTCCAATCGCAAAATACCCCTCAAGGGAGTCGTCGGTGACACTCCGGAGTAGGTGCATCTCAGAATCACTCCAAATCGCTTCAAATCTCCTGAAATACGACAAAAACAATAAATCGTGAAAAGTATCGCAATATTGTCGAATAAACGTAAAAACACGATTTGAGCGATCTAAATGGCATGCAAACATGCGGAAAAAAGGTGTAAAATATGGAGTGATCAATGCACTATGGGCTTATCGTACGGCCTTTCGCACTCCTATTGGCACTACACCATACCGACTTGTTTATGGGAAAGCTTGTCACTTGCTGGTAGAGTTGGAGCACCGCGCATATTAGGCTATTAAGATATTCAACTATGACTACAAGAGTGCGGTGGTGAGGCACCTCTTAGACATTAATGAGCTTGATGAGATTAGACGTGATGCTTACGAGAGCTCAAGGATTTATAAGGAAAGGACTAAATTCCTCCACGATGCACGCATCACCATCACAGACTTCAAGGTCAGAGGCAAAGTCCTCCTATTCAATTCCCGGCTCCGACTCTTTCCTGGAAAATTGAGATCGCGATGGTCCGGACCATTCACCATTAAGCACATTCAACCGGGAGGAGCTTTTGATTTGGAAGGGAAAGACGGGGCCACGTTCAAGGTGAATGGACAACGACTCAAGCATTATTCCGAAGGAGTCCCCTCCGGTGAAGTGAATTGCGTATATCTGCTCAAGGGACGTCCCCACGATCTTTTGTATCTCCTCAATGAAGTGATTGAAGAAGCAATCCCCCACTCTATTGGTACTCTCTATGACGATGGCTTCGAAGAAGGCCAGACTTCGGGTGAAGAAGAGAAGTTGGAGAACCCTCCAGATAGCTCCACGGATAATGATGAAGGTGACGCTGATGTCACAAGAATACGAGAGCTTTGTAAGCTCTCAAAGGCCAAGAATCCGAAGAAAGCTCCACTGAACGAAAGATCGGTGTCACCGGCCAAGAAGAAGATGGGAACAAGCTCTAGCTTGGAGGATTTATCCCCCAACATTACTCATGATGAGGGGGCGTCGAGGAAGACCGATGAACATCATGACCCAAACCCAAGCGGCCTTCCCGGCAAGTTTGACGGGCGCATCTTGTATGCGCCCAACATCACGAGCTAAATGAATATCTTAAGGGGTCGAGCTCATGACCTTAAACGACGCTTGTCGGGAGGCAACCCGACGGTTTTTGCATTGTTTTTATTTGATTTTTAATTTTGGTTTAGCCTTTTATTAGTTTTTAGAGTCTTAAGTCCGTGAAAATCGTGACAACGGGTCTTAATTTTCATGACAGGAGAAAGAGAAAGGGAGACCAATCATATGGAGGATGATCGAGGCAAGGAAGAGCGCTCCAGGAATGCGCTCAGGCCTTAGGAGGAGAAAGAAACAGACTGGAGGAAGAAAAACAGAAACCAGAGCGAAAACGGAGAGCCGATGCAGAAAATAGCATGTCACTCGGCCGAGTAGCATATGCCACTCGGCCGAGCAAAGACTCCACTCGGCCGAGTGGAGCACCAAACAGGGAAGTTTCTGCAGACCAACTCTCTGTCAATTTCTGTAAGTTTTAGTTTTAATTGCCACTCGGGTGAGTGACTTGTCACTCGGCCGAGTGGAACAGATACCCTCCTAGCTCAAAAATTGCTGAGTGGCAGAGCCACTCGGCCGAGTGGAGTTTCTCCCTTCGGCCGAGTGAGCCAAATCCACTCGGCCGAGTCGTAAGTGGCAAGGAGATTTTTGAAATTTTTTTGGTTTATGCACTCGGCCGAGTGACGTTGCCACTTGGCTGAGTCGTAACAATTCCTATATATATGCGCTGCGAGCTGCGCGAAAATCGAAACAAAAACCCCCAATTCTCTGCCCGAGCCGCTGTCGCTTGCTCTCCCTCGCCCGCTGCGATCGCTGCCGTGCCCGAGTAGATTCCCCCCTTAACCGGCGATCGCCTGCCCGCGACCGCCGACGGTCGGCCGCCGACTCCCCTTGCCGGCGCCGGCCGCCACCGCCTCCAATCACCACGTTTTCCCCCAAAACGCCCTGTTTCTCCCCGTTTCTCCTGATTCGTACGCCTGTTGAGCCCCTAACCCAAATTAATTTCTATATCTATCTATTATCCCCCATCTCCCCCATATCTATTGAATATTATTCACTGATTCGATCGTTTGATTTGCAGGCTAGCTTTGGGGAGCTTTGGGGAGCTTTTGGACGCGCTTTGAGCTTTGCGGCGGAGGCGTCTCTTCGCACGCACAGCTGTTTGCTCTCGCGGCATGTTCAGGTACACTCATTCCATCACTTAGCACGCCGCATTATATATTTGGTTGGGACACGTCGCACGGCACACATGCCACCGCGCACTAGGCCGCGTACACGGGGATCCGCTGCCGAGCGGAAGAGGACCGATGATCCTGGTCCCTCTTCCGCTAGGGAGGACTCCCCTCCACCTAGCCCACCACCGCCACCGCCACCTACACAGTCGATCCCTGCCGATCCTGTCCCTCCACCCGCTCCCGTCGTCGGGCTGATTGGGATTACGTTTCGAAATGACGCACACCGCGCCAGATTCGAGCGTATCTGCCATCGCTCGATAGTACCCTCTAGGTTTGCACACCTAGCTGACCTTGACTGCCTAGGGGTACTCGAGGGGCTTCTCACATTGTACGACAACGTGGGATGGCGTGACTTTTTGTCGGTGTCAGCGGATACTTACATCCGTTTGACACTAGAGGTCCTCAGCTCCATTGACCGGACCCCTGGAGGATGCTCGTTCTGTTTGATGGATCGAGAGTGCGAGATCACTCTGGACATGCTTAGAGTATTCTTCCAGTGGCCCGCCGTCCCTGACCCTGACCGAGCCTACGCTCCCACGCACATCCCACCCCCGTCGTTCGACACACGCACATTCTGGACACGGATCACGGGATCCCCACTAGACTTTGACTCTAGTAGGGCCAAGGCCTCAGCTATCCTGCACCCCTGCCTTCGCATTGCATAGCGCCTCATGGCGATTACTTTCCTAGCGAGGTACGAGCCCGGGACCATGTCTACGCCAGAGCTATATATGCTCTATGCGATGACTCGCCCTAGGGTTCTAGATAGGGGTAGCGACGACTTGGTCCCCGCCGTCGAGATCGACATTGCTAGTTGGTTTTTGGACCGCATCATCATTTCGGTGAGCACTCGCTCACCTATCTGTTGTGGCGGTCTGATCACTCTTTTGGCCCTTATGACCGGTGTGGACCTACCTGATGAATTGCGTCGAGCTCCGGGCCCCACCTCACTTTCAATAGATGTTATGGCCTGGATGAAGATGCTTCGTCCCCACGGTCGCCAGCACTGGGTGTGGTTGCACGGTCCCTTCAGCACTGACTACATGGTTCTTCCGAGCCCCGCTCGGACACACATTGGACCGGCTCACGGGGACTGGATTCCAGCGATGGATCTTCCTATCCCTGTCGCCTATGTGCTTGATCCCGAGGGTGCTGAGCAGGCACCCCCTGCACCCCCTGCACCCCCTATCGACCCCATGATCCCTAAGCCCGTGCCTGCACTTTCTGCACCTCCCGACACCTCTGTCCACACGTCTATTAGTGTCGGGAGCACTTTAACTGAGTCCACCACCACCACCACCACCACCACCACCACTGAGCCTATGTCTGTTGAGCCTATCACCTCTCTGAGTCCTGATCGTCCACCCACCATTCTTGAGAGCGACGAGTCTTCCTTTTCTGCTGCTGTGGAGACCCTCTCCCGATTGCTGTCGACGGCTCCTGGGGAGTCATCTTTTGCACCCTACACAGCCTCCCCAGTCGTCGACCTTACGGTCTCCACCGCCCCTGTTTTTACCGAGAGCATCGTGACATCTGTCCCCACTTCTGCGTCGCTGACCTCTCCTGTTGCCTCGTCGCCCATTTTGCCTTCCACTTCTGCTGTTGCTGCCTCCGCTTCGATACAGCCTGCGTCCCAGCCTCACACCGAGGCTGGCCATCACTTACCGAGCACAGCACCCCTTCCACACTACCCTGCTGGACCCATCCTATACACTGCCCGCCAGAGACAGCCCCGCACCTCCCCTGTTAGACCTGTGCGTCCCTCCGCTCCACCTCCCCTGACTCTCTAGTTTAGAGCATTCGTGCTCTTGAGGGGGCTGTTAATGGACTTCGAGGGGACTTTAGGGCTCTCACCGCCACAGTCAGTTTCGTGCAGACCCGCATCGCCATGCTTCCCGATATTCATGCTTGCCTGAATCAGATTCTGGCTCGTCTGCCTCCACCACCCACACCCACCCAGCAGACACCACGCCCACCACGTCCACCTCCACCTCGCCACAGGACGGTGCTGGTGCAGCCCCACCACCAGCTTAGGCACACTCTTGATGCCTCTGATCCCCGTTTGTTCTTGGGCCTGGTGATTTTTTGCCCCCCTCCTCCACGTACTATTTTGGTGCCTTCCTGATCATATCTTTTTTATATCTTTTTGGGAGTGAGGGAGATACTTTTTGGGGACACTTATATTTGCACCATCCTGATCTTTGCATGCATCCCATTCATTCACATCTTATTTTCTTTTTATTTTTCTTTCTTTTTCATCATGCATGCATCCTCACTCACCCCACCCACTTCACGTCTCTCGGTGTGCCACACTTCACACATTGAGGACATTGTGCACTTCAGCTTGGGGGAGTGAGTTCTCACACTTTTTACTTTTTTGCCACCCTTTATTTTTATTTCTCACATTTTCTTTCCACTTTTGCACTTATTTTCACCACTTTTTCATTTTTTTATCATGCATCACGTTTCCTTTTCCTTTTTGAGTATGCTGCATTGTATATATAGTTCTAATTTCTTTTATCTTTGTTTCTTTCATCTTTTGCTTGAGATGATTTTTCTGTGATGACGACGACGTGGTGTTAGCTTATCTCCATATGCATGCTATTTTGTCATGTCCTAGCTTTTGTTTCAGATATCATATGCTATGTTCTGCTTTGCATTTTGAAATGGTAACCCACTCTTTTCCTGTATGAATATGGATGAAATTCTGTAATTAGCTGATGTCTGATGATTCATATGTATACTTATCATAGAAAACACACCAAGCTTCACGCATTGATTGCTTATATCTGGAGTACTGCTTTCCTTTCTCATATCACTTCTTATTGCATGAATTATGCGCTTCACTTTCAGGTTAATTGAATGATTGCTAGGATGATATATCTGGACTAGTTTACTTTTTGAGATTAAACTGAGTAGATTATATTACTCTGCTGAAAGTTGTCGTGCACGTCTTATAGAGTGAACCGAGTGATACATTTATTTCTTTCTCCACATATCTTGAGCATTATTTCTCTACTTAAAATTCATTGGTGAATCCTCCCCTTAGCAAGTCTATTATCGGCATTTCCCCCGCTATTAATTATCATGCTCCAAATCCCCAAAATCAAAAAGAAAAAAAATTTATATACTTGTATATCCTTCTCTCTTTTGATTTGGGATCACTTATGTATATATGCTTATTCAAAAAAAGAGAAAAAGAGAAAAATTGAGAAAAAGAAAAGAAAAGAGAAAAGAAGTTCATAACGATCCCATCTCATACTATTTCTCTCTTTCTTCCCTCTTTTTGTTTTTATTTTTACCTTTTTTTGGAGTTTCAAAAAAAATGGGGAATGTACATACTGATTTGTTTATGCCACCACGCTTATGGATAAGCTTGGGGGAGAGGATCCAATGATGTGTGAGAGAGTGACTACTTGACGGTGCATGACAACCTAGGCTAAGTAATCTTCTATACTCGGTGAGATTGCTAAAGTTTCACGAAATCCAGAAATCGACTCTTAGCATTCATTTCATGAAAACCATACTTGTCTATTCTTACTATTCCATATCGTGTGATATCTCTTATACTCCTTATAGAAAGCATTCAATTGAAAAGTGTATGATTTATGATTATGCATACCGCTTTAGATGCTTCAGACGATGCTAATCCTAGAATGATTCCATATTTCATGCTATTTTGATATTTTCGGGGTTTTCTATTTCGAATGCATTATTATACTATGATATCGAAATAAAAGTCTGTGACATGTGTTTTATATTCGATGCATGCTATATGAGTAAGCAAAACCCACGTCCTGAGATAAATGATCTAACGCCTCTCTTCTTCGCTTTCTATTCTATTTTTTATTTTTATTTTCCTTCTTTTCCATTTTTTTGCCCGTCGGGTTTACTTTTTACTCATCTTCCTCGAGGACGAGTAAGAGGGAAGCTTGGGGGATTTTGATCACTCCGTATTTTACCTTTTTTTC
Source organism: Scilla litardierei (assembly GCA_030789695.1). Taxonomy (NCBI): domain Eukaryota; kingdom Viridiplantae; phylum Streptophyta; class Magnoliopsida; order Asparagales; family Asparagaceae; genus Scilla; species Scilla litardierei. The sequence goes on along the minus strand of CM061137.1, from coordinate 50,045,347 downwards.
TGCATGTTTGCATGCCACTTTGATCGCTCATATCGCGTTTTTCACGATTATTCGACAATATTGCGATGCTTTTCACGATTTCTTGTTTTTGTCGTATTTCAGGAGATATGGAGCGATTCAGAGTGATTTTGAGATCAAGAGGATTTGCACCCACTCCGGAGTGTCACCCAAGGCTCATCTGAGGACTATTCGGCGATTGGAGGCAAGTGGAAGAGGAAGGAACTTCGTAGGAGCGACGAGGAACCGAAACGATGAAGATTGGGCATTTGCAGCATCTCACTCGGCCGAGTGAATCACTCTCTCGGCCGAGACAGTAGACCACTCGGCTGACCAGACCGGACACGCTCCAACAGAAGGAATTGGGCATGCACTCGACCGAGGGCGAGTGAATCACTCACTCGGCCGAGCCAGTAGAGCACTCGGCCGACCAGACCGGACACGCTCCAACAGAAGGAATTGGGCGTGCACTCGGCCGAGGGACGATATCCCACTCGGCCGAGTATGAAGATCGCATCGCCCGAGTGGCATGGAAAATGCACCATCAAAAAAGGCCGACTTACTGGAAATGTACAGGCTTTTGACGGTTCCGACTCGGCCGAGCAAGAAATGCCCCTCGGCCAAGTGACTAAAGCCACTCGGCCGAGTCACCTCCGAAGACAGACCCCCAAAATCCCGAACATACTGTAATTGTACAGGATTTGTCACTCGGCCGAGTGACATTTGTCACTCGACCGAGTGAGCCGCCCCGCCTGCTGCGTAAACTGTGATTTTTGAGCTGCGGAGGTGCATTTTTTTCACGATTTTTTGGGCGATTTTGAGGGGTATTTAAACCCAGTTTTTGCCCTAGTTAGAGAGAACTTTTTGATACTTTTTGTAGCCTTTTTAGAGAGCTTTTTAGGTAATTAGATTTAGGCTTTTTGAGAGATTAGAAAGGGGACTTTTGTTGGATGCTATTGAATTCTCATTTGTTTGTCTCTTTTCTTGTCAAAAACTCTATTTTTATTGATAATTTCTCTGTTGCAATGATTTGTGCTGAATTTGTTATTGATTTTCTCATGAATTGTATGATGATTAGTGAGTAGTTTTATTGTCCTAGGGCATAGGGATGAACCCTATGAACCCTATTTCTGAATTGTGATGAATTGGTGAAATTCTTGCTAGAATTGATTAGGGTTAGATTGGGATTGATAAATTACGGGTAGCTAGGGATTCATATCGATTGGGATTTGCAAGAGATTGGGTCCCAATTGATAGAAAGCCCTAGAAATTCGATTTAGATTTACGATTGGACTTTTCTAGAATTGGTTTGCAAGAGATTGGACCAAGGCTAGGGTTTTCAATCGTAATTCTATACCCATACCCGTTTGCAAGAGATTGGACGGGTAGAAACTATCTCAACCTAGGTCGTAGCTCGAGTTTGCACGAGAGTGGGCTCGAGATACGATTGAACGATGATGTCGATCCTAATGCTAGCGGCTTAGGCTAGGGTTTGCAAGAGATTGGGCCCTATCCTAGGTCGGCTATAGACCGGTAATAGCGCGAGAGCGTGAGCTTGGTTCTACATTTAGTTGCGACTAGTTCACCTAAAATTCAAGTCTTGCAATGATGTAACCTACGAATCACAACGATGAGATACGGTCCGTAGTGGGGATTCCCTATCCTTAGGCGCTTTATTTCATTAATATTTCTATCGACATTCGAACGTTTGTGACAATTTTACCCCAAATTATTCTCGGCCATTTTGATAGCTAGGTGATTGGAAAGAGACATTGTCATTATTCCTCCCTGAGTTCGATACCCGCTCGCCACTACGCCGTGCGCTTGCGGTAAGACTACAAGTCGATTGTCCCGGGTGCGTGTGCATACCAGGGCAATCAATCAAAAAGCATAATCATCGATGGTAACTTCGCGCTCATTATTGCCAATCACGTCATTGAATACGACGATGAGATCGATCCACGCTCTCTAGCTGAATGTAAACGTAGAGAGGATTGGCCAAAGTGGAACGAGGCAATAGGAGTAGAGCTGGACTCATTCTCGAAGTGGAAAGTTTTTAGACCTGTAGTCCTAACACTGAAGGGTGTTAAACCTTTGGGATATAAATGGGTATTCATAAGAAAATGGAATGAAAATAACGAGATCGTACGCTACAAAGCGCGCCTTGTTGCACAATGCTATTCCCAAAGACCAGGAATAGACTATGATCATACATATTCTCCGGTCATGGATGTGATCACTTTCCGTTTCATTATTAGCATAACTACTACGGAAGGCCTAGATATGTAGCTCATAGACGCTGTGGCTGCATACCTATATGGAAATATAGATAAGGATATCTATATGAAACTTCCAGACGGCTATAAATTACCGACGAAAATGACAAAAAGACCTCGGGACGTCTACTCTGTGAAACTCCAAAGATCACTGTATGGTCTAAAACAGTCGGGGAGAATATGGTATAAGACTCAGTGAATTCTTAGTGCAACAAGGATTCACAACTAATGAAGTCTACTCTTGCATCCTTATAAGAGCAAAGGGAACATGATTTGTTATAATTGCCGTCTACGTAGACGACTTAAACCTCATCAGATCTCATGAAGAGATAGCTGAGATATCCAAAAGACTCACACAGACTTTTGAGATGAAAGATCTTGGCAAAACGAAGTTCTGCCTAGGATTACAAATCGAACACCTAAGCGGAGGAATCCTGTTACATCAATCCACCTACACAAGGAAGTTGCTGACAAACTTCCTCATGGACAAATGTCATCCGCTTAGTACACCAATGGTCGTCAGATCATTGGATGCCAATACGGACCCCTTCCGGCTGCTAGAAGAGGGAGGGATGCACTGGGTCCCGAAGTATCCTACCTAAGTGCAATTGGAGCACTCCTCTATCTGGCAAAATGCACACGTCCCGATACAGCGTTCGTAGTTAACCTACTAGCCAGATACAGTTCAGCACCCTCAAAACGCCACCGGAACGAAGTGAAGCACCTTTTGCACTACCTCCAAGGGACAGTTGACCTGGGACTATACTTTAAGAAAGGTGTATCCTCCAACTTAGTTGGTTATGCAGACGCATGATACAGGTCTGACCCTCACACCGGAAAGTCCCAGACCGGCTTCGTATTCACCTACGGTGGAACAACCATCTCATGGAGATATGTGAAGCAGACTTCAACAGCAACCTCATTCAACCACTCCAAACTCATTACGATCCATGAAGCTAGCAGAGAATGCTTTTGGCTTCGTTCAGTCATCCACCACATCCTTGTGACAACCGGCCTGAAGACGGGAGATCTTGGACCGACCACCATGTACGAAGACAATGCTGCCTGCATAGCTCAACTACGAGGTGGCTACATCAAAGGTGACAGGATGAAGCACATTTCCCCAAACTCTTCTAGACGCATGAACAACAAGAAGACAACTTGATCGACATCCAGCAGATCCAGTCTTGCAACAACCTGGCAGATCTATTTACTAAATCTTTACCTCGATGTACCTTTATAAAACTTGTAATAGGAATCAGAATGAGACAGTTAAAAGATCTACAAGTCTGAAGCTTGTACGCAACAGGGGGAGTTAATGTTAGGTTGTACTCTTTTTCCCTTAGCTACTGGTTTTTTCTACTGGGTTTTCTATAACCAAATATTTTAACGAGGCAACCACGTTAACTCCGGATCCAGAAGTATCCACCTCTGACGATATCCATCGATCAGGGGAAGTTATAGAGACTTGTACTATTTTCCCTTAGCCACTGGTTTTTCCACTGGGTTTTCCATGAAAAAGGTTTTAACGAGGCAAGGACTCTTAACTTAGGATCCAGAAGTATCCATATCCCCATGGTCAGATAAGCCCTATGAAACCTGAAGCGCTCATACACCCGGCTTACAACAATGGATGGATAAGGAGTTGTGTTATGAGCGGGCTTTTGTAGGCCCAATAGTGTATTGGGTATCCACCCATTATGTAACACTACTTCTATAAATACAGGGCTACGGGGTTCCATAGCCGCCAAGCTTACAACATAATTAAAAATCTAAACCCTTTGGTAATGTTTAAGACTCCTAAGGAAGTTACTCATCTAGGTTCTAAATCAAAAATTACTAACGTACTTGCAAATAGGCACATTTCAAATCATAAATGCAAGTAATGTAAATAGAGAAATGAGAAACAAAATATCACAAAGCAAACACAAAGAATTATCCTTGGTCACCCTCTCGTGGCTTACGTCCCGTCCCCAACCTCGTTGGAATTTTCCACTAACCAACTCTCCAATCAAGAGAGCAACGACTTTGCCTTAAACTTAAGGGCTTATACAAACACCTAGCTTCACTTGCTAGGAATTTCCACACATTTTACCTCTAGCAAGGGTTTTCATTACAAATTTAGCACTTCTCTAAGAGGACCTCCCTTGATGCTTTTTACAACAACTCAAATATAATCAAAGATAAACCTTTGTTGATGGTGTTGAATTTACAACCTTCCCGTAGCCAAGAGGATTGAAGCTTAAGTGTGTAGTGGCTATATGAAAAATCCTTCCTTTGATCTCAAGAAAAATGAAGTTAAAACACAAAAGATCAAAGAAGTAACTTGAATCACTCTCTAAGAAAATCAAGATTTAACCTTGAGAGAGATGATTGCAAGTGAGGGCCAAGAGTTGCTTAAAAGATTTTTAAAAGAGAGAATTAAATTGGCTAAAGAAAGCTTGGAAAAATGGCTTTGATTGCTCTTAAAAATTAAGAAATATGATCATTAATTGTTCTCATAAATTCAGCCATCTCCAGCCTTAAATAGGGATTAAATCTGTTGAAAACTGTTTATAAACCCCCCAACGGAAAAATCAACACACTTCTGTAAAATACAGAACTGTGTTTTTAAGTCTGTTGGGCCATAGTATTCGAGAGCAGTAATGCTGGTAGTCGATTCCCAAAGCGACGATAGTCAAATACCAATACAACTTTAGTTAACTCCTTTCATGGACATAGAAATGTCCCTGTTTTCCTATACAAAGTAGTCAACTACTAAAAGCAGTCGACTCTTTTTTGATACATGGGTAAATATCATAAAAGATTTCAAATATTTTCAAAACATTTTCTAAAATATTTTAAAGTGGTTTTGAATATTTATAGGTGTGTGAAGCTCCAATCCTAAGGCAATACATAAAGTCTAAGTACATGTACAAAATTGCATTAAAATTACCCAACTGGCTTCTTGATGCACTTGAATCTTCATCTCCATGCATTGGCTTCTTTTAGCTTCTCTTGCCTTGATTGAGCTCTCATACTCCATCTTCCTCATCCTTAATTATTTTGGCTTTAGTAGCTTGTGTGATCCAAGATGTTTTTCTTCCCTCATGGCTTCTTCACGTTACCCCTTTTGCATTGAACTCCGTATTTGATGTGCCATTAAATTATACACACTTAGTAATTAACATTAGTGCATATCATTTGTTAAATCATCATCAAAACATATTAGGGGTGTTTCAATATCCAATAATCTCCCTCTTTTGGATGATTACAACAAATGATATAAAATATACAAATAATATGAAATTCATAAAATGCTACTTACTCCCCCTACACCGATGCAAGATTGCTATGGAGAAGTTTCTTCCACTGCATTAATGCTAGTTAGAGATAATCAATTATAAAGCATAATTTCCATATTATTTCACTAGTGTGTATCATTTTATTTCAAATCATAAACATGAACAATAAGTTTTAAGTCATATCATAAAGCACATATATCATGAGCATGAAGCATAATTCTGGCTAAGGCATGAATATTTTATATTTTATATGCATTTCATCATATTTCTCCCTCTTTGTCAATCAAAAAGGAAATGGAAAAATTAAGTGAGTGTCTCAATATCCAAGAAAAATATGAGACATAAAAATATTTTTCAAATGAGCATTAAATTGTGAATGTCATATAATATGAGTAATGAGCAATAACATGGATATCAATATGATAACCTTAAAAGATTATAAAAACTAGATATGTCAGGGAAAGAGCAAGCTCAAAAACTCATTAAGCATAATTCTCAACATAATTCTCAATTATGTCCATATAACTAAGATTGCCACAATTTATGCTGAAAATGAAACATATGACATGATTTCATGATATATTTGAAATGTGACAATTTTCTCAACATATGCATACAGTCGCATTTCTCATCACAGTTTTTCAAATATATCAAATGGCACAACATATGCTCAGAAAGAAACATAATTCATGACATGATTCATAGCATAATCATCCATGATATCATAAATCCATAAATCCAGAATATTACATAACTAGTAGAGTATCAAAAGAGACATAATAGTAGCAAATACCAAATATTACATAGCCAAATTGTTTTAAGACATAATAAAACATACATAATAAGCAACCACGCTCAAGCTCACAAGAATAAATCAATGATTCTAGCTAGGTGGAGCTTGTCCTCGAATCAAGTTCTTCCCATGAGCAATCTCGTCTTGAAGCTCGGCAATCCGGCAATCCGAGATGTCCAACCTCTCATGGATCCTATAGAATTCATGTTGCATCTCATGCTTGAACTCTTGCTTTAATGCTTCTAATTTGTAAAGCAAGAAGGATTGGGATTCAACAAAATATGGAGGATGTGCAATAGGTGCAGTAGGCAGTGGCGTAACTAGGAATTTTTTTGCCCTGGACGAAAATAATAATTATGTAAAGAATTTTTTTTAAAAACTACAACAAAAAATTAAACGTTGCCAAGCTTTTATTATTATTGATAATACCTACAAAATATTATTATAAATATATTCAAAATATAATATATAACATATAAAATGTCTATTTAAGTTGACAAAATAGTACCATATATATAGACATGCATGCATTTGAAAATAATATTTGATAAACAAAGTAATAATTAAATATTAATTTTTTTACATTACATATACAAACACAAGAACTGGAAAATAATAATTGATATAGAGCTTTTTACATTGATTTAGAGATAATGGAGAGTAAGAGTTATAAAGGAAAAAGGTTAGAGAAGTAGAGATAATGAGAGAGAGAGAGAGAGACGAGAAAGTTAGGGGAGAGAAAGTTAGATAGTGATTATACTTAATTAAAAAAATATTTTCTGGCCCCAAGCCGCCCAGGCCAAGTTCTACATATAGTTCTGACCATTTCGTTCACCGAGCTGCTTGCTTACTGTATTAGCATATGAATCAAAATCTACATAAAAGAAAGGGGAAAACATTATTACGAGACAAAATACAGAGCGTGCTTTAAAATACAAATAATGTGTCAAATGTACAACAAATTTTATATGGTAAATACATAATTATTGTATGTAAAATACATAAAATTACCTTTTATTTAATATACAATTGAAAAACACCCTAAAGGGGGGTGAATAGGGTGTGTGGCACAAATTTAAAATGAATCACAATCATAGAGATAATCAGACACAAATATTTTTAACGGAGTGGCTCCCTGCCAAAACTCCGACCCCAAGACCTATGAGGATTTCACTCAATAAAACTGATCACACTTACAGGTAGTGATCTCAACGTACAAAAATATAATTTAAGAGTTGAAGCACAGAGATAGCTTCAGAGTAAAGCTATTCACAATACAATCTCACAACAAAAAAAAGATTCAAATAGCTTTAATACTGTAGTGAAGAATCAGAGGGATATCACCGTGATAAAGTTTGTGAGATTATGATCGCGTGGGCGTAAACGGTTCGCTGATCTGATGTCTGGATTGGAAGATATAGTCTTCGAAAGATGACTGCGCGAATTTGAATTCTGCGGTGGCTGATTTATAGAAAAATACCCGAACTGTGTATAATCATGTGGATTGAACAAATAAAACTATCACCGTTGCAAAGAGCATGAAGATGTGGTCGCGTGGGTGCAAACGACGAGTCGATTCGACGTCTGGATCAGGATATATGTGCGTACGAAGTCGACATCGCGATAGAAATCCTCCCTTGAGATCTGCCCTGGCACAAGCCGTGGGTTTCTCTTCGCAGCAGCAAGAAGAAGATGGACATATGATTTTCTCCTCAATGTTTTGCAAGGCCCTGAATTGTTTGGAAGTAGCCTCCGAAAAAAAATATTAAGGGTGAGCGAAAGAAAAATTACGTGCGTGCGTAAAAATTTTTTTACAGAAGACACTACAACGAAATTTTTTTTATCAAAAAAATTCGGCAGCTTCAAAAAGATGATATTTGTGTGTGCCCTCTTTTTTGGTATATATTTTGTAAAAAACAGCAGGCTAAAGGATTTGTAATTCAAAATATTTGCAGTGAGATCATGCGGCAGTTTGTGATTCTGGTGCGTGATTTTTGTTTTGTGTTTGACAGGAGGAAGAGCTCAAAAATTTCGTGCATAACGTATTTTTTGTTTCATTTTTTTCATTGCATTTGAGCGTGCGGCTCTGTGAAGAGTTTTTGATGATAAGATTTAACCACTGAACTTGGCTTTGCTTCTATCCAATCTTGCGTGATAATGGGATGATATTTTTGAATAGAAGATTGAATAGGAGACCAAGTGCATTGTGTTTTGGATAAGAACATGGAGTTTACATTCAAGTGGAAAATTTCTTGAGTATCTAATCAAATTTTCATCTTTGACCGATTCAATTCTTCATCTTCTTATTGATGATGTAGGATTATTTTGAGTTCCATTTTTGCACCAATGTCCATGTACAATCTCTCTCTTGCAAACAAAATTTATTTTGCAGTTTCCACCTGAAATCACTTAATGAAAGATGTTAGTCACACATGACTTGTTTGTCATCATCAAAATTAAATCGTACGACCTAGTTAGTAGACTAACTAGGCCAACAACAATATCATCTTGTTATACTTGGTCCCAATACAGGGGTATATCAAAAAATAAAGAATTTAAATAGTGTCATAAACGGGATTTTGGAGGCCCATCTGTGTATTGGGTATCCACCCATTATGTAACCCTATTGCTATAAATATAGGGCTAAGGGTTCCGTAGCCACCAAGTTTACAACAGGTTATCAGCACGCTCGAAGCTGAGCAGAACTTCTGTCGACGGACGAACGCGACACGAACGAGCTTCCTTCACCAAACGTCGTTAGATCCGGCGGGTAGGATCTAGAGGTAATTTTTATTTCCTAGATCTAAACTTTTATACGCATACGATTACATCTACATGCTTAGATCTATATTTGATTAGTATAGATCCATTTTTTAACTTAGATCTGCATGCTAAATCAATTTTTTCAATGATAACTCGACGTTTTTATCAACAAAAATCAAATTTTTACGATGAAAACGTTGTTTTGAAGACTAAAAATAGTTCTTTTTAAATAAAAATCCTATTTTAATGATCTTCTTCCCAAAATCTTCAAACATTAGATGGGATTTTCGTCGCCACGCGGCCAGAAGCCACGAACGCACGAAACCCCCTCTACCATTGCGATCTCCCCGTCGCCAGAAGTGGCATCGTGCCGCTGCTACTCCGATGGCAGCCAACGCTGCCACCAGGAGCGGCGGCCACTCTCCAGCGGCAGGCGTCGTCGCTCTCCAACGGTAGGTGCCGCTGCCGACTGGAGCGACAACAGGCGCCGCTGTCGTCTGGAGCGGCAACAGGCGCCGCCGCTCCCGGCGGCAGTCGCCGACGACGCCGCCAGCATCGGTGGTCGCCGTCGACTAACCACCAGAAGCGGTGGCAGTGACGCTAACCCCCTCCGCACGCGTGCGGGCAAACCCTAGCCGACAAAAGCGATAGTTCGACGCAAACCCTAGCCGCCCGTAGCGGCAGCGTGCGCAGCGAAACCCTAGCCGCCCGAAGCGGCGACGCGCGCGTCAAAACTCTAGCCGCCCGAAGCAGCGGTCCCTACGGCGCAAATGCTTTCCGCCCACACGGGCCCGCACGAACGATCACCTCCAAAAACCTTAACTAGGGGTTTTGCCCAAAAACTTCATTTTTACATGTCCTTTTTCAGATTTAATTAAGTTTTTCTTCGTTAAAATCTGATTAATTACATGCTTCATAAATCATTGCATTTTTTGGATTAGTTGATTATTATACGTTTAATAATTAGGAAGATCATGCGACCGATCTGCTGTTAGTTAACTAACCTAACTGTGTATAACGTTGCCTAGTGGTCCAATAATTATTCAACGAAAAATTTTCATTTCCATTATAAAATGCCTGTGATGATTAATTGCATGTGATGATTAATTGTCTGCAATGAAATTAAATGCCTGTTGCATTTCTCTCCGATGGGATTTTGTATATTTTTTTATTGCCTCTAGCATGAATTTACGCTTAAAACACAATAAATGCATGTGTAGAAAATTATATGCATGCCGCATTTTTAATGTTCTGTGATGAACATTTATTTAGCATGCTAAAATCTCTATGATATATTTTTAATTCCTGTAGCATAAATATATGTCAGAGATGAAATTATTTATATACCTGCAAAATATAAATAACATGTGTATATGTTTCAATTCATGATTAGCTGAGCATACATTCTTAAGCTCACATGCTTGATTTATTTGCAATGATAATTTAGTTTCTTTCAACTATTTTATTGAGCATAACTTTTAGCTTACAAGCTTCATATTATGTGTATGATAAATCATTAATTGTTGCATTTTGCACTCTTATATGATCATCCCATGCTTATGCTCATGCTCATGATATGACGATATTTTATGACAACAAACCAATCATGATTTCAAAAAGTTTAACATCATATCCACTTTGACAAAATGAACCTGAAGTTCAAAATCAAATTAAAAGTCAACACCCTTTCACCCTAATAAAATAAAAAATTAACAAATACGATGGATTATGCGAAAATCATTTATGCGATTTCTTTTAGAGATACTCATTTTGTGGTAAATAGTGTTGGAAGCAACGATCTAGGATCTTGATTTGATGATGACAAACGATTCGTTATATCTGACATGTGTGCTTAGTGTGTTTCAGGATTGGCTAAACGATACACCTTTCACTACTTGGAGAATTTGCTATCCACATAGCTAATGGACTTGGTCTTAGTGCCATTCACATAGCAAAGATGATTGGATCAAATCAATTGGTGATTGGTGCAAATCCAATATTTATTTTTGATTTGATTAAGTCATTTGCCATAAAGATCCAATTCAAAATTCGTATTCATATTCCATTGAAATCTTACTTGATCTTCTATTCAAAAACCAATTTGAATTGCCATAAAATCCCATCTTGCATCAAATCATATCTCCTATTTGTGGTGCAAAATGATAAATCAAATCTCTAACTCCTTTTCAAAATAGGATTCGCTATAACCATATCTCCCTAGCCTCACCCTACAAAAACCCTTCATCAATGGAGAATTGTTACGGCAAATACAAAAATTAAAGAGGGCTGCGGTAATCAAAGATTTGAAGAGAGCGGCTACAAAATTTTAGAGCGGCCAAACATTAAAAAAACCCTACAGCCGCAAGATCTTCCCCAAAAGCAAGGCTTCTCTTGTACTTTGCAAACTTCCTCCTCACACCATCGTCTTCATCTCAAGCCAACGCTTCCACGATGACATTCAACATCATCCTGAGAACGAGATCGTCACCACCGTGAAGGAGAAGCTGCGGTCGTCGCTGTGTGAAGCATCACCGGAGAGCCCGTTGCCGAAGAACAAGCCGCTGTCATGTGAAGAAGGCGCTGCCATCGTCGTTGCCAAGAAGGAGTCGCCACCATCCGCCTCATCTCAGCGAAGCCCGCTGTCATTCGTCAAAGTCTTGACGTCGTCGTCGAGTCAGAGACGACGTGTTTCCGTTTGAAGTGGAGGGCTGCCTGAGTCACCGGAGATCGCTGCACGTCGGAGAGGATTCTTCGTCGCTGTCGAAGCACACCGATGGCTGCTGCACCGTGAAGCCATCACCGCTACACATCGTAGGAGATCGCCACCGCCATCGAACACTGTCGCTCTCCGCCGTGAGTAGTCGCTGTCGTTGTGATCTCCTAGGGTCGCCTGTAACCATTGTCGAAGTCGAGCCCCCGCTGTCGTTCCTCGAAGCTGGACACCGTCGTTGTCACGAAGGCGCCGTCGTGAGTCAGAAAAGCTCTTCGCTGCCATGAATTGATCGCCACCGTTGCCAACGGAAGCTCTCCTGTCACTGCATCATCCCAAGGAGAGGCGCTGTCAAGTTTGAGTCGCCGCTAACCCCGCCGTCACCGAGAGACGTCGTCCGATGCTGCCGTTCGAAACGAAGAGATCACGAAGTCGCCGTCGGAGTCACCGCCATCCTCGATCTCGTCACCAAGCGCTGCTGTAAGCCGAAGACAAAGTCGGAGACACATCGAAGAATGCCGTCGCTGAAGATCGCCGCCATCTGAACTGCTGAAGCCGTCGAAGACCAAAGTCGTCGTGGCCGAAGAAGTCTTCGCCGTTGCTGCTGAGTTGTCGAGGCCGTCGCCGGTGGGAGAAGCGAAGAGGACGGAGCACTGCATGCTTTTGCTGCTGACGTGGGCGGAGGATTTACGAGAGGTCGAAACGAAAACATTTTCGTTTATCTCGCTGACATGGCGGCTGCCTCAACCGCAGCTGATTTAAAGCCGCACGAATCTCAAAGGATGACGTGGCCTTAGGAGTTTTAAGGGAGTTGCTGAGCATACAGACCGACATTATTTGAGATTTGAACTGGAATTGCTTAACGCACAGACCAATGCACAACTTGACATCCCGGAGTCGGATTGAGACATCGTTTGCGTCAGATTGGAGCTGACGACATGCTGATTGACAGAGACGCCTACACGGACACAAACTGAGCATTTCTAAACCATTAAACTCTTTTATTTGTGTCTTAGTGTAATGTTCTCTGTAGGGGAAACTTTACCTATTTATTTTGTGACTATTTTGGGACTTGTCTAGTTGGGACTAGACAAGTGGGACCCAACAAGTTTGGGACTAGCTGGTAGAAAGCATTACTAGGATTGATAGTGAGAGAAAACACTATGTGTGGGGTACTGAGAGCCTGGCGAGTGTAGAGACATAGAGGGTGCTCTGAGCGTGCTCTAACTTGTGGGTTTGTACCTATTGCGCTATTCAATACTAGTTCTGCTTTGGGGGCTGGAGTAAGCCGTTGGGACGACTGAACCAGGGTAAATCTGCTGTGTACTCTCTGTCTGGTTTTTTATTTACTCTGTTGCTGCTATAACTGTGTGTGCTTATTCGTAGGTTGCACGCTGCTATAACAAGTGGTATCAGAGCAGGTTTTAGGATCTAGCCTAGGATTGACCATGAATAATAATATGGATAGTGCTTTTGCTGAGGGTCAGTCTATTCCCCTCCCCCTAGATTTAATGGAGGTGATTATGCTTATTGGAAAAATCGAATGAAAATCTACCTTATTTCTGTTGATTATAAAGCTTGGCAAATAATTGAAAAAGGTTATAAACTACCTGTTATTAAAGTAGAAAATGTTGAGATTGAAAAACCAAATGACAAATGGGATGATGATGATTGGAAATCTTATTCTTTAAATGCTAAAGCTATGAATACTCTCATTTGTGCACTTGATAAATCTGAATATAATAGAATCTCACATTGTTTAACTGCGCAGGAAATATGGCATACTTTGGAGGTGACGCACGAGGGAACGTCACAGGTAAAGGAGTCTAGACTGTCTCTTTTGAGTGCAGAGTTCGAGGGATTTCGCATGCTACCATCAGAGAGCATATCAGAGATGTATGCGAGGTTCACCGACATAGTCTACAAGTCTAGCTCTCTTCTAAAGCCATATGATAGCCTCGATCAAGTGAGAAAGATCCTAAGAGCATTGCCAAGCTCTTTCAGACCAAAATTCACCGCCATCCAGGAAGCAAAGGTATTGTCACAATTGAAGGTGGAGGACCTTATTAGTAATTTGATGTCCCATGATTTGGAACTACAAAATGTTGAAGCAAGAGAGAAACCTGAGGAGAAAGAGAAAGCCATAAAGCCCCTTGCTCTGAAAGCTGACGAAAGTGAAGATGATGATGACGACATAGCGCTAATGGTGAGAAACTTTAGAAAGTTCATCAAGACCAAGCATGGGAGAAACGAAATGGCACCCAGGTTTAATCGTTATAACTTTAATAATTCTTCCAAGCAATTTAATGATCAGAAATTTACTGATAGAATGCAATGTTTTAAATGCAAGGGAAGAGCATCTGATGAAGGATTGCCCAACTGAAACTACTCAGCTTGCTAAAGGAAAAGGAAAAGCGAAGGTATTAACATGGGATATGGATAGCGAAGCTGAAAGCGAGGAGGAAAATGAAGCCCTATTCTTGCATGGCTTTGATAGGGATCCAAGATGAGACACCGTCAGGTAGCAAAGCTGAACTCCTTAGAATTTGTGAAGAAATGCAAAATCAAATAGTAGATCATGAGTTCACTATTGAATGTCTCCAAAATCAGAACTATGACATGCAAGTTAGAGATGATAAGGTGTTTAAAGAGAATGAAAAGCTTAAAATTGAACTTAATGCTTGTAAGTCTACTATTGAAATCATGAAGAAGGAAAAAGCTAGCTTTGATGAAACTGCACCTTGTATTTCTTGTCCCTTATTATTAAACCAAATTAGCATGCTTAAACTTGATTTGATTAAGCTCGAAACTGAAAAAGACTATGTGATTAGAGAGCTTAATGATAAATTCTGCATGTTGGATAATGACTTTAAAAGAAAAATGATTGAATTTGAAAAGAAGGAAGAGGAAAACAAGAGAGCTTTTATTAGTAAATGCACAATGCTTGTGGAAGAAAATAAACAATTAAAAACCAAAGTCTCTCATCTTGAAGTAGCCATTAAGAAATTCTCTATGGGAAAACAATCGTTGGACACTATTTTAGAGAATCAATTATATGGCAATAATAGAAGAGGACTTGATTTTGGTCTGAAAAACGTTGAAAAGCAAAAATTCAAGAAATTCCACAATGTATCCTCTATTGCAAAGAACAAATATGCAAAGTGCTTTACTTGTAATAGTGTAGGCCACACTTCATATTATTCTAAATTTAGGAACACAAATATCAAGTTTAAACAAGTGTGGGTTCCTAAATCTTTAATGGCTAACACTAGTGGACCTTGTTGGATTCCAAGGTCACACTTAACACCTTTCTTGTAGGTATGATGGAGGTTTGGCGAGGAGCAACATTTTTAAAGTCTCATTCTATTTCTAGCTCCTTCGTCAAATAGCGACGAGAAGGTATAATTTTTATCCCTCTTTGCATTTCATTGCATACCTTCATAGATTGTTTTGTGTGCTTGTTTTTATTTTGTTTTGTGTGCTTGCATGCATGATTTTTAATGTTTTTATTTCTGAAAAAAATTGAAAAACCAAAAAAAATTGGGCTTAAAAAATACCCTTTATGTTTTATCCTAAGTGGTATTGTATGAATGATCAAATCTATCACTTGTAGAAGTTAATTCATTATTGTTGTAGCTACATGAACATGTTGTTATCTTTTTAATAGCCATGACATGTCTCATAAATTTCGAATTTGACTTCTACACCTACATTTGCACTTTCAAGATAATTGACCTTCTAGTGCTTTTGGAGATTCTTTTGCAGAATAATGGAAAGTGAATGTAGGAATGATTAAATTTCTGAATTTTCTAAGGGATATGAAGTGTTTAGCCATGAATTAAAATTAAGCACAAAAGAATTGCAAATGAGAAAAAAAATGAAAATTGCTCCGAATGAAAAATGGATACACTTCATGGCTAATACATAACCCACGAGTATCTAACTTATGCTACATGGGTAATCATTAGCGTTGGTGTATATAACTCGTCAAGCAATGCCACCCCACATTTAAAAGTCCTTTAAGGCTATGTTTTGGGGATCGGTAACTTGACCTCATCTTTGATGAGGTGGGAAAAATCAATCCTAGTGATATTCGCGAAAATTGGAAAATGTGGATCGATTTGGTTGATTTTCTGAAATTGAATCTCCTCATGTACTATATTGTCTATATCACTACACTTACACAAAGGTGGGAAGTCGTGTTAATGAAATTCTATGAGCTTGAATTGTCTATTTTTTCAAATTGCAAATAGCACGCTACATTTAATAATGGTTTATTTTTGCATGGAATATTGTTGTGACTTCATTAATCCACTTCTGATAATTACAAAGGGGGAGAAAGAGAATGGAAGATTTGTGAAAGATTTGTGTGTTGTCGGTATTGTCGGTATTATTTGTTGAAGGGGGAGCTTGAGAAAAATACTTGAATAAATGTTGAAGGGGGAGCTTGAGAGAAGGGGGAGCATGCTTATATATTTACTATTTTTTGTGCATGATTTGTAATGCTTGAATGACTCATCCATACACCATATTGCATTATACCCTTCACCATACTTCACGCACCCATACTTATTGCTCAAATCCTTTGTGGGTTTATCATCACCAAAAGGGGGAGATTGTTAGAAGCAACGATCTAGGATCTTGGTTTGATGATGAAACACGATTCGTTATATCTGACGTGTGTGCTTAGTGTGTTTCAGGATTGGCTAAATGATACACCTTTCACTACTTGGAGAATTTGCTATCCACATAGCTAATGGACTTGGTCTTAGTGCCATTCACATAGCAAAGATGATTGGATCAAATCAATTGGTGATTGGTGCAAATCCAATATTGATTTTTGATTTGATTAAGTCATTTTCCATAAAGATCCAATTCAAAATTCGTATTTCATATCCGATTGAAATCTTACTTGATCTTCTATTCAAAAACCAAATTGAATTGCCATCAAATCCCATCTTGCATCAAATCATATCTCCTATTTGTGGTGCAAAGTGATAAATCAAATCTCTAACTCCTTTTCAAAATAGGATTCCCTATAACCATATCTCCGTAGCCTCACCCTACAAAAACCCTTCATCAATGGAGAATTGTTACGGCAAATACAAAAATTAAAGAGGGCTGCGGCAATCAAAGATTTGAAGAGAGGGGCTACAAAATTTTAGAGCGGCCAAACATTAAAAAAAACACTACAGCCGCAACATCTTCCCAAAAAGCAAGGCTTCTCTTGTACTTTGCAAACTTCCTCCTCGCACCATCGTCTTCATCTCAAGCCAACGCCTCCACGATGACATTTGTAACGACTGGTTTTTGTCTATGTATTGACTATTATATATATATTATGGTTGTTCTCTTCCTTGTGTGTTTTTTCCCTGTTGGACGTTTTCTTTCAGTTCTTTCTGATCTTCTATTTTCCGTTGCATATAATGGTGGGCTTGGAGTAAGTATTTTTAAGATGAGCTTCATAGCGTCCATATCTTAGAGCTAGGTTGATCTTAGAAGCCATAAGAATCCTTCCCGAAGCTTCGCGCTTCAATTCGAGACTTTTCATGCATCTTAGTTGGTTCAAGAAGGAGAACCAACCGACTAGATTGCAATCTAGTCGGTCGGCAACTCTTCAGGAACCGACTAGTTCATCTTGATTATTTCAGCTGAGTTACTGTTTCCACTTAGTCGGTTTAAGCACATCCATCGACCGACTAGTTGTGAAACTAGTCGGTTAGAACTTGTTCTCAGACCGACTAATTCTGAGATCTTTCTGATAGCCGAGTTACTGTTTACAGTTAGTCAGTCAAAGAACGACTATCGACCGACTAGTTGAGAAACTAGTCGGTTAGAGTTTCTTCTCAGACCGACCAACTCTCAGTACTTATTGTCTATCATATTCAACCCTTAGTCGGTTTATGAACATTCACCGACCGACTAATTCCCAAACTAGTCGGTCGACGAGCCTTCACGGACCGACTAAATCTGTCTACCCTGTGTTGACCCGGTTCACTGTTTGCCTTTTAGTCGGTCTCAGTTGGACGACCGACCGACTAGTTCCCAAACTAATCGGTCGACCACTCTTCACTGACCGACTAATATGCCCAGAAACCCTAGGTTAAGTTGTAGCCGTCGCTTATTATTTCTATTTAAACTCTATATTTCTTTCACTTCTTCCCTCACTTTTCCTAGCCAATCTTCTTCCTCAATCATCCCCCATCTTCCTCTTGCCTTTCCTCCTCCTCCCGTGCCCCCTCTCACCCCCCATTGCGCCGGCAACCACCCTACAAGCCGCCAGCCGACTCTAAAACCCCCAATTCTCCTTTTGCTCCAGTTTTTCCCCTTCATTCTCCCATCTCCAGATCCGTTACATCTCAGCCGCCAGCAGATCTTTTCAGTCGTAGTTTTTCCGGGATCGCTTCTTTCGTTGTCGTGCTAGATCAGATTTGGCGGCGGTAATCCGGATACGTCGAGATCTTCTCCTACCTGCAGATTCGTAGGCGTCTTTGATCGTCGTTTCTTCCGCGTCATATACGGTTAATGATCTACCCTTAATCTTTCCATAACCCACACTATAAATTAGAAAACCTAATAAAAATGGATTGATAGACGTTGTAGGATTCCACTACAAATCCAAATTAAATCATCCAATTCTGATTTTCTGTTTTGCCATAACAGTGATCCATCCCCGTAGAATAGCGATTTTTGAGACGACTATTGTTGATCAACAACCTCGGTACCAGGCAAGTGAAACTTGCCAACCTTGTTTTAGGCCATGCTCTAGGCCATTTCCTTGCTTTTAGCGTGAAAGAGACTAGACCGTGAAATGATAGCGGTCTAGGCGCAATTTCAAGTTCTAGCTTGACAACGAAGCTAGAATTGCCTTTTGTCATGTCACGTCATGCATTTGCCTGTCACGTTTAATTTCTCTAACGGTACGCATTTTATTTAAATATCTGCCATGCATTTGCATTGTTACATGTCATCTGATTCGCAAGTTGCATCGTAGCACACGCTACAAAATACTTGTGCAATCCTTGTTTCCAGCTAGGCAACTGCTATGCGGGCATAACCCTACGCCATACTTGTTAAAACACTTCCTGGCTCGTGATCCAGAAGCAGGCCACATGTGTTGGTTGAAAACAAATGCCCGATACACGTGGAGGGGTAGGGATAAACGATCACTTGAGCGTAAGAGTTGGCCCGTACAGCCTCTCTAGCCAAAAGGCGGAATCTCTGTGCACGACATGCTACTAGACTAGGACATTCCTTGTGAATGTTTACTTGTTTCCATGTCATGTTATTTGTTTCCATGCCATGTTCTTATTTGCCATGCTATCATGTATGCCATGTCATAACTGCTATTTACTTTACTTGCCGCACTCTTATAAAAATGTCATGTCATACCATACTTTAGAATTGCTAGGTTGCTTTCACCTTTCTACTAGTTTCCTTGCACAAAGTCTTGTAGACTTTGCTGACATGTGCCCCTTCTCTTTGGGTGTCGCATGTTAGTTACCGAGCCAGAGTCCGTAGTTGAGGGCGACGAGTTCGTGGAGTTCGAGGAGTCCGTGCATGATTCCACAGCTGACGTTGAGTACGAGGACACCAGCGACCAGTCGTAGAGTTTCCCTTCGTCATTACTTTTTCTTAGTCTGTTGTTAGGTTGACAGTGAGTAGCACCTTTCTTTCTGTACGTTGCTTTTCTTGTTGGCCATGCTGGGCCTTTTTAGACTCTTTTGTTAGCCTGGTGGCTTTTCTGGTGGTTGTTGAACTTTTATTTGGACTTTGAGATTGATAATTTATTATTCGTCTCTTTCTATTATTCTCGTCTTTGTTCCGTGTCACATTACAGGGATCTGTGTGACATTCTAGACGCTTTACAGGCTGGAGCCTCACAGCTCCCAGCCTGAGCGGGCCTCGTCACGCCTCGCCTCCATTTTAGGGAAGCGGGTCGTGACATGTTTTGTTGGTGGCCCATGCAGGTCCTCCCATTCTGTAACTGTGACTTAATCGGAACAACGATAAGAATTATAGAATGTCCGATAAATAATTTCGACACCCGAGTCATAGGCTGAGAGTCTGATTATTTCGTTTTCTGTGTCATTAGATGGCAGGAAGACGGAATACCCGAGCTGCTGGTGGTGTGCCCCCTCGTGTCGAGGAGCCGGACCGAGAGCCCACCAACGGGGAGATTATGCGGATGATGCATCAGATGATGCAGGTGCAGCAGGACATGCTCCAGAATACCCGGAATGTTCCACCTACTTGAGCAGCGTAGCCAGTCCAAAATGTCCCTCGCTCCGAGCCAGGAGTGAAACAGTTTCGGGAGCTGGGCCCCACTTACTTTGATGGGACCGAAGGACCTCTGGCTGCTGATGAGTGGATCAGGAATATGGAGGACAACTTGAAGATGTCGAAGGTCGACCCGGCTGGATGGGTTGACTTGGCAAAGAGGCAGCTTAGAGATAATGCTCGGAACTGGTGGGATGCTGAGGACGAGATGCTGGAGGAGCCGATATCTTGGGCTACTTTCAAGTCCAAGTTCGATGAGGAGTAATTTTTGAAGGCTGCCAGGAGGGAGATGTTGCAGCGCTTCATCGACCTGAAGCAGGGGAGCATGACGGTGGACCAGTACCACAAGGAGATCACCAGGCTGAGTCGTTTCACACCGAAGATGGTGCAGGATGCTGATGAGAGGGCTCAGAGGTTTCTGTAGGGGCTCTCTTTGGATCTTCAGAGCTTTGTGTCTTCTTCTGATTTGGAGTCCTATCAGAAGGTTCTGATTGCAGCGAGGAGGCAGGAGCTGATTGTGAACCAGAAGAGAGGATGCGCTTCTGGAGCTGGGAAGAGGCCTGTGGAGTAGGCCAGGGCAGTGATGAGACCAGGGTTCAGGCCCAATCAGCCGGTACAGTTCAAGAGGCTAGGAGGACCTCATACTCCGAAGACTTTCCTTTTCTGTGGCAAGACTGGGCATGTCAAGGATTAATGCCGGAAGATGTTGGGACAGTGCTTGGTTTGTGGTGATCCAGCGCATGTCATGAGGGACTGCCCGAAGTCCAAGCAGCCTTGGAAGGGACCAGTTGCAGCTTAGCCGTTGCAGCAGAGGGCACCTATACCTGCTGGACGTGGAGCGCCTCTCGTTCCACAGAAGCAGGCCTTTCAGCAGGCCATGCAACCGAGGAGGCAGGCTTTCCTGATGACTGCAGTTGAGACTGAGGCTGTGGATGAGGTTATTGCACGTAACCCTCAGTCTAGTTGTTCCTTTTCTTAGTTAGTCTTGTTTGTTGGAATTTGTTTGGCTGCTTGTTATGTTTGCTAGAATAGGATTTGATTGTTAGATTACTTGTTAGGTGTGATTTTGGCTTGCACATTTCCTGCACGAGTCCTCTTCGACTCTGGTGCATCGATGTGCATTATTTCCCGAAGCTTCGTGGAGAAGCATTCCTTGTTGACTTCCCCTCTTCCCAAGAGTTAGGATATCGTTACAGGAAATGGCGTGATCTTGGTGCATCATAGTTGCAATTCTTGCCCTTTGGTGGTCTGTGGACATGAGCTCTACGCTGATTTCATCATCCACGACATCATCAACTATGATGCCGTCCTTGGGATGGACTGGCTTGGGAGTTTCTATGCCACGATCGATTGCAAGAGGAAGAAGGTGGTGTTCAAGATTCCAGGCCATCCGGTGTTCGAGTTCAGCCATGGCAGCAGTTCGCTTGGTCCGGTCAGGTTTCGGGCCAAGCCGGTGGAGATTGTTGCTATGCAGATGGAGCAGTGTAGACCGGCGGTAGTGCGTGACTTCGACGACGTATTCCCCAAGGAGATGTCTGGATTACCGCCCGATCGAGCTCTCGAGTTTTCGATCGATCTTATTTCGGGAGCGCAGCCTATCTCGAAGGCGCCCTATCGCATGGCACCAGCAGAATTGGAAGAATTACAGAAGCAGCTGGATGAACTTCTTCAGAAAGGTTACATTCATCCCAGTGTGTCTCCGTGGGGAGCATCGATCTTGCTGGTGAAGAAGAAGGACGGTTCGCGTCGCATGTGTGTGGACTACCGAGAGTTGAATGCGGTGACCGTCAAGAATCGATATCCGTTGCCTCGTATTGATGACATTTTTGATCAGCTTGGAGGATCGAGGGTATCCTCTAAGTTGGATCTGAGGAGTGGTTATCATCAGCTGAAGGTGAGGAAGGAGGATGTTCCGAAGACAACATTCAGGACGAAGTATGGACACTACGAGTTCGTGATTATGCCTTTCAGTGTAACCAATGCGCCCGCAGTTTTTATGAACCTGATGAATCTGATCTCCTATGACCTTTTAGACAAGTTTGTTGTTATCTTCATTGATGACATTCTGATCTACTCAAAGTCAGAGGAGGAGCATGCATCGCACTTGAGGACAGTGTTGGAGATCTTGGAGGACATGCTGAGGGCGTGCATGTTGGACTTCAAGGGATCTTGGGAAGATCATCTACACCATGTTGAGTTTGTTGGATATTGGACTCCCCGGATTTGGTTTTGGATGATGAACAAACATAAATATATCGTGAACTAACTCTTTGTGAGCGCAGTTATGGAGATCGTCGCCAAATTCATATGAACATCCAAAGCGACGTCTCGAGACTTCTCAAAGCACGTGATCGAATGCCTAAAGCTTCGTTGAAGCTTTTGGACCATTTTAGAAGTCATGAAGATTTGGATCGAAGCTTTCGAAGACGGTTCGTTAAGTTTTATTTATAGTCTTTTAGCTTCGTTCCGTAGAATGTTAAGCCCTGAGTAGGTCTTACGTTTTAAATCTTCATAACGCTCATATCCTAGATATAGGATCTTAGTAGAAGTCCATACAAACTTCCCGAAGCTTCGCGCTTCGATTCACGACTTCTTGTGCATGTTGGTTGGTTCAAGAAGAAGAACCAACCGACTAGATGGTGATCTAGTCGGTCGGCCAAGCTTCTTGGACCGACTAGTTTGCGTCAGTCATTTCCAAGCTCGTTACTGTTTACAGTTAGTCGGTATACGTTGACTCACCGACCGACTAGTTTGTGAACTAGTCGGTCAGTGATGCTTCTTTGACCGACTAGTTGAGCTTTCCCTGTACATGCCAACTTACTGTTTATCGTTAGTCGGTCTATGTTCATTTGGCGACCGACTAGTTGATAAACTAGTCGGTCAACTTTTGTTCTTGGACTGACTAGTTGAGCTTCTACTGTACATACCAATTTTCGCCTGACTTACTGTTTCTCGTTAGTCGGTCTATGCACATTTGGCGACCGACTAGTTGATGAACTAGTCGGTCAACTTTTGTTCTTGGACCGACTAATTCAATTTGTTCTCAGACTATGTGTTTTATCTCTTAGTCGGTCTAAGTTCACTCACCGACCGACTAGTTATGAAACTAGTCGGTTGGTAAGTGTTCTTTGACCGACTAGTTCTGTTAGTCTGAACTTAGACCTATTCCATGTTCACCTCTTAGTCGGTTCATACTCTTTCACCGTCGGTCGGTGGTTGTTCTTTGACCGACTAGTTTGGTTTAGAATAGAGCCGTTGGAGCTTTAATTGAAACGTCTTTCTCTCTCTCTTTCCTCTAACCTATAAATACTTGGTGAGCTGCATTCATTGCACTCAAGGCTGATATTAAGACAAGTTTAGAGATCAAAGAGAAAGCATTCATTCCTCATTCAAAGCTCTTTCCTTCCATTCAAGAATCTCTCCTCACTCTTATTTCAAAAGAGAGATTCATTGATTGTGAGCCTTCCAAGCCAAGTGCTTGATCCTAGGTCACCAACAACCTCATAGCTCTCCATCGCTGATCTACATCTTGGAGCTAGGGTTTGGTGCCTCTTCTTCTTCCTCAAAATCATCTTTGCCCTAATTCGTAAGTATTACTCAAGGCATAGGTATTTTGTCGGTAAGAAGTTCTATTTCATTTACTTTCATATTGTAAGTGCTTTACTCTCGGTTGTGAGAGTGGTTGTGATCCCGGGTTGTGGGAGTCACAAGTTTCTTTGTGTATGATTTGACTTATGAAGGTTTTTCACAAGTATTTCATAGTGGAAATCTTGAGTTAGGGTTTCTAACTCGAGTATCCGGAGGGGATCCGGGTGGTTGGGACGTAGGATCACCGGGAACCAGTCGGGGAGACTTGGGTGGATCCGAACCCAGTAATAATGCTTGCTTGCGATTGTTTATTTGTTGTCGATTATTTACTATTCCGCATTTCTGCATTAATTGGTAGAGTTTGCAAGGTAATTAGGAATTAGCCTCTTAATTATTTTAAAGTATTATTCACCCCCCCTCTAGTACTTGTGCAGTAGCTTAGCAGGGCATTACATTTGGTATCAGAGCCAAGTCTATAGCTATGTCTGCCAACGACAACAAGACCGTTCGTCTACCTTCCGACTATAGCACCTTCAAGAACCGTGAAGGAGCTTCTTCGGTAATGGAAGGACACTCCTCAACGAGGCCTCCCTTCTTCAACGGTACCAACTACGGGTACTGGAAATACCGGATGGAAACTTTTCTCCGGAGTGCTTCATTATGGAGGGCCACGATGAATGAGTACGTCGAGCCCGCCGAAGAAGATTTCGAGAAGTGGACTCCCGCGGAGGTTGCCGCGGAGGTAAGTAACGCCAAGACAATGAACGCCTTGCAATGCACATTGGAGCCCGAGGACGTCAATAAGATATGCACATGTAAGAGTGCATATCAAATATGGAATTCCCTCCTCATCTTGCATGAAGGGACAAGTAGGGTAAGAGACTCTAAACTCGTTGTAGTTAATAAAGATTACGAGTTGTTTCATATGCTACAGGGTGAAAAGATGAAGGAGTATTACGCTCGCTTCGTCGACATCACAAACGAGTTGGAGGCTCTCGGTAAAACCTACACCCAAAAGGAGAAAGTCTCGAAGATCATCGATGGACTTCCTTCGTGTTGGGAGAAACGTACCTTCGCCATCGAGGAAGGTAATGACATGAAAACCTATACCGTTGTTTAACTAATGTGTACTTTAATGTCATACGAGGTACGCAAGGATAGCAATTTGAAGTTGCAGGACAAGATGAAGTCCTACCTAAAGCAAGACGCGCCAAAGAAGAAGGCTATTGCTTTCAAGGCCGCTCCATTCACATCCACATCGACCGATGATGAAGACTAAGAAGACGAGTTGGACTTGGAGTCCATGGCACTCATGGCAAAGAAGTTCAACCGGTTCTTCCGGAAAGGTAACTTCAAAAACAAATCGAAGTTTAGTTCTACTAACGCCTCCTCTCCTTTGTGTTTCAAATGCAACAAGCCAGGACACATGAAAGCGGAGTGTACTCTAAATAAGCAAAAGGAGAAGTGGAAGGTGCCGAAGTTCGATAAGTCCAAAAAGTACAAGAAATGGTACACAAAGGGGCTTGCCGGGACATTCACCGACTCCGATGATTCCTCAAGCGGAGAGTCGAACGATGAGCAAGTGGAGCAAGTGCACATGTGCTTCATGGCACGAGAGGAACGTGATCAAGGATCTTCCTCTTCCGATGATAGCGACAACGAAGGCGATGAGGTAACCATGGATGACCTTAGAAATGCTAATGAGCAATTATGGTCTAAATACACTAAATTAGTAAATAGGTATACTAAAGTAAAAGATGATTTAGCTAGCATCCAAACCTCGCCTAAAACTATCATCACCAACAACGACACCGTTGTTGAAGAGTTGAAAAATGAGATTGTAAATCTCAAGTCTCAACTTGAACATGTTAGCATTGAGGATCCGGAGGAACACAAGATAGCGGATTTGACTTCTCAAAACTCGACTTTAAGTATTAAGATTGAAAATCTCAAATCTCGTGTTTATGTGCTCACATCACAAGTATCCACTTTGGATGATTCTTTGCGTTCTCTCACCGAGAAATATGAGAACACATTAGGCCGAATCAATGAATTCAATAAGGGTAAGGGCCATTTGGATAATATCCTAAATGTCTTACCTCCGGCCAATCACCACATTGGCTTGGGGTATAAGTTGGAAAGTTCATCCAAATCGGCCATTACTTTTGTTAGGCCAACTTTCGATGCCTCAACGAGTGGTAGCAAACACTCTATTGGTAGTTCACCTACCAATGGTGCTTCCACCTCGTACACACCTCCTTTTGGAAAGAAACACATTTTGGGTGGACCTCCAAAGAAGGGTCATGCTTATATATACACAAATACCATGCCACGTAGGAACACACATCCTACTCCACATGCTCACACATATGATGATTTCTATGCACCACATCCACGGGCACGTGCACACAATGTGAGACAGCCTCATGCACGTGTTCCTCCACATGCATATGTACACCCACATCATCGTATGAATAATTCTCATAATGCACCATTTCATCATGTTCCTTATGCCTATCCACGTCATGCATCACGTAGAAATCAACGTCGCATGCATGCACCCAATAGGATGAGGGCTCCAAAAATATTCACAATTTGGAGCCCAAAGGACACAACTATGGATGAAAAACAAATTTACATTAATTCTTACTTCATGAATGTTGTGCATAGTAGTAATTATGTGGGGAAGTCTAAGTCCAATTGGACTTGGCTTCCAAAGGTCTAATCTTTTGGACCCAATGACCTTGGGTACCATGATACGATATTTTCTATCTTTAGGTACTCAAGAAAAAGAAACGGAGCAACAAAGTTAAATTTGGCTCCAAGACCAATTGGATACTCGATAGCGGGTGTTCAAAACACATGACGGGTGACGCTCAATCGCTCTCCGGAGTGGTGCCCATTGCAAATGGGAATCGTGTCGTCTTTGGAGGCAACGAGAGCGGAACTATCATAGGTGTTGGAAAAGTGGGTAATCCTTCTAAACCACTTATATGTGATGTTTACCTTGTTAAAGGATTAAACCACAATCTTATTTCAATAAGCCAACTTTGTGACAAAGGTTACAAAGTTAGATTTGCAAAAGGAATGTGCCATATTTTAAGAAAAGATAATAATGAATTATTGTTTTCCGGCACATGCCATAAGGATATATACATCCTAGATCTTCCAAGATCACATGAACAATGTCTCATTGCCAACACAAGTGAACAACACTTATGGCATCGACGTTTTGGTCATGTGAACTTTGGAACACTATTTAAGCTTTCTAAGTTAAATTCTATTAGAGGCTTCCCTAAGCTAGTCTTTCAAAAGAAAAGCTTTTGTGACTCGTGTCAACGAGGCAAGCTTCCAAAATCTTCATTTAAACCTAAGAAAAGCATTTCATCTAAGCGGCCACTAGAGCTATTACATCTAGATTTATTTGGGCCAACTAGAGTTGCTTCATTAGGTAATGCTAGATATGGACTTGTCATCGTTGATGACTTTTCTAGGTTTACTTGGGTATTTTCATTGTGTAATAAAAATGAAGCTTTTGAAAACTTCACAATTTTTGTTAAGAAAGTACAAAATCTCATTGGAACCACCATTTTCACTATTCGTAGTGATCATGGAGGGGAATTTGAGAATGAGTCTTTTGAGACATTTTGTGATGAAGTTGGTATTACACACACCTTTGCATTCCCTCGCGCACCTCCTTAAAATGGTGTTGTTGAGAGAAAGAATAGGACGCTAGTGGAATGTGCTCGCACTATGCTTGATGATAGCCAACTTGGCCATCAATTTTGGGCGGAAGCGGTACATACCGCTTGCTATGTGTTTAATAGAATACTCTTGAGGCCCGGCTCTAAACAAACTTGTTATGAATTGTTGTTTGGTAGGTTGCCTCAAGTTAAACATTTTCGTGTTTTTGGTTCAAAATGTTTTATTAAGAACACGTATGGTAGCTTGGACAAATTCGATCCGAGATCCGATGAGGGGATATTTGTTGGATATTCCTCCAGTAGCAAAGCCTACCGGATATACAACAAACGAACCTCAACGATCGAGGAATCGCTTCATGTCTCATTTAATGAAGGATTTGTCCCAACTAGAATTACTAATGATGATGACTCTATGGATGTCTTATGTGATTCAATTGGTAATTCTAACCCTATTGATTCTATTGATTCTAATGTTACTAACCCTACTAATGAAGTTTTTGAGAATGTTCCTAATGATCAAGGTATTCCCAAACGGCTTCATACCGTTCGTGACCATCCTCATGAGCAAGTCATTGGCAATATTCATGATAGTGTTAAGACGAGATCGTAAGTCAACTACTTCACGCATTGTACCTTTGCCTCCTCGATAGAGCCAAAGAATATTAATGAGGCTTGCGAAGATAGCGCTTGGATCCTTGCCATGGAAGAGGAGCTCATTCAATTCGAGAGGAATGAGGTATGTGAGCTTGTTCCATTGCCATCGAAGAACCACACCGTCATAGGGACAAAGTGGATCTTCAAGAACAAGACGGACGAAAACCAAATCGTCGTCCGGAACAAAGCTCGGTTAGTTGCTCAAGGCTACCGTCAAGAGGAAAGTATTGATTTCGAAGAATCCTTCGCTCCGGTAGCTAGATTAGAATCAATTAGATTATTATTATCTTTTGCATGCCATAAGGATTTTAAATTATTTCAAATGGATGTAAAAAGTGCGTTTTTAAACGGAGATGTTGTTGAGGAAGTTTATGTTTCTCAACCTCCGGGTTTTATAAATGAAAAATTTCCAAATCATGTTTTTAAACTTAAGAAAGCGCTTTACGGTTTGAGACAAGCTCCTCGAGCTTGGTATGACCGTTTAAAGAATTTTCTTTTGGATTTAGGATTTAAAATGGGAGAAGTTGATTCCACATTGTTTGTTAAGTATTCGAATAATGATATAATTTTAGTTCAAATTTATGTTGATGATATCATTTTCGGTGCTACTAACTTTGCTCTTTGCGAAGAGTTTTCTAATGTGATGAAGGATCAATTTGAGATGAGCCACATGGGTGAGCTCAAGTATTTCTTAGGTCTCCAAATTCGCCAAATGGAAGATGCAATCTTCATCCACCAAACGAAGTACACGGTGGAGTTGCTAAAGCGATTTGGAATGGAGAATGCCTCCGGGAAGAAGACTCCAATGAGCACGACTACGCATCTTGATAAGGATACGGGCGGTAAAGATGTAGACATTCATCTATATCGAGGTATGATAGGTAGTTTACTATATCTTACCGCAAGTAGGCCGGACATTATGTTTGCCGTATGTGTATGTGCTCGTTATCAGTCTCAACCTAAGGAGTCACACTTAGTAGCGGTAAAACGTATTTTCCGTTATCTAAGTTACACAATTGATTTTGGATTACTTTATCCAAAATCTAGCACATATGAGTTAATCTCATATAGTGACGCAGATTATGCGGGATGCAAATCCGACAGGAAAAGTACTAGTGGCACTTGCCATTTTATAGGAAATTCTCTTGTCTCTTGGTTTTCCAAGAAGCAGAATTCCGTATCACTTTCAACCACCGAGGCGGAATATATTACCGCCGGTGCCACGTGTGCTCAAGTTCTTTGGATGAGACACACACTTAAAGACTTTGGGATAAACTGTGATACTTGCCCTATCATGGTGGACAACCAAAGTGCAATATGTCTCTCCAAGAACCCGGTACACCATTTCCGTTCGAAACACATAGATGTCCGACACCATTTCTTAGATGATCATGTTGCTAAAAAGGACATCATATTAGTGTACGTTGAAACCCAGAAGCAAATCACCGATATTTTCACGAAACCCCTAAAGGAGGACTCCTTTGTGTGGTTGCGTCGAGAATTGGGGATTATGGGTGAATCCGAGATTTAGGATTCATATGTTTTCAATATTCTTGCATGCTATTCTATTTGTTATATTTGTTCATGCTAGAATTATTGGAATTTTCTGGATTTTTCGTTGAATTTTCGGAATTTTCGCTCGATTTGTTCATAAACGTCAAATTTCAGATTTTCGATGTTTAATGGGGTAATATAATGATTAATGAGAGGTTCACGATGTTTCGTCGAAGTGCGATTAGGAGAGAAATCAAAATTTTCAATTTTCAAATTTTTGGACTCTCTTATTCGGTCCAAGTTCATTGGCCGACCGACTAGATTTAGATCTAGTCGGTCAGTTGATGAGCTTAGACCGACTAATTCTCGTCAGTATTATTGGCTTCTGTCACTGTTTGCAACTAGTTGGTTCAAGCTCATTGACCGACCGACTAGATCGTGATCTAGTCGGTCAGTGCTTGAACTGTGACCGACTAATTGCAACGAGGACAGTTGCGTCTTTTCGACTTCCGATCGACTTATAACTCTATCCGACCGACTAAACTCTTTTCTAGTCGATCAAAATTCCTCTCCAGCTCAAAACCCCCTCGTGTCCGTTCGTCTTCCCCTTTCCCGTCGCCGTTTCCGATCACTTTCTAGCCATCCCCACCGTCGCCGTCTGTCGATCTTCCTCCCTAGGTGATCTCTCCTCCCTTTCCTAGCTTTCTAGGGTTAGTTTCTTGTGCTTAGGGTTAGGGTTTCATTCGATTTCGGTTTCTCGGGTTTGATTTAGGGTTCTTGATCTCTATTTCTTGTGTTGATTGCGTCGTGTACTGTCGCGCTTATGGCACGTACACGTATTCCGATCCGTCCTACGAGCCCTTCGCCTATGACCATATAGCCATCCCCTACGGATCCCGATCAACCTACGCGAACCCCACTTAAACGCCAATCGAAGACCACCCAACCCTCTTCGTCGTTGCCTCCTCTTAAGCATAAGAGGATGGCGATATCGAAACCATGTGCCTAATCTCAACCCAAGCCTAAGCCAGCGTCTCTCCGTGCCCCTACACCTCCATCCGATTCCGACACAGAGTATATACCCGAGACCGAGACCCATAGGGATCCTACACCCCCTCCTAGGGAACCTGAGTCTAGCTCTCGACCCCGTTCTACACGTAAGCCTAAGGGAAAGGCTCCGATGCCGGTTGGCGGTGTCGATATTTCGTTGTGTCGCGACGACCCTATGTGTCTCGCGGCTTACAACCGTATCAAACACTGCCCGCTGCTTCTGGAGCATTTCGTTCAGTTTTCAGACTTCCCTGGCCTCGCAGATCTTCTATCGTCTTTCGGTCTTCTCGATTACCTTCGATATGACCCAAAGGCGAACCCACACCCTTACCCTCGCCTCGTGAAGCTCTTCTATGCCAATAGGGTCCGAGGTCAGTACGATGAGACCCACTCGATTGAGACGACTGTCTTGGGAACTCCGATAGTCCTCACGGCAAAAATCTTAGGAGAGGTGTTGGGTATCTCCTCGTCTGGCCTTCTACCGTCTGACATGTCTGTTGATTATATCTCTGAGCTTGACCAGGTCATCCTTTCTGAGATCTTGCACGAGATTCCTCCCGCCATGATTGGCGTTCCCTCTAAGTCCTTCAAGCCTAATGCCTGGGTCCTAAACGTGATTTTGAAGTCGTGCTTACTTCCTAAGTACGGCTCCTCCTCTTTGTCGTCCCAGCCTTTCTTGAAGTTGATCTATGCCATCTTTATGGGGAGATCGATTAACTGGGCTCAGATTATACTCGATAAGATGGATTCTTTCGAGTGTATCCACAAGTCCACGAAGTCGGCTCATATCCCATTCCCGTGCTTGCTGACACTCGTATTCCGTTACTTCCGTGTCATCTTGCCTCGTGACGATGAGCGCCCTCTCGGTCCCCCCTGAACGCGACGGCCGTCAAGAAGTCTCTTGGGGAACTTCGTCACGTTCAGAGGTTGACCCCTTCAGCGTCAGCCTCTGCTTCTGCCTCAGCTGCTCCCTCTACCACTCTTGACGAGCTCGCACGTTCAGTGAGACGTGTGGAGTCTCGGTATGCTCGCACTGAGGAGATCCTTGCTCGTATCACTCGTCACCTTGAGATTGAGATCCCTCTGTCTGTTTCTGAGGACGAGGAGGAGCTGGATGATGAGGAGATTCTCGAGCTTGCTCGTGCTGCTGCTGCCCGTGCCCCTGAGGGTACTCCTGTTGCTGCTGGTCCTTCTGGTGCTGTTGTTGCCTCTTCTGCTGGTGACCCCGAGAGCACACCTGTTGCCACCGTTTCTGCGGTGGATACTGCGACTGGTGCTCCCAAGGCCACTACCGTTGCTGCTCCAGAGATCATCTCTCCTGCCGTGCCTGAGATCACATCTACCGTCGCTCCCGTGGATACTTCAGCTGATCCAGTGACCACCTCCACTCCTGCTGAGCCTGCTGTTGCTTCAGATCCTCCCGCTTCCTCCTGAGCTTCTTTGAGGACTCTCTTGATGCACTTTAGATGAGATATCTTGTGTGAGAGTGATGGGTAGGATAGTTGGTGGTTGTGGATTTTTGAGATTTTTTGGATTGTTTTGATGTATCTTCATGTATTTTGATGTACTTTGGATGGATGTCGGTATGTTTTGAGATACTTCCATATATGCTGTCTTGCGAGATATATGATGTTGATTTTTGTGCCCCGATCGTTGGATCGCTTTTATGTATGGTGTCGATGTATCATTTTGATGTACTCATGCTTTATATATATATACATCGATGTTGACATTTCATTCTCTGGTGCACATTATATTCATTTTATGTCTCTGATGTTTGATTTCGTCGCTCGACAATATTACTTGGTTTAATAGAAATTTCTTCTATGGAAACATAGAATTGTTTTCCATGCACTAAATTAACCAAGAATGTTGATATTGGAGAGTATATTCCATAACTCAATCCGTAAAATTGATTTGAGTTTTGATGATTTTATTAATCGTTTTTCGACTTTCGTCTCATTGACACGCTTTGATTTTATTCGTATTTTCCTTCGGTGTCATTTGGACAGTGGTCGTATTCTACGACTCCCATGCTTTTATTTGAAGCCATTGTTGTTGTCGTTGATCTCCTCCCACTCTTTTTGCTAATGCCAAAGGGGGAGAGATATAATAATAACGATGTGCTAAATTATAATTTAAAGCATTTTCCAAGAATCTAATTTGATATGTTAGATTCAGGGGGAGTTAAGATATAAAAATGGATTTCGAATCCTAAATTTTGAAAATTGGATTCTAATTTTATACTTTACTCGTCTGCTTGATGCTTATGATTATTATTGAATATGGAATTAACATGTCATCAACGCAGGGGGAGTAAGTAAATTTCATTTTAATCATTATTTTTTATTATTATTTATGTTGGTTTGTCATCATCAAAAAGGGGGAGAATGTTGGATATTGGACTCCCCGGATTTGGTTTTGGATGATGAACAAACATAAATATATCGTGAACTAACTCTTTGTGAGCGCAGTTATGGAGATCGTCGCCAAATTCATATGAACATCCAAAGCGACGTCTCGAGACTTCTCAAAGCACGTGATCGAATGCCTAAAGCTTCGTTGAAGCTTTTGGACCATTTTAGAAGTCATGAAGATTCGGATCGAAGCTTTCGAAGACGGTTCGTCAAGTTTTATTTATAGTCTTTTAGCTTCGTTCCGTAGAATGTTAAGCCTTGAGTAGGTCTTACGTTTTAAATCTTCATAACGCTCATATCCTAGATATAGGATCTTAGTAGAAGTCCATACAAACTTTCCCGAAGCTTCGCGCTTCGATTCGCGACTTCTTGTGCATGTTAGTTGGTTCAAGAAGAAGAACCAACCGACTAGATGGTGATCTAGTCGGTCGGCCAAGCTTCTTGGACCGACTAGTTTACGTCAGTCATTTCCAAGCTCGTTACTGTTTACAATTAGTCGGTCTACATTGACTCATCAACCGACTAGTTTGTGAACTAGTCGGTCAGTGATGCTTCTTTGACCGACTAGTTGAGCTTTCCCTGTACATGCCAACTTACTGTTTATCGTTAGTCGGTCTATGTTCATTTGGCGATCGACTAGTTGATAAACTAGTCGGTCAACTTTTGTTCTTGGACCAACTAGTTGAGCTTCTACTGTACATACCAATTTTCGCCTGACTTACTGTTTCTCGTTAGTCGGTCTATGCACATTTGGCGATCGACTAGTTGATGAACTAGTCGGTCAACTTTTGTTCTTGGACCGACTAATTCAATTTGTTCTCAGACTATGTGTTTTATCTCTTAGTCAGTCTAAGTTCACTCACCGACCGACTAGTTATGAAACTAGTCGGTTGGTAAGTGTTCTTTGACTGACTAGTTCTGTTAGTCTGAACTTCGACCTATTCCCTGTTCACCTCTTAGTCGGTTCATGCTGTTTGACTGACCGACTAGTTGATGAACTAGTCGGTCGGTGGTTGTTCTTTGACCGACTAGTTTGGTTCAGAATAGAGCCGTTGGAGCTTTAATTGAAACGTATTTCTCTCTCTCTTTCCTCTAACCTATAAATACTTGGTGAGCTGCATTCATTGCACTCAAGGCTGATATTAAGACAAGTTTAGAGATCAAAGAGAAAGCATTCATTCCTCATTCAAAGCTCTTTCCTTCCATTCAAGAATCTCTCCTCACTCTTATTTCAAAAGAGAGATTCATTGATTATGAGCCTTTTAAGCCAAGTGCTTGATCCTAGGTCACCAACAACCTCATAGCTCTCCATCGCTGATCTACATCTTGGAGCTAGGGTTTAGTGCCTCTTCTTCTTCCTCAAAATCATCTTTGCCCTAATTCGTAAGTATTACTCAAGGCATAGGTATTTTGTCGGTAAGAAGTTCTATTTCATTTACTTTCATATTGTAAGTGCTTTACTCTCGGTTGTGAGAGTGGTTGTGATCCCGGGTTGTGGGAGTCACAAGTTTCTTTGTGTATGATTTGACTTGTGAAAGTTTTTCACAAGTATTTCATAGTGGAAATCTTGAGTTAGGGTTTCTAACTCGAGTATCCGGAGGGGATCCGGGTGGTTGGGACGTAGGATCACCGGGAACAAGTTGGGGAGACTTGGGTGGATCCGAACCCAGTAATATTGCTTGTTTACGATTTTTTATTTGTTGTCGATTATTTACTATTCCGCATTTCCTCATTAATTGGTAGAGTTTGCAAGGTAATTAGGAATTAGCCTCTTAATTATTTTAAAGTACTATTCACCCCCTCTAATACTTGTGCAGTAGCTTAGCAGGGCATTACAGAGTTTGCCTACAATAACAGCTACCAGGCGAGTATTGGCATGGCACCTTTCGCCGCGCTATATGGGAAGAAATGTCGATCGCCACTGAGCTGGGATGACATTGGAGACAGGGAGTTGTTAGGACCTGAGATGATTGTGGAGGCAGTGGATGTTGTGAGGAACATACGGGAGAATCTGAGGATTGCTCAGGACCGTTTCAAGCATTGGGCAGATGCTAAACGGCGTCCTTTGGAGTTTCAGCCAGCTGACCATGTGTTCCTGAAGATTTTCCTGAATCGAGGAGTGATTTTCTTTGGGAAACGAGGGAAGCTAATCCCGAGATACATTGGACCGTTTGACATCCTGGAGAGAATTGGTGAGGTAGCATACCGCTTAGCCTTGCCGCCATCTTTGGAAGGAGTTCACGATGTCTTCCATGTGTCGTAGCTTCGTCGGTACATCAGCGATCCATCTCATGCTGTGGATTTCTCGGAGATCACCGTTCGCCCCGATCTGACGTATGACCAGCAACCAGGGCAGATTTTGGATAGGCGTCAGAAGTCACTCTGGAACAAGACAGTCGATCTTGTTAGGGTGATGTGGCGACACGGCTCGCCAGGAGAGTCTACTTGGGAGAGAGAAGATGAGATGAGAGAGCGATACCCACTTTTGTTCCCTGACACGTGAGTGTTAGGAAATTCCGAGGGCGGAAATTTTCTTAAGGAGGGTAGGATGTAACGACTGGTTTTTGTCTATGTATTGACTATTATATATATATTATGGTTGTTTTCTTCCTTGTGTGTTTTCCCCCTGTTGGACGTTTTCTTTCAGTTCTTTCTGATCTTCTATTTTCCGTTGCATATAATGGTGGGCTTGGAGTAAGTATTTTTACGATGAGCTTCATAGCGTCCATATCTTAGAACTAGGTTGATCTTAGAAGCCATAAGAATCCTTCCCGAAGCTTCGCGCTTCAACTCGATAATTTTCATGCATCTTAGTTGGTTCAAGAAGGAGAACCAACCGACTAGATTGCAATCTAGTCGGTCGGCAACTCTTCAGGAACCGACTAGTTCATCTTGATTATTTCAGCTGAGTTACTGTTTCCACTTAGTCGGTCTAAGCACATCCATCGACCGACTAGTTGTGAAACTAGTCGGTTAGAACTTGTTCTCAGACAGACTTATTCTGAGATCTTTCTGACAGCTAAGTTATTGTTTACAGTTAGTCGGTCAAAGACCGACTATCGACTGACTAGTTGAGAAACTAGTTGGTTAGAGTTTCTTCTCAGACCGACTAACTCCCAGTACTTATTGTCTATCATATCCAACCCTTAGTCGGTTTATGATCATTCACCGACCGACTAATTCCCAAACTATTCGGTCGACGAGCCTTCACGGACCGACTAAATCTGTCTACCCTGTGTTGACCCTGTTCACTGTTTGCCTTTTAGTCGGTCTCAGTTGGACGACCGACCGACTAGTTCCCAAACTAATCGGTCGACCACTCTTCACTGACCGACTAATATGCCCAGAAACCCTAGGTTAAGTTTTAGCCGCCGCTTATTCTTTCTATTTAAACTCTATATTTCTTTCACTTCTTCCCTCACTTTTCCTAGCCGATCTTCTTCCCCAATCATCCCCCATCTTCCTCTTGCCTTTCCTCCTCCTCCCATGCCCCCTCTCACCTCCCATTGCGCCGGCAACCACCCTACAAGCCACCGGCCGACTTTAAAACCCCCAATTCTCCTTTTGCTCCAATTTTCCTCTTCATTCTCCCATCTCCAGATCCGTTACATCTCAGCCGCCAGCAGATCTTTTCAGCCGTAGTTTTTCCGGGATCGCTTCTTCCGTTGCCGTGCTAGATCAGATTTGGCGACGGCAATCCGGATACGTCGAGATCTTCTCCTACCTGCAGATTCATAGGCGTCTTTGATCGTCGTTTCTTTCGCGTCATATACGGTTAGTGATCAACCCTTAATCTTTCCATAACCCACACTATAAATTAGAAAACCTAATAAAAATGGATTGCTAGACGTTGTAGGATTCCACTACAAATCTGGATTAAATCATCCAATTTTGATTTTCTGTTTTGCCATAACAGTGACCCATCCCCATAGAATAGCGATTTTTGAGACGACTCTCGTTGATCAACAACCTCGGTACCAGGCAAGTGAAACTTGCCAACCTTGTTTTAGGCCATTTCCTTGCTTTTAGCGTGAAAGAGACTAGACCATGAAATGATAGCGGTCTAGGCGCAATTTCAAGTTCTAGCTTGACAACGAAGCTAGAATTGCCTTTTGTCATGTCACGTCATGCATTTGCCTGTCACGTTTAATTTCTCTAACGGTACGCATTTTATTTAAATATTTGCCATGCATTTGCATTGTTACATGTCATCTGATTCGCAAGTTGCATCGTAGCACACGCTACAAAATACTTGTACAATCCTTCTTTCCGGCTAGGCACCTGCTATGCGGGCATAACCCTACGCCATACTTGTTAAAAACACTTCCTGGCTCGTGATCCAAAAGCGGGCCACATGTGTTGGTTGAAAACCAATGCCCGATACACGTGGAGGGGTAGGGATAAACGATCACTTGAGCGTAAGAGTTGGCCCGTACAGCCTCTCTAGCCAAAAGGCGGAATCTCTGTGCACGACGTGCTACTAGACTAGGACATTCCTTGTGAATGTTTACTTGTTTCCATGTCATGTTATTTGTTTCCATGCCATGTTCTTATCTGCCATGCTATCATATATGCCATGTCATAACTGCTGTTTACTTTACTTGCCGCACTCTTATAAAAATGTCATGTCATACCATACTTTAGAATTACTAGGTTGCTTTCACCTTTCTACTAGTTTCCTTGCACAAAGTCTTGTAGACTTTGCTGACATGTGCCCCTTCTCTTTGGGTGTCGCATGTTAGTTGCTGAGCCAGAGTCCGTAGTTGAGGGCGACAAGTTCGTGGAGTTCGAGTAGTCCGTGCCTGATTCCACAGCTAACGTTGAGTACGAGGACACCGGCGACCAGTCTTAGAGTTTTCCTTCGTCGTTACTTTTGCTTAGTCTGTTGTTAGGTTGACGGTGAGTAGCACCTTTCTTTCTGTACGTTGCTTTCCTTGTTGGCCATGTTGGGCCTTTTTAGATTCTTTTGTTAGCCTGGTGGCTTTTCTGGTGGTTGTTGAACTTTTATTTGGACTTTGAGATTGATAATTTATTATTCGTCTCTTTCTATTATTCTCATCTTTGTTCTGTGTCACATTACAGGGATCTGCGTGATATTCTAGACGCTTTACAGGCTGGAGCCTCACAGCTCCCAGCCTGAGCGGGCCTCGTCACGCCTTGCCTCCATTTTAGGGAAGCGGGTCGTGACAACATTCAACATCATCCTGAGAACGAGATCGTCACCGCTGTGACGGGGAAGCTGCTGTCGTCGCTATGTGAAGCATCGCTGGAGAGCCCGTTGTCGAAGAACAAGCCGCTGTCGTGTGAAGAAGGCGCTTCCACCGCCGTTGCCATGAAGGAGTCGCCACAGTCCGCCTCATCTCAGTGAAGCCCGCTATCATTCTTCGAAGTCTTGACGTCGTTGTCGATTCAGAGACGACGTGTTTCCGTTCAAAGTGGAGGGCTGCCTGAGTCACCAGAGATCGCTGCACGTCAGAGAGGAGTCGTCGTCGCTGTCGAAGCACACCGGTGGCTGCTACACCGTGAAGCCATCACCGTTG
Source organism: Scilla litardierei (assembly GCA_030789695.1). Lineage (NCBI taxonomy): Eukaryota > Viridiplantae > Streptophyta > Magnoliopsida > Asparagales > Asparagaceae > Scilla > Scilla litardierei. The sequence continues at coordinate 50,006,797 of CM061137.1, read as the reverse complement.
CACATCATAGGAGATCGCCACCGCCGTCGAACACTGTCGCTCTCCACCGTGAGTTGTCGCTGCCGTCGTGATCTCCTAGGGTCGCCTGCAACCATTGTCGAAGTCGAGCCCCCGCTGTCGTTCCTCGAAGCTGGACACCGCCGTCGTCACGAAGGCGCCGCCGTGAGTCAGAAAAGCTCTTCGCTGCCGTGACTTGATTGTCTCCGTTGCCAACGGAAGCACTCCTGTCGCTGCATCATCCCAAGGAGAAGGCGCCGTCGAGTTTGAGTCGCCGCTAACCCCGTCGTCACCGAGAGACGTCGTCTGCTACTGCCGTTCGAAACAAAGAGATCACGAAGTCACCGTCGGAGTCACCGCCATCCTCGATCTCGTCACCGAGCGCTGTTGTAAGCCGAAGACAAAGTCGGAGACACATCAAAGAACGCAGTCACTGAAGATTACCGCCATCTGAACTGCTGAAGCCGTCGAAGACCGAAGTCGTCGTGGTCGAAGAAGTCTTCGCCGTTGCTGCTGAGTTGTCAAGGCCGTCGCCGGTGGGAGAAGCGAAGAGGATGGAGTGCTGCATGCTTTTGCTGCTGACGTGGGCGGAGGATTTACGAGAGGTCGAAATGAAAACATTTTCGTTTATCTCGCTGACGTGGCGACTGCATCAACCGTAGCTGATTTAAAGCCGCATGAATCTCAAAGGATGACGTGGCCTTAGGAGTTTTAAGGGAGTTACTGAGCATACAGACCGACATTATTTGAGATTTGAACTGGAATTTCTTTACGCACAAACCAATGCACTACTTGACATCCAGGAGTCGGATTGAGACACCGTTTGCGTCAGATTGGAGCTGACGACGTGTTGATTGACAGAGACGCCTACACGGACACAAACTGAGCATTTCTAAACCCTTAAAATCTTTTGTTTGTGTCTTAGTGTAATGTTCTCTGTAGGGGAAACTTTACTTATTTATTTTGTGACTATTTTGGGACTTGTCTCGTTGGGACTAGACAAGTGGGACCCAGCTAGTTTGGGACTAGCTGGTAGAAAGCATTACTAGGATTGATAGTGAGAGAAAACACTGTGTGGGGGGTACTGAGAGCCTGGCGAGTGTAGAGACGTAGAGGGTGCTCTGAGCGTGCTCTAACTTGTGGTTTTGTACCTATTGCGCTATTCAATACTAGTTCTGCTTTGGGGGCTGGAGTAGGTCGTTGGGACGACCGAACCAAGGTAAATCTGTTGTGTACTCTCTGTCTGTTTTTTATTTACCCTGTTGCTGCTATAACTGTGTGTGCTTATTCGTGGGTTGCACGAATTATTTTTATTAGCCTATTCACCCCCCTTTAGGCTAGGATCCAGATCCAACAAATAGATCTACCAGATTTATGATTTATATAAACCAATATTGACACCAGCAGTTGTCATAACACCGCTAAACTCTTTTAGAGTAATCTCACTTTACAAGGTATGATTCTTTAATCTAGCCTTAATTGTAAGCGTACGCCCAAAGTCGTGTCTTAATAGATAAGTGAGAAATTATAAAATTCGTAGCCACGTATTTGTTTCCCCTTGAGCATGATTCTATATCCACACAATACTTGAATGACTCAATAAATATGGCCTGTAGACCATACTTAAGCATTCAAATAGACTTTTAAAAGTCTCTTATAAATTAGAAAAGTGGAAATATAGAAACTAGCTCATTTCCCTTGCATATGTCTACTTCGTAAGACCAATATTCATTCTTCCTTATAAACGACAATAAGGAAGACTGAAAACAGGGGAAGTCTTGAATAAAATGAGAAAGGGAATATATGATATACCTCGACATGGAGTATGCACTGGCAACCCAATATCAGACCAGAAGTTCTGATAAGATCCATAATGTTTTTTGCAACATGAATGGCCATTAACTTATGCCATATAAAATATATACATATCTAGTCTAAACGAAGAAAGTCAATTGACCTTATGTATATTTAGCTACTCCCCGAGGACAAATAAACTTTGAAAACAAATTTGATTTGTTGTCATAATATAAGTGTAAAATGAGCTTGTGGACGTATGTTTTCTAGAGCATACATTATACTATGAAACTTGTTGCTGTAACATAATTATTAGTAGTATTCTCTTGCAGTATATATGTGTTTAAATGCATTACCACAATATTTTATTATTGATTCCATACTTTTTACACATTTTATTTTACTGTGAATGATTTGTTATCCTGAATACTCCTAAAATGAGGATGCCATTTGCTCTCTAAAACTTATAAAGTTTCGATGGATATTCATTAAAACGAAATCCCAAATGATTCAAGAAATCAATGAAGCCTGATGCTTTGTCCCATAATGATCCGCATAATAGTCAATGTGAAGATGTAATCCTTCACAGTTTGAACACAGTTCACCTATTACTGGAAAAAATTAACTTCAGCATTTTAATGGACTTGCAAAAGTCCCACATAAATTCGAGCAGAGGAATTAATTTGGAACACCAGAAGTATCCACAATCGACCAACGTTGGAATGATGTCACCCTGGATTGATGATGCAAGACATCATTAGTCAATCCTGTAAATTTGACGAACCCGAAGATTCTTCAAAATGGTGAAACTTTCATTGTTCCATTGATTCGGGTCGAATATTGCATATTTAACACCCCATTTATCCCTATTTTGTATTTATATGATGCTTAACTAGTCTCTAATACGTTCATATTTTGTATATCATCTTTATTAGAGATAGCACTTGATTTAAGCACAAAACAGCAATAAACTAAGTATTTCTGCACTTTTTATATTTTTCATGGCTAGATCTCGATCTCACGATTCCAACGGCTATTTATTTGTATTTTTCTGAGATCTGTGCTAATTACTATGAATTTTTGAATGCAGAATACCATTTAATTAAAGATATATGAAGGAAATACGGTAGCAAATACAATATATACATACGGTTGGGTGACGTGGCAGCATCCTGGCCGTCTGTGTTTCATCCAACGGGCGACGATTGAGGGCGACACGGCTATCTTCTCACCGTTGGACGATGAGCCAACGGACGAAATCGAAGCAGCGCAAGCGGAGCAGTGGAAGTCCTCACGGGCGACGTGGCATTCAGGGAACCATTCGATCACGCATCCAATGGTTATGATCAGCCCAGAAGAACGAAGGCAGAGCGGGGACTTACATACTCCTCAGCACACACGGCGTCATCCGCGCCGTCCAGCATTCAATCCAACGGCGAAGAATGATTGAAGTACATGGAGAGCAACACTTCTTACGGGTGATGTGGCTTGTCGAGAGCCGCACGATCCCCCATCTGACGACCCAGACAAACTCTGAAGCAGAGCTGTATTCGAAGCGAAGCGGGTGAAACGTCGATCCGATCCTCTGCCACGTGGCGCGGCCACAATCAATCCCGCCCAGATCGAGCAGCTGAGGCGTGAGGCATTTATTGGTTCATGTTTTGGGCGTAAATTGAAGCGGGTTTCGACCCGTTAAGCACAGCAAACCCGCAATGTTTATTATTTAAGCGTATTCTAGGGTTTTGTTGTGTATTCTGGCGTATTGGGGGCTCTAGGAGCCGTATTTCGCCATGAAATTTGGAGGCCCTGTGGACAGAGGCTAGTTCTATCATCTGAAGGAGATTTGGGACTATTTGGAGAGGATTGGTGATAGTTTTCCTATCTTTAGTCTTGTATTTTGTGTATTTGGCTTAGAATTAAGTATTATTCACGTATTTTGATGTTTTTATGTTGTATTTGTCTATGAATACTGATTATATCTCTCCATGCATGGTTAATCTTCATATGTATTGGTTTTGATGTAGTTAGGGTGTCGCAGTCATTGATTTTGATATCTTTTCGCCCTATTTGCATCGTATAATCATATATTTCGTTGATTTCTACATATATGTTGTTTGAGTATGTTGTATGGAGACGTAGGCATGCTTAAATTGAATATGATCTTTGCGGATGTATTCGTGATGCGATCCGAGAGGGTATTTGAGTTTATTTTTCTTATGAAATTGACGTTATACGTGATTAACTCTTTGGCACATTTGTATACGCTTTATCGCCATATTTTTCGACGTTTTCGTGCCCTAACCGGACGAAATGTTGAGTTATAGAAAAGGTATTAATAATCATTGATTGCACACATCCTAACGAAATCACCACCAACACATACTCTCCATATTAGTACCCCATATCAAATTCACCGTAGTTATCGTAGGATTTTCTTTTATTATTTGAAACTCTTGATATCATATCGTTATACTTGATAGGTGGTTGGTTATTACCGTTTTATTACTCTTTATAAAATGAAGTCGTGGTTTTACAGGTCAGTTGTCCCGTGGATACGATACCTAGACTCACCAGGATTATTACTTGTTCAATCTCCTACGCTTGGGAGTAGCGCTCACACATTTTGAGACGAGCCTAGTTTTTGGCACCGTTACCGAGGATAACGGTATTTGTGATCTACGATTTCAATTCGTTTGGAGGAATATTCGGTGAGATCCTTCCATCTTATAGTTTAGGATTTTTATTAGGATTTTTATTAGTCTTTTTTTGTTTTGTTTTCTCTTTAAAAAAATTCAAAAAAATGGAATACATGGAATTCTATAGCACAAACAATTGGTATGATGCAGAGTATAATGTTGCACACAAACATAGAATGGAGAAGCTTAAGTTCGTTAGTTTTAATCAGACTGATTGTGAAACTTTCTTTTAGGCCTGGAGGAGGTTCACAAGCATAGTTATCGAGCTATCCACAGCATGGGTATACAAAAAAGAGCTTATGGAGTCCTTCTTACCTGGACTACGACCATAGCTGCAGGAATTTTTGGGAGTCATGACGCCGACAGAGGCGTGAAAGTACATGGGGTCTTTACACGAGAATGATCAGACCATTAACGAGACTTCAGAGCTTGATTCAACGGAGCCTTCCTACCTTGATCAAGGAGAGCAAAGCGTAGACGTACCATTGCAAACCTTGAAAGAGGAATTTTATTTGCTCATTCAGACACAGGAGGCTACACCCCATCAATTTCAAGAAAACTTCCTTACTCGGAGTCGGTAAATTCTGCAATCCATTGAAAATCTTACTCTGATTGCCACTTGCTTAGAAGAAAGTAACTCTTTTGAAATTCAATTTCAAGAATCTAATATGAGTTCATCTTCTATTGCAGGTATATCGAGCGAGCCATGTCACGATGAAGTCGCAAATGAAAATATCAACATGGCAGGAAGTGTGTCCAAAGTAGAGGATGAGCGAGCAATTTTGGATGAATAGGAGGAGGAGGCGACTAGGGACATTGGTTTAAAGAGCATCTCTATGGAGCCTGAACCACTCTTTCCGCCAGTTTTTCCTAAAATCATTCATCCCTCTCCATAATGACTGAGCATCATATCGAGAGCAGTGCATATCTTTCAGGGAGTAGTCATCAACATGCTTTAATTTATTTCACCTACTTTGATGACTACATTTGGAATATTTTCATTGGAAGTAATTTGAGATTAAAATGGATTGACGTAACTCATCTCTTGCAGGATACATGTGAACAGCTTATAGAGATGCTGGGAGTTACATTACTGGGATCCAATTTAGCTTTTGGAGGAAGGATACTTGCCGAGGAGCGCAAGGAGCAAATAGATCAACTTCATCCACTATTAAAGATTCATGATCCGCCATTTGACCACAGTGTGTTCTTTCTATTAGCATAGATTTTTATATGCTTTCTAGGATGCTTGCTTTGAATAAACTCGTACCCCTTTTCGACATTGAGGATAATGTCCATCTTTAGTTGGGGGGTGTGTATGAGACCTTAGGATTTTTTTTCAAAAACAGGGCAAAAGAAAAGAATAAATCACCATTCTCATCATTTAAAACTCCTTTACATGTTACATTATCGGATGATTATGCATTGATTGAGTTCTAAAAATTGTTTATGGCGTGAATTAATTTTTATTTCTTCATGGAATTACTCGTTAATATGCTATTCATGAAAACTTTCAATTACCATGATTAATTTCTCGAAATAGTTTGAATTTATTTCATGCATGCTACGGTGAGGAAAAAGCTTAAGTATACACGATTTATTAGAATAGTCTTCAAATTGAAGAGGAATTTGGCATTTGTTATTAATGTTTATGTTCGAAGAATGGGTGTTGAGTTGCTTATGAAAAAAGGAAAATGCAAAAAAAAAGTGAAAAAGAGGAAAAATGCATCGTTCCCTTGAGTTCATTGATTAGCCGGGTCTTCGTGCCTTAGGAAGCATTGAAGATTCGCGTCGAAAAATGGATGAATGGGGAGTGCATTCAAAAAAAAGAGAATAAAACTTAGATGATTCGAGTATTAAGTTCGAGGGGCTTTTCTAAGCCTAATGTCCGAAGGTCGTCTGGCCTAGAAATCATTAACTGAAAGCTCGCTATATGGATCATTCTAAGTCGTCAAAAGAAAAAGGAAAGGAAAAGAAAGAAAGAAAGAAAGAAATGATGAATAAACTAAGCAACTTCAATTCACATGATTTGAACGATCTTTTTGAGATGCCAATTCCTTGGAAACAAGAAAACTAGAATATAACGACGTGTTATACTTTTGCTTGCGTAAAACGATGCTTGCATGTTATTTATTCGAATTAAATTAGATAAAATATCATGTGATTGATCTTATTTATGGATTGTGTATATTAATGGTAACTATCATGTTGGAAACCATATTATTGAGCCATGCCATAAGTGATTGATAGAATTTATAATTTTATTAATCATCCAATCTAATCGCTCTTTTGCTAGGGACTAACAAATCGCTAGTTGGGGGGTGTGATTCTGGTCGAATATTGCATATTTAACACCCCATTTAGCCCTATTTTGTGCTTATATGATTCTTAATTGGTCTCTAATACGTTCGTATTTTGTATAACATCTTTTATTAGAGATATCACTTGATTTAAGCACAAAACAACAATAAACTGAGTATTTCTGCATTTTGTATATTTTTCATGGCTAGATCTCGATCTCACGATTCCAACGACTATTTATTTGTATTTTTCTGAGATCTGTGTTAATTACTATGAATTTTTGAATACAGAATAGCATTTAATTGAAGATATACGAAGGAAATACGGCAGAAAATACAATATATTACATACGGTCGGGTGACGTGGCAGCATCCTGGCCATCTGTGTTTCATCCAACGGGCGACGATTGAGGGCGACACGGCTATCTTCTCACCGTTGGACGATGATCCAACGGACGAAATCGAAGCAGCGCAAGCGGAGCAGTGGAAGTCCTCACGGGCGACGTGGCATTTAGGGAACCATTCGATCACGCATCCAACGGTTATGATCAGCCCAGAAGAACGAAGTCAGAGCGGGTGACTTACATACTCCTCAGCACACACGGCGTCATCCGCGCCGTCCAGCATTCAATCCAACGGCGAAGAATGATTGAAGTACATGGAGAGCAGCACTTCTTGCGGGTGATGTGGCTTGTCGAGAGCTGCACGATCCCCCATCTGACGACCCAGACGAACTCTGAAGCAGAGCTGTATTCGAAGCGAAGCGGGTGAAACGTCGATCCGATCCTCTGCCACGTGGCGCGGCCACAATCAATCCCGCCCAGATCGAGCGGCTGAGGCGTGAGGCAGTTATTGGTTCAGGTTTTGGGTGTAAATTGAAGCGGGTTTCGACCCGTTAAGCATAGTAAACCTGTAATGTTTGTTATTTAATCGTATTCTAGGGTTTTGTTGCGTATTCTGGCGTATTGGGGGCTTTAGGAGCTGTATTTCACCATGAAATTTTGAAGCCCTGGGCACAGAGGCTAGTTCTATCATTTGAAGGAGATTTGGGGCTATTTGGAGAGGATTAGTGATATTTTTCCTATCTTTAGCCTTGTATTTTGCGTATTTGGCTTAGAATTGAAGTATTATTCACATATTTTGATGTTTTTATGATGTATTTGTCTATGAATACTGATTATAATCTCTCCATGCATGGTTAATCTTCATATGCATTGGTTTTGATGTAGTTAGGGTGTCGTAGTCATTGATTTGATATCTTTTCGCCCTATTTGCATCGTATAATCATGTATTTCGTTGATTTCTATATATATGTTGTTTGAGTATGTTGTACAGAGACGTGGGCAGGCTTGAATTGAATATGATTCTACGGACGTATTCGTGATGCGACCCGAGAGGGTATTTGTGTTTATTTTCCTTATGAAATTGACGTTATACGTGATTAACTCTTTGGCACATTTGTATGCGCTTTATCGCCATATTTTCCGACGTTCTCTTGCCCTAACCGGACGAAACGTTGAGTATAGAAAATGGATGCAATCCACCAGTAGCAGAAGTGGATATACTCAATGGATGAGAGGACATACCATGAGGCTCCAAAGCGAGAAATAACTCCTGGAGACCCTAAAACAATACCACCATTGGAAAGTGAGCTCATCTCCATATCCTCTCCCTTTCCAGAACCTCCAAAAGAGATGAATCTGCAATAATTGAATAATGTACGTACATGGAGAGGTATTTGGATAAAACATACTTGTCGACAATTACTCACATTTCATTTTACCATAGATATCGTTCCCAATCTCCATTTCCTGAAGCAAACACAGAGACTTGGCCAGATTATGTGGAATTGGGCAATAATAAGTTGAGCTGGACTCACTTATGAAATGTGAAGTGTCTGGACCCGAAGTCCTGATATCAAAAGATATCAAACCTGTGGGTTACCGAGTATTGTATAAGTAAATAAAATCATATGCTATAAGCAAAACGCTATACCTTTGAGGTTTATTTCACAGAAAACAGGAAGTAACCATGTAAGATGAGCTTAACTCACTTACAAAATTATTTAAACCGATGCATCAGGCTCCCTACTCATGATTGCAAAAACCTTGCGATTGGCAAAGAAAATTTTAGGCTATGTTGCTATGGATGATGTGACAACATACCCTTACGAATTACCATCCTAAAGATGAAACCATCATCCTGAAGATGAATAATCATCCAGAAGATGAAACCATCATCCAGAAGATGAATAATCATCCAGAAGATGAATAATCATCCAGCAGATGAATTATCGTCTAGAAGATGAAATTACCATCTAGCAGATGAATTATCACCCAGAAGATGAAATTACCATCCAGCAGATGAATTATCATCCAGAAGATGAAATTATCAACCAGTTGATGCAGAAACATAGATAATCGCAATCCACTAATATACCTACTGGTTGTATGGATGCACATTAAGATCCCTTCCGTTCGCTGGAAGAGGGGAAGGATATCCTAGGTCCTGAAGTGCCTTACTCAAGTGTCTTTTGTACACTCCTTTATCTGGCCAACTGCACGCAACTCTAGAAAGCATTGGCAGTAAACCCTTTAACCCGATACAGTGCAGTGCCTGCAGCGCACCACTAGACTAGAGATATGTAGCTTTTGCGCTACCTCCAATGGTCAAGGATCATCCAACATGTTAAATGTATTTGCAGATACAGGTTACAGATCATCGCAATGACTACAACAAAGGAACGACCAACTCTTGGAGACCAGCAAAGCATGCTTCCAAGGCAACATCAATCCCACCATCCTGAGAGGCTCATCAATCCAATAAGCAAATCATAAGTACGCACAGCCAGGTCCTGCAGTACCTCACAGACACAGTGACGACTGGGTCAGAGATGTGGTGCTACCTACCGAATCTGCAGACCACCCCCATTCAGAAGAGCTCCCTCAGATTCAGTATCTACTGTAGATGAGCGATACTTGTATAGATGAGTGATGTCTTACATAGATAAGCGATGCCTTGTACTTTGTACTTTTTATCGAAACACTGTAAGAGATTGATGTATATTTGCCTAGGAGATCCGCAAGCCTGCAGCTTGTACAGATCAGGGGGAGTCAAATGTAGTGCTGTACTCTTTTCCCTTGGCTATTGGTTTTTTCCACTGGGTTTTCCATAGCTAAAGGTTTTTAACGAGACAACCTCATTGACTCTAGATCCAGAATTATCCACCCCTAAATACTTCCACTAATCAGGGGAAGTTATGGAAAACTGTACTCTTTTTCCTTGGCTATTGGTTTTTTCCACTGGGGTTTCCATAGCTAAAGGTTTTAACGAGGCAGTTATCCCTAAATTAGGATCCAGAAGTATCCACCTCTGATGATATCCATTGATCAGAGGAAGTTACAGAGATTTGTACTCTTTTTCCTTAGCCACTGGTTTTTTCCACTGGGTTTTCCATAGTAAAGGTTTTAACGAGGCAAGAACTCTTAACTTAGGATCCAGAAGTATACATACACCCATGGTCAGATAAGCTCTAGGAACCCTGAAGCGCTCATTACGGCTTACAACATTGGATGGATAAGGGAACGTGTTATAAATGGGCTTTTGGAGGCCCATCTGTGTATTGGGTATCCACCAAGTTTACATAAATACAGGGTTATATGGGGACCCATTATGTAACCCTATTGCTATAAATACAGGGCTTTTGGAGGCCCATTATTTATGTACCCTATTGCTATAAATACAGGGCTACGGGTTCCGTAGCCACCAAGTTTACAACAGATAGAAACATAAAATCAAGATAGATTTTCTTTCTTTTTTAAAGTACAAAACCGAAGAAACAATGCCCAACATGAAAAAAGACAATTAGTAACACATTAATGACAAGAGTGCTGTTAGTTGCACTGTAGACTCTTATGATTTCACCACACTTTTATTTACAACTTTACTATTACCAAAATGTATAAACAAAATTACTTTTTTACACATTGGTTATATGGGTTAGGCATGTTGGATCTGGATCGTAGCCTAGAGGGGGGGTGAATAGGCTAATAAAAATTCTCGTGCAACCCATGAGAAATCACACGCAGTTATAAGCACATGCAGGGTAATAAAATAGCAACCACAGAGTACGCACAGGTATACCCTGCTTCGGTCGTCCCCACGACCTACTCCAGCCCCCGAAAGCAAATACTAGATATATATGTAATCCTGTACAGCTACAATGAGTTAAGATCCCAAATCTACTCTCACCTAGCTCGTACGCACACCACGTGCTCTACACTCTCAATCTAGTCAGATGCTCTCCCTCCGTGACGACTCCCAAAGTCGTCGGTCCCTAAAAAGTAACACAGATGGTAAAGTTTCCCCTACGAAGATCCAACACAATACTACACAATATAATAAACAAGAGGGTTTAGAATGCTCAGATCGTGTAGCGATGTCGTCTTCGTCAATCAGCACAGGCCATATGTCGTCTGGTAAGTAGTAGTAGTCTCTCGGCAACGACAACTCAAGTTGCGGCAATTGAACTCCTCCCTAGATGATGATCCTTAAGTTGGCATGCACAAATCTCAATCTTCAATGTTGCTTACGGCATGCAAAAAGTAAACACCAAGTTGTAGCATGGTAAACGTCACGGTAGTAAGGATATGTGCTCGTCCTGTTTGTCTGCCTGCCAAAAAAATATTTGCAGAAACCCAATTAGCAAAATTCAGTCACAAGATCAAAAACAAAAACATCTGCAGTTAAATCTTTTGGTTTAGGCACTCCCCTTGATTCCTCTATGTTTTGATGTGGAAGAGCTTTGAGATTTGCACATGGAAAGAATTCGGCTGCAAACAAAAAAACCCGAAAAAGAATTGTCCTGCGGCTCCTTCTGTATTAAACTACGTTCGGCTGCCCACAACAAAAAAACCACACACCCAAAAAAATAATGCAGCAGGCTGTGCTTGGTTTTTGGGGATGAAAACAAAAAAAAAGCCTTTCAATCATTCAACTGGCCATTTATTTTAATCCCCCTTTGAAAATCAAACAAGCCATTTTGAATTCATTTCCCTTTGAAATTTTCCAAGCACAGAGTCAATTAAAAATTGGATGAAAGGTCTGTGCTTTTCTTTGAGGGTGTAAACAAAATCGACTGCTCCTCTAAATTTCAATGCATAGGGTCTGTCGCCAAATAAAAAAAAAGTTCTTTGGTACTTTCAATCACAAACAAAAAGCTTGGTTGTATTAAGAACAAAGGTGTGCTGATCCTTGAAAATTTTATTTTTGAAAACCAAAACAGTGCGACACCTCTTGAAAGATGAGAAGATAAAAATCGGCCTGCGTCTTTGAGATCAAGGGGAAGAGCACCAAAAGAGTTCAGCCTTTTGATCACCCACAGAAACGGCGGCTGCTGATAATTTTTTGTTTGATGAAGCGAACAAAAAAAAGAAGGAAGTGCAGCTCTCTAAGTTGCGGCCCCTTAAAAAATAATTCGGCTGACCTCTCTCAAATAACAACGTGCGCTCCTTCAATCTGTAAGTGGACGGAGGCTCTTGGGAGAATAGAACGCTGGGGTATTTTTTTTGTTGGCCATGAGTTGCCTGCATTGGATGCGAACTTATATAGGATATGCTAGGGAATTCTCGGCAATGGGAAGAGATCAATGGCTAGGATTAATAAGGCTATATGGAATCCTAGTAATAGGGTGATTTGCAATGGGAATGGAGTTTGGACTTGATACGGAAAAGGATTAGGGTTTGACTCCAATAAATATAAGTTAACACAAGTTAGGTTCTCCCCTTTCTCCATTGCACATCCCTAAATCCTTCTGTGAATTAATCGCATGTTCGTCGTTCCTGAAACACTTAACACACACGTTAAAAACGTTCACACATGTTTGTTATCATCAAACACGAAGTTCACAGATCGTTGTTACCAACAATCTTCCCCTTTTGATGATAACAAACTAAGTATAAGATTTGACCAATAAGCTTTTCAAATAGTGTGTGTGATAGTGTGACGATAGTGGGTGACACACAATGAGATATGATGATGTGAAAACAAGGATGTGTAAAGTTAACAATATGCATGCTCCCCCTATTTTAGTGCTTCCCAAATATTCATTAATGCTCCCCCTTAATCAAACAATCATATTTTCACGAGCATTAATATCAAATCTTTAATTTTTCTCCCCCTTTGTTATCATCAAAACTCGAAACACAAAGTCAAAATCATATAACATGCAAAAAGAGAGTATTATTAACCATTACCAGCAATTACATGCAAACTTATCATAGAATAATCAAGTCAAAATCCAATGAAATTAAACAACTACGACTTCAACACCAACGTGTACGTGCGATGATTAAAATTGAAGCACATAGGGAGAATCATTTAAGAAAGTCAACCAAAACCAATCCACATTTTCGATATAACATTCTATCACCTAGGATTGATTTTTCCCACCTCATTATAAATGAGTTCAAGGTACCACACCCTAAAACATAGCCTATAAGGACTCTTGGATGTGAGGGGTGGCATTGCTTGACGAGTAAATACACCAACGCTAAAGTTTACCCATAAAGCTTTTGTTGGATACTCGTGGGTAATGCCGTTGCCAAGGATTGTATGCATTTTCCATACGGAGCAATTATCTTTGTTTTCAAATTTTTTTAAAAAAATACTTATAACAACAATTTCTTTTGCTCAATTTTTATCCATGGCAAGGTATATCATATCCCTTAGATTTTCAGTTAAGTTTTCCTCCTACATTCACTTTCCATACTTCATATACGATATCTCCAAATGTGCAACAATAATAATACATGTGAAAGTGAAGTAGTAGGTGTAGAAATTAAGTTATTTTCAGTCATTGAACATGCCATGAATATTTAGAAAGATGAACATGCCCATGTGGTAGAAGCAATAATACACCAATTTCTACATAGATATGAAAATCATTCGTGCATACTTCAATAATGAATCAAAGATAAAAGATACACATTTAAGCACCAAATTTTTTAGTTTTTTTTAGTTTTTCATTTTTAATGCATAAAGTACTAAAGAAAAAATGAGATGCAATCACACAAACAAAAAAATCATGCACACGTAGCAATGCAACTACTAGCACACAAACAAAGAAAAGTCATGCATACAAAAAGCTATGAAGGTATGCATTAATTTCAAAGAGAAAGATATACCTTCGCGTCGCCGTTTGACTAAGGATCTAAAAAATAATGAGACATTCAATTTATCGCTCCTCGTCAAATTTCCATCCACCTGCAAAAGAGGTGTCGTGTGTGACCTCGGAATCCAACAAGGTCCACTAGTGTTAGTCAACAAAGATTTAGGAATACATATTTGTTTGAATTTAATATTGGAGTTCCTATATTTGCAATGATACGATGTGTGACCAATACTATCACATGTAAAACACTTTGCATAAACATTTTTAGCAATGGAGGGCACATTGTGAAATTTTTTATACTCAGTCTTTTCAACATTTTTAGCGCTAAATCCAAGGCCACGCTTATTATTGCCATACAATTGATTTCCAAGAATAATGTCCAAATTTTGTTTTCCAATGGAAAATCTCTTTAATGACAATTCTAAGGTGGTGACTTTGGATTTCAAGATATTGTTTTCATTCACAAGCAAAGTGCATTTACTAATGAAAGCTCGCTTGTTTTCCTCTTCTTTCTTTTCAAAATCCCTCATTTTTTCTTTAAGTTCAAGATTTAGCATGTTGATCTTTTCAGAAAGCAATTCATTTTCAACTTCAAGCTTTATCTTATCTAGCTTATACATGCTAATATCCTTTAATAAAGAGGGACACAAAAGACAATCAGTTTTTTCAGGCAAGCTAGCTTTCTCTATTTCTAACATGGCAATAGTCGATTTGCATGCAACAAGCTCTTCTTTAATATTTTTCATTTCTATAGACATGTCATACTCAATTTGTTGCATATCAAAGTTATCATTCCTATAACATTCCACATCAGCTTCTAGCTCATCAATTCTATGTTGCATTCCCTTACAGATTTCTAAAAGTTCAACCTTAATGGGAGATTCTACCTCATTATGTTTGGCCATTAATGCCATGCCGAAGTGGATTTCAAGTTCCTCGTCCTCATCCTCAGCTTCGCTATCCATGTCCCACGTCAGCACTTTCGTTTTTCCTTTTACAACTTGAGCTGTGTGTTGTTGTGGGCAATCTTTTATGTGGTGCCCTTTTGTCACGCCCCGCTTCCCAAAAACATGGAGGCGAAGCGTGAGAAGGTCCGCACGGACTTGAAGCTGCAAAGCCGCAAGTCCGTTAAGCGTCAAATAAAACGAAGTAGCAGGTCCCTGTAATGTGACTCAGAACAACAATAATAATAATAGCAAAAGAGGCGAATAATAAAGCATTCATCCAACTCATAGTCCAACAAAAGTCCACAACCAGAAATGCCACCGGCAACAAAAGAGTCAAAAGGTACAAGGCCTAGCATGGCCAAAAGAAACTAACAAAACGGTGCTACTCACCGACAACCACAGCTAACAAAGAAAAGTACGGAAGATCTCTAAGATTGATCACTGGTATCTTCGTACTCCACGTCACCAACAGGTTCGGGCACGAACTCCACGAACTCGTCACCCTCCGCAACTGTCTCTGGCTCAGCAACTAACATGCGTCACCCAAAGAGAAGGGGCACATGTCAGCAAGTCTAAAAAGACTTGTGCAAGGAAACTATAAAAGTAAAGCAACCTAACAGTTCTAAAGTAAAGTATGACATGGATATAAAATGACAAATGACATGGCATGGCAATTAAACAAGTAAAAGACAAGTACTGAAATTGTAATCACGTCGTGCACAGAGATTCCGCCCTTTGGCTAGAGTGGCTGTACGGGCCAACTCTTACGCTCAAGTGACCGTTTATCCCTACCCCTCCACGTGTGTCGAGCCAGGGCATTACCCCCGAACACGGAATGCTCGCTTCTGGATCACGAGCCAGGAAGTGTTTTAACACGGATGGCGTAGGGTTATGCCCGCATAACGGGTGCCTAGCCGGTAACATGGAAACATGGATTGTACAAGTAGTGTAGCGTGTGCTACGATGCAAGTTTAACTAGGATGACATGTACAATGCAATGCATGGCAGTTAACAATTCAAATGCGTACAGTTAAGGAATTTAAACATGACAGATATCAATGCATAAATGATATGGCAATGTGTCTGATCTAGCTTCGTTGTCAAGCTAGATCACAAAGTTGCGCCTAGATCGCTATCATTTCACGATCTAGTCTCTTTCACGCTAGTACGAGGAATTGGCCTAAAGACATGGCCTAAAGAAAAGTTGGCAAGTTTCACTTGCCTGATTTTGGTGATGTCGGATGACGTGGATTCGTCTCGACAAACGTTACGTTATGGGACGACTGGTGCTCTGTTTGATTAAAAATAAGGACTCTGAATTAGTACTCCATCATAGCTAACTGATTAGTTATTTCATTTAGGTCCTCTAACCTAGGGAGATTCACATCATATTATTAATGATACTAACCCACTAAAAATAACATGTGTGTAATAACCTACTTCTTATCAATCTTGGGCATAAGGTATTTTAGTGTTCCAATAAAGTTACTGATCATGCAAGACTTCCAACATCAAAACAAAGCTTTAGGGGTCCTCAAGTACAAGAGTGGGGCTGCAATATGTATACTATCCTATATAGCATATAAGTTATCTATAAGAAGCCATGGCATCAAGTTTCAAATAGCAACACTACTCTTTCATGTATACAGCAAGCTCTTTAAAACATTTCTTATCAAGTGTATAACAGAGGAGATAACTCAAGTTGGGTTCATATGCACAAAAACCTAAGCACATCATCTACCTACTTGATGATCCACAAACATCAAAAGTTTTCTTATAAAACCCTCACATCTAGCAACTAACCCATCTAAATATTAAACTCACAGACAGGGAGTTAAACCCTAACCAATTTTTCTTTAACACTTATAAAACAACCAGCAGTTCACAGGTGAATCAACCCAATACAACAGATAAAGGTTTAATCTCTAACAACTTAACATCTTCATTATATATATAGCAATCTTCTAGCATTCCTTAAGATCTTCACAGAAGAGGAAACCAACAGCAGGAATCTAATCATACCATAAGCTAACAGCAATTAACCATTCTTAACTTAATTATTAACTAACATCTGAACTTATAAACCTAACCCTAACTAAATAAAATTCATCACTAACCTCTAACTCAAAGCTGCGGGTGCAGGTGGGCTCGAGGGTGGCTGCGGCGCTTGGGGTGTGCTCCGGCGATCCACAGGAACTCACGGCGGCGATGGGTGGCCGCGGCGGCGGCTGCAGCGGCGGCGGCGGCCTGCTGCAGCTGCTGCTGCGTTTACAGCGGATCGGGGCGGTTTCCGGCGGGTTCCGGCGACTGCACGGAGGAGCAACGGAGGGAGGAAGGTCGGGGGTTGGTCAGGGGCTCGTCGGCGTCGGGGCTTGGCCGGAGGAAGGGAGGAAGAAGCGGGGAATGGGGTTTTTGCGTGAGTGAGGGAGAAACTAGGGCCGGCTGCGGGGTTTCTTTTTGGGTTGCTACAAAAACCTAGGTCCTAGGTTTAGTATTAATAGGGAGAGGTGCACGTGGTGTAGGGTGAAGGCTAGGGTGTGGGCTTCTCAGCTGGGTTGGGGCTTAAGCTATAAGAATTGTTAAAATAAGAATTAAATTGATAAAAGCCCAAGTTAAAAACTTCACACTCTCTTTCTTGCGTGGGTTTGTGTGCTAAGGGTTTAGAAGTGGGCCAGGTCACAAATCAGATGTAATTAAAATAATATTATTATTAAGGGATATAACACCATGAAACCTAGGGCTTAAAATACAATAAGTTGGGCCGAAAAGCGCACATAGATCAAACGGTGTCCAAAAATCGTAAGAAAAATACTGGGGTGACCGGGGCGACGAGAGAAAGGGGATGGAAGAGACGGATCACAATTTCGATGACGAGAAACGAAATTAAAAATAAAAGCGTCTCCTGCCAAAAGTGATAATCGCGACGTCTCCTCAACCAAGGTCGATTCGCGGAAGAACGACCCGTGAAAAGACGTTGCAAATCAACACAAAATTCTAATACTCTCAGAGAGGGACACAACGACATATCACACGATAGGGCTCGGATACAGACAACGTCAAAAATAAACATGTGCACAAACAAGACTACGTGCACGTCAAAGCGTACAATGAAAACTGATCGTTACATCCTCCCCACCTTAGAAATGATTCCGCCCTCGGAATCAACATCAAACACTGCTCGGAAAGAGATGCGGGAATCGCTCTCTCATGTCATCCTCACGCTCCCAGGTAGACTCTCCAGGGGAACCATGACGCCACTGCACTCGAACCAAGTCGACAGTCTTATTCCTCAGCTGCTTCTGACGTCGATCCAAAATTTCAACTGGCTGCTGGTCATATGTAAGGTCCGGACGAACCGTGATCTCCGAGAAATCCACAGCATGGGACGGATCACTGACGTATCGACGTAACTGAGATACGTGAAACACGTCGTGAACTCCCTCCAGTGACGGTGGCAACGCCAAGCGATAAGCCACAGCTCCAACTCTCTCCAGGATGTCAAATGGCCCAATGTACCTCGGACTCAGCTTGCCTCTCTTCCCAAATCGGATAACTCCGCGGTTCGGAGAAATCTTCAGGAAGACGTGATCTCCAGGCTGAAACTCCAAAGGCCTCCGTTTAGCATCTGCCCAATGCTTGAAACGGTCCTGGGCAATCCTCAGCTTCTCCCGGATGTTCCTCACAACATCCACAGCCTCCACGATCATCTCTGGTCCTAACAGCTCCCTGTCTCCAATGTCATCCCAGCTCAGTGGCGATCGACATTTCTTCCCGTATAGCGCGGCGAATGGCGCCATGCCAATACTTGCCTGGTAGCTGTTATTGTAGGCAAACTCCACATGATGGAGATGATCCTCCCAAGATCCCTTGAAGTCTAACATGCACGCCCTTAGCATGTCCTCCAAGATCTGGATCGTCCTCTCGGACTGGCCATCTGTCTGCGGATGGTACGCCGTGCTGAAACTCAGACTCGTACCCAAGCTCTTCTGTAGACTCTGCCAGAACTGAGATGTGAATCTCGTGTCTCTGTCCGACACGATACTCACAGGGACTCCATGCAGTCGAACGATCTCCTGCACGAACACGTTACATCACTAACTATTCTAGGAAAAGGAAATAGAAATGGAAGTAACAGGATTTACCTCCATGTATCTCCTCGCCAGCGCCTCAGTGGACTGTCCTACTCGGAATGGAATAAAGTGCGCGGATTTGGTCAATCGGTCCACGATCACCCAAATCGCGTCATTTTGCTTCGGACTCCGAGGTAGTCCAGTCACGAAGTCCATAGTGATGTGTTGCCACTTCCACTCCGGAATCGGAAGCGGTTGTAACAACCCTGCCGTACGCTGATGCTCCGCCTTAACCTGCTGACAGACCAAACACTTGGCAACGCTCCGCGCCACACTTCGCTTCATGCCATGCCACCAATAGTTCAGACGAAGATCCTGATACATCTTGGTGCCACCAGGATGCACAGAATACGGCGAGCTATGTGCCTCAACTAATAACTCCTCTCTGATATCTCCAGCTGGCACACAAACTCTGGCTCCATACCTCAGCGAGCCATCCTCATGAATCCGAAAGTCAGTCCGCAGACCGGCTTCTACCTGCTCACGGATCCTCTTCAGCTTCGAATCTCCAGCCTGACCTGCCTTGATCCGATCCACGATCGTCGACTGTATCTGCATACACATCAACGACGATGCCTCTCCAGGAAGTACAATCTCAATACCAGACTCACAGAAATCCTGCTGCAACCTCCACTGTGCAGTCAACATCATCACCGCTGGAAGCCTACTCAACGCATCAGGAACCACATTCACTTTTCCCGGGTGATACTGCAACTCGATCTCATAGTCTGCCATGAGCTCCAACCATCGACGCTGTCGCATGTTGAGCTCCTTCTGTGTGAAAATATACTTCAAGCTTTTGTGATCGGTGAAGATCTTCACCTTCTCACTCAGCAGGAAGTGCCTCCAAATCTTGAGCGCAAACACGACTGCTGCTAACTCCAGGTCGTGCGTCGGGTAATTCTTCTCATGAGTCTTGAGCTGACGAGAAGCATACGCAACCACATGCCCATGCTGGTGCAACACACAACCGAGACCCTTGCCAGAAGCATCACAAAAGATCTCGAATCCTCCACTACGATCAGGCACTGCTAGAACCGGTGCAGTCGTCAATCTCTCCTTCAGAACAGAAAAAGCCTCCTCACAAGCATCGGACCAAACATACGGTACATCCTTCCTCGTCAGTTTAGTCATCGGTTCTGCAATCCGGGAGAAATCCTTAATGAAACGCCGATAATATCCTGCTAGCCCAAGAAAACTCCTGATCTCAGTCGCTGACTGTGGAACCGGCCACTCTCTGATAGCCTTGATCTTCTCGGGATCCACTGAAATCCCATCACCAGTCACCACATGCCCCAGAAAAGCCACTCTATCTAGCCAGAACTCGCACTTCGAATACTTGGCATACAACCGATGCCTCCTCAGAATTTCCAATACCGTCCTCAAGTGCGACGCATGCTCCTCCTCTGACTTAGAATAGATCAGAATGTCGTCAATGAAAATAACGACAAACTTATCTAAATAGTCGTAGAAGATCAAATTCATCAGGTTCATAAATACTGCGGGCGCGTTGGTCACACCAAAAGGCATAACCACGAACTCGTAGTGACCATACTTCGTCCTGAACGCCGTCTTCGGAATGTCCTCCTTCCTCACCTTCAGCTGGTGATATCCACTCCTCAGATCCAATTTGGAGAATACCCTCGATCCTCCGAGCTGATCAAAAATATCATCAATCCGCGGCAATGGGTACTTATTCTTTACAGTCACCGCATTCAGTCCTCGATAATCCACGCACATGCGACGCGAACCGTCCTTTTTCTTTACCAGCAGGACCGGTGCTCCCCACGGAGACACACTGGGATTAATGTAACCCTTCTGCAAAAGCTCGTCCAGTTGCTTCCGTAACTCTTCCAATTCCGCTGGAGCCATACGATAAGGTGCCTTTGAAATGGGCTGCGCTCCTGGAATCAGGTCAATAGAAAATTCCAGAGCTCGATCGGGCGGCAGTCCAGACATCTCCTCGGGAAAAACGTCATCAAATTCACGTACCACAGCAGGTCTATCCTGCTCCATCAGCATAGCCACATCTTCCACCGGCTTGGCCCGAAACCTGACCGGACCCAGCGAACGGCTACCACGGCTGAACTCAAACACTGGATGTCCAGGAATCTCGAACACTACCTTCTTCCTCCGACAGTCGATCGTAGCGTAGAAGCTCGCAAGCCAATCCATCCCAAGCACAGCATCGTAGTTGATGATGTCGTGGACAATAAAGTCAGCATACAGCTCGTGTCCACAGACCACCAACGGGCAGGAATTGCACCCACGATGCACCGAAATCACACCATTCCCTGTGACGATGTTCCAACTCCTGGGAAGAGAGGAAGTCGACAGGGAATGCCTCTCCACGAAGCTCCGAGAAATGATACACATGGATGCACCAGAGTCAAAGAGAACTCGTGCAGGAAAAGCGCAAACCAAGATCACACCTAACAGACAGTCTAACAATCAAATTCTATTCTAGCAGATAATCATGTGCAAACAACTAATTATATCTAACAGCCAACTAACTAAGAAAGGAACAGCTAGTTAGAAAGTTACCTGCGATAACCTCGTCCAACGTCTCAGTCTCAGCAGCAGTCATCAAAAACGCCTGTCGTCTCGGCCGGACAGCCTGCTGAAACGCCTGCCTCTGCGGAACGAGAGGTGCTCCACGACCAGCAGGAACAGGTGTCCTCTGCTGCAACGGCTGAGCTGCAACAGGTGCCTTCCACGGCTGCTTCGACCTCGGGCAATCCTTCATGGTGTGCGCAGGATCACCACAAACTAAACACTGCCCCAGCATCTTCCGGCACTGATCCTTGATATGCCCCGTCTTGCCACAGAAGTTGCAAGTCTTCAGAGTAGAAGGTCCTCCAGGCCTCTTGAACTGCACAGGCTGGTTGGGCCCGTGCCCCGGTCTCACCACTGCTCTGGCCTGCTCCATAGGCCTCTTCCCAGTGCCAGAAATCTGTCCCCTCTTCTGATTCACAATCCTCTCCTGCCTCTTTGCCGCAATCAGAACCTTCTGGTAAGTCTCCGCGTCAGAAGAAGTGACATAGCTCTGCAGATCCAACGAAAGCCCCTGCAGAAACCTCTGAGCTCTCTCCTCAGCATCCTGCACCATCTTC
The DNA here is from genome assembly GCA_030789695.1 of Scilla litardierei. Taxonomy (NCBI): domain Eukaryota; kingdom Viridiplantae; phylum Streptophyta; class Magnoliopsida; order Asparagales; family Asparagaceae; genus Scilla; species Scilla litardierei. The sequence continues at coordinate 49,984,649 of CM061137.1, read as the reverse complement.
GGTGCAAAACGACTCAGCCTCGTAAATTCCTGGTGGTACTGATCCACCGTCAAATTCCCCTGCTTCAAGTCAATGAAACGCTGAGCCATCTCCCTCCTGGCGGCCTTAGGAAAATATTCCTCATCAAACCTGGACTTGAAGGTAGTCCAAGAAATCGGCTCCTCCAGCAACTCCTCCTCGGCATCCCACCAGTTCCGCGCGTTGTCCTTCAGCTGCCGCTTTGCCAGGTCAACCCATCCAGTCGGGTCGACCTTCGACATCTTCAGATTGTCTTCCATGTTCCTGGTCCACTCATCTGCAGCCAGGGGTCCCTCGGTCCCATCAAAGTAAGCAGGGCCCAGCTCCCGAAACTTGCTTCGCTCCGGGCTCGAAGCGAGGGACATTCTGGACAGGCTGCGCTGCTCGAGCAGGCGGAACATTCTGGGCATTCTGGAGCATGCCCTGCTGCACCTGCATCATCTGATGCATCATCCGCATGATCTCTCCGTTGGTGGGCTCCCGATCCGGCTCCTGGTCACGAGGGGGCACTCCACCACCAGCACGGGTATTCCGTCTCCCAGCCATCTATTGACACAGGAAAACGAAACAAATCAGACTCTTTGGTTATGACACGGTGTTGAATTTTGTTTATTGGACTTGCTATAATTCTTATTGTTATCCCGATTAAGTCACAGTTACAGAAAATTGGACCTGCATGGGCCACCAAAGAAACCTGTCACGCCCCGCTTCCCAAAAACATGGAGGCGAAGCGTGAGAAGGTCCGCACGGACTTGAAGCTGCAAAGCCGCAAGTCCGTTAAGCGTCAAATAAAACGAAGTAGCAGGTCCCTGTAATGTGACTCAGAACAACAATAATAATAATAGCAAAAGAGGCGAATAATAAAGCATTCATCCAACTCATAGTCCAACAAAAGTCCACAACCAGAAATGCCACCGGCAACAAAAGAGTCAAAAGGTACAAGGCCTAGCATGGCCAAAAGAAACTAACAAAACGGTGCTACTCACCGACAACCACAGCTAACAAAGAAAAGTACGGAAGATCTCTAAGATTGATCACTGGTATCTTCGTACTCCACGTCACCAACAGGTTCGGGCACGAACTCCACGAACTCGTCACCCTCCGCAACTGTCTCTGGCTCAGCAACTAACATGCGTCACCCAAAGAGAAGGGGCACATGTCAGCAAGTCTAAAAAGACTTGTGCAAGGAAACTATAAAAGTAAAGCAACCTAACAGTTCTAAAGTAAAGTATGACATGGATATAAAATGACAAATGACATGGCATGGCAATTAAACAAGTAAAAGACAAGTACTGAAATTGTAATCACGTCGTGCACAGAGATTCCGCCCTTTGGCTAGAGTGGCTGTACGGGCCAACTCTTACGCTCAAGTGACCGTTTATCCCTACCCCTCCACGTGTGTCGAGCCAGGGCATTACCCCCGAACACGGAATGCTCGCTTCTGGATCACGAGCCAGGAAGTGTTTTAACACGGATGGCGTAGGGTTATGCCCGCATAACGGGTGCCTAGCCGGTAACATGGAAACATGGATTGTACAAGTAGTGTAGCGTGTGCTACGATGCAAGTTTAACTAGGATGACATGTACAATGCAATGCATGGCAGTTAACAATTCAAATGCGTACAGTTAAGGAATTTAAACATGACAGATATCAATGCATAAATGATATGGCAATGTGTCTGATCTAGCTTCGTTGTCAAGCTAGATCACAAAGTTGCGCCTAGATCGCTATCATTTCACGATCTAGTCTCTTTCACGCTAGTACGAGGAATTGGCCTAAAGACATGGCCTAAAGAAAAGTTGGCAAGTTTCACTTGCCTGATTTTGGTGATGTCGGATGACGTGGATTCGTCTCGACAAACGTTACGTTATGGGACGACTGGTGCTCTGTTTGATTAAAAATAAGGACTCTGAATTAGTACTCCATCATAGCTAACTGATTAGTTATTTCATTTAGGTCCTCTAACCTAGGGAGATTCACATCATATTATTAATGATACTAACCCACTAAAAATAACATGTGTGTAATAACCTACTTCTTATCAATCTTGGGCATAAGGTATTTTAGTGTTCCAATAAAGTTACTGATCATGCAAGACTTCCAACATCAAAACAAAGCTTTAGGGGTCCTCAAGTACAAGAGTGGGGCTGCAATATGTATACTATCCTATATAGCATATAAGTTATCTATAAGAAGCCATGGCATCAAGTTTCAAATAGCAACACTACTCTTTCATGTATACAGCAAGCTCTTTAAAACATTTCTTATCAAGTGTATAACAGAGGAGATAACTCAAGTTGGGTTCATATGCACAAAAACCTAAGCACATCATCTACCTACTTGATGATCCACAAACATCAAAAGTTTTCTTATAAAACCCTCACATCTAGCAACTAACCCATCTAAATATTAAACTCACAGACAGGGAGTTAAACCCTAACCAATTTTTCTTTAACACTTATAAAACAACCAGCAGTTCACAGGTGAATCAACCCAATACAACAGATAAAGGTTTAATCTCTAACAACTTAACATCTTCATTATATATATAGCAATCTTCTAGCATTCCTTAAGATCTTCACAGAAGAGGAAACCAACAGCAGGAATCTAATCATACCATAAGCTAACAGCAATTAACCATTCTTAACTTAATTATTAACTAACATCTGAACTTATAAACCTAACCCTAACTAAATAAAATTCATCACTAACCTCTAACTCAAAGCTGCGGGTGCAGGTGGGCTCGAGGGTGGCTGCGGCGCTTGGGGTGTGCTCCGGCGATCCACAGGAACTCACGGCGGCGATGGGTGGCCGCGGCGGCGGCTGCAGCGGCGGCGGCGGCCTGCTGCAGCTGCTGCTGCGTTTACAGCGGATCGGGGCGGTTTCCGGCGGGTTCCGGCGACTGCACGGAGGAGCAACGGAGGGAGGAAGGTCGGGGGTTGGTCAGGGGCTCGTCGGCGTCGGGGCTTGGCCGGAGGAAGGGAGGAAGAAGCGGGGAATGGGGTTTTTGCGTGAGTGAGGGAGAAACTAGGGCCGGCTGCGGGGTTTCTTTTTGGGTTGCTACAAAAACCTAGGTCCTAGGTTTAGTATTAATAGGGAGAGGTGCACGTGGTGTAGGGTGAAGGCTAGGGTGTGGGCTTCTCAGCTGGGTTGGGGCTTAAGCTATAAGAATTGTTAAAATAAGAATTAAATTGATAAAAGCCCAAGTTAAAAACTTCACACTCTCTTTCTTGCGTGGGTTTGTGTGCTAAGGGTTTAGAAGTGGGCCAGGTCACAAATCAGATGTAATTAAAATAATATTATTATTAAGGGATATAACACCATGAAACCTAGGGCTTAAAATACAATAAGTTGGGCCGAAAAGCGCACATAGATCAAACGGTGTCCAAAAATCGTAAGAAAAATACTGGGGTGACCGGGGCGACGAGAGAAAGGGGATGGAAGAGACGGATCACAATTTCGATGACGAGAAACGAAATTAAAAATAAAAGCGTCTCCTGCCAAAAGTGATAATCGCGACGTCTCCTCAACCAAGGTCGATTCGCGGAAGAACGACCCGTGAAAAGACGTTGCAAATCAACACAAAATTCTAATACTCTCAGAGAGGGACACAACGACATATCACACGATAGGGCTCGGATACAGACAACGTCAAAAATAAACATGTGCACAAACAAGACTACGTGCACGTCAAAGCGTACAATGAAAACTGATCGTTACACCTTTCTTCCTACATTTAAAACATTCGCTTCTATTAATAGCTTTCTGATCAGAGGAATTTCTAACAAAATTAGAATTATTAGAACGAATGAACCTTTTTCCCATCTCAGTTCTTCCTTGATCAGTCTGAATGTATCTCCTGAAGTTTCTGACCATTAGGGCTTGCTCTTCATCAAGATCGTCGTCGTTAGCTTGAAGAGCTAATGGTGTGGAAGCTTTGGTCTTCTCTTCAAGTTTCTCTCTGGCTTCTATACTCTGCAACTCAAGCTCGTCGTTAGCTTGAAGAGCTAATGGTGCGGAAGCTTTAGTCTTCTCTTCAGGTTTCTCTCTGGCTTCTATACTCTGCAACTCAAGCTCGTGTGACATTAGGTTGCCTATCAAGTCCTCCACTTTCATTGTTGATAAGTCCTTAGCTTCTTGAATAGCGGTGACTTTAGGTCTGAACGAGCTTGGTAGCGCCATTAAGATCTTTCGTACCTGTTCATGGCTAGAGTATGGCTTACAGAGGGAACTGGATTTGTAGACGATGTCCGTGAACCTCGCAAACATCTCTTTCACAGATTCTGTTGGTAGCATGCGGAAGCTCTCATATTCTGTGTAAAGCAACACAAGTCTGGATTCCTTCACTTGCGATGTTCCCTCGTGTGTCACCTCCAGAGTATGCCAGATTTCCTACGCAGTTAGACAATGTGAGATACGATTAAACTCAGATTTATCAAGAGAGCATATAAGCGCATTCATATCTTTACCATTGAGAGTATAAAGTTTCTTATCAGCTAAATCCTACTTGTCTTTAGGCTTAATCATAATAGTGTCTTCAATTTTAATAGTGGGTAGACTATAACCATTTTCAACAACATCCCACACATCATAATCTACAGACACTAAATAGATTTTCATCCTAGCCTTCCAATATGCAAAGTCTACACCGTTAAACTTAGGAGAACGGGCTATAGACTGACCTTCAGCAAAAGCACAATCAGATATATTCATGGTCATCTAAAAATCTAGACTAGATCCTCTAAACTGGCTCTGATACCACTTGTTGGATCTGGATCGTAGCCTAGAGGGGGGGTGAATAGGCTAATAAAAATTCTCGTGCAACCCATGAGAAATCACACGCAGTTATAAGCACATGCAGGGTAATAAACTAGCAACCACAGAGTACGCACAGGTATACCCTGCTTCGGTCGTCCCCACGACCTACTCCAGCCCCCGAAAGCAAATACTAGATATATATGTAATCCTGTACAGCTACAATGAGTTAAGATCCCAAATCTACTCTCACCTAGCTCGTACGCACACCACGTGCTCTACACTCTCAATCTAGTCAGATGCTCTCCCTCCGTGACGACTCCCAAAGTTGGCAGGTCCCAAAAAAGTAACACAGATGGTAAAGTTTCCCCTACAAAGATCCAACACAATACTACACAATATAATAAAGAAGAGGGTTTAGAATGCTCAGATCGTATAGCGATGTCGTCTTCGTCAATCAGCACAGGCCAGATGTCGTCTGGCAAGTAGTAGTAGTCTCTCGGCAACGGTAACTCAAGTTGCGGCAATTGAACTCCTCCCTATATGATGATCTGTAAATTGGCATGCACAAATCTCAATCTTCAATGTTGCTTACGGCATGCAAAAAGTAAACACCAAGTTGTAACACGATAAACATCACGGTAGCAAGGATATGTGCTCGTCCTGTTTGTCTGCCTGCCAAAAAAATATTTGCAGAAACCCAATTAGCAAAATTCAGTCACAAGATCAAAAACAAAAAAATCTGCAGTTAAATCTTTTGGTTTAGGCACTCCCCTTGATTCCTCTATGTTTTGATGTGGAAGAGCTTTGAGATTTGCACATGGAAAGAATTCGGCTGCAACAAAAAAACCCGAAAAAGAATTGTCCTGCGGCTCCTTCTGTATTAAACTACGTTCGGCTGCCCACAACAAAAAAAACCACACACCCAAAAAAATAATGCAGCATGCTGTGCTTGGTTTTTGGGGATGAAAACAAAAAAAATGCCTTTCAATCATTCAACTGGCCATTTATTTTAATCCCCCTTTGAAAATCAAACAAGCCAGTTTGAATTCATTTCCCTTTGAAATTTTCCAAGCACAGAGTCAATTAAAAATTAGATGAAAGGTCTGTGCTTTTCTTTGAGGGTGTAAACAAAATCGACTGCTCCTCAAAATTTCAATGCATAGGATCTGTCACCAAATAAAAAAAACAGTTCTTTGGTACTTTCAATCACATACAAAAAGCTTGGTTGTATTAAGAACAAAGGTGTGCTGATCCTTGAAAATTTGATTTTTGAAAACCAAAACAGTGCGACACCTCTTGAAAGATGAGAAGATAAAAATCGGCCTGCGTCTTTGAGATCAAGGGGAAGAGCACCAAAAGAGTTCGGCCTTTTGATCACCCACAGAAACAGTGGCTGCTGATAATTTTTTGTTTGATGAAGAGAATCAAAAAAAAAGAAGGAAGTGCAGCTCTCTAAGTTGCGGCCCCTTAAAAAATAATTCGGCTGACCTCTCTCAAATAACAACGTGCGCTCCTTCAATCTGTAAGTGGACAACAGCTCTTGGGAGAATAGAACGCTGGGGTATTTTTTTGTTGGCCGTGAGTTGCCTGCATTGGATGCGAACTTATATAGGATATGCTAGGGAATTTGTGGCAATGGGAAGAGATCAATGGCTAGGATTAATAAGGCTATATGGAATCCTAGTAATTGGGTGATTTGCAATGGGAATGGAGTTTGGACTTGATACGGAAAAGGATTAGGGTTTGACTCCAATAAATATAAGTTAACACAAGTTAGGTTCTCCCCTTTCTACATTACACATTCCCTAAATCCTTCCGTGAATTAATCGCACGTTCGTCGTTCCTGAAACACTTAACACACACGTTAAAAACGTTCACACATGTTTATTATCATCAAACACGAAGTTCATAGATCGTTGCTACCAACAAGGCACACAAAAAAGAGAGAGAGAAAACCCCCAGCGTTGCCCCTTACTTGAACCCCCTGGCCGCCGAGAGCCGCCACCACGCTGACCTCCCCTATGGCCGAGCCCGAGCCTCCGCCTCGTGCCCATGTCCCCTGTAGTTGCGACTAAGCTTCGCAAGCCAACTCCTTAAGCTCCTTCGCCCCCTGCCACTCCCAGAGTCACCCAAGCCCGAGCCTGAGGCCCACCTACCCTCTCTAACGAACCGCTCGGCTCTTCTCCAAACCCTCGGCCTACGAGTTCCACAACAAATCCAAAGGTACCCACTTGATCCGACTCCATTTCTTCCCCTTTTCCCAAAGCTACAATCTTTCCTTCGCTAAATTTCACGGCATCACCGCCGGGTTCGTTCTTCTATACGATTTCGCCTTCGAAACCCATGAAAATGCCACAGTTTCCCCTCAAAAGTGAAGGAGTATTTCGTCAATTTGGATTCAGATAAGCTAGTCATCGTCTTCATCCCTGCTGGGCCTTTTGTCTTTCACGTTTGTCAAGGTGATCGAAGTTGTCTCTGCGCCTCAAGATCTCATTGGGGATTCTAGCTATAAAGTTGACAAATTTGATGGAATCTCGAAGTAGGCGCTTGAGACTGTGTATTGGGTTAATAATGTGTGTGGACCAACGGTTACCCCATTCAATGATACATTCTGGAGCCTGAGCCTAAGGCACCTCAGCCACTAGCATCCCTACGTGCAGCACGTCCATGTGCAACTCCCTTGAACCTGCAGACATTGTGAGCCTCCCTATTCCCTGAACTCACGCTATGCACCTTTCGCTACACCGTAGTGCCTCCCTTGTGGTCAGCCCAACGCTTAGACTGCAATCCACCATCGTGCACCACATGATGTCCTTCCACTGCCAAGCACCACTGTCCCTTCTTCACTCGAGAGCTCTCACTCGCTCGATCGCTCGTGTACGCTCCTTCGTTTGAAACAAAGGATCTCACGAGAGAATAGAAGAAAGAAAAGAAGGAAGAGGAAGGATGAGGAGAGATAAAAGAATCTAAGATGACAGTATGGTGAGCTTGCCACCAAGCTTGAGGTGGAGGAAGCACTTAGGAGGGAGAGGTAGTGGTGGTGAGAGAAGAGGAGAGAAGTGATGAATAGAGGTGGGGTTAAAATGGGAAATAAGAGTGGTTTTTAATAAAAACAAAAATATTAACACGTTGAATTTAAAGATGCGGTGAATTCATAAATGCTTATGACACAATTAAAAACACTCTAATGAAAAATAAAAACGTGTCCTTATCTTCCATTACACCACACTACTAAGTAGTGGGGGTCTCTTGGGCTTCTTACCCCCCATTGAGGAAGAATATATAGAGAGCTATGGCTTATGCCATGGGGTCTCAACATTTTGAGATTGGTATCATCTTATGAGTTTATAACACGTTATCAGCACGTGAGCTCTCGTTCTTGAGCTTATCCTTTTATCCGCTCAAATCACCCTCACCGTGCTTAGGAATCTTGGTTGCTGCGATCCATTGCAACGATTTCTGCGTGTCACGCCCCGTTTCCCAAAATACCCGGCATTAAGATTTTTTTTCCAAGTATCCTGAAGAGTGAGGGTGATGAGAGAGGAAAAGAAAGAGAAAGAAGTAACTGAACAAGCAGGCCACTACGCATATGCTGGGATAGTACAGCGAAGCTCCACAATAATATTAAACATCCGCATGAATAATTTAGAACAACAACAACATAAAATATATATATATATATATATAACAACTTCCATTTATATACATAACCAAGGTACACCACTACATATACACCGTCATTCTCCACCTCCCAAGACAACCATATCACACCACGAGACATCTCACATCAAGTGCTACCCCTGAACCCAACTCCAAGTCACCTCCAACCACGCTGACCCTGCTACCTGAAAAATAGGGAGGGGCACGTCAATGCGTGCCCTGTAGGAACCAACTTGGATTTGGAACGCTATCTTAAGGTTATCAATTCCATAAGTTAATGAAGAGAAATAGAGCATGCGCTAGTACAATATTGAAAATTAAAAAGTTAAACAAAAGAATCATACATGCGATCCAATGTCGAGTTACTTCAAGAGAAGAGGTTAGCACGAATAATAATAATAATAACACAAGTTTTCAAGTAACCATCATCTAATAAAATAAGTGCAAGTGCTTGAGGCATTACACAGAGGCACACAAAAACAGGCAAAGGGAAGGGGAAGTGCTGCCAACAGTGGAAGTAACATGCAATTTCTTATTTTATTATTTCATAATTGAATTAATTGGAACTTGGATAACCTGTGTGATACTAGGACCTGGACTTCACCCCAAATTTGGGGTGAATATAGCAAATGGCGCAGTGGACACGGGCACTGTACAACACCGGGCCTCTCACCTCCCCCGTCCCTGGCAGGAGTGAGGATATCCACATATAACCCAACCTCCGTATGACCCCTCCACTCCTGGTAAAGGCGAGTGGTATAAGTATCTCCTCCACTCCTGGTAAAGGCGAGTGGGTATAAGCTCCACATATCACACAATCATTTCCCCCAGCTTCTCAGTCCAGGTCTCATATCCACAACTTACTCAAATTCCACCTAAACCCGGGTTTTGCTAACTCACCCTCCTTAGAGAGGATTGAGACATTCAAGAGTACCATTTCATCATTCTAGTACTGAAGGAGTCATGTTGTATGGTATCACATTCCATATTCACATCAACATGGGTCATGCACCAAAGTGTCATGCCCTCCATCTTATTCATATCAACCCATCATCACAACACATATGATACCATGCATTACATGCTCCCAAATTTACAAGTTCATATCAAATTTCATTTCATATTTATATGATTGAGCATTCCTCGCATTTCTGGCATTTGCTTTCATTCAGGCATTTTCACAAACAAGTGGTGAGCGTGACGTGCATGTCCATAAGAACATTAGTAAATCAATTGACAAGACTTATCATTAATCTAATTTACATGCAAGAACAATAATCATGTACCATAGTGGGTAGAATTACAACAATACACAATTTTAACACATCACTTAACCATTCAACATGCAGGAATTTGCAGAACAGCCGTAAAGATCAACACGTTATATTCATTTATCTTGGGAATTTGACAAAATAATATAAATGAAAGTTGAATATATGGAAATTTTGGATTCACAGATAAAATTTCATGTAAAAATATGAACTACATGATTTATGGTGAATTAATTGGTGAAGTGTGTCAAATCTATTTTTCAGACAGATTTCAGGGTCTGTATTGAAATCCAATTTTGGGAATGTTGGAGCCAGAAATTTGATATATAAACACAAATGAATTTTTAGAAAAACTTCTTAACTTTCCAACAAGACTAAAAACACAAAATTTCATTGTGTGTGCAGGTATTTAAGCTATTTCTACTGAACTGTGTCAAAGCTGGAAATCAAACAGACATGCTGTAGAGTTTGAATTTTTACTCCTAATTTCAGAATTGAACATATATATATATATATATATATATATATATATATATATATATATATATATATATATATATGATTTTGGGGTAGAACTTCAATATCTACACACATATAATTTTTTCAAAACCTAATTCGAGCTACAGTAATCATAATTAAAGAAACAACAAACATCCAGATTTCAGAATTTCATAGGAGATGACTTTACTAAGAGTTTCAAGAGAAAATTGTGAAATTGAGCTTTAGCAAGCAAAAATTAACAACCCTCATCACATATTAAGTAAAAACATGCTATAAAACTTGATATCAAGAAACAAATATTAGGGTTCCAAATCCAAGAGATCCCTACCTCAAAAGAACCCATTTCTTCTTCTTCTTTCTCCTCTTCTTCTTCCTCTTCTTCTTCCTCTTCTTCTTCTTGTTTTTTTTGGGATAACATAGAAGGGGGTAGAGGGGAGCACGAAATTGGAAGAGAGGGGGAGGCTTGGAGGGAGGAGAGGGGATAAGGATAATGGAAGAAAAGAGAAGAAAAGAAAAGAAAAGGAGAGAAAGAGGGAGAGAATTCTAGAAGATGGTTTTCCATGGCTTATCCCATAAGCCATGTTAATTATTAAATGACCAAACTATCCCTCACACATTCAAGTATTTAAAAGTATGCCATTATTTTATGCACACACCACTTAAGTATGTACGCACAGCAAATTTAGTCCAAATGACCGTTTTGCCCCTGACTTTTCTAAAAATTTACGGGGGGTTGCCATTGATCCCTAACCCCTTTTCACACTAGCATGGCTCCCCTAACACACATCCATGCACATCTATGTGTGCATTCATGCATTACACACGCACGTCTAATGCATCCCTGTAGTTTTGCACCAACGACGTCCTTCGCATTTCTCCTGCACCCAATCTCGCTTTCTCGTCTCTTAGCCACCCATGATGGCCCAATCCCCTTACACTACGCTACATACATCGGTAGCTACGTCTATTTCATGCCTACGTACGCATTGTGTGTGAATACACCACGCGTATACAGTAAAATACACGTATAGGTCAAAATAGGGCATTACAATGCGCGTTGAAGCTCGATCCCTTGGAATATTTGGTTGCTGCGATCTGTTGTGGCGATTTCCACGGTGCATCGGGAGCGAGTATTCATTTTACGGATCTAATCTTTTCGACGATCGTCCCTAGATCTAACGGATCTAGAGGTAAACAATACAAACTCCTAGATCTAAACTTTATATTCATGCAATATGTTTAGATCACACATATTATGGACAAAGTATTTCATATGATACAAATCATAAAAAAATTTGTTTTTCATCATCGGCCTCAAAGCACTTGTGGTTTTTCTTCATCGGCCGACCCCGAAGGCCAAACGGCCTCGCCGGCCCCGAATGCCAAACGGCCCTGCTCTGGCATCCCCCCTCATGGCCGATCCCGAACGAAGAGGGGGGGCTCTGCTTCGACAGCCCCTCCCCATGTCCGATCTGATGAAGATGGGGGGGCGCTGCTCCGGCCGCCTTCCCCATGGCCGATCACCGAAAGGGAGGGGGCGGCGGTGCTCCGGCCACCCCTAGGCCGTGATCGGATGGGCTGAGGGGGGGCTATTTAGCTTCTTAAACAAACCCTAAGCCTAATTTAAGGATTAGGGTTCTGTTTAGGAGTATTTTAAACCCCCCCTCCAAGTGGTAATTGGACAAACTATTTAGCCCATTAGCCTGCAACCCAATACTACAATATTAAAGTTTTTATTGGCTGTTTGGGCCTGAAGCCCTCACATAAGCCCAATAGGTTTTAAAAATAATTACAATCTGATTTATAATCATTTTTTTCTCAATATAAATTCCTTAAATTTAACAGAAACATTCAGAAAAATCCTGGAAAATTCTGTAAAAATTAGGAAAAATCAAAATGATTATTTTTGACAACATTGGGTTGATTTGTTCATGATTTTAATTATTTAGTTCATATTATGTTAATCTCAACATCATGCAAATTATATAAAAATTGGATTAATTAAATTTTTTCCTTCATGTATTAATAATTACAAGGACCCTAAGACCGCTCTGTCGTTAGTTACCTAACCTAACGTGTAATGACGTTTCCTCGAGGTCCACGTAAATTATTAAACGTAATTTTTATATAATATGCTTGCTATGCTTAATATACATCTTATGCCTGGGTGTTTGCGTGGTTGATTTTTATATTGCATGTAGCATATATAAACTACGTGGATGTTGTAAATAATTCAGTCTTGTGGTTTGGGATCAGCCATTTTGAGATACACATTTTTATATTCCTCGCTTTCTCTTTCTGTTTTGAGAGATATTGTAGTGAGATTATAATGTAAAATGACAAAGACCGGAGCTCAGCCAAATTGAAGAAGGAGATGAAATCTGCATTATGCTGGGACCTAAAATGAGTTTCCAAGTTGTATTTTTCATTTCTTTTTGCATTTCATTTTTTGGACTGTATTCGGACATTTTTGGACATTTTGTTTCTAAGGGTATCTGGCCGATCCCCATATGACTGTTTATTTACTTTGCGTGAATTTATTTTTTACAAATATTAATTCATGCTTATTTAATTGCATAAATAAATGGAAAAATTAGTGAGCGTTGATTTTGATGCGCTGGATGCAGGAAAGAACTATCTGAGCTGGTGGGTGAACATGAAGTTCCAACTGCGCTCAATGGCTCTTATGAGTACGATTCTGGCTCCTACTACTGTGCCTGCGGCCCCAGCAGCAGCCTAGGCTACTTCAACCGTGACCCCTAAAGCGACGCAGTCATCTGTCTCTGATATAGATAAAGTGAAAGCTATTATCTACATTAGGAGGCACATAGATCGGATCTTAAAAGCCGAATATCTAAGAGTAGAGGATCCACTTGAGTTATGGACGACACTGGAGGCATGTTATAAACATCAGATTGATGTTATATTGCCCCGTGCTAGTTCTGAGTGGGAAAACCTCCGACTTCAGGACTTCAATTCCGTGTCTGAATATAACTCAGTATTCCATAATATCACCTCACGCTTGAAGCTGTGCGGTGAAGAAGTCTCTGACCAACGCATGTTGAAAAAGACTTTCACGTCTTTCCATGAAAAGGATGCAATCCTCATGCAACAGTACCGTTAAAGAAATTTCATGAAATTCTCTGACTTACTCTCATGCCTCCTAAGGGCGGAGCAGAACGGAGTCTTGTTACTAGCCACTCACAACCTTCGGCCCGTTGGGACTGCTCCACCCTGAAGCCCATCTTGTTTCTTCCCAGAAGATGAAGAACAAGAAGAAGGCCATAAATTACAAGGGTAAAGCTGTGATGAAATCGGCTAGAGGACCTCCACAGAACAATAACTACAACCAGAGGAAGAAAAAAAATATGTGGACGAGTAACAACAATGGCCAACCGTCTATTCCCAAGAAGAACTGGGTGGACAAGTGCTTAGATGTGGCATGACTGGACATTGGTCCAGGAACTGCCGCACTCCACGTAATCTCCAGGATCTTTATCAGGCAAGCCTGCAGCCTCGTCCTGAAACAAATCTGGTTGAATCTCATCATTCAACCAAGCTGACCGAAAAAGACTTCCATCACGACGACTCGCTCGACTGAGCCTTATCTTAGTTTGATTTTATCTATGCATTTTAAATTCTAGTTTGCTTCATCTGTATTTCCTTTTTGGAACTTTATGAATGCATATTTAGCTTTATTTTATAAAGTCTATTCATTCTGATATATAGATGTAGTGTGATATATTGTGGACAGTGCATCGATGCACTGATGAAGCATTCAAATTGCTCCCACATACAACGAGACTAAAAGATGCATATTTCTCTCCTAAATCATAGAGTAATCTCCCAAGTTTCAAGGATATTTCGTTTAAACGAACATAATTTGGAAACTACGCATAATAAATAATGAATATCTTTATGTAACTCGTCAAGAGGATGGCCAGAAGACCATCTACACATTATTCACTGGACCACCGTCGGGTCCCTATCATTACAGATATAAATCCTATATAAAGCCAACTTGACTGAGCACCAGAAATGCCTTTCATTGCCAGAGTTTTCAACTCTGGCACAATAGACTTGGTCATCCTGGATCAACGATGATGGACACATCATCTAATGAATCCCTTAGAGAGCCTGAAGATTCTTCAAAAGTTTGAGTTTTCGTGTCCCCCTTGTCATAAGGAAAAGCTTATAGATAGACCTTCACTCCTGAAAGTGGGGTTAGAGTCTCCTGGCTTCATTGAGAATACATGGTGACCTTTGCGAGCCTATTCACCCTGCAAGTGGCCCATTTCGATACTTCATTGTACTGATAGATGCATCTACTAGATAGTCTTATATGTGCCTTTTTGTCCACCCGCAACCTAGCTTTCTTAAAAGCTGATAATGTGGGTGAATTCACTACACATGTCTTTCAAGACTATTGCCAAGCAACTGTCATTGAAATTGAACATCCTATAGCATGTTCATACTTAGAATGGGTTATCAGAGTCGCTGATAAAGAGACTCCAATGGATTCCACGTCCACTGTTAAATTCCAGTTGCATGTGGATGTTTAGGGATACTCCATATTGCATTTCACATCGCTTATCACGATACGGCTCTCTTGTGGCCATATCTTATTACTGATGCCGCTTGCTTATGGTTCAGCACCAAATATATCTCATTTGAGAGTGTTTGGATGTGCTAATATATGTCCCAATAGCACCACCTCAGAGGACCAAAATGGGTCCTCATCAAAACTAGTTATCTTTATATGGTTTGATTCGCCATTTATTATAAGATACCTAGAACCCCTGACAAGCAATTCATTAAAGGCACGTCTTGATAATTGTGAATTTGATGAGCAAAGTCTCATTAAAATAGGCACGCAGTTTAAAGAAGCCTGAAGCTTCTGAGGCCATATCATGGGACACAAAAGTCCTAATCTCATTATGATCCGCATACTATTTCTGTATGAAGATGAGATTCTAAAGATCCTTCATATTCAGACTAAAGTACATCAATTGTCGGATAAATTCACGGACAAACCATAAGATTGTTCGTTCACACGTCCCTGCTGCCAACACGCCAGCTAGGATTGACATCCCCAAAGATGGATGCAATCCACCGACAGCAAAATTGGCTGTACCTCAATTGAAAAGAGGACGCCTGACATGTTCAAAAGATAAAGTTCCTCGAAAGAGGAAGATTCCTGGAGATATTAAAATGATCCCCCGCAGGATGCTGAGCCCAGACCAGCGACCGCTCCCCTCCTGATTTCCCCTGTAGAGAAAATAATAGGAGAAACATCATTATATTACGTACATACTGGAGTGGTACTAGACATATATAGCACAGTCGTCGTCGTCGATTTTGCTTTCGCTATTACCGTTCACGTCGCTGAATACGACGATGACGTCAACCCACTTTTCTATAGCGTAAACGCATAGATTGGCCAAAGTGGAACGAGACAATAAGAGTAGAGCTGGACTCACTCTTGAAATGCAAAGTCTTTGGACCAGTAGTCCAAACACCTGAATGTGTAAAACCTGTGGAATATAAGTTGGTTATCATAAGAAAAAGAAATGAAGGAAATGTGATCATTTTCCTATTTCATACTAAGCCTAAGCATCTCTGGAAAAGCCAAGAAATGTAGCTTATGGACGTTGTGACTGCATATCTATATGACAATATAGATATATAGATCTGTATGAAACTTCCAGAAGGATATACTCTACACCCAGAGATGAAAGAGAGACGTAGGAACGCCTTCTCTATAAAGGCTTCAAAGATCATTCTATGATCTTAAGTAATCAAGAAAAATGGGGTATAACAGATTTATTGAATTCCTTGCGAAACAAGGATTCACTAATAATGAAGTTTGCCCATGTATCTTTATCAAAAGAACGGGGACAGGATTTGTAACAGTCACCGTATATGTGGACGACTTAAATCTAATAGGATCTCCTACAGAGACCATTGAGATATCTGATAGCCTTAAGCATACCTTCGTAATGAAATACCTAGGCAAAACAAGGTATTATCTCGGCTTACAGATTAAACATCTTCGTGGTGGAATCCTTTTATACATATCATACTCTTCATACATCAAGAGTTTATGAAGAAAGATGCCCATTTGCAATCTATTAAAAATAGATGCTTATTTGTGACGCCTTCCAGTCGCTGGAAGAGGGGGAGGACATCCTAGGTCCTGAAGAGCCTAGCTCTAGTGTACTAGTTATACTCTTTTATCTGGCCAACTGCACGTGTCTCTAATAGAACGTCTGTAGTAAAGCTGTTAGCCAGATATAGTGCTGCCCTGGAGAGCACCACTGGACCAAGGATAAGCTGCTTCTACGTAACTTCCAAGGGTCAAGGATCATCATCCAAGGAATATATATCACATATGTAGGTTTATAGATCATCGTGATGACTAAGCACAAATGTCCGGCCACCTCCTAAAGATCTACACATCATCCTCCAAAGTCTACATCTTTTGAGAAGCTCATCATCTAAGACGCAAGTCTAGAATACGCTCAGCTAGGTCCAGCAGTACCTCGCAGACACAGTGAATATTGAGTAAAAGAATACATACATGGAGTCATCTACCAACTTCGAAGAGCGTACCACTCCAGAGCGCCACTGTTTCCCAGTAGCCGCTAGATATGAGTGAAACTTGTATAGATGAGTGATGATTGTATTTGCTTTCAGAACATGATGGATGTATAGACGAATAGGAAATGATTGTATAGATACATAAGAGATTTGTAAGCCTGAATCTTGTACAGATCAGGGGGAGTTGATTATAGAGTTGTACTCTTTTCTCTTAGCTATGAGTTTTTCCACTGGGTTTTCCAAAGCCAAAGGTTTTAATGAAGCAACCGCATTTAACACTGGACCCTGAAGTGTTCACCCCTAATGAAAGCTGAAAGACCTACAAGCATAAGGCTTGTATGGATCATGGGGAGTCACCAGTTGGTTGTACTCTTTTCCCTTAAATCTGCTAGTTTTTCCCACTGGGTTTTCCACAACTAAGGTTTTAACGATGCAACCACAGTGGCTCTGGATCCAGAAGTATCTACCTCATTAGCATATTGAATCCTGAAGTATTCATATGATTAACCCAAGGTAATGGAGAGATAAGAGGGAGTGTTGTGAGTTGAGGGAGGCCTTTGGCCTCCCTCCCCTCATTATCTTCCATTACACCCTACTATTAAGTAGTGGGGGTCCCTTGGGCTTCTTACCCCCTCCATTTAGGAAGGATATATATATAGACATGGCTTATGCCATGAGGTCTCAACATTTTAAGATTGGTATCATCTTATGGGTTTATAACAAAACGCCTTAATTGGGGGATTGAACCCAAAAGGTTTGATTTTGTAGACCAATGCCCCCACCATTATGCCATAAAGAGGTTGATAATATATGAGATAAATATATTTTATATTTTTTTTGCCTTGGCAGTAATAAAAAAACGTCTACAGCGAGGATTGAACCCAGAAGGGTTGGTTTTAAGGGTTGGTTTTATAGACCAACAATCCACCATTGCACTATAAAAAATGGCCCATGTATAAGATAAAAACTTTTATTTTATTTTCTTACGCTTGGTAGTTGCACATGGCAAGTTACACATAGTTCTGCCCTTGGCAACAGGTGCATCAGGATGTGAGGAGGAGGTTGGTTCATCATCGTCGTCGTCGTCGTCACCTTCTTCTTCACCTCTTCCATAGGCTCTTTATTTTGGGATTAAGAGATGGGTCTTGGTGATGTTTAATTCTCTTTAATTTACTCTTATCAAACTTAGATATATGTTCTATTGCAATGGTCTTGGATGCGACGTTGATCTTAAAATACTTAAAATGATTGTAAGATAATGACCATGATAGAGTGATGATGCAGTACTATGGGTCGGGTTATCATAGATCATTCCTGCCAATTTAATTTAATTCGAGCTATGAGGGCGTAGAGACATTTTATTTGGCTCTCAGATAGCAAGGAATGAATTCCAGCTCTTTGGAATATGTTTTGGGACAGAATTATTGCAAGAATTCTTGTCCTTGCCAATAAAGCACTAATTGCTATAAGAGGGACAAAATGTTTGCCCTTAGAGAACATCTTTTTCATTATCGAAGTGTCGTTCATGAAAATTTCTGTAAGTGTAGCACTGTCACGCCCCATTCTCTAAAATACCTAGGAAATATGAAACTTTTCTAAGACCATCTAGAGAATGGAAAGTGACAATGACGCGACGGTATTTAGACCCAAGGATTTGACCCTTTGACTCTAAATACAACCCAGCATTAAAGGAATATGATAATATAAATTATGCAGCCACTACTCTGCTGAGACAATACAGATGAAAATTAAAAGAAATAATGTACATGCTTCAAAATAAAGAAAAAACACAGAGTCTCAAAATATATACAAATACATTTATCTGTTTCAAAAGGTACATTTAAAGTTAGACAGAAGATACATGAGAAATCTGAATGCAAGAAAAAGTACATAAGAATGTCTAGTTTTCACAAATAAAGGTTTACACCCTGAAATAAGTACAACTCACACCCACAAATAAAAAAGGAGGAAGACGGGCCCTGTGTAACCTCCAGAGAAAAAGCTGCTCTGGGGGTCTCTGGTTCTAACCTATGAAAAAGGGGGCAGACACGTCAACGCGTACCCAGTAGGAAAACACAATTGTATGAGTAGAATAATATCTTTAACATTGTTATATCACAACTAAATCATCAACATTTAGGTTAGGAAATGTAAATGCAAGCTACACAAATTAATAGCTATGGACATGAAGGAAAACATATGACAATGAAGTTTGAAACAGAAATGCAACATTCTTAGGCATGGAGGTAATTGAACTACTGCAATAAAAGATAGTAAATGAAGCCGAAATGAAACATAAGATGAACTTAGGCATCTAAGTAACTAAACTACTAGAATTAAATGAAGGGGTTATAAAGAAGCAATTGCATAGTTATTCTTGTTATACTTAAATTAACGCTTTGTAATCACAGGTAAGATGTAATAAATAAGGCTCTGGACCTCACTCAGGGTGGGTGGAAAAATAGTACCCCGCCAGTGGAACATGAGCATTGATCAATTTTAACGGGGCTTCTCGTAACTCCCTCATTTCAGGAGTGAGAATATCATATCATACACATCATATACCTCATGGTGCATCACGAGTACACCCATGGGCCTCTCCAACTCTGACCAACTCCCAATGCCAGTTGCTAGGAGTGTGAGTGAGATACAAATCAATTCTAGTCCAGTTCCTTATATACACACTCTACTCGGGTCTCTCACAAACCCTGTTTCTGGAATAACTCACCTACCTCGGGGTAGATCGAGATATCCAGGTTATTATGATACTCTCGTGTCCTCACTCAAATTGAATTGATCATGTCCATCATCTCATTATTCATGCGGTCATACAACGCTAGCATCAATTCATATGCCACTATGATCACATTAATGTCAACTTTCCATAGTCATCATTTAATCACAACTATTACATGTAATATGACATAAAAATCTTATAATGGAATGAAACACCAATAACTTAACTTCATCTTGTGCTTAATGAACATTATCATTGGTATGAATAGAACATCATTAGCATAACATCATTTCATGCATAAGGAGGATAACAAAGATTAACACATAAATCTAGCATCCTCAACATGGTAATATGATGAGTCCCATATGCATAAATAAACATCAGCGCACTACCACTTGCACCATGGTTGTCACAATGTTAGAAATAATATTCATACTCTCCACATGAATTCCATATATGCCAGCTTATATGTATGAGGCTTAATCACAATTAAATGGAACACAGCGTGAAGCTAGGACATGAAGCATGGTATAAATATAGCATTTCATAAACATATCATGGCATGAAGCTAGAACATGAAGCATGGTGTGAACATGAAGCATGTCATAAACATAGCATGGCATGAAGCTAAAACATGAAGCATGGTGTGAACATGAAGCATGTCATGAACATGGGGGAAGCATGGTGAAACATAACATGGCATAACATATAATGATATGAATCTAGAACAATAAGAATGGTGAAACATGGCATGTTATAACATAGCATGGTATGAAGCTAGAACATGAAGCATGGTGAAACATGGCAATGTATAACATAGTATGGTATGATGCTAGATCATGAAGTACGAAATATCTTAAAGCCTGATGTAGGAAACATATCATGAAGTAATAAACATCCTAAAGCATGGTATAAGCATGCCACATACTAAATATGGCATGAACATACTAAACATGGAAGCATGTTATGTGGCATAATGAACAAGGCATTCTTGACATAATATAATCAACATTACATACTTAAATATCATTTTGTACTTAGTCTAATGAACATGACCTTTGCTACAATTAACATATTGGAATGTGGCTCCAAGTACCATCATGTGAATATGGCTACAATTATCATCATGGCATGTGGCTACAATTAACATCATAGGCAGGTGGCTACAATTAACATCATTGGCATGTAGAAAATCTTGGCATGAATCAAAAAATAATATGCACCATAAGTAGTTAATATGACAAGTTAATTTGCTAATCATTATTTGTTTTATGCTAAACACCATTTCCATGTTAAACACTATTTCATGTTAAATGTTATTTTTCATGTTAAACATTCAATCATGGATTAATGACACATAGTAAACTTACATAAAGGCTTAAGGAAACAATCATGTACAATTTTTAGCATTTGAAACCACATGTAAATTAACATCATGTTTGAGGATAATATACATACTCTAGTTAACATCACATTTGTTACAACTAATCATCATATTGTTGAGAATTAGGGTACGTATACAACAAGTTTAAGAGTAATATTCACAATTCATTGCGTTGTGAATTCCTGCATCAAATGAAGCTTCTCATATTCCAATCTTAGCCTCCTCCTCCTTGTGATTCTTCCTACATCAAAAACAAGTGGATGGTGGTGGTGGTGATTTGGCCAATGGAAGGAGGAGAGATGGGTAGTGATGATGGTGGTGGTTTGGCCCAAGGAGGAGGAAAGGGGATGGGGGTTTGGCCTTAGGCAAGAGAGGGAGATGGAGAGAGGGAGATGACAATATTTTCTTCTTTCTTCCCTTTTCTCTTTTTCCTTTATTGTCCTCTTGTATTTTCCCTCTTCCATAATCACCATGGTAATTAACAAGGGGCTGACAAGTGTGTGGTTATGTGTCTTAAGCCTAGATAACTAAGCATGGTAACAATGATAAATGGAGAGTGGTAGGTGGGATAATGTAAGAGGATGACATGTGGATGGTGAGGTGACAATGGAGAAAAAATTACAATTTTAATTTTTAGAAAAATATTAATACAAGTATTTACATGTAATACCATGTTGTATCCAGAGAGTATAATGTAATATATAAGGAGAATACATATTATGGTTATAAAAAATATAATTGTAATGGTTCAAAATTATGGAAAAATCCCCAAAATAGATGAAAAATATATGCATATAAAATATGATCAAAATACATAGTACAATACCAGTATATATGAAAATATGGAGGTACATCCTACCCACCTTAAAACAAATTCCGTCCCCAGAATTTCAAAACGAAAGGAAGTGATAGAATCAAAATATCAATTAAAGAAAAAAAAGTGTATTATGTAAAAAAATAGTATACAAAAATATTATGTGAAAGTAATACAAAATAAAATAGTATCGGAGCATCATCTGTACCATCCTAATGCATATCGCAGTGTGAGATGACATGCATGAACCACCATTAAAACCATGTCACGCCCCATTCTCCAAAAGAAATAGGAAATACGAAACTTTTCCAAGACCATCTAGAGAATAGAAAGTGATAAGGCTGCAGCGGTATTTTTGACCCAAGTATTTGATCCCTTGACTCTAAATACTACCCAACGTAAAAGCAATATGATAATATAAATCATGCAGGCCACTGCGTATGCTGGGACAATACAAATGACAGGTCAAAGAAATAATGCCTGTTTCAGAGTGTTTTCTCACTACAAGGGTGTTGACCGTGGACTACCCGGTCAACGTGGTCAAGGGGCCGACTTGGGTCCCTTAGGTGCATCAAGTCTGGGCAGACACGACGCGAATCGGAGTTGCAGATGACGTGGAGCGCGTCGGCTGGGCCAGGTTTGGGTCCTCGGCCACGAAAAGGGGGGTAAGGGGAAGCCTCGACCCGATGTGAGACGCTCGGCCTCGGATAGTCGGATGCCGAGGAGTAGCCTCGGCGCCTTGCGAGTGGAGGGGAGGCCTCGGCTCGGTTGGACGTGCTCGGCCTCGGCCGATTGGACGACGAGGGGCAGCCTCGGTCGTCTTGCTGGATGCGCGGCTGGCGTGGGGCGGAGGGGAAGCCTCGGCCCGTGGATCTGACGTCCTCCTGCGCAGACGAGAGCACTCGTCAGAGGGGCCGGACCTTGGTTCCGGCCAAATCCCCTCCGGTGCCTATGTCAGACGGTGATCTGAAAGAGGAGGCCCGGCGGAGACGGTTCGACTCGAGAGGAGATCCGAACGACGTCTACCGGCGCGAGCGAGGGAGGAAGGAGAAGAAATGGGGGAACTAGGTCGTTGATGGAGTACCTTAGGTTTTAGTTACTTGAGATGCTGTCCTCAGTACAGTCGTCCTATTAGCCATTTTTATCGACCTCCCGTCGTGACTGCCCACGACTCACGTCCCTCGTCCGCCCCCAATCGTGCTCCCTCAATCCGCCCCCCTCTTCACCGCTTCATGCGCCTTCTCAGCACTTCCCCATAACGGCCGTTCAGTGGTAATGGTCCTGGGGGAGCGGTTATCGCTGGAGTGGGCGAGTGACTTGTGCGTTATCGGGGCCGGGTCGGATCGATATCCGGGGGGCCTCTACAGGGCCTTGTTGGGCGGGCCTGATCGCGCGGATGGGCTTCTGATCGACAGTCGGGTTTCTGGGCTCGTGTCTTTCGGGCTTCAGCCAAATAGGCGTAACAATTGCCCCCATTGGTTGGGTCGATCGGCCTCGGTCGGTTCGGCTCAGACTTCGTTTTCCACTCCACCCCTTTATCATTGAGTTCCTTCAGGCCCACAACGTGGGCTTGTGCCAATTCTGCCCTAACGCCGTCGGGCTCCTTGTCGGGTTCGTTGTCGTCTCCCTGCTGAGGGGAGTGGCGCCCTCTCTCCGTCTCTTCGCCCAGTTCTACCACCTGAGCCACCACCAATCGGGGGCGTGGATTTACATCAGCACCCGCCCGAAGATGACCCTGGTGCTGGGGTTGCCGAGCTCCCTGAAACGTTGGAAGGGGGAGTATGTGTTTGTCACGTTCCCTTCGAGTGTACCTTTCCCGGTTCGGTGGGGAGCGGCCGGCGGGGTCATCCTCGACCTGGGCGAGACGACTGCCGCCGAGCTGCAGACGGCGAAGGACCTGCTGGCGATTCCTGCGAGGGAGCGGACGATCGACGTCCTCTTTAGTGATCATAACTTGCGCAAGACGGTGTGGCCCTTGGGTAAGCTCTCCGAGTGTTCGTCATTCGAGGTTGCTCGGGCTCTTCTCGGTCTCTTACTTCTTCTTCAGGTGCAGGTGGGTTCCTTCTCGGTCCCTCACCTGCCAGCACTCACGTGCAGGCCCCAGATCCGGATCCGCGTAGGAGGGACCATGTGCTGGAGGTCCGGAAGAAGCAGCGGGCCGTGACCTTGACTAGAGGCTCCAAAAGGAAGAAGGGGTCATCCCCCTCTATCCCCTTGTTGGTGTCTTCCAAGAGAGTCCGTGAGGGGGTCGAGGAAGTTGACGTCCCGCCACCTGCCGATCAGCTCCAACCCGTCCCCGTCGAGGTTGCCTGGCCGTGGGCCGGCCCTTCGCCTCTCTCGGGCGGTCCTCTCCCTGATGCCTATGATCGGTATCTGGGCGCGTTCCGCTCCAATCCCGGCGAGTTTCCTTCATCAGGGGAAGGCCTTCTTCGTCCACGCTTCCCGGTGGGAGAGAAGGAATCGGTGTTTTCGAGCCGCGGAGCCGCTACGCGAGTGGCCGAGAACAGTTGCCTCCCTCCCGATCAGGCTGCGCTGGACGGAGTTAGAGGTGACTGTTTGGCCACCTTCGTGATTCAGGCCGGCCAACAGGTAGAGTGTCTTTGCTTGTCCTCCCTCCAGCCGCTTTCGCCGTCTTACCTTTGGTACCTTGGTGCAGTTGTCCTCGGTGGGTCTCTCGATGAGGCGCCAGTTTGCGGCGCTCCCCAAGGCCAAATCCGACACCGGGCGAGATCTGGAGGCCCAGGGCGATGATGGAGAGGCAGGTCAGTTAGAGGAAGTGCGGGTCAGGTCCTTGGAGTCCCACGTAACTAAGCTGTCCTCTGCCTTGGAAGATGCGGACCGGGAGAGGGCCTTGGCTCTGGCTGCAAAGTCAGAAGCCGAGGCGCGGGTCGCCGTGCTTTTGGGAGGTGCCGGCACGTCCGGGGGAGCCGACAAGATCCCCGTCTCCGTGGTTGCCCCCGAGGCCCTGGAGCTCCCTGATCGTTTGGAGGCGACGGAGGAGCAGGCGAGAGTTCTCCTTGCTCAGCTCGGCGAGAGATCCCGGGAGATCGAGAAGGAGAGGGCGGAGCACCAACGCCAGATCGAGACTTTAGAGGCTTGGGTGCGTGGGCTTGAGGAGGTGGACCCATCACGGATCGACCAAGACGCCGTGGCTGAGTATGCCACCTCCTTCGTTGAGTCCGCCTTGACG
This sequence comes from Scilla litardierei, assembly GCA_030789695.1. Taxonomy (NCBI): domain Eukaryota; kingdom Viridiplantae; phylum Streptophyta; class Magnoliopsida; order Asparagales; family Asparagaceae; genus Scilla; species Scilla litardierei. The sequence goes on along the minus strand of CM061137.1, from coordinate 49,959,715 downwards.
GAGGCGTTCGAGAAGGGCTTCGCCCGGTGTCAATCTGAGATCCAGAAGAAGTTCCCGCTCTCGGGAGTCAACTTCGAGGCTCTCCAAATGCACTCTAACGGCGAGCGGAGTGTGGGGGATGGCCCGAGCAGATCGCCAGCCTGTGGCTCCACGGGTGCCCCTGGAGATGAATGAGGGAGGGGAATGCCCCTCGACCTCTTTGTGCATTTCTCTGTACATCTTTTTGCTTTATCTGGAAAGGAACGAATTTAAATAAATTTATTTCGCAGAAAACAATACATTCATTAAAAGTACTTGCGTAAATGTTCCGCATTCCAAGTGTGAGTGAGAATCCTCCCCTCCATATTGGCTAGACGGTAGGTTGCAGGTCCGAGGACCTCGACGACTTTGTAGGGTCCCTCCCATTTAGCCGCGAGCTTCCCTTTGCGAGCGGTATCTGGGTTGAAGCCTGCTTTCCGGAGGACCAGGTCCCCGAGGTGGAAGCTCCTGCCCCTGACCCGAGTATTGTAGTATCGGGCCACCTTCTGCTTCTGGCGGATGATGGTGGCTAGGGCTTGCTCCCGCCGCTCACCGAGGAGCTCCAGACTGAGCTCCAGACCTTGTGAGTTCCTGTCTTCGTCAAAGCATTTGAGGCGGAGAGATTATTCTCCCAACTCGACCGGTACCACCGCCTCGGCCCCGTAAGCAAGCATGAACGGGGTCTCGCCGGTGGCCTCCTTGTGGGTCGTCCGATATGACCAGAGTATCCCGGGGAGCTCTTCCGGCCAGTTTCCTTCGGCATCCTTCACTTTCTTTCGGAGGGGCTCTATGATGCACTTGTTGGCTGCTTCCGCCATTCCGTTGGTCTGGGGGTGTGCTACAGAGGCGAAGAGAAGCTTGATCCCCCATTCCGCGCAGAAGTCTTTGAACCCCGCGGAGTCAAACTGCTTCCCGTTGTCTGTGATGATGGACCGTGGCACTCCGAATCTGGAGATGATGGAGTTCCATACGAAGCTTTTTGCTTTCTTCCACGTGATGGTGGCCAATGGCTCTGCCTCGATCCACTTGATGAAGTAGTCCACCGCCACAATCAGAAACTTCCGCTGCCCCCGGCCCGGCTTAAACAGTCCGAGGATGTCGAGCCCCCACTTCGCAAAGGGGATGGGGCTCACGATAGGGATGAGCTCCGACGGGGGAGTTGAGGTGTGATGGGCGTACCTCTGACATTCTTGGCACTTTTGGACGTAGCTTGTTGCGTCTTGGACCAGGGTCAGCCAGTAGTATCCCTGCCTCAAGATTTTCTGTGCAACCATCCTGCCCCCGTGGTGATTTCCGCAGATCCCTTCGTGAACCTCCCGTAGGACGTAGTCAGCTTCCTGTGGCCCGATGCATTTCAGGTACGGGAGGACGTCCGCCTTCATCCAGCGCCTCCGGTAGAGTGTCCCCTCATGGATCACGTATCAGAGCGCCTTCCTCTCCAGGGTCTGACGCTCGTCCCAGGCCGTCGGCACCTCCCCATGAGTGAGGTACCGAATGATCGGGTCCATCCAAGTGGGATCTTGGTCGATCACCATCACCTCTCGCTCCTCCGTGCTGGGGGATTACAGGTTCTCCACGTAGATGGTGCGGCCCAGCTCCTTAGGTGAGGATGAGGCTAGCTTCGACAACGCATCCGCCCGTGCGTTTTTCGATCGCGGGAGATGCAAGACTTCCACGTTTTGAACCTGCACAATGTTGATTTGGCGACGGCGAGATACCTCTGCATCGCCTCCTCCCGCGCCTCGTAACTTCCCAGAAGTTGGTTGACAATGAGCTTCGAGTCGCTGAGGAGACGCACAGACTCGGCCCCGAGCTCCAGGGCCAGCCTCAGGCCATTGATCACCGCTTCGTACTCTGCCACGTTGTTGGTGGCCGGGAACTCGAACCGCAACGCGTATTCCACGACGCTCCCTTCCGGAGATCGGATCGCAATCCCAGCCACGCCTCCCGACTGTGTGGCCGATCCGTCCACATGGACTATCCACGCTCCAGGGACTCCTGACTGGAGGTGGTCAGCCGAAAGAAAAGACAAGGGTTGGGCGATTACCGTTGCGGGGCTTTCTTCCTCCGGGGGGTGTTCTCCTTCCGTCTTGCATTCAGCGATGAAGTCGGCCAAGGCCTGCCCTTTGATGGCTGAGCGCGGCTTGAATCGAAGGTCGAACTCGCTTAATTCCACCCCCCAGTTTAGCATCATCCCCATTCGATCGAATCTCTTGAGACTATGCTCCAGTTGTGAGTCGGTCAAGACCAGTATGGTGTGGGCTTGGAAATATGGCCTGAGCCTTCGCGCTGAGAGAACGAGGGCGTACGCCAGTTTCTCCATGGGCGAGTACCGCATCTCCGCTCCCTTCAGGATCCGGCTCGTGTAGTACACCGGCCATTGCACCCCCCCCGTCTTCCCTGATCAGCACCGAGCTAACAGCTTCCTCTGTGCACGCCAGGTAAAGGCTCAACGACTCCCCTTCCCGCGGCTTGGACAGGAGAGGCGGGCTACGGAGGTATTCTTTGAGATCCGCGAACGCCTTGGAACAGTCTTCGTCCCATAATATTGCCTTCCTATTGTCTGACGGCTCCGCTATCGCTTTCCTCAGAACTTTGAAGAAGGGGAGTGATCTTTCCGCCGATTTGGAAAGGAATCGCCCCAAGGCTGCGATGCACCCATTCAGCCTCTGTAGCTCTTTGATTGTCGTCGGCTCACGCATGTCGATCAGCGCCTCGATCTTGTCAGGATTAGCTTCAATGCCACGGTTAGTTATCATAAATCCCAAGAATTTGCCTGATCTTACCCTGAACGTGCACTTCGCGGGGTTGAGCCGAATGTTGTGTCGCCGCAACCGCTCGAAGGTTTCACGAAGGTCGGCGATGTGGTCTTCCGGCTTTCTCGACTTGACGAGCATGTCGTCGACGTAGACCTCCAGGTTCCTCCCAATCTAGGAGTAAAAAACCTTGTTGACCATTCTCTGGTAGGTGGCCCCTGCGTTCTTCAGTCCGAAGGGCATCTTCTTGTAGCAGTATGTCCCCCGGTCCATCGTGAAGGCTGTCATCTCCTCGTCCCGGGGATCCATCTGGACTTGATTGTACCCTGAGTAGGCGTCCATGAAGCTGAGCATCTCGTACCCCGAGGCGTTGTCCACCAGGTGGTCAATGCGCGGCAGGGGGTAGCTGTCCTTGGGACAGGCTTTGTTGAGGTCACTGAAGTCCACGCACATTCGCCACTTCCCGTTGGGCTTCCTGACCATCACCATGTTCGACAGCCACTCCGGGTACCAGACCTCTCGTATGAAGCCGGCATCGAGGAGACGTTCTACTTCCTCGGAGGCCGCCTTCATCTTCTCGCCACCCAGGTTCCGCTTCTTCTGCCTGACCGGCTTGAAGTTGGGGTCGGCGTTGATCTGGTGGACGATCACCTGGGGATCTACGCCGGGCATGTCCTCCGGTGACCAAGCAAAGACGTCCAGGTTCGCCTCCAGGCACTCGACCAGTTGGCTCCTCAGGTCGTGGCTTAGCCCTCTCCCGATTGAGATGAACCTGCCCTCGACGTCCGTGACCGGGATCTGCTCTTGTTCCTCCGCAGGGGTGGGTCTCAGCCCGCCCCTTAAGTCAAGCGCAGCCATCCGGTTGACTAGTCGATCTTCGGGCCCCTCCAGTTGGTAGCAGGTATTCGGTCTCCCAGCGTCGCCTTCGACCTACCCCATCCCCCTAGGCGTTCGGAACTTGATGGTCTGATGGAGGGTCGAGACAACCGCGCCGATGGCGTTGAGAAGGGGTCGGCCGATGATTCCGTTGTACTCAGACCCGATCCCCAATACGATGAACTCTACCGCCAGGGTCACCGAGTCTGGTGGTCCTCCGAGTGTGACCGGGAGATGGATCGTGCCGATGATGGGGGTGGAATGTCCCGTGAATCCTACCACGGGACCCGAGCGAGGTTGCAAGCCCTCCTTCCGTCGCCCCATCTTCTCCAGGGTTGACATGAAGAGGACGTCGCAGGAGCTGCCGGTGTCGACGAGCAGTCGCCGTACCATGGTTGTGTCGATGATCACCGATACCACCAAAGCTACGTCCGACCTTCGTGCCGTTACAGACGTGTTCGGCCTCCCGACCGGTAGGGTCAGCGAGGGTTTCCCGGTCCTCTCCTCGCAATCCTCCTCGCGCCGGGCCCGGGCCCACTCTTGCCAACGATGGCGGGCTCTGTCGCTTCGTGTCTGAGCCTTGCTCTCCCTTCGACGAGATGGGTGAAGCCGTGTCATTGTAGGTGTGGTTTGTTTTTTCGTGGGACAGTTCGGTTCCCACAGATGGCGCCAGATGTTTCAGAGTGTTTTCTCACTACAAGGGCGTTGACCGTGGACTACCCGGTCAACGTGGTCAAGGGGCCAACATGGGTCCCTTGGGTGCGTCAAGTCTGGGCAGACACGACGCGAATCGGAGTTGTAGATGACGTGGAGCGCGTCGGCTGGGCCAGGTTTGGGTCCTCGGCCACGAAAAGGGGGGTGAGGGGAAGCCTCGACCCGATGTGAGACTCTCGGCCTTGGATAGTCGGATGCCGAGGAGTAGCCGCGGCGCCTTGCGAGTGGAGGGGAGGCCTCGGCTTGGTTGGACATGCTCGGCCTCAGCCGATTGGACGACGAGGGGAAGCCTCGGTCGTCTTGCTGGATGCGCGGCCGGCGTGGGGCGGAGGGGAAGCCTCGGCCCGTGGATCTGACGTCCTCCTGCGTAGACGAGAGCACTCGTCAGGGGGGCCGGACCTTGGTTCCGGCCAAATCCCCTCCGATGCCTAAGTCAGACGGTGATCTGAAAGAGGAGGCCCGGCGGAGACGGTTCAACTCGAGAGGAGATCCGAACGACGTCTACCGGCGCGAGCGAGGGAGGAAGGAGAAGAAATGGGGGAACTAGGTCGTTGATGGAGTACCTTAGGTTTTAGTTACCTGAGATGCCGTCCTCAGTCCAGTCGTCCTATTAGCCCTTTTATCGACCTCCCGTCGTGACTGCCCACGACTCACGTCCCTCGTCTGCCCCCAATCGTGCTCCCTCAATCCGCCCCCCTCTTCGCCGCTTCCTGTGCCTTCTCAGCACTTCCCCATAACGGCCGTTCAGTGGTAATGGGCCTGGGGGAGCAGTTATCGCTGGAGTGGGCGAGTGACTTGTGCGTTATCGGGGCCGGGTCGGATCGATATCCGGGGGGCCTCTACAGGGCCTTGTTGGGCGGGCCTGATCGCGCAGATGGGCATCTGATCGACAGTCGGGTTTCTGGGCTCGTGTCTTTCGGGCTTCAGCCAAATAGGCGTAACAATGCCCATGCTTCAAATAAAGAAAAATCACAGAGTCGCAAAATATATGCATACACATTTATCTGTTTTCACAAGGTACATTTAAAGTTACACTGAAGATACATGAGAAATTTGAAAGCAAGATAAAATACATAAGAATGTCTAGTTCTCACAAATACACCCCGAAATAAGTATAACTCACACCCACAACTAAAAAAGGAGGAAGACAAGCCATGTGAAACCTCCGGAGAAAAAGCTGCTCTGGGGGTCTCTGATTCTAATCTGGGAAAAAGGGGCAGACATGTCAACGCGTGCCCAGTAGGAAAACACAACTCTAGGAGTGGAATACTATCTTTAACATCGTTATATCACAATTAGATCATCAAAATTTTGGGTAGGAAAATTAAAGGCAAGGTACACAAATTAATAGCTTTGAACAAGAAGGAAAACTATGACAATGAAGTTCGAAACAGAAATGCAATATTCTCAGGCATGGAGGTAATTGAAGTACTATAATAAAAGAAAGTAAATGAATCTGAAATGGAACATATGATGAACTTAGGCATCAAAGTAACTAAACTACTACAATTAAATAAAGGGGTTATCAAGCACCAATTGCATAGTTATTCTTGCTATAGTTAAATTAACGCTTTGGAATCCTGTGTAAGATGTAATACATAAGGCTCTGGACCTCACCAGGGTGGGTGCAAAAATGGTACACCGCTAGTGGCACACGAGCAGTGATCAATTTTAACAGTGACTCTTGTAAATCCTCCATTTTAAGAGTGAGAATAGCATATCATACACATCATATGTACCTCATAGTGCATCACGATTACACCTATGGGCCTCTCCAAATCTACATAAGTCCCATGATCGGCTGCCGAAAGTGCAAGTGAGATACAAATCAGTTCTAGTCCAGTTCCTTATGTACACACTCTACTCGAGTTTCCCACAAAACATGTTTCTGAATAACTCACTTACCTCGGTGTAGATCAAGATATCCAGGTTATTATGATACTCTCGTGTCCTCACTCAAATAGAATTGATCATGTTTATCATCTCATTATTCATGTGGTCATAACCAACGCTAGCATCAATTTATATGCCACCATGATCACATTAATGTCAACTTTCCATACCCATCATTTAATCATAACTATTACATGTAATATGGCATCGAAATCTTATAATGGTATGAACAACATAACTTCATCACATGCTTAATGAACATCATCATTGGTATGAATAGAACATCATTATCATAACGTCATTTCATGCATAATGAGGATAACAAAGATTAACATATAAATCTAGCATACTCAACATGGTAATATGATGAGTCCCATATGCATAAAGAAACATCAGTGCACTACCACTTCCACCATGTTTGTCACAATGTTAGAAATAATATTCATACTCATCCCATGAATTCCATACATGACATCTCATATCTATGAGGCTTAATCACAATTAAATGGAACACACCATGAAGCTAGGACATTAAGCATGGTATAAACATAGCATGTCATAAACATAGTGTGGCATGAAGCTAGAACATGAAGCCTGGTATAAACATTGCATGTGATAAATATAACGTGGCATGAAGCTAGAATATAAGGCATGGTGTGAACTTCGTATGGCATAAACACAACATGGCATGAAGCTAGAACATGAAGCACGGTATAAACATGGCATGGCATAACATAGCTTGGTATGAAGCTAGAACATGAAGCATGGTGAAACATGGCATTACATAACATAGAATGTGTTTTAGAGTGTTTTCTCACTACAAGGGCGTTGACCGTGGACTACCCGGTCAACGTGGTCAAGGGGCCGACTTGGGTCCCTCAGGTGCGTCAAGTCTGGGCAGACATGACGCGAATCGGAGTTGCAGATGACGTGGAGCGCGTCGGCTGGGCCAGGTCTGGGTCCTCGGCCATGAAAAGGGGGGTGAGGGGAAGCCTCGACCCGATGAGAGACGCTCGGCCTCGGATAGTCGGATGCCGAGGAGTAGCCTCGGCGCCTTGCGAGCAGAGGGGAAGCCTCGGCTCAGTTGGACGTGCTCGGCCTCGGCCGATTGGACGACGAGGGGTAGCCTCGGTCGTCTTGCTGGATGTGCGGCCGACGTGGGGCGGAGGGGAAGCCTCGGCTCGTGGATCTGACGTCCTCCTGTGCAGACGAGAGCACTCGTCAGGGCGGCCGGACCTTGGTTCCGGCCAAATCCCCTCTGATGCCTAAGTCAGACGGTGATCTGAAAGAGAAGGCCCGGCGGAGACGGTTCGACTCGAGAGGAGATCCGAACGACGTCTACCGGCGCGAGTGAGGGATGAAGGAGATGAAATGGGGGAACTAGGTCGTTGATGGAGTACCTTAGGTTTTAGTTACCTGAGATGCCGTCCCTTCTTCAGTCATCCTTCTAGCCCTTTTCTAGACCTTCCGTCGCGATTGCCCTCGACTCACGTCCCTCGTCCTCCCCCGATCGTGCCCCCTCAATCCGCCTCCCTATCGCCGTTCCCTGCGCCATGCCAGCACCTCCCCATTACCGCCATTAAGTGGTCGTGGGCCCGGGGGAGCGGTTATCGCTGGAGTGGGCGAGGGACTTGCGCGTTTTCGTGGCCGGGTAGGATCGCCGTGTGGGGGCCCTCGAAGGGGCCTTGTCGGGCGGGCCTGATCTCGTAGACGGGCTTCTGATCGGTAGTTGGGTTTCTTGCCACATGTTCTTTCGGGCTTCGTTTGGCGGGCTGTGCCTTTGGTCCTATGCTGTTGGGCTTCCGTAAAATAGACGCATCAATTGCCCCCATCGGTGGGGCCGATCGGCCTTGGCTGGCTCGGTTCGACCGATGTGACTCCTGGGGTTCCGAGTGGCGTGTCAGTCGAGGCGTGGTCATAAATGAAGGTTATGATGAGGCGGATCGATTGGACTTCCTTTGGCGCCGATTTCGAAATGCCGCCGACTCTTTGAGGCGTGCCACACGTTCCTGTCAGGCGTTTCGAATTCGCCCCCGGGTCTGGTATATAAGATCCCCGGCTGCGTTGATCCCAACTTCTTCCTCGCTCTTCCCTCTGTTCTAGGCTTTCCACAACTCGGAGTCTCCCGCCGCCTTCGCTTCCTTGTCTTCTCCAAATTAACAAAAAGGTAACTCCTTTCTCATTTTCGTGTTATGGCTGCTCTTAGGATAGGTGGTTCTGGCCAAGGGCGAGGGACCCTCCTGAGTCCAGGCGGGGCGAGTCCCGGTCTATGGGATCTGGTTCCTCCTCTGGGAGCCGTCTCTTTCGAGATAAAGGGAAGGGGAAGCTTTTCCCGGACTATGCCGGCGATGAGGTGGCATTGGCTGCCGTGCGGCTTAATGTACCTCCGGTTATCCTCCGAACGCCGTCGAGGACTCCTCTTCCCGCGGCCGCGGAGATCCGGGAAAGGTATCTCTGCTACCCGTATGATGTTCGAGTCCCCTTCATTGACGAGCGGATCTGCCTCCCGAGGAGCAATGAAGTCAGCGTCTATGTCGAGATGTTCCGCCTGGGTCTTCGTTTCCCGCTCAATCCCTTCTTCATCCAGGTCATGGAGTTTCTCACGGTGCCCCTTTGCCAGTTCACCCCTTGTTCGATTGCGGTACTGACGGGCTTCGTGACGCTCTGCTGTACTCGTGGTCTGGAGCCATCTCTCCCCCTTCTCTTCTACTTTTATCAGATCCAGACGGTCGGTCCAGGGTCGTGGCTGCACCTCCGAGCCCGCTCGAGGAGGGAATGCCTGATCAGGCTACCCCACTAGTAAGGGGATTGGAGCTCGGATTATGTCTTCGTGGTCTTCCTGGAGGATGCCCAGATTTTGACAGGTTGGGGCGGGTCGGTCCGGCCTTGCCCAACGCTGGCCCTTTCTGAGGCTGATCAGGCGGCCGTCGCTCTGCTGTCGACCCTCCCCTTGGAGGCGAAGTCTATCTGGTCTTTGTTGGACGACCTACTCCTGAAGGCCGTCTTGTGGTCTCTGGGTAGGTCGCTTTTTCAGTCCTGGATTGGCCCGTGGCTTACCCTGATTTCGGTCTCCCTTGCAGGAATGGCTGGTCGCGAGTTCACCCGCGATGTCGATGAGCTGATCTGTCGCGGAGCCGCTCGGAGCCGGGGCAGTACCTCCGGAAGGGGGCCTCGGCGGACCGTTGAGGAGGAGGTGTGCCGAGCCGAGCCTTCCGTGGGCAAGGTGGTGGCCGCGCCTCCCGCCTCTTCTTCTGGCGATCTCCTCCCCGGGGGGGTCGTAAGGGCCAGATCCGCCCCACCAGTCCCAGAGGCGGGGGGCAACGACGGGTCCGGTGCAGCTTCCCTTGCGCTTGGCATGCCCCCTCTTGTCCCCGAGGGTGGAAGTGGCACGAGGCGGAAACGCTCCCCTTCGGCGCCTGCCGAACCTCACGAGGGGAAGAGGAGGAGGGAAGGTGAGGCTCCCTCCAGTCCGGTGTGCTTCGTGCCCCCAGCGGTGTTCACCGGGGATCTTCCGGTGGCCCTGACAACCACCCCCGTCGTGGCGTCTCCGCCCCCAATATCGGGAATCGGTGCCCTACTGGCAGGCAGCTCGGCCTCCCTCGAGGTCACCCCGGGGAGTTCGGTGTTTGTCGACCGAGCCCTGGCTCAGCAGTTCGCCGAGGGTTCCGTTCTCCCCCGGGACCGCAGTCTCCTCGAGAGGATCCCTGCCGACAAGGTGTCAGACACCCTGGTCTGGATCCTTCAACAAGTTCGGCTATCCTACTGTCCTTTCCTTCGCTCTCTTCTTGGGCTCATGTCTTGTCTTCCAGGGTTCAACGCTCGCTGTTGAGTCACAGCGTCGAGCCGTCCATTTGAGGGAGCTGGAGGAGTCCTCTGCAAGGGCCCATGAGCGGGCCGGGGCGGCGGAGGTAGCTATGGTGGAGGCCCAGATGGAGTCTCAGCAACTCAAGCTCCGGGTGGCCGAGCTAGAGGGACGAGTGGGTGACCTCCAGGGAAAGTTGAAGGACGCTCGGCAGTCGGCCGAGGAAGCGACGGAGTCGTTCCGCCTGGAGAGGGAGGAGCTTCAGAGGGAACTGTCAGATCGGCGTCAGGTGGCGCGGTTTGCGGAGGAGTTGGAGAGGGGCGTCGTCGCGACTTTGGGGAAGAGGATCTTCGAGGTCCTCAGGGAAGCCTTCGGTACATACGAAGGCCTTATCGGCCCCCGGATCGTCGAAGTCGTCCAGTCTTCCTTCCGGGATTGCGCGGAACGCGTCCGGTAAGCTCCTCCACCTGTCGATCCCCCTCGCTCCGAGCAGAGCGAGGCACCCGAGGATGCGTCCTCTCGAGCCCGGGCCCCCTAGGTCATCCTTGTTTTTATCCTCAAATTTTTTAGCATCCGCTTCGCTTTAGCCCGGTCTACTTGAAATGGATCCCTGACCTCGCAATCTCCTTCGGCTTCGCTACCGGTTCCCGGCTTCGGAGCGAATAATTGCTGGTTGCATGGATATTCGCTTAGGCCAGCAACTTTGTGTTCTTGGTCGACAGGTTTTGCTCTGCCGATGTTACCCTAGTTTCCGTAGGTGACGAGTCTTGTCGTCCGCCGAGGGTGGATTATTTGTAGGGAGGTTTCCCCGCTTTGATTTCCTATAAATAAGACACACTTCTGTACATTGGTTAATTATTGGAAATGAAATGGACTTACTTGAACTTCCCGCGCATTTTGCTTTGTTGCTGCGACCTCGGCTTCTCTGCTGACGGTGGTCGCTCTCCTCCTTTCTCCGGGGGATTGTCCCTTGCCCCTCAATTGGACAGGTCGGTCGACGTCCTTGATGACAAAGGGGGGCTGCCCCCAGTTTTATGAGCAACGAAGTCGGTCCGCGGGGGTGTAGCTCCTCGGCTATGGTTCGGTCGGAGTCAATGCCAGCCGGGGGAATTGCCCCCTGAACTTACGAGCGAGGGAGTTGGTCGGCGAGGGCAAAGCTCCTCGGCTTAAGACCGGTCGGCGTCTGCGCTGGCTTGGGGAGTTGCCCCCAGACTTACGAGCGAAGGAGTCAGTCGGCGAGGGCGAAGCTCCTCGGCTTAGGACCGGTTGGCTTCTGCACTGGCTGGGGGAATTGCCCCCAGACTTACGAGCGAAGGAGTCGGTCGGTGAGGGCGAAGCTCCTCGGCTTAGGACCGGTTGGCTTCCGTGCTGGCTGGGGGAATTGCCCCCAGACTTACGAGCGATGGAGTTGGTCGGCGAGGGCAAAGCTCCTCGGCTTAGGACCGGTCGGCGTCTGTGCTGGCTGGGGGAATTGCCCCCAGACTTACGAGCGGTGGAGTCGGTCGGCGAGGGCGAAGCTCCTTGGCTTGGGACCGGTTTTGTCTGCCCCCCATCTGGTGAGGCGATGGTCTTCACTCTTATGTCCCTTAGTGAAATGTCGATTCCATCGAAGATAAAGAAAAGACAAAACGGAATGCATTTGTACTCTTAAGAGTCCCATTGGACTAGTACATTTGGAGGAAAAAAGGAAATAAAGCCAGACGGAGGGATGTAAACTTAGATAATCCCCTCCTGACTAGATTGCGATGGGGGGGAGGGGCCTCGCCTGCTTACTCTATGATGCGGAGGGGTCCTTGGACGGTGTTGACCTTCTTCCCCTTGTCCGGCTGTAGGGAGGTTCCTTCTCCGTGGGCCAGTTCGTCGGCTAAGTTCCTCGCGTGCCCTCGGCTCATCAACTTCTCAATGTCCTTCTTTAGGTGCCAGCAGTCTTCAGTGTCGTGGCCATTGTCCTTGTGGTACTTGCAGTACTTCTCCCCATTCTTCCCTCCTCTTTTTGCCTTCGGTGGGGGGCGATCGGCGTGCTCTTCCTTCTGTACTTGAGCGAGGTCGGCGTCTGGGGTGGCGTCCCTCATACCCTCTCCCCGCTGCCTGTTTCTCGGCCTCTTCTCGGTCCGGTACCCTTCGGGGATGCGGCGTTCGCCATCGCCGCGTTTGGTCCCTCGTCTGGTCTTCACTGCCTCAATGGCCAGGGTCTCCTCGGTCAGCATGAAGCGCTTGGCCCTTGCCATGATCCCCGGGAGGTCCTTTGGGGGATCGTTATGCAGAGACTTCTTCAGGCCTCTATGGCGCAGCCCTTTCTTTAAGGCCGTTTGGACAACCAGGTCGAGAGGGCTGTTTACGTTCAGCCGCTCCGCGTTGAAGCGGTGCATAAACTGTCGGAGCGGCTCGGTCGGGCCCTGCACTATGTTAAACAAATGTTCGGCATCAGGCATTACCTGTCGCCCAGCCATGAACTGTTTGCAGAACAGCTGGGAGAGTTCCTCGAAGCTGTCGATGGAGCGGCTGGGTAAGCTGCGATACCAAGTTCTCGCCGCTCCCCTGAGAGTCGAATAGAAGCCCCTGTAGAGCAGGTCATCGTCGGCTCCTTAGAAGGACATGTCCCCCTCGTAGTCCGTCACGTGGTTCCCTGGATCTCCTATCCCGTCGTACTTCCCCAGCACCAGGATCTTGAATCGAGAGGGGACCCGTGCTTCGGTTATTCTCCGCGACAGGGGGCACCGGTCTCTGTGGATGCCTCCGGGGACCCGGCACCCGCCTATCTCAGGTTCGTTCGGTTGGGGAGGCGACACAGGCGCTGGCTGGGCCGACTCCATGACCTTTGCCACACTGGGGGCGGGGCTGATCCGGCGTTCCCGACTCCTCCGGCGGGATCTCCCACTCCGCCGTGATCGGGCCCTCGAGTGGTGCCGGTCACTCCTTCTGCAGTGGGGTGATCGTGACCGACGAGATGATGCAGTCACCGATTCGTCCTCCGTGTGTTCAGTGCCCCTTCTGCTCCTTTTGCGACGAGAGGAAGAGGCGCGCGACCTCGCCTGGTGGAAGCCGGGCAGTGTGAACCGACGCTCTGAGTTCGGTCCTCGGTTTCCACGGTCATCGACCACAACGGACCATAGGAGCGGGGGGCCTCCTTCCTAACGGTGCCCGTCGCCCAATGCATCTCCGTTGGCTGGCGTGGTGCCGATGAGCTATTGTACCGTCGCGACCAACGTCTGGATGTTCGCGTTGGTCTCTTGGGCTAGGGCGTGGAGCTGCCCCTACGTGGCCAGCTCAGACCCGTCAGTCTCCTCGGCTGGGGGGCGGCGTGATTGCCGATGGGTGCGCCATTCCCTTCCTCTGGGATGGGGGGCATGCGTTTCCTCCCGTTGCAGGCGCGTGCCATTGCAAGTGCGGTTTGTTTCTTTGTGGGATAGTACGTTCCCACAGACGGCGCCAGATGTTTCAGAGTGTTTTCTCACTACAAGGGCGTTGACCGTGGACTACCCGGTCAACGTGGTCAAGGGGCCGACTTGGGTCCCTCGGGTGCGTCAAGTCTGGGCAGACACGACGTGAATCGGAGTTGCAGATGACGTGGAGCGCGTCGGCTGGGCCAGGTCTGGGTCCTCGGCCACGAAAAGGGGGGTGAGGGGAAGCCTCGACCCGATGAGAGACGCTCGGCCTCGGATAGTCGGATGCCGAGGAGTAGCCTCGGCGCCTTGCGAGCAGAGGGGAAGCCTCAGCTCAGTTGGACGTGCTCGGCCTCGACCGATTGGACGACGAGGGGTAGCCTCGGTCGTCTTGCTGGATGTGCGGCCGGCGTGGGGCGGAGGGGAAGCCTCGGCCCGTGGATCTGACGTCCTCCTGCGCAGACGAGAGCACTCGTCAGGGGGGCCGGACCTTGGTTCCGACCAAATCCCCTCCGATGCCTAAGTCAGACGGTGATCTGAAAGAGGAGGCCCGGCGGAGACGGTTCGACTCGAGAGGAGATCCGAACGACGTCTACCGGCGCGAGCGAGGGATGAAGGAGATGAAATGGGGGAACTAGGTCGTTGATGGAGTACCTTAGGTTTTAGTTACCTGAGATGCCGTCCCTTCTTCAGTCGTCCTTCTAGCCCTTTTCTAGACCTTCCGTCGTGATTGCCCTCGACTCACGTCCCTCGTCCTCCCCCGATCGTGCCCCCTCAATCCGCCTCCTTATCGTCGTTCCCTGCGCCATGCCAACACCTCCCCATTACCGCCATTAAGTGGTCGTGGGCCCGGGGGAGCGGTTATCGCTGGAGTGGGCGAGGGACTTGCACGTTTTCGGGGCCGGGTAGGATCGCCGTATGGGGGTCCTCGAAGGGGCCTTGTCGGGCGGGACTGATCTCGCAGACGGGCTTCTGATCGGTAGTTGGGTTTCTGGCCACATGTTATTTCGGGCTTCGTTTGGTGGGCTGTGCCTTTGGTCCTATGCTGTTGGGCTTCCGTAAAATAGACGCATCAGCATGGTATAAAGCTAGATCATGAAGTACGAAGCATCTTAAAGCATGATGTAAGGAACATATCATGAAGTACAAAAAATAACATGATAATAATTGTGTCCATTTGCACATGATGTTAATTGTAGCCACATGTCAATATGTTAATTGTAGCAAATGCCATGTTTATTAGACTAAGTCCATTATGATATTTAAGTATGTAATGTTAATTATGTACTTTAAATGTACCTTTTGAAACAGATAAATGTATATGTATATATTTTGCGACTCTGTGATTTTTCTTTATTTTGAAGCATGTACATTATTTCTTTTAACTATCATCTATATTGTCCCAGCATACGCAATGGACTGTAAGATTTATATTATCATATTCCTTTTACGATGGGTAGTATTTAGAGTCAATGGGTTAAATACTTGGTCAAAATACTAACGTGGACTTATCACTTTCTATTCTCTAGTTTTTCCTGGGAACATTTTGTATTTCCCAAGTATTTTGAAGAATGGGGCATGAAATGGTTTTTTTGGTGGCACTTCCAGGTAATTTTACACTGTGATATATGTAAGAATGGTACGGATGATACTCCGATATTATTTTATTTTGTATTACTTTCAAATAATATTTTTGTATACTATTTGTTTACATAGTACATTTTGTTTTCTTGAACTGATATTTTCATTCTATCACTTCCTTTCATTTTGAAATTTCGGGGACGAAATTTGTTTTAAGGTGGTAGGATGTAACTCCCTGTTTTCACATATATGGGTATTGTACTATGTACTTTGATTGTATTTGATACGCGTTTATTTTTCATGTATTTTGGGGATTTTCTATAATTTTAAAACCGTTATAATAATATTTTTTATAAACATAATATGTATTTTCCTTATATACTACATGATATGCTATGTGTATACCACATGGTATTACGTGTAATTACTTGTATTAATATTTTTAAAAATTAAAATTAATATTTGTCTAAAAAATAAAATTCTAATTTTTCCTCTATTGCCACCTCACCATCCATGTGTCATCCTCTTACTTTATCCCACATACCACTCTCCATTTGTCATTGTTACCATGGTTAGTTAGCTAGGCTTAAGACACCTAACCTCGCACTTGCCATCCCCCTGTTAATTACCATGGTGATTATGGAAGAGGGAAAAAACAATAGGAAAATAAAGGAAAAAGAGAAAAAGGGAAGAAAGAAGAAAATAATCATCTCCCTCTCTCTCCCTCTCCATCTCCCTCTCTTGCCTAAGGCCAAACCCCCCCCCCCCCCCCCTTCCTCCTCCTTGGGGCCAAACCACCACCACCACCATCACCACCCCTCGCTCCTCCTCCCCTTGGCCAAATCACCACCACTACCATGCACTTGTTGTTGTAGGAAGAATCACACGGAGAAGGAGGCTAAGATTGGAATAGAAGAAGCTTCATTTGAGGCAGGAATTCACAACTTAATGAATTAAAAATATTACTCTTAAACTTGTTGTATACATGCCCTAATTCTTAGCAACAAGATGATTAGTTGTAACAAAAGTGATGTTAACTAGAGTATGTATGTAAAGTATACTAAAACATGATGTTAATTTACATGTGGTTTCAAATGCTAAAAATTGTACTTGATTATTTCTTTAAAGATTTATGTAAGTTTACTATGTGTCATTAATCCATGATTGAATGTTTAACATGAAAAATAATATTTAACATGAAAATAGTGTTTAGCATGGAAGCATTGTTTTGCATGAAACAAAAAATGATTAGCATATTAACTTGTCCTATTAATAATTATGGTGAACATAATGTTATGATACATGCCAAGATATTCTACATGCTCATGATGTTAATTATAGACATATGCACAAGATGATAATGTAGCCATATGCCATGATGATAATTATAGCCATATGCACATGATGTTAATTATAGCCACATGTCAGTATGTTAAGTGTAGCAAATGCCATGTTCATTAGACTAAGTACATTATGTTATTTAAGTATGTAATGTTAATTATGTTATGTAAAGAATGCCATGTTCATTATGTCAAATTCCATGCTTCCATGTTTTGTATGTTCATGCCATAATTAGTATGCCTCATGCTTACACCATGCTTTAGGGTGTTTAGTACCTCATAATATGTTCCCTACATCAGGCTTTAAGAATCTTCGTACTTCATGATCTAGCTTTATACCATGCTATGTTCTGCCATGCCATGTTTAGTATTTTCATGACATGCTATATTATGTCATGCCATATATATATACATTTATCTGTTTCAAATGGTACATTTAAAGTTACACAGAAGGCACATGAGAAATCTGAAAGCAATACAAAATACATTAGAATGTCGCGTTCTCAAAATAAATGTTTACACCACACAATTACAACTCACACCCACAAATAAAAAAAGGAGGAAGACCAGCCATGTGTAACCTCCAGGGAAAAAGCTGCTTTGGGGGTCTATGGTTCTAACCTGGGAAAATGGGGGTGGACACGTCAACGCATGCCCAGTAGGAAAACACAACTCTAGGAGTAGGAATACTATCTTTCAACATTTAGGTTATGAAAATTAAAGGCAAGCTACACAAATTAATAGCTATGAACATGATGGAAAACATAAGACAATGAAGTTCGAAACGAAAATTCAATATTCTTAGGCATGGAGGTAATTGAACTACTGCAATAAAAGAAAGTAAATGAAGCCGAAATGGAACATATGATGAACTCAAGCATCAAAGTAACTAAGCTACTACAATTAAATAGAGGGGTTATCAAGCAGCAATTGCATAGTTATTCTTATTATAGTTAAATTAACGCTTTGGAATCCTGGGTAAGATGTAATATATAAGGCTTTGGACCTCATTCAGGGTGGGTGGAAAAATGGTACCCTGCTGCTGGGAGCACCGATCAATTTTAACAGGGCCTTTCGTAACTCCCCCTTTTAGGGAGTGAGAATATCATATGATACACATCATATACCTCATGGTACATCATGAGTACACCCATGGGCGGCTCCAACTCTGTCCAACTCCCCCTGCCAGCTGCCGAGAGTGCGAGTGAGATACAAATCAATTCTGGTCCAGTTCCTTATGGGCACACTCTACCCGGGTTTCCCAAAACCCTGTTTCTGGAATAACTTACATACCTCGGGTATATCAAAATATCCAGGTTATTATGATACTCTTGTGTCCTCACTCAAATTGAATTGATCATGTGCATCATCTCATTATTCTTGCGGTCACAACCACCGCTAGCATCAATTCATATGCCATCATAATCATGTTATTGTCAACTTTCCATAGCCATCATTTAATCACAGCTATTACATAAAATATGGCATAAAAATCTTATAATGGAATAAAACACCGACAACATTACTTCATCATTGCTTTGAATAGAACATCATAAGCATAACATCATTTCATGCAGGATAACAAAGATTAACATATAAATCTAGCATCCTCAACATGGTAATATGATGAGTCCTATATGCATAAAGAAATATCAGTGCACTACCACTTGCACCATGTTTGTCATAATGTTAGAAATAATATTCATAATATCCCCATGAATTCCCTACATGACATCTCATATCTGTGATGCTTAATCACAATTAAATGGCACACATCATGAAGCTAGGACATGAAGCATGGTATAAACATAGCATGTCATAAACATAGTGTGGCATGAAGCTAGAACATGAAGCATTTCATAAACATAGTGTGGCATGAAGCTAGAACATGAAGCATTTCATAAACATAGTATGTCATGAAGCTAGATCATGAAGCATGGCATAAACATAGTGTGGCATGAAGCTAGAACATGAAGCATGGTGTAAATATAGTATGGCATAACATAGCATGGTATGAAGCTAGAACATGAAGCATGGTGAAACATGATGATCGCTCCTTATTTTACACCATTTTCTGCATGTTTTCATGTCATTTCGATCGCCCATATTGCGTTTTCCACGATTATTCGATGATATCGCGTTGCTTTTCACTATTTCTTGTTTTTGTCGTATTTCAGGTGATATGGAGCGATCTGGAGCAAAAATGAGATCAAGGGACTTGCGCTCATACCAGAGCATTGTCCACGGCTTATTTGAGGAGTTAGCAGCGCTAGAGGATGAGCGAAAGAGGAAGAAATTTGATAGAATCGACGAGGAGGCGAGGAGGAGAAGAAAAGAGCCCAGATATAGCCTACTCGGTCGAACAGAGACTCTACTCGGCCGAGTCAGAAGCGGCATTCGGCCGAGTGAAACGGATCCGCAGCGAATTTTCGAAGTTTCCTCAGTCGAGCAAGAGAGCCTACTCGGCCGAGTGATAAAGCTCACTCGCCCAAGTAGAACAGGGTTTTTCTTCCGAGAAGCGGCCAAGATATTGGAATTTCTGAGAAGCCTACTCGGCCGAGTACGATTGCTTACTCGGTCGAGTAAAGAAGCCTACTCGCCCGAGTCAGTCAGAGAGACAGACCCACGAAGACCCCAGATTCTCTGTTTCATTATTGGGTCTGTCATTCGGCCGAGTGACATTGCTACTCGGTCGAGTGACGCATTCCGACTGCTGCGAGGATTGCGAATTCTGGGCTGCGCAGGGGCAGTTTTGGCACGATTTTTTGGACGATTTTAGCTTGTATTTAAACCTAGTTTTTCCCTAGTTTTGGGAGACTTCTATTATTTTTTTGACGGCTATTCTTTTGTGAAATCTCAGCTGGAGATCATAGGCGACAATTTTGGTTTGTTCTTTCTTGCTAAAAATCTTTCTTTTATGAATTGTCTCTTCTTTGCAATGAATTGTGCCATGATCAATTGCTATTTTTCTGAGATTTCCATGAGGATTTGTGAGTAGTTTATTCGTTCTAGGGCATGTGGATGAACCCTATGAATCCGATCTTTTGAATTGTGATGAACGAATAGATTTGTTGCTAAAATTGATAATGGTTAGCTTTTGATTGATTTATTACGAGTAGCTAGAAATTTACATCAATTGGGATTTGCAAGAGATTGGATCTTAATTGATGGGAAGGCCTAGATATTCGACTTAGGTTTTTAATCGAAATTCTTTAGATTTGGTTTGCAAGAGATTGGACCAAATCTAGGATTTTTTATAAATCTATACTAATATTCTTTTGCAAGAGATTGGACAAATACGAACTATCATAACCTAGATCGTAGCTTGAGTTTGCACGAGAGTGGGCTCGAGTTGCGATTGGACGATGATGTCGATCCTCATGCTAGTGTCTTAGGTTAGGGTTTGCACGAGAATGGGCCCTAATCTAGGTTACTATAGACAGGCAATAGCGCGAGAGCGTGAGCTTGGTTTTACATTAAGTTGCGACTAGTTCACCTATATTCAAGTTTAGCAACATTGAAATTCATGATTCACAAGGATGAGAAAAGGTCCGTAGTGGGGATTTCCTATCCCTAGATGCTTCTATTATATTGATATCTATTTGCTACTTGAACGATTGTGACATTACCATCCAAATTATTCCTATTCTCTTGATAGCTAGGTAATCAAAGTAGGATATTGTCAATTGTCCTCCCTGTGTTCGATACCCGCTCACCACTACGCCATGCACTTGCGGTAAAACTACAGTCGTTTTTTGGGTGTATATCCAGGGCCGATCAAGTTTTTGGCGCCGTTGCCGGGGAGGCAACGGTATTTTATTTTCTTTACTTAGTTATTTCTTTTTCTTTTTATTACTTTTATCTTTTTATTCCTCTATTGTGCTAACGATTCCATCGAGACTCTATTTTTCTGTGCATGTACACGAGATCAAAGGCGCATCAAGAAGATATATTATTTGATCCGGAGATCGAGCGTACGGCAAGAAGGCTTAGAGCCAAGATGAGGCTATATATAGAGGAAGTTCATATGAACTGGCAGGAGACACCAGAGGAGTTAGCGGCACACATGGCTAGGCTTGTTTCTATTAGAAATAGGCTATGGCCTAAGACTACTTCTACTACCCGTCTATTGTGATGCCGGAGTTGGCGGTGGATAAGAACTTCAAGCTCAAGACGGGACTCGTGGTTTTGATGCAACACGACCCATTTCGTGGGAACTCCCACGAGAATCCACACTACCACCTACAGTTGTTCTTGTCCAAGTACGCTACTTTTCAGATGCCCCGTGTACCGGCCGATGCTCTCCGACTGCGCCTCTTCCCATTCACCCTTTGGGACAAAGCATTATATTGGTTAAGGACGCAAGCAGAGGGGATCTTTATTACATGGGATGAGTTGACGAGCGCATTTGTCAATAAATTCTATCCACCATCCAAGACCGTCAAGATAAGGAGTGCGCTCATATCCTTCAAGCAAGGACCGCAGGAAACCCTATTTGAGGCATGTGAGCGCTTTAAAGATCTCTAACACCAATGCCCCCACCAGAGCATTGAAGCATGGGAGCTTGTACATAGCTTTTACAATGGATTGCAACCGGGAACCAAGCAAATCATCGATGCAACCGCTAATGGATCCATTCTAAGACATCGGATGATGATACGGCCCTACTTGAGGAGATGGCCTCTAATAACCAACAATGGGGCGACGAGAGAGGACATTCTACGTCTTCCTTGAAGCCAACAAGTATTTATGAGGCGAAGGACGTAGCGGAGCTTTCTACAAAGTTTGATTCTCTCCACAAGGTCGTGGAGAAATTGGAGAAGTTGATAAGTGATCTGCATGGAACCCGCACCACATCTACTCCGGGAGGAAGTACGGGCGATTAGCAAGACCAAGCCCATGTCATGTATGTTGGAGGAGAGCACGGAGAAGGAGCTATAAAGTAAGTCCAATACGTTGTAGGAAACACCGGTTATTGGGCAAACCCGGTCACGAGAAACCATTCGGGCTTTTCATATGCAAATAATGATGGAGCTTTAAACCCACCGCCGCAACAACCTCAAGCTCGGCCTCCACAATAACCGCAATATCCACCGAGAGGGCCTCAACAACAAAATTTCCAACCGAGGCAACAAGCGGGACCATATAGACCATCGGAGTATAATCAAGGGTGGAGAGCACCTAATGCACCACAAGCACCACGAGGTCCGACCATGAAGCGAGAGTTGAAGAATTCATGGCGGAGCAAAAGAAAGTGAATGCTAGATTGACCGCTCAACAAGACTCTCTCAATACCGTCGTGGCATAATTATCGGAGCAACTAGCATTGCTCAACAAAAATACTCAACAATTGCCGGCTCAACCGGAGCCAAACCCACGGGGAAATACCGGCCACATTAATGCGGTGGTGGCGGTAACTACTAGAGGTGGGAAGGTTACCACTCCCGCCATGATTCAAACCAAGGAACCGGGGGAAGAGATTTTAGATGACAAGGAGCCGGCTATTGGGGAGGAGTGCCCGAAGAGCCAAAAGACAGTGAAAATTCTGAAATTATGAAGCCACGTGTGGAGCGCAACTATATGCCACCGGTGCCCTTCCCACAAAGGTTGGCAAGAGCAAAGATTGAGAAGCGGTTCGCCAAGTTCCTTGAGTACTTGCGGAGAGTGAGCTTAAATATCCCTTTCTTGGATGCCATTGTAGAGATCTCGTCATTCGCCAAATTCCTAAAAGAATTGATTTCAGAAAAGAAGCGAAAGGAGAAGATAATGCTGGCCGAGCAAGGTACATGGTTCACCCGGACGGAGAAGGAGCCTACAAAGTTTAAAGATACAGGAAGCTTCCGCATCCCTTGCATGCTTGGCTGAGTCCCGCTACAAAAAGCATTAGTAGATTTGGGAGCAAGCGTGAGCCTAATGCCCCTAACTATGTTTAAGAAATTGAATACGGGGACCGACTTGAAGCCGACGGATATGAGAATACAACTTGCGGACTGTCGGGTCACTAGGCCCATGGGGATCGCAGAGAACATACCGCTCCAAGTACCGGGAGAAATTTGCTTGCCGTGTGACTTCGTGGTTATGGATATCAAGGAGGAAGGCGATACTTCACTAATACCTGGATGCCCCTTCTTGGCCACCGCCGGCGTGATAGTTGACGTGAGAGAGGGCACCTTATCTTTGAATGTCGGAAACATAGAGGTGGAGCTTCACATTCCTAAGGCCATGAAGCACATGCCTTGGCAAGAGGACGTCGATTACGTGGACCTCATCGATGAGGTCATTGATGATGCTATGCCGCATGCTATCGACGCCTTTCACGATGACGGCCTCGAAGAAGGCCAATCTTCTAGAGATGGAGAAAAGTTGGAGGACCCGCCGGATCATTCTACGGTTGATGACAAAGATGACGCTGATGTCGTAAGAATTAGGGAGCTATGCAAGCTCTCCACGGGAAAGAATTTGAAGAAAGCTCCGCCGGACAAGAAAGTTTCATCACCGGCAAAGAAAAAGAACGCTAAAAGCTCAAGCTTGGGGGACTCGTCCCCCCACTATCACCCATGATGAGGGGGAGCTGAGGAATGCCAACGAACAACACCAATTGAATCCAACTGGGCTTCCCAGCAAATTTGACGCGCGCATCTCACATGCGCTGAATATCGAGCACTAAATGAATATCTTAATGGGTCGAGCTCAAGACCTTAAACGAGCACTTATCGGGAGGCAACCCGACGGTTTTATCTTATTTTTAGTTGGATTTTTCATTTTAGTTTTTGTTTTAGATCTTTCTTAGTGTTTAGAGTCAAAAATCGATCAAAAATCTTGACAACGGGCTCTATTTTTCATGACAGGAGATGGAGAACGAGAAACAATTTGAATGGAGGATTACCATGGCAAAGGGGAGCGCTTCAGGAATATGCTCAGGCCTCAGGAGAAGGAATGAACTGACGGGGAGATGAAAAACAGAAAATAGAGCAAAAACAGAGAGTCGAAGCTGAAATTTGTAGGCCACTCGGCCGAGTGACTTAGTCATTCGACCGAGAATTGACCCTACTCAGCCGAGTAGGGTACAGATCAGGGAAGTTCCTAAAAACTACTCTCTGTAATTTACTGTAATTATATGCCACTCGGCCGAGTACTGTTGCCATTCGATCGAGTGAATCTGATACTCCCCATGCATTATAAGCTCTGAGTTGCCTTGCTACTCGGTCGAATGACCCTTGTCTACTCGGCCGAGTCATAAGACATACTTGCCCGAGTCGTAATTTCTGTGGGACTATTTCGAAAATTTTTAAAACCGTGTCATTTGGCTGAGTGTACACATCACTCGGCCGAGTGACCCATCCTTCATATATTCAGCAGCCGCGGCTCGAATTCCAAAAACGCAAAAATTTCCCAATTTCAAACCCGAGCCACTTCGTCTTCCCCTCTCATCGCCCGAACCCAACCCCCTTCGCCCGAGCACGCAGGCCCACCGGCCGAGTGGTCGCCACCCCCCATCACCGACACTTCTCCGCCGCCAACTCCGATCGTCGGCGCTCCCTCCCACGCCGCCGTTTCTCCTCCATTGCGCCCCCATTTCGCCTATTTTCCTCCATTTCTCCTATCCGTAGGCATGTTAAGCCCCGAATCGAAATTAATTCGTATATATATCTATTATTCTCTATCTTCCCTAATATATATTGATATTCATTACTGATTTGTTTATTTGTTTTTCAGGCTAGCTTGGGGGAGCTTGGTGGAGATTTAGGACGCCTTGGAGCTTCTCGAAGGAGGCGATTCTTCGCACGCTCACATTGCTTGCTCTTGCATCGTGCTTATGTATACTCGTTCCATATTTTCAGCACTTCGCATTTTTATTGGGTAGGCACTCTCTCCGGCTCACATGCCACCTCGTACTAGGTCCCGCACGAGGGCATCCGCCTTGAAACGAAAGAGGACCAGTGAGCCTGGCTCCTCTTCTGCTAGAGCAGACTCCCCTCCACCTAGTCCGCCACCACCCACACTTCCGCCTCCTACCGCTCCTATACCACCACCACCGACACAGCCCGCCCCTGCGTTTGACACACTTGGGATTACGTTTAGAGATGACGCGCAGCGCGCCAGATTTGAGCGTATCTCCCATCGCTCGATCGTACCCACTAGGTTCGTGCACATAGCCGACTTTGAGCACCTAAGGGTACTAGAGGGGCTACTCCAGTTGTATGACAATGTGGGGTGGCGTGACTTTCTGTTCGTGTCGGTGGACAATTACATCCATCTGACACTAGAGGTCCTTAGTTCTATTGCCAGGACCCCTGGGGGATGCTCCTTTCGCCTGATGGATTAAGAGTATGAGGTCACTCTTGACATGCTCCGAGCATTCTTCCAGTGGCCACCTGTCTCGGACCCAGACCGAGCCTACAGCCCCACGCACATCCCACCGTCATCATTCGACACGCATGCTTTTTGGACACGTATCACGGGATCTCCCCACGCCTTTAACCCTAGTCGGGCCAAGGCCTCTGCTATCCTCCACACATGCCTCCGCATTGCACATCGCCTTATGGTGACCACTTTCTTAGCGAGGTATGAGCTGGGGACGTTGTCGATGCCAGAGCTCTACATGCTCTACGCGATGACATGATCGCATGCCTTCGAGCGAGGAGGAGACATTTTGGTCTCCACTATTGAGATTGACATAGCCAGTTGGTACTTGGACCGCATCGTTATTTCTGTTGGCGCTAGGATGCCTACCTGTTGCAGCGGTCTGATTACCCTACTGGCTCCCTTATGCGGAGTTGACCTCCCTACTGGCTTGCTTAGACCCCCGGGCCCCACTTCTCTTTCCATAGATGTTATGGCCTAGATGAGGATGCTTCGTCCTCATGGTCAGCACCACTGGGTGTGGCTGCACGGTCCCTTTGGTGTCGATTACATGGTTCTTTCGAGCCCCGCTCGGACACATATTGGACCCACGGGTGGGGAGCGGATTCCAGTGATGGACGTCCTCATCCCTGCCGTGTACGTGCTAGAGCCTGAGGGTGCTCAGCAGGAGCCCCTCCTTCCACCCCTGGACCCCGTGATGCCTCAGCCTGCGCCTGCTTCGTCTGCACCTCCCGACACTTCTGTCCACACTTTTGTCAGTGTCAGGAGTACCCTTGCTGAGTCCACCACCACCACTTCCACATCTGTGCCGTTATCCATCCACCCCATTTCTGCTGTGAGCCCCGAGTACCCCACCACCATTATTGAGAGCGGCGAGCCCTATTTTGCCTCTACAGTGGAGACCCATTCCTCTTTCTTGTTCTCGACCCCTGGGGAGTCATTTCCTTCGCACTTCATGACCTCCCTAGTCGTCGACCTTACTGTCTCCACTGCCGATGTCTTCTCTGAGAGTGTCGTGACGTCTGTCCTCATTTCTGTGTCACCGACCTCTCTGACCTCCTCACCCTCTGTCACCATTTCATCCTCTGCTGCTGCTCCTTCTTCCTCAACCATTCCTGTGTCTCAGCCTCCCACAGAGGCTGAGCGTCTTATTGTGAGCACAGCACCACCAGGTAGTCGCACCCATCCTTTACGGTAGCAGTGCGAGGCAGCCCCATTCCTCACCTGTTCGACCCTTGATCGCCCCGAAATGCAACCCAAGAACACAACCAAAAACTTGGTCGGCCCCGGATACACGTCCCGGAGAACGATTGTAGTTTTACCGCAAGCGCACGGCAAAGTGGCGAGCGGGTTATCGAACACAGGGAGGTGGTGTTGGTTCCAATCTATCCTAGGTTGGTTTGACTACGAATGTTTTATTGGTGGAGATGGCTATGGTATGATATAATGGAAATGGTGGTGGATGTCGATGTCGATGATAAAGAAATCGGTCAAATATTGATTCAAATACAATATAATAAAAGAGGGAATTTGCCTTTGGCGATCCTGTCACAATCGTCGGGCAAAGTATGGGGATATAAAATCAAATAAAGACGTAGAGGGCTAGGGAATTCCCACTACGGATCGTCATACATCATCGTAAATAGTGAATCTCAATATTACTAGACTTGTGTTGAGGTGAACTAGTCGTAACTGAATAGAGAACCAAGCTCACGCTCTCGCGCTATTGCCGGTCTATAGCAACCTAGATTAGGGCCCAATCTCTTGCAAACCCTAACCTAAGCCGCTAGCATGAAGATTGACATCATCGTCCAATCGCTCCTCGAGCCCACTCTCGTGCAAACTCGAGTTACGATCTAGGTTGTGATAGTTCGTATTCGTCCAATCTCTTGCAAACGAATATGGGTATAGATTTACAATTAAAAATCCTAGCTTTGGTCCAATCTCTTGCAAACCAAATCTAGAGAGACCCAATTGTAAACCTAAACGAATATCTAGGCCTTCCCATCGATTAGAATCCAATCTCTTACAAACCCCAATCGATGGAAATCCCTAGCTATCCGTAGTAAATCAATCACAGCCTAACCTCCTAGCAATTCTAGCAATTTGGGAATTCATTCATCACAAATCTGAAATTAGATCCATAGGGTTCATCCCCAAACCCTAGAACAACAAATCTACTCTAGCATAGCAATAAGGATATGAGAATCAATAGAATTGCTTGCATACAAAAAGATAGAAAAACAAAGATTCAAATAAAAAGAAGAAAATACTTAGCTTTAATGAAGATCTTCAATCCAAAATACAAGCTTTTAGATCCAAGAGGGGGCCTAGGGCATGGCCTAACCTCTAAAATAAATCCCTCCTAAATCATCTTGGGAACCCCTCTAATGGTGGCTACAAACCCCTTAAATACTCTCCCAAAACCCTAGCAAGAAACCCTAGAAAACCCCTCAAATTCGTGCCCAAAACAGCCCAAACCGCAACTTAAAATCTGGGCCCAGGCCGCACTCGGCCGAGTGGAAAATGTGACTCGGCCGAGTGGAAATTCCAGCACTGCAGCATCAACTTGCAGAAATTCCCCAGATTTCATCCGACCTCCGATTGGCGCGTTCTTGGCGGCGTTGGAACCGTCATGAAGTCTACTATCCATAAAAAATATGAGAAAAATACTTTGATTGCTGGAATGATAGCAGATTTCAAAAGAGTGGGAGGCTGTCTGAAAATCTGGGCGCTGCGTGTCCTCGGCATCACTCGGTCGAGTTGACTTCTCTACTCGGTCGAGTGGGCTTCTCTACTCGGCCGAGTGATAGACCCTGTAAAATTCCAGTAAGTCAGGGGTCTTGGGGGGCCTGTCTTCGGAGGTGACTCGGCCGAGTGGCTTTACTCACTCGGCCGAGGGGCATTCGGTAATCGGCCGAGTCGGAACCCTCAATCGCCTGACGGATTCCAGTAAGTCTGGGATTTTTGCCTACCGTCGTCGTGATGCCACTCGGGCGAGTGGTGTCTCCATGCTCGGCCGAGTGGGATGGCGATGCTCGGCCGAGTGCACACTGATACTCAATCTGCTGCGTTTCCGATCTGGCCGGCCGAGCGGGCTTCTTTGCTCGGCCGAGTGACTCCTTCACTCGGCCGAGTGGCATGCTGAAAATGCCCAATCTTCTCCGTTTCTCCTCCTCGTCGCTCCTACGGAGTTCCTTCTTCTTCCACCCGTCTCCCATCGCCGAATAGCCCTGAAAAGAGCCTTGGGTGACGCTCCGGAGTGGGTGCAAGTCCCTTAAGCTCCTTTTTGCTCCTGATCGCTCCATATTTCCTGAAATCCGACAAAAACAAGAAATAGTGAAAAGTAACGCAATATCGTCGAATACTCGTGAAAAACGTGATATGGGTGATCGAAATGGCATGCAAATATGCAGAAAAAAGGTGTAAAATATGGACCGATCAAAATCCCCCAAGCTTACCCCTTACTCGTCCTCGAGGAAGATAAGTAAAAAGACGAACTCGGGAGATGAAAAATAAGGGAAATGAAATAAAAGAATACGAAGTGGAAGGGGTCGCTAGATTATACTCTCAGATCTCAAGCCATAAGCTACACATCACGATGACTTGGAAAATACAAATCACATGCTATAAGGATTTCATATCTTTCATAAACATGGTACTTGCAAGATTTTAAGAACAATAAGAGGGACTCTCTAAATTCATACAATCAATTCATATCCACATCACGCATTTCATAGAATTTAATATACAAATGTTGGCGATGCACTTTTCAATCAAAAGTTATAAATGAAGCATATAAGATACACACCAAGCATGCAATAGAGAATAGAATAAAAGTCATGGCATTCACATATTTATTTCAAATCATGAAAAATCTCCATATCTAATATATTTTGCAAAGTCTAAGCATTATCGAATATTCCCATTCATGCACATCTCCACTCTAATGTCATACTCACTCATATGGTCAAATGAATTCACCCCCCCAAGCTTAGCTTGAGGCGTCGCATCCAAAGGAATATAATAGTGGAAAATGGGATTTTTGCCTTGGTTTTTCCAAGTATTTTGTGGCTCCAATAATGAGATGGAGAAGTATATTTTTTTTCTTTTGGACTTTGTTTCTCATTTTTCTTTTTGGATTTTTGTAGGAGCTATATGATTTGTATTTTTTTTTGGATTTTGGCTCCTTTTTGGCTTTTTGGACTTTTTGGAGCTAACTTTTTCTTTTGTGGGGATTGTTGGGAAATAGATGCGATATAAGTAGCTTTAGGAGGTGAACTCAAGTGACATGTAGAGAATAAAAAGATATATGTGGAGAAAGAAACAATGTAGCACTCGTTTCACTCTAAGATGTGCACGAACGGTTCAATAAAATAATACTTCAACTAAAACTCATATGTAAGCATGGATATTCTCAATCATCTCAATAAAAAGCGAAGTCAAGCGGTAAAGAGTACTTTCATATCAAGCATGCAACAGAAGGTGAATAAGACAATAAAACTGATGTTTCAGATATACTAATGATGCGTGAATCTTGGTGCATTTCCAACAAAAGCATACTAAACACTAATCCATGCATTCAGTTTCAATTAATATCATGCATTCATGTAG
Source organism: Scilla litardierei (assembly GCA_030789695.1). Lineage (NCBI taxonomy): Eukaryota > Viridiplantae > Streptophyta > Magnoliopsida > Asparagales > Asparagaceae > Scilla > Scilla litardierei. The sequence goes on along the minus strand of CM061137.1, from coordinate 49,930,374 downwards.
AGGAATCATCAAAAGAAATAGATTTGCAAGAACATGTGAATAGCAAGACTATGGAATACTCTAAGTAGCATGGCAAGGAATAATAAGCATCGTGATGGTTGCTAAAGCAATAAGGGATATCATCATACGAAATTCATCTAGCGGAAGAAGAAAAAAGGAAAATAAAGAAATAAGAAAAAAAATAAAAGAGAGGAAAGAAAAGAAAAGAAAATCAGGCACACAATATGATGCATGAACACACATAAAAGGAAAATAAGATGGAAAAATAAAAAAGATGATGCAAAAATTTGAAAAATTCTAAAAACCCTAAAATAAAGTAAAAATGCAACTGATGCATCTAAATGGCATGGAAATGCACTCCCCCAAGCTTAAACTTCACATTGTCCTCAATGTGATCATAATGAAAGAATATGAGGAACAACGATAATAATAAGGGGGGGTGAATGAAAAATGATGAAATGAATGATATGAAATCCTAATGCAACTACATGCACATACAATGATGCATGAGAGCGCCTTCCCCCAAGCTTATACCAAACAATCCTATTCAAATGACTTGATCAAAAATGTCATGGCTTTGCAAAGCGTGATCAAGTCAAACGAATAAGAAAGTAAGGTTTCACTTGAAAGAAATGCTCGAATGTGGTGAGCAAAAGGATGTGACACATCAAAATATGGAGATGGCAATTAATATATATAATGGGTTTGGGGTGTAAAAAAAATTTTGTTGCCGTCTTAAGAGGTGATATTTATTCAATCAAATCTATACGGTTCTCTCGCTGTCGAGAGGATTCGAATTTATTGAAAGCATAAAAATTTCTACACTACTTGATTGATATCACCTATAGCAAAAGGCGGATCCAGTATCTTTGCCGGTGTAGGCAACTGCTCTAACTGCTCCTTCCGTGGCTCTGCCAGGCGCACATGTCCACGGACTCCATCAGATTCCAGCAATGCGGCTCCCAGCATCTCTCTAAGGACTCCACCTGTACCCTGCAAGAGATAAGCCGCATCAATCTGATGTGGATAATTCTTCCCCAAAATAAATGTATTCCAAAGAGGGTCATCAACATAAGTATTTAAAATTAAAAACGGTTGACAACACTTCCCTGGAAATAAATCTCTACTCTCGTGTACCACATCGATCAACTCCACATTGTTCGCCTCAGGTTGTTCAGGTGGCTCGGGCATATCAGCGTAGGTCTCATCAGGCAGCTCCTCATCATCGTCAGACTTATCCCATCGCACCTCCTGATCATAATTAATAGCATCCATGGGTGCTAACTCCTCGCTCTCCTCCTCGTATACGTCCCATCGTACCTCTTGATCGTATGTACATGAATCCTGCAAAAGGTGCAATGAGTCGTCAAAATCTGAACCATAGCAAGCATCATATACGGGAGGGGAATCAAATGTAAAGGGCGAGGGAGTAAAGAGATCCCCCTGAAGGGGAGCCATAAGCTCTGTGGGATTGTCCTCGGCGTCAGTGGAAGGGTGGTCCTCTGAGGGATGCTCAGCCTCTGTAGAAAATAGAGGCGGCTGCGGTAGCTCGAAAGGAGGATGATAATGCTCGGGATCCTCATGAATGAATGTGTCCACGTCCCAATGCACGGCCTCCCCGGTGACAAGCTCTGGCTCCGCGTGTAAGGCCTCCTCAACAGTAAGCTCTGGCTCATGTGGGTGACAAGGGGGAGCGACGACGGCACAAGCTGACTCTCCCCCAAGCTGAACGTGGACATCCTCCTCAGGCTCCTCAGGTATAGAAGGCAATGTAAACGCCATCATCTCCTTTTCATGCCTCCTTCTTTGTTTCTTTCCTGGAGCTCGAGTCACCCGATTGCATGGCTTGGCCTCCTCAATAGTAGGTGCAGGTGGCTCAATGGGCTCATGTATCTTGACCGTGGTATAAAAGTGGGTCTTGTGCCCCTCAATTAGAGCGTAGACTCCATCATCAATTGTGCCTGTGGAAGAGATACAATGAGTAATAAAGTTTTGAAATTCAAGCTCAAAAGGATCACCTGCCGTTATTGTCAATGGACCGGAAATTCGAACTATGTCGACAATGTTTCTCAATAGGTCCGTGTACGTGTCCTCCTTTGGCAACTCAGATGTCTCTATTTGTGGAGTGTTGATGGTATAAAGGTGGATATGATCATCTTCAAGTGAAGCATACACTCCATCTATGATGGTACCTGCACTAGAGACATTAGCCATAACAAAATCGATGAATACTTGGTCGTATGGTTTACTTACCGTAACGGTTAGTGAACCGGTAGATCGAGCATCATCTATCATTTGCTCCAAGGCTGCTGCCAACTGTAGATCACTGAACTTCCCCACTTGCATACTCTTCAAAAACTCACGTGAGGGTCCCTTTAGCCTTCTAGTGAAGATATCAAATAGCGTGGAGTCATTCCACTCATGGTCTGACTCCGTCTGGAACATTTCTAACATTCCTTCAAACCTAGACAAGGCTTCCCCAAAGGATTCTCCATCAGCCTGATAGAATGCAGCGAGATATATGTTGGATTGTATAGAGCCCGCTCGCATTTTCTTTGGAAGCCCCATCGCTGCAACAACTGTACCTGATCAATCAAAGTAAACAACCTGGAAAAGACGTCAGTGGTACAATGAGAGATAAAGATAATAATAACAGGTGGTGGGAAAAAAATCTCTCTCAATGTTTTTTTTTGATTTTTTTAATGTAGTCTAATCAACCTTATTATGACAAATTGGCACCAACGGGAAACACCTCCCCGGCAACGGCGCAAAAAACTTGATCGCCCCGAAATGCAACCCAAGAACACAACCAAAAACTTGGTCGGCCCCGGATACACGTCCTGGAGAACGATTGTAGTTTTACCGCAAGCGCATGGCAAAGTGGCGAGCGGGTTATCGAACACAGGGAGGTGGTGTTGGTTCCAATCTATCCTAGGTTGGTTTGACTATGAATGTTTTATTGGTGGAGATGGCTATGGTATGATATAATGGAAATGGTGGTGGATGTCGATGTCGATGATAAAGAAATCGGTCAAATATCGATTCAAATACAATATAATAAAAGAGGGAATTTGCCTTTGGCGATCCTGTCACAATCGTCGGGCAAAGTATGGGGATATAAAATCAAATAAAGACGTCTAGGGCTAGGGAATTCCCACTACAGATCGTCATACATCATCGTAAATAGTGAATCTCAATATTACTAGACTTGTGTTGAGGTGAACTAGTCGTAACTGAATAGAGAACCAAGCTCACGCTCTCGCGCTATTGCCGGTCTATAGCAACCTAGATTAGGGCCCAATCTCTTGCAAACCCTAACCTAAGCCGCTAGCATGAAGATTGACATCATCGTCCAATCGCTCCTCGAGCCCACTCTCGTGCAAACTCGAGTTACGATCTAGGTTGTGATAGTTCGTATTCGTCCAATCTCTTGCAAACGAATATGGGTATAGATTTACAATTAAAAATCCTAGCTTTGGTCCAATCTCTTGCAAACCAAATCTAGAGAGACCCAATTGTAAACCTAAATCGAATATCTAGGCCTTCCCATCGATTAGAATCCAATCTCTTGCAAACCCCAATCGATGGAAATCCCTAGCTATCCGTAGTAAATCAATCACAACCTAACCTCCTAGCAATTCTATCAATTTGGGAATTCATTCATCACAAATCTGAAATTAGATCCATAGGGTTCATCCCCAAACCCTAGAACAACAAATCTACTCTAGCATAGCAATAAGGATATGAGAATCAATAGAATTGCTTGCATACAAAAAGATAGAAAAACAAAGATTCAAATAAAAAGAAGAAAATACTTAGCTTTAATGAAGATCTTCAATCCAAAATACAAGCTTTTAGATCCAAGAGGGGGCCTAGGGCATGGCCTAACCTCTAAAATAAATCCCTCCTAAAACATCTTGGGAACCCCTCTAATGGTGGCTACAAACCCCTTAAATACTCTCCCAAAACCCTAGCAAGAAACCCTAGAAAACCCCTCAAATTCGTGCCCAAAACAGCCCAAACCGCAACTTAAAATCTGGGCCCAGGCCGCACTCGGCCGAGTGGAAAATGTGACTCGGCCGAGTGGAAATTCCAGCACTGCAGCATCAACTTGCAGAAATTCCCCAGATTTCATCCGACCTCCGATTGGCGCGTCTTGGCGGCGTTGGAACCGTCATGAAGTCTACTATCCATAAAAAAATATGAGAAAAATACTTTGGTTGCTAGAATGATAGCAGATTTTAAAAGAGTGGGAGGCTGTCTGAAAATCTGGGCGCTGCGTGTCCTCGGCATCACTCGGTCGAGTTGACTTCTCTACTCGGTCGAGTGGGCTTCTCTACTCGGCCGAGTGATAGACCCTGTAAAATTCCAGTAAGTCAGGGGTCTTGGGGGGCCTGTCTTCGGAGGTGACTCGGCCGAGTGGCTTTACTCACTCGGCCGAGGGGCATTCGGTAATCGGCCGAGTCGGAACCCTCAATCGCCTGACGGATTCCAGTAAGTCTGGGATTTTTGCCTGTCGTCGTCGTGATGCCACTCGGGCGAGTGGTGTCTCCATGCTCGGCCGAGTGGGATGGCGATGCTCGGCCGAGTGCACACTGATACTCAATCTGCTGCGTGTCCGATCTGGCCGGCCGAGCGGGCTTCTTTGCTCGGCCGAGTGACTCCTTCACTCGGCCGAGTGGCATGCTGAAAATGCCCAATCTTCTCCGTTTCTCCTCCTCGTCGCTCCTACGGAGTTCCTTCTTCTTCCACCCGTCTCCCATCGCCGAATAGCCCTGAAAAGAGCCTTGGGTGACGCTCCGGAGTGGGTGCAAGTCCCTTAAGCTCCTTTTTGCTCCTGATCGCTCCATATTTCCTGAAATCCGACAAAAACAAGAAATAGTGAAAAGTAACGCAATATCGTCGAATACTCGTGAAAAGCGTGATATGGGTGATCGAAATGGCATGCAAATATGCAGAAAAAAAGTGTAAAATATGGACCGATCAAAATCCCCCAAGCTTACCCCTTACTCGTCCTCGAGGAAGATAAGTAAAAAGACGAACTCGGGAGATGAAAAATAAGGGAAATGAAATAAAAGAATACGAAGTGGAAGGGGTCGCTAGATTATACTCTCAGATCTCAAGCCATAAGCTACACATCACGATGACTTGGAAAATACAAATCACATGCTATAAGGATTTCATATCTTTCATAAACATGGTACTTGCAAGATTTTAAGAACAATAAGAGGGACTCTCTAAATTCATACAATCAATTCATATCCACGTCACGCATTTCATAGAATTTAATATACAAATGTTGGCGATGCACTTTTCAATCAAAAGTTATAAATGAAGCATATAAGATACACACCAAGCATGCAATAGAGAATAGAATAAAAGTCATGGCATTCACATATTTATTTCAAATCATGAAAAATCTCCATATCTAATATATTTTGCAAAGTCTAAGCATTATCGAATATTCCCATTCATGCACATCTCCACTCTAATGTCATACTCACTCATATGGTCAAATGAATTCACCCCCCCCCCAAGCTTAGCTTGAGGCGTCGCATCCAAAGGAATATAATAGTGGAAAATGGGATTTTTGCCTTGGTTTTCCCAAGTATTTTGTGGCTCCAATAATGAGATGGAGAAACATATTTTTTTTTCTTTTGGACTTTGTTTCTCATTTTTCTTTTTGGATTTTTGTAGGATCTATATGATTTGTATTTTTTTTTTGGATTTTGGCTCCTTTTTGGCTTTTTGGACTTTTTGGAGCTAACTTTTTCTTTTGTGGGGATTGTTGGGAAATAGATGCGATATAAGTAGCTTTAGGAGGTGAACTCAAGTGACATGTAGAGAATAAAAAGATATATGTGGAGAAAGAAACAATGTAGCACTCGTTTCACTCTAAGATGTGCACGAACGGTTCAATAAAATAATACTTCAACTAAAACTCATATGTAAGCATGAATATTCTCAATCATCTCAATAAAAAGCGAAGTCAAGCGGTAAAGAGTACTTTCATATCAAGCATGCAACAGAAGGTGAATAAGACAATAAAACTGATGTTACAGATATACTAATGATGCGTGAATCTTGGTGCATTTCCAACAAAAGCATACTAAACACTAATCCATGCATTCAGTTTCAATTAATATCATGCATTCATGTAGAGGAATCATCAAAAGAAATAGATTTGCAAGAACATGTGAATAGCAAGACTATGGAATACTCTAAGTAGCATGGCAAGGAATAATAAGCATCGTGATGGTTGCTAAAGCAATAAGGGATATCATCATACGAAATTCATCTAGCGGAAGAAGAAAAAAGGAAAATAAAGAAATAAGAAAAAAAATAAAAGAGAGGAAAGAAAAGAAAAGAAAATCAGGCACACAATATGATGCATAAACACACATAAAAGGAAAATAAGATGGAAAAATAAAAAAGATGATGCAAAAATTTGAAAAATTCTAAAAACCCTAAAATAAAGTAAAAATGCAACTGATGCATCTAAATGGCATGGAAATGCACTCCCCCAAGCTTAAACTTCACATTGTCCTCAATGTGATCATAATGAAAGAATATGAGGAACAACGATAATAATAAGGGGGGGTGAATGAAAAATGATGAAATGAATGATATGAAATCCTAATGCAACTACATGCACATACAATGATGCATGAGAGCGCCTTCCCCCAAGCTTATACCAAACAATCCTATTCAAATGACTTGACCAAAAATGTCATGGCTTTGCAAAGCGTGATCAAGTCAAACGAATAAGAAAGTAAGGTTTCACTTGAAAGAAATGCTCGAATGTGGTGAGCAAAAGGATGTGACACATCAAAATATGGAGATGGCAATTAATATATATAATGGGTTTGGGGTGTAAAAAAATTTTGTTGCCGTCTTAAGAGGTGATATTTATTCAATCAAATCTATACGGTTCTCTCGCTGTCGAGAGGATTCGAGTTTATTGAAAGCATAAAAATTTCTACACTACTGGATTGATATCACCTATAGCAAAAGGCGGATCCAGTATCTTTGCCGGTGTAGGCAACTGCTCTAACTGCTCCTTCCGTGGCTCTGCCAGGCGCACATGTCCATGGACTCCATCAGATTCCAGCAATGCGGCTCCCAGCATCTCTCTAAGGACTCCACCTGTACCCTGCAAGAGATAAGCCGCATCAATCTGATGTGGATAATTCTTCCCCAAAATAAATGTATTCCAAAGAGGGTCATCAACATAAGTATTTAAAATTAAAAAAGGTTGACAACACTTCCCTGGAAATAAATCTCTACTCTCGTGTACCACATCGATCAACTCCACATTGTTCGCCTCAGGTTGTTCAGGTGGCTCGGGCATATAAGCGTAGGTCTCATCAGGCAGCTCCTCATCATCGTCAGACTTATCCCATCGCACCTCCTGATCATAATTAATAGCATCCATGGGTGCTAACTCCTCGCTCTCCTCCTCGTATACGTCCCATCGTACCTCTTGATCGTATGTACATGAATCCTGCAAAAGGTGCAATGAGTCGTCAAAATCTGAACCATAGCAAGCATCATATACGGGAGGGGAATCAAATGTAAAGGGCGAGGGAGTAAAGAGATCCCCCTGAAGGGGAGCCATAAGCTCTGTGGGATTGTCCTCGGCGTCAGTGGAAGGGTGGTCCTCTGAGGGATGCTCAGCCTCTGTAGAGAATAGAGGCGGCTGCGGTAGCTCGAAAAGAGGATGGTAATGCTCGGGATCCTCATGAATGAATGTGTCCACGTCCCAATGCACGGCCTCCCCAGTGACAAGCTCTGGCTCCGCATGTAAGGCCTCCTCAACAGTAAGCTCTGGCTCATGTGGGTGACAAGGGGGAGCGACGACGGCACAAGCTGACTCTCCCCCAAGCTGAACGTAGACATCCTCCTCAGGCTCCTCAGGTATAGAAGGCAATGTAAACGCCATCATCTCCTTTTCATGCCTCCTTCTTTGTTTCTTTCCTGGAGCGCAAGTCACCCGATTGCATGGCTTGGCCTCCTCAATAGTAGGTGCAGGTGGCTCAATGGGCTCATGTATCTTGACCGTGGTATAAAAGTGGGTCTTGTGCCCCTCAATTAGAGCGTAGACTCCATCATCAATTGTGCCTGTGGAAGAGATACAATGAGTAATAAAGTTTTGAAATTCAAGCTCAAAAGGATCACCTGCCGTTATTGTCAATGGACCGGAAATTTGAACTATGTCGACAATGTTTCTCAATAGGTCCGTGTACGTGTCCTCCTTTGGCAACTCAGATGTCTCTATTTGTGGAGTGTTGATGGTATAAAGGTGGATATGATCATCTTCAAGTGAAGCATACACTCCATCTATGATGGTACCTGCACTAGAGACATTAGCCATAACAAAATCGATGAATACTTGGTCGTATGGTTTACTTACCGTAACGGTTAGTGAACCGGTAGATCGAGCATCATCTATCATTTGCTCCAAGGCTGCTGCCAACTGTAGATCACTGAACTTCCCCACTTGCATCCTCTTCAAAAACTCACGTGAGGGTCCCTTTAGCCTTCTAGTGAAGATATCAAATAGCGTGGAGTCATTCCACTCATGGTCTGACTCCGTCTGGAACATTTCTAACATTCCTTCAAACCTAGACAAGGCTTCCCTAAAGGATTCTCCATCAGCCTGATAGAATGCAGCGAGATATATGTAGGATTGTATAGAGCCCGCTCGCATTTTCTTTGGAAGCCCCATCGCTGCAACAACTGTACCTGATCAATCAAAGTAAACAACCTGGAAAAGACGTCAGTGGTACAAGGAGAGATAAAGATAATAATAACAGGTGGTGGGAAAAAAATCTCTCTCAATGTTTTTTTTTGATTTTTTTAATGTAGTCTAATCAACCTTATTATGACAAATTGGCACCAACGGGAAACACCTCCCCGGCAACGGCGCAAAAAACTTGATCGCCCCGAAATGCAACCCAAGAACACAACCAAAAACTTGGTCGGCCCCGGATACACGTCCTGGAGAACGATTGTAGTTTTACCGCAAGCGCATGGCAAAGTGGCGAGCGGGTTATCGAACACAGGGAGGTGGTGTTGGTTCCAATCTATCCTAGGTTGGTTTGACTATGAATGTTTTATTGGTGGAGATGGCTATGGTATGATATAATGGAAATGGTGGTGGATGTCGATGTCGATGATAAAGAAATCGGTCAAATATCGATTCAAATACAATATAATAAAAGAGGGAATTTGCCTTTGGCGATCCTGTCACAATCGTCAGGCAAAGTATGGGGATATAAAATCAAATAAAGACGTAGAGGGCTAGGGAATTCCCACTACGGATCGTCATACATCATCGTAAATAGTGAATCTCAATATTACTAGACTTGTGTTGAGGTGAACTAGTCGTAACTGAATAGAGAACCAAGCTCACGCTCTCGCGCTATTGCCGGTCTATAGCAACCTAGATTAGGGCCCAATCTCTTGCAAACCCTAACCTAAGCCGCTAGCATGAAGATTGACATCATCGTCCAATCGCTCCTCGAGCCCACTCTCGTGCAAACTCGAGTTACGATCTAGGTTGTGATAGTTCGTATTCGTCCAATCTCTTGCAAACGAATATGTGTATAGATTTACAATTAAAAATCCTAGCTTTGGTCCAATCTCTTGCAAACCAAATCTAGAGAGACCCAATTGTAAACCTAAATCGAATATCTAGGCCTTCCCATCGATTAGAATCCAATCTCTTGCAAACCCCAATCGATGAAAATCCCTAGCTATCCGTAGTAAATCAATCACAACCTAACCTCCTAGCAATTCTAGCAATTTGGGAATTCATTCATCACAAATCTGAAATTAGATCCATAGGGTTCATCCCCAAACCCTAGAACAACAAATCTACTCTAGCATAGCAATAAGGATATGAGAATCAATAGAATTGCTTGCATACAAAAAGATAGAAAAACAAAGATTCAAATAAAAAGAAGAAAATACTTAGCTTTAATGAAGATCTTCAATCCAAAATACAAGCTTTTAGATCCAAGAGGGGGCCTAGGGCATGGCCTAACCTCTAAAATAAATCCCTCCTAAAACATCTTGGGAACCCCTCTAATGGTGGCTACAAACCCCTTAAATACTCTCCCAAAACCCTAGCAAGAAACCCTAGAAAACCCCTCAAATTCGTGCCCAAAACAGCCCAAACCGCAACTTAAAATCTGGGCCCAGGCCGCACTCGGCCGAGTGGAAAATGTGACTCGGCCGAGTGGAAATTCCAGCACTGCAGCATCAACTTGCAGAAATTCCCCAGATTTCATCCGACCTCCGATTAGCGCGTTCTTGGCGGCGTTGGAACCGTCATGAAGTCTACTATCCATAAAAAATATGAGAAAAATACTTTGGTTGCTGTAATGATAGCAGATTTCAAAAGAGTGGGAGGCTGTCTGAAAATCTGGGCGCTGCGTGTCCTCGGCATCACTCGGTCGAGTTGACTTCTCTACTCGGTCGAGTGGGCTTCTCTACTCGGCCGAGTGATAGACCCTGTAAAATTCCAGTAAGTCAGGGGTCTTGGGGGGCCTGTCTTCGGAGGTGACTCGGCCGAGTGGCTTTACTCACTCGGCCGAGGGGCATTCGGTAATCGGCCGAGTCGGAACCCTCAATCGCCTGACGGATTCCAGTAAGTCTGGGATTTTTGCCTGCCGTCGTCGTGATGCCACTCGGGCGAGTGGTGTCTCCATGTTCGGCCGAGTGGGATGGCGATGCTCGGCCGAGTGCACACTGATACTCAATCTGCTGCGTTTCCGATCTGGCCGGCCGAGCGGGCTTCTTTGCTCGGCCGAGTGACTCCTTCACTCGGCCGAGTGGCATGCTGAAAATGCCCAATCTTCTCCGTTTCTCCTCCTCGTCGCTCCTACAGAGTTCCTTCTTCTTCCACCCGTCTCCCATCGCCGAATAGCCCTGAAAAGAGCCTTGGGTGACGCTCCGGAGTGGGTGCAAGTCCCTTAAGCTCCTTTTTGCTCCTGATCGCTCCATATTTCCTGAAATCCGACAAAAACAAGAAATAGTGAAAAGTAACGCAATATCGTCGAATACTCGTGAAAAGCGTGATATGGGTGATCGAAATGGCATGCAAATATGCAGAAAAAAGGTGTAAAATATGGACCGATCAACCCTCTGCTCCACTGCCCCCCGATACCCTAGTTCAGTACGTTCGTGCTCTAGAGGGGGCAGTTAGTGGGCTTAGAGGAGATTTTCGGGCTCTCTCCGCTACCATCACCACTGTACAGAGGCATGTCGCTTTACTTCCTGGTATTCAGGCTAGCCTGAACCAGATACTTGCGCGTCTGTCACAGCCTCCACCTGCCACCACCCGTACCACTACCCAGCAGCCACCGCCACCACCACCTCCCCCACAGGACGGTGCTGGTGCTCCACCACTCTTTTAGGCACACACTGGATGCCTCTCATACTTTTGCTGCTGCTATTCTGGATATTTTTTGCCTGCTGATTTTGCACCGCTCCTCCACACACGTTTTGGTCACATTTTGCTCACACCCATCTATATCATTTTGGGACAGAGGAGGTATTTTTGGGGACACCTATATTGCGCCATTTTGATCTCTGCATGCACCACATGCATCTCGGCATTCATCATTTGCATACCCATATCACTTTCTTTTATTTGCATCCTTATCGTGCATGCATCCTCACCCACCCCACCCATATCTTTTTTCTCGGTGTGCCACACTTCGCACATTGAGGACACTATGCAGTTTAGCTTGGGGGAGTGAGTGTCTCACGCACTTTTTATTTTCTTCACTTTTTCTTTTATTTTTCCCATGTTTCTTTATTTTACGCTTATTTTTTCACCCACTTATTTATTTTTTTCTCATGCATCACGTTTTCTTACTTTTTGTGTGATGCATATGTATAGTAGTTCTCATTTTCTTTTATCCTTATTTCCCTTAGCCCTTTTTGCTAGAGATGAATTTTCTGTGATGATGATGATGTGGTATTAGCTTATCTATATATGCATATTATCTTGGCATGCCATCGTTTTTATTTCAGATATCATATGCCATGCTTGCTATGCATTCGGGATAGTAACCAGCACCTTTGATATATGAATGTGAATGAAATTCTTCTATTAGCTGCGTCTGAGGATTTATACTGTATACTCTTCATAGAAAACACACCAAGCTTCACGCATTGATTGCCTATATCTGGAGTACTGCTTTGTTGTCTTATATCACTTCTTATTGCATGAAAATTGTATGCTTCACTTTCAGGTTGATTAATTGTATGCTATGTTGATATAACTGGATTAGTTTACTTTCTGAGATCAAACCGAGTAGATTACATACTCTACTGAAAGTTGTCGTGCACATTCTATAGAGTGAACATATTTTTCTTTCTCCACATATCTTGAGCATTATTTCTATACTTATAATCATTGGTGAATCTCCATTTAGCGAATCTTACATTGGCATATTCCCCCGCTATAAAAATCCATGCTCCAACACCCCAAAATCAAAAAGAAAAAAATACATGTATATCTCTCTATCTTTTGATTTGGGATCCTTATTGTATATATTGATTGCTATCAAAAAAAGAGAAAAAAGAAAAGAAAAGAGAAAAGAAGTTCATATATGATCCCATTTCATTTTTTCTTTCTTTCTTCCCTCTTTTATTTTTATTTCTTGGAGTTTCAAAAATGGGGAATGTTCTTATTGCTAAATTTGATGCCACCGTGATTATAGATAAGCTTAGGGAAGAGGATCCAATGATGTGTGAGAGAGTGGCTACTTGTCTGTGCATGACAACCTAAGCTAGGTAATTTTCTATACTCGACGAGATTACTAAAAGTTTTACCAAGTCCAGGAATTGAAGCTTAGCATGCAATTCATGAAAACCACTTCTTTCTATTCTTATTGCTTCATATTGTGTGATGCATATTATACTCCAAATGGAAAGTGATCAATTGAAAAGTGTGTGGTCTATGATTATGTATATTGCTTTAGATGCTTCAGACGATGTTAATTCTAGAATGATTCCACATTTCATATTGTTTTGCTATTCTTGGGTTTCTATATTGAATGCATCCTTAGAAGATCATGATATCGAGATAAAAATCTTTGGCATGTTTTTATTCGCCGTATGCTATATGAGTAAACAAGTCCATGTCATGAGGAAATGATCTAGCACCTCCCTCTCTGTTTTCTTTTCTATCTTGTTTTTTCTTTTTCCTTATTTTTACCCGTCGGGTTCGCCTTTTACTTGTCTTCCTCAAGGACGAGTAAGAGGTAAGCTTGGGGGATTTTGATCGCTCCTTATTTTACACCTTTTTTCTGCATGTTTTCATGTCATTTCGATCGCCCATATTGCGTTTTCCACGATTATTTGACAATATCGCGTTGCTTTTCACTATTTCTTATTTTTGTCGTATTTCAGGAGATCTGGAGCGATCTGGAGCAAAAATAAGATCAAGGGACTTTTGCGCATACCGGATCGTCACCCACGGCTTATTTGAGGAGTTAGCAGCGCTAGAGGATGAGTGGAAGAGGAAGAAATTTGATAGAATCGACGAGGAGGCAAGGAGGAGAAGAAAAGATCCGAGATACAGCCTACTCGGCCGAACAGAGACTCTACTTAGCCGAGTCAGAACCTGCATTCGACCGAGTGAAACGAATATGCATAGCGAATTTTCGAAGTTTCCTCGGCCGAGCAAGAGAGCCTACTCGGCCGAGTGATAAAGCTCACTCGCCCGAGTAGAACATGGTTTTTCTTCCGAGAAGCGGCTAAGATACTGGAATTTCTGAGAAGCCTACTCGGCCGAGTACGATTGCTTACTCGGCCGTGTAAAGAAGCCTACTCGCCCGAGTCAGTCAGAGAGACAGACCCCCGAATACCCCAGATTCTCTGTTTCATTATTAGGTCTGTCACTTGGCCGAGTGACATTGCTACTAGGCCGAGTGACGCATTCCGACTGCTGCGAGGATTACGAATTCTGGGCTGCGCAGGGGCAATTTTGGCACGATTTTTTGGATGATTTTAGTTTGTATTTAAACCTATTTTTTTCCCTAGTTTTGGGAGAGACTTCTATCATTTTTTTGACGGCTATTCTTTTGTGAAATCTCAGTTGGAGATCATAGGCGACAATTTTGGTTTGTTCTTTCTTGCTAAAAATCTTATTTTTATGAATTGTCTCTTCTTTGCAATGAACTATGCCATGATCAATTGCTATTTTTCTGAGATTTCCATGATGATTTGTGAGTAGTTTATTCGTTCTAGGGCATGGGGATGAACCCTATGGACCCGATCTTTTGAATTGTGATGAACGAATAGATTTGTTGCTAGAATTGATAACGGTTAGGTTTTGATTGATTTATTGCGAGTAGCTAGGAATTTCCATCGATTGGAATTTGCAAGTCAATTGATGGGAAGGCCTAGATATTCGACTTAGGTTTATAATCTAAATTATCTAGATTTGGTTTGCAAGAGATTGGACCAAAGCTAGGATTTTTATTATAAATCTATACTAATATTCGTTTGCAAGAGATTGGACGAATACGAACTATCATAACCTAGATCGTAGCTCGAGTTTACACGAGAGTGGGCTCGAGTTGCGATTGGACGATGATGTCGATCCTCATGCTAGTGTCTTAGGTTAGGGTTTGCACGAGAGTGAGCCCTAATCTAGGTTGCTATAGACCGGCAATAGCAAGAGAGCGTGAGCTTGGTTTTACATTAAGTTGCGACTAGTTCACCTATATTCAAGTTTAGCAACATTGAAATTCATGATTCACAAGGATGAGAAAAGGTCCGTAGTGGGGATTTCCTATCCCTAGACGCTTCTATTATATTGATATATATTTGCTACTTGAACGATTTGACATTACCATCCAAATTATTCTTATTCTCTTGATAGCTAGGTAATCAAAGTAGGATACTGTCAGTTGTCCTCCCTGTGTTCGATACCCGCTCGCCACTACACCGTGTGCTTGCGATAAAACTACAGTCGTTTTCCAGGTGTATATCTGATGCCGATCACATGACATGGTATAACCTAGCATGGTATGAAGCTAGAACATGAAGCATGGTGAAACATGGCATGACATAATATGGCATGTCATAACATAGCATGGTATGAAGTTTGATCATGAAGTACAAAGCATCTTAAAGCATGATGTAGGGAACATATAATGATGTACTAAACATCCTAAAGCATGGTGTATGCATGAGACATACTAACTATGGCATTAACATACTAAACATGAATGTGTTGAGTGTATATTTTATACCTATTTGCATCCCCTTTCCTATGCATGTTATGTTGCTATCCGCATCACCTGCATACTTTTCGTTTGTTTTTGTTTGGTTTCATTCTTTTGGGATGTTCTGTGTGTTTCAGGCAAAAAAGTACACAAAATAATGCAAAATAATGCTGGGAGAAGAAGCGAAAGCAAAACAACGAAAATCAGAGGACATAGGGAGAAGAGAAGGGGAAAACACAGGGAATCACGGCCATACGTGTCAACACACGGACGTGCCACTGCATCAATGCAAGGACAAAGACTAAGTATCAGCCACACGTCCGTGCAGCTTCACTGCACGGTCGTGTCCAAAAAGAAGCAGAAGGACCTTTTCTGCGTGATTGTAGACACGGTCGTACAACTTCACCGCACGTCCGTACGAGTTAGAGCTGTTTCCTGGAGCTGAATTAAGCGACTGATCGCTCCGGAATGTAACCCAAAAGTGCGACCGTGTAGTTTTACCGCAAGCGCACGGTGTAACGGCGAGCGGGTTATCGAACACAGGGAGGACGAATGAAAGTGCTTGCTCCGAACAACCTGGCTATTAAGAATGGAAAAGAGAGAATTTGCCTTTGGCGATCCTGTCACAATCGTCAGACAAAATATGGAGGTATCAAATCAAATAAAGACGCCTAGGGAATGGGGACTCCCCGCTACTCACCGTATCTCGTCAATGTGATTCATTGGTATCAAAATTGCTAGGGTAGAATCTCGGATGAACTAGTTGCAACTGAATGTAAAACCTAGCTCACGCTCTCGCGCTGTTGCCGGTCTATAGCTATCCTAGGTTCGGGTCCAATCTCTTGCAAACCCTAGCCTAGGCAAGCTAGCATTAGGATCAACATCATCATTCAATCGCGCCCCGAGCCCACTCTCGTGCAAACTCGGGCCACGACCTAAGTTAGGATAGTTCCTACCCGTCCAGTCTCTTGCAAACGGGTATCGGCATGGAATTGCAACCGAGAACCTTAGTAACGGTCTAATCTCTTGCAAACCGATACTACGGAAACTAAATTTCAACCCAATTTGGATTTCTAGGGTTTCCTATCGAATTGGGATCCAATCTCTTGCAAATCCCAATCGGTATAAACTCCTAGCCATCCGTAATAAATCGATCCCAAAATAACCCTAATAGCAATTCTAGCAATATTTCTACCAAGTCATCACAAATCTGAAATTGGGCTCGTAGGGTTCATCCCCACGCCCCAAGACGTATAGACTACTCACAATTCATAGCACAAATACAAAAATAATCAATGGAATTAACAAGAGAATTCATCACAATATTCAAATTAGCAATAAAAATAGTATTTTTAAAGGAGAGAGAGACAAACCGATAGAGTTCTCCAAGAATCCAACAAAAATAAACTTTTCTATCCTCTCCAATCACAAAAATCAAAAGCTAAAAAGTTTTAATCTAAAAAGCTGCAAAAAGTAAAGAGAAAGGCTCTCTAACCTAGGTCAAAAACTGGGGTTAAATACCCCCCAAAATCGTCCAAAAAACTGTGACCAAAATGCCCCTGCGCAGCCTGAAAATCGCAATTTTCGCTACAGGCAGCGCGTCGCACTCGGCCGAGTGACAAAAGTCGCTCGGCCGAGTAAGAAACCCTGAAAATTTCCAGTAAGTCTGGGCCTTCGGGGGTCTTCTCTTCGGGGGTCGCTCGGCCGAGTGAGTTGTCGTCACTCGGCCGATGGCATCTATTCACTCGGGCGGTCAGCATTTTCCACTCGGCCGAGTGGGTCTTCTGAAGCTCAGGCAGACGAAAAACAGTAAGTCGGCTCTTTTGGATGGGCGTTGTCTGAATGCCACTCGGGCGGACGGGGTCTCGTCACTCGGCCGATGTGGCTTCCGATGCTCGACCGAGTGCACATATGAAGCGTGTCCGATCTGGCCGGCCGAGCGGTGTCTCACTGGTCGGTCGAGTGACTCCTTCACTCGGCCGAGTGAGACACCAAAAATGCCATTTCAGCTTGTTTTTGCCTCCTCGTCGCTCCTGCGACGTTCTTTCTTCTTCCGCTCCTCTCCAATGGCAAAATACCCCTCGGGGAGGTCGTCGGTGACACTCTGGAGTAGGCATATCTCGGGATCACTCCAAATCACTCCAAATCACCTGAAATACGACAAAAACAACAAATCGTGAAAAGTATCGCAATATCGTCGATATATCGTGAAAAACATGATTTGAGCGATCTAAATGGCATGCAAACATGCGGGAAAAAAGTGTAAAATATGGAGTGATCAAAATCCCCCAAGCTTACCTCTTACTCGTCCTCGAGGAAGATAAGTAAAAGGCGAACCCGGTGGATTCGGAAAACGAAAACGACGAAAAACGAAAAACGAAGTAAAAACAAAGAAGAAAGAAGAAAGCGAAGAGGGAAGAGGCTAGATCATTTTCTCAGGACGTGGGTTTTGCCTACTCATATAGCATGCACTGAATGTAAAACACATGTCAAAGAGTTTTATTTCTATATCATAGTATAATGGTGCAAATAGAAATAGAAAACCCAAGAATGATGATATATCATGAAAAACGGAATAATTTTAGAATTAACATCGTCCGAATCATTTAAAGCGGTATACAATATCGCAGATCACACACTTTTCAATTGAATGCTTTCTATGAGGAGTATAAGAATATCACGCAATAGAATAGAAAGAATAGAAAAATGTGGATTTCATGAAATGAGTGCTAAGCATTGATTTCTGGACTTCGTAAAGCTAAAAATAATCTCACCGAGTATAGAATATTACTTAGCCTAGGTTGTCGTGCAACGTCAAGTAGTCACTCTCTCACACATCATTGGATTCTCTCCCCCAAGCTTATCTATAAGCGTGGTGGCATAAAAAAAATATTTACATCCCCATTTCTATAAAGCTCCAAGAGTGATAAAAATAAAAACAAAAGAGGGAAAGTAAGAGAGAACATGAGATGGGATCTTTTATTGATGTTCTTTGCTCTTTTCTTTTCTTTTTCTTTTTTTTTCCGAATTCATATATACACATTGATCCCAATCAAAGAGAAATAAGGATATACAAGAATTTTTCTTTTTCTTTCTTTGGTTTTGGGAAATTTGGAGCTAGGAATTAATAGCGGGGGACATGCCATATATTAGAATCGCTAAGGGGAGATTCACCAATGATTTTAAAATAGAGAATTGATGTTCAAGATATGTGGAGAAAGAAATAAATATGTCTCTCAGTTCACTCTATAGGACGTGCACGACAACTTCAGCAGGGTAATCTAATCTACTCAGTTTCGATCACAAAAAAGCTAACTAATCCAGATTTATCATAGCTAACATCATTCAATCATCCTGAAGTGAAATGTACCAATCATGCATATAGAAGTGATATAGGAAAAGAAAACGGTACTCCAGATATAAGCATTCAATGTGTGAATCTTGGTGTGTTTTCTGCGATAGCATACATATGAATATTCAGACTCAGCTAATAATAAAATTTCATCCATTTTCATGCGGAAAAAGTGTGGGTTACTATCTCTAAATGCAAGGCAAGTCATAGCATATGATATCAGAAATAAAATCTAAGACATGACAAATATAGCATGCATATAGAGAAAGCTAACTCCGCGTCATCATCATCATAGAAAAGTCATCTTTAGCCTGAGATGAAAAAGAAATAAAGATAAAGGGAGAAAATGAAAATATTTACAATGCAGCACACAAAGAAAATAAGGAAAACATGATGCATGGTAAAATAAAAGAAAAAATGATGAAAATAAGTGCAAAAGCGGAAAATGGCGTGAAAAAACTAAAAATAAAGGTGGTAAATCGAAAAGAACGTGAGAACTCACTCCCCAAGCTAAATGGCACAGTGTCCTCAATGTGCGAAGTGTGGCACACCGAGAGACAAGCAATGTGAGGGGTAGGTGAGGATGCATGCATGAGGAAAAAGAAAATAAAAATAATGAAATGAAAGATATGATGCGGACATGATGCATGCAGATATAGGAGTGATGCAGATATAAAGGTGTGACACCAAAAACTCTCCCTCTCTCCCAAAAAAGATATATAAAGATATATAAAGAAAATGTGTACCCAAAAACAGTGAGGGGAGGGGTGGGTGGCCAAAAATCAACAGGACCCAGTAAAGACGGGCAGCGCAACGAAAAAAAGTATCAATGGCATCAAGGGTGCCTAAGAAGGTGGGGCTGTGCCGTCTCCGTCCTGAGGCGGCGGTGGTGGTGGTGGTGGTGAAACAGGCTGCTGAGCAGGTGTGGGTGTGGAAGCGGAAGCAGGCTGGGTGTGTGTAGGAGTGGGGGTGGGGACCTGCTGGGTGGGTGTGGGTACGCGGGGGAGCCGCTCTAGGACCTGGGTGAGGCAGTAGTGAATATGCGGGAGCAGGTCGAAGCGGCGAGCCATATCAGTGACGGTGGCGGACAGGGTCCTAAGGTCACCTTTGAGGCCACTCACCGCCCCCTCGAGAGCACGAATGCTCTGAAGTACAGTGTCGGGGGGAGGTGGTGCAGAGGGACGCACCGGTCTGTGTTGTGTAGGGCGGGGCTGGCATACTCGGGTGGCGTAGGTGATGGGCTCAGCAGGTAAGTGGACGAAAGGTGCTGCGCTCGCAAGTGTGGGCCTAGCCTCAGTGTGAGGCCGGGGCACCGGCTGGTAAGAACTGGAGGCAGCGGCAACGAAAGAGGAGTACAAAAGTGGCAATGAGGCGACCAAAGAGGTCGGTGACACAGACGTGTGGACAGACGCCACGACACTCTCAGAAAATACAGCAGCGGTGTAGACAGAGGTGGAGACCATGGTCTCTACGGCGGCAGCAAAAGAGGGCTCTCTGCACTCAACTATAGTCGGCGGGTGCTCGGGTAGGGCAGAGGAAACGGGCTCGACAGACAGAGGGCCAGCAGTGGTGGTGGGCGTGGAGGTAGTGGAAGTGGTCGTAGGCGTGGAAGCTGTGGAGGTGGGCTCAGCGAGGGTACTCCCGACACCGACAGAAGTGTGGACAGAGGTGTCGGGAGCATCAGAAATATCAGGGATAGGCTGAGGGGCCACGGGGTCAACAGGTGCAGCGGGGTCAGCAGGTGCAGCGGGGTCTGCGGGTGCAGCGTGGGCAGCGTGGGCCTGCTCAGCCTCCTCGGCCTCGAGCACGTAGGCGGCTGGGATCAGAAGATCCATCGTCGGGAGCCAGTCCACCTGGGCCGGTGCAATCTGAGTCCGAGCTGGGCTCGGAAGAATCATATAATCGGCACCGTAGGGGCCGTGCAGCCAGACCCAGTGTCGCTCACCGTGCGGACGAAGCATCTTCATCCGGGCCATGACATCTATGGACAGTGAAGTGGGGCCCGGTGCTCGTCGCAGGTCATCTGGAAAGTCCTCGCCGGTCATAAGGGCGAGCAAGGTGATCAGAACGCCGCAGCATATCGATGAGCAAGCGCCCACCGATACGATGATGCGGTCCAAAAACCAGCTCGCGACATCAATCACGACGGCGGGGACCAACTCATCGCCCTCCCTAGATAGAGCTCTGGGGCGTGTCATCGCGTAGAGCATATAAAGCTCCAGCATGGACATCGTGCCCGGCTCATATCTCGCCAAAAAGGTAGTCGCCATAAGGCGCTGAGCTATGCGGAGGCAAGGGTGGATGATGGCCGAGGCCTTGGCCCTACTAGGGTCGAAGGTAGCAGGTAGACCCGTGATCCGGGCCCAGAAGGCGCCGGAATCGAAGGAAGGTGGGGGGATGTGAGTGGGGGCGTAACCACGGTCGGCCCCGGGGACATCGGGCCACGAGAAGAAAGCTCTCATCATACTGAGAGTGACCTGGCACTCTCGGTCCATGAACCGAAACAAGCATCCCTCGTCGGTCCAGGCGATCGAACTAAGCACCTCAAGTGTCAGACGGATAAACGTGTCCACCGACACCTGGAAGAAATCTTGCCAGCCCACGTTGTCGTACAACGTGAGCATCCCCTCAAGTACCCCCAGGCGTCCTAGGTCTGCAAGGTGTGCGAACCTGGAGGGTACGATCGAGCGCTGGGAAATGCGCTCGAAGACGACGCGGTGTGCGTCGTTTCGGAACGTAATCCCGAGTGGCCCGACAAGCGGTGCCGGTGGTGGTGGCTGTGGGGCGGCAGGGAGTGGTTGTGCGGGCTCTGCAGGCTGTGCGGGGTGTGCGGGGCCTGCAGGCTGTGCTGGGTGAACGGGGTGTGGTGGAGTAGGCAGAGGAGAGCCCTCCACCTCGTGGGAGGGGCCGGCATCATCCGACCGCTTCCGCTTGGCGGAAGCTCTCCTCGACCGCGGCCGTGTCCGGGGCGGCATATGGGCCCCGAGTGCTCACCGAAAACGTGAAAGATGCGGCGTGCGTAAAATAAAGGAAAGAGTGTACCGCGACACGCCACGAGAGCAAAGCAATGGAAGCGTGCGAAGACAACGCCTCCACGTAGCCCAAAACAGTCCCTGGAAGCTCCCCTGGGCTCCCCTAAGCTCCCAAATATAACCTGCACATGAAACGGAGATATCAGCGAGTAATATTCAAAACGTATGGAGCGTTAGGGGTATAATAGATAAAAATTGAAATTAATTTGGGTTTGGGGTTCGTTTAACACATGGATCGTCGAAAAATACTCAAAAGAGGAGAAACAGGCGAAAATCGGGTTACCGGAGCTCGGCCGGAGTTATGGCCGCCGGCGGCGACTCGGGCGGAGGCGCGGCGGGCTCGGCCGGCGAAGGGTGGCCGAGCGGCGGGCGACGGACGAGAGGTCGGGCGAGTGGGGGAGATTCGGGCGCTGGGGGAGTCGAAAAGTCGGGGCTGTGCGATTTAGTTCGTTTCGAAAAACGCCCCCCCCCCCCCCCCCCCCCCCCCCCCCCCCCCCCCCGCGACCCCTTTTATAGCAAAAGTTACGACTCGGCCGAGTAACTCAACGGAAAAATTCCTCCCCGCTTACGCTTCGGCCGAGTGGCCTTGCCAACCTCGGCCGAGTGGAGTAAGTCCATTCGGCCGAGTGGCTAGAGCTACTCGGCAAGACTCGCCCTAGGAGCGTATCAGTTTTACTCGGCCGAGTGAACATATATACTCGGCCGAGTAGCAGTTATACTGAAATTAAGAAAAGAAACAGAGAGTTGGGTACAGCAGACTTCCCTCGTTCGTGAGCCGCTCGGGCGGACGAACTTGTGTGCTCTGCCGAGTGACTAGTATGCTCGGCCGAGTGAACCTTATTTTCTGCTGTTTGTCTTCTTTTGGGCTCTAAACTCTGTTTTTCTTCCTCTAGTCGATTTTGTCTTCCTCCTAAGCATCGAGCGCCTTCCTGGGGCGCTCCTCGTCGCCTTGTTCATCCTCCTAATGATGGGTACCTCATTCTCCTCTCTTGTCAAAGAAAAATAGGACCCGTTATCACGAAATTTTTGGGCGAACGACTCAAAACACTAATAATTTCTAAAACAAAAATAAAGGAAAAGTAAAAATAAAGCGATAACCGTCGGGTTGCCTCCCGACAAGCGCTCGTTTAAGGTCGTGAGCTCGACCCCCTTTGATTTTCAATTAATGCGGGATGTTTGGTGCATACGAAATGCACCCGTCAAATTTTCCGGGGAGAACGCTTGGATTCGGAAGTTGCGGCGGCGTGTTCTCCCTCGGTGGTTTCTCGTCTCGAATAGTGTTGGGGGGAGGCTCCCCCAAGCTAGCGTTTGCTCCGGTCCTCGGCTTCACCGGTGACGCCGATTTCCGTATCGGCGGAGCTTTCTTCAGAGACCTCAATTTTGAGAGCTTGCAGAGCTCTCGAATCCTTGCGACATCAGTGTCGCCTTCATCAATTTCAGCGAAGAAGTCGGGGGAATGCTCCATCTTCTCATCTTGGCCTAAATCCAGCTCCTCCTCAAAATCCTCCTTGAATAGAGCGTCGATCGAATGGGGGATCGCCTCCTCAATAACCTCGTCAAGGAGGTCCATATAGTCCAGCTCCTCATGGTAAGGCATGTGTTTCATTGCCTTGGGAATATGAAGCTCCACCTCGATGTTGTCGACGTTCAATGTTAGGGTACCTTCTCGTACGTCGACAATGACACCGGCGGTGGCGAGGAACGGTCGTCCAAGTATTAACGACGTATCTCCCTCCTCCTTAACATCCATAATCACGAAGTCGCATGGCAAGCATATGCCCCCCGGGACTTGTAGCGGGATGTCCTCTGTGATCCCTACCGGCCTCGTGATCCATCCATTGGCTAATTGTATCCGCATGTTGGTAGGCTTCAATTTCGTGCCGGTATTTAGCCTTAGGAACATAGAGAGAGGCATGAGGCTAACACTAGCCCCTAAGTCCACCAACGCCTTTTGTAGAGGGACACTGCCCAAGGTGCAAGGAATTCGAAAACTCCCCGGGTCTTTGAATTTAGTCGGCTCCTTCTCTCTCTTGGTGAACCAAGAGCCCTCCTCGACGAGCATAATTTTCTCCTTCCTCTTTCTCCCCGAAATCAAATCCTTTAAAAATTTGGCGTATGTCGGGATTTCCACGATGGCGTCGAGGAAAGGAATGTTGAGGCTAACCCCTCTCAGATACTCGAGAAACTTTGCTAGCATTTTCTCTATTTTTGCTCTAGCAAGCATCTGGGGGAATGGGACCGATGGCATAAAGCGCCTCTCTTCAATCAATTGCTCCGCTCTAGATTTCTCCTTTTCTTGCGGCTCTTTCTCCCTCTCAACTTCAACTACCGGCTCAATTGGCTCTACATTCTCCTCCACGGGCTCCTCGGTGGGAATCATGGCGGGGGTGGTATCCTTCCCGCCTCTAGTTGTAACGGCAACCACGGCATTGATGTGGCCGGTGTTTCCCCGTGGGTTTTGCTCGGGTTGAGCCGGCAATTGTTGAGTATTTCGATTGAGTAACGCTAATTGCTCCGAGATTTGGGCTACAACGGTTGTAAGGGAGTCTTGGCCCGCCTTCAAGGAAGCATTGACCTTCTTTTGCTCGACCATAAACTCCTCCACTCTAGCTTCAAAGTCGGATCGTTGTTGAGCTTGTGGAGGGTTTTGATTTCTCCACCCTTGATTGTATCTGGGCGGCCTATAGGGTGGAATTTGTTGCTTCGGTGGGAAATTTTGTTGCGGAGGCCCCCTCGGTGGATAGTGTTGTTGTTGTGGTGGTGGTCGAGCTTGTTGAGGTGGTTGTTGCGGTGGGTTCAAAGCTCCTTCATTGTTGGCATAAGAGAAACCGGGATGGTTTCTTACGGCCAGGTTGGCCCAATATCCTTGGTTCCCCGTGACATATTGAACTTGCTCCAAGGATCTCTCTCCTTGCTCTCCTCCCATATACATAGCTTGAGATTGGTCTTGCCAATCACACATTTGATTCGTAGGTGCGGATGTGGAAGGGGTTCCTTGGGGCTCCGTGATGTACTTCTCCAGTCTCTCCACCACCTTGTGGAGAGAATCGAACTTGTTTGTCAGCTCCGCTACGGCCTTCGCCTCATAGATGCTAGATGGCTTCAAGGAGGACGAAGAGTGTCCTCTCTCGTCGCCCCATTGTTGATTGTTTGAGGCCATCTCCTCAATTAGGGCCGTAGCTTCGTCGGGAGTCTTGGATAGGATGGCACCATTTGCCGCGGCATCAATAATCTGCTTGGTCCCCGATTGGAGACCATTATAGAAGCTATGAACTAGCTCCCAATCTTCAATGCTATGGTGCGGGCACTGGTGCTGCAGGTCTTTGAAACGCTCCCAAGCCTCATAGAGCGTCTCTTGGGGTCCTTGCTTGAAGGACATAAGAGCGCTCTGAATCTTTACCGTCTTGGAGGGCGGATAGAACTTGTCAATGAATGCACTCGCCAACTCGTCCCATGTGGTAAAGACTCCCTCAGCTTGCGTCCTCAACCAATAAAGCGCTTTATCCTTTAATGTGAAGGGGAAGAGGCGCAGTCTGATGGCATCGATGGAGACCCCCGTCATCTGAAATGTGGCGCACTTCGACAAAAATAACTGGATGTGGTAGTGGGGATTTTCGTGGGCATTCCCATGAAATGGATCCTGCTGCATCAGAACCACTAGTCCAGTCTTCAGCTCAAAATTCTTGTCAGCCGCCAACTCCGGCATGGCAATGGATGAGGTCGTAGAAGAGGTCTTAGGCCGAAGCCTATCTCGAATGGAAATTATCCTCGCCATCCTTACCGCCAATTGTTCCGCAGTTTCTGGGTTGGTCATAAACCTCCCTTCCGGATTTTGTCTCCTCTCCGCTCTAATTCTCCGCACAGTACGTTCAATCTCGGGATCAAATAATATAGCTTCAGGGTCCGCCGTGGATCTCGTGTACATGCAACGGGAAAACAGAGGTTCAAAGAAATGATTAGCACAGTGGAAGGGTTAGATAAAAAAAATAAAGAAATAAAAACAAAAAGAAGAAATAGCTATGGTGATAAGATCAAACACTATCGCATCCCCGACAACGGCGCTAAAAACTTGATCGCTCCGGAATGTAACCCAAAAGTGCGACCGTGTAGTTTTACCGCAAGCGCACGGTGTAGCGGCGAGCGGGTTATCGAACACAGGGAGGACGAATGAAAGTGCTTGCTCCGAACAACCTGGCTATTAAGAATGGAAAAGAGAGAATTTGCCTTTGGCAATCCTGTCACAATCGTCAGACAAAATATGGAGGTATCAAATCAAATAAAGATGCCTAGGGAATGGGGACTCCCCGCTACTCACCGTATCTCGTCAATGTGATTCATTGGTATCAAAATTGCTAGGGTAGAATCTCGGATGAACTAGTTGCAACTGAATGTAAAACCTAGCTCACGCTCTCGCGATGTTGCCGGTCTATAGCTATCCTAGGTTCGGGTCCAATCTCTTGCAAACCCTAGCCTAGGCAAGCTAGCATTAGGATCAACATCATCGTTCAATCGCGCCCCGAGCCCACTCTCGTGCAAACTCGGGCCACGACCTAGGTTGGGATAGTTCCTACCCGTCCAGTCTCTTGCAAACGGGTATCGGCATGGAATTGCAACCGAGAACCCTAGTAACGGTCTAATCTCTTGCAAACCGATACTACGGAAACTCAATTTCAACCCAATTCGGATTTCTAGGGTTTCCTATCGAATTGGGATCCAATCTCTTGCAAATCCCAATCGGTATAAACTCCTAGCCATCCATAATAAATCGATCCCAAACTAACCCTAATAGCAATTCTAGCAATATTTCTACCAAGTCATCACAAATCTAAAATTGGGCTCGTATGGTTCATCCCCACGCCCCAAGACGTATAGACTACTCACAATTCATAGCACAAATACAAAAATAATCAATGGAATTAATAAGAGAATTCATCACAATATTCAAATTAGCAATAAAAATAGTATTTTTAAAGGAGAGAGAGACAAACCGATAGAGTTCTCCAAGAATCCAACAAAAATCAACTTTTCTCTCCTCTCCAATCACAAAAATCAAAAGCTAAAAAGTTTTAATCTAAAAAGCTGCAAAAAGTAAAGAGAAATGCTCTCTAACCTAGGTCAAAAACTGGGGTTAAATACCCCCAAAAATCGTCCAAAAAACTGTGACCAAAATGCCCCTGCGCAGCCTGAAAATCGTAATTTTCGCTACAGGCAGCGCGTCGCACTCGGCCGAGTGACAAAAGTCGCTCGGCCGAGTAAGAAACCCTGAAAATTTCCAGTAAGTCTGGGCCTTTGGGGGTCTTCTCTTCGGGGATCGCTCGGCCGAGTGAGTTGTCGTCACTCGGCCGATGGCATCTATTCACTCAGGCGGTCGGCATTTTCCACTCGGCCGAGTGGGTCTTCTGAAGCTCAGGCAAACGAAAAACAGTAAGTCGGCTCTTTTGGATGGGCATCGTCTGAATGCCACTCGGGCGGACGGGGTCTCGTCACTCGGTCGATGTGGCTTCCGATGCTCGGCCGAGTGCACATATGATGCGTGTCCGATCTGGACGGCCGAGCGGGGTCTCACTGGTCGGCCGAGTGACTCCTTCACTCGGCCGAGTGAGACACCAAAAATGCCATTTCAGCTTGTTTTTGCCTCCTCGTCGCTCCTGCGACGTTCTTTCTTCTTCCGCTCCTCTCCAATGGCAAAATACCCCTCGGGGAGGTCGTCGGTGACACTCTGGAGTAGGCGTATCTCGGGATCACTCCAAATCGCTCCAAATCACCTGAAATACGACAAAAACAACAAATCATGAAAAGTATCGCAATATCGTCGATATATCGTGAAAAACATGATTTGAGCGATCTAAATGGCATGCAAACATGCGGGAAAAAAGTGTAAAATATGGAGTGATCAGCGACACGGCTGTGTGCCTAGGCGGCACGCTTGTGCACGACTCAAGATCCTTAGATGACCTAGACTTCCTGGCAGCAGTACGGCGAGACCGATTATCACCCCTAATTTCTGTCGGTTCCAGATCCGAAATCTGTTTGTTTCTTTGGGGGTTTATAAATAGGACGGTGAGCGATTGAGAGGGGGATCTTCTGGGCTTTTTCTAGATTTTCTTTCCCCTTTGGGGGCTGTATCTCCAAGTGATTTGTAACACTTTTTTGCTCTTATTTTTTGTATTAAATATTGAATCTTTTATTTCTTCTTGATATGCATTGTTTTTAATCTCTACTCTCAATATCTTGTGATGAACTTTTCCATGAGTTAATTGTTGTTATCTCCATGCTTAGTGAGTAGATTTTCTTGCTGGGGCTAATCTGAACCCTAGTGTAGTTTATTTGTGCGGGTTGATCGCCACAGATATCAGTCTATTTGATTATTGCTAGGGTTTAGATCTGGATGTACACATTTTTGATTTAATCATTGAAATGCATCATAACCCTAGTCACTGACGAGAAATCGGGATTTTGGTTAGACGTAGAGTTATGTTAGATTGATTCCCTATTAATTAGGGCTACGACGAGACATCGGGTTCTGATTAATTAGGACCGTTAGGACTTACGACGATACATCGAAGTCTTACCTTTGTGATCCAGGCTTTAATCCGAGTTTTTTCACGAGACATGGGTAGAACGAGGATTGAAAATTAATTCTCACATGTAGCTTTACTTCGATAGATTAAGAAGTTAGATCAATCCTCACAATTAATCTACAATAGTGGGGATGCTCAGCCATGGCATTTTCTTACTTTTTATATCTTTAGAATAATTTCCCTCATCCCTAATATCATTCGTAGCTAATTAAATCCATAATTGATTGATACTCAACCACTGCCTCCCTGTGTTCGACCCGTTGGCTACATGAAATCGTACACTTGTGGTAATTATGAGTTTCTCATCTAATTTTGGCACCTTTGCCGGGGAGGCAATCGGCTTGATATAGATTTAGTTGTGTATTTGTTAGACTACGTATTTTCAAAAAATGTTTGACTGACAATCTCTTTGTAGTTCTTCTATTTTTTATATAGCCAAGTGAATTGAGAGTTGCAATGTGGATGCCAGATGGAAAATACACAGATTATTTTGATATCTCGGCATACCATGATGCACAAATGGGAGTGTGTAACTATTTTCCGCATGTTGCAGAAAGTTACGGGATTTGTGGTCTACAGGTACATGTCACCGATGTTTGCATATATAATACATATCCCAATGACCCAAACCCATATACCTGCGACCATCACCTAGAACACTCCCATCAATATCCTCCACCATATATGCCTTCACCAGATGAAGAAGCACGCCTTGAAAGCATGATGGCAAAATTTATCGCAAACCAAGGCCTACCAAATGATGCCTTCCCCCATTTCGATCGAGACCCATCCTAACATAATAGCCCAACAACCTTTCCAACCCCAAGGGCAGGCTGAACAATATGCATGGGGGTCAGATCACTGAAGCTACACTGCAGATGGGGAAACATATGGACGAACGATTAGTTGTGATGCCTACTTCTATCATTCTTCCATTATATCGCGAAGGAGAATCTAAATCTATGGTGGAGGATGTCTATAATACTAGCACATCACCGGTCGCTTGCACTATGGGAAGTAATCTATTCGAAATATACCCTTTTAATTCTAATATAGATTCCTCCTCTTATGCAGGTAATACCGTTGATACATATCACACCGATAACTTCATCCAAAGCTGCACTTCAAAAGACGATGAGATAGATGGTGAGGCATTTGCTAGTCTTGGGGAACACCTGATCCGATACTACTCAGATCTCTTTGACGGTTGCACGGGCAAGAGCACGATGTCTGAAATAGAAGAACCCATGCCACCTTTTCTTTTTGATCAGGTCCCCCATTTTGAGCCAAATAGGAGCATCGAGAGGATGACGATGCACGTTTATACCTATGAGGAGGCCATGAGTTCGGGCATGGATGCGACAATTGACTTCAGCAGACCCGAGCCTTGTCCTCCTCCACTACCGCCGTCACAGTCACTCTCCACCCTAGCAGAGCCTAAGCATCACCGCGGCATCATACAGGGAGATTCTTTTGACCTTACACACTCATATGAATCTCATATTTTATTTCATTCACTTTTTGATTCAGATATATCTAACGCAACGTGTCTCCTACAGGACATAGATACACATGCACCAGAGGCATGCTTGGTTACGCCGGCACCTGACATTCTGGAGATGAGAAGGACGAGAATCTGATCGTATCCACCCCCGAGTGTAGCGAGATTGCTCCGGGGAGTATTCGTAAACTTGGTTTAGAATTTCTTACATATATTGACAATTTTCTCTAGATTAATTTCATAGAGGGGAATGAATTTTCTTATTGGACCGACACAGCTCATCTTTTGTAAGTAGCAGGTGGGCACCTTCAAGAGATGATTAGCTATATTGCTGGGGCCTAGTGATATTCATGGAGTAGAGCATTTGGCTGAGCCATAAAAGCGACATGAGGAATAGCTACCTGCTCCATTGGAGATCCTTGACCCTCCTTTTGAACAGGTGCATTCTATCTAGTATTGTAAACATTTTATATGCTTTCTATTTTAGTCTCTTAATAATCTCGTACTCCTATCGATAGCAAGAGGAGAGAATTAGGATTTAGAGTTAGTAATAAATCACTCACCCTTCTATCGCCTCACATGATATCTTTTTGTCCCCAAGAACCCTATACATGTTAGCCTCCCTACACTAGCTCCAATCTCAATTGTATTTTCCCCACCACATATGAACCCTTGAATGCACTTTCCTATCATATTTAGGGCGATGCTTCATGCTAACTTGGGAGAGACTCTCCCATGCACTCCATCATTTTCCATGAGCATAATGCTATCACGTAGCATCCCCATTTCACCCCCCAAGACATAACTACTCCCATATCTCCTATTCCTCTCGCATTGAGGACAATACGTAGTTTTAGCTTGGGAGAAACATTTCACTTCTAGCTTAAGGGAGGAACCTACCGAAGGGGTTTTTATGTCCTTAGGTCAATAAAATCGACGTCCAGCCTAAGTCGTACGGACAATGAGATCAAACAAGCAGTGGAAAAATAGATTTAAAACAATTTTAAATCAAGCACAAAAGAAAATAACCCTAGCCAGAATCTCTACTATCCCGGGGTTGGGTCCGACCAACCCCTAAGGATAGATCTATCAAACAATTTGCAATTAAAACACATGTAAATTAAACTACATACCTTTCACATCGTTTCCGCAGAATACGAAGCATCGTTTTCAGCAACACTTATTTGAATCCAAAGCAAGGCCCCGAGCTACTTCTCCCGAGCCGAACAATGTACCGAACCGAACCGCGTCTCGAGGCTAGCAACACCCTGTCGCCAAGTCAATCACGCATCGAAGAAAGTTTCACCTTCAATGGATCCTTTGTTAAGACGTCGGATCCGATCCGAACTCCATCGTAGATTTTCCAGAGCCCGATTAGGAGCAAGGAAGAAGTTGGAAGAAAGAAGGAATTTTAATTTTAAGTCTCAATCCGAGCGTGTTTAAATCTTTTCGGAGCTACTTGAATCGAAGACTTGGTGCATGTTTCAAGGAAGGGGGTTGACCCCTATTTATATAAAGGCAGCTGACCCCTCCCCTTCTCTCCATTTCTGATGTGGGACTAAACGCATTGGAGGAGAAAATTAACTTTTAGTTTAACCTTCACGAAGGCCAAACTTCAATGAATTTTCCCTCCCTCACCTTTGAGCTCTCAGAAATGTCACACATCGTTGTGAAGAAGGTTGAATAGTGAACGCATAGGAAAAAAGGCACTCCAATCAGGAGTTCGTTTGACCCCTCAATTGAAGAATTAAACATGTCCCAAAATCCATTTTTCACAGAAAAATCAGCCATAAAAAACCACTGGGGTTCGCAACCAAAAAAATATGGGTCCCACGGCATAGGCCCCACTCTAGCGTGTGCCAGCTGGATGCGTACCCGACATGCACCCACACTGGGCGCGTGCCTGGTACGCGCCCCGCAGGCGTATGCTCTACACGCGCAGGCGCAGGCATGGGCGGGCGGGCCGGCCCTCGCCTGCTGCTAGCGGGCGCAGGTGCCCACTTCTCTAATGGGTGCGGGCATAGACGCCTGCCTGCCAGGCAGGTCAGGCACCTGCCTAGTGGGCGCCCGACCCCAAATAGGGCTTTATTCATGGTGTTGGCTCTATTTTCCTCATACAGAGTCCGTTTTGGATGCCATTCGAACCTGGGTTTAGACCTGGACGTTCCCGTAATCCAGGTAACCTTTTTCTCATGTTTAGTATATTAAATATGCTCGTAAATATTTTACGACATATTTAATTCTCTTTTGCTTCATATGCAAAATTCCCACATCTAATATATTCTAAAGATTTTGTCATAAACATTTTGTAACGTATTAATTTCCTTGCATTCAATGCATCATCTCCCTTAAATTCTACTTATTACTTGACGAAGGTCTCACTTTGTGTGAGACCCTACAGCCTGACCCTACTACAGGTGGGGCTCGAAACCCCAGACGGTAGTGACCACGAGCAACAGGTGTCGTCCCTGTTTTGGTATCATAATTACGTGGTTAACTCATTAACATGAGTATTGTCAGGACCACCATGAATATGTCCGTGATGAATACCGTAGTTTCAGTCCCCTCGTCAAAACTTTGTCGCCTAGTCAAGCCTAGGGTACGGTCAAACTGTCAACTCCGATAGCTTGAACTTGGTTAGTCTCCATCGGTCTTTATTCAAATAATGTTGGACCTCTTCCAACATACTTTGGCCAAAGTTTTTCGCCAAAGATCGAACCAACACATGCGACACTAACTCCCTATAACAGGAGAGACGAATCCTTTCTTGGTCATTACTCTCCTTGCTGTAATTTTAGCCTGTAATGATCAATACACTAGAGGGGGGGTGAATAGTGTATATTAAAAAATGTCGCAAATAAAATGTTAGTAATATTTGCAAAGATGGCACAGAAATAAAAAGACAAGTACTGAAATTAAATCAATCGCAAACACAGAGATTTATCCTGGTTCGGATCCTTGTGATCCTACTCCAGTCCTCTACCCCGTAGAGATTTTCAATCCACTATAATCACTTGCCCCGCAAGCACGAACTTACAAAAATGGCGACACTCCCCGTGTCCCAAACTTTGTACAATCTCTAACCGAGATTCAAACCTGTAAAATAATGAAATAGAAAAAACACATATAGCCTTGTTATAATTTTCAGAGAAAGAATTCAAGGATGGTGTTTAGAAGATGAACTTCAAGATGTAAAAGATATGTAATGAAGAGCAACACTTGAAGTTCTCTGGTTCATAAAAGAAGAGAGAGAGATCAATCGATTTCTTCTTCAATTATGAACACAAACAACTTTCCAAAATGATGTTGAAAAACCAAGTTCTTCCGTTCTTAAACGAAGAAGGAAATCTAATGATTTCTTCTTACAAATAAGAAAAGAACAACTAATGGCCTAAAGCTTTAGAAAAGAGAAGACTTGATTCCAACAAATAAGAGAGTAAAGAAGAGGAAAGTGTGTGAAAGAAAAGAGAGGGTCTACCCCTTTATTTATAGTGTTTAGGGATGGTTGGGGACTGTAGTTAACGTTGGAAAACGGGCAGGAACCGTCCCTGAAAATTTGGGATCAAAACGGCTAGTTTTGAAATTGGTCGACCAAAAGGACAAATTGGTCGACCAAAATTTAGAGAGAGAATTTTGACCGTTGGAAGACATTTCTAGAATCTACATGGTTAGGGGAGTTTGCACATGCAATCCCATAACCAAATTCGAAGGTTTAAAATTGGTCGACCAAAATGGGGTTATTGGCTGCCAATTTTCAAAGTTGCGAATTTTCGAAATTGGGAAGTGTAGATCTCTGAGGAATGGAACCTAGATGACTAAGATATATTATCACAAGGCTTTGTGACTCTAATAAAGTAAATTTTACATTGATTACATAAAGCCGTAGATAGGACTGCATCTGCAACTGAATCTGAGAAGCTTCTTTGCAGGAGATCCTTATCAAGTGATTATATATCCAAGTCGTGGATTAGGTGCCTTTGTCTTTCCAGCTTCATGAATGATCTATCTGATTGAGTATGCATGAAGATATCTCATTTGTGTGGAACACAGCATTGATTTGTATCTGCATACATAGAGTTAGTAGCACTGAATGTATTTGTCATATCAAAACCATATGGGAATAGAAATATGGAATTATGAAATTCCAACATTCTCCCCCTTTTTGATGATGACAAACATGAAAAATATATATAGTTAAAATTGAACATATCAGATATACTCCCCCTAAGTATGTGGAGTTTGTGAATACTCCCCCTGAGTAGATGAAATATATTCTCCCCCTTTGGAATCCTCAAAAAGATGGAAATAAGAGTTAGCCCAAAAAGAAGCTATAAATTAACAAATGATTGTCATCTGGGTGAAGACATGTGTAGGCCGAATATGGAGGGTATAGGCCAAAAAATGAACAGCCCATTATAATAATTAAAAAAAATTGAAGCATATGTAGATGGTGATGAACAGAATTAGGAAATCAGGATAGGAAGTAGAATATATTCTCCCCATGTATGTAGCCCAATGCGTAAGTGAAAGTAAAGATCGTGAGCATAATGAAGCAAGCATGAAGTAACCAAGCAGTAAAGACAGAATCATTTTGGATGCAAATAGCAACAGAGAGGACAAAATGTTACTATTTTAAAAACAATGTTTGCAGTCAACATTCAAAATGAAGCCCTGAGATTTAGTAAAATTTGTGAGTGGGTATCGGGTGGAGTATGTAGTGGCATTACAAGTTGAAAACCCCAGAATCTAATCTCCATTAATAAAACAGTGACATATATGCACGAAGAGAGATGAATTTCCGTAGAATTATCAACGTCGATGCCTAGAAAGTAACAAATGCGTGTGATGGAAAAAAAATGTTCATGCTCGCAAGGGTAGATGTAGGCGGATCGGGAATGTTTGTGAATAAGGTAATCAACTTGGTAACCCAAAAGAAATGGAAAAACAAAATAAACAGAATGGTCATCGGCGAATGCACATGTAGGGGCATAACAAAATGACAGGAATGGAGTATCCAAAATCAGTTGTCAAAAGAATTGTGATACACAGTATGGACAAAATGAAATTGCCTGGATGACAGAGAAGACCAAATGAAGGGAGGAAGTAGGACATCATGCCTAGAGGGAATAAATACAGTAGCATGTGCAATTTAAAATAGCAACAGGCAGAACTAATTGTAATCAGTGAAAGAAAAAAAATGTTTTCAGACAATACGTATAATGAATCACCTTGATTTAGTAATAAAGCGGAGTTTGTAACAAAAGTAATAAGTTTTGGGATTACAAATTTATAACCACAGAGTCTAATTGTCATCATAAGAGTGGTGACAGATAGTAAATAAAATAGAGGAAATTGCATGAGAATTAGCAACTTTGTAGCCTAGAAAGTAGCAAAGGGGCTATTAATGTAATATAAAAAGCCAAAGTCATCTTCAGGACTATAATACCAGCATATCAAGTGATATAATGCCACCAATATACAATTAATACCATCTGTTATGAAGTGGACAAAAAAACAATGGGATTTGAATAAGACAAACATGGGGGGAAGAAAGTACAGGGCTTTGGAAAATGAATTGAGGGGATGCCTTGGAAAATGAAACGAGGAGATTGGTTCCTCATGAATGAAAGGATTTTAAATAAAGAAAAAAATCTGTTATGGGAAGTTGTGATAGTGTTTTTGGTGGGAACAAATATTTTTGCAAAAAGCAATAGAAATGTTTTGAACGGGATGAGTGGTCTTGGGAAATGAAGAGTTGCCTTAGTGATGAAGGGAATTAAATAAGACAGAGAATAATGCAGTTATTGGAAGTTGAGGAAGTGTTTGAGAACGGGAATATTTCCAATCGGCAGTAGCAGTTTGAAAGTAGCCGTTTGAAAAACTGAACTAAAATAAATTTAAAAATGAAGTGATGGGTTTCGTTGGAAATAAAAAACAGTTGGAAATAACTGTTAACTGAAAATAAGCGGGAAGACGAACCTGTTACCGAAAAATTAAAAATAATAAAAAATTCGAAAATTGGCGACCAATATTGGTGAATTGGTCGACCAATTTCAAAAAGAGCCAGAAAAATTTGAAAAAATTTGAGAAAAATTCTAAAAATAAAAATAAGAATGTGTCATAAGTCCGATTCACTAATAATCCCTAAATTCCTACGAAGCTTAATAAAAGTATCTTCTTTCAATGGTTTGGTTAAAATATCAGCTATCTGATGTTCAGTAGCTATAAATTTAAGAACTATATCTCCTTTCTGAACATGATCATCTAGAAAATGATGACGTACATCAATATGTTTTGTACGAGAATGATGCACAGGATTTTTAGAAAGATTAATAGCACTAGCATTATCACACATAATAGGGCAAGTAGAGCAATCAATACCATAGTTAGATATAGTTTGTTTTATCCATAAGATTTGAGCACATGCTAAACCGGCGGCAATATATTCTGCCTCGGTTGTAGATAATGAAACGGAGTTTTGCTTTTTGCTAAACCAAGATACTAAAGCATGACCTAAAAAGTGGCAAGTACCACTGGTACTTTTACGATCTGATTTGCAACCAGCAAAGTCTGCATCACTATAGGATAATAAATCAAATGTGCTTGACTTGGGATAAAATAAACCAAAACCAGAAGTGTGATTAACATATCTAATAATCCTTTTTACGGCAGTTAAGTGTGAAACTTTAGGATCTGCCTGAAAACGTGCACATAAACATACTGAAAACATAATGTCTGGTCTACTAGCAGTTAAATAGAGTAGAGAGCCAATCATACCTCTGTAAAGACGTTGATCAATGCTCTTACCATTTAAGTCTTTGTCGAGAGATGTAGATGTACTCATTGGAGTACGTTTTTCTGCAGAACTTTCTAAACCAAAACGCTTGATGAGTTCTTTAGAGTACTTGCTTTGGTGAATGAAGATTCCTTCCTTCAATTGTTTAATTTGAAGACCGAGGAAGTAATTGAGTTCACCCATGTGACTCATCTCAAATTCTTTCTGCATAATCTTAGAAAAATCTTGACAAAGAGATTCATTAGTAGAACCAAAAATAATATCATCAACGTATATTTGAATAATGATTATGTCAGATTTAATATTTTTAATAAAAAGAGTGGAATCTATTTTACCAATATTATAACCAGAATTTAAAAGATAGCTTTTAAGTCTTTCATACCAAGCACGAGGTGCTTGTTTGAGACCATAAAGAGCTTTCTTTAATTTGAAAACATGATTTTCAAAATTTTCATGATGAAAACCAGGAGGTTGTTCAACATAAACTTCCTCCTTAAGAAATCCATTTTAAAAAGCACTTTTGACATCCATTTGAAATAATTTAAAATCTTTAAAACATGCAAATGATAACAACATGCGAATAGACTCAAGACGAGCAACTGGTGCATAGGTTTCATCATAATCAATACCTTCTTGATTATAACCTTGTGCAACCAATCGTGCCTTGTTTCTAATTACCTGACCAGATTCATCCAATTTATTTTTGAATACCCACTTGGTACCAATAATTGAATGATCTGTTGGTCTGGGAACTAATTCCCAAACATCATTTCGTTGAAATTGATTGAGTTCTTCCTGCATAGCGATAATCCATGAACTGTCTTCACATGCATCTTTGATGTTCTTTGGTTCAATGGATGAAAGGAAAGCACAATGCGCCATTTGTTCAATTTGACGACGAGTTTTAACTCCATCTGTAATATCTCCAATGATTAATTCTGATGGATGATTTGGAACTTGTGCAAAAGCCTTGGGAAGATCTGTATTATCTGAAATAGACTCAACAGAATGCTTAGTAGCATCAATTTCATCAAGTTTGATATTATCTAAAGAATTAGATAAAGGTAATATATTCTCTTCATCATCAATGATGGGAGAATTAGATGCGGGATTCTCATCAAATGTGACATGTAGTGATTCTTCAACTGTTGAAGTTCTTTTGTTATATACTCTGTAGGCTTTGTTACGTGTTGAGTATCCAACAAAAATACCTTCATCAGATTTCGAATCAAATTTATCAAGTGCATCTTTAGTATTAAGAATAAAACATTTACATCCAAACACTTTAAAATATGATACACGTGGAATGCGATCAAAGAATAATTCAAAACAAGTTTTATTAAGCAATGGCCTTATGAGAACTTTATTCATAATGTAACATGCAGTTGCGACAGCTTCAGCCCAAAAATATTTCGGTAAATTACTATCACAAAGCATTGTTCTTGCACATTCTTGTAAAGTTCTATTTTTCCTTTCAACTACTCCATTTTGAGGAGGAGCACGAGGAAAAGAAAAATTGTGAGTAATGCCATTTTCATTACAAAACTTAGTAAATGATTCATTTTCAAATTCTCCTCCATGATCACTACGAATAGTGACAATGTTAGAGGATTTGAGTTTTTGTATCTTTTTACAAAATATTGAAAATTCTTCAAATGCATCATTCTTGTTTTGTAAGAATATAACCCAAGTATATCTTGAATAATCATCAACAATGACAAATGCATATCTACTTCTATTTAAAGAAGCTACTCTCGAAGGACCAAACAAATCTAAATGTAAGAGTTCTAATGGTCTCTTTGTTGAGATAACATCCTTTGATTTAAAAGAAGATTTGTGCATTTTTCCTTATTGACAAGCGTCACAAAAATGTTTGTGTTTGAAAGAAATATTTGGCATTCCATTTACTAATTTGTGTTTTGAAATGTGTGCTAGATTTTTGAAATTAGTGTGTCCAAATCGTTTGTGCCATAAAAGTGTGTCATCAGATGTAATCATCAAACAATGATTATTAGTGGTAACAGACATACATAAAATATAAATGTTATTCTTACGCTTACCACGGAATAGAATAGATGACATATCAGAATCATAAATAATGCAATCATTTAGTTCAAAAACTATTTTGTAATTTTTATCGCATAACTGACTCATAGAAAGTAAATTATGTTTCAAACCGTCAACCAGGTGAACATTCTCAATGATAGGCTGATTTGTATTGCCAACTGTTCCAGTGCCTATGATTTTTCCTTTCTTGTTGTCACCAAAGGTAACTGTGCCTCCTTGTTTGTACTTGACGTTTGAAAGTAGTTTGACATTTCCTGTCATATGTTTTGAACATCCACTATCCAAAATCCATCTTTCTTTCCTAGGTACCTGAAAGATAAAACATTAAGCATTGGTACCCCTTTTTGAGGGTCCTTGGGATTAGATTTTTGGAAGCCAAACCCAAGTGGAATTTGGCTTTTTAATATAATCATTAGAATGAACTATAGCATGTATATAATGAGAAATATAATCATTTCTATCTTCTAAGCATGAATTCTTAGGAACCCATATACAAATTGTAGTAGGTTTCCTAGAAGATGGTTTTGAAATGTTAGAAACATTTCTTTGTGAAGAAGAAGTAGGAATGTTTACTTTCTTTGTGTAAATAAATGCATGATTCTTCTTTTGAGGTTTAACAAAAGTAGTTATTCCACAAGAAGAAGAAGTGTTACAAGATTTGGGTGCATCCTTATGAGAATATCCCAGACCTTGTCTATGATTTGCAGGATATTGTATTTTTAGTAAATCATCAAGATTAGTCTTTCCTTTATTAAATTTATTAATATTGAAAGACATCTCGTCGTATTTCATCTTTAGTGATGAAATATTTTTATCCATTTCAGATATTTGAGTTTGTAGTTCTAGATTCTTAGTTTTGAGAATATCATTCTCTTTACTAAGATTTAAATTTTGAGAAGATGTATTCTCAATAGGTGTAGTGTTCTTAGAAGAAGATAATTCTTGATATTTAATAAGAAGATCATCATTATTCTGTTTCAATGATTTATGTTGACTATTCAATTTTTTGAAATGAGAATAGAAATCTTTTAATGCATCAAGTAATTCTTCGTTATTAAAAGAACTTACCTCATCTTCATCATCTTGTGCCATAAAGCACATGTTGGCACTTTCATTTAGATCATCTTCTTCTTCTTCTGAAGAATCATCTCATGTTGCTGCAAATGCCTTTTTCATTTTGTCAAACTTCCTTTCTCTTCTGGATTGATCGTTGTTGTTGGAAGTTTTGAACTTTGCTTTGAGAAGTGGACAATCTTTCTTCATATGTCCTGGCCTGTTACAATTGAAGCAAAGTGAAGAATCGGTATTTTTAGATTTATTATTATACTTACCTTTTTGAAAGAACTTTCTGAAGTTTTTGGCAAAGAATGCCATGTCATCATCTGAATCTTCATTATCTGATGTTGCGTTGAAGGCGAGTACTTTCTTCTTCTGATCTGATTCTTCTTTCGCATCTTGCAATGTAACTTCATGGGCCATTAAGTTACCAATTAGATTTTCCATGGATAATGTGGAAAGATCATTGGCTTCCTCAATAGCAGTGATCTTTGGACGCCATTCTGGGGAGAGTACCTTAAGAATCTTGCGTACCTGATCAAGAGAAGAGTAAACTTTTCCAAGAGCATTAAGAGAATTAATAATGTTAGTGAACCTGGTGTTCATTTCTCCAATCGTCTCTTTGTCTTGCATCTTGAACAACTCATACTTATGAACCAAAGAGGCAATCTTGGTTTCCTTCACTTTATTAGTTCCTTCATGAGTTACCTCGAGTATGTGCCAAATCTCCTTTGCACTTTTGGCCTGGGATACTTGATTAAACTCATGTTTATCCATTGCACAGAATAAAGCATTCATGGCCTTTGAGTTGTTAGTTTTTGCAGCTTTGTCGTTGGTGGTCCAATCAACAACAGGACTTGTTGGCTTTTCGTATCCTGACTCTACGATGTCCCAAATCTCATAATTCATACTTTGGAGATGAATCTCCATTCGTATTTTCCAATATGAGTAATTTGAACCATCAAATAGAGGAGGACGAGTTTGAGAGTGCCCTTCAGGATGCTGATTGTAGTTGTGTGGAACTGTGTTCATGTTTGAGGAACTTGCTGCCATCTTAACCTTGCTCTGATACCAAATGTAATGTTAGCCTGTAAGGATCAATACACTAGAGGGGGGTGAATAGTGTATATTAAAAAATGTCGCAAATAAAATGTTAGTAATATTTGCAAAGATGGCACAGAAATAAAAAGACAAGTACTGAAATTAAATCAATCGCAAACACAGAGATTTATCCTGGTTCAGATCCTTGTGATCCTACTCCAGTCCTCTACCCCGTAGAGATTTTCAATCCACTATAATCACTTGCCCCGCAAGCACGAACTTACAAAAATGGCGACACTCCCCGTGTCCCAAACTTTGTACAATCTCTAACCGAGATTCAAACCTGTAAAATAATGAAATAGAAAAAACACCTATAGCCTTGTTATAAATTTCAGAGAATGAATTCAAGGATGGTGTTTTAGAAGAAGAACTTCAAGATGTAAAAGATATGTAATGAAGCGCAACACTTGAAGTTCTCTGGTTCATAAAAGAAGAGAGAGAGATCAATCGATTTCTTCTTCAATTATGAACACAAACAACTTTCCAAAATGATGTTGAAAAACCAAGTTCTTCCGTTCTTAAACGAAGAAGGAAATCTAATGATTTCTTCTTACAAATAAGAAAAGAACAACTAATGGCCTAAAGCTTTAGAAAAGAGAAGACTTGATTCCAACAAATAAGAGAGTAAAGAAGAGGAAAGTGTGTGAAAGAAAAGAGAGGGTCTACCCATTTATTTATAGTGTTTAGGGATGGTTGGGGACTGTAGTTAACGTTGGAAAACGGGCAGGAACCGTCCCTGAAAATTTGGGATCAAAACGGCTAGTTTTGAAATTGGTCGACCAAAAGGACAAATTGGTCGACCAAAATTTAGAGAGAGAATTTTGACCGTTGGAAGACATTTCTAGAATCTACACGGTTAGGGGAGTTTGCACATGTAATCCCATAACCAAATTCGAAGGTTTAAAATTGGTCGACCAAAATGGGGTTATTGGCTGCCAATTTTCAAAGTTGCGAATTTTCGAAATTGGGAAGTGTAGATCTCTGAGGAATGGAACCTAGATGACTAAGATATATTATCACAAGGCTTTGTGACTCTAATAAAGTAAATTTTACATTGATTACATAAAGCCGTAGATAGGACTGCATCTGCAACTGAATCTGAGAAGCTTCTTTGCAGGAGATCCTTATCAAGTGATTATATATCCAAGTCGTGGATTAGGTGCCTTTGTCTTTCCAGCTTCATGAATGATCTATCTGATTGAGTATGCATGAAGATATCTCATTTGTGTGGAACACAGCATTGATGTGTATCTGCATACATAGAGTTAGTAGCACTGAATGTATTTGTCATATCAAAACCATATGGGAATAGAAATATGGAATTATGAAATTCCAACACTTGCACGCTTCAAGTGTCACCCAACCAAAGACCTTTTGACCAGTCTTGCCTCGAAGCTAGGTCAAAAATCTAAGTGATACCATTCTCGTATAGGTTTGTACAATGACCTCAAGTCTAAGGACCAACTAGACTATCATCACTGAGAGTTATCACTGACAAATTTGTTATATTAACCATGTGCTAACTGTCGTTGGGTCGTTCAGTGAACTTATTCTCCAATGAGCACATGTGTCTCGTCTCCGACGTCGCCAAGTCGAATGACCATGAGATCATCGTCACCACTCTATGGTGAAGACAAATACACAATGGTCTATCCGATGTTACGATATTATTTTCTTGAAACATCTACGACCATGAACGATAACAGACTTATGCTACTAACAGTCAAACAATTCTCTATGATCAAGATCCTTATTTCGATACATATTCAACCTCACATTAAGTCCCAGGACTTTACCTAAGTTCTAATGTCGACTACATTATTATTAACTTAGGTAAATTCTTACCAAACAGCTTATTGTTATTTTAAACAAGACATTTGCACATATACACAGAGATAAATTGCCTCGAGGGCATACCCATCTCCCAACATCTCCTACTTTTACTCAGGCCCATTTATCCCGTTATCTCATACCGCATTTACACATAAGTCTCTCTAGACTTTATGTGGTAGAACCTTCGTGAGTGAATCTGCTAAACTGTCTTTAGTATAGACCTAAGAAATTTCTATA
This sequence comes from Scilla litardierei, assembly GCA_030789695.1. Classification (NCBI taxonomy): domain Eukaryota; kingdom Viridiplantae; phylum Streptophyta; class Magnoliopsida; order Asparagales; family Asparagaceae; genus Scilla; species Scilla litardierei. The sequence continues at coordinate 49,887,567 of CM061137.1, read as the reverse complement.
TTCATGTTAGACTACACATTTGTATCTCATCCAAATAATTAACTTGGTCTTTTGGAATTCAAACTTTCTAACTTACCTGGATCTCATCCAGCTCAACGTCCTAACTTGAGACTTAAAATAATATCCTTTTCGTACCTTACGAGAATGCTTCAAAATAATCACTGGTCATCCGCACGGTTCATAATCGTTTTTGATAAAATGTCAAACTCTTTGACCACTTTATCAAAACATATGTTCTGGCTCCTTGATGCCTCACATGCCTTTTATTCGCTCACATTGACCTTGAAAACACTATGGCTGATTCATATAAGTTTGTCCTTCTAAATCATATTTAGAAAACAGACTATACATGAATACTCCAGTTTTCATGGTCATCATGAGCATTTACCGAGTCTAATCCGAATAAATTTGTACATAGTCGTTGACGAGAAAGTTTCATTGCCATCCTTTTATAGGATTTCTGATGATAACTATTCTTAACCAGCATAACTAGTACTTCACGTTTTTTGTCACGCCCCGCTTTCCATTGTACTTGGAAGCGAGGACGCGAGCGGGTTCGCATGGGCTGGAGCGGTGAAGCTCGAACCAAATAAGCATCTGTGAATAACACCTAGCGCAGGATCTTGCATGCAATTTAGGGAAACAGAGATACTATGAATATAAAAGCCAACATCCAGATAGAGTACACAATAATAAAAAGGGCCCCAAGCATGGCCTACAATGATAGTGTAACAAGATAAAATGGGTACACACCCTACACACAGCAGCGAACGAAAAGAAATAAACAGCAGCAGTGAAACTCAGCAATTAGTCCACTGTAGGGAGGACTTCAGGATCGACAGAATCCTGGTCTAATGGATCAGACTGGTCTAGCAGCTCGTCTTCAAAGTACTATGTCTCATGACCTGACATACATTTCAAATAACATAGAAATGTATGTCAGCAAGGGTTCTTGGCAAGGTTTTCAAAATCATTTTCATGGCAGTTAGAGCATTTAAATTGACAAAATGTAATTTCCAAGATTTACACTAGCATGGCAGTTCAACTATAAGTTAACACATGGCAGTTCTAGTAAAAGTGAAAACATGTCAATTCTATTTAATAGAAACAACAACAGTTCTATAAGTTAACATGTTCAATGTATGTTCAATTGTGTGTTTAAGTGTGTGTCTAGGATTCACGTCTTTAGACGGCTAGTAAGTGAATATACCTTCAGGTGCCCCCGAGAGGTGACCCTTTTACTATTGGCTAGTACCCGTGACCCAACCCCACCCAAGTGTAATACTGGACACGAGACAGACTAGCCAAACCGGCCGACGGGAATAGCCAAATCATGGCATACAATAACCAGGAGCTAACGGGGTGCAATATCTATGAGCCAACGGCGTGCAATATTTATTGAGTTTCAAATAGTTCCAAATATCTATACATGTCCAGAACCGTTGCAATTCATAAAGTATGTTCATTTTAATTATTAAGGTGTCTACACGCACGCACACAAATTTTTACCATAAAGATGTACAAAATGTAAACATGCATTTTTGTATGAAACAGTATTTGAAACGTGGGAAAAATGCAACTTGCCTGGGACAGTTTTGGGTGTCCGAGCAATGCTAGGAAGGATGCGACGTATCTGCGTCATTAAATTTCGATATTAATTAATTTGCAAACTAACGACTTACTAACCAACTAATATTACAATTTATTAGACAAACTAAAGTATTCATACTTATTTACGTATATTAACAACTAAGGTATAAATATTAACTTGCTAACTTAGTACTGACATCATGATAAAACTAACATGTGTTAATTTACGTATACTAACTTACTAACATATATTAATTATTAACTAGCATATGTTTATACACCACTTTCTAATAATTAATTAACACCAACTTACTAACAACGCACTACAAATAAACAAGCTAATTATATATACTAACATGTGAACTAACCCATTACAATAATATATAACTTAATATAGTACTCTTACTTATTAATTAGGCTGACTTCTCTTCAACCTTTGTTTCTATCTTCCTCTTCTCTACTGTCTCTTCTCTTTTCCTTTTTTGTTCTCTTTCTTTTTTCTGCAGGAGAGCTCAAGGGGGAGCTCGAAGGGGAGAGCAGGGCAGCTCGGGCTGGTGTGCTCCAGCAGAGGGGGCAGCTTGGGGTTGCAGGGTCTCCGGCGCAGGCAGCAGGGCAGCGGCGATGGCTTGGGGCAGGGTAGCACGGTGGTCTGGGCGGATCAGGGCAGCGCAGCGTGGGGTCGAGCAGGGGGGCGACGGCCTGTTACAGCGTTTCACAGGACGGCGACGGTTAGGGTGTGCGGAGGCCTGTGCTTAAGGGCAGCGCACGCCTGGAGGTACTGGGAGCACGGCAGTGGCTTGGGGGAGCACGGCGGCGTAGCGCGGCGTAGGGAAGGAATAGGGGTATGGGCGGCTGCGGGTTGGTGAGAGGCGCGACCAAGGGGGAGGAGTATGGAAGAGGGAGATGATGTTGGGTTTGAGTTGGATTTGTTTGGATTTCAATTCTTGATCTCAAATCTCCCCTCTTTCTTTGATCTAATTTCTGTTTGAATTGGAAATCTATTTGGATTGGATTTTGTGAAATTGGTTCTGGATTTGAGTTTGATTTGGTGTGGATTTGAGCTGAATTGTGTTTCAATTGGGTTAGAATTGCAGGGGGAATGAAATCTCAGAATCTGAGTGATTGCCCTGCTATTGTTGTTGTTGTTGTTGTTATAAAACAAGCAGTGAAGGGAGACAAATTGAAGGGAGAGAGCTGGATGTGGGGGAGAAGAATGAAGACACAGTTGGATCTCACCTATACATTCGGTGGGATTCAATCTGGTAGGTTAGGTTAATTTAAAATTTTATTAGGGGTAATTTAATTAGTGTTAATAGTTTGTAATCATGCCATGGTAAGAATTTTAAATCATCGACGCGCTCGTGTCGACGCGCAAAAATATAACTCGTGCACGAAAACATCCGGACGATCAAAACAAAGTACGGGCACACAATAATTAATACGCCTAGAAAATACCGGCCGTTACATTCTACCCACCTTAAGAATAATTCCGCCATCGGAATTCTTATCAACTAAGGAGCAGGAACAAATATGGATAACATTCTCGCATTTCATTTTCCCGCTCCCAGGTGGATTCTCCTGGCGAGTCGCGATGCCACATCACTCTCACGAGATCGACGACCTTGTTCCTGAGCTCCTTCTGATGTCGGTCTAAGATCTGCACCGGCTGTTGCTCATAAGACAGGTCCAGTTAAACCATGATCTCTGAGTAGTCCACAGCGTGAGAAGGGTCACTAACGTAACGATACAGCTGGGATACATGAAAGACGTCATGAAATCTCTCTAAGGATGGTCGTAGTGCTAAGCGTTAATCTACCTCTCCAACTTGCTCTAGCACATCGAAGGGTCCAATAAATCTCGGACTAAGCTTGCCTCGCTTCCCGAAGCGGATCACTCCTCGATTCAGGTAGATCTTCAGGAACACATGATCACCGACCTTGAACTCCAAAGGACGTCGTTTAGCATCCGCTCAATGCTTGTTACGGTCCTGAGCGATCCGAAGCTTGTCTCTGATATCTCGCATAACATCAACCGCTTCGATTATCATCTCCGGTCCCAAGAGCTCTCTATCACCAATGTCATCCCAACTCAGTAGCGATCGACATTTCCTCCCGTAGAGAGCAGCAAATGGCACCATGCCAATGCTCGCCTGGTAGTTGTTGTTATAGGAGAACTCCACTAGGTGTAGGTGATCTTTCCACGAACCCTTGAGATCCAACATGCAAGCTCTCAACATGTCCTCCAATATCTGGATAGTGTGCTTCGACTGTCCATCAGTCTGCGGGTGATAGGCAGTGCTGAAACTCAAACTGGTACCCAGATTCATCTGCAAACTCTTCCAGAATTGAGATGTGAATCTTGTGTCTCGGTCGAAGACGATACTCACGGAAACTCCATGTAATCGTACAATCTCCTGCACGATTATGGATTACATCACGACGTATACTAGAAAGAAGTTATAAAGGTATAAGAAAGATAATTATCTCCATATACTTCTTCACAAGTATCTCTGTAGCTCGTCCTACTCGGAATGGTATGAATTGCGCAGACTTGGTTAATCAGTCAACGATAACCCAAATCGCGTCAATTTGCTTGATGCTCCGAGGTAGTCCAGTTACGAAGTCCATGGTGATGTGCTGCCACTTCCACTCCGGGATCGACAGGGGTTGAAGAAATCCGGCAATGTGATGGTGTTCAGCCTTCACTTGCTGACACACAAGACATTTGGCGACACTACGAGCTACACTCCTCTTCATACCGTACCACCAAAAATTCAGACGGAGATCCGTGTACATCTTGGTATCGCTGGGATGAATGGAATAGGGGGAGCTATAAGCTTCATTCATCAGCTCATCTCTGATATCTCCAGAAGGTACGCAGATCCTACTACCGTATCTCAATGAACCATCCTCATGAATAATAAAGTCTGTTGGAAGTCCAGCTTCAACTTGCTCTCGGATCCTCTGTAGTTTAGCATCTCTAGACTGTGCAGCTTTGATCCGATCCACTATCGTCGATTGAATCTGCATATTCATCAACAACAATGTGACTCCAGGTAACACAACCCCTGTGTTGATCTCTCACATATCCTGTTGTAACCTCCACTAAACTGTGAGGATCATAACCGTTGGAAGTCTGCTCAAAGCGTCAGGTACAACATTAACCTTCCCTGGATGATACTGGAGGTCGATATCATAATCAGCCATCAGCTCTAACCATCAGCGTTGTCTTATATTTAACTCCTTCTGAGTAAAAAAATATTTCAAACTTTTGTGATCAGTGAAAATCTTCACTTTCTCACTCAGTAGGAAATGTCTCCAAATCTTCAAAGCGAATGTGACGGCAGCTAACTCCAAGTCATAAGTTGGGTAATTCTTCTTGTGAACCTTCAACTGTCGAGAAGCATAAGTGCCTACATGACCGTGCTGATGCAGAACACATCCAAGACCTTTGCCCGAGGCATCACAAAAGATCTCGAATCCTCTAGTTCTCTCTGGATAGCCAGAACTGGTGTAGATGTCAGCCTTGCTTTCAAAGTCCCAAATACCTTCTCACAAGAGTCTGACCAAACAAACTTGACGTCCTTCCTCATCAGTCGAGTCATGGGCTCTGCTATCCTCGAGAAATCTTGAATGAATCGACGGTAGTAGCCCACCAATCCTAGAAAACTCTGGATGTCCGACGCTGACTGAGTGGTAGGACAATCTCTGACTGAAGCAACTTTCTCTGGGTCGACTGAGATACCTTCGCCTGATACCACATGTCCAAGAAATGCAATCCGGTCCAACCAGAACTCGCACTTGTTGTATTTGGCATACAATTGATGACGACGAAGCATCTCCAAAACCATCTGTAGATGCTCAGCATGCTCCTTCTCGCTCCTCGAATAGACCAATATGACATCAATGAATATCACTACGAATTTATCCAGATAATCGTAGAATATCAGATTCATGAGATTCATGAATACTGCGTTGGTCACACCAAATGGCATGACAACAAACTCGTAGTGTCCATACTTGGTCTGGAAGGCCGTCTTGTAGATATCCTCATTCTTGACCTTCACCTGATGGTATTCACTCCTGAGGTCCAGCTTCGAGAAAACTCGTGATCCACCGAGTTGATCGAAGATATCATCTATGTGAGGTAACGGGTACTTATTCTTCACAGTGACATTGTTCAGCTTCCGATAATCCAGACACATCCTTCTCGATCCATCCTTCTTCTTGACCAGCAGTACAGGTGCACCCTAGGGAGACACACTGGGATGAATGAATCCTTTCTGCAAAACATTGTCCAACTGCTTCCGTAGCTCTTCAAGTTCTGCTGGAGCCAAACGGTAAGGTCCCTTCGAGATTGGCTGAGTATTCGACATCAGGTCGATACTGAACTCCAAAGCTCGGTCAGGCGGCAATCCATAAATGTCTTCCGAAAATACAACTTCGAAGTCTCGAACCACTACAGGCTTCTCCGGTTCAACTTGCATAGATGTGAGGATCGTTTCGTTTGGTTGAGCCCGAAATCTGATAGGCTCGAGTGAACGACTACCACTGATGAATTCGAACACCGGATGGTCGAAAAATTTGAATACTACTTTCTTCTTGTGACAGTTGATAGTAGCATAGAAAGTCCCTAACCAGTCCATGCCGAGAATAGCATCAAAGTTGGGTGTGTCCAAGACCATGAAGTCTGCATAAAGTTCATGTCTGCAAATCACTAAGGGACGTGATTTGCATCCCAAGGTAACACTCATTATGCCACTTTCGGTTGTGATATTCCATCTCTGGGGAAGTGGGTAGGTAGGGATCGAGTACTTAACTACAAACTTCTGGGATATAACACACAATGAAGCTCCGATATCAAATAAAGTCAGAGCCAGGTGGGAGGCCACTAAGATAACACCTAAGATAAAAATAATAAACTTAGCAAGGAAACCTAACTAACAAGCATGAATATATGAGAAATGATCAATACTAGGTATAAATGTGACGCACCCAGAACCTACACCTAAATTCCACCTAGCGGTGTCACGGTCGCTAGGCGTAGTATGGCCCCTAGGTGTCAATTCCGGGCTCTATCTGCAAGCGGACAGTGTCAAATTATAGTATAAAAGATGTTGGATCCCACCGGGACGATGACAGTGTATTTGAGTTCTCAGGTTATTTCTATATCTTGACATGAGATAGCTGTCGGGTTGAAAGGATTGGTTGTGGTATTGTTGTTGATTCAATAATAAAAGAGGCTAGGGTATTAGGGATCACCGTTAAGATTGTCGAAGATCGATATTGGAATAGGTTCCTTACGTTGCATTAGGTTTAGGGGATTAATCTCGTAATTCATACCACTCTCGTGGGTTAGAATTGCTAGGTATTTCGGTGGCTCTTATTGACACAATGGCGGTAGCCGTAAATGTAACGATATAGTTCGTCGATGGATCCCCTCAAGGCATAAGCCGGGCATGGTCACGAGCCTTGGTTGGATCCCCCGATTTCCTTATTCAAATCCCTAGGATACCCCTTAAGCTCATCAATTCCACAGGCCGTGGGCATGATCTCAGTGCGGGTTATCCTAGGGATCCGGTAGGATCGACTGAAATACTCTCCTTTATTCCTAATTCAACCTAGAGATCTAGATCTACATCTCCCTCCTAAGATCTTAGGGCTAACCCATCAACCCTAGAAGAGACTACTCACTCATAGCAATTTTAACGAATAAAAATATGATTTTTGCAAGGGAAAACATCGTAGGAAATTAATCGAATAAGGATTGAGAAGCTTACGTGCCAAAGACGAAGAAAAACAGCGAACAATAGTTCCAAAGAAAACCCAAGATTCCAGAACGCAAAGAGTAGCAATAGAACTCCAAAATTGATTCAATAATCTCCAGAAAAAACTAGGTTTACATCTAACAATCCTTTCTAATCTCCTCTCCCCCTCCAAAAGTAATTCAAAAATTGACAATAGAATGCTCTCTTCAAACGCAGCTACCAGAACCACGCTTCACTCCCCAATCGTGCAACAGACGGCCACGTGCACTTTCCAAAATTAGCCCTCAGGGTTGTTGATCGAGTGCGTGACTCGGTCGAGCAGGGTAATGCTTGGTCTGATGCTCGGGCCGATCAGATGTACTGCTCAACCGAGCACGTCAGGAGTCACGGTTCTCCAAAAAATTGACACTCTATCTGCTCAGCACAAGTCGGCTCTGCTCGATCGAGCAGCTAGCTGACTCGGTCGCCAAAAGATATGCTCGGGTCGAGTCAGGCGTTGCTTGAGCTTCGAAAGATTGGAGCTGCTCGACCGAGCACCATGGGTGCTCGGGCTGAGCAGCCTGCGTATCTGTTCTCCTTCTTCAACTTGTCTCTGATCGACCGAGCAGGTGATCTGCTCGATCAAGTCGCCTGGGAAATCTTGAGCTGCTAATTGCAGCTTCTCCTCCTCTCCTCTTGCTCTCTCCTCCACTCCTCCCATAGCTCCCAAAACTCGGCGAACTAATGTAGAGCGTCGCCAACGGGCCTAGTGACATTTCTTATGTGTCCATATCCAAAATGGGTCCCGAATTGTTCCAAAATCCCTGAAATCCATAAAACACTATGAAACTCGAATATAACATTAGAATTGCAATATCGTAGGAAAATACGGGATTTGGGTGCGAAAATGGCATGATATGCAATGACATGATGCTATGAAATGATGTAAAATATGGATACATCAAAATCCCCCAAGCTTACCTCTTACTCATCCTCGAGGAAGACGAACACTAGGTACGCCAGGAGATAAACAAAAAGAAATAAAAATAAAAATAAAAAGAGGATAGAGATGGATGGAGGGTGCTAAGATTGTTCAATCAGATCTCAAGCCTCAGCAGTATATCATGATGCTCCGAATAGTAAAAGCACATGCTATTGGTATTTTCAAGTTTTACTTATTCATATGTCTAGCATACAGTAGAGACAAAAATAGGGATCTTCTGAAATAATGCCATCAGCTCATATCAATCTCATGCGTCTATAGAGTCTAGTATAAAAAGAGTTGGCAATGCACTTTTCAATCAATAGATACACATGGAGCATATAGAAGTCACACCAGCATGCAATAAAGACGGGAAAGGAATCATGCTATTCAAGTATTCATTTCGAATCATGAAGAATTTCCAAAAACTAAAGTATTTCGTAAAGTTTAAGCATTATCAATTCTCCCCGTTATACACCATCTCCACTCTAATGTCATACTCACTCATGTGATCAAGTGGTGCACCCCCCAAGCTTAGCTCGAGGCGTCGCATCTAGGAGTAGGATATGGAAATATTTATCTTTTCCCAGGTATATGTGATAACATCTAATAAAAGGATACAAAACGATTTTATTTCTTTCTTTTCTTTCTGGTTTTCTTTTTTGTTTTCTTTTTCTTTTCTTTTTCTTTTCTTTTTCACTTTTTGGGAGGTAAGATTCGGGAAGGGTAACTGTAGGAGTGAAACCAACTGATATGCAGAGAATCATGAAGGTATGTGGAGAAGGAAAGTAATGAATCACTCGGTTCACTCATCAGAGGTACACAACGGTTTAAAATGATAATACTCTAACTAAACTCATAACTAGCATGGATATTTTCATTCATCTGGATAAATACTGAAAAACATGCAGTAATTAGCACAATATCATCAAGCATGTAAACAGAAGTGAATAAGATAGAAAGCAGATGTTCCAAGTGTTCTAATGATGCGTGAACCTAGGTGCATTATCCAACATAGTACATACCAGATACTATTTCATGCATTTGATTTTCAATTCATATCAGGCACCAATTCAGATAGATCAGCAAAAGAATATGCACGCGTATAGGAAGTAAAACTGAAACTATCCTAAATAGCATGTCATCAAGTAATAAGCATCGTGAGTAACTACTGGGGCTACGAGAAGTATCATCATACAGAACATCCTTAGCATAAAAAGGAAAAGGGTGCAGAAAATAAATGAATGAAAAATAGACATGCATGCCTGCAAAAAGAAAAACGTGGTGCTGAAAGAGAAAAAATATAAAAAGGTGGAAAATGAGTGGAAAGGTAATCTAAAAAGCTGAAAAAGGAACAAAAATAAAAAGAAAAATAAAAATAAAGCGATAGCGCTCATCCCCCAAGCTAAACCCAGTAGTGTCCTCACTGTTGAGGAAACGCTAGTAAGCGGAAGATGATGCTAAATAGGATGGGTAGGCGTGGAATATAAAAATAAAAATTGTGCAAAAGTAATAAAACATGATATGATTCAATGATGAAGAAAAATGATGCATATGTATAGAATGATGCATGGAGGGTCCTCCCCCAAGATATATAAGATTAGGGCCCGAACAGACATATGTGCACAATATAATGTGAGGGAGGCAAAAAAAGTGGGTATGGACAGAATCAAGCAGGGGCACCACCCTCTGGAGGTGGTGATGGGTCCCACTGCTGTGGACCAGATGATGTGGGTGGTGAATATAGGACAAGAGCAGTAGTGAACTGGACTGTCGTGACCGACTCAGGTGTGAGAGATGTAGGCTCTGCAGAAGCCTGAGAATGTGGAGCACTGAGTGGTGCGACGGTAGTCACAGTGGATGGCCGTGGAGGAGGAGCTAGAGCTAGGATCACCGGAGGTGGGTCGCGTGTCCTGCGTAGGTCAATAGTGGAGGCTAGGTCTGCCTGGACTCGCTCATGATGTGTCGTCGTAGAGTGGATGAAGGCATCAAAATCTTACCGAAGCAAAGAAGTCGACTCCTCCAAAGCTGTGAGACGAGAGTCTATGGTGCGGGAGCCGAGGGGGAACGAGAATCGTGAGACACCACTCTCGTAAAGCGGTCCCGTGCAGATGATGCACGGTGCCTAGGGTAAAAGGTCGGAGAGGGTGGGCTCGACAGGATCTCAGCAGTGGAAGTGGCTAAAGATAGAGCAATCATCGATACAGAAGTGAGGACAGACATCGAGACGCTCTCTGTAAGGATGGCTGCTGTAGGTGACAAAGTGGTACCAGAGAGGGAAATGTGGGACCCTAAAGAGATGGGCAGTGAAGCAATGAGATCATGAAGAGGTGGAAGGGTGGTGGCTGGATCGTGCTCATGGAAGTCCAAAGTAGTAGGCTTCGGAGGAGACGAAATATCGGCGCCCTCAGGCACGAAGACAGAAGAGACAACAGCATTGGTCTCGGGGCAAGAGGTGGTGACAGTCACTGAGGTCTCTATGGGAGTGGAGGTGGTAGAGACAGATGTCGAAGGAGTCGTGCCTCCTGGTGGGGGTTGGTGAATAGGCGGAACTGGGAGGGCGGCCATAAGGGCTGCAAGGTCGTGCTCCTCGTACTCAGCAAAGCATGGCACCGGGTCATCAGCGACTGCCTCGACAGGAGCTCCAGGGGGCTCGAGTACGTGGAGTGCTGGAAGTGGGTCGACCCTAGGAATCATACAGCTCTGCTGGACAGGTGCAACGTGTGTGAGGTGAAAGGCAGGGAGCACGAGGTGGGGTGTGTGGTGGGTGCCAATAAGGTATGTCCAGTGGCGGACTCCAAGAGGTCTGATGATATGCATATGCTTAAGGACGCCTAGAGTCAAGCGAGTGGGGCAAGAATGGGCAACTAGGTCATCGGGAAGGTGAATATCTAACATGTGCAAAACTGGTAAAGAATCCGCCGCAGCAGATGTCGGTGAAGAAGTGGGTGGTGGCAGTCTGCAGAAGGCGATGACACAACCAGTGGGCTGCGTCTGATAGCATGAAAGGACGAAGGGATACGTCTGGGTAGAAGCACATCGGTCAGGTCATGCCTATAATATGGGTAAGCTCTGGTAGGGACATGGTCCCGACCTCTGGCCTGCAAAAGATGGTGGTGGCAAGATGTCTCTGCGCGTAACGAATGCATAGATGCATGATGCATGATGCCTTCGCCCGGCTAGGTCGGTAGTGATACAGACCTGAAATGCGATGCCAAAAAGCTGAAGCATCGAATGTGCCAATATCGTAGTCTGGGAAGAAAGCGTCTCGAGGCTCAGGGATGGCTAGAAAGTGGAAGTGCTCATGGATCATGGCGTGTGTGATCGTGAATTCATGATCTATAAGGCAGAAAGTGATGCCATCACCCGCCTAGGTGCGGGTGATGGAGCTCAGAGCCTCTAATGTGAGGTGAGAGTACGTGGGGGCATGGACGACTAGGAGCCACTCGAAGCCAATCGAACGGAAGAGCCAATGAACTCCATGTAAGAGTCCAAGGGATCGGAGGGTGGGGACATCTATAAACAGTGTGGAGACGAGACGACGCTACGAGAGCCTGACGAAGCGCTCGCGGTGTGCGTCGTCACGAAAAGTGATGCCGTAAGTCCGTAGACGTGCTGGCAGAGCGTCCCTGGTGGGGGCAGGGTGTGGGGTGATGTTGGAGGGGAGGTGGGTGCTGTTGGATCTGGATCCTAGCCTAGAGGGGGGGTGAATAGGCTAATAAAAAATTCTCGTGCAATCCACGAGAAATCACACGTAGTTAAAAGCATAACCAGAGTAATGAAAAGCATACACAAAGTACACAGCAGATTTACCCTGGTTCGGTCGTCCCAACGACCTACTCCAGCCCCCAAAGCTAATACTAGATTGAACAATGCAATAGGTACAAAGTCACAAGTTAGAGCACGCTCAGAGCACCATCTACGTCTCTACACTCACCGGACTCTCAGTACCCCACACACAGTGTTTCCTCTCACTATCAATCCTAGCAAAGCTTTCTACCAGCTAGTCCCAAACTAGCTGGGTCCCACTTGTCTAGTCCCAACTAGACAAGTCCCAAAATAGTCCACAAAAATAGGTAAAATTTCCCCTATGAAGATCTATCACAATTGCTACACAAAATAATAAAGTATAGAGTTTAGGAAGCTCAGATTGTGTAGCAGCGATGTCTTCGTCAATAAGCACAGGTCAGAACAAGTCTGACAGGATGTACAAGTCTCGGCAGCGGTTCCTCAAGTTGTGGCATGTCTGGTCTCAATCACGTCTAGCTATCTTTGGATGATCCTTTGAAATTTTACAGCTTGTAGATGAATTTCTCCTATATCAGATCAAGTCTCTGCGGTCCTCAGTGGAACTTCAAGCATTGATTCGCAGCAGCAAAGTGATGTGGCCTTCAATAATTAACATGTGCGTGAGTGCCCTCAGGTTCACGTGAAGCCTTGTAGCCAAAGACGAGTCTGTGCAATAATTGGCCTTTGTCTTTCTCCCTCTGTTTTTCTCTCTGATGGTCGGATCTTTGTGGAATTCTTTGTGCCCCTTGAAAGAATAATTCGGCCTTGCACCAAAAAACTTATTTACTTTAATAATAACCAGATGCTCTTGGGGAAGCAATAAGAAATAATAATACAGAGTGTTTAAGTGCTTTAGTTTGTTTAAAGATGCAAGCAAAAAATAATACGGCACTTTAGTTTGTTTTTTTTAAACACAGAAATTGGAGGGGGAAATTCTTTAATCAAATGATGTTGCCCCTCTCTTTAATCAGAAGATGTTGCCCTTTGTATATTGCGGCCAGCCTTAAAAAAACACAGAAGCCCCCTTCTTTTTTTTACTTTGTGGTCAACGAATCTCAACTAGAAAACATGCGGCATCTGTTGATTCTTTTGGGATTTTAAAGGCACATGGAACCTGCAAAACAAAACTAAATGTTATTAAATAAAAATTATGAGATTTGTGCACCCTTAAATATTGAATTGTTGTAAGACTTGTTGGTGGCAGGCATTACTCTGGGATTTGCGTGGAGATGCAAAAAAAAATAGCCTGCACAAGAAATATTAGTAAAAAAATTTGTGCGTGAAGATCAAAAACACAAAGTCCTCTGAGTCCCTGTGCACACAAAAATCTGTGTGTTGTGAAGATCAAAACTCAAGGATCAAAAGATTTGATAAAAAAATGTTTTAAAGAGAACAACAAGATTTCGGCCCCCTGCAAATTTTTGTTTAAGCCGCGCATCTTTTCAACCCTAGAGGATGGGTTTTTATAGGGTGATGATAGGGTGATGCGGTTACGGGGAATCCTATTTTGAATAGGAGATTAGAGATTTGGTTCTATCGCTTTGCACCTCAAATAGGAGATTTGATTTGATCAAATTGGGATTTGCTTAGGTGTTTGAATAGGATGGGTAGACACAAATCCATCTGATTGATTTGATCAAATATTAAATTGATTTGAATCAATCTAATCTCCTAATTTGACCAAGTCCAACTTTGCTCTCCATTGACCAAGTCAAACTTCTTTGTGCACACACACACTCCTTCTCTCCCAATGTGCTATACGAATAGCAATTCCGCCAAATAGCCTAGATATATTGTTTCGCCAAGCCTGAAACACACTGAGCACACACATTAGATATACCGACACGTTTGTCATCATCAAACCAAGATCCTAGATCGTTGCTTCCAACAATCTCCCCCTTTTGGTGATGACAAACCCATTAAAAGATTTGAGCAATAAATGGGTGTGTGAAGTGTGTTGAAGGGTGTAATGGAATATGATGTATGGATGAGTCATTCAAGCATTACAAAGTATGTACAACAATTAGGAAATATAAAAGCATGCTCCCCCTTCTCTCAAGCTCTCCCTTCAATATTTATTCAAGTATTTTTCTCAAGCTCCCCCTTCAACAAATAATACCGTCAACACACAAATCACAAATCTTCACAAATCTTTCATTCCTTTTCTCCCCCTTTGTAATCACCAAAAGTGGATTAATGAAGTCACAACAATATTCCATGCAAAAATAAACCATTATTAAAAGTAGCGTGCATTTACATGAATTTTCCAAAGAATAGACAATTCAAGCTCATAGAATTTCATAACACGACTTCCCACCTTTGTGTAAGTGTAGTGATATAGACAACAAAGTACAAGAGGAGATTCAATATCAGAAAATCAACCAAATCAATCCACATTTTCCAATTTTCATGAATATCAGTAGGATTGATTTTTCCCACCTCATCAAAGATAAGTTCAAGTTACCGAATCCCGAAACATGGCCTAAAAGGACTTTTAAATATGGGATGGCATTGCTTGACGAGTTATATACACCAACGCTAATGATTACCCATGTAGCACAAGTTGGATACTCATGGGTTTTGTTTTAGCCACGAAGTGTATCCATTTTTCATACGGAGCAAATATCGTTTTTTTGTGCTCAATTTTAATTCATGGCTAAACACATCATATCCCTTAGAAAATTTCAGAAATTAATCATTCCTACATTCACTTTCCATTATTCTTCAAAAGAATCTCCAAAAGAACTAAAAAGTCAAATATCGTGAAAGTGCAAACGTAGGTGTAGAAGTCAAGTTTGAAACTTATGAGACATGTCATGGCTACTAAAAAGAATAACATCATGTTCATGTAGCTACAATAATAATGAATTGACTTCTACAAGGGATAGAATTGATCATTCATACAATATCACTCAAGAGATTCATAAGAGGATTCAATAAGCACAATTTTTTTTTATTTTTGATTTTTCAATTTTTTTTTGTTTTTGTTTTTTTTTTCAGAAATAAAACATTAAAAATCATCCATGCAAGCACACAAAGCAAAATAAAAACAAGCACACAAGAAATCTATGAAGGTATGCAATGAAATGCAAAGAGGGATAGAAAATTATACCTTCTCGGCTTTTTGACGAAGGAGCTAAAAGAATGAAACATTGAGTTTATTGATCCTCGCCAAAACTCCATCACTCATACATGAAAGGTGTTAAGTGTGACCTTGGAATCCAACAAGGTCTACTAGTGTTAGCCAATATTGTTTTAGGAACCCACACTTGTTTAAACTTGATTTTAGTGTTCCTAAATTTACAATAGTATGAAGTATGGCCTACACTATCACAAGTAAAGCACTTTGCATATAAGTTCTTCGCAATAGACGGTGCATTGTGGAATTTCTTGAATTTTTGCTTTTCAACGTTTTTCAGACCAAAACCAAGTCCTCTTCTATTATTGCCATATAATTGATTCTCTAAAATAGCGTCCAAAGATTGTTTTCCCGTAGAGTATTTCTTAATGGCCAATTCAAGATTAGAGACTTTGGTTTTCAACAATTTATTTTCTTCCACAAGCAATGTGCATTTACTTATAAAAGCTCTCTTGTTTTCCTCTTCCTTCTTTTCAAATTCAACCATTTTTCTTTTAAAATCATTATCCAACATGCAGAATTTATCATTAAGCTCTCTAATAACATAGTATTTTTCAGTTTCGAGCTTAATCAAATCAAGTTTAAGCATGCTAATAATATTCATCAAGGAAGGGCAAGAGAGACATGGTGCTTCATCATTAAAACTGGATTTTTCCTTTTTCAAAGTATCAATAGTAGAGTCACGAGCAACAATATCAATTTTGAGTTTTTCAATCTCTTTAGACATTTCATATTCAGATTGTTGCATTTCAAAGTTCTCATTTTGATAATCATCTATAGTGGATTCAAGCTCTACTATTTTATCTTGCATTTCTTTACAAAGAGTAAGGAGTTCAGTTTTACTACTAGAAGTTACATCATTGTGTATTCCCATCAATGCCATGCATGAATGGGCTTCGTGTTCCTCCTCCTCGCTCTCAGCTTCGCTATCCATGTCCCAAGTAAGCACCTTGGATTTTCCCTTTTCTTTAGCTACCTGAGCTATCTCATGTGGGCAATCCCTCATTCGATGTCCTCTTTTCTTGCATTTAAAAAAAGTCATTCTATTAGTAGTATTCTGATCATGATTTTGCTTAAAAGACTGAAAAAAGTTAGAGCGATTAAACCTGGGTGCCATTTCTGCTCTTCCTTGCTTCGTCTGGACAAACTTTCTGAAATTTCTGACCATTAGCGCTATATCATCATCATCTTCTTCACTTTCGTCAGCTTTCAGAGCAAGTGGCTTGGTAGCTTTCTCTTTTTCCTCAGGTTTCTCCCTCTCATCAATATTTTGCAATTCAAGTTCGTGGGACATTAAATTACCTATCAAGTCCTCCACCCTCATCTGTGACAGATCTTTCGCTTCTTGGATGGCAGTGACTTTAGGCCTGAAAGAGCTTGGCAGTGCTCTTAATATCTTTCTCACCTGCTCAAGGCTAGAATATGGCTTACCGAGCGAACTAGACTTGTAGACAATGTTGGTGAACCTCGCAAACATTTCTAATATAGTCTCTGATGGTAGCATGCGAAATCCCTCGTATTCCATGCTTAGAAGTGCAAATCTAGACTCCTTCACATGTGACGTTCCCTCGTGCGTCACCTCCAAAGTATGCCATATTTCCTGCGCAGTTAAACAATGTGAGATGCGATTGAATTCAGATTTATCTAATGCACAAATGAGAGCATTCATAGCTTTAGCATTAAGAGAATAAAGCTTCCAATCATTATCATCCCATTTATTATCAGGTTTAAGCATCTCAGTATTTTCAATTTTGATAACAGGTGATTTATATCCTTTTTCAACAATTTGCCAAGCTTTATAATCAATAGAAATAAGATAGATTTTCATACGATTTTCCAGTAAGCATAATCTCCTCCATTAAATCTAGGTGGTCGGGAAATAGACTGACCCTCAGCAAAAGCACTATCAATGTGGTCCATGGTCAAACTAGGCTAGATCTACTAAACTTGGCCCTGATACCACTTGTTGGATCTGGATCCTAGCCTAGAGGGGGGGTGAATAGGCTAATAAAAAATTCTCGTGTAATCCACGAGAAATCACACGCAGTTAAAAGCACAACCAGAGTAATGAAAAGCAGACACAGAGTACACAACAGATTTACCCTGGTTCGGTCGTCCCAACGACCTACTCCAGCCCCCAAAGCTAATACTAGATTGAATAGTGCAATAGGTACAAAGTCACAAGTTAGAGCACGCTCAGAGCACCCTCTACGTCTCTACACTCGCCGGACACTCAGTACCCCACACACAGTGTTTCCTCTCACTATCAATCCTAGCAAAGCTTTCTACCAGCTAGTCCCAAACTAGCTGGGTCCCACTTGTCTAGTCCCAACTAGACAAGTCCCAAAATAGTCCACAAAAATAGGTAAAATTTCCCCTATGAAGATCTATCACAATTGCTACACAAAATAATAAAGTATAGAGTTTAGGAAGCTCAGATTGTGTAGCAGCGATGTCTTCGTCAATAAGCACGGGTCAGAACAAGTCTGACAGGATGTACAAGTCTCGGCAGCGGTTCCTCAAGTTGTGGCACGTCTGGTCTCAATCACGTCTAGCTATCTTTGGATGATCCTTTGAAATTTTGCAGCTTGTAGATGAATTTCTCCTATATCAGATCAAGTCTCTGCGGTCCTCAGTGGAACTTCAAGCATTGATTCGCAGCAGCAAAGTGATGTGGCCTTCAATAATTAACCTGTGCGTGAGTGCCCTCAGGTTCACGTGAAGCCTTGTAGCCAAAGAAAAGTCTGTGCAATAATTGGCCTTTGTCTTTCTCCCTCTGTTTTTCTCTCTGATGGTCGGATCTTTGTGGAATTCTTTGTGCCCCTTGAAAGAATAATTCGGCCCTGCACCAAAAAACATATTTACTTTAATAATAACCAGATGCTCTTGGGGAAGCAACAAGAAATAATAATACAGAGTGTTTAAGTGCTTTAGTTTGTTTAAAGATGCAAGCAAAAAAGAATACGGCACTTTAGTTTGTTTTTTTAAAAAACACAGAAATTGGAGGGGGAAATTCTTTAATCAAATGATGTTGCCCCTCTCTTTAATCAGAGGATGTTGCCCTTTGTATATTGCGGCCAGCCTTAAAAAAAACACAGAAGCCCCCTTCTTTTTTTTACTTTGTGGTCAACGAATCTCAACTAGAAAACATGCGGCATCTGTTGATTCTTTTGGGATTTTAAAGGCACATGGAACCTGCAAAACAAAACTAAATGTTATTAGATAACAATTATGAGATTTGTGCACCCTTAAATATTGAATTGTTGTAAGACTTGTTGGTGGCCGGCATTGCTCTGGGATTTGCGTGGAGATGCAAAAAAAATGTCCTGCACAAGAAATATTAGTAAAAAAATTTGTGCGGGAAGATCAAAAACACAAAGTCCTCTGAGTCCCTGTGCACACAAAAATCTGTGTGTTGTGAAGATCAAAACTCAAGGATCAAAAGATTTGATAAAAAAATGTTTTGAAGAGAACAACAAGATTTCGGCCCCCTGCAAATTTTTGTTTAAGCCGCGCATCTTTTCAACCCTAGAGGATGGGTTTTTATAGGGTGATGATAGGGTAATGCGGTTACAGGGAATCCTATTTTGAATAGGAGATTAGAGATTTGGTTCTATCGCTTTGCACCTCAAATAGGAGATTTGATTTGATCAAATTGGGATTTGCTTAGGTGTTTGAATATGATGGGTAGACACAAATCCATCTGATTGATTTGATCAAATATTAAATTGATTTGAATCAATCTAATCTCCTAATTTGGCCAAGTCCAACTTTGCTCTCCATTGACCAAGTCAAACTTCTTTGTGCACACACACACTCCTTCTCTCCCAATGTGCTATACGAATAGCAATTCCGCCAAATAGCCTAGATATATTGTTTCGCCAAGCCTGAAACACACTGAGCACACACATTAGATATACCGACACGTTTGTCATCATCAAACCAAGATCCTAGATCGTTGCTTCCAACAGGTGCAGTGATGGAGATAAGTGCATAAGTGGTAGGGATAGGTGCAGAGGTGGTGGGGATAGGTGCAGAGGTGGTGGGTGTGCATGTGGGAGAGTAGTCAGACGGGGATGACAGGTCACCTGCATACTCCTCCTCTGAGGAGGGTGATGGGTCGTGGCGAGTTCGGCATGTAGGTCAAGAAGAGGAGGCGACAGTGGACTTCCTCTTCCCGCGGCCAGGGGGTTCGGTGGCTCCTCTAGTGCGAACCATCGTGTCGGTATAAAAATAAAAAGAGGAAAGAGTGTACCGACTGAGCGAGTGCAGCGAAAGTGTTCCCCCAAGATAATCCCAAACATTTAAGCTGACGTAGGCAAGTCATACCTGAAATAGAAATAAATAAGACGTCAGTTTATGAAAATAATAATAAGGGATATGTCAACCTGCTCGACCGAGCATAAGCCCTGCTCGGTGAGCAGTGAAAATGCTGCGAGATGCTGAGTTTGGGGCTGCTCAGGCCAAGCAGTTGTACTGCTCAGTCGAGCAGTTCAGCTCATTGGGGGAATCTGGACCGAGCAGCCTGTGTGCTCGGTCAGCGTGGGCGAGCATGGTGGGGAGTTAATGAGCTGCTTGGTCGAGCACCATGGGTGCTCGATCAAGCAGCGAGGATGCCCTAGGGCAGGGGCAACTGAGAGATGAGACTGGGGGTTGTGATGTGCGATGAGAGGGGGAAAAGGCGGAGGAGGATGGGGGAATGTCGGGGGGTTTTGAGGTGGGCGGCGCCGGTGGCGGTCCTCGTCGATAAGAAATGGGGAAGGGAATGAGGCGGATGGAGAGGGAGAAAGAGGGGGGCTGACCGTATGGGCGGCACGGTCGACGGCGCTGGCAGAGGAAGGGGAGGCGGTGGTTGACACGGAAGGATGCGCACGGAGCACGCCTTCCACTCCCAAGCGTAGGAGTGTCAATGCAATAAAAAAATAACCGGTGAGTACCGGGTCGGATCACAGGGACAAGTCGTTCTACATTCACAAGTTTGATTGATAAAGAAAAATAAAGCGTGAAAACAACCACCTCAACTAACGGTGGAAAAGTGTGTGAACATCGTGGTGAAACTAAAATTCTAACCTAAGTGGGTAGGGTTGGAGAACCAAAGTAGGAGTTAGGATGGCTAGGAGAGGAGCATGGGTTGCGGGTTCACTAATGATGGAGTTAATCGAGCCCAAATCATCCACATATAACTCAATTGATTAATCATCTAAGGAAACTCAATCGGAATATTTAGCTTTCATGAACACGAAAATTTGCAATAATTATGGATGCATCACATAGCACTAATCAACATACGAACATGCATTTTTCTCAAATTGCCCTCTCGGGACTTAGCCAATAAAATTATGCCCTCATTACACATCCAAGATTAACAATATAATAGGCAAGAGGAAATTAGGGCTAAAATTAACAACCAACTTCATGAATCACAACCCACACCAAATCAACACTACACAATCATAGCAAACAATAGGAAAATTGCATTCAAAATTAACCCAAGTTCAATACAAAAGTGAGATATCAAAAATTACACAAGAAAAGAGGGAAGAGATCACCAATCTCTCAAGAAATGAGGCTTCCCTCTCACTTGGGCACCTCCTCCAAGCTCCCCAAGCTCCAATAGCCTCCTTCCTCACCCAAGCCCGAAAAAAACTCCCAAGAGCAGCTCTCGGCAGAAAAATCTCCAAGCAAAAATGAACTTCCAGCAATTTTCACATCCCAGGCTCTATTAGCAGCATTACGGGTCAGGTCAGCTGCCGCCCGACCCGCAAAATCCAATGCGCGCACGCCAGCGTGGGGTATGCGGGGGCGGGTCGGGTCGAAACCCGCTTCAGCCCCCGCCCGCAAAAATCAAAAAAAGGGGGGCACGCACAGCGCGCGTGCCCCCATCGCTGCAGCGTGCGCGGAAACGGGTCGGCCGCTTGGCCGGCCCGCGAAGCAGCCGCTTGGGCTTTTCATATTTTTTTATTTAAATTTCAAACGCAGCGGCCCAGCGGAGCGGTCCGGCCAGCGGTCCGGCCCGCAAAAAAAATATTGTTTTTTTCTTAAAAAATTGCAGCGGCGGCCCATTATAAATATTTTGATTTTCTTTCTTTTTTTAAATCCAGAAATAGCATTCTTTGCTCCAAAAATCTCCAAAAAATAGCTTGAGATTCCCAAAAATTCTGGAAAAATTCCAGAAAATCCAGAAAAATCCCAGAAGTACCTGAAAAATACGGGGAGCAAAAATTAGTCCATAAAAATTGCATTTTATGTATAAAAAGAGATTAGGCGTTAATAATCCATGATATCACAAATACGCCCGTATCAAGCCAAAATTAACATGATATACACATAAAATGCCCAGAAATGGGGGGAAATATGCAATTTATATCCCGAATTACACCTGTAGGATCCTGCCAAAACAGAGTTAGGATCGATAAATGAAGTTGAGACTTACGCTTGCGTATGCGGCACGGTAGTCACAGAACTTCGCCTTCGGATTCGCCACGACGGATCGAGTCTTCTCACGAACGGAGTAAGGCTACTAAATCCACAATCTAAATCTCTACTTTTAGAGTAAGAACTTGGATAAAGAGAGAGGAAGGATTTCGGCAGAGCTTCGCTAGAATGAAATGCATGCAAGAATGCCATGCAAAAGTGTAATTAAAATGGCTAACCCTTGGGTCTTATTTATAGCCCCCAAGGTAGTTATTTTAGGAGCAATTGTTCCTTTGGAACAATTTAACTAAGGTGTACCATCGTACATGGCATATTATAAGCTTAAGTTGTACCATATGCATGGTACAACATAAGCTTAAGATATTACCCCTTTATTAGCCATATGTCGCATGCACTTATGCACATATAATACGACTTTCCCATCATTCTAGAGATCCTCTCTGCAAGGGAACATATTCCCTTTGCACACGACTTCGTGTACGTGACGTTTGAGGTCTGTATTCCCTCGTACATCCCCTACAAGGGTGTACTAACGTCTTCCATATCCAACATCTCCCACTCACACTTGAGGGGATTGTAAGAGAACGTCTTTCTCTTAGTTCTTTCATCTATCATACCGAGAAATAGACCGTGCGACCGTCATGCACGTAGAGTCTGTTGTTGTGCACTTGTTAGAGATACACAACGACCTCGAAGGTGCAAAGTTGAGTAGTTCAACGCATGCTTTACCCTAGATTATTTCTTCACATTTCTTATACTTTATATTCAACAATTGAATCCCATCTGGATCACAATTGGCTGGCCAGCTTTGAATCATTAAAGTCCAAATGTGAATATGAAATCAATCTTCCTCTTCTTGTGAACCTTCTGATCTTGACTTGATTCGCTTTTCTAACGTGCCCCGCAGAGCCGAATTATCATAGCCCATTAGTAACACGCTAAGATAGTGATCATCTCGTCAAATCTAAAGGAACCAATTGGAGTCCTTGAGGGTAAGAGTTAAGGCCCATATGGCCTTTGAGTCTCACATAATAGCAAACACTATTGCTACTAACTCAGTGGTCGAAATGCATACGTGGTATGAACACGTATTACAACATCGCTCCTTTCCCAGGGAGTGTATGTCTCAATGATGTTGTAAGGATGATGATCAGACACCACAATGTCTGACTTTGAGTCCCTTATTCTACTCAAATAATCCTTTGGACTCACATCCCGCATTTAGACAGATAGGATTTCCAAAAAAAATCCTCTTAGATCTTTTGTAAGCATCCATATGATGCAGATCTTTCATGCGACCATTTTGTTTAAGTCATGACTCTTAAATCATCCGTCTGATGATTTTGACTTCAAACAGGTCTCATCTCTATTCCATCCGTCTGATAGAATAAGGCGGTTGCTCATGTGAGAGAGCCAACCTCAATCTGTCCGACATACTAGAATTCAGCTGAGATTTCAAAAAAAATGTACACAAACATTTCTTAAGAAATTCATATGCAATGTTTGAAAAAGAACTTATTCTTTTATTAATTTTGATCATTTACAGACATGGGAATTTACATTGGTACAACTCAGCTTTTACGCAATCCTTGAGATGATAAGTGTTTGTAAAACACATCTCTGGGGATAGCCTTCGTAAGCGGATCCGCTATCATCTCATGCGTAGATATGTACCTTATGTCTACCTTCTTGGTCTTATCATAGTCTTTTGCAAATTTGTAGCGGATATCTATGTGTTTGGTCTTACAATGGAATTTCGGATCTTTGACATAGGCTATAGATGCTTGACTGTCGCTATGTATAGGTACAGCACCTGAGTCACTTGCATTAATTAGCCTGTCTAAGAACTTCCTAAGCCAAATAGCCTCTTGGACTGCCATGCTAAATGCTACAAACTCGGCTTCCATGGTTGAAAGTACGATGCAGGATTGTTTCTTGCTACTCCAGGATATTGCACCAGATCCGAGTAGAAAAACATATCCTGAGGTCGATCGTCGATCATCAAGATCACCCGCCCAATCAGCATCAGTGTAGCCTTCGAGCCTCAAGGCATCTCCTTGATAGCATAAAGCAAAGTCTGCAGTACCTTTGAGATACCGCATTATCCTCTTAACCGCTTTCCAGTGTACTTGCCCTGGGTTGGATTGGTAACGACTTACCATTCCAACGGCAAAACAGATGTCTGGTCTTGTACACATCATAGCTTACATTAGACTACCAACTGCACCGGAATATGGAACTTTTTCCATAATCTCCTTCTCTTTTTGGTTCTTCGGACATGATTTCAGACATAAATGGTCGCACTTGCTTATTGGAGTATCAATGGACTTGCAGTCCTGCATATTAAAACGTTCTAGAACCTTCTTTATATAAGTCTCCTGTGAAAGAGAAAGAAGTTTCTTTGAACGATTCCTTGAAATCTTAACTCCAAGGATATATGCGGCTTCTCCCATGTCTTTCATCTCAAAAACTGATGAAAGCCAAGCCTTGATATCCATCACAAAGCCCTTGTCATTTCCGGCTATTAAAATGTCATCTACATATAGAGACATAATAACATACTTGTTCTTATTCCTCTTGATATATACACAGTTATCTTCATCAAGCATGGAAAATCCATTTGATAAGACAACCTCTTGAAATCGTATATACCATTGCCTCGAGGATTGTTTAAGACCATATATGGATTTAAGAAGTTTACAAACCTTATGTTCGTTTCCTTCTTTTACAAACCCTGTTGGTTGTTCCATATAGATCTCCTCGTCCAATTCTCCATTGAGAAAGGCAGTCTTTACATCCATTCGAGGTCTAAGCAAGCTACCATTGCCAGAATCAGGCGAATTGAGGTAAAACGAACAACAGGTGAGAAGGTCTCTTCGTAGTCTATCCCTTCATGTTGCGTAAAACCTTTCGCGACAAGGGGAGCTTTATATCTGTCAATAGAGCCATCAGCCTTATGCTTGATCTTGAGAACCCATTTGTTCCCAATAGCGCTACGTCCTCTGGGTAAGTCAACTAAGTCCCAGACTTGGTTAACTTTCATGGATTCTAACTCCTCTTGCATCGCTTCCATCCATTTGTCTTTAGCAAGGCAAGATACGGCCTGTTTGAAAGTAGCAGGCTCGTCATCTTCTTGTAGTAAAGTCATAAAGGTTTGCGGAAATTCATCCTCAAATCTTAGAGGAGCCAACCTTGTACGACTACTACGTCGTATTTGAGATTCTTCAAGTCCTTGTTGACTCGAATTTAGATCAATTCTAATATCACTCCTACTTGGAATGTCATTAGAATTGCTCCCACTTGGATCATTATTCCCGTATGGAATAGGATAATCGTCATTCGTATAATCCATTGGTGAAGGTTGAAACGTATTTTTGTTTTCACCAAGAATTCTCCCACTCGAATGAGGTAATCCTTCTTGATCATAAATCTCAAATAGAGATAAGTCCTGACTTATCTCGCCCTGTCTTGGAAACTCATTTTCCAAGAAAGTGACATCCCTCGACTCAAACTCAATTAGCCCACCATTGTCTTCCTGACTAACAAAAACATAACCTTTGGAGTTTTCTGCGTATCGTATAAAGATACATTTCCTTCCCCTTGGCCCAAGTTTGCCATACTTATGGGAGGAAATATGTGCGTAGGATGCACAACCCCAAGGTTTCAAAATGTTTAAGTCAGGAGACCTTTGGTTCCACAACTCATAAGGAGTGGAGCTAACTGATTTCGAGGGTACGCGGTTTAAAATGAAAGCGGCCGTCAATAATGCATCACCCCAAAAGGTGATTGGCAAGTTAGCTTGTGCCATCATTGAACGGACCATTTCCATTAAAGTCATATTTCTCCTTTCTGCAACACCGTTTTGTTGAGGAGTATAAGGCATAGTTACCTGATGTACTATGCCTTTTTCATCACAAAGTTCCTTAAAACTTGTTGATTGATATTCACTGCCCCTATCGGTTCGCAAGACCTTAATCTTGCAATCTAATTGATTCTCCACTAAACTCATATAGTTTTTAAAGCAAGCCAAAGCTTCACTTTTGTGGGATATCAAATAGATATGTCCGAATCGGGTGAAATCATCAATAAAAGTGATGAAATAGGACTTTCCGCGTCTTGTCTTGACATTCATCGGACCACATATGTCCGAATGGATAAGCTGTAATTGAACCTCGGCCCTTGTGCCTGTTCCAAACGGCTTGCGACAAGATTTCCCCACAAGGCAATGTTCGCAGGTCGACATTTCAACATTTGAAACATTGGATAGAAGGCCACGTTTGGCAAGTCTATCCATACGCGTTGGTCCAATATGACCAAGCCTTGCGTGCCAACAAATCACATCAGACTCATAAGTCTTAGAATTTACAATAAGGAAATTTTCATTACATGAGGAATCATACATTGTACTCATTACAATAAATCCTTTAAATACAAACCCAGTACCAATAAGAGTATTATTACAACTTAAGTCCACATTACAATCATGAAAAAACCAGTTATAGCCAAGACCCATTAATACGACCACAGAAATTATATTCCTTCGAATATCTGGAGCGAAGAGGACATCATAAAGTAGGAGAGTGCGGCCGTTGTCCAAGACTAGCTTGCAAGTCCCAACGCCTTTCACTTCAACACGTGTGTTGTTTCCTACATAGATCCACTTCGTTCCTTGGGGTATCCGGTGATACTCCACGAAGGACCGTCTGTCCCTTGCTATGTGGTCGGTGGCACCTGAATCAATTATCCAAAATGGATTAGATTCCACAAGAAATATTGAACTAGAAACACATATGTAACTAGTATATTTACAAGTTACCTCGTCGCCTCCACTCGTACATGAACGAGCATAGTGATCGAGCTTGTTGCACTTGAAGCACTTGATCCTCTTCAAGTCTTTCTTCTTGTGCCATTTCTTGTGCCCACCCTTATGTTTGGGTTTCTTGGTAGACTCAGGTTGCTTATTACGTTCATTAGTGAATTTCGAACGATCTTTCCGTTTCTTTCCCCCGTGTGAGGAACTAGCAACCATGTGCACTTCTGCACTTGGCTTGGCAGCCGCAAGCCGCTCTTCCTCTAATTCGAGGTGCTTGGAAACATCGCTGAAGGTCTTGATGCTCTCATTGTGAGTGAGATGCATCTTCATTTGATCCCACCCATTTGGTAGGGAACGTATAACTGCTTGGATTTGTTGCTCATCAGTGAGCACATGACCTGCGTCCTTTAACTCCGAGATAAGGTTCGCCATATGTCACAGATGTTTCCCCATGGAATGATCTGGACGTTTCTTATAAGAATCGAACCTTATAGTTAAGGAGCGAAGTTTGGACACCGATGTGCCACCGAACTTCTCCTCTAGCTTGGACCATATGTCCATGGCTAGGTCATGTTCTCGGAAGATGCGCATTATGTCATCAGCCATACTGCTTAATAACGTAATGCGCGCTATCTTGTTCTTCCGAGACCAAGCATCAAAAGCTTCCTTGTCTCGTCGGTGTTGGGCCGTAGTGCCCAACTAGGGTTCAATCATAACGTTCTTTAGAGTTTTGAGCACTTCTTGCTCCTCTAGAACGTATTGTATCTTGATGGACCAAAGTTTGTAATTATCGCCGTTGAGTTTTTCACCTTTGTTTAACTCAGCGACGATATTCTTTGAAGCGGAAGACATTTTACTTTTAAAATCCTGCAAAAGACATAAAACCAAAGGTTTGATCAAAAATTTGCATTGAAAATTCTTAAAATACAATTCCCATTTGAAGTGACAGTAGAATATCCCATTTGGATAGTTCTAATTTCAACTCCCACATGGAATGATATTTATAATTTGATAAGTTACTTTCGAAAAATATTGAAGATGTTACTCTAGAATCGGAAAGGTCACTATGTTTCCAATCACCATCTAGAGTAACTTTCAATATTTCTCCCTCACTTTATCACATGTTAGTACTCTTATAGTACTTCGCTGCGGAAAAGCGTTTTTGAAAACGTATTTTTCAAAACGTATGAAAACGTATTTTTCAAAAAAAATGTAGATTTCAACTTAGTACCGTTATGATACTAGTGAAATATTTGGCACTTCCTGACCATTTGTCGGGAATGAGCCGTAGCCGTGCCAAGGTCGGATCCCCCTTTTGGGGATTTTTCTGCAAACTATCGTCGCCGGCTCCCGTATGGATCCAGGCGTTTCCCCCCGTATGAGAGAATTTTGATGCAGACGACTGTCGTTTGGCCCCGTATGGGCTAGTCGGCACGTTCATGTTCGACCAAGGCCTTTTGCCGAATTGGTCGACCAAAACACCCGAATTGGTCGACCAATGATAATGGTCTGAAATTACTCCAGCCAGGGCCTCTGCCCTGGCCGAGGCTGGCCAAGGGCCGGCCAGGGCCTCTGCCCTGACCGGCCAGAGGCCTTGGCCTCTCGGCCAGGGCCTCTGCCCTGGCCGAGGCCGGCCAAGGCCGGCCAGGCCCTGGCCGAGGCCAGGGCATTGGCCCTGGCCACTGCCAGGGCCGGCCAGGCCCCGGCCGTGGCCAGGGCGCCGGCCTGGCCACTGCCAGGGCCGGCCAGGCCCCGGCCGTGGCCAGGGCGCCGGCCCTGGCCACTGCCAGGGCCGGCCAGGCCCCGACAATGGCCAGGGCGCCGGCCCTGGCCTCTGCCAGGGCCGGCCAAGCTGGCCCCTGGCCTTGGCCGAGGCCGGCCAGGGCCCCTTGGCCCTGGCCTGGCCTCGGCCAGGCCTGG
The DNA here is from genome assembly GCA_030789695.1 of Scilla litardierei. NCBI lineage: Eukaryota > Viridiplantae > Streptophyta > Magnoliopsida > Asparagales > Asparagaceae > Scilla > Scilla litardierei. The sequence continues at coordinate 49,859,153 of CM061137.1, read as the reverse complement.
CCTTGGCCACGGCCAGGGCCTCCTAGCCCTGGCCGGGGCCGGCCAGGTCCGGCCATGGACATGGCCGGCCATTGCCGGGCCATGGCCACTTGGCCATGGCCGGCCATGGCCCATATGGCCATGGCCGGCCACCCCCTTATTTGGGGTTGCCGCACTTCCACGCCGGAGTGGTGGCCGTGGTGGTTATTGGCCGTAGCCAAGCCCTTCCGCTTGGGGAGGGGGGTGCGTTGCCTTCATAGCCCATTTGGCCATGTTAATCATGCACCAAAATCCATCTTCTCCGATGGAGATAACTTCCATCATCTTCGTCGATGAAGCACCCGTTCGTCGATGAAGCACCCGTTCGTCGAGAAAGTGGTTATTTTCTAATGGCCGTGTGCCAAAAATGAAAAATAACATACTACGTGAACGGTCGGTTCTTCCCGTCACGGAGAGTTCCTACCATATCCGTAATGATAGGAGACCCTAACGTGAAAAGAACAACAGCTGTGTTCTCTCCGTCACGAAGCATTCCTACCATATCTGTAATGGTAGGATACCCATTTGTGAAAAAGACAACGACTCGTTCATAGTTTCGACGGGGCGGCGGTTTGACCGGGGCGAACCCGTATGGCTCTGATACCATTGTAGGATCCTGCCAAAACAGAGTTAGGATCGATAAATGAAGTTGAGACTTACGCTTGCGTATGCGGCACGGTAGTCACAGAACTTCGCCTTCGGATTCGCCACAACGGATCGAGTCTTCTCACGAACGGAGTAAGGCTACTAAATCCACAATCTAAATCTCTACTTTTAGATGAAGAACTTGGATAAAGAGGGAGGAAGGATTTCGGCAGAGCTTCGCTAGAATGAAATGCATGCAAGAATGCCATGCAAAAGTGTAATTAAAATGGCTAACCCTTGGGTCTTATTTATAGCCCCCAAGGTAGTTATTTTAGGAGCAATTGTTCCTTTGGAACAATTTAACTAAGGTGTACCATCGTACATGGCATATTATAAGCTTAAGTTGTACCATATGCATGGTACAACATAAGCTTAAGATATTACCCCTTTATTAGCCATATGTCGCATGCACTTATGCACATATAATGCGACTTTCCCATCATTCTAGAGATCCTCTCCGCAAGGGAACATATTCCCTTTGCACACGACTTCGTGTACGTGACGTTCGAGGTCCGTATTCCCTCGTACATCCCCTACAAGGGTGTACTAACGTCTTCCATATCCAACAACACCCGCAACTAGCTTTTTGCTAGTCCCTAGCAAAATATGCGAAAAATTTGGATTAAATTGAAAAACATGCACCAACTTCAAGATATCCTCATGGCATACTCCAAATGGTATTTCCAAATGATTCCAAAGCTAATATACACAATGTATGAAAGTAAATAACTAATGACACTCTCCTCAATCAAATTCAAAGAAAAGTAAGGAAATAAGCACCGTATCACACTCTTTGGGATATATCACAAATGGCAAATTTTCTAATTTTCATGGAAATGGCCAAAACAAAAGAAATTCCTCTAAGTGGTGGGAGATGAGATTGCATCACTCATGTTGCTTATTCATTCATTTTTTTCTCTTTCTTTTCTTTTTCTCTCTTTTTTTGTATTCTTTTGGATTTTGTATGTTTTTGTTTTTGTTTTGCGTTCACGCGATAACGCTATGAAATGCAAACACGACCACCTTTGCATACATGCGATAACGCTATATAGGCAAATGGATGGAATGATCCCCAAAATCTCATCTTTGGCTTCCTCCCCAATGTTTCGTGGGGGCACCGGCTACTCAATTTGATTAGAAAGAAACATTCACTTATATTATAGCTCTCTCTCTCTCTCTCATTCCAACACAAGTTAACAACTCATCCACCCCTTCCTTAGAAGAAAACAAAGCATAACAATTGGCCAAACCCAATCCAACCAAAAACTACACCATTCATCCCAACATGAAATCGCTTACACCAAACTTTTCCCAAATTGTTTCAAAGAGAGCATCACGACATATGATATAGTCTCATATATAGCATATTAGCATTTGAATCCAAATTGGAAAAGAAATTAAAACACGCCAATCAAATATCCATAAGTTTGATGCCAAACTAATAATCCGAAAAAATTGCATAGCTTTAAGCATGTAGGGACTAAGCTAAGAGCTAGTGGCATATGAACACGGAGGCCAAATAAGATATGCAATAAAGAGCAATGGGTGGTGGCAAAATGGAGGTATCTCAAAAAAAATTTAAGCTAACATCAAAATCCTAGCATTCCAAAGATTTTAACACTCTCCCCCCAACTTAAAATAAACATTGTCCGCAATATTGGAAGAGTATTAGATCTCACAAAAGATCCTAGAAAAGAAAAGAAAAGCACACGAAAGCACTAAAATAAAACATTTATTTATTTACACTATTGGAAAGAACACACCGTGGCAAAAGGCGGATCTCGAATGTATAACGGTGGTGGCAACTACTCGATCATATCCTTACGTTCCTCCGCGAGCGTCTTTGGAGCAAGGCCTCCACCGGCCTCCTTGGATTCCAGTAATGCAACTCTAAGCATCTCTTTTGGATAACATGGATCACGTGGGAGACGAGCTGCATCAATCCAAGTCATCTCCTCATGCCCTGCAAAAGCATTCCAAAACGGGTCGTCAAAATAAATAAAAGAATGTACATGTAATGGACAACAATCTGAAGCAAATAAAATTTGGGTTCAGAAATGCAAGGCATGAGATGGTGGGGACTTCCCTGAAAAATGATGCTAGGCATGGCATGACACTCTACTTCAGGAGGAGGGAGAAGTGGCTGCATAGAGAAAACTGGAGTAGGAGGGAGCTTGGGCTCAATATATACCATGTCGCAATCCCCATCGCTATCATCTTCCTCGACGTCAACATCAACAATCTCTACGGCACTCCCCACAACTGGTAACTGCTCCTGATAAACCTCCTCGATGACTGGCAAGTGCGCATCCTGAGGCGATGGAAGTGACATCTGTAACAAGACTGGAGGTAGACATGTCTCGGGCAAATCCAAGCACGCATCATCCTCGGCATCCCAGAAATAGTTCATCCCAGTCATCCTCCCTAAGTACTCAACCGCCTAGACCTGTGAAGCTAACTCTGAAGTGGATTGTGGCTCAGGCCCCATGGTGTCCTCAATCTGCTCTTGGCCATCATGCACATCTGCTTTATCCTCAACCTCAAAGTAAAAATGCATCGGGTCATCAACATGGTCGACACGCACTCCATCATACATCTCCTCTGACTCCTCAAAATATATATGCTCAAATTCCTCTACTTGGCCCCAATGCACCCTCTTCACAGGTTTCCATTGGTGTTCCATAGGGTCGCATTGGAATGAGCCCTTAGCTGGCTCCTCAGGCTGGTCCTGGACCTGCTGAACTGTCTCCTCATACTCTGCAAGGTCCCTCAGGTAACACCACGAATCCTCGGTCAAATAATCAAAGAACTCCCCACCGCAACTCATCTGCACAAAATCCCGCCCAGATGGCGATAATCCTGTGTAGAAGATCTGCAGAAGATGATCCTCATGAAAGCTCTGGTGTGTGCACGCAAGCACCAAATCAGTGAACCTCTGCCAAGCCTGATGGTGGGCCTCCCATTCAGCTTGGGCAAAGCTTGCTATATGTTGCTCTTAGCCTGCCGCCCCTGTACCTGATCCAAGAAGATAGGCAAAAACACTCGGAGGCCTGAAATGACAACCAAGTAAAATGTGAGTCGAGAGACAATGAATCAAACCACAATCTAGCATCATCTTGTAAAGAAGAAGGAAAGATTCTAAAATATGTGCAATCATCGCCGATATTCCCACCAAGACATGAATGCATCCATTCTTCAAATTTTTTAATATGTAAATGAGGGTTCTCCCACTCCGAGCCATGAAAGTATGGCGGAAGTGGGATATCCTCCAAATCAACGTCGGAAAAATCTGAAGATGATGTCATGTTCTTTAAAAAAATTTCTCAAGAAAATGAAAATAAACAACCAAACGACTCAATAAGTGGAAAATAAATAAACGGAAAGACACAACACTAAGAGATAGAAGTATAACACTAAAACTTTCAAAATAAATCAAAAAATGCAAATAGTAGAAACCGTTGTCCCCGGCAACGGTGCCAATTGGTTGACACGGAAGGACGCGCACGGAGCACGCCTTCCACTCCTAAGCGTAGGAGTGTCAATGCAATAAAAAAATAACTGGTGAGTACCGGGTCAGATCACAGGGACAAGTCGTTCTACATTCACAAGTTTGATTGATAAAGAAAAATAAAGCGTGAAAACAACCACCTCAACTAACGATGGGAAAGTGTGTGAAAATCGTGGTGAAACTAAAATTCTAACCTAAGTGGGTAGGGTTGGAGAACCAAAGTAGGAGTTAGGATGGCTAGGAGAGGAGCATGGGTTGCGGGTTTACTAATGCTGGAGTTAATCGAGCCCAAATCACCCACATATAACTCAATTGATTAACCGTCTAAGGAAACTCAATCGGAATATTTAGCTTTCATGAACACGAAAATTTGCAATAAGCATGGATGCATCACATAGCACTAATCAATATACGAACATGGATTTTTCTCAAATTGCCCTCTCGGGACTTAGCCAATAAAATTGTGCCCTCATTGCACATCCAAGATTAACAATATAATAGGCAAGAGGAAATTAGGGCTAAAATTAACAACCAACTTCATGAATCACAACCCACACCAAATCAACACTACACAATCATAGCAAACAATAGGAAAATTGCATTCAAAATTAACCCAAGTTCAATACAAAAGTGAGATATCAAAAATTACACAAGAAAAGAGGGAAGAGATCACCAATCTCTCAAGAAATGAGGCTTCCCTCTCACTTGGGCACCTCCTCCAAGCTCCCCAAGCTCCAATGGCCTCCTGCCTTACCCAAGCCCTAAAAACTCCCAAGAGCAGCTCTCGGCCGAAAAATCTCCAAGCAAAAACGAACTTCCAGCAATTTTCGCATTCCAGGCTCTATTAGCAGCATTGCGGGTCGGGTCAGCTGCCGCCCGACCTGCAAAATCCAATGCGCGCACGCCGGTGTGGGGTATGCAGGGGCGGGTCGGGTCGATACTCGCTTCAGCCCCCCGCCCGCAAAAAATCAAAAAAAGGGGGGCATGCGCAGCGCACGTCGGGCCGGTCGCTTGGCCGGCCCGCGAAGCAACCGCTTGGGCTTTTCATATTTTTTTATTTAAATTTCAAACGCAGCCTCCCAGCGGAGAGGGCTGGCCAGCGGGCCGGCCCGCAAAAAAAATATTGTTTCTTTTTAAAAAATTACAGCGGCGGCCCATTATAAATATTTTGATTTTCTTTCTTTTTTTCCCAGAAATTGCATTCTTTGCTCCAAAAATCTCCAAAAATAGCTGGAAATTCCCAAAAATTCTGGAAAAATTCCAGAAAATCCAGAAAAATCCCAGAAGTACTGAAAAATACGGGGAGCAAAAATTAGTCCATAAAAATTGTATTTTATGTATAAAAAGAGATTAGGAGTTAATAATCCATGATATCACATATACGCCCATATCAAGCAAAAATTAACATGATATACACATAAAATGCCCAAAATGGGGGGAAAATATGCAATTTATATCTCGAATCAGGCGGCGACGGGGGAGATCGAGTGGGGTTTGGGGGTAGCTCGGGCAGTAATTTAGAGAGATTAGGGTAATTATTTGAGCTTAGGGTTAAAAATGAAACGAGTTGGGTTTTAATAACCCAACTAGTTCGGACGTGGGACCCGAAAATTTGGATAAATCGACTCGATTGAGCAGCGAAGCTGCTCGGTCTAAAGAAATAGTTTAGAACACTCCCATAATCGAGCATGGTCTGCTCGGTCGAGTCGGTGTCTGCTCGGGCCGAGCATAGATGCTCGGGCCGTGTAGACAGAGCGACGCTTTTGAGTTTCTTTATCGAGCCTGCACTACTCGACTGAGCAGAGTGGCTGCTCAGTCAAGTCGGTGTCTGCTCGGGCCGAGCAAAGGCCGCTCAGGCCGTGTAGACAGAGTGATGTTTTTTCTTTTCCTTCTCGTGCCTGCGCTGCTCAACCGAGCAGAGTGACTGCTCGGTCGAGCAACCTGTATCTCCTTTTTAGCTCTTTTTTGGTATTCTCTTCAAACCTGCTGCTCTCCTCCAGCTTTCTTCCATTTAAAATGTCGATTTGAATGCCCCTTCATGTTCAACCTATAAAAAGGAAGAACAGATTATATTTTTATGGTTTTGTATTTTTAAGAGAAATAAACAACGTCTTTATTTGATTTTCTGAAATAAATAAAGTAAAGATAAGAAATTGAAAAAGAAAATCCAAGATCTAAGAGATTGGGTTGCCTCCCAATAAGTGCTCGTTTTGAGTCATGAGCTCGACTCCCTTTATTTCATCAAAAATTGTTTGGTGCGCACGAGATTCGCGCATCGTTCTTGCCAATGACACCTTATGGTGGTATCTGGCATTCTTCCAGTCCAGGCTTTTTCTTAGCGTAGCTGATGGCCTCCGGTTCTTCACGATGCGGAAAATGATTCAAAATCTCCTCATCAACACTTGAATATAGGCGGTGACCGCTTTGTGGTAGGTTGGGTCGCCGTCATCATCAACACATGTTCTTATTGTGACCTTCATGACCCCCTCAGAGGTAAAATCTCCTACAGCTTAACCTTCCAGGAGCTCCAAATAGCTGGCTCCTTCTTCACGAATGTGCTCTCTCATTGGCTTCTGCAGCCTGAATTCAGCTTCAATGTTGCCCACGTTCAACGAGAGAGTCTCTTCTCGGACATCAATCAAGACGCTGGCCGTCGCTATGAAGGGGCGGCCAAGTATAAGCTGGGAGCTCCCTCCCTCAGGCATATTCATAATAACGAAGTCAACGGGAACGCACAACCTAGGAGGTATCTGAAGAATAATATCCCTGGCTATGCCCACCGGGTATGCAATCGAATGGTCCGCAAGATGTATGGACATATTCGTCGGCTCCAATTTGCTTCTGGTCTGCAATCCCTCAAATATAGAAAGCGGCATCAAACTAATGCTTGCCCCTAGATCGATCAAGGCTCGGCTGATGGGCATCCCTCCGATAGCGCATGGAACGGTGAAGCTTCCCGGATCCGATAGCTTCCGGGAGAAATGATTCTTTATAATGGAGGTAGAGTCCTCCATGAGCTTTATCTCTCTGTACTTCCTCTTCTCCGTGATAAGGTCCTTTAGGAACTTGGCGTAAATGGGAATCTCTGTGATTGCATCCATGAATGGAATGTTCAGCAGTATGCCCCTCAGAAGCTTTGTGAACTTGGAGTACTTCTTCTCCATCTTGGCCAAAGCCAACCTCTGTGGATATGGCAGGGGAGGTCGGCTTACTTTGTTCCTTGCGGCGTCATCATGAGACGACGTTTTTGTAGGTATGATGGATGGTGAATCTACCTTCTCATCATTCTTTATAGGCTCTTCAGTAGCCTCTTCTTTATCACCGTCAATAATGGCCTCTTCAGTAATGACTCTCTCCTTGTTCACAGCCGGAATCATGACGGGGTCGGTCGCCCGTCCTCCACGCATGGTAACAGAAACCACGGCATTTTCTTGGGCCCTTGGATTTGGCTCTAGTTACAAAGGCAACCTCCACTGGTTCTTTAGCAGCTGGGATATCTGGCCCCTCAGTTCATCGAGTGATGTATTTATATTCTTGAACTGGACAGAAGTGTCCTTGTTGAACCTGGCCTACCCACTTATAAACGATTCCCACGTGGCCTCCAGATTGGATTTAGGCAGAGATGGTGCATAGCCCTGCTGAGACGGGCGATTGAACTGATAACCTGACGGTCGATATGGCCCAGCTGGCCTAAACCCACTCTGCTGCTGATTTTGTGGTTGTCCTTATTGTTGCTGAGGAGGGGGTGGCGGTCTCTAAAATTATGGAGGTTGCAGCCCTCCATTTGGGTTTCCATAAGAAAACCCCAGATGATTCCTAGCAGCTGGGTGTTGCCATTGATTTCGTCCCTCTCCTTAGACGTACTGCACAGACTCGGATAATTCAGCACCATCATAATGTGCATCACTAGGAATGAAACCTTGCTCCACATAATCCTCTGTAGGATGATAAGCAGAGTGCTGGTGGTTGTAGGGATGGAATCCAGGCGTTGTTCGAGTCTGGCCACCTGTTTGCACAAGGTCTCGATGTGAGAATCAAGATGCCTGGCAGCTTTGACCTCGAGAGTCCTGGTCACCATGGTTCGCTCTTCACTCCATTACTGATTATTAGATGCCATATGCTCTTGCAGATCTATGGCTTCTTCAGGAGATTTATCTAGCAAGGCGCCTTGTGCGGCAGCATCAGTTATCATTTTGGTGCTGGGCTGCAACCTATTATAGAAGCTCTGCACCAAGTCCCAAGGCTGGATTCCGTCATAAGGGCATTGATGTTGGAGGTCCTAAATCTCTCCCAAGCCTCACAAAGGGATTCTTGCGGGAGCTGTTTAAAATTTGAAATGGCCCCCCGGATCCACACCGTCTTCGAGGGTGGATAGAACTTATCCACAAAGGCGAGTGCCAGCTTCTTCCATGTGGTAAAATGGTTGGGCGGATGGGCCCGTAGCCAGTATGATGCTTTATCCCTCAGGGTGAATGGGAAATGCCGTAGCTTGATGGCGTCATCACTCATATCATTCTCCATGAAAGTATCACACTTTGCCAGGAAAGTGTCGATGTGGTGGTTGGGATTCTTATGAGGATGCCCGTGGAAGGGATCCTGCTACATTAAATCTATAAGCCCCGTCTTCAGATCGAAGCTAGCTATCGCCAGTTGCGGTCTCAGGATAGAAGAATTGTTCCCAAAAGTAGGCTTCATGTGGTCCTTAATGGACCCGATGCGAGGAGGAGCGGCAGTATTATCTGCCATCTGAGCAGAGGGAGATTGATTTCTACTGGAGGCCCTGAAAGCTCTTGCCATTTTCTTGATCTCAGTGTCGAATAATAGTTCTCAATCGAAGCGAGTGTTTATGCACGAAAACAACTCAGACAAATACCATTAGTAGCAAGGTAATAATTAAAAGAATAAAAGGGTGGTAAGATAAGAAATTGAAAGAATTGCTAGCAAACTTCTCGAAATAAAAATAAACTGAGAAAGACTATTGCCGTCCCCGACAACGGTGCCAAAAACTTGACGCACCCGAAACCTACACCTAAATTCCACCTAGCAGTGTCACGGTCGTTAGGCGTAGTATGGCCCCTAGGTGTCAATTCCGGGCTCTATCCACAAGCGGACGATGTCAAATTATAGTATAAAAGATGTCGGATCCCACAGGGACGGTGACAGTGTATTTGAGTTCTCGGATTATTTCTATATCTCGAAGTGAGATAGTTGTCTGGTTGAAAGGATTGGTTGTGGTATTGTTGTTGATTCAAAAATAAAAGAGGCTAGGGTAATAAGGATCACCGTTAAGATTGTCAGAGATCGATGTTGGAATAGGTTCCTTACGTTGCATTAGGTTTAGGGGATTAATCTCGCAATTCATACCACTCTCGTGGGTTAGAATTGCGAGGTATTTCGGTGGCTCTCATTGACGCAATGGTGGTAGCCGTCAATGTAGCGATATAGTTCGTCGGTGGATCCCCTCAAGGCACGAGCCGGGCGTGGTCATGAACCTTGGTTGGATCCCCCAATTTCCCTATTCAAATCCCTAGGATACCCCTTAAGCTCATCAATTCCACAGACCGTGGGCATGATCTCAGTGCGGGTTATCCTAGGGATCCGGTAGGATCGACTGAAATACTCCCCTTTATTCCTAATTCAACCTAGAGATCCAGATCTACATCTCCCTCCTAAGATCTTAGGGCTAACCCATCAACCCTAGAAGAGACTACTCACTCATAGCAATTTTAACGAATAAAAATATGATTTTTGCAAGGGAAAACATTGTAGGAAATTAATCGAATAAGGATTGAGAAGCTTTCGTGCCAAAGACGAAGAAAAACAGTAAACAATAGTTCCAAAGAAAACCCAAGATTCCCGAACGCAAAGAGTAGCAATAGAACTCCAAAATTGATTCAATAATCTCCAGAAAAAACTAGGTTTACATCTAATAATCCTTTCTAATCTCCTCTCTCCTCCAAAAGTAATTCAAAAATTGACAATAGAATGCTCTCTTCAAATGCAGCTGCCAGATCCACGCTTCACTCCCCAATCGTGCAACAGACGGCCACGCGCACTTTCCAAAATTAGCCCTCAGGGTTGTCGACCGAGTGCGTGACTCGGTCGAGCAGGGTATTGCTCGATCGGTTGCTTGGGCTGAGCAAATGTATTGCTCGACCAAACACGTCAGGAGTCGCGGTTCTCCAAAAACTTGCCACTCTGTCCGCTCGGCCCGAGTCGACTCTGCTCGATCGAGCAGCTAGCTGACTCGATCGCCAAAAGATGTGCTCGGGCTGAGTCGGGCATTGCTTGGCTTCGAAAGATTGGAGCTGCTCGACCGAGCACCACGGGTGCTTGGGCCGAGCAGCCTGCGTATCTGTTCTCCTTCTTCAACTTGTCTCTGCTCGACCGAGCAGTTGCTCTGCTCGGTCGAGTCGCCTGGGAAATCTTGAGCTGCTAATTGCAGCTTATCCTCCTCTCCTCTTGCTCTCTTCTCCACTCCTCCCATGGCTTCCAAAACTCGACAAACTCATGTAGAGTGTCGCCAACGGGCCCAGTGACATGTCAGATGTGTCCATATCCAAAATGGGTCCCGAATCGCTCCAAAATCCCTGAATATCCATAAAACACTACGAAACACGAATATAACGTTAGAATTGCAATATCGTAGGAAAATACAGGATTTGTGTGCGAAAATGGCATGATATGTAATGACATGATGCTATGAAAAGATGTAAAATATGGACACATCAAAATGTTACCTGTGATCACTTCATCCTCAGTCTCAGCTTCCGCAGCTGTCATCGTGAATGCATGGCGCTTCAGCTGATTGGCCTACTGATAGGCCCGGTTCTGTGGAATCAGAGGCGGTCCATCATGTGCAGGTCCGGGTGCTCTCCGCTAAATAGGTGCAGGCACTGCTCGCTGAATAGGTCTAGGTACTCCAATAGGTGCTCGACGGTCCTTGCCATGAGGGTAGTCTCTCGCAACATGTTCAGATGACCTGTATATCAGGCACTGGTTCAGCATTCTCCTGCAATCCTTCTTCTGGTGTCCAGTCTTGCCATAGAAGTAGCAAGTCAGCTGTGATCGATCAGCAAGAGCAGATGACCTTTTGAACGGTGTGGTTTGGAGAGGTTGGAAGTTTCCTCTGGGCACCATCTTAGGCGGCTCTATGGGACGCTTGCCTCCTCCAGCTGAAGGTCCCATGTGGAGTCTCGCCACAATCTCATGCTCACGTGCAAAATTCAGAACGTCCTAAAGTGTTGTCAGTCTCGCCGAGGTCATCGAGGCTTGGACCTTGGGATTCAGGCCTTTGCGAAACTGAAACACACAGTCTTCAGGATCTTCAACCATGTGAGGTGCAAAACAGCTAAGCATGGCAAACTCAACCTCATACTCGTCCACGGTGCTATCTTCTTGGACCAGATTAGCGAAACGCTGCTGAAGCTCTCCTTTGGCTGCTTTGGGAAAGTATTTAGCATCGAACCTTTCCCGAAACATGCCCCAAGAGATCGGCCAGACCAGAGGTTTCTCCGCCAGTTGCCACCAGCTCCTAGCATTGTCTGTCAGCTGTAGTTTTGCTACTTCAACCCATCCAGCATGAGGGATACATGCAGCACTCAGCTTATCTTCAGTCCCTTGGACCCATTCATCAGCTCTTAGAGGCCCTTCTTTTCCAGAGAAGCTCTTGGGTTGCAACTCATGGAACTGTCTAACTCCTGGATCAGCTTGAGGGAGTGGCGGTGGTGGTGGTGCAATCTGAGCAGGTTGAGTCCCTGCTGAATCAGCTGATGCTGGACCTCCAACATCCCCCTTATGGCTCCAAGGAGTTCATTAACATCGGTACCTCCGTTAGCTGCATTACCATTCCCATTCCCATTCCTGGTGTTGTGTCCTCCTGCCATGCTGAGACACGAAACTTGGTTAAATTTTGTGTACGAGATAAATCTCGACATTTTGGCATCGATAGTATTTCCATTGTCCTGAAGTTTCGCTAAATGCAAGACCTGCAAGGGCCACCACAAAAACATGTCACGCCCCGCTTCCCATTGTACTTGGGAGCGAGGACGTGAGCAGGTCCGCATGGGCTGGAGCAGTGAAGCTCGAACCGAATAAGCGTCTGTGAATAACACCTATCGTAGGATCTTGCACGCAATTCAGGGCAACAAAGATACTATGAATATAAAAGCCAACATCCAGATAGAGTACACAATAATAAAAAGGGCCCCAAGCATGGCCTACAACGATAGTGTTACAAGATAAAATGGGTACACACCCTACACACAGCAGCGAACGAAAAGAAATAAACAACAGCGGTGAAACTCAGTAACTAGTCCACTGTAGGGAGGACTTCAGGATCGGCAGAATCCTGGTCTAATGGATTAGACTGGTCTAGCAGCTCGTCTTCAAAGTACTATGTCTCATGACCTGACATACATTTCAAATAACATAGAAATGTATGTCAGCAAGAGTTCTTGGCAAGGTTTTCAAAATCATTTTCATGGTAGTTAGAACATTTAAATTGACAAAATGTAATTTCCAGGATTTACACTAGTATGGCAGTTCCACTATAAGTTAACACATGGCAGTTCTAGTAAAAGTGAAATTATGTCAATTCTATTTAAAAGAAACAACAGCATTTCTATAAGTTAACATGTTCAATGTCTGTTCAATTGTTTGTTTAAGTGTGTTTCTAGGGTTCACGTCTTTAGACGGCTAGTAAGTGAATCTAGCTTCAGGTGCCCCCAAGAGGTGACCCTTTTACTACCGCCTAGTACCAATGACCCAACCCCACCCAAGTGTAATACTGGACACGAGCCAGACTAGCCAAACCGGCCGATGGGAATAGCCAAATCATGGCATACAATAACTAGGAGCCAACGGTGTGCAATATCTATGAGCCAACGGCATGCAATATTTTATGAGTTTCAATCAGTTCCAAATATCTATACATGTCCAGAAACGTTGCAATTCACAAAGTATGTTCATTTTAATTATTAAGGTGTCCACACGCACGCACACAAATTTTTACCATAAAGATATACAAAAGGTAAACATGCATTTTTGTATGAAACGGTATTTGAAACGTGGGAAAAAAGCACACTTGCCTGACTGGGACAGTTTTGGGTGTCCGAGCAACGGTAGGAAAGATGCGACGTATCTGCGTCATTAAATTTCGATATTAATTAACTTGAAAACTAACGACTAACTTACCAACTAATATTACAATTTATTAGACAAACTAAAGTAGTCATACTTACTTACGTATATTAAAAACTAAGGTATTAATATTAACTTGCTAACTTATTACTGACATCATGATAAAACTAGCATGTGTTAATTTACGTATACTAACTTACTAACATATATTAATTAGTAACTATCATATATTTATACACCACTTTATAATAATTAATTAACACCAACTTACTAACAACTAACTACAAATAAACAAGCTAATTATATATACTAACATGTGAACTAACCCACTATAATAATATATAACTTAATATAGTACTCTTACTTATTAATTAGGCTGACTTCTCTTCAACGTTTGTTTCTATCTTCCCCTTCTCTACTGTCTCTTCTCTTTTCCTTTTTTGTTCTCTTTCTTTTTTTACTGCAGGAGAGCTCAAGGGGGAGCTCGGAGGGGAGAGCACGGTAGGGCGGCTTGGGGTGGTGCGCTCTGACAGAGGGGGCGGCTCGGGGTTGCGGGGTCACCGACGTAGGCAGCCGGGGATCAGCGGCGGCTTGGGCCAGGGCGGCGCAGTGTGGGGTCGAGCAGGGGGGCGGCGGCCTATTACGGCGTTGCACGGGACGGCGGCGGTTAGGGTGGGTGGCGGCCTGTGCTTAGGGGCGGCGCATGCCTGGAGGTGCTAGGAGCACGGCAGCATAGCACGGCGTTGGGAAGGAACAAGGGTGTGAGCAGCTGCGGGTTGGTGGGTGGCACGGCTAAGGGGAGGAGGAGTACGGAAGAGGGAGATGATGTTGGGTTTGAGTTGGATTTGTTTGGATTTCAATTCTTGATCTCAAATCTTCCCTCTTTCTTCGATCTAATTTCTGTTTGAATTAAAAATCGATTTGGATTGGATTTTGTGAAATTGGTTCTGGATTTAGGTTTGATTTGGTGTGGATTTGAGCTGAATTATGTTTAAATTGGATTAAAATTGCAGGGGGAATGAAATCTGAGAATTTGAGTGATTGCCCTGATGTTGTTGTTGTTGTTATAAAACAAACAGTGAAGAGAGACAAATTGAAGGGAGAGAGCTGGATGTGGGGGAGAAGAACGAAGGCACGGTTGGATCTCACCTATACATTCGGTGGGATTCAATCTGGTAGGTTAGGTTAATTAAAAATTTGATTAGGGGTAATTTAATTAGTGTTAATAGTTTGTAATCGTGCCATGGTAAGAATTTTAAATCATCGACGCACTCGCATCGATGTGCAAAAATAGAACTCGCGCACGAAAACATCCGGACAATAAAAACAAAGTATGGGCACACAATAATTAACACTCCTAGAAAAATACTGATAGTTACACTTTTCCATCTGCACTAATCTTCTGTCTCGAAGATTCACTTGCAGCCAAAGGAAACACTTTTTTTGGGCACGTCAACTAAGGTCCATACCTTATTTACGTGCAAGGACCTTTTTCAGATTGCATCAAGCCATTTCTTAGAGTCACTACTCTTAGTGGCATCTTAGAAGTTGTCTAGGCCATCATCACCTATATGTATTACTCGACTTTTCGTCTCACATGACTCGAGTAATCCTGTGACTTTCTAACGATTAATTTGAGGAATATCATATTGATAAGGTCCTCATAGAACCTTATCAAGAACCTAGGCATTACTATCTGGGACTTAACCCAGAGGGAGGATTGTAACTCTGAGTCACTTGCCATGCATCGCACCATGTCAAACAAAGTGTGATTCATGCTCTCCAACACACCAGCATGTTAAGAGACTTGACCTGAAAGAAAATCACATTTTCTTTCAATTTCGCAAGAATTATATAGCTAAGTATTCGACTCTTCGATCTGATCGAAGCAGTCCAAATACTTCTATCACTGTGTACTCTATTTTTTCAAACTTTTGTTTCATCAAGAACACATGTCGTAATAAAATAAGTTTAACATATCTAGGCTAATTTAGACTTGGGTCTGGATACATCCGTATGTACAAGACCGTGAGTCTCCAACTCATTCTCCCACTATCTTACAGAAGGAGTTTGGCCATCATACCTTTGAGACAAGACTTACAAGTGTCTTTCGACTCACAATACGAGAGGTCAAAATCCATCTCTTTATGTGACTTGTCAAGTCTGCTCTCTTCAGTACGGCCTAGTCTATTTTGCCATAGATAAGTTTTCCTTAACTTGTGCATTATTGTATTACCACCTAATACAGTCTCGTTATACAAATTACTCATTACTTCAAAAGCAAAGTGACGACATTTGCCAAAGTGTGTTAGATGTCCTCTATGGTCCAAGAAACAACAATTGCTTCCCTTCCAATACGTAGGACAATCTATTTCTTTTGTATAACGATTATCCTGAAACCGTGACATCAAATATGTCACTTTTTCAGTTCCTCCGACTTTTGTTGTTTTCTTCCGATAGTCAAAACTTTCTTTCTCAACCAACTTCCCTAATGCATTCTCCGTTCTAAATCACATTTAGACAATACACATCCCAACACAAATATTAGCTGTGTAAGCATCTCATGTATCCAAACACTTGAGTTTCACAACCTTGAGTTGACTCAACAAGTTGCTTGACTTAAGATCTGATTTGGATACATGGTCTTGCACCGCTCATGCACTCATCTTCGAGTCAAATAAGTTGATCGAAGTTTTTAACTTTGCTGATCAAAACTATTTTCCATATAACCTTGAGTTGACTCAACAAATTGTATGGAGAAACTTGCTTTGAACATTAGTATGTTCAAGCTGCCCCTCAAAGAGGCGAGTGACAAGTTGCGTGCTTTTATTTTGTTGACTTAGAGCTTAAAGAAATCATTGTCCTTAAGCTAGTGTATGAAGGACACTCTAATGTCAGTGACAACATAGTTTAGTCTTATCATATTGAATTTGAGTTGATATTCCTTAATCAATCATTTTGACCATTAGCATATTCCTTTAGGATATTATGACTTGGATTCCAATGGTAAAACATTGAACTACCATAGTTTAGCATATGTTCAATATTAAATATAGATAGAATGGATTTTATCTAACTATATCCTCCCACTATTTTGGCAATCATTTTTGGCCATAATAATGAACGATTTAAATTAATTAAATTTAGTGGGAAAGGGATCCAACCACCCTGAGCCTCATAACCTTAAGTGTGCTAAACAAATTGCTTGGCTCTGTGATTGGTAGATGACTCTTAATCAATCATACCATATATGATTCCTTTATTAGTTTTTACCCCTAGCCACTTATGATCATGAGTGTGCTTATCCAAATCATAATGACTAGTCTAGTCTGGCCCTTGTATTCGTGTATAGCCTAACTTACGTCGGCGCTCGGTGTATGTGCACGACGCGATGGTTTGGTTTAAGTCTAGACTACATCGTATGTAATGAGAAGTTAGTTTCCATAAAGTAGCTATGGCCTAGTTTGAGTGTTCTCAACAACTACAACATAGAACCTATAATTGCCAACCTCTAAAACAAGGAGGGTTACGGATAATCTTGAAGCAGATTTTAAACGTAATTGACTAGATGTAATTGATGGTTTCACATAATTATAACTCACATCATTGCGGTTCAGTGGAACACAGCCAGGAATTTGGCTAGGCCAGGATCACTATCTCCAGTCGAGCTAGGATGATCCACAATACTAGTCAAAATATGTTAGACCGGATCATGATCCATTGAAGGATACTAATTATTCATATGTGTGACATCGACTTAAAATGGCTTCATTAAAACTAGTTAATCCTATCAACTAGTTAAATCCTAAAATTCGAAATTATTAGGATTGGTAATAACTTTTATTAATGTCCTTATCATTTAAAAGGATTTATTAATATCAACGTGATTTCCTAATCAGTTATTAGGAATTTAAAATTTAAGTTGCAACAATTTAAATCATAGCCTTTTCATAATTATTATTAGAACAATTAAATTAACAATTATCATAGAGGGCTACCCTAACCAATTATCAGGAGTTTAATTTGTTGGAACAATTTTAAATCATAGCATGTCGATCAAGAATTATCTAATAATTTACTGAAAGCTTTTAATGGATATCCTAAAAGTTTTTCTTGAATTATCACATAATCAACAGGAACTTATATAACCATTAAAATTATCAACTAAATAATCTAACATGATGATAGATCAACTAAAAAATCTCATAAAATTTAGCTAAGCATGCAACTTAAAATTATCTCATAAATTTAAGTTACATCAAAAATTATGATATAATTATAAAGATCTAATTTTTAAAATTATCACATGAAATTTAAAATTAGATCCAATTTTTAAAAAACAATTTTTTGAAAATAGCACATGAAACAACAATTAATAGCTTAATAAAGAACCTCCATCTCATAGAGAAACATGTTGCATCATATACAATTTATAATTACAAAAACTATAGATCAAGGTAACTGGGCTCTGATACCAATGAAGTGTTAACGGGGTCCTTAGGGTAATAAAATCGACGTCCAGCCTAAGTCGAACGGACGATGAGATCAAACAAGCCACGAAAAAAACAGATTTAAAACAATTTTAAATCAAGCCCTAAATAAATTAACCTTAGCCAGAATCTCTACTATCCCGGGGTTGGGTCCGACTAACCCCTAAGGATAGATCTACCAAACTATTTGCAATTATAAACACATGTAAATTAAACGACATACCTTTCACTTCATTTC
Organism: Scilla litardierei; assembly: GCA_030789695.1. Taxonomy (NCBI): domain Eukaryota; kingdom Viridiplantae; phylum Streptophyta; class Magnoliopsida; order Asparagales; family Asparagaceae; genus Scilla; species Scilla litardierei. Next base: position 49,841,113 of record CM061137.1, on the reverse strand, counting down.
CGCAGCATACAAAGCATCATTTTTAGCAACACTTCTTTGACTTCAAAGCGACGCCTCGAGCAGCTTCCCCCGAGCCGAACCACGCCCCGAACCGAATCGCATCTCGAGGCGAGCAACACACTGTCGCCAAGCCAACCACGTGTCGAAGAAATTTTCACCTTAAGAGGATTCTTCGTCAAGACTTTGGATCCGATCCAAACTTCTTCGTGGCTTTGCCAGAGCCCGATCAGGAGCAATGAAGAATTTGGGAGAAAGAGAGAATTTTAATTTTAAGTCTCAATCCGAGCGTGCTAAAAAATTTTCGGAGCTACTCGAATCGAAGACTTGGTGTAGGTTACAAGGAAAGGGGTTGCCACATTTATATAGGCGGCTGACCCCTCCACTTCTCTCCATTTCTGATATGGGACTAAACGCATTGGAGGAGAAAATTGACTTTTAGTTTAACCTTCACGGAGGAGAAACTTCAATGAATTTTCCCTCACTCACCGTTGAGCTCCAAGAACGATCACACATCATTGTGAAGAGGGTTGAACGATGAGCACATAGGAAAAAATGGCACTCCAATCCGAGTTCGTTTGACCCCTCAAACGAAGACTCGAACATGACCTAAAATCTATTTTTCGCAGAAAAACCAGACGTTAAAAACCACTAGTGTTTGCAACCCAAAATGTAGGGCCTACGGCGTACACCTCCAGCATGCACCAGCTGGGCACAGGCTGAACACGTGCCCCGCGGGCACATGCTGAGCACATACCCGCATTGGGCGAGTGCCCAGCATGCGCCGGTGCTGGAGCAGGCGGGTGGGCCCCGCCCGCACGAAGCGGGCGGGCCCCGCCTGTTGCCAGTGGGTACAAGCACAGACGCCTGCCTGTCAGGCGGGTCGAGCACCCGCCTAGCGGACGCCCGACCCGCAATGCCCAAATAGGGTTTTATTCATGGTTTTCGAACCTGGGTTTAGTCCAGGACGTTCCCATCATCCAGGTAATCTTTTTATCGCATTTATTATATTAAATATGCTCGTAAATATTTTACGACATATTTAATTCTCTTTTGAATCAAATGCAAAATTCCCACATCTAATATATTCTAAAGCTTTTGTCACAAACATATTGTGACGTGTTAATTCCCTTGCATCCAATGCATCGTCTCCCTTAATTCTACTTATTACTTGACAAAGGTCTCACTCTGTGTGAGACCCTACTGCCTGACCCAACTACAGGTGGGGCTTAAAACCCCAGACGGTAGTGACCACAAGCAGCAGGTGACGTCCCTGTTTCGGTATCATATTTATATGGTTAACTCATTAACATGAGTATTTTCGAGACCACCCTGACTGTGTCCGTGATGAATACAACAGTTTTAGTCCCCTCGTCAAAACTATGTCGCCTAGTCAAGCCTAGGGTACGGTCAAACTGTCAACCCCAATAGCTTGAACTTGGTTAGTCTCCATCGGTCTTTATTCAAATAATGTTGGACTTCTTCCAACATACTTTGGCCAAAGTTTTTCACTAAAGACCAAACAAACACATGTGACACTAACTCACCATAATGGGAGATATGAATCCTTTCTTGGTTATTACTCTCCTCGCATGCTTCAAGTGTCACCCAACCAAAGACCTTTTGACAAGCCTTGCCTCGAAGCTTGGTCAGAAATCTAAGTGACAATGTTCACATGTAGGTTCGTGCAATGACCTCATGTCTAAGGACCAACTAGCCTATCATCACAGGGAGTTATCACTGACAGATTTGTTATGTTAACCATGTGGTAACTCTCGTTGGGTCGTTCAGTGACTCATTCTCCAATGGGCACATGTGTCTCGTCTCCGACTTTGCCAAGTCGAACGACCATGAGATCATCGTCACTACTCCATGGTAAATACAAAGACACAATGGTCTATCTGATGTTTCGAAATCTTTTTCTCAAAACATCTACGACCACGAACAATTTCAGACTTATTCTACTAACGGTCAAACAATTCTTCATGATCAAGATCCTCATTTCGATACTTGTTTAACCTCGCATTAAGTCTCAGGACTTTACCTAAGTTCTAATGTCGACTACATTATTATTAACTTAGGTAAATTCTTACCAATTAGCTTACTATTATTTTGAACAAGACGTTTGTACATGTACAAAGAGATAAATTGCCTCGAGGGCAGACCCATCTCCCAACACCTACCACTTCCACACAACATCACTTGTACTATTACATTAGTTGCATCACACTTTTTCGGTTATTTTTGCATCCATACTTCATGCTTTCACTTGCATTTATATACACATCAAAAAAATGAATTGAATTTTTTTAGAAAAAGTTGAAGAAAAGATCCATTGATGAAAATTTTTCTAGCATGCAATTTTACATCTGTGCATGATTAGATCGATATTCTTTATGCATGCTCCGAATTCCCTTACAGCATGACTTCTTCATTTTTTTTCTCTTCACGAATTCACTTTTAACACTCTTCCGTGAACAAACACTAGTTTCCGGTTTATCTTTTATAAGTGAGAGTAATTGTTTATTTCAACTTTTGGAATGCACAAGTTGGGTTTTTCCGATTGTGTAGAGTAGGCCTAAGCTTGATAGGAATTAATCGTGGACATAGTATAGTTGCTCTTTAGACATGTGTGGTTGGCATGCTTCGAAGAAAAAGAAAAAGAAGAAGAAGAAGAAAAGAAATGAATACAATAAAAGAGAACTTAGAAAGAGTGCATTGTTCTTCCTGTCCCACCAAGTAGCCGGATCTCCATGCCTCAAGAAACATTGGAGATTTGCATTGAAAGGTGAAGATTTGGCGAAGTGCACTAAATAGGAATAATTGTCCATAAGTTATTTGCGAGAGTAGGCCTAAGGGGTCCATCTTGGCCTAAAGCCCTAGATTCGTCTGAGTCGGGAGCCATTTATTGAAATCTCATTACATGGATCACCTAGGTCCCAAAAAAATGTGTTTATATTATATCGAGCATGTCTGTCGCCATGTCTTAGGATATACTAACTTGGCACGGCCAACCCTAGAGAGTTGAGGCCCAACGATACACTCCTGGGTTCTACCTTCGTAGTGTAGGACAATGGTTGAACTCTATCAATCCTATCCTATTAGAAAAATTCTTCGTGGACCTAGTCTATTTCATGGGTGTGTGTGTTAAGCTTGAAATCGTGTTAGAGAAGATCCTCTTTTTGAGTCATGTGCCATATAAAATTGATATAGCCATGCATGCAAGGATTGAAGTCTAATTTTATCATATATGTGTTTTGCATGCATGATTCATTTAAGAAGGTGATCTTCAAATCTCTTAACAAATTCCTCCATGTTCCTCATGTCATGTCTTGCTCGAGGAGGATCAAGAGTTTAGCTTGGGGGGATTTGTTGAATGTATAATTTATACATATTTGCATCCCTTTTCCCATGCATTTTTATGTTGTTATCCGTATCTCCCACAGACTTTTCGTTTGTTTTTTGTTCGTTTTCACTCTTTAGGGATGTTTTGTGTGTTTCAGGCAGAAAAGTGCACAAAATGATTCAAAATGATGATGTGAGAAGAAGCAAAAACGAAATGACGAAGATCGGAGGCTATAGGGAGAAGAGAAGGGAAAAACATAGGGCAGCACGACCGTGCGTGTCAACGCACGGCCGTACCATCGCATCAGCCCAAGGAGAAAGACTAAGTGTCAACTGCATGATTTCGGGTAAATATTGCATATTTAACCACCCCCTCCCCATTTAGTGTTATTTTGTGCACATATGATGCGTATTTGGCTTCTAATACGAGTGTAATAAGATTATTTACGATTATTAGAAGAATATCTTATTATACGCATAAAATATCATTCTATTGAGTATTTCTAGCTTTTTGTACTTTCATGTATAGATCTCAGTCTCACGATTCCAACGGCTATTTATTCATATTTTTCTAAGATCTATGCTAATTTCTATGAATTTTTGAATGCAGAATACCATTTAAATGAAGGAAATACAGTGGAAATATGGTAGAAAATATGTTGTTGATCGTACGTGTTGCCGCTCATCCAGAGGGACACGTGGTGGCCATCTAAGCGTCTCACACTCGATCCAACTACCGCAAATGGCGGGCGACGCGGCTTGTTTTGGGCCGTAGATCTCCGATCCAACGGCCACAAAAGATGCCGATGCGGAGCGAAGAGTGAAGCGGGCAGCCATATATGGGCCATGTGGCAAGTTCCTGGAGCCCCCCGCTCGATCCAACGGTCCAGGATCACGCTGATTTGAATTCAGATTGGACTCAAGTAGAGCAGGCTGGACGCGACCCGCTAGGACACGTGGCTTCACCGCGTTCAAACGCGGCTGAGATTCGAAGCGATGAGGGCATGGGTTTGAGTTGAAGCAGATGTGGGTTTGGACATGTTAACGATTTAAAACCTGCAAGGTTTTTGCGGTATTCTTTGTGTATTTTCACGATTCCTTCACGTATTTGGCCGTAACTTTTGAAGGCCCGGGAGACAGAGGCATAGAGCTATTGTTGAAGGAGATTTATGGTCCAATTTGAGAAATTTGGTGATATTTTTCCTATCTTTTCTTTTGTATTTGGCGTATTTGACACATATTTTGAGTATTTGATGATGTATTTGTCTATGAATATTGAATCTTTTCTCTCCTTGCGCGGCTAATCTCCATATGTGTTGGTTGTGATGTAGTTAGGGCTTTGTAATCCTTGATTTTAATATCTTTTCGCCCTATATTCACGTCAAAATCGCGTATTTTTTCGATTTCTACGTATAATTTATTTGGTATGTTATTCGGAAACGTGGGTATGCTTGAATCGAATATGATCTGAGTAAGACTTATTCGTGAGGCAATCCTAGCAGACGTATCGTGACCCAAGAGGTCACTTATGCGTATTTTCTTCATGAAATCGATAATATACATGATTACTCTTTGGCACGATCGTATGTGCTTTATCGCCATAGTTTTCGACATTCTCATGCCATAGCCAAATGAAACGTTGAGTTTTAGAGAAGATATTAATAATCATTGATTGCAAACACCCTAAAAAACCACAACCAATGCTTACTCTCCATATTGGTACCCTAGTATCGAATTCACTATAACTATCTTAGAATTTCTTTTTAGTATTTTAAGCCCTCGAATCCATTACTTCATCTTCGAAAGGTGGTCATTTCTTATCATTTAGTACTCTTTATAAACTGAAATTTGTGGTTTTGCAGGTCACTTGTCCCTTGGATACGATACCTGGACTCACCAGGATGACTCACCAGGATTATTACTTGTTCAATCTCCTACATTTGGGAGTAGCGCGTTGACGCGTGTTCATATTTCACCTTTTGCACACGCTCTTTATCGTGTTTTCATATGCATTTCATCTCATTCCATGTTGTATATATCACTTTTTTGGTTCATATTAACTATTGGTTGTATTGTTTATATTTCAGGCAAATGTCAACATTTCGGTGTCTTCTGGGATCAACCTTGCATGTCGGGACCAAAGCACGCGTATACGGCCAAGATCCGATGGCCAAAGATGAGGATTTGAATATTTGGAGCTTCAACCGATCAGGTGGACAGACCCACCCGATCGGTTCATGCACGCGTATCCGACCCGATCAGGAAGCAGCAATGAAGAAGACCCCACCCGATCGGTTCAGTGATCGGGTGAATGTCGTGGTCTTCTCTGTTTTTAATTGCCAAAGCCACCCGATCGGTTGGCTTCCCAACCGATCGGGTCATCTCCTCGGGTCATTTTGGGGAAGAACTCACCCGACCGGTTGACACTTCAACCGATCGGGTGGCCTTTTCTTGCCATTTCATGTACTACTGCTCATTCATTGAAGATCTACTATCATTCCAGAGGGATTTTGGGTGATCTCTTATTTTTCTAGCATCGGCATCGTCGTTAGCTTTCCAACAATAGGTCGCATGCCTAAATCCGATTTTTCTACATTTTTCTGGAATTTTCTGAGCGCAGCTGGGTGCTGAAATTGGGAGCTGTCTGGAATTTGACTTCAACCGATCGGTTGGCTATCCACCCGATCGGTTCTGGTCATTTTCAGAAGTTTAGAATTTTTGTTTTCTTCCACCCGATCGGTTGAACTTCCACCTGATTGGGTGGCCCCTTTTGCAGCAGTTTTAGTGGGTTTTTGGACCCGAACTGATTGGGTTTTGTGGGGGGGTCTATAAATATAAGAGGGGGCACGACTTGTAAAGGATTCTCTCCTACTTTTTCAGCAGTTTTCTTCCCCCTTTAGGGGATCTTTAGGTTAGGTTAGATTAGGGCTTCTACTTCAATAAGTCTTGTAATGGATTGATGATTCAATGGCAAGATAAGTAGATCTTTTCCTATTTCCATTGTTTTGTGCTATTTTTATTGTGCTTGATGGTGAATGTTTGTTTGCCCATTTTATTGCTTTCTATCATGTTCTTCACCCTTAAGTAGTGTTTGATGAACCCTAATATGGGTTAGAATAGGATTGATGCTTGGGATTTTACATTTGACTTGATTGCATGTCAAGTGTTTGATGGAATGCGTCAATGTGGATTTCTAGCAATCTGAGTCCATTCGTACGGCAACACACTAGATGTGTTGGGGGTTGGGGTCCGGATGTTTGTCCTGTCAAGATCCGCTTTGATGTATTGCTAGAAATCACATTTGACCTAGTTGGCCAATAGGGTTACGCGGGGGCATTTTATTGTCACTGGCGGGAGAAAGACCGCCTTTGACTGTCAGGCCAAGGGGAAATAAAACTGGCGTTTGATCCCCTAGCCACAGCTCACACCCCTAGCGTTGACATCGAATCCTCGCGCATGAGAACGGCTTGGATGAAATGTTGGGAGTTATCATTGTGGCCTTAATGCTCCCGGTTACGGAGGGTGTTGGACATGGGAATGCCCACCATCCAAAACTGGGTAGACCTGGCATATCATTCTGGGCATCGACCAGAATATCGGACCCTTGGGGCACTAGGTACCACCTTTTGGGGTAATTTCTCACCCTGGGTCAAGTCGAATGCAAAATGTCATGAGTGCTCTAGCCCGTGTTAGTGGGGATTCATTTCTTGTCTTTTTCATTTCATTCTTTTATTTCTACACTTCCACTCATATAATCCGCGCAGCTCTCACACAACCTAGGCAAGGTTAGTAGCCATTCAAGCCATCCATCCCTAAATTCGATATGCCCGCACACTATACTAACCGTGCACTTGCGGTAAAACGACACCACGCCCAACCTGTAAATGGGGCGCCTGTCAAGTTTTTGGCGCCGTTGCCGGGGAGGCGTTCGGTTTGATATTATCTTAGCTTGGGTTAGTTAGACTACGCATAAAAACATCAAAAAAATACAATAACCAAGAAATTTTTCCCCCACCATTATATTATCTTTTTGTTATTCTCTTGTACCATTGACGCTCCTCTCTAGTTTTCTTATTTTTGTTGTCCAGGTATCTTTGGTATAACCATGTGGAGATCAAATTTCGATGCTCAGATGGGAGGCTACGATCCTTATTCATTTGTGGTTTGTGAAACTTGTGGGATGGCAGGACACGTGCATTATGATTCCCCATTTACGCTTGAGAGCCTCCCCCTAAACCAAGGCCAAACATTTTCCCACAACCTTAGCCCAAACACCTCCCATCCATTTCCTCAGCCTTATATCCCTCCACCAACACAAGAAAAATCAAGCCTCGTTTCTATCCTTGAAAGTGCCATGTCTAACCAAGGCCAAATATTACAAAACTTTATGGTACTAATCACCAAGCCTACACCGAGGAGAGGGGATGGAGGAGAGGATATACCGACTTTCATGGTTGAGACCACCATCCCATCGGCCACCATAGACACATCTCATGCCGATGACCCATTTTTCCAATACTACGACTTGGATGACGAAGCATTTTTTTTATGATTGGGAGGATGGGGTGATTTCTCTAGGATCTGTGGGAGAGACTTCACATCTTGATTTGGATACCCCACATGAGTCCTATGAGAGCACCGAGGAGACTACAGAGCTTATGTATACCAGCGAGGAGGATGTACATGAGGACGAGGACACCACGACCACATACGAGTGGTCCGCTCCACATCCACCTCTACAGCCATCTCTGTTGTTGGTTCTTCCTTGGTCTGTATTCAACCACGATGATGTCATTCACGACATCGGGTAGATGGTGGAGCATGATCATATCGTCGAGGAGAATATGCATAAGGGTTTGGATACAATGGTCCACTTCATAGAGTCCGAGTCACATCTACCTCTGACGTCACTCTCCACTTCTTCTGCGGCTGAGCATCTACTTGAGCATATTGCCCCTATTCAGGGAGATTTTCATACTCACTCTCACTCCACATTTAAGTCTCACTTTTCACGTCCTATTTCTTTAGACTTAAATGTTTTTGACACACCATATCTCTCGCAGGACACAGGATCAACTTTCCCTTGAGGTATGCTGCAGTGTGTCACCACCTGGAGAGCCATTTCTCTTGGAGAGCGAGGATTTGGACATCACTAGTACATAGGATAGCGACCCATTCTCAGGGAGTATTCGTCACCCCTTTAATATTTTTATATCTTATGTTGATGATTATCTCTGGGATACATTTATTTTGGGAAATAATTTCTTGCCATGGACTAATGCACCTCGTCCTTTGCAGGTCACAGGTGGACACTACTAAGGATGCGTGGAGGTGCATTTCTTGGGTCCATTGGCACACATGGCACAGTGCTTCTGGCGGAGCTACAGCAGGAGCAGTTAGAGCATCTACCTGTGTAATGCCCTACAAGCTACTGCACAAGTACTAGAGAGGGGGTGAATAGTACTTTAAAAATAACGAGGAGTATAATTCCTAATTATCGTGCAAACAACTACCAAATCAATTTGCGGAAGCTTAAATTGAATGACAACAACAAAATTAACAATGCTAACAAAAGATGTTACTGGGTTCGGATCCACCCAAGTCTCTCCGACTTGTTCCCGGTGATCCTACGTCCCAAACACCCGGATCCCCTCCGGATACTTAGGTTAGAAACCCTAACCCAAGATTTCCACTATGATATCTTGTGAAAAACCTTCACAATATCAAATCATACATGCAATGGCAATAGTGAATCCCACAACCCGGGATCACAACCTTCTCTCACAACCGAGAGAATCAATAAGCAATATAAACAAGTTTATAATGAAATAAACAATCTTACCACAAAATCCTATACCTTGAGTTTTCTTACCAAATAGGTGCAAGGAGGGATTTGAGGAAGATGAAGTCACCAAGACCTAGCACCAAAGAAATGACCAGCAATGGGTGCCTAGGAGTGATTTGGAGACTTGAATCAAGCTAGAGCTTGAAGGGCTCACCAAGAACAAACTTCTCTCAAGATGGATTCTAGATCTAGAAAGTGAGAGAATGGATTTTTTGTGAGGAAGAGAGCTTTAGAAATGAGTGAGAATGGCTATCTCTTTCAATCTCAATGAATCTCTTAATGGCAGCTCTTAACCCTAGAGAAATTACCTAGGTTCGTATTTATAGGGTCCCATAAAAACGAGTTAGGTCAAATCCCAACGGTTAGAAATCTGAGGCAACTAGTCGGTCAAAGAACAACCACTGACCGACTAGTTCATCAACTAGTCGATCAATCAAACAACATGGACCGACTAAGTGAAGAACTGAGAAGAGATAGAAATTCAGACCTAGAAATCTAGTCGGTCCAAGAAGACTTTCTGACCGACTAGTTTCACAACTAGTCGGTCAGTCAGTGAACGTAGACTGACTAAGAGGCAAAAACAAATAGTCTGAATACAAATTGACTTAGTCGGTCCAAGAACAAATGTTGACCGACTAGATTATCAACTAGTCGGTCACCAAACGTTCTTAGACCGACTAACTATAAACAGTAGCTTAGGAGAAATTTGGCATGTACAGTAAATCACAACTAGTCGGTCAAAGAAGCATCACTGACCGACTAGTTCACAAACTAGTCGGTCGGTGAGTCAACGTAGACCGACTAACTGTAAACAGTACTGAACAAGAAAAGATTAACTCAAACTAGTCGGTCCAAGAAGCTCTGCTGACCGACTAGATCACCATCTAGTCGGTCAGTACTTCTTCTTGTACCAGCTAACATGCACAAACAAGTCCGAATCGAAGCGCGATGCTTCGAGGAAGTTAGAGTGGACTTGTACTAAGATCCTAGAGCTACGATATGAGCGTTATGAAGATAGAATCGTAAGATATACTCAAGGCTTAACATTCTATAGATCGAAGCTAAAAGACTATAAATAAAACCTTAATGAACGGTCTTCGAGAGCTTTGATCAATTCTTCATGACTTCCAAAACGGTCCAAAGGCTTCAACGAAGCTTTAGGCAATGAATACGAGCTTTGAGAAGTCTTGAGATGTCGCTTTGATTGTTCTCGTGAAATTGGCGACGATCTCCAATACTGCGCTCATAAATTGTTGGTTCATGAATTATTTATGTTTGCTCATCATCCAAAACCAAATCCGGGGAGTCCAATATTCAACATTCTCCCCCTTTTTGGTGATGACAAACCAACATAAATAATAATCAAAAATAATGATTCAAATGTAAAATACTTACTCCCCCTGCATTGATGACACGTTAATTCCAAAATGAATATATATAAATTGCATCAATCAGACGAGTAAGATATATAACGAGAATCGATTTTTGAAATATCGGATTTTGAAAATCCTTATATATATCTTAACTCCCCCTGAATCTAACACATCAAATTAGATTCTTGGAAATTGAGTTAAATTTTCATTTACCCTATTTATTATCATTATCTCTCCCCCTTTGGCATTATCCCAAAAATGGGGGGCATACAACGACAACTAGGAAAAAGGAAAATCCAACATCGGGAGTCGTAGATATTGACGATGGACCTAATTGACACCAAGGAAAAATTGATGAAATCAAATAAAGGTGTGCCAAATTGTCCATTATCAAAAAAAACGAAAATTAAAATCATCAAAAATACCAAATATTAATTCATGTATTGAATAAAGGAACATACCCTCCAATATTCAATATTCTTGGTTAAATGTGTGCATGGAAAACAATTCTATACAATTATAGAATTATAATCTATTTAACCAAGTTTTCAAGCGTCGAGCGACGAATTCACATATCATATGCATTGAAAGAATATTAAATGTGCACGACGAAGTAAAACAAAGAGAACATCGATGAATATATATATATATATATATATATGAATACCATGAGTACATCCAAAAGTTACATCGACTACATCATATCAAGTGCAACATACCATCTATATCAACATCAAAAAAAGTACAACACAATCATCGACATACCAACATCAACATCCAAAATACATCAAATACAACACCGATATCCAGAAAATCAAAATACATCAAATCACCACCCAAACTCCATCCTAACCCAAAATACTCTCAATAAGATGCATCATCAAAAGATCATAGGAGAGGCCTCGAAACAGACGATCACGAGGAAGTGGCTGGATCAGCAGTCTCCGGGGGTCCAGTCGAGGGAGTGGACTCAGGCTCTGCTGGGAGGAGAGGTGTGTGAACAGAAGGGATCGTCGGGGCAGGGGTGGAGACATCGACGACTGGCTCAACGGCTGGGGTCTCAACAGGAACATCAGCAGGCAAAACAGGAGGAGGGTCGACAGCAGGAGCAGCAGCAGCATCAGAAGTCTGATCCACTGGTGCAGAAGTCACTGGAGCACCGTAAGTGGTGCCAGCTCCAAGAGCAGATGTGGTAGCAGCAGCAGCAGCAGTGGCCTCAGCGCCACGAGCAAGGGAGGTGACCAGCTCATCAATATCCTCATCGTCCATCTCCTCATCCTCAGAAACAGGAGGAGGAAGCTGGACGCCCATCAAGCTAGCCATACGGCAAACTACCTCCTCGGTACGAGCCAACCGAGACTCGTGCCGACGAAGTAACCGAACAACATCATCAAGTGTGGTGGGAGGACGAGAAGCAGCAGCTGCAGAAGTAGTGCCCTGAGACGCAGAAGGAGTCGTCTGCTGCACGTGACGGAGTGCCGCAAGAGATTTCTTTACGGCCTCGTGTTCAGTGGAGGACCAAGAGGACGCTCATCATCAGGAGGCAGAGGGACACGGAAATGACGGAAAACCAAGGTCAACAGACATGGATACGGGATATGCGCAGATTTAGTGGTCTTGCGAATACACTCGAAAGAGTCCATCTTATCGAGTATAATGCGAACCCAATTAATCTCGCTACCCATGAACAGAGCGTAAATCAATTTCAGAAACGGCTGAGACGGAAGTGAAGAAGATCCATACTTGGGAAGAAGGCAGGATTTCAAGATCAGGTTAATCACCCAAGCATTCAGCTTGAATGATTTCGAAGGGACTCCTATGAAGGCAGGGGGATAACCTGGAAGATTTCAACTAGGGTCGGCTGATCGAGGGAGGAGATATCGTCGACAGAGATGTCAGACGGGAGGAGGCCACACGACGAGCAACCTATCAACTCCCCCAAGATCTCTGTCGTGAGGACTATCGGAGTCCCCAAAACAGAAGTCTCGATGGAGTGAGTCTCACCGTACTGACCCCGGACACGATTGGCATAGAATAATTTGACCAGGCGAGGATAGGGTCTAGGGTTCACCTTAGAGTCAAATCGAAGGTAGTCCAATAGGCCACTATAGGATAGCAGATCAGCAAGGCCAAGAAAATCAGAAAACTGAACGTAATGCTCCAACAGCAGTGGGTAGTGCTCTATACGGTTGTACGCCGCTAGACACTGAGGGTCGTCGCGACACAACGATATATCAACACCGCCGACTGGCATCAGGCCTTTACCCTTAGCCTTACGGGTCTTAGGAGGAGGTGGAGGAGGGGGTGGAGTAGGTGCCTTCTCGGGATGTTCAGGAGTGTATTCTTCCTCGGAATCATCCTCGGAATCACTATCTGAACGCTCACCGAGAGGGGTAGGAGCACGGAACTTTTTGGGTTTGGGTTTGGGCTTCGAAGATTGACCGGTAGGTTTGGGCTTGGACGTCCTCTTCCTCTTCAACGGAGTTGAAGACGAAGAGGGGGACAAGTGGTCTTGGTCCTACGCTTAGGAGGGGTCGAAGCGGTCGCGGCCTCTATGGTCATGGGGGATGCCCCAGAAGAGGTAATCAGGATTCTCGTTCGTGCCATGATCGCGGCACAACGAGTTCAATCAAGCGACGGGATAAGATCAAGTAACCTAACTCAAACCCTAGAACTGAAAACAATCAAGCTCAAAGCCCTAAGAATGAAATTCGAAACCCTAGAACCCTAGAGGATGAAATCGGCCAAGATCAACCCCTAGAATAGGAAAACGACCTAGGAGGAGGAGATATACCTAGGGGAGGGTGATCGGCGGCGGCGGATGGTCGGAAACAATGCCGGAGATCGATGGAAGACGAAGGGTCTCGAGCAGGGAGAGGGGGTTTTCGAGCTGGAGATAAGAAGTAAACCGACTAAAAGAGGAAATAGTCGGATAGAATGAGAGTAAGTCGGTTGAAAAACGCGAAAAGACGACACTGCCCTAGAGTACTTAGTCGGTCACAGTTCAATCACTGACCGACTAGATTACGATCTAGTCGGTCGGTCAATGAGCTTAAACCGACTAAGTCGAAACAGAGGCAAAACGAAAATTCTAGGGCAAGAGTTAGTCGGTCACAGTATAATCACTGACCGACTAGTTTTCAATCTAGTCGGTCGGTAAGTGAACTGTGACCGACTAAAAGAAGTCAATGACAGGGAAAGTTCAAAGCTTGAACTAGTCGGTCTGAGTTCACTAGCTGACCGACTAGATGAGCATCTAGTCGGTTGGCTGATGAACTAAAACCGACTAGAAGAGTCCAAAAGTTGATAAATGAGTTCTCTTCATAAAACACTTGGACGAAACATCTTAACCCTCTCATAAGTCATCTAAACTACCCCATAAAACTTCGAAATCTCAAATACGACATTCACATGAATTCGAACAAAAATTCAAACATATCACATAAAATCCCCAAAAATTCAATAAATCTAGCATGAACGAAATATTGCGAAATATAATAACATGCAAGATAATTGAATGAGACATGAATCCTATATCTCGGATTCACCCATAATCCCCAATTCTCGACGCAACCGCACAAAGGAGTCCTCCTTTAGGGGTTTCGTGAAAATATCGGCGATTTGCTTTTGGGTTTCAACGTACACTAATATGATGTCCTTTTTAGCAACATGATCATCTAAAAAATGGTGTCGGACATCTATGTGTTTAGATCGGGAATGGTGCACCGGATTCTTTGAAAGACAAATAGCACTTTGGTTATCCACCATGATAGGGCTAGTATCACAATGAATACCAAAATCCTTCAGTGTGTGTCTCATCCAAAGAACATGGGCACAAGCGGCACTGGTGGCAATGTATTTCGCCTCGGTGGTTGAAAGTGATACCGAATTTTGCTTCTTGGAAAACCAAGAGACAAGGGAATTTCCTAGAAAATGGCAAGTGCCACTAGTACTCTTCCTGTCGGATTTGCATCCCGCATAATCAGCGTCACTATATGAGACTAACTCATATGTGCTAGATTTCGGATAAAGTAATCCAAAATCTAAAGTGTAACTTAGATAGCGAAAAATACGTTTAACCGCTACTAAGTGAGAATCCTTAGGTTGAGACTGATAACGAGCACAAATACAAACGGCAAACATAATATCGGGCCTACTTGCAGTAAGATAAAGTAAACTACCTATCATACCTCGATATAGACGAATGTCTACATCTTTTCCGCCCGTATCTTTATCAAGATGCGTTGTAGTGCTCATAGGAGTCTTTTTCCCGGAGGCATTCTCCATTCCAAATCGCTTTAGCAACTCCACCGTGTACTTCGTTTGGTGGATGAAGATTGCATCGTTCAATTGGCGAATTTGGAGACCTAAGAAATATTTGAGTTCGCCCATGTGGCTAATCTCAAATTGTTCCTTCATAACATTAGAAAACTCTTCGCAAAGAGTGAAGTTAGAAGCACCGAAAATGATATCATCAACATAAATTTGAATTAATAAAATATCATTATTCGCATGCTTAACAAAAAGTGTAGAATCGGCTTCGCCCATTTTAAAATTCAAATCCAAAAGAAAATTCTTTAGGCGATCATACCAAGCTCGAGGAGCTTGTCTCAAACCATAAAGAGCTTTCTTTAGTTTAAAAACATGATTTGGAAATTTTTCATTTATGAAGCCCGGAGGTTGAGAAACGTAAACTTCCTCAACGACATCTCCGTTTAAAAATGCACTTTTAACATCCATTTGAAATAATTTAAAATTTTTATGGCATGCATAAGACAATAATAGTCTAATTGATTCTAATCTAGCTACCGGAGCGAAGGATTCTTCGAAATCAATACCTTCCTCTTGTCGATAGCCTTGAGCTACTAACCGAGCTTTGTTCCGAACGACGACTTGGTTTTCGTCGGTTTTGTTCTTGAAGATCCACTTTGTCCTTATGACGGTGTGGTTCCTCGATGGCAAAGGAACAAGCTCCCACACCTCATTCCTCTCGAATTGAATGAGTTCCTCCTCCATGGCAAGGATCCAAGCACTATCTTCGCACGCTTCAACTATATTCGTTGGCTCTATTGATGAGGCAAAGGCACAATTGGCGAAGTGGTGGACTGGCGATCTCGTCTTGACTCTATCTTGAATATTGCCAATGACTTGCTCATGGGGATGGTCACGAACGGTATGAAGCCGCTTGGGAATACCTTGATCACTAGGCACATTCTCAACAACTTCATTAGTCGGGTTAGTATCAATAGAATCAATTGAATCAATAGACTTAGAATTTTCAAACAAATCACATAAAACATCCATAGAGTCATCATCATTTGAAATTCTAGGAGTAATAAAATTCTCATTAAAAGAGACATGAAGTGATTCCTCGATCGTAGAGGATCTTTTGTTGTATATCCGGTAGGCTTTTCTACGTGAGGAATACCCAATAAATATCCCCTCATCCGATCTCGGATCAAACTTGTCCAAATTATCATATGTGTTTTTAATAAAACATTTTGCGCCGAAAACACGAAAATGTTTAACTTGAGGCAATCTACCAAACAACAATTCATAACAAGTTTGTTTGGTGCCGGGCCTCAAAAGTATTCTATTAAACACATAACAAGCGGTGTGTACCGCTTCCGCCCAAAATTGATAACCAAGTTGACTATCTTCGAGCATAGTGCGAGCACACTCCACAAGCGTTCTATTCTTCCTCTCAACAACACCATTTTGAGGAGGTGCGCGAGGGAAAGAAAACGTGTGAGTAATTCCAAGATCATCACAAAAATTTGAGAAAGACTCATTCTCAAATTCACCCCCATGATCACTACGAATAGTGACAATGGTGGTTCCGATGAGATTTTGTACTTTCTTCACAAATATTGTGAAGTTTTCAAAAGCTTCATTTTTATTGCATAAGAAAAATACCCATGTAAATCTAGAATAATCATCGACGATGACAAGTCCATATCTTGCATTTCCTAAGGAAGCAACTCTAGTTGGCCCAAATAAATGTAGATGTAATAGCTCTAGTGGCCGTTTAGTAGAAATGCTTTTCTTAGGTTTAAATGAAGATTTAGGAAGCTTGCCACGTTGACAAGAATCACAAAAACTTTTCTTTTCAAAAACGAGCTTCGGAAAACCTTTAATGGAATTTAATTTTGAAAGCTTATAAAGTGTTCCAAAGTTCACATGTCCAAAGCGTCGATGCCATAAGTGTTGTTCACTTGTGTTGACAACGAGACATTGTTCATATGACTTAGGAAGATCCAAAATATAAATATCTTTATGGCGTGTGCCGGAAAATAATAAATCATTATTATCATTTGAAATATGACACAATCCTTTCGCAAAGCTAAATTTGTAACCTTTGTCACAAAGTTGGCTTATTGAAATAAGATTATGATTTAAACCATTAACTAGATAAACATCACTAATTAAGGGTTTAGACGGGTTACCCACTTTACCAACACCGACGATGGTTCCGCTCTCGTTGCCTTCAAATACGACGCGGTTTCCATTTGCAATGGGAACTACTCCGGAGAGCAATTGAGCATCACCCGTCATGTGTTTTGAACACCCGCTATCGAGTATCCAATTCCCTTTGGAGCTAAATTTAAATTTGTTGCTCCTTTTCTTTTTCTTTTCCTTGAGTACCTAAAGATAGAAAATTTCATATCATGGTACCCAAGGTCATTGGGTCCTCAAAGGTTAGACCTTTGGAAGCCAAGTCCAATTGGACTTAGACTTCCCCACATAATTTCTACTATGCACATCATCCAAAAAATAAGCATTCATATACACTTGTTTTTCATCCATGCTTGTGTCCTTTGGGCTCCAAATAGTGAAAATCTTGGGATCCCTCATCCTATTGGGTGCATGCATGCGACGTTGATTTCTACGTGATGCATGTTGTGGATAGGCATACGGAACATGATGGAATGGTGCACGATGAGAATTATTCATATGATGAGGTGGGTGAACATATGCATGTGTGGGAACACGTGCATGAGGGTGTCTCACATGGTGTGCACGTGCCCGAGAATGTGTTGCATAAAAATCATCATATGTGTGAGACGGTGGAGTAGGACGTGTGTTCCTACGTGGCATGGTATTGGTGTACATATAAGCATGCCCCTTCTTTGGAGGTCCACCCAAAGTGGGTTTCTTTCCGAAAGAGGGTGTGGACGAGGTGGAAGCACCATTGGTAGATGAACTACCAATAGAGTGTTTGCTACCACTCGTAGAGTCACCGGAAGTTGGCCTAACAAAAGTAGTGGCCGCTTTGGATGGACATCCCATCGTATACCCCCAAACCAATGTGGTGATTGGCCGGAAGTAAGTCACTTAGGATTTTATCCAAATGGTCCTTACCCTTATTGAATTTATTAATTCGGCCTAATGTGTTCTCATATTTCTCTTTGAGAGAACGCATAGAAGTATCCAAATTGGATACTTGCGATGTGAGCACATAAACACGAGATTTAAGATTCTCATTCTCAATACTCAAAGTCGAGTTTTGAGAAGTCAAATCTGCTATCCTATGTTCTTCCGGATCTTCAATGCTAACATGTTCAAGTTTAGATTTGAGATTGACAATCTCATTTCTTAACTCTTCAACAACGGTGTCATTGTTGGTGATGATAGTCTTAGGCGAGGTTTGAATGCTAGCTAGGTCATCTTTTACTTTAGTATATCTATTTACTAATTTAGTGTATTTGGACCATAGTTGAGAGTTAGCATCCCTAAGATCATCCATAGTTACCTCATCGCCTTCGTCGTCACTATCATCGGAAGAGGAGGATCCTTGATCATGCTCCTCTCTTGCCATGAAGCACATGTGCACTTGCTCCACTTTCTCATCGTCCAACTCTCCGCTTGAGGAATCCTCGGAGTCGGTGAATGTTGCTCCGACAAGTCCCTTTTTGTACCCCTTTTTGTACTTCTTGGACTTGTCGAACTTCGGCGCCTTCCACTTCTCCTTTTGCTTGTTTTGAGGACAATCCGCTTTGATGTGTCCTGGCTTATTGCATTTAAAGCACAAAGGTGGAGAGGCGTTAGTAGAAGTAAATTTAGATTTTTGTTTGAAGTTACCCTTTCGGAAGAAGCGATTGAACTTCTTTGCCATGAGTGCAATGGATTCCATGTCCATTTCTTCTTCCGAGTCCTCATCATCGGTAGAGGTGGATGAAGCCGCCTTGAATGCAATCGACTTTTTATTAGGCACGTCTTGGTTCAAATAGGACTTCATCTTTTCTTGTAACTTCACCTTGCTATCTTTGCGTACCTCGTATGACATCAAAGTACCCATCAATTGAACTACGGTATACTTATTCATGTCATTACCTTCCTCGATGGCGAAGGTACGTTTCTCCCAAGAAGAATGAAGTCCTTCGATAAGCTTCGAACACTTCTCCTTTTGGGTGTAGGTTTTGCCGAGAGCTTCCAACTCGTTCATTATGTCGACGAAGCGAGCATAATACTCCTTCATCTTTTCTCCCTGTTCCATATGAAATAATTCGTAATCTCTATTGACTACCACGAGTTTAGAATCTCTTACCCGACTCGTTCCTTCATGCAAAATGAGGAGCGAATTCCAAATTTGATATGCACTCTTACATGTGCATATCTTATTAAAATCTTCGGGTTCCAATGCACATTGTAAAGCATGCATTGCTTTGGCATTTGCAATCTCTGCGGCGACCTCCGCGGTAGTCCACTTGTCGAAATCTTCTTCGGTAGGCACATTGTACTCCGACATGGTAATTCTCCACAAGGAGGCGCTCCGGAGGAACGTTTCCATCCGGCATTTCCAATATCCATAATTGACGATGTTGAAGAATGGAGGCCTAGTCGAGGAATGTCCTTCCATGACCGAAGACGCTCCTTCACGGTTCCTGAAGGTGCCATAGTCGGAAGGTGGACGCACGGTCTTGTTGTCGTTGGCAGACATAGCTAAGTGTCTGGCTCTGATACCAAATGTAATGCCCTACAAGCTACTGCACAAGTACTAGAGGGGGGTGAATAGTACTTTAAAAATAACGATGAGTATAATTCCTAATTATCGTGCAAACAACTACCAAATCAATTTACGGAAGCTTAAATTGAATGACAACAACAAAATTAACAATGCTAACAAAAGATGTTACTGGGTTCGGATCCACCCAAGTCTCTCTGACTTGTTCCTGGTGATCCTACGTCCCAAACACCCGGATCCCCTCCGGATACTTAGGTTAGAAACCCTAACCCAAGATTTCCACTATGATATCTTGTGAAAAACCTTCACAATATCAAATCATACATGCAATGACAATAGTGAATCCCACAACTCGGGATCACAACCTTCTCTCACAACCGAGAGAATCAATAAGCAATATAAACAAGTTTATAATGAAATAAACAATCTTACCACAAAATCATATACCTTGAGTTTTCTTACCAAATAGGTGCAAGGAGGGATTTGAGGAAGATGAAGTCACCAAGACCTAGCACCAAAGAAATGACCAGCAATGGGTGCCTAGGAGTGATTTGGAGACTTGAATCAAGCTAGAGCTTGAAGGGCTCACCAAGAACAAACTTCTCTCAAGATGGATTCTAGATCTAGAAAGTGAAAGAATGGATTTCTTGTGAGGAAGAGAGCTTTAGAAATGAGTGAGAATGGCTATCTCTTTCAATCTCAATGAATCTCTTAATGGCAGCTCTTAACCCTAGAGAAATGACCTAGGTTCGTATTTATAGGGTCCCATAAAAACGAGTTAGGTCAAATCCCAACGGTTAGAAATCTGAGGCAACTAGTCGGTCAAAGAACAACCACTGACCGACTAGTTCATCAACTAGTCGGTCAGTCAAACAACATGGACCGACTAAGTGAAGAACTGAGAAGAGATAGAAATTCGGACCTAGAAATCTAGTCGGTCCAAGAAGACTTTCTGACCGACTAGTTTCACAACTAGTCGGTCAGTCAGTGAACGTAGACCGACTAAGAGGCAAAAACAAATAGTCTGAATACAAATTGACTTAGTCGGTCCAAGAACAAATGTTGACCGACTAGATTATCAACTAGTCGGTCACCAAACGTTCTTAGACCGACTAACTATAAACAGTAGCTTAGGAGAAATTTGGCATGTACAGTAAATCACAACTAGTCGGTCAAAGAAGCATCACTGATCGACTAGTTCACAAACTAGTCAGTCGGTGAGTCAACGTAGACCGACTAACTGTAAACAGTACTGAACAAGAAAAGATTAACTCAAACTAGTCGGTCCAAGAAGCTCTGCTGACCGACTAGATCACCATCTAGTCGGTCAGTACTTCTTCTTGTACCAGCTAACATGCACAAACAAGTCCGAATCGAAGCGCGATGCTTCGAGGAAGTTAGAGTGGACTTGTACTAAGATCCTAGAGCTACGATATGAGCGTTATGAAGATAGAATCGTAAGATATACTCAAGGCTTAACATTCTATAGATCGAAGCTAAAAGACTATAAATAAAACCTTAATGAACGGTCTTCGAGAGCTTCGATCAATTCTTCATGACTTCCAAAACGGTCCAAAGGCTTCAACGAAGCTTTAGGCAATGAATACGAGCTTTGAGAAGTCTTGAGATGTCGCTTTGATTGTTCTCGTGAAATTGGCGACGATCTCCAATACTGCTCTCACAAATTGTTGGTTCATGAATTATTTATGTTTGCTCATCATCCAAAACCAAATCCGGGGAGTCCAAATTCAACAACATGCCCCACTCGAGATTCTGGATCCGCCTATGCTCAGGTGTATCCTAATCTAATAGTGTAGAAATTTACCGCTTTCTAGTTTAGATTAGAATAATCTCGTCTCCTCTCATTAGCGAGAGGAGCATATCTAGGGTTTGCTTTTGCATCATAATAATCCATCATGTCGTGCCCTTCTATCATTTCACCCCCATCACCCTATCCTTGTTCTTTTGGCACTTTTTTGGCCCCGTTATCATTTTTCTCCATGAGACCCCTACCACCTCCAAATTGTGGTGATGCCTGTTTTGCATATTGTTCACTCTCCCCTTTATCTTTTATGCACCGTATCAGTTTTTCATATCTTTTGGGGATAGCTTATATTAGCTTGGGGGAGAGTATCACCCATAGTCATTTTTTGTTATTTTTGATGCATTTCCCCTCCCCTTTTATCTTTTCCCTCTCATGAGTGATCTTATTGCATTGAGGACAATGCAAGATTTAGCTTGGGGGAGTTGCATTTCATGCATGTTTCCTTTATTTTCTTCCATTTTTCACCTTTTTCATGCATCAAAAAATTTTCTTTTCAGATTTATGCATCATTCCCATCATGCATTTTTCTTTCTCCATTTCATTCGTGCCTCTTTCTAGAGATGAACCCTCAATGATATTTTGCCACTCATGCTTCACTTTTCGCATTTGAGCACCTTTCTCATCACGCTATTTCTTTGATTATTCAATGCTCATATATGTGTTTTGCCATCTTTTGGGTTTATTTGCTATATTCCGAGATTGTTGGTTGTGATTGTTTTTAAGGCATACTTCTAGCTATATATCGTATTTTAATATGCCCCTCTATTGGAAGTTTCTAGATTTTCACGCTTCACTTCCAAGAAATGGTTATTTTACGATCCTACCCCCGTGCTTCTAACTCTTGCATGAAATACTATATGTGTACTCGTATCGCATGTGTTAGCTACCTTTCTACGGGATTAGGATAACCACACCCTTGTTCCGTGATTTAATTCATGAAGGATTTTCTTGCCATGCTTGGATTTCTCAAAATTTCTCTTTTATTTTACTTTGTACATTCCCCCTCGTCTTGCATCGTTCTCCCATTTGGGGGAGTGCACACCGTACATATTTTTGTATAATGGTCCTTCGGGTTTCTTCATAACCCGATGCCCTAAAGCCATCTGGCTTGGGATGCGTAGGCCGCCCGTGCATTCCATTGCGATCCCGCAAGTTTGCAAGACAAAAATATTAAAATCAAAACAACAACAACAACAACAACAACAACAACAACAAAATATAAACCATTGTATATAGGGAAGCCGAGAGTTTGTACAAAGTGATCTTTCCACATCTTCTCCATCTCCTTTTAACAATACAAGCAAGGCAAGAAAGTGTTTCAAAAATCAAAAAACGACAAGTGTGTGGCGATTCCTTACATCCTAGAGATTGATAGTTATTCACATGATTCATATCTATTCTTGCTTACTTCTTCATGCATGTATAGGTATCTTGTATTCACCGTTTGGAAGATTTGATTCGAATTTTGAGCTTCCTTATATATTGGGCATATTATCTACTATAACATGCTATGATAGCTATGCCTTTGCCAATGTCACGCTTCTATCTCTTTTGTGCTCTATTGATATCAACCCATGATGCTATATTATGCGATTGAATTCTTGATTTAGATTGTGATATTCTTTTCCCTTGTGCGTGATTGTGTTGGTGATTACATTTGTGGTTTGGAGAGGGCGTTCAAGTATTCTTCGCTTTCCCTTCTTGCTCTCGCACCCGAACTTCATTCCTACTCGTCTTCCTCAGGATGAGGAAGATTTTAGCTTGGGGGCTTGACGCGTGTTCATATTTCACCTTTTGCACACGTTCTTTATCGTGTTTTCATATGCATTTCATCTCATTCCATGTGTATATATCACTTTTTTGGTTCATATTGACTATTGGGTGTATTGTTTGTATTTCAGGCAAATGTCAGCATTTCGGTACCTTCTGGGATCAACCTTGTATGTCGGGACCAAAGCATGCGTATACGGTAAAGATCTGATGGCCAAAGATGAGGATTTGAAGATTTGGAGCTTCAACTGATCGGGTGGACAGACCCACCCGATCGGTTCGTGCAAGCGTATCTGACCCGATCAGGAAGCAGCAGTGAAGAAGATCCCACTTGATCGGTTTAGTGATCGGGTGGATGTCGCAGTCTTCTCTATTTTTAAGTGCCAAGGCCACCCGATCGGTTGGCTTCCCAACCGATCGGGTCATCTCCTCGGGTCATTTTGGGGAAGAACTCACCCGACCTTCTTCCCCTTTCGTGTACAGCTGCTCATTTATTGAAGATCTGCTATCATTCCAGAGGGATTTTGGGTGATCTCTTATTTTTCTAGCATCGGCGTCGTCGTTAGCTTTCTAACGATAGGTCGCATGCCCAAATCCGATTTTTCTACATTTTTTGGAATTTTCTGAGCGCAGCTGGGTGCTGAAATTGGGAGCTATCTGGAATTTGACTTCAACCGATCAGTTGGCTATCCACCCGATTGGTTCTGGTCATTTTCAGAAGTTTAGATTTTCTGTTTTCTTCCACCCGATCGGTTGAACTTCCAACCGATCGGGTGGCCCCTTTTACAGCAGTTTTAGTGGGTTTTTGGACCCGAACTGATTGGGTTTTGTGGGGGTCTATAAATATAAGAGGGGGCATGACTTGTAAAGGATTCTCTCCTATTTTTTCAACAGTTTTCTTCCCCCTTTAGGGGATCTTTAGGTTAGGTTAGATTAGGGCTTCTACTTCAATAAGTCTTGTAATGGATTGATGATTCAATGGCAAGATAAGTAGTTCTTTTCCTATTTCCATTGTTTTGTGTTATTTTTATTGTGCTTGATGGTGAATGTTTATTTGCCCATTTTATTGCTTTCTATCATGTTCTTCACCCTTGAGTAGTGTTTGATGAACCCTAATATGGGTTAGAGTATGATTGATGCTTGGGATTTTACATTTGACTTGATTGCATGGCAAGTGTTTGATGGAATGTGTCAATGTGGATTTCTAGCAATCTGACTCTAATTTGTACGACAACACACTAGATGTGTTGGGGGTTGGGGTCTGGATGCTTGTCCTGTTAAGATCCGCTTTGATGTATTGCTAGAAATCACATTTAACCTAGTTGGCCATTAGGGTTACGCGGGGGCGTTTTATTGTCACTGGCGAGAGAAAGACCGCCTTTGACCGTCGGGTCAAGGGGAAATAAAACTGGCGTTTGATCTCCTAGCCACAGCTCACACCCCTAGCGTTGACATTGAATCCTCGGGCGTGGGAACGGCTTGGACAAAATGTTGGAAGTTATCATTGTGGACTTAATGCTCCCGGTTACGGATGGTATTGGACATGGGAATGCCCTCCGTCCGAAACCGGGTAGACCTGGCGTATCATCCTGGGAATCGACCAGAATATCGGGCCCATGGGGCACTAGGTACCACCTTTTGGGGCAATGTCTCACCCTGGGTCAAGTCAAATGCCAAGTGTCATGAGTGCTCTAGCCCGTGTTAGCAGGGATTCATTTCTTGTCTTTTTCATTTCTTTCTGTTATTTCTACACTTCCACTCATATAATCCACGTAGCTCTCACACAACATAGGGGAGGCTAGTAGCCATTCAAGCCATCCACCTCCCTGAGTTTGATATACCTGCACCCTACACTAACCGTGCACTTGCGGTAAAATGACACCACGCCCAAACCGTAAACGGGGAGCCGGTCACGCGTACATCTTTTGAGACGAGTCACCGCACAGCCGTGCAGCTTCACTGCACAACTGGGTCCAAAAATAAGCAGAAGGCCTTTTTCTACCTGACTATAGACTGTCGCCTGGAGCTGAATGAAGCGGTACGACCGTGTGCTGGTCATGCACGACTCAAGATCCTTAGATGACCTAATCTGCCTAGTGGTGGCACGACCGTGTCGATTAATGGCACGGTCGTGTGCCCCTAATTTCTACGAGTTCCAGACCCGAAATCTGTTTGTTTCTTTGGGGGTTTATAGATATGATGGTGAGCGATTGAGAAGGGGATCTTCTGGGCTTTTCTAGGTTTTCTTCCCCTTTTGGGGGCTGCTTCTCCAAGTGATTTGTAAAAAAAATTTGCTCTTATGTTTTGTATTAAAGACTGAATCTTTTATTTCTTCTTGATGTGCATTGTTCTTAGTCTCTTCTCTCGTTATCATGTGATTTGTTTTTCCATGAGTTAATTGCTGTTATATCCATGCTTAGTGAGTAGATTTTCTTTTTAGGGCTAATCTGAACCCTAGTGTATGTTATTTGTCTGGGTTGATCGCCCCAAATATCAGTCTATTTGATTATTGCTAGTGTTTAGATTTAGATGTACACACTTTTGATTTAATCATTTCAACCTCATAACCATAATCACCGACAAGAAATCGGGTTATTGGTTAGACGTAGTTTGATGTTAGATTGATTCCCTATTAACTAGGGCTACGGCGAGCCATTAGGTTCTAGTTAATTAGGAAGGTTAGGACTTCTGACAAGACATCGAAGTCTTAACTTTGTGATCCATGCTTTAATCCGAGTTCTCCCACGAGAAATTGATAGAACGAGGATTAGGAATTAATTCTCACCCGTAGCTTTACTTCGATAGATTGAAACGCTAGATCAATCATCACAATTAATCTACAATAACAGGGATGCTCATCCATGCATTTTCTTCCTTTTTGTATCTTTAAGATAATTTCCATCATCCCTAATATCATTCGCATAGCTAATTAAATCCATGATTGATCGATACTTAACCACTGCCTCCTTGTGTTCGACCTGCAGGCTACACGACACCATACGCTTGCGGTAATTATAACTTCATCATCAGAAAGCAGGGAATTTGGCATAATGAACATGGCATTCTTGACATAACATAATTAACATTACATACTTAAATATCATAATGGACTTAGTCTATTGAGCATGGCCTTTGCTACAATTACAATTAACTTCACTGGCATGTGGAATATCTTTGCATGGATCATAACATAATATGCACCATAATTAGTTAATATGACAAGTTAATATGCTAATCATTATTTGTTTCATGCTAAACATCATTTTCTTGCTAAACACTTTTTTCATGTTAAATATTATTTTTCATGTTAAACATTCAATCATGGATTAATGACACATAGTAAACTTACATAAAGCTTTAAAGAAACAATCAAGTACAATTTTTAGCATTTGAAACCACATGTAAATTAACATCATGTTTGGGGATAATATACATACTCTAATTAACATAACATTTGTTACAACTAATCATCATGTTGCTAAGAATTAGGGCATGGATACAACAAGTTTAAGAGTAATATTTCAAATTCATTGAGTTATGAATTCCTACCTCAAATGAAGCTTCTCTTATTCCAATCTTAGCCTCCTTCTCCTTATGATTCTTCCTACAACAACAAGTGGATGGTGGTGGTGATGATTTGGCCAAGGGGAGGAGGAGCGAGGGGTGGTGATGGTGGTGGTGGTTTGGCCCAGGGAGGAGGAAAGGGATGGGGGGTTTAGCCTTAGGTAGGAGAGGGAGAGGGAGAGAGGGAGATGACAGTATTTTCTTCATTCTTTTCTTTTTCTATTTTTCCTTTATTTTCCTCTTTTATTTTCTCTCTTCCATAATCCCCATTGTAATTAACAAGGGGATGACAAGTGTGAGGTTAGATGTCTTAAACTTAGCTAACTAAGCATGGTAACAATGACAAATGGAGAGTGGTAGGTGGGATAAGGTAAAAGGATGACACATGGGTGGTGAGGTGGCAATGGAGGAAAAATTACAATTTTAATTTTTAGAAAAATATTAATACAAGTATTTACATGTAATACCATGTAGTATCCACATAGTATATCATGTAGTATATAAGGAGAATACATATTATGTTTATAAAAATATTATTTATAATGGTTTTAAAAGTATGGAAAAATCTCCAAAATACATGAAAAATATACGCGTATCCACAATCAAAATACATAGAACAATACCAGTATATATGAAAACAGGGAGTTACAAGCACCCTCCCTTGGAATGCCTAGAATCTCTCCTATAGTGGATGCAGAAAGTCTAATGGGAGTGTTTAAGACATTATTTAGGAGCAGACGAATTGAATATTATGTTTGTGTAAAATAGATGCACATGTCTAGGGTAGCATCTACAAGAGGTCTCAGTGGAGAATAACCCCTCAAGCCCTTGATATGCTAGAATATCTCTAATCCCATATCCTCCAAGATCATCGATATTTACAAATCTATCTACGAGGATTGCTCTACTAGATATGTTCTCAAAATTATAAAGTAGATGAGCTCCATTCAAGTATGAAAGAATAAGCTCCCTATCTAAAAGTGGTTGTGAAAAATAAACCCTTTGGGCCATACAAACCCAATAATCGAAAGCAAAGGCTGAAATTTTGTGCGAATAGAAATATAGGGTTCTTGAGAGAAGAATGAGAAAATTGGGGATGTGTTTAGGGTTTTGAGTGAAAGAGAATTAACATTATCCCTAGATATGCAATAGATGGCTAAGATCTGTTGGATACAACATGTAATTGGATACAACGATCGATGACTTCGTGTTTGATGATAACAAACGTGTGTGAACGATTTGATGTGTGTGCTCAGTGTTTCAGGAGTAGAAATCTCGTAAATACTCAAAGGATGACTTAGTCAAAGAGATGGAGAAAATTACTACACATATGAAGACTTGGTCAAAGATGGAGAAAATTGCAATTCATTTGCAAAGTGGACTTGGTCAAAGATGGAGAGATAAGGAGGGATCCCATTCATATCAATTGATGCTTAAATCAAATCCCATAGCCATGCAATCCAAATCTCATGAAAATAAATTTGTGATTAAATGAGATCCTATTCAAATCCCATTTCCATTCAAATTCAAATCCTCTCCAAATCCAATTCAAACTCCAAATCCTATTGTGATTAGAATAGATCCTCCATTTGATTATTTCAAATCCTATTCAAGTTAGGATTCCATCCTATCTCCATATTCTATGGGATTCTACATGAGCCAAAGATCTTCTTCCTCTCCTTATATAAACCCCTCTCCAAAGAGGAGAAAAAATTGAGGCAACCACAAAGCAATATTGCGACCAACACTTCCAAAACCCCTTGCCGAAATCTCCATTGCCAAGAGCTCCTCTCATTCATTGTGCAAGCATCAAGGGATCCTCCTCTAATTTTTGCAACTTGAAAGCCTCCATCTCCTCCATGGTCGCAACCCAGAGATCTTCATCCTCCTCCCTTGTGCAACATCAAACTACAACACCTCTCCATTGCACAAGCATAAAAGGAAGCCAAGCCTCCATCTTCTGCATCTCCTTGCCACAAGTATACATAGAGCCCTCATCCTCATCTCCTTGTCGCAATTGATCAAGTGCCAAGAGGATCTCATCCATTGCAGCAAGTACTCCAAGAAGGACTCCATCCTCCCTCTAACATTGCGCAACATCCAAGGCCAAAGCAAACACTAGGGAAACTCTCAAGGCCACAGGTCATCAAGGAGTTCATCTTCATTGCCGAAACTTCAATGGGCTCTATCCTTCCTCATTGCTGCAACATCCACAATGGGGTTCTACATCCATTGTCGCAAGCAAAGGAGTCCACCACCATTGCTGCAAGTTGCAAGCTTCAAGAGCTTCATCCTCCCACATTGCCGCAACTTCAAGAGGGTACATCAACTTCATTTCCGCAAGTTCCCAAGGAGTCTTCATCTTATTGCCGCAATATCTTGGTGGTGCCAAGACTTCAGATTGACGACTATATCCTATCAGACTACATCTGACCACGTGCTGATCAACAGAGGCGGTGACATGTACACAAACTGAGCTTTTCTAAACTCTATATCTCTTTATGTTGTGATAGTGATGTGTTGATTTTGTAGCTACTTGAACCATCTTTTTGGGGGACTTGACTAGTTGGAGCTAGTCAAAAGAGAGCGTTTACTAGGTTAGTAAGTGTTTGACACTTTGGTGAGTGCGGTACGAACTTAGTAAGTGTAGAGTTGGTGCTCGTAGCTCTTTATAGTTGTAACCTTGACGTTATTAATCTAGTATTTGCTTTGGGGCTAGAGTAGGTCATTGGGATGACCGAACCAGGATAAATCTGCTGTGCACTCTGCGGTTGCTTTTACTTGCACTTATTTACTCTGTGTGTGATTGATTGCGTTGATAATTGCCTGTGATATTACGAATATTTTTATAAGCATATTCACCTCCCTCTAGGCTTAGACCAGATCCAACAAGATCTTCTTAAGCATACGAGTTTGAGTCATAAAAACCCAATAAGAAACATGTATGGACTCAAACAGCACAAATCAAACCCTTGAACCTATGAAAAATCGAAACAGTTCAAGGGTTTATCGATCGAAGTAGTCGTACTTTTACTACGGTAATCGACTATTTGTAATATGGTAGTCGGCTACTACAAAGGACAGAGACTGGGTCCTGAAAGTAGTCGGCTATAGTATTAATAGTAGTCGACTGCATAGTAAAATGGAGTCGTCCATCATCAGAAAAATTGCACCTCAAGCTCAAAGCATGTCTCCTCTCTCTCAACTAAATCCTAGGGATTTCTAAACCTACATGCACACAAACAAATCAAGCACATGCATACAATTAATGTACCCTAATTATGTGAGATACCAAGGGTTTTTTAGGAGTATATCACTTAGGTTCAAAACCTAATATAATCACATTGGGAACCAAATCCATTTGGGTTTGGTACCCCAATCTTTTATGTACTTATAGTTAGGTGAATGGTGGATATCTTGTATAAATTTAATATCATAATCATTAAATGATTTTTGATGTAGATGCTTAGGAAACCAAATTTTAAGAATTTTAACTTTATTATTGTTAGATTTTGAAGGTGTTGTCTTTCTAATAAATGTTTGATTAAGATAATTTTTAGGGGTCCTAGAATTACTAGAGTTACAATTTGAAGTATAACCTAGTCCATTTTTATTGTTTTTAACTATTTGTGATCATATTAAATCATTTAATTGCTCTTTTTCTCGATTAAATTTTTAAGTGTAATTCATTATAGTTAGTTAATGATGATATATATCTTTACATAGTTTATCTATCCTATTATTTAGAATTTAAGAATCATCAAGGAAATTTTTATTATCAAATTTTAGTTGCTAGTTTTTAACCCTAAGTAAATTGTTTTCAATTTCTAGTTCTTGATTAAAAAGAGTTAGCTCTTAAAGTGTCTCCTTTAATTTCATCAGTTTCGATTTTTATCCTAGTACTTTTTTTTCTTCTACATCTTTTACATAATGAAGTTTTTTTAGTTTACTGTACTCCCCAATCAATTTATCATGTGCCATACATAAATCATTAAATGTACTACTAACATCAAAATCAATATCATCATTATCATCACTATCACTATCATTATGATTATTATCACCACAACTATTATAATCACTATGTTGGCTAGAAGTACTAACCTTGGAAATAGATGCCATAAAACACATATGGATGTTAGGACCATGTGGATGGTAGACACTAGAAAGGGGGATTAGTGTCTTAACAAATTTAAAGAATTCTCTTTAGAAATATTATGTAAGTTTACAATTGATGTTACTCAATTTAAACTTAATCAATAAAATAATACTTGTTAAAGGAGTATGCGACGGAATAATGATCACAAGCAATATATAATTGCAACATAGAAAACTGAATCAAACTCTAACATGAGTATACCTTGGTTCAGATACTCAAGTTCCACTTGGCCACTGTAACCCACTCTAGCCACTTGAGTCTCACTCGGCTCAATTCATTATTTCCCAAATAGTTACAATTGCCTCTTCCCAAGAGGTCTTACTTACAATGAATTTTTTCCCAAGAAAATAAAACTTACCGCCGCAACATTTTGAGGATTTTCTACTTATTCGTTTGATGAAGACTTACACTTTTCCTATAGCCTTTCTTTGAAGCTTGCGGAGTGAGTGATGGCTATAGTGTGATCTCCAAAGATGAGGGAATTAAAGCATTAGGAGATCAAAAAAACTTTGGCTAAAGAAATCAAAAACATTAGAACATAAGTCAAAGAAAAGAGAGCTTTAGAGCTTTGAAAACAACTTAGAAAGTTCTTTTAAAAACTTGATTTTTGCTCATTAATGTTAGCATAAAAGCCCCAGCAACTCAGCTTAAATAGGGGTGGAAAACTCGTTGAAAATCGTTTCCCAAAATACCCTTCAAACAATTGAATAAACAAGATCCCGTAAAATCTAGAAATTTGTCGTCAAGTCAAATTAGTCAACCACCATTCATCTGGTAGTTGACTCCCCAATCAACTACGGTCAAATACAAGCAAAGCTACGATCGACTCTTTTGGGGTCTAGAGGGCAAAGTTCATTTCCCATTTAAAGTAGTCAACTCACACAATAAAGTAGTTGACTCTTATTCTGATATATGGGGTTTTAGCTTTAAAACATCTCAAAACTTTTTCAATACATTTTAAAACATTTTAAGAGTGGTCCTAAGTGTGTGTGAGCTTCTAAAAATGCTTTAACATGCTAAGACAAAATAAATAAAAATACATCACTAATATTATTAATTTGAATTCCAAAGTGATACATTCTTTATTCTTCATGCACAAGCCTAGCTCCAAATTAGTCCATTACCTTATTTGCTCATCACTTATCCACTTGAGTGTTATAATATGATTCCTTAAGCTCCTACATCCAAACATGTTAGATGCACTGATTGTTGCTCATCACCAAAACTACGGGGGTGAGACTCAATATCTCAACAATGGGCTCCATCTTCCCTTTCTTCTTCATCCGATGAGGAGGAGGATAATGATGATGAATCATTTGAGCTATCATCCCACACTACAATCTCAAGCCGCAAAAGCTTTCTTCTTAGGCTTCATTATCTTCGCATCTTTATGGATCTTTCTTTTTCTTCTTTCCTTGTCCTTGTCCTTTCCTTTGCACTTGTATTTGTACTTTTCCAATGGGAAATCTCTCCTCACATGCCCTGGCTTGTTACATCCAAAGTAAATGATTTCATTAGTAATATGATGTTTTTCATTTGGAGTCCTTTCCTCGAAGGAATCTCTTGAAGTTCCTTGATAGGAGGGCGATCTCCTTTTCATCATGTTCAGAAAACTTGGAGTTGGATTTACTTGATTTAGCTTTAAAAGCTAAGCTCTTCTTCTTTGGTTGAGCCTCTTCCTTCTTATCTTCTTCTACCCCAATGTCATATGCCATGAGATTGTCCTTGAGCTCTTCCAACGTGATCTTTTGCATGTCATTGGGCTCACGAATTGATGCGGTCTTCGGCTTCCACTCTATGTTAGAAAATGGATCATCATCATAACCTGATCATTCATAGAAATTTTCTTCACAAGCCCTGAAAGATCATTGATTATCTCTGAATATCAAGTGTTTACTTGAGAAATAGACTCATTTTTCATCATTTTAAATAATCCGACCTTAGCATTTAGCATGTTGATATGTGACTGTTTTATCTTATCCGTCCCTTCATGGGTTACCTCAAGAGTATGCAATATTTGGTGTAGTGTCTCACATTGTGACAACAGGGTGGACTCGTTACCTACAAGAGCACAAAACAATGCATTCATAGATTTAGCATTTAAATTACCTCTTCCTTCACCTCTCTTTCCCATGTCTCCATTAGGGTGTTTGGCAGCACATAGTTGTTCTTTGTGATTGTCCAAATGTCCAAGTCCAAAGATTGGAGATGTATCATCATCTGGATCTTCCAACTTGGGTAGTTAGTCTCATCAAAAAGTGGAGGACTATTGGTGGAAAATCCTTCAGCATGGTCCCATGTTGACTCCATCTATGCAACTGTAGATACCATGTGTTAGGATCCTATAGATGTAAAACAAACACTAGAGGACGAGGTGATTAGTGTTTCTTAAAATCAATGCTTAAGTAAAAAATCTAAACCATCTAGTTATGTTTAACACCCCTAAGGAAGTTACTCCTCTCGGTTCTTAAACAACAATCACTAAGCTACTTGCAAATAGAGATGTGCACATTGGAATTCAAATCACAAATGCAAGTAATGTAAATAAAGAAATGATAGACAAAATATCACAATGCAAACACAAAGAATTATCCTATTTTACCCTCTCGTAGGCTACGTCCAGTCCTCGTTGAGATTTTCACTAACCAACTCTCCAATCAAGAGAGCAACTTTGCCTCAAACTTGAGTGCTTATATAAACACCCAGCTTCACTTGCTAGGCATTTCCACACACCTTGCTTCTAGCAAGGGTTTCCAATACAAATTCACCTCTTCTCTTAGAGGACCTCCCTTGAGGCTTTTTACAACAACTCAAATATAATCAAAGATAAAACTCTTACCACCACACCCTTGTGTAGATTTACAAACCTTTGTTGATGGAGTTGAATACAACCTTCCTATAGCCAAGAGGATTGAAGCTTAAGTGTGTTGTGGCTATATGAAAAATCCTTTTTTAGATCTCAAGAAAAATGTGTTTAAAACACAAAGAGATCAAAGAAGCAACTTGAATCACTCTCTAAGAAAATCAAGATTAAACCTTGAGAGAGATAATTGCAAGTGAGGGCCAAGAGATTGCTTAAAAGCTTTTTGAAACAGAGAATTAAATTGGCCAAAGAAAGCTTGGAGAAATGGCTTTGAATGCTCTTAAAACTCAAGAAATATGATCCTTAATTGTTCTCATAAATTCAGCCATCTTCAACTTTAAACAGGGATTAAATCCGTTGAAAACTGTCTACAAAAATACCGCCAATGGAAAAATTGACACTCTTCTGTAATATACAGAGCTGTGTTTTTTCAGTCGTATGTCCAAAGTAGTCGACTACAGTACTGCTGGTAGTCGACTCCCAGAACAACGGTAATCGACTCCCAGAACAACTCTAGTCGACTCTTTTAAGGGACAGAGAAATGTCTTCGTTTTCCCCATACAAAGTAGTCAACAGATATACAAAAAGTAGTCGACTCTTTTTCAGATGCATAGGAAAATATCATAAAAGAGTTCAAAAAATATTTCAAAACTTTTCAAAACTTTTTCAAAATATTTTTGGGAGTTTAAAAGTGATTTGAAATATTTCTAGGTGTGTGAAGATCTAATCCTAAGGCAATACATAAATTCAAAGTACAAAGAAAAAATTACGTCAAAATTACCCAATTGGCTTCTTGCTGCACTTGAATCTTCATCTCCATGCCTTAACTTCTTTTAGCTTCTCTGGCCTTGATTGAGCTCCCACACTCCATCTTGATCATCCTTGATTGTTTTGGCTTGAATAGCTTGTGTGATCCAAGATGTTTTCTTTCGCTCATGGCTTATTGAATTTTCTCCTTTTGGTTTGAACTCCATATTTGATGTGTCACTAAATCCTACACACTTGGTAATTATCATTAGTGCCTATCATTTGTTAAATCATCATCAAAACCATATTATGGTGTCTCAATATCCAACACCATCATCTGTGTGATACTCTAATGCCTAATTTATACTCCAGTAGTGAAACGATCACATTCTGTCACATGTACGGTAGAGGAACTAGCTACACATGTCAACCCCTGTTTTGGAATCATCATTATCTGGTTGGTGTGAGACTGAATCTCTCTAACCAAATCTGGGTCTGATAGTGATAGTTACCATGTAGTCCGGCCCCTTCATCAAGACCATGTCACTAATGTATCTAGGGTACGGATACTCTCAAACTCCACTACACCTTAAAGTTTTGAGTAATATGTGATAATATAGTTAATAGTTGGATGAAAATTGTTAACTCTTAATAAGTTCATCCCCCTTACCATGGCCAAGGATTTACTATGGCTCCATTGACTCCCTGCAACACTAACCTCGCATACTGGTGGAGACGAATCCTGTATAGATGGCCACTCCCTTCACGTGCTTTGAAATATACCCAGCGAGTACCAACGTACTAGGTGCAATGCTAATGTTCGTTAAAAGCCATAGTATAGCTTTCCATGTGCAATATCCTTTAGCACATCTCTGGTCGTAAGGACTATGTTGCACCAATTATTGCCTTGGACGTTTTTTATAATTAGAGTATGTTTACCGTACAGAAGTTTCTCGTAAGTTGTTCTATGAACTTAACAAGAACATTTGCATTATCTAATGATGTCCCCATAACGAGTGGCAATGAGACCAGACATTACCATACAATGGTATAAATCAATGCACACTGGTTTATCTAGAATATCGATATCTCATCTCGTTAATCTAGTAGTATAGAAAGCCCTCATTAGCTTCTTGTGATGTTTACACATGTTCACTCAAGGCTCTAGGAGATCTTGTACTACTTGATTTACTGCAAGTTTTTTTCAAGGTGTTGAGGGTGGAGAATTTGCCATCAGGGCATTGAGGGTGTTGAAGTTGGTCTTAAGGTCTTAAAATTAGTTGTACAATTTGGTAAAGGTGGGTTGTTAAGATTGTAAAATTGTTTACTCTTGTAGGTTTGTAAAAGGGTTATAGTGAAAAATCTTAAGCTATGAGACTTAAGGACTAGAGTATGTCTAGTGGACCGAACCAAGATAAAAACACATGTTTACTATTGATCTTTGCTGGTCTGATTACTTTTATCGATTACTGCAATAATTTTCACTTTTCACTGCTTGTTACACTGCAAATCTTGTTTGTTGTTTATTTTAACACTACTCATCACTATTTAGTGGTTAAGTAACCATCCATATGGATCCAACAATATGCCCCAAGCGCTAGCCTTCCAGTCATCATCATTTTCATTCATGTGCCAAAAAAATGCACACTAGGATGCCTTTGATCTATTGGCCTATTTAGCCTACTAACTAGGCCACACTTTTAATTTTGATGACGAAAAACAAGTGCATGTGGTACTGATGTTTTCATTAAGTTATTTCAGGGTCAATTGTGCAAAAGAAATTGTTTGTGCAAAAGAGAAATAATGGGTGGACAATTGTGCAAAAAGATACTCAAAAAGAATCCTACATCATAAAACATTATCCATGCACCATGAAAATGAAGATGTGATTAGTCAAATATTGAAGATGTGATTGAATTCAAAAGGGGTTTTATCAAATGAGCAGTCCCATCTTCAATAGGATTTGACTAAGTCAAAATTTGAAGATTTGATTGGATTTTAAAGAGGAAATCTAATTCAAAAGAAGTTTCATCTTAAGATGAATCTGTTAGTTCTTGGTTTCAAGACTAATGTTATTTTGATGATGATCAATACATTATGTTAGTGTGCTAATCAATCTTATGTTTTAGTCTCAGTTTATCTTAATGATTATATGTTGATGAGACAAAGCATAATGCATGGAGGATATTACAAGGGATATCTTAAAGACCTCCAAGAGTGATGGTGTGCTCAAGCTTGGATGAAGTCATGAAGATCATCTAATGAAGCCAAAGCATGGAGCATGATGATGGATGGACATCTAGAGGAGCAATGACAAAGCTTTGAGCTTGATGAAGGGAAGCTCATCAAGCTGTGCCAAAGCTTGGAGATGATGGAGAGCATCAAGGCATATTGAGCTTGAAGACTTAGACTCTAGGAGATGCAATTTGTAATCCATGTAATTTCATTTACTTGCATTTCTCTTTTTGAGTCTAGGATTATTGTAATGCCTTGATAGATGGTCATACTCTCATGCATATGCTTTTAACCATCTTAGTGAGCCTTAGGATTATCATAGAATCCAACCCAATAGGTTCATCTAGTCCAAAGACTCATTTGGAGTCTCTGGCTCTCCTGCAGTCGCCTGATGAAGGTTTTACAGTCGACTGGGTGATTTCCAGTCGCCTGTCGAGCCTTCTACAGTCGCCTGTGATGCACAGCTCAAGTCAACTTTTCTATTGACTCATCTTGAGCTTTTTGCATCAGTCGACTGATGTTCAATTTACAGTTGTCTGTATTCTTACAGTCGCCTGTGAATTGGTCGACAGTCGCCTGCACGCTTCTTGCATTTTCTGGGCTTTTTCCCATGTTGCAAGACAGTGTCCTGTTGCTGTTTTTATAGTCGCCTGTATATTTACAGTCGCCTGTGAAATGGCCTTCAGTCGTCTGAAAGGCGTAAGTGCGAAATATGCATCTCTCTCTGTCTTTTCTCCATCTTACAGCAGTCGACTGATGAAGGGTTTACAGTCGCCTGGCTAATAGACAGTCGACTGTATTATTGATATCAGTCGCCTGTGCGTAAACTGGAGAAAGTGTGCAGCTCTCTGTTTCTTGTACATCCCTGCTGCAGTCGCCTGATGAAAGATAGACAGTCGACTGTCTGCTTTTCAGTCGCCTGTGTAGTCTTCTACAGTCGACTGTCCTGGCTCAGATTATAGCCGTTGGGATATTTTCTAGTCGTTGATCAGTCAACTGTCTAATGATCATCAGTCGACTGTTCTTGCCGTAAACTGCCAAAATCTAGCCGTTGCAGATTTCTTTCCTTTGGATTTTTGGCAGTGTTTATAGGCTCTTCTTGGCTTCCTATATATAGGAGTTGGCTTAGTTCATGTAGAACCCTTGGTTGATATTGAATATCTTTGAGAATCATTAGCCACTCCTATTCTCTCCCATTTCCCTCTCATGAGCATAATTTTCTTCATGCATTGAAGCTAGCTCATATGGAAATTCTCCAAGGGATCTAATTCTCATTCCTTTCTTGGAGAACATCTTTATTCTCTTCATTTTCATACACTCAAGTGAGAAGTGTTAGGATTCATTCCTAGAAGAGAGAAAGATTATCAAGTGCAATCAAAGCCTCATCTCAAGCACTTGAGTTTCACTTGCATGCCTTCTTCTTCATATTGGTAAGATCATATCAAGGCATAGGTAAGTGTTGTTTCGTTTTGTTTTTGTTCGAAACCCTAATTCTCTTTGTGGGAATTAGTTACTCTCTTTGTGGGAGTTACTCTCTTTGTGGGAGTTTGGTTCTTTCTGTGTGAAAGAACAAATCCTCTATGTGAGGTCTCTCTATGTGAGAGTGAGGATATCTCTTTGTGGGAATCCTAAATCCTCTTGGTGAGGTCTCTCTCTTTGTGGGAGTGTATCCCTTTGTGGGATTATAGTGAATACTGGTGTGGCTGGATGTACCCAAGTTTTGGGGAACCAGGGTAAAATCTCTGTGTTTGCGATTATTGTTGTTGAGCACTCTGTTTAATTTCCGCTGCTTATTGTGCTTTAATTTTAGTAACTTTTAATTAAACACTTTGCTTATTATTACACTATTCACCACCACCACCACCCCCCCCCTCTAGTGTATGTGTAGCCCCACAGGGTCCCTTATAGAATCCTATCTTCAATAGGATTGAATACTCTCCTATTTAAACACACATTCATGCACCATGAAGATTTGATTGAAGATTTGATTGAAAATTGGATTGAAGATTTGAAGACTAAGTGCTCTAATTGAAGAGAAACTCATATCTCTATAAAAGAGGAAGACCCTTCCTTTGTGGAGGCATCCCCATTGAATCACATTGAGCCAAATAATTTTATAGATCAATCATCTACCCCGTTGGCCGAGTTCATCTCTTCCAAGCTTCATAGAGATCATTAATTTCACAGAAGAAGAAGAAGCTCTACAGACGTCGCTAAAAAGTGATTAACTTTTGATCCAAAGCTCTGATCGATGAACCATTTGCGAGTGGATGACCACAACTACATGCTCTACACAACGGTGATATTCATATTCTGATCAGGCAGAAAGAACAGATCCAGATACATGAGTTGTGTAGAACAGTCCCTGTAGATTTCAGATTTGCGCAACGAACTTCAGAGGAGCATAACGTTTGATCCAGAGATCCGATCGACGAACCGTTTGCGCGTGGAAGACCACAATTTCATATTCTATGCAACTATTATATTTATATTCTAATCAGCCAGAAAGAACAGATCCAGATACATAAGTTGTGCAGAACAATCCCTGCAGATTTCAGATTTGCGCAACGAACATTAGAGGAGCATAACTCTTGATCTAGATGTCAGATTGACGAGCCGTTTGCACCTACACAGTCATGACTTCACAAACTACATCACGGTGATATCTTTCTGATTTTTTACTTCTGTATTAAATCTGCTTGATTATATTTTTGTGAAGTTGTATTAAGAGAATAGCTTCACCCAGAATCTATCTTTAAGCGTAATACTTGTGAACACTATTTTGTACGATTCGATCACCACCCGCAAGCGTGATCAGGTTGTTTACCTTTTTGGTTATAAAAGGGGCAAAATCTTCATTGGTTTTGGGGTCGGAGTAGAGGCAGGGAGCCACTCCGTTAAACACACTTGTGCTTGCATCTCTGATCTGTGATTGTGTGATTTGTATTATTCCACTGCATGTTAAATATTTAATTTGTATTATACACCCTATTCATCCCCCTCTAAGGTATTTTTTCAATTGGTATCGGAGCAGGATTCTTTTTATACTCACAGTCTAGTAGAATCTCGATCCTGAATATGGCACATAGTATAAACACTTCCCACACAAACACAGACAATTCAAAAATACCAATGAAATTCTTTGATATTTTGACCTCACCTTTTGTAGGTACTGTGAATGCTCTGTATTCTGGTGGTGATGAAGAGATCAATTCCCTCACACAAAAGTTCAGAAAATTCCCGATGAACAACAAGAGAAAATTTGGCAACGCCTGGGGCAAAGAAGATACAGAAGAGGACACCGTACTACGATGCTTCAAGTGCAATAAAAAGGGACACTTGAAAAACCAATTGCTCTCTTCTAAATAACAAAAATATTGATGGATGAAAGAGGAATTCTGAAAGAGGTAAAGATGGAAAAAAGAAGGAGAGGCTAGCTACATGAGGAGAAAGTGATGCAGATGAGCTTTCTTCAGATGATGATGAGAAGAAAAACAATGAGACATGCCTCATGGGGAAAAGCAGCAAGGCAGAATCTAGTTCAGAAAGCAGAAAGATAAAAACTAATTCAGAAAGCAGAAAGATAAAACCTAATTCAGAAAGCAGAAAGGTAAAATCTGAGCTCTTTTTTATTGATGGTCATAGCTACAGTGAGGATACGTTTACTGATATGGAAGAAGCTTATGAATATTAAGTAAATCTCCTCGTAGACATAGATCCTAAATACTCTAATAAAAAATTCGAGCATCCTTAAAAGACCAATTTTCTGCTGTTAATCGTGAAAATGAAATGTTATTTACTAAATGGAAAAAATCATTAGAGATTGTTAATAATATCGATGAAACCGCTTTAGAGACCAAGATCTTAGAATTAAAAGATGCTAACGAAAAATTAACTAAGTTGGAGTTGAAAACTCTAATCTGTTGGGAAATCTTGAAAGATGAGTAACCATGGCAAATAGCCATGGTTCTATATTTAAATATCATAGGGTATGTGAAGAGTCTCATAGCAACCAAAGATCCCCATTACTCCAATAAGTGGGGAGTAATGGAGAGATTAGTGGTGGGGAGGCCAAAGGCCTCCCTCACTCACAACACTCCCCCCTTATCCATCCATTACTTTGGTCTTAGCATAGGGTGGATACTTCCGGATCCTGAGTAATCGTGTTTGCCTCGTTAAAACCTTAGCGGTGAAAAACCCAGTGGAAAAAACCAATAGCTTAAGGGAAAAGAGTGCAACACACAAGGTACTCCCCCTCATCCGTACAAGCTTCAGGCTTGTAAGTCTTTCAGCTGTCTCATACCGATTCCTTTTACAAGCTTTACAAAAATACATTTAGGAAAAGACTTAGTAAAAAGGTCAGCTACATTGTTGCAGGACTGGATCTGCTGAACTTCGATCTGATTGTCCTCTTTTAGCTCGTGCATCCAGAAAAACTTGGGAGATATGTGCTTCGTCCTGTCGCCCTTAATGTAGCCCCTTTGAAGTTGAGCAATGCACGCGGCGTTGTCTTCAAAAAGGACAGTAGGCTCCAAATCACCAGTCTTCAGGCCAGTGGATTGAAAAATGTGGTGGACGACGGAGCGTAGCCAATAACACTCTCTGCTTGCTTCATGGATCGCAATGAGCTCTGAATGATTTAATGACGTAGCTGGTGTGGTTTGCTTTATCGATCTCCAAAAGATAGCAGTACCTCCGTAGGTAAACACAAAACATGTCTGTGATTTTGCTATGTGCGGATCTGAAAGATAACCTGCCTCGGCATAACCAAGTAATTGGGGGGAGGCACCTCTCTGGTAGTAAAGTCTCAGATCTATTGAACCCTGGAGATAACACAGAAGATGCTTTACTCCGTTCCAGTGGCGCTTTGTAGGCGCTGCACTGTGTCTGGCTAGGAGATTAACTGCAAACGCTATATCGGGACGCGTACAGTTAGCCAGATATAGAAGTGCTCCAATGGCACTAAGGTAGGGTACTTCGGGACCCAGTATCTCCTCCCCCTCTTGAAGTGGCCAGAAGGGGTCCTTATGTACATCTAGTGATCTTACGACCATAGGAGTACTTAAAGGATGACATTTATCCATATGAAACTTACATAGAAGTTTCTTTGTATAATTTGATTGGTGTAATAGGATTCCACCTCGTAAGTGTTCAATCTGTAAGCCAAGACAATACTTTGTTTTGCCTAGGTCTTTCATTTCAAAAGTATGCTTTAGGCTTTCAGATATCCCATTGATCTCTGCAGGAGATCCTATAAGATTTAAGTCATCAACATATACTGCTATGATGACGAATCCTGTTCCCGTTCTTTTGATAAAGATACACGGGCAGACTTCATTATTTGTGAATCCTTGCTATGCAAGGAAATCACTAAGTCTGTTATACCACATTTTGCCCAATTGCTTTAGACCATATAATGATCTATGCAGCCTTACAGAGAATAAGTCCCGAGGTATCTCTTTCATCTCTGGGGGTAATTTAAACCCATCAGGAAGTCTCATATAGATCTTTTTATCTATATCGCCATATAGATATGCAGTCACAACATCCATGAGCTGCATTTCTAGGCTTTCCAGAGAAGTTAGGCTTATTAAAAATCAGAATGTGTTCGCATCTATGACCAGGGAATATGTATCGTCATAATCAATCCCCGGTCTTTAGGAAAACCCCTGGGCTACAAGGCATGCCTTTTAGCAAACGATCACATTTTCTTCATTTCTTTTTCTTATGAAAACCCACTTATATCCCACAGGTTTAACACCTACTAGTGTTTGGACTACTGGTCCAAAGACTTTACGTTTCAAGAGTGAGTCCAGCTCTACTCTTATTGCCTCGTCCCACTTTGGCCAATCATCTCTGTGTTTACATTCAACTAGAGATCGTGGTTCGGCGTCATCGTCGTATTCAGTGACGTGAACGGTAATAGCGAACACAAAATCGTCGTTGTCGACTGTGCTATATCTGTCCAGTACCTCTCCAGCACGTACAAAATTTAATGATGTTTCTCCTATTGTTTCCTCTGCAGGGAAAATAAGGAGGGGAGAAGTAGCTGGTCTGAGCTCAACATCCTGTGGAGGGATAATCTTATTATCTCCAGGAATCTTCCTCTTTCGAGGAACTTTATCTTTTGAACCTGGTAGGCGTCCTCTTTTCAATTGAGGTACATCCAATTCTGCTGCTGGTGGATTGCATCCATCTTTGGGGATGTCAATACTAGCTGGCGTGTTAGCAGCAGGGACGTATGAACGGACAATCTTCTGGTTGTCCGTGAACTTATCCGGCAAAAGATGTACTGTATTCTGAATGTGAAGGATCTTCATGATCTCATCTTCACACAGATTAGTACGCGGATCATATAGGGACAAAGACTTCTTGTCCCAAGTAATGGTCTCAGTAGCTTTAGGCTTCTTAGACTGTGTGCCTAGTTTAGGAAAAAATTTCTCATCGAATTCACAGTCAGCAAAACGTGCCTTAAATGCGTCCCCTGAGAGGGGTTCCAGGTATCTGATAATAGAGAGTGAATCAAACCTAATATAGATACCTAGACGACGCTGAGGACCCATTTTGGTCCTCTGAGGTGGTGCTATCGGGACATATACCGCACAACCAAACACTCTCAAATGAGAGATATCCAGAGGTGCGCCATATGCAAGTTGCATCGGAGATAATGTATGACCTCCAGAGGGCCTTATCCTAATAAGTGATGTGGCATGTAAAATAGCATGCCCTAAGCATCCACCGACAACTGGGATTGCATAAGCAATGGACGTGCAATCCATTGGAGTCTCTTTATAAGAGACTCTGCTAATCCGTTCTGGGTGTGAACATGTGCTACTAGATGTTCAACTTCAATACCTGTTGCCCGGCAATAGTCTTCAAAGACTTGTGAAGTGAATTCGCCCTCATTATCAAGACGAAGTTTCTTGATATGGTTATCGGGGAAATGAGCCTGCAACTTTATTATTTATGCCAATAGCTTTGAAAAAGCTAGGTTGCGGGTGGACAAGAGGCACACATACGACCATTTTGTGGATGCATCAATCAGTACCATGAAGTACCGAAATGGGCCACTTGCGGGGTGAATATGCCCGCAAATGTCACCATGAATTCTCTCAAGGAAGCCAGGAGACTCTAATCCCACTTTCAGGAGGGATGGTCTTGTTATTAGTTTTCCCTTGAAACAAGTGGGATAAGGAAACTCACCCTTATGAAGAATCTTCAGGTTCTTCAAATTATGTCCAAGGGATTCAGTGATGATGTGTCGCATCATAGCTGATCCAGGGTGACCAAGTTTGCTGTGCCAGAGTTAGAACTCTGGCAATGATGGGCACGTCTGGTGCCCAGTCATATTGGCTTCTATTGGTTGAATGTATGTATGGTAGAGACCCGACGGGAGTCCCTTGAATCGTTCGCAGATGGTCTTCTGGCCATCTTTTTGACGAGTTACATACAGATATTCAAATTTATGTTCATCTCTGGTTTCTAAGTGATATCCGTTTAAAAGAATGTCCTTGAAACTTAAGAGATTCATATTTGATTTAGAAGAGAATATGCATTCGTTATTTGAAGTCTTGTGTTATTCGGGAGCAATATTATTGCTTCACCAGATCCTTCGATTATTTTGGACAGTCTCGAAATTGTGATAACAGGACCGTTATATTTATTTATACTATAAAAATAGCAATGTTCGCGAAGGATTGTGTGCGTCGAGGCACTGTCCACAAGGCACATAGCCATGGTTCTATATTTAACCATCGTCGTGCTGATAACGTGTTGGAAAATCTTGAAAGAAGAGTAACCATGGAAAATAGCCATGGTTCTATATTTAAATATCATAGGATATGTGAAGAGTCTCATAGCAACCAAAGGTCCCCATTACTCCAATATGTGGGGAGTAATGGAGGGATAAGTGGTGGGGAGGCCGAAGGCCTCCCTCACTCACAACATAATCTTGTTAAAGATTTAAATGAGAAAATTAACTCTTTAAATTCTAAAGATTCTGATATTAAATTCTTAAATCAAATGGTCTCTAGTCACGAAGAAAAAATAGAGGATCTTGTGAAAGCAAAAAATTAATTTGATAAAAATAAAAAATAATGCTAGTGAAATAGAAGATGCTAATAGAAAAGTGGCTAAATTAGAACCTGAAAATTCCAATCTCGCCAAAGACTTCAAAGAAAAAATTAACAC
This sequence comes from Scilla litardierei, assembly GCA_030789695.1. Lineage (NCBI taxonomy): Eukaryota > Viridiplantae > Streptophyta > Magnoliopsida > Asparagales > Asparagaceae > Scilla > Scilla litardierei. The sequence goes on along the minus strand of CM061137.1, from coordinate 49,796,235 downwards.
TCTTAGTTTTAGAGATTCTAAAATAAAATTTCTAAATCACAAGATAGCTAGCTATGAGGAAAAATTGGAAAAGGTTGAAAAAGAAAAATCCAATTTAATAAAAGGGAATAACTATTGAATTGGAAACATGTGAGAAAGAAAAAAAGGTAGGTTGCTAGGATTAATGAACTAGAGAAAGAAAATGAAGACCTTAGCAACATAATAAAAAAATTCACTAGGAGTCAAAAGAGCTTCAATGAGATGTTAGATGGATTACATGATCATTCTAGCACACATGGCATAGGGTTCAAAAAGAAGCAAAAGAAGCAACCTCCTAAGAATCGTAAGAAACCCGTGGAGAAGAAATTCGCTAGATACACAAGCTCTCCATCTAGCACTCATGATGCGAATATGTCCTCCTATAGTTATTACAACTCTAATGTTATATGTTTGTATTGTAATAAGAAGGGACATGTCATCCATGATTGCTTTGCTCGCATTTTTTCCTGAAAACTTCATGTGAATTCCTAAACATTTTATTAAGCAAAGCAAACCATGTGCTAACACTTCCGGATCCAGAAAATGGATACCGAAATGTGCACATTGCTCTGAAGGTGCATCAGTGAGGTCCGGGGGATAGCATATATCGAATTGGCAAAAGGTGTTAATCTGAACGAATGAAGGTAAAGAAAGTTATGTTTATTTTTTTGGCATATTTGATGCATGGGAATTTTTATGAGCATTCGTTGATGCATGACATCATTGACTATTTCTTTAGTAGCATGAGCATATGTTTATCATTAATATAATTGAAATTCCAATGAGCATTTGGTATGAAACTTGTTAAAAATCTTAGAAAAATTAAATATGATTTTGATGACGACGTGTTATATTAATGAAAAATCACGATACTCAAATTGTGCATAATTGAATGTTTATTGTTAGCATGCCTAATTGTTTAGATTTTTTTGGTCGATATAGTCATGTAACTTATAGAAAATTGTAGGTTAATGTTTAGGCCCTAAAAGATTAAATTTTTATTGTCTTTTTACTTATAAATATATGATTTTCTTTGGAACATTGTAATGCCCCGCGTAGCTACTGCACAAGTACTAGAGGGGGTGAATAGTACTTTAAAACAATCAAGAGTATAATTCCTAATTATTGTGCAAACACAAACAACAATGCGGAATAACTACAAACAACAAGAATTAAACAATGCAAACATGCGATATAACGGGTTCGGATCCACCCAAGTCTCCCCAACTTGTTCCCGGTGATCCTACGTCCCAAACACTCGGATCCCCTCCGGTTACTTGAGTTAGAAACCACTAACCCAAGCTTTGCACTATGAAATTCTTGTAGAAAACCTCTACAAGACCAAATCGTACACAAATGAAAACGTGACTCCCACAACCCGGGATCACGATCTTCTCTCACAACCGAGAGATAAACTCAAATATCAAATGAGATAAAACAATAAAACACTTACCAACAAAATCCTATGCCTTGAGTAAACTTACGATTTTAGGGCAAAGAGGATTTTGAGGAAGACGCACGCACCAAACCCTAGCTCCAAAAAGATGACCAGCAATAGATGGCTAGGGAGGAGTTCGTGACTTGGACTCAAGCTCTTGGCTTGAGAAGCTTATAATGGAGAGAATCTCTCTTGAGGAATTAGGGCTCAAAGAGTGAGGGAGAGATTCTTGTGAGAAGAGAGAGCTTGGAAATGAGATTGAATGGCTCTTCCCTTGGATGTGAAAATGTTTCTATTATCAGCCTTGAATCCCTGGTTTGAAGCCCTCAAACATATATAGGGAAGAGACAAAACGGTCACAAAATTCGTGGCATTAAATGCCCCCAACGGCTCTATTCTGAAGCTGCTTAAACGGTCTAAGAAGGATCACTGACCGATTAGTTTGGCAACTAGTCAGTCGGTGATTCTTCTTGGACCGACTAAAAGGTTGACAGCCAAGATAGAGAAGATATGAACTAGTCAGTCTAAGAAGAAACATCAACCGACTAGTTTGACAACTAGTCGGTCGGTGAGCCTTCTTGGACCGACTAAAGAGTCAACAGTAAAGAAGTCGAAATTCACTTAGGAGAACTAGTCGTTCTAAGAAGAGACACCAACCGACTAGATCGTCATTTAGTCGGTCGGTGAACCTTCTTGGACCGACTAATTGGTCAACAAATGGTCTTGAATGATAAGGACAACTAGCCGGTCTGAGAAGGATTTCCAACCGACTAGATCGTCATCTAGTCGTTCGGTGAACCTTCTTGGACCGACTAATTGACCAACAGAGAATGGGCTGAGATTAGCTAGGAGAACTAGTCGGTTCAAGGAGGATTCCTACCCGACTAGATTGCCATCTAGTCGGTTGGTTCTTCTTCTTGAACCAACTAAGATGCATAAGAAGCTGAGGAATGAAGCGAAGTCTGGTTCGGTGGGCTCGACATACTCCGTCAACGTAGCTCTCCATAGTGAAGTGCTCCGGAGGAACGTTTCCATCCGGCATTTCCAGTACCCATAATTGGTACCATTGAAGAAGGGATGCCTAGTTGAGGAGTGTCCTTCCATCACCGAAGAAGCTCCTTCACGATTCTTGAAGACGTTGTAGTCGTTGTTTGTCATAGCTATGAACTTGGCTCTGATACCAAATGTAATGCCCTGCGTAGCTACTGCATAAGTACTAGAGGGGGGGTGAATAGTACTTTAAAATAATCAAGAGTATAATTCCTAATTATTATGCAAACACAAACAACAATGCGGAATAACTACAAACAACAAGAATTAAACAATGCAAACATGCGATATAACGGGTTCGGATCCACTCAAGTCTCCCCCGACTTATTCCCGATGATCCTACGTCCCAAACACCCGGATCTCCTCCGGCTACTTGAGTTAGAAACCACTAACCCAAGCTTTGCACTATGAAATTCTTGTAGAAAACCTCTACAAGACCAAATCATACACAAATGAAAAGTGACTCCCACAACCCGGGATCATGATCTTCTCTCACAACCGAGAGATAAACTCAAATATCAAATGAGATGAAACAATAAAACACTTACCAACAAAATCATATGCCTTGAGTAAACTTACGATTTTAGGGCAAAGAGGATTTTGAGGAAGACGCAAGCACCAAACCCTAGCTCCAAGAAGATGACCAGCAATAGATGGCTAGGGAGGAGTTGGTGACTTGGATTCAAGCTCTTGGCTTGAGAAGCTCACAATGGAGAGAATCTCTCTTGAGGAATTAGGGCTCAAAGAGTGAGGGAGAGATTCTTGTGAGAAGAGAGAGCTTGGAAATGAGATTGAATGGCTCTTTTCTTGGATGTGAAAATGTCTCTATTATTAGCCTTGAATCCTTGGTTTGAAGCCCTCAAACATATATAGGGAAGAGACAAAACGGTCACAAAATTCGTGGCATTAAATGCCCCAACGGCTCTATTCTGAAGCTGCTTAAACGGTCTAAGAAGGATCACTGACCGATTAGTTTGGCAACTAGTCGGTCGGTGATTCTTCTTGGCTCGACTAAAAGGTTAACAGCCAAGATAGAGAAGATATGAACTAGTCGGTCTAAGAAGAAACATCAACCGACTAGTTTGACAACTAGTCGGTCGGTGAGCCTTCTTGGACCGACTAAAGAGTCAACAGTAAAGAAGTCGAAATTCACTTAGGAGAACTAGTCGTTCTAAGAAGAGACACCAACCGACTAGATCGTCATTTAGTCGGTCGGTGAACCTTCTTGGACCGACTAATTGGTCAACAAATGGTCTTGAATGATAAGGACAACTAGCCGGTCTGAGAAGGATTTCCAACCGACTAGATCGTCATTTAGTCGGTCGGTGAACCTTCTTGGACTGACTAATTGACCAACAAAGAATGGGCTGAGATTAGCAAGGAGAACTAGTCGGTTCAAGGAGGATTCCCACCCGACTAGATTGACATCTAGTCGGTTGGTTCTTCTTCTTGAACCAACTAAGATGCATAAGAAGCCGAGGAATGAAGCAAAGCTTCGGGAAAGTTTCTAATGGCTTCTAAGGCAATCCTTGCTCTAAGATATGAGCGACAAGAGGATTATAATGTATGTCCTACTCAAGGCTTAACATTCTACGAAAAGAAGCTAGCAGACTGTAAAATAAGCTAGACGAACCGTCTTCAAAGCTTCAATCCGAATCTCTTGACTTCAATAATGCTCCTAGAGCTTCAACGAAGCTTCAGTCACACGATCACGTGCTTTGAGAAGTCTTGAGACGTCGCTTTATATGTACGAAGTAATTTGGCGACGATCTCCATAACTGCGCTCACAAAGAGTTAGTTCACGATATTTATGTTTGTTCATCATCAAAACCAAATCCGGGGAATCAATACTCAACATTCTCCCCCTTTTTGGTGATGACAAACCAACATAAATAATAATCAATAATAATGATACAAATGAAATTTACTTACTCCCCCTGCATTGATGACACGTTAATTCCGTATTTAACAATAAACATAAGCATCAAGCAGACGAGGAAAGTATAAAATATGAATCCAATTATTGAAATTTAGGATCTGATATCCATTTTTATATCTTAACTCCCCCTAAATCTAACATATCAAATTAGATTCACGGTAAATTGCTTTAAATTATCATTTAACACATCGTCATTATTAATTCTCTCCCCCTTTGACATTAGCAAAAAGAGCGGGAGGAGATCAACGACAACAACAACAATGGCTAAAAAATAAAAGCACGAGAGTCGAAGAATACGACCACGGTCCAAATGACACCAATGTAAAATACCAAATGTAAAATACCGACGAAAATCAAAGCGTGCCAACGAGACCATAGTCGAAAAGAGAAATCATCAAAACTCAAAACCAAATTCATGTATTGAGTTATGGAACATACTCTCCAATATCAACATTCATACCGAATTGAGTGCATGGAAAACAATTCTATGTTTTCATACAAACAAATCTATTTAATCAATATAATCATCGAGCGACGAAGTCAACATCAGAGACATAAATACGATGTGCACAAGAAACGAATGGCAACATGATGTACGCATCATACAACACCAAATGTCACACCATCGATCGAAGAGGATCACAAAGAGAAAGCATACCAAATCTAAGTGAAGTGTGCGATGTGAGGTGACAAGGTGATTAAAACAATATGAATATCAACTATCAATATTATGCAAAAGTGTTATGCCAAAAAATAGATAGTAACTTCATAAAACTTATGACATACACAATTCTAGTACACTAGGATACTAATTGAAACAATGTTCAAAATAACCATAGTACAATCATGCATTCCAAAAGAGATACTCACTAAATGAGTCAATAAAAAGCATGGAATGCCATGAGCATAAGAAAGATAAATACTATATCATAAGCTCAAAACTAGCATTAAGCAAGAGCATGTAAAGATGATATCCAATATTATGAATACACAAAGAGACATCTACATGCATTCAACACACATGGAAACCAAATGTAAGAATATTCTTACAACATTAAGCTCACCCTACTTTGGTGCATCACTTAAGCACCATCAACTCCATTTGAATGAAAAACTTTGCAAATCAAGGAGTTGGTAGGGTTGGTATCCCACGGTGGATTGAACCTAGAAAACATAATTGATATCCAATTATTCTTGGAGCTAAAATTTGGATTGTTGCTCCTTCTCTTATTCTTGAGTACCTGGAGATAAAAATATCATTCCATGGTACCCAAGGTCATTGGGTCCTAAGAGATTAGACCTTTGGAAGCCAAGTCCAATTGGACTTAGACTTCCCAACAAAATCATCATTGTGCACAACATTCATGAAATACGAATTAATATACTCTTGTTTTTCATGCATGCTTGTGTCCTTCGGGCCCCAAATTATGAATGTCTTGGGAGCCATATTCCTATTGGGAGCATGCACATGTGGTTGATTTCTATGTAATGCATGTGGCCTATGAGGAAGTGGCCTAGGAAATGCATGTCATGGATAAGCATATGGCATATGATGAAATGGTGCATGATGGTAATTGTTCATATGATAGTAATGTGGATGAACAAATGTATGTGGAGGAACACGTGCATGAGTGTGTCTCACATGGTGTGCACGTGCTCGTGGACGTGGAGCATAAAAATCATCATACATGTGAACATGTGGAGTAGGACGTGTGTTCCTACGTGGCATAGTATTGGTGTACATAAAAGCATGACCCTTCTTTGGACGTCCACCTCTAACGACTGGTTTTCTTGTATCTGGATTTATTATATTATATTATATGTTTTGGTGGATTTTCTCCTTATATGTGGTTATCGTCTCCGTAACTTTCATTTTCGATCGTTTCGTCGTGTTTTCTAGCTTCTTTCTTAGAATCGTCGATTTTGGAGTAAGTCATTCGTGACGGGCTTCGTATCGGTCATATCTTATTGTTAGATCAAGCCTAGGAGTCTTAGGAATCGATCCCGGAGCTCCTCGCTCCATATCGGAACTTTTGGTGCACGTTAGCCGGTGTAAGAAGGGGAACCGACCGACTAGATGACGATTTAGTCGGTCGACAAGCCTTCATGGACCGACTAGTGGGCTTTCTAAATTTCTCAGGAGTTACTGTTCCTCGTTAGTCGGTCTAAGAACGTTGGTTGACCGACTAGGTTGCAAACTAGTCGGTCGGCAATACTTCTGTGACCGACTAACTCTTCAACTATTTTGGTATCAGTTACTGTTCCTTCTTAGTCGGTCTAAGTTCATCTCTCGACCGACTAGTTGTCGAACTAGTCGGTCAGCAGTTGTTCATTGACCGACTAAATCTAAATCCTAATTCTGTACAGGAGTTACTGTTTACACTTAGTCGGTCTGTGTTGGTCAACCGACCGACTAGTTTTCAAACTAGTCGGTCAGTGGTTGCTCTTTGACCGACTAATCTGTGTTAAAACCCTAATTTCTGGGCAGCCGCCAACCCATCCTATTTAAACCCCTCCCAAACGTTTTCTTCTTCCTCCTCTCGACCTAAAACCCTAGTTTCTCCCCCATTGAGCCCCCTTCTACCTCAAACCCTTATTCCTTCATCCCAAGCCCAAAATCCATCATCCAAACTCTCCCTTAACACATTCCACCTCTCATCTTCCCCAAAATCTCATCAAACCCCCAAAAATCCCCCAAAACCCTATTCCTCCAAACTTCTCCAATCATTTCCATATCTGAACCCTAGGTTCCCCGGAGCGTTTCTTCCGTCGTCGTGGTTGCTCGGCGTTATTCTCCCGTTCCCTATACGGTAATAATCGATCTCTTGATGTTTTCATAACCCGTTATGTTTTTGTAAAACCCTAATGAAATGAATGTTGTTTTGATGATTGTTTCTCCATAACAGCGACTTCCCCGTAGATTAGCGTCCGTGGGACGAACCCTTCGTGATCGTCAACCTCGGTGCTAGGCAAGTGAAACTTGCCACTTAGGGTTTAGGCAGTGTTTTAGGCCATTTGCTTGTTGTAGGCGTAAAAGAGGATAGGCGACGAAATGATACTCGCCTAGGCGCAAATTTAGGAACTAGCTTGACAACGAAGCTAGATCCGACATTTATCATGTTGCACAATTACCATGTCATGTTTAAATTCCATTAACGGTACGCAAATTAATTGTCATGTCATTGCATTCTCTAAGTGATCCCGTGATTACGTAGCATCGCTACAATACTTGTGTTTCCTGGCTCGTGACCAGAAGCGAGCATAATGAGTTGCTAACCCCAACGCTCGATATTGAGGCTAGGTGTCCCCTACGCCAAATTCTTCCTGATTCGTGATATAGAAAACAAGCTCCCGTGCGGGGCAACCCTGGCTCATTTACTGGGCTCATGTACAGGGACCCTGGCTTGTTTACGTGTGGGTATTGGGGGTAAGAGTTAAGTGGCCAATCAACTGGGAGTCTGCCCGATCAGCAACTGCAGTAGTAAGGTGTAAACTCTGGGTTTTGGGGTAGTGTTAAGCGACCAATCAGTGTGAATGTTAAACCATTCAGCTGTAAGTCGTAAACATCTACAAACAACTTGAGACGTGACTAGTGAATTGATTGAGATTGTTAGTAGCTTGGCTACTCTTGTCTTGTCCCGATAATTGTTCTATTGTACTTATTGTTCACCATGTCTTGCTTGTGCACTCATGTTATAACTGCCATGTCATGAATACTAAAACTGCTAGGTTGTTAGTTTGCATTACTTTCAGTTTCCTTGCCCAAGTCTTTTAGACTTGCTGACATGTGCCCCTTTACTCTTTTGGGTGACACATGTTAGATCCTGAGCCTGAGTACCTTGTTGAGGACGAGGTGTTTGCTGACGCCGAGCCCGAGCTTGTGTTTGACAGGGAGTACGTGGACACTGGGGACCAGTCCTAGTGTCTTCGTTGTGTTTTCCCTTTTGTTTAGAATGTTGTTTCGTTGTCGGTGCGTAGCACCTATACCTTGTTACGTTGTTGCTTTTGTTGGCCTTGTTCTGGGCCTTTAGACTCTTTCTTTTAGCCTGGTGGCTTTTCTGGATGTTGAACTTAAATTCTCATGTTGGACAAATTATGAGATATGAGATTTTATTTCCCGTCTCTCCTTGTGTTATTATTGTTGTTCCGTTTGTGGTTGCAGGGACCTGCTTATGTTTTATTGACGCTTATCGGGTTTGGGGCTTCACAGCTCCACTCTCGTGCGGACCTTTTCACGTCTCGCCTCCATTTTAGGGAAGCGGGGCGTGACAGGTTTTGTTGGTGGCCTATGCAGGTCCTTCTGTAACTGCGATTATCGGAGTGACGATAATAATATTAGAATGTCCAATAAACTAAGTTCGATGTCCGAGTCATAGGCTATGAGTCTAATCTGCTTCGTTTTCTGTGTCATTAGATGGCAGGAAGGCGATTCACCCGTGGTGGAGGTAGTGGTGCGCTCCCTCATGATGAGGAGCCTGAGCGGGAACCCACCAACGGAGAGATGATGCGGATGATGCTTCAGATGATGCAAGTGCAGCAGGGTGTTCTCCTGCAAGTCCAGAATGCTCCACTTGCTCGAGCTGCCCGGGCGCTTCCAGATGTCCCTCGCTCCGAGCCGGGAGCGAAGCAATTTCAGGAGCTGGGTCCCACATATTTTAACGGTTCTGAAGGTCCTCTGGCGGCCGATGAGTGGATTCGGAACATTGAGGATAACTTGAAGATGGCCAAGATCACCCCAGCTGGATGGGTTAATTTGGCGAAGAGGCAACTTAAGGATAATGCTCGGAACTGGTGGGATGCAGAAGAGAAGATGTTGGTGGAACCGATAGCTTGGTCTACCTTTAAGTCCAGGTTTGATGAGGAGTTCTTTCCGAAGGCTACTAGGAAGGAGATGCTGCAGCGCTTCATTGATCGGAAGCAAGGGAGCTTGACGGTGGACCTGTATCACCAAGAGTTCACTAGGCTGAGTCGGTTCGCACCGAAGATGGTGCAGGATGCTGATGAGAGGGCTCAGAGGTTCCTGCAGGGACTTGCTTTGGAGCTCCAGAGTTTTGTGTCTTCCTCCGATCTGGACTCTTATCAGAAGGTTCTGGTCGCTGCCAGGAGGTAGGAGCTGAACCTGAGTCAGAGGAGAGGACATGTTTCTGGTGCTGGGAAGAGGCCTATGGAGCAGGCCAGGGTGGTGGTTAGGCCTGGTTTCAAGCCTAATCAGCCAGCTCAGTTCAAGAGGCCAGGAGGGCCTATTCTGAAGACTTGCCATTTCTGCGGTAAGCCTGGCCACATCAAGGATCAGTGTAGGAAGTTTCTGGGCCAGTGTTTGGTTTGTGGTGATGCTTCTCATGTCGTGAATGATTGTCGGCATGCGAGTCAGCTGCGGAGGGCACCTGTTACAGCACAGCTGTTGCAGCAACGAGCGTCTGTTCCTGTTGGACGTGGAGCAGCTCTTGTTCCGCAGAGGCAGGCTTTTCAGCAGGCTGTTCCGCCGAGGAGGCAGGCTTTTCTGATGACCGATGTGGAGAGCGAGGCTGTGGATGAGGTTATCGCAGGTAATCCTCAATCTAGCTGTTACTTTCCTAGCTGGTTTTGATTGTTAGATTGTGTTGTTTGCTTGAACATGATTGTTTGCTAGAATAGGGTTTGATTGTTAATTGCTTGTTAGGTGTGGTTTTGGTGTGCACATTTCCTGCACGAGTCCTCTTTGACTCTGGTGCATCGATGTGCATTATTTCTCGGAGCTTCGTGGAGAGGCATTCCTTGTCGACGTCCCCTCTTCCCAAGAGTTGGAATATCGTTACAGGGAATGGCGTGGTTTCGGTGCATCGTGGTTGCAATTCTTGCTCGTTGGTGGTCTGTGGACATGAGCTTTATGCTGATTTCATTGTCCACGACATCATCAACTATGATGCAGTTCTTGGGATGGATTGGCTTGCGAGCTTCTATGCTACTATCGACTGTCGGAGGAAGAAGGTGGTGTTCGATATTCCTGGACATCCAGTATTTGAGTTCAGCCGTGGTAGCAGCTCGCTTGGTCCTGTCAGATTTCGGGCCAGACCGGTGGAGGTTGTGGCTATGCAGATGGAGTTGGAGTGGCCAGCTATGGTGCGGGATTTTGATGACGTCTTCCCCGAGGAGATGTCTGGGTTGCCACCCGATCGAGCTTTAGAATTTTCTATTGATCTTGTTCCGGGAGCGCAGCCGATTTCGAAGGCGCTGTATCGTATGGCACCCACTGAGTTGGAAGAGTTGTGGAAGCAGTTGGATGAGCTTTTGCAGAAGGGTTATATCAACCCTAGTGTGTCTCCGTGGGGAGCACCGGTGTTGTTGGTGAAGAAGAAGGATGGTTCGCGTCGCATGTGCGTGGACTATCGGGAGTTGAATGCGGTGACCATTAAGAATAAATACACGTTGCCTCGCATCGATGATATTTTTGATCAGCTTGGAGGTTCTAGGGTGTTTTCTAAATTGGATTTGAGGAGTGGTTACCATCAGTTGAAGGTGAAGAAGGGAGATGTTCCGAAGACAGCGTTCAGGACGAAGTATGGACACTATGAGTTTGTGGTTATGCCTTTCGGCGTAACCAACGCACCCGCAGTTTTCATGAATCTGATGAACCTGATTTTCTACGACTTTTTGGATAAGTTTGTCGTTATCTTTATTGACGACATTCTGATCTATTCGAGGTCGAAAGAGGAGCATGCATCGCACTTGAGGATGGTATTGGAGATTTTAAGGAAGCATCGTTTGTATGCTAAGTTCTCGAAGTGCGAGTTTTGGCAGGATAGAGTTGCTTTCCTCGGGCATGTGGTGACTGGGGATGGTATTTCTGTGGATCCCGAGAAGATTAGGGCCATCAGAGAGTGGCCTGTTCCATCATCAGCGTCTGAGATTCGGAGTTTCCTTGGGCTTGCTGGTTATTATCGGCGTTTCATTAAGGACTTTTCCCGTATTGCTGAGCCAATGACCAAGTTGACGCGGAAGGACGTACCTTTTGTTTGGTCGGGTGATTATGAGAGTGCTTTTGGTGTTCTGAGGGAGAGGTTGACAACTGCCCCTATTCTTGTTGTGCCTGATCGCAGCGGTGGATTCGAGATCTTTTGCGATGCTTCTGGCAAGGTTCTCGGTTGTGTGTTGCATCAGCACGGGCATGTTGTGGCGTATGCGTCTCGTCAGCTTAAGGCTCATGAGAAGAATTACCCGACGCATGACTTGGAGTTGGCTGCCGTTGTGTTTGCTCTTAAGATTTGGAGGCACTTCCTGCTGAGTGAGAAAGTGAAGATCTTCACCGATCACAAAAGCTTGAAGTACATTTTTACTCAGAAGGAGCACAACATGCGACAGCGTCGATGGTTGGAGCTCATGGCGGATTATGAGATTGATTTGCAGTATCACCCTGGCAAGGTGAATGTGGTTCCTGATGCGCTGAGTAGGCTTCCAGCTGTGATGATTTTGACTTTGCAGTGGAGATTGCAGCAGGATTTTTGCGAGTCTGGTGTGGAGATTGTTCTTCCTGGGGAGACTTCGTCGTTGATGTACATGCAGGTGCAGTCGACGATCGTGGATCGGATTAAGGCTGGCCAGGCTGAGGATCCAAAGCTGGTGAAGATTCGGGAGCAGGTGGAAGCCGGTCTGCGGACTGACTTTTTGATTCATGAGGATGGCTCGCTGAGGTTTGGGGCCAGGTTGTGTGTGCCAGCTGGGGATATTAGAGAGGAGTTGATGGTGGAGGCACACAGTTCGCCGTATTCTGTGCATCCTGGTGGCACCAAGATGTACCAGGATCTTCATCTGAACTATTGGTGGCATGGCATGAAGAGGAGTGTGGCTCAGAGTGTAGCCAAGTGCTTGGTTTGTCAGCAAGTGAAGGTGGAGCATCAGCGTACGGCCGGGTTGCTACAACCACTTCCGATTCCGGAGTGGAAATGGCAACACATCACTATGGATTTTGTGACTGGACTACCTCGGAGTCCGAAGCAGAATGACGCGATTTGGGTGATCGTGGACCGATTGACCAAATCCGCGCACTTTGTTCCATTCCGAGTGGGACAGTCCACTGAGGCGCTAGCGAGGAGATATATGGAGGTAAATTCTTTTACTCTCCGTTTTTATTTCCTTTTCCTAGTTTGGATAGTGATGTAACGTGAATCGTGCAGGAGGTTGTGCGACTTCACGGAGTACCCGTGAGTATCGTGTCAGACAGAGACACGAGATTCACATCTCAGTTCTGGCAGAGTTTACAGAAGAGTTTGGGTACGCGTCTGAGTTTCAGCACGGCATACCATCCGCAGACGGATGGCCAGTCCGAGAGGACGATTTAGATTTTGGAAGACATGCTGAGGGCATGCATGTTGGATTTCAAGGGTTCGTGGGAGGACCATCTACACTTGGTGGAGTTCTCTTACAACAACAGCTTCCAGGCGTCTATTGGCATGGCGCCTTTCGCCGCTCTTTATGGGAGGAAATGTCGATCGCCTTTGAGTTGGGATGACGTTGGTGATCGGGTTTTGTTGGGACCTGAGATGATTGTGGAGGCTGTGGAGATTGTCAGGAACATTCGGGAGAGGTTGAGGATTGCTCAGGACCGTTTTAAGCATTGGGCAGATGTTAAGCGTCGTCCTTTGGAGTTTCAGCCTGGAGATCATGTGTTTCTGAAGATTTCCCCGAATCGTGGCGTGATTCGTTTTGGGAAGCGAGGGAAGTTGAGCCCGCGATACATTGGACCATTTGACATTCTGGAGAAAGTTGGCGAGGTAGCTTATCGCTTAGCCTTGTCGCCATATTTGGAGGGAGTTCACAATGTTTTCCATGTGTCGCAGCTTCGTCGTTACATTAGCGATCCATCTCATGCTGTGGATTTCTCGGAGATTACCGTTCGCCCCGATATGACGTATGACCAGCATCCAGTGCAGATTCTGGACAGGCGTCAGAAGTCACTTCGGAACAAGGTTGTCAATCTTGTGAGAGTAATGTGGCGACACGGCTCGCCTGGAGAGTCTACTTGGGAGAATGAGGATGAGATGCGAGAGTGTTTCCCACTTTTGTTCTCGGACACGTGAGTGTTGGGAAATTCCGAGGACGGAATTTTTCTTAAGTTGGGGAGGATGTAACGACTTGTTTTCTTGTATCTGGATTTATTATATTATATTATATGTTTTGGTGGATTTTCTCCTTATATGTGGTTATCGTCTCTGTAACTTTCATTTTCTATCGTTTCGTCGTGTTTTCTAGCTTCTTTCTTAGAATCGTAGATTTTGGAGTAAGTCATTCGTGACGGGCTTCGTATCGGTCATATCTTATTGTTAGATCAAGCCTAGGAGTCTTAGGAATCGATCCCGGAGCTCCTCGCTCCATATCGAAACTTTTGGTGCACGTTAGCCGGTGTAAGAAGGGGAACCGACCGACTAGATGACGATTTAGTCGGTCGGCAAGCCTTCATGGACCGACTAGTGGGCTTTCTAAATTTCTCAGGAGTTACTGTTCCTCGTTAGTCGGTCTAAGAACGTTGGTTGACCGACTAGGTTGCAAACTAGTCGGTCGGTAATACTTCTGTGACCGACTAACTCTTCAACTATTTTGGTATCAGTTATTGTTCCTTCTTAGTCGGTCTAAGTTCATCTCTCGACCGACTAGTTGTCGAACTAGTCGGTCAGCAGTTGTTCATTGACCGACTAAATCTAAATCCTAATTCTGTACAGGAGTTACTGTTTACACTTAGTCGGTCTGCGTTGGTCAACCGACCGACTAGTTTTCAAACTAGTCGGTCAGTGGTTGCTCTTGGACCGACTAATCTGTGTTAAAACCCTAATTTCTGGACAACCGCCAGCCCATCCTATTTAAACCCCTCCCAAACGTTTTCTTCTTCCTCCTCTCGACCTAAAACCCTAGTTTCTCCCATATTGAGCCCCCTTCTACCTCAAACCCTTATTCCTTCATCCCAAGCCCAAAATCCATCATCCAAACTCTCCTTTAACACATTCCACCTCTCATCTTCCCCAAAATCTCATCAAACCCCCAAAAATCCCCCAAAACCCTATTCCTCCAAACTTCTCCAATCATTTCCAGATCTGAACCCTAGGTTCCCCGGAGCGTTTCTTCCGTCGCCGTGGTTGCTCGGCGTTATTCTCCCGTTCCCTATACGGTAATAATCGATCTCTTGATGTTTTCATAACCCGTTATGTTTTTGTAAAACCCTAATGAAATGAATGTTGTTTTGATGATTGTTTCTCCATAACAGCGACTTCCCCGTAGATTAGCGTCCGTGGGACGAACCCTTCGTGATCGTCATCCTCGGTGCTAGGCAAGTGCAACTTGCCACTTAGGGTTTAGGCCGTGTTTTAGGCCATTTGCTTGTTGTAGGCGTAAAAGAGGCTAGGCGACGAAATGATACTCGCCTAGGCGCAAATTTAGGAACTAGCTTGACAACGAAGCTAGATCCGACATTTATCATGTTGCACAATTACCATGTCATGTTTAAATTCCATTAACGGTACGCAAATTAATTGTCATGTCATTGCATTCTCTAAGTGATCCCGTGATTACGTAGCATCGCTACAATACTTGTGTTTCCTGGCTCGTGACCAGAAGCGAGCATAATGAGTTGCTAACCCCAACGCTCGATATTGAGGCTAGGTGTCCCCTACGCCAAATTCTTCCTGATTCGTGATATAGAAAACAAGCTCCCGTGCGGGGCAACCCTGGCTCATTTACTGGGCTCATGTACAGGGACCCTGGCTTGTTTACGTGTGGGTATTGGGGGTAAGAGTTAAGCGGCCAATCAACTTGGAGTCTGCCTGATCAGCAACTGCAGTAGTAAGGTGTAAACTCTGGGTTTTGGGGTAGTGTTAAGCGACCAATCAGCGTGAATGTTAAACCATTCAGCTGTAAGTCGTAAACATCTACAAACAACTTGAGACGTGACTAGTGAATTGATTGAGATTGTTAGTAGCTTGGCTACTCTTGTCTTGTCCCGATAATTGTTCTATTGTACTTATTGTTCACCATGTCTTGCTTGTGCACTCATGTTATAACTGCCATGTCATGAATACTAAAACTGCTAGGTTGTTAGTTTGCCTTACTTTCAGTTTCCTTGCCCAAGTCTTTTAGACTTGCTGACATGTGCCCCTTTACTCTTTTGGGTGACACATGTTAGATCCTGAGCCTGAGTACCTTGTTGAGGACGAGGTGTTTGCTGACACCGAGCCCGAGCTTGTGTTTGACGGGGAGTACGTGGACACTGGGGACCAGTCCTAGTGTCTTCGTTGTGTTTTCCCTTTTGTTTAGACTGTTGTTTCGTTGTCGGTGCATAGCACCTATACCTTGTTACGTTGTTACTTTTGTTGGCCTTGTTCTGGGCCTTTAGACTCTTTCTTTTAGCCTGGTGGCTTTTCTGGATGTTGAACTTAAATTCTCATGTTGGACAAATTATGAGATATGAGATTTTATTTCCCGTCTCTCCTTGTGTTATTATTGTTGTTCCGTTTGTGGTTACATGGACTTGCTTATGTTTTATTGACGCTTATCAGGTTTGGGGCTTCACAGCTCCACTCTCGTGCGGACCTTTTCACGTCTCGCCTCCATTTTAGGGAAGCGGGGCGTGACACCACCCAAAGTGGGTTTCTTTCCAAACGGGGATGTGTACAAAGTGGAAGCACCATTTGTAGATGAACTACCAATGGGTTGTTTGCTCCCACTCGTTGAGCCTTCGGAAGATGGCCTAACAAAGGTGGAGGACGATTTGGATGAGTCTCCCATCTTATACCCCAAGCCAATGTGATGATTGGCCGGAAGTAAGTCATTTAGGATATTATCCAAATGGCCCTTACCTTTATTGAATTTATCAATTCGGCCTAATGTGCACTCATACTTCTCGGTGAGAGAATGCATAGAAGCATCCAAGTTGGACACTTGCGATGTGAGTACACAAACACGTGACTTGAGATTCTTATTCTCAATACTCAAAGTTGAGTTTTGAGACGTCAAATCCGCTATCACATGTTCATCCGAATTCTCAATATGAACATGCTCAAGTTGAGATTTGAGATTTACAATCTCATTTCTCAAACCTTCAACAACGGTGTCGTTGTTGATGATGATAGGCTTAGGCGAGGTTTGGAGACTAGTTAGCTCATCTTTAATCTTAATATATCTATTAGCCAATTTAGAAAACTTAAGCAAAGTTGTTTGTTAGCTAATCTAAGTTCATCCATAGTTACCTCTTCGCCTTCATCCTCACTTTCATCGGAAGAGGTCTCTTGATCATGTTCCTCTCTTGCCATGAAGCACATGTGTGCTTTCTTCACTTGTTCATCATCCGACTCTCCACTTGAGGAGTCCTCTTCGGAGTCGGTGAATGAGCCGACAAGCCCTTTCTTGTACCCTTTCTAGTACTTTCTTGACTTGTCATACTTGGGGACCTTCCACATCTCCTTGTGTTTGTTGAGAGGACAATCCGCCTTGATGTGTCCTGGCTTGTTGCATTTATAACACAAAGGAGTGGAGGCATTAGTCGAATTAAATTTAGATTTATTCCTAAACTTACCTTTTCGGAAGAATCGGTTGAACTTCTTTGCCAAATCGGCCAAAGCTTCTATGTCCAACTCGTCTTTCGATTCTTCATCATCGGTAGATGTAGATGGAGCGGCCTTGAACGTAATCGCCTTTTTCTTTGGCTCGTCTTGCTTCAAGTACGACTTCATCTTGTCATGCATCTTTAGTTTACTGTCCTTACGTACCTCATAAGACATCAAGGTACCCATTAGTTGTACGACAGTATACTTATTCATACAATTACCTTCCTCGATGGCGAAGGTACGATTTTCCCAACAAGAAGGAAGTCCGTCAATAATCTTTGAGACTTTCTCCTTTTGGATGTAAGTCTTTCCAAGAGCCTGCAACTCGTTGGTAATGTCAACAAAGCGAGCATAGTACTCCTTCATCTTCTCACCATGTTGCATGTAAAATAATTCGTAATATTTATTTACAACAGTGAGTTTGGGTCTCTTACCCTACTCGTTCCTTCATGCAAGATGAGGAGTGAGTTCCAGATTTGATATGCACTCTTACATGTGCATATCTTGTTGAAGTCTTTGGGCTCCAACGCGCATTGCTAGGCATTCATTGCCTTGGCATTGTTTACCTCTGCAGCGACCTCCGCGGTAGTCCACTTAGCGAAGTCTGGTTCGGTGGGCTCGACATACTCCGTCAACGTAGCTCTCCATAGTGAAGTGCTCCGGAGGAACGTTTCCATCCGGCATTTCCAGTACCCATAATTGGTACCATTGAAGAAGGGATGCCTAGTTGAGGAGTGTCCTTCCATCACCGAAGAAGCTCCTTCACGATTCTTGAAGACGTTGTAGTCGTTGTTTGTCATAGCTATGAACTTGGCTCTGATACCAAATGTAATGCCCTGCGTAGCTACTGCATAAGTACTAGAGGGGGGGTGAATAGTACTTTAAAATAATCAAGAGTATAATTCCTAATTATTATGCAAACACAAACAACAATGCGGAATAACTACAAACAACAAGAATTAAACAATGCAAACATGCGATATAACGGGTTCGGATCCACTCAAGTCTCCCCCGACTTATTCCCGGTGATCCTACGTCCCAAACACCCGGATCTCCTCCGGCTACTTGAGTTAGAAACCACTAACCCAAGCTTTGCACTATGAAATTCTTGTAGAAAACCTCTACAAGACCAAATCATACACAAATGAAAAGTGACTCCCACAACCCGGGATCATGATCTTCTCTCACAACCGAGAGATAAACTCAAATATCAAATGAGATGAAACAATAAAACACTTACCAACAAAATCATATGCCTTGAGTAAACTTACGATTTTAGGGCAAAGAGGATTTTGAGGAAGACGCAAGCACCAAACCCTAGCTCCAAGAAGATGACCAGCAATAGATGGCTAGGGAGGAGTTGGTGACTTGGATTCAAGCTCTTGGCTTGAGAAGCTCACAATGGAGAGAATCTCTCTTGAGGAATTAGGGCTCAAAGAGTGAGGGAGAGATTCTTGTGAGAAGAGAGAGCTTGGAAATGAGATTGAATGGCTCTTTTCTTGGATGTGAAAATGTCTCTATTATTAGCCTTGAATCCTTGGTTTGAAGCCCTCAAACATATATAGGGAAGAGACAAAACGGTCACAAAATTCGTGGCATTAAATGCCCCAACGGCTCTATTCTGAAGCTGCTTAAACGGTCTAAGAAGGATCACTGACCGATTAGTTTGGCAACTAGTCGGTCGGTGATTCTTCTTGGCCCGACTAAAAGGTTAACAGCCAAGATAGAGAAGATATGAACTAGTCGGTCTAAGAAGAAACATCAACCGACTAGTTTGACAACTAGTCGGTCGGTGAGCCTTCTTGGACCGACTAAAGAGTCAACAGTAAAGAAGTCGAAATTCACTTAGGAGAACTAGTCGTTCTAAGAAGAGACACCAACCGACTAGATCGTCATTTAGTCGGTCGGTGAACCTTCTTGGACCGACTAATTGGTCAACAAATGGTCTTGAATGATAAGGACAACTAGCCGGTCTGAGAAGGATTTCCAACCGACTAGATCGTCATCTAGTCGTTCGGTGAACCTTCTTGGACCGACTAATTGACCAACAGAGAATGGGCTGAGATTAGCTAGGAGAACTAGTCGGTTCAAGGAGGATTCCTACCCGACTAGATTGCCATCTAGTCGGTTGGTTCTTCTTCTTGAACCAACTAAGATGCATAAGAAGCTGAGGAATGAAGCGATAAGCTTCGGAAAAGTTTCTAATGGCTTCTAAGGCAATCCTAGATCTAAGATATGAGCGACAAGAGGATTATAATGTAAGTCCTACTCAAGGCTTAACATTCTATGAAAAGAAGCTAGAAGACTATAAAATAAGATAGACGAACCGTCTTCAAAGCTTCAATCCGAATCTCTTGACTTCAATAATGCTCCTAGAGCTTCAACGAAGCTTCAGGCACACGATCACGTGCTTTGAGAAGTCTTGAGACGTCGCTTTAGATGTACGAAGTAATTTGGCGACGATCTCCATAACTGCGCTCACAAAGAGTTAGTTCACGATATTTATGTTTGTTCATCATCAAAACCAAATCCGGGGAATCAATACTCAACACAATTATGTAGTAAGAGTTGAATACGCAGATGCCTTTATGCGTCACTATTCTTAGACAACCACGTAGAAAAAGAAAAAGAAAGAATACTGAGAAAAATTGGCCTATGAAAATGAAAAAGAAAAAGAATATGAAAATATGAAGAAAAAAATTGATACCGTCGGCGGAAAACCGGATTTCGTGTTTCTTTGATATGCTAATCTTATTTCATGTCTCTTACATAACAAATTTTAATAAAGTTGGTGATATTCTCTTGATCATGTTCATACCTTTCGATTGATGTCAAAAGGAAAAGAGATGATAGAACATTGATGCATAATCTAGGGGGAGCACGGGAGCATGGTATAATACTTTTTGCATGATGACAAAAGGGGGAGAGATAGAAAAATTGAGCTGTTGATGCATACTTTGAGGGGGAGCTTGTCACAAGTTTTTGTGAGAGCACATAGGAGAGCTTTAAATGATGTTTAATGATCATGTGCACAATATGACTTGCTCTTTAATATTACATCACAATTTTTCTAGGCTTGTTTGCCATCATAAAAAGGTAGAGATTGTTGGCCTATTTAGCCTACTAACTGGACCACACTTTTAATTTTGATGATGAAAAACAAGTCATGCATGTGGTACTAATATTTTCATTAAGTTATTTCAAGGCCAATTGTGCAAAAGAAATTGTTTGTGCAAAAGAGAAATAATGGGTGGACAATTGTGCAAAAATATATTCAAAAAGAGTCCTACATCATAAATAATTATACGTGCACCAAGAAAATGAAGATTTGATTAGTCAAAGATTGAAGATGTGATTGGATTCAAAAGGGGTTTTATCAAATGAGGATTCTCATCTTCAATAGGATTTGACTAAGTCAAAGATTGAAGATTGGATTGGATTTTAAAGAGGAAATCTAATTCAAAAGAAGTTTCTTCTTAAGATGAATCCTATCTTCAATAGAATTGAATACTCTCCAATTTAAACACACATTCAAGCACCATGAAGATTTGATTGAAGATTTGATTGAAGATTTGAAGACTTGAATGAAGATTTGAAAACTAAATGCTCTAATTGAAGAGAAACTCATATCTATATAAAAGAGGAAGACCCCTCCTTTGGAGAGGCATCCCCATTGAATCATATTGAGCCAAATAATTTCAGAGATCAATCATCTACCCCCTTCCCCCCGAGCCGAATTCATCTCTTCTAAGCTTCATAGAGATCATCAATTTCGCAGGAAGAAGAAAAAGCTCTACAGATGTCGCTGAAAGTGAATAACTCTTGATCCAGAGCTCCGATAGACGAACCGTTTGCACGTGGACGACCACAACTACTTGCTCTACGCAACGGTGATATTCATATTCTGATCAGCCAGAAAGAACAGATCCAAATACAGCAATTGTGCAGAACAGTCCCGGCAGATTTCAGATTTGTGCAACGAACTTAGAGGAGCATAACGTTTGATCCAAAGATCCGATCAACGAACCGTTTACGCGTGGACGACCACAACTTCATATTCTATGCAAATGTGATATTTATATTCTGATCATCCAGGAAGAACAGATACAGATACACCAGTTGTGCAAAACAATCCCTACAGATTTCAGATTTGCGCAACGAACTTCAAAGGATCATACTCTTGATCTTGACGTCGGATTGACGAGCCGTTTGCACCTACGTGATCATGACTTCACAAACTACATCACAGTGATATCTTTCTGATTTTTTTACTTCAGTATTACATCAGCTTGATTATATTTTTGTGAGATGGTATTGAGAGAATAACTTCACGTAGAAGCTATCTTTAAGCGTAATACGTGTGAACACTAATTTGTACGGTTCGATCACCACCCGCAAGCGTGATCAGTTTGTTTACCTTTTTGGTTATAAAAGGGGCAAATATCTCATAGGTTTTGGGGTCGGAGTAGAGGCGGGGAGCCACTCCGTTAAACAGAATTGTGTTTGCATCTCTGATCTGTGATTGTGTGGTTTGCATTATTCCGCTGCGTGTTAAATTTTTAATTTGTGTCATACACCCTATTCACCCCCCTCTAGTGTATTTTTTACGATTATCATGTCATCAATTTTTTAGATTGCTTTTTTAGAAGTGTTGGAATTTTTTGGAGAAAGAAAAAGAGGAGATTATGACGAGTATGATGATATTTATATGATATTTTTGGAATTTTTGGAGAATAGCATAAATTTGTGGAGGAAGAAGAAGGGTAGATGGTGATGAAGTTGATGATATTGCGGGAATTGTTTGGAGGAATAAAAGAAGAAGATGGTGATGTTTCTTAGGATCATCAATATACTCTAGAGGGGAGGGGGTGAGAAGGGTATTTAATTAAATTACATATGAGAGTCACAAATGCAAAATGATAAGTGCAGAAATAAAAACAAACACAGTAATATAGAGATGTACCGTGGTTGGAAAAACATGACCTACTATTTTCCGATGTACCCAAAAAAAAAAAAAAAACATGACCTACTCCTTGCCCAATTAATGCATTCATCATGTACAATCGGACAATCATGCATATGCTATCTATCATTAAAATAGATTTGTCCACAATCAAGCAACCTGTATGATACCCATAATCAAAAATTCTTGAATCATAACATATGTGACTCAATCTCTCCAAAATATAGTTTAAAGAAAATTACGAGCATCATCCCAGCAGCATGCACCGCGTGGCATGAGCACCCCAGCAATAGGCTGATGCATCATGACTCATATTGGTCTGCCAAAATCAGTTGGATATCGTACTGGTTGCGAAAAATCAAAGAAAACATCAGTAAACCCTGATTTGGGCTTTGTAAAACTTCCTTAAAAATTGTTTATCTTTATTAAAATTCTTGAAATAAAATTCATAAACAAAAGCTACTTCGCCAAATTTGATTTTCTAGGAATAATCACAATTTATACTCCTATTGTCTTCTTAAAAATATTTCCTACATTAAAAAAATTTGACATTCTAAAAATTATTCATGTATAATAACTTAGCAAACATGATACGACTATCTTGGAGAAGCCCAAGAGCAGGAGACCCAAGCCCAAGCCTAGAACGGGAAGCCCACAAATGGGATTAGGCCCGCCTGACGAGGCCCGCGAAAGGACTCAAAGTCGAACTGGCCCTGGCCCGGAAGACGCACGATTGGCTCACGCTCTCCGGAAATAACCGTCTCCTTGAAAGCGTGGCACCTTAATGACCATTAAAGAGCCCACTAATCGACCCCCCCCCCCCCCCCAACGACGCGCGCAGGCGCCTTGATGAAGGCGGATCGCGGGGACGTGAGTGGGAGGCGGTCAGGGGACGTTGATTGGGGGCAATCGTAGGCCAAACCCTATAAAGGGATATGAGGGGCAACCGGGATGAAGATCGAATCCTTGGCATCAACTACAGAGGTATTCCATTAACAAGACCTTGCTTTTCCCCATTATCTCCCCTGCCATAGCTCGGTCCGAGGGTACGTGTGATGGCCTCCTCTTGAGCCGTACCGATCCCGCCGAGCATTACACAGATCCGTTCTGACTTAGGCATCGGAGGGGACTTGGCCGGAACCAAGGTCCGGCCCCCCTGACGAGTTTCCTCGTCTGTCCAGGAAGGAGCTGAACCGAGGCACCGAGGCTTCGACCCGACAAGGAACGAACCCGCTCGCCACTAGCGAGCACCGTCGCCAATCAAGACCGAGGAACATTTAAGGCGCCAAGGCTTCTCCTCGACGCTCATCCAGCCGAGGCTAAGCACTCAACCTAGAACCGAGGCTTCCCCTCGTATCCATGCCAACCGAAGACCGATGCTCTCCCGAAGCGTCTGCTCAACCGCAGATCCATAGCTTATCCACGCCGAGAGCACGTGCGATCGGCGTAATCAAGGGATCCCAACCGATCCCTTGACCACGTTGACCGTCTAGTTGTCGGTCAACGAGTCAGTGGTGAGAAAACACCCGTAAACATTGGCGCCGTCTGTGGGATCCCGAACAAGCCCACGTCAAACCACCGAAATGGAACCAGTCTGCAACGGCTCGGGGCGCATGCCCCCATCCAGGAAGAGGGTGATTACATCCCTCCCGAGAACCAGCACTACCAAGGGGACAGGCGACTCCCGATCGGTAACCCAAGAGCAGCTTCGTCTCTTCGCCCAGGAAACCAACGCTAACCTCCATACGTTAGTCGCCACGATTCAGCAGCTTGTAGGCAACCCATCCATCCGGCGAGAGGGGACGACAGGGGCCCACCAATGGGGAGCGGACCGCCTGCTTGTGCGGTCCGTCGTGGTCACCGACCACGGGGACGGAGCAACCAACTTGGAACGGTGATTTACCATGACGGGCTTCATCCCGGAGAAATCCCTCACTCCCACCTCGCTCCGCGAGGGAGACGGGATGGGACTCGAGCAAACTAGAGGCGAAGCGGTTACAGCCTCGTCCCGACGACCGGGCTCGACAAATCGGTGACCTGCCTACCACCGAGCCTCCGGGGACCGACCCCGACGGAGCGGAAGTTCCCGTCGAGCAAGGCTAGAAAAACGAGAATACCGGAGGGAGAAGAGGAGCCTCCACCGATCAACCCCCGCCCTCAGCTCAGCAGGAACTCGGGCGAGCCCCCGAGGTGACCACGCTTGCTCACCTCGGCCAGTCGGCAACGGTGTGGCACTGGGGGACTCCCGGGGAGCGCCAGTCACGACCGTTGTCCGTTGTCCCAGAGGATAACCGAGGCACGGGTACCCTCCAGGTTCAAGGTGCTGGCGCTGAAGAAGTATGACGGCACGGGCGATCCAGAGGACCACGTGATGGACTATGAAGTGGTCATGGCGTTCCAAGGGGCCGATGACAGCCTGATTTGCAAAGGCTTTTATTCCACCCTCTGGAGAACGGCCCAGAGTTGGTACCATGGTCTTCCCAACCGTTTCATTGATAGCTTCGAAGACCTCTCTCAGTAATTCTGCAAACAATTCATGGCCGGGCGTCAGGTAAAGCCAGATTCAGAACTCCTGTTCAATGTGGTGCAGGGTCCCGGCGAAACCCTGAGGCACTACATGCGCCGCTTCAACGCGGAGCGACTGAATGTGGAGAGCTGTCCCGAGCTGGTCGTCAAGTCGGCCCTGAAGAAAGGGCTCCGACATAGGGGCCTGAGAAAATCACTGCACAATAATCCTCCGAAAGACCTCACCGGCGTCATAGCCAGGGCAGAGCGCTACATGCTGACAGAAGAGGCGTTGGCCGTGGACGACGGAGGCCACCCACTGGGAACGAGGCGGGGAACCAAGCGCGACGAGAACGAGCGTCGCGGCCCTGACGAACATCTAAGGGAAAGCAGCGCGGGGAGGAACCGTGACCCTCCAGGCCGAACGCCGCCCCGGACATCGTCCTCGCGCACGACCAAAAGGTGGGGCACTTTAACAGGCCGCCTCCGAGGATGAAGAGGGGCGAAAAGGACGAGGAGAAGTATTACAAGTATCCCAAGAACAACAGCCATGACACTGACGACTGCTGGCACCTAAAGAAGGATATAAAGAAGCTGATCAACCGGGGGCACTTGAAGAACTTCACCGACGACTCAGCCCCCGCCCCCAGGGAATGGACATCCAAGCAATCGGACAAGGGGAAGAAGGTGAATGTGGTCCAGACGGCCATGCGCATCATCGAGTGAGCTGGCAGGACAACCAGCAGCCACCTCGCCTGGGCAAGGCTTGCTTGCCCTCGCCTTCTCTGTATTTTGTTTTCCTCCAAATGTACACCCGGGTTCGAGGAATGGAAAGAACCGTGTTAGTACAGATCTTTATCTTGCAGGACAGGCAGGAAGTCACCTCCCAAGGGAGAGCAACGAAACGATCGACTGTAAGACTGGGGGCAACTCCCCCAGCAGGCCGATCGTCGAGCCCGTCCGTAAGGTTGGGGCAACTCTTGCAGCAGGCGGGAACATCGGTTGGTCGCAAGCCGAGGGATAGCTCACCTTGCTGACCAGCCGACCCGACCGATCGTAAGGCTGGGGGCAACTCCCCTAGCAGGTCGATCACCAAGCCCGTCCGTAAGAGGGGGCAACTCCTCCAGTAGGCGGGAACATCGATTGGTCGCAAGCCAAGGGGTAGCTCACCTCGCTGACCAGTCGACCCGACCGACCGTAAGGCTGGGGGCAACTCCCCTAGCAGGTCGATCACCGAGCCCGTTCGTAAGGCTGGGGGCAACTCCTCCAGCAGGCGGGCACGTCGATTGGACGTAAGCCGAGGGGTAGCTCCCACGCAGTCCAGTCGACCCGACCGACCGTAAGGCTGGGGACAACTCCCCCAGCAGGACGATCACCGAGCCCGTCCGTAAGGCTGGGGGCAACTCCCCCAGCAGGCGTGACCATCGGTTGGTCATAAACCGAGGGATAGCTCCCCCCACAGACCAGCCAACTTGATCAACCGTAATGCTGGGGGCAACTCACCCAGCAGGTCTGAATATCAGATGGGTATAGGCCCGGGGACAACACCCCTTGCAGCCTGGACGGTCCCATCAACCGAGGGACCGGGGGCGATTCCCCCTGCAGGCTGAGCCCTCGACTGGCCGTAAGACTGAAGGCAAGCCCACAGTTTGCGAGGCAATCACCCGACTGACCCGAGGATTCCGAATGAGGGAAAAGCCACAGCAGGTCGGTCGAGAGCACCTCCAAGGCCCCAGTCTATTGGGTCGACGGACACAAAGTCCCGAAGACCCTTCACACTCACCACGAATGATAAAGGGATGCTAGCGGATCGTTTTTTTGACCAAGTCAAATGCAACAGAAGATCAAAGAGACCAAGGGCCCCCTTCCTCTGTGAAGCACCTCTACCAAAAGAATGCCCAGACAACAAGCAAAATGGCGAAAAATACATGGACCAACGAAAAAGCTTTATACATTACGAAAAGTGTTCGGTATTACAAGCCAAGGGGGGAACAAAATAGAGAAGTGCCGCCTAAGGTCCCGAGGCACGGGAGGAAGCGTCCTCTGGAACCTCGCCTTACTCGGAACATGGGGGATCAGCGGGTGGGGGAGCGACTGCCGGGCGCGCTTCGCGAACCGCTGGAAGGAGTCTCGGAAGACCTCAACAATATGGGGGGCCATGAGGTCCTCGTATGAGCCGAAGGCTTCCCTCAGGATCTCTGTGATCCGTGGCCTCAGGACCCCGTCAACGCCCCTCTCCACCTCCTCGACAAACCGGGTCGTCTGACACAGGGCTCCCAGCTCGTTCCAGAGATCGCCCCTCTCCCGACGGAACGCCTCTTCCGACTCTTGGGCCAACCTCTGAGCGTCGACCAATGCCCCCTGAAGGTCCCGTACCTCGGAGGCGAGCTCGTCCACCCGGCGTTGAAGTTGTCGGGCCTCCATGCGGGCCTCTTCGACGGCCACCTCGGTCACCTCGGCCCTCAACACTCCCGAGTTGAGGACTCCTCGAGGCCTTTCACTTGGGCCGCCCGACGATGTGTCTCGACGACCATCACAGTGGCCTGCAAAAGAAAAAAAGTTACGCTAAGAGGAACCAAGGGGCAGGTTTGAAAGCAGCAAAGCGACCAAACTTGTTGAAGCTGCCAGACTAAGGAGTCCAACAATTGATCGGAGGGGGCCCTCTCGAAGAGAGAACGGTCCCTCGGGAGGATGGAGCTCTGTGCCAGCTGGGTGGCCATGGCCTGGTCGACAAACACCGAGTCCCCGAGCATAACCTCGGGACCCACTGGGAGGTTCACCAGTGCGCCACCAGCCCCCACTAGAGACGGCTCGGCTGAGTCAACGGGAGTGGCCGTCAGGGCCAGCGGGAGGGTTTTTCCCGAGGCAACCGACACCCCGAGGGCCTTGGAAGGGTGGACTTCCCCACTCTCCTTCCTCTTCTTCCTCTCGCCGGGCCCCGCGAACTTCGACGGGGAACCCTTGCACCCTGCACCGCGACCGTTCGTGGGCACGCAAGGGGCCAGCCCGCCGCCCTCATTGCCTCCCTCAGCAGAGACGGAATGGGGAGGCTCGATGCCAGTAGCCTCCGCCACGGGGAGATCCATCGCGGGTGAGGTAAGCGACGCGGCCGTGACCATAGGCTCCAGCATACCCACCGCAGGCTCAGACTGACGCACCTCCTCCTCAACCGTGCGACAGGGAGCCTGGCCCGAAGGGTTTCCATGGCTTCGGTCGAATCCCCGACGGATGAGCTCATCGACATTGCGGGCAAATTCATGACCAGCCATCTCTGCAGAAGGAAAGAAGATCAGGGTAAGCGAGAGGGAAAGTGGAAAGAAAAAGGAGCACCTACCGGGGGACCACATGACGGTATTGAGGAGTAGGTCATCCAGCAAAGGCCAGACCGATCGCTCCTCTGGGGGCAAAGACAACAGAAGCTGGACAGCGGCCTGGTCAGCCTCGGAGAGGGTCAACGTCAAGTCGTATTGACATAACCCTCCCCAACCTGTCAAGATCTCGACGTCCCCAGGGAAAACAACGAAAACATAGCTCGAGCTCCAGTCCCCCACCCAGCGGGGTAGACCGAGCAAACACTCCCTCTCTGCGCGGGCCCGGAGATGCTGCCACGACCCTTGGCCGACCGTCTGGACCCGGTAGTAGTGAAAGAGAAGAGGAAGAGATGGCTCCAAGCCGTGGACACAGCAGATCATGATGAACCCGGTCAGCACCGCGCGATGGAGTACAGGGTCAACTGACACAAGGCCACCATCAAGAATTCCATAACTTGGATGATGAACGGATGAAGGGGGAAGCGGAGTCCCAGGCGGAACATCTCGACATAAACATAAACGCCGACCTCCCAGCTCCGCAGAAAGCAGATCCACTCGTCACTAAAAGGGATCCTGACGTCGTATGGATGGTACAAATACTTCTCCCGGATCTCCGTAACCTCCGAGAAGGAGACCATAGACCGCAACCCAAGGACTGACAGGGGAACGTCGAATCTCTCAGCAACCCTAGCCATGTCATTGCCGACAGGGTCCATAAAAAGAAAAACTTTCCCATTGTCCTGAACGGGACGTGTCCCTGAGGGGACGCTGGTCCCAGAAGGCAGGAGGTCGCCAAACTCGAGCACCGGGGGGTACCCTGACCCCGGCGCAGAATCACCTATCCTAAGCGTAGCTATGGGGAAAATGAAGGAGGAAGAAGGTTACCTTGAAAGGAATCCGGAAGATAGCTGACAGAGAGAAGGAGCTTGCAAGACCAGAATCAGGAAGAAAGGCACGAAAGAATCGAAACTTGGGAGGCCGACGCCCTTATATGGGAGGCAAGCTTAGAATCAAGACCGCCCAAAGGGGAGCATGTGGCAGCATCTGAAGATCGACGGCGCTTTGAATCCCGCACCAAGAGAAGTTCAAACGGGCCGCATCATAATGGCCTCCATTTAATGGGCTGGCCTCGACTGACGCATCTATCAAAATCCTCAAGAGTCACATCACCCGAACCGCACCGGTAGAATCCGAACAGCTCGAACGATGGGAACAATTGATACGACTATTTTGGAGAAGCCCAAGAGCAGGAGACCCAAGCCCAAGCCTAGAACAGGAAGCCCACGAATGGGATTAGGCCCGCCTGACGAGGCCTGCGAAAGGACTCAAAGTCGGACTGGCCCCGGCCCGGAAGACGCACGATTAGTTCATGCTTTCCGAAGATAAGCGTCCCCCTGAAAGCACGGCACCTTAATGACCATTAAAGCGCCCACTAATCGACCCCCCCCCCCACGACGCACGCAGGCGCCTTGATGAAGGCGGATCGCGGGGACGTGAGTGGGAGGCGGTCAGGGGACGTTGATTGGGGGCAATCGTAGGCCAAACCCTATAAAGGGATAGGAGGGGCAACCGGGATGAAGATCGAATCCTTGGCATCAACTACAGAGGTATTCCATTAACAAGACATTGCTTTTCCCCATTATCTCCCCTGCCATAGCTCGGTTCGAGGGTACGTGTGATGGCCTCCTCTTAAGCCGTACCGATCCCGCTGAGCATTACACAGATCCGTTCTGACTTAGGCATCGGAGGGGACTTGGCCGGAACCAAGGTCCGCCCCCCCTGACGAGTTTCCTCGTCTGTCCAGGAAGGAGCTGAACCGAGGCACCGAGGCTTCGACCTGACAAGGAACGAACCCGCTCGCCGCTAGCGAGCACCGTCGCCAATCAAGACCGAGGAACATTTAAGACGCCGAGGCTTCTCCTCGACGCTCATCCAGTCGAGGCCGAGCACTCAACCTAGAACCGAGGCTTCCCTTCGTCTCCACGCCAACCGAAGACTGACGCTCTCCCGAAGCGTCTGCTCAACCGCGGATCCATCGCTTATCCACGTCGAGAGCACGTGCGCTCGACGTAACCAAGGGATCCCAATCGATCCCTTGATCACGTTGACCGTCTAGTTGTCGGTCAACGAGTCAGTGGTGAGAAAACACCCGTAAACAAAACACATCATTTCCTTCATAGGAGAGATCATCAACTGTCACATCCAATAATGTTGATTATTTTTTCTTATCTTTTTTGGATTGCCAAAATATGATAGCAGTTGCTTGTTCTGTATTTTTTGGAAACTGAGATGAGAAGTTGGAGATGATGGATAAAAGAGCAACTGTTATGAAGGTGACGGGTACTGAACCCATAGCCCTATATTTATAGTGAAAAGGTTACATGATGGGTGGATACCCTAAAGAAAAATAGGCTCCGCATGGGCCTACAAAAGCACATTCATAATACTTCCCCTTATCCATCTATTGTTGTAAGCTTGATATATGACTACTTCGGGATTCGTAGAGCTTATCTGATCACGGAAATATGGATACTTCTGGATCCTAAGTTAGGAGGTCTGGCCTCGTTAAAACATTTGGCTATGGAAAACCCAGTGGGAAAAACAAATAGCTAAGGAAAAAGAGTGCAAGTCTCCTTAACTTCCCCTGATCGGTGGATATCACCAGGGATGGATACTTCTGGATCCAGAGTTGATGTGGTTGTCTCATTAAAACCTTTGGCTATGGAAAACCCAATGGGAAAAACCAATATCTAAGGGAAAAAGAGTACAATGCAACATTAACTCCCCCTGTTGTGTACAAGCTTCAGGCTTGTGAGTCTCTCAACTGTTTCATCCCAATCCCTATTACAAGTTTTCTAAAGGTACATCGATGTAGTGCTTTAGTAAACAGATCTGCCAGGTTGTTGCAAGACTGAATTTACTGAATGTCGATCTGTTTGTTTTCTTGTAGTTCGTGCGTCCAAAAAAGCTTGGGGGA
This sequence comes from Scilla litardierei, assembly GCA_030789695.1. Taxonomy (NCBI): domain Eukaryota; kingdom Viridiplantae; phylum Streptophyta; class Magnoliopsida; order Asparagales; family Asparagaceae; genus Scilla; species Scilla litardierei. The sequence continues at coordinate 49,765,468 of CM061137.1, read as the reverse complement.
AATGTGCTTCGTCCTGTCGCCTTTAATGTAGCCACGTCGTAATTGAGCTATGCAGGCTGCATTGTCTTTGAACATGGTGGTTGGTTCAAGGTCACCCGTCTTCAGGCCGGTCGTCACCAAGATGTGGTGAATGACTGAACGTAGCCAAAAACATTCTCTGCTAGCTTCATGGATCGCAATGAGTTCGGAGTGGTTGGATGAGGTTGCTGTCGAGGTATGTTTAACAGATCTCCATGAAATGGCCGTTCCACCGTAGGTGAATACGAAACCAGTCTAAGACTTTGCGGTGTGGGTATCTGATCGGTATCCTGCATCTGCAAAACCAACTAAGTTGGAGGATGTGCCTCTCTGGTAGTATAGTCTCAGGTCAACTGACCCTTGGAGGTAGCACAAAAGATGCTTCACTCCGTTCCAGTGGTACTTTGTGGGCCCTGAACTGTATCTGGCTAATAGGTTGACGCGAACGCTATATCGGGACGTGTGCAGTTTACCAGATAGAGGAGTGCTCCAATGGCACTTAGGTAAGGTACTTCAGGACCAGGTGTTTCCTTCACCTCTTCCAGCGGACAGAAGGTGTCTTTATCAGCATCCAATGATCTGACGACCATTGGTGTACTCAGCAGGTGACATTGTCCATTTGGAAATTTTTCAGGAATTTTCTTGTGTAAGTGGATTGATGTAACAGGATTCCTCCCTGAGGTGTTCAATTTGTAAGCCAATGTAGAATTTGGTTTTGTCAAGGTCTTTCATCTCAAAATGTGTAAGGCTTTTGGATACCTCAGTTATCTCTTCAGGAGATCCTATGAGATTTAAATCGTCTACGTGGACTGCAATGATTACAAATCATGTTCCCTTTGCTCTTATAATGGTGCAATGGCAGATTTTATTATTGATGAATCCTTGTTTCACGAGGAATTCACTGAGTCTGTTGTACCACATTATCCCCGATTGTTTTAGACCATACAGTGATCTTTGAAGTTTGACAGAGTAGACGTCACGAGGTCTATCTGTCATTTTTGTTGGCAATTTATAGATATCCGGAAGTTTCATATAGCTATGCTTATCTATGTTACCATATAAGTATGCAGTCACAACGTCCATGAGCTGCATATCCATGCCTTCCGTAGCTGTTAAGATAATTATGAATCGGAAAGTGATCACATCCATGACCGGAGAGTATGTACCATCATAATCTATTCATGGTCGTTGGGAAAAGCCATGTGCAACAAGGCGCGCTTTGTAGCGTACGGTCTGATTATTTTCATTTCTCTTTCTTACGAATACTCATTTATATCCCATAGGTTTTACACCTTTTGGTCTTGGGACTACAGGTCTAAATACTTTGCATTTCAAGAGTGAGTCCGGCTCTACTCATATTACCTCGTTCCATTTTGGCCAATCCTCTTTGCAATTACATTCTGCTAGAGAGCGTGAATCGATATCATCGTCATATTCAGTGACGTGATTAGCAATAACGAACGCAAAGTCGTCATCGATGATAGTGTTTTTTCTGTACAGTTTCTCCCCAGTACGTACATAATTTAATGATATTTCTCATATATTTTCCTCTTCTTGGGATTTTAGGAGGGGAGATGTATTTGGGCTGAGCTCAGCATCCTGTGGTGGTATCATTATATTTTATCCCGGAGTTTTCCTCTTTCGAGTGGACTTATCTTTGGAGCCTGGGGGGTCGTCCTCTTTTTTGTTGAGGTACGGCTGCTTCTGCTGCAGGTGAATTGCATCCATCTTTGGGTATGTCAATCCTAGCTGGCGTGTTTGCAGCATGGACGTGTGATTTGACAATCTTTTGATTGTCAGTGAATTTGTCCGGTAGTATGTGAACTGTATTTTGTATTTGGAGGATCTTCAGGATCTCATCTTCACATTGGTTTATACGTGGATCAAAGTGGGATAAAGTTTTGGTATCCCATGAAATGGTATTTGAAGATTCAAGCTTCTTAGTATTTAAGCCTACTTTGGGAAAGGTATTTTCGTCAAACTCACAATCTTCTAGACGTGCCTTAAAAGCATCCCCCGTTAGGGGTTTCGAGTATCTAATGATCGATGGTCAGTCGAACCCTATGTAGATACCTAAGCGACATTGAGGACCCATCTTGGTCCTCTGCGGTGGTGCGATGGGGACATAGACTGCACATCCAAATGTTCTCAAGTGAGAGATATTTGGTGGAGATCCATATGCAAGTTGCATCGGAGAATAAGTTTGACTACCAGATGGTCGTAATATTAATAGTGATACAGCATGCAAGATTGCATGCCCCCATGCAGTCACAGGCAACTGGGATTGCATTAACAATGGACGAGTAAATTCATTGTAGTCTCTTTATAAGAGATTCAGCTAACCCGTTCTGGGTGTGAACATGTGCTATAGGATGTTCAACTTCAATGCCAGTTGCTTGGCAGTAGTCTAGAAAGACTTGTGATGTAAATTCCCCAGCGTTATCCATACGTACTTTCTTAATCTGATTGTCTGGGAAATATGCCTGCAACTTAATGATTTGTGCCAGTAGCTTTGTAAAGGTTATGTTGCAGGTGGACAGTAGGCACACATATGAACATTTGGAAGATGCGTCTATCAGTACCATAAAGTACCGAAATGGGCCACTTGAGGGATGAATATGCCCACAAATGTCTCCATGTATTCTTTCCAGGAAGCTGGGAGACTCGGAGTCCACTTCAAGTGGAGATGGTCTCGTAATCAATTTACGTTTGTAATAAGGGGGACAAGGAAAATCACCCTTTTGAAGCAACTTCAGTTTCTTCAAATTAATTCCATGGGACTGGGATATGATGCAGTGCATCATTGCCGATCCAGGGTGTCCGAGTCTATTATGCCAGCGTTGGAATTCTGGTTGAGTTTTGCACTTCTGGTGCTCAATTATATTAGCTTCCATTGCTCGAATTGTTGTATGGTAAAGACCCGTCGGGAGTCCCTCGAAACGCTCAACGATGGTTTTGCACCTTTTTAAGAGTCGTTACATACAAGTATTCTTTGTCATGTTTGTCCACCGTTTCTAGGTGGTATCCATTTAGACGCATGTCTCTAAAACTTAGTAAGTTTCTGTGTGAGCTTGGAGAGAAAAGATCATCTTTTATTAAGATTTTTGTTTTATTGGGGAGTAAAATGTTTGCTTCTCCTGACCCTTCTATTATACTTGATGAATCGGAAATAGTATTTATGGTGTCATCGTATTGGTTGATGCTTTAAAAAAGCTAATATCTCGAAGGATCGTGTGCATAGAAGCACTGTCCACTATGCATTTATTATCCATCTATAGCAAGAAAGAAAAGTATAGAAATATAAGGCACAAAATAAGCAAATTTCATTTAAAGTCTGAAAATAAGCTAACATGCTGAAATGAAACAATCATCTAGAAAGGAAATTGTTTTCAACTACAATACATTGCAGAAATAGATAAGGCATCAGTCTAGCAGGTCATCGGTCGAGAAGTCCTCCGCGATGTACCGAATTGGAGCCAGTCTTAATTTTCCACCAGGTTTGTTTCAGCAGACTTCTGGCTAGCTTGGTACAAATCCTAGAGGTGGCGTGGAGTACGACAGTTCTGGACCAGTGTCCAGTCATGCCACATCTGTGGCATTTGTCTTCCCAGTCTTTCCTAGGGGCAGATGTCTGGCCGTTGTCTTTCCTCTTCCACACATTTTTCCTCTTCCCCTCATTGTTGGTCTTTGGAGGAGTCCTCTAGCCTGCTTCTTCATTGCCTTTCCCTTCTGGGTTTGCCTTTGATTCCTATTAATACCCATATTGCCTATGAGAAAAGACAATCAAGAGAACAATACCTTTTCCTCCTTTCTCCCAAAAAAACAAAGAAGAAGGTATTCTTGGTGGTGAGAATTTTTGGTGTCCAGTGATTCCAAATCCAAAGCACTTCTCTACTCTGCTGCAAACAAAGGTGATGTCCGCATCCCTCGCCGAAGAGAAACAACATTGGTATCGAAGCTTTCTCAGCCACTGCCCCAACACACCTCTGCACGCGTGCAAAGGGGGATCTGACCCTGCGCAAGGCGACGAGACTCATGCAGTCATCTGAAGAGGACCAATGACATGGCTCCTGCACGCACGTGAAGGAGGTTCTACCACTTCCTACGATCATCCGAAGAAAGCGCTCATCCACTGTGCTCAAAGGAAGAAGGGGGTTTGCCCCGACGATCGGAGGAAGTAGGGCCTCCGCCCGGCGATCGGAGGAAAGGGGGCTCCGCTCCTAAACGACTGTAGGGATCCACCCCTACTGAGTTCGGTCAGAGAGAGAACTCTGCCCCGACACTCAGTTGAAGAGGGACACAGCCGCGCTGTCGCTTGGATGGGGTTATGCCCCTGCGGATATGGCCCTAGGGCGCCTACGCAGTCCCCTCCATTCTTACGTCGCCATGTGCTGCCTCCTTGGCTCGGATGACGATTGAGGGCTCCGCCCCTCTGCAGTCACCTGGGGGGTGCTCAGCCCCTCAGCGAGGCTCCGCCCCTCAGCAATCGCTCGGGGGGCTCAGCCCCTATGTGGGGGTCAGCCATTGTAGAGTTTTGAGGGGCTCCGCCCCTTTCGAGGCTCCGGATTCTTCTATTAGGGGCTCAGCCGCTATTATTCTGCACACACCAAAAATTTCTTTATTACATAACATAAATTAATTATTGCATTATATTTCAAATTGGAAATGTTGCCAATATTATTATTTGCAAAATTTATTTCAAAAAAGAAGCAAATTCATGAATTATTGTTTTAAAAAAGCAAATAACTCACGGATTTTTAAAAATTCACGAATTATTCGCAAATTATTTAAAAATTCATGAATTATTCACGAATTTTTCAAATAACTAGTGAATGATTCGTTAATTTTCCAAATAAATTCCGAATTTTTAACGTTTTTTCATTCGTTCATGAATTGTTAAAAAATTAGTAAATAATTCACGAATTCTTAATAAATTCGTGAATTAGTCATGTGTTTCTTGAAAAATCCACACATTATGCACGAAGCCTTCAAATAGCTTGGGAATTATTTTAAACTTTTTAACAAAAATTTGTAATTTATTCATGTACTATTTAATAACATATTATGTTGAGTATTGGACTCCCCGGATTTGGTTTTGGATGATGAGCAAACATAAATATATCATGAACTAACAATTTGTGAGCGCAGTTATGGAGATCGTCGCCAAATTCATGTGAACATCCAAAGCGACGTCTCAAGACTTCTCAAAGCGCGTGATCGCATGCCTAAAGCTTCGTTGAAGCTTTTGTACCTTCTTTGAAGTCGAGAATGAAGATTGAAGCTTTGAAGACGGATCGCTAAGGTTTATTTTATAGTCTTTTAGCTTCGTTCTATAGAATGTTAAGCCTTGAGTAATTCTTACATCTATATCTTCATAACGCTCATATCGTAGCTCTAGGATCTTCGTAGAAGTCCATTCTAACTTTCCCGAAGCATCGCGCTTCGATTCGGACTTCTAGTGCATGTTAGTTGGTACAAGAACAAGTACTGACCGACTAGATGGTGATCTAGTCGGTCGGCAACTGTTCTTGGACCGACTAGTTTGATTCCTTAATTTCCTGTTCAGTACTGTTTACAGTTAGTCGGTCTACGTTGACTCACCGACCGACTAGTTTGTGAACTAGTTGGTCAGTGATGCTTCTTTGACCGACTAGTTGGACTTTACTGTTCATGCCAACTTTCTCCTGAGCTACTGTTTATCGTTAGTCAGTCTAAGAACGTTTGGCGACCGACTAGTTGCTGATCTAGTCGGTCAACATTTGTACTTGGACCGACTAAATCATTTGTATTCAGACTATTTGTTTTTGACTCTTAGTCGGTCTAAGTTTACTGACCGACCGACTAGTTGTGAAACTAGTCGATCAGAAAGTCTTCTTGGACCGACTAGTTATCTAGGTCTGAAATCTTCATCTGTTCACTGTTCACCTCTTAGTCGGTTCATGTTGTTTCACCGACCGACTAGTTGATGAACTAGTCGGTCAGTGATTGTTCTTTGACCGACTAGTCTGCTTCAGATTTAGATCCGTTGGAGTTTTGAAAGCGACGTTTCTCTCTCCCTTTTCCCTTGATCCTTTAAATACCTGGAGGGGTTATTTCATAGGATCCAAGGCTGCTATTTCAGAGTTCTATTGATTCAAATAGAAGCTTTCAACTCTCATCTTCAAGCTCTCCCATTCTCAAGAATCTCTCCCTCACTCTTATTCCTCAAGAGAGATTCATTGGTTGTGAGCCTTCCAAGCCAAGGGCTTGTTTCTAGGTCATCCATCTCATCCCTAGGCTTCCATTGCTGGTCATCTTCTTGAAGCTAGGGTTTGGTGACTCTTCCTCCATCAAAATCCTCTTTGCCCTAATTTGGTAAGAAATCTCAAGGCATAGGTATTTTGTTGGTAAGCATTTCATTTCAGTTATATTTGAATTGTATACTCTCGGTTGTGAGAGGTTTTGCGTGATCCTGGGTTGTGGGATTCACGGTCATCGATTGTAGGTCGATTGCACTTGTGAGGTTTTCGCAAGTGTTCATATTGGAAATCTTGAGTTAGGGTTTCTAACTCAAGTATCCGGAAGGGATCCGGGTGGTTGGGACGTAGGATCACCGGGAACAAGTCGGGGAGACTTGGGTGGATCCGAACCCATTAAACCATTGTGTTTGCGTTTGCATTATTTCTTGATTGTTGTTATTCCGCATTGTTGTTTGTTAATTGCACGATAATTAGGAATAACTCTCCCTATTATTTAAAAGTACTATTCACCCCCCCCCCCTCTAGTACATGTGCAGTAGCTTCCCAGGGCACTACAATTGGTATCAAAGCCAAGTTCAAAGCTACACATAGCCAAAGTTCAAAGCTATGACGAACAACGACTACAACGTCTTCAGGAACCGCGATGGAGCTTCTTCAGTTATGGAAGGACTATCCTCAGTCAGGCCTCCACACTTCAACGGTACCAACTATGGGTACTGGAAATGCCGGATGCAAATCTTCCTCCGGAGCGCTTCACTATGGAGAGCCACCATGACGGAGTATGTCGAGCCTTCCGAAGAAGATTTCGCGAAGTGGACTCCCGCGGAGGTCGCCGCGGAAGTAGCTAATGCCAAGGCAATGAATGCCTTGAATTGTGCGTTGGAGCCCGAGGACTTCAACAAGATATGCACATGTAAGAGTGCATATCAAATATGGAACCAACTCCTCATATTGCACGAAGGATCGAGTATGGTAAAAGATTCTAAACTCGTCGTTGCTAATAAAGAATTTGAGTTGTTTCATATGGAGCAGGGCGAAACCATGAAGGAATATTACGCTCGCTTCGTGGATATATCAAACGACTTGGAAGCTCTTGGGAAGGTCTATACCCAAAAGGAGAAAGTCGCGAAGATTATCGACGGTCTTCCATCATGTTGGGAAAAGCGTACCTTCGCCATCGAGGAAGGTAATGACATGAATAAATATACCGTCGTACAACTAATGGGTACCTTGTTGTCTTACGAGGTACGCAAGGATAGTAAGATCCGAATGAAGGAAAAAATGAAAGCATACTTGAAGCAAGATGAGCCAAAGAAAAAGACGATTGCCTTCAAGGCCGCTTCATCTACCGATGATGAAGAATCGGAAGACGAATTGGACATGGAATCCATTGCCCGTATGGCAAGGAAGTTCGATCGATTCCTCCGAGAAGGTATATCTTTGAATAAATCTAAAGTTAGTTCGACTAATGCTTCTACTCCCGTGTGTTATAAATGCAACAAGCCGGGACACATCAAACCGGATTGTCCTCTCTACAAACACAATGAAAAAGGGAAAGCATCGAAGTACGACAAGTCGAGAAAGTACAAGAAAGGACTTGTTGGAACATTCACCGACTCCGAGGAGGATTCCTCAAGTGGAGAGTCGGATGGTGGACATGTGGAGAAAGCTAAACTTTGCTTCATGGCGAATGAGGCAAAAGTTCGAAAGTCCTCATTCAATGATAGCGAGGATGAAAGCGAGGATGGTAGCGAGGATGGAAGCGGAGAACCTACTATTGATGAAATGAGGTTAGCAAACCAAGAAATTTGGTCTAAATTTACTAAGTTAGTAGATAGATATAATAAGACCAAAGATGAACTTGTTAGCCTCCAAACCTCTCCTAAGTCTACCATCACCAACAATGACACCATTGTTGAGACTCTCGCCAATGAGAAAGCAAGTTTGCTTACTCATAATGGCTTGTTGAGAAATGAGGTGAAGTCCCTCAAATCTCAACTTGAGCATGTTCTTGTTGAGGATTCGGATGAACATGTGATAGCGGATTTGACGTCTCAAAACTCAACTTTGAGTATTGAGAATAAGAATCTCAAATCACGTGTTTATGCACTCACATCGCAAGTATCCACTTTGGATGCTTCTTTGCATTCTCTCAAAGAGAAGTATGAGTGCACGTTAGGCCGCATCAATGATTTCAATAAAGGTAAGGGCCATTTGGATAATATCCTAAATGACTTACTTCCGGCCAAACACCATATTGGCTTGGGGTATAAGATGGGAGACTCATCCAAATCGCCTACCACCTTTGTTAGGCCGACATCCGATGCCTCGACGAGTGGGAGCAATCACCCCATTGGTAGTTCTCCTACCAATAGTGCTTTCACTTCGTACACACCCCCGTTTGGAAAGAAACCCACTTTGGGTAGACCTCCAAAGAGGGGTCATGCATTTTTGTACTCACATGCTATGCCACGTAGGAACACACATCCTACTCCACCGGTGCATGCTTATAATGATTTTTATGCTCCGCACCCACGAGCACGTGCAAACACTCATATGAGACACCCACATGCACGTAATCATGCTCATGCACATCCTAATGCTTATGTTCACACATCTAATCCACATGTGAATGCCCTCTCTCATAATCATCCTCATGCATACACATCTCATGCTCCTAGGCCACATGCACCACATAGAAATCAACCTTTTGTGCATGCAACTACTAGGAAGAGGATTCCCAAAATGTACACTATTTGGGGTCCCAAGAACACTAGCGATGATGCTATGAATGTTTATGTGCAATCCTATATTAATGATGTTATTTTGACTGATGATTATGTTGGAAAGTCAAGTTCCTCTTGGACTTGGTTTCCGAAGGGTTAGTTCCTTTAACTCTTCAATGCTTGGTACCATGAGTTTATGATCATGTTATGGGTACCAAGGCATTTGTTTATAAAATTGATTTTGATTACATTAACTCATGGGTTACAATTATTTTAATTTCGTATTTCAAATTTGTTGTCTAACCCATTGGATCCAAAAGGGTTTTTGGTTACCAAAATGAAGTTTTCTAGGTTCAATCCACCGTGGGATACCAACCCTACCAACTCCTCGATTTGCGAAGACTTTCATTCAAACGGAGTTGATGGTGCTTAGGTAATGCACCAATGTAGGGGGAGCTTAATGTTGTAAGTATGATATTACATTTGGTATCTATGAGGGTTGAATGCATGCTTGGTTAGAATCTATTTCCTTACATTGGTATCATTTTGTTTCTCCTAGCATGATAGAATTGTGAATGCCATAAATGCTTTGAAATTCTTATCTATTTTTGGCATGACATGTTTTAAAAATGATTATGATGATTTTCGTATTACTTTTATCACCTTGTCACTTCTCATCGCACACTTCACTTAGTTTTGATGTGCTTTTACTTTTTGTTCATTTTCGATCGATTTCATGACATTTGATATTCTATGATGTGCACCACTCTTCTGATGGTTCATTCCTTTGTGCACATTTTATGTATGTCTCTGATATTGATTTCGTCGCTCGACGATTTATTTTGATTCAATAGCTTTAGTTGTATGAAAACATAGAATTGTTTTCCATGCACTAAAATAGCTATATATGTTGATATTGGAGAGTAAATTCCTTTCATCAATAAGTGAATTTACGAATTAATATTTTGATGTTTTAAGTTTTCGACTTTCGACTATGGTCTCATTGACACGCTTTGATTTTATTCGAATTTTACTTTGGTGTCATATGAAACGTTGTCGTATTCTTAGTCTCCCATGCTTGATGAATTATTTGGCCATGATCTATTCTCATTGACTTCCTCCCGCTCTTTTTTGGATTATGCCAAAGGGGGAGAGATATAATAATGGCATGTGCTAAATGATAATTTACCATGAATCTATATTGATATGTTAGATTCAGGGGGAGTTAAGATATAAAAATGGATTTCAAATCCTAAATTTCAAATATTGGATTTGAATTTTTATTTCCCTCGTCTGCTTGATGAATGTGTTTATTATTTCATATGGAACTAATGTGTCATCAATGCAGGGGGAGTAAGTATATTCCATTTAGTTCATTATTTTTTATTATTATATATGTTGGTTTGTCATCACCAAAAAGGGGGAGAATGTTGAGTATTGGACTCCCCGGATTTGGTTTTGGATGATGAGCAAACATAAATATATCATGAACTAACAATTTGTGAACGCAGTTATGGAGATCGTCGCCAAATTCATGTGAACATCCAAAGCAACGTCTCAAGACTTCTCAAAGCGCGTGATCGCATGCCTAAAGCTTCGTTGAAGCTTTTGTACCTTCTTTGAAGTCGAGAATGAAGATTGAAGCTTTGAAGACGGATCGCTAAGGTTTATTTTATAGTCTTTTAGCTTCGTTCTATAGAATGTTAAGCCTTGAGTAATTCTTACATCTATATCTTCATAACGCTCATATCGTAGCTCTAGGATCTTCGTAGAAGTCCATTCTAACTTTCCCGAAGCATCGCGCTTCGATTCGGACTTCTAGTGCATGTTAGTTGGTACAAGAACAAGTACTGACCGACTAGATGGTGATCTAGTCGGTCGGCAACTGTTCTTGGACCGACTAGTTTGATTCCTTAATTTCCTGTTCAGTACTGTTTACAGTTAGTCGGTCTACGTTGACTCACCGACCGACTAGTTTGTGAACTAGTCGGTCAGTGATGCTTCTTTGACCGACTAGTTGGACTTTACTGTTCATGCCAACTTTCTCCTGAGCTACTGTTTATCGTTAGTCGGTCTAAGAACGTTTGGCGACCGACTAGTTACTGATCTAGTCGGTCAACATTTGTTCTTGGACCGACTAAATCATTTGTATTCAGACTATTTGTTTTTGACTCTTAGTCGGTCTAAGTTTACTGACCGACCGACTAGTTGTGAAACTAGTCGATCAGAAAGTCTTCTTGGACCGACTAGTTATCTAGGTCTGAAATCTTCATCTGTTCACTGTTCACCTCTTAGTCGGTTCATGTTGTTTCACCGACCGACTAGTTGATGAACTAGTCGGTCAGTGGTTGTTCTTTGACCGACTAGTCTGCTTCAGATTTAGATCCGTTGGAGTTTTGAAAGCGACGTTTCTCTCTCCCTTTTCCCTTGATCCTTTAAATACCTGGAGGGGTTATTTCATAGGATCCAAGGCTGCTATTTCAGAGTTCTATTGATTCAAAGAGAAGCTTTCAACTCTCATCTTCAAGCTCTCCCATTCTCAAGAATCTCTCCCTCACTCTTATTCCTCAAGAGAGATTCATTGGTTGTGAGCCTTCCAAGCCAAGGGCTTGTTTCTAGGTCATCCATCTCATCCCTAGGCTTCCATTGCTGGTCATCTTCTTGAAGCTAGGGTTTGGTGACTCTTCCTCCATCAAAATCCTCTTTGCCCTAATTTGGTAAGAAATCTCAAGGCATAGGTATTTTGTTGGTAAGCATTTCATTTCAGTTATATTTGAATTGTATACTCTCGGTTGTGAGAGGTTTTGCGTGATCCCGGGTTGTGGGATTCACGGTCATCGATTGTAGGTCGATTGCACTTGTGAGGTTTTCGCAAGTGTTCATATTGGAAATCTTGAGTTAGGGTTTCTAACTCAAGTATCCGGAAGGGATCCGGGTGGTTGGGACGTAGGATCACCGGGAACAAGTCGGGGAGACTTGGGTGGATCCGAACCCATTAAACCATTGTGTTTGCGTTTGCATTATTTCTTGATTGTTGTTATTCCGCATTGTTGTTTGTTAATTGCACGATAATTAGGAATAACTCTCCCTATTATTTAAAAGTACTATTCACCCCCCCCCCCTCTAGTACATGTGCAGTAGCTTCCCAGGGCACTACATATTATATACGAATCATAATATTTATAGCGTTAGCAAATTATTCGTTGTAATTCATAAATTATCTGCTAACTTAACGAATCAATCAAAATAACTAACAAGTTTTTAATTTAGAAATAAACTTTTAATTTGTTTTGAGGGTAAAAGGATTTGAATTCACAACGTCTGTTTGAAAAGCAAAGGCAACCAAAGCAATCGGCAGCTAGCATTTGTTGATTATATATTCATAAATTGTTTTAAATAGCTAAGTTATATAGTAATAGTATCATTTTATTTAGATAAAACTATTATCGAATTTGATGAAATTATTTTCGAAAACTCTTAAGTATATATGTTATATATAAATTAAATCCTAAAAATAATTTAACAAAGATATCTCTTATTTTTCAATTCATTTTCAATGAGCAACCTAATAAAGAACTTTCCACATTTTCATTTTAACTTTCTTCCCAAGTTCCTTTGATAATCAAACATGAGAAACAAACTCATTTCCTTTTCCTTTTCTTTCTTTGTCTATTTCTTTTTCATTTCATCACCCTTAGGCTATGTTTAATCTAGAAGAAATGGAAAGAAAAAGAAAGAAAGAAAGGTGGAACGTAATTTTCTCTAGTTCCAAAGAAAAATAAAAATAAAAAAGAATGAAGTAAGTGTTGTGAATAGGCCCATTGGGCCCATTGGGTATCCACCCATCATTGAATGCTATATATATGAGGGTAGAGGGCTCCTAACCCCCTACACCTTTTACCCTGCGCTTTTCCCTTCATAACACGTTATCAGCACGAATCTGCTTGAAGGAAAAAGACAACGGCTCTCAAGGAGGAGTTCATCCCCAGCGTCAATTTTAAGAAAATCTTGGTCTTATCAACGGGGAGCATAAAGGCCATCCTTCATCGACCATCGTCTAGATTCCTTAGCCGAATCTAGAGGTAAATCCTCAATTTTCTAGATCTAGACTTGCTTATCCCGTAGATCTGCATGTTTTAGATCACATAGTTCATGAACACGGTAAAAATCGAATTTTTTTAGATCTGTATGTCTAAAAAATTGATTTTTTTTATGATCCATGGCCGCGCCCTGAAGGCGCGGCGGCGGTGCCTTCGTGCACGGCCAGGCCATGCCCAAAAGGGCATAGCCGGCTGCGCCTGCAGGGCACGGCCTGGCCGCTCCCAGATGGCGCGACGGCAGCGCCCCGATGGCGCGGCGGCAACGCCTGCAGGGCGCGCCTACTGGCGCGGTCCGCCGTCGCGGCGGCCACCGCGGACCCCCTTAGGGTTTTTCGAAACCCTAGCCCTCAACGGGCCATTTTTGGGAGGAGACCCATTAACCCTATTTCGGTTATTTTCATTGCCCAAAAGCCTGGAAATTAGCCTATTTTTCACATAATTTTCTTTTTTTAAAATTATTTGGGCCTCAAAAGTCCAATAGTTAAAGAAATATTAAATTCTGATAGGGTTGGATGAAAAAGTAAATAAAAATGAAAAATGGATCATGATTAAATGTTTTAATATATTTTAGCACGCACTTTATTTTTTTAGGTTATTTCTTAATCTATGCATGTGATGTCATATATGTGCGTGGTTGTATATTCATATAATATCCGTGTGGATGTGCTATTAGACTATGTTTTTAGGGATCAGCCAGGTTTCCGACACTTTTACCTCTTTTCTACAATTTTTTCCTTTTTGAGAGAGTTTGTAAGTGAGGTTATAAATGTAAAAAGTCAAAGCTGAAGGACCACCCCATGGAGATGAAGGCGCTAGCATAAAGAGAAAGGGGCTTTTCTTAAAATTTCCAAGTTGTCTTTATTTTTTGCATTTTTTTATTTATGGGATGTATCTTTGGACTTTTTCTTTTAGTGCTCGGCTGGCTGATCCCCATAGTTCTAAATTAATTCTTTGCTCATATTAAATGCGTGGATGTTTAACTTTAATAGTCAAATAATTCATGCTATTTTTATATTGCTAGATTGCACAGATGGCCAGACTTGCTAATGTTGATTTCTCAGTCCTGAAGGCCGATGGGTCGAACTACTTGAGTTGGCAGCTGGACCTGAAGTTCCATCTGCGTTCTCATGGGTTCAGTCTAACACCCACAGCAAAGGTAACAATCAGTACTGTCACAATTGAAAAGATGCTTCTATTGAAGCCCCTATTGCAGAAGAAGTTTCCGACATATTTAAGGCGAAAGCCATTATTTATCTCAGGAAACACTTAGACTCGACCCTGGAGGACGAGTATCTTACTGTAGAGGATCCCTATGAGCTGTGGAACGCACTTGAGGAGAGGTACAGACATCAAAGGGATGTCATACTCCCTCTTGCGCAGTACGAGTGGACTCACCTCTGCATATAGAATTAAAATCCGTAGCAGAGTATAACTAAGCATTATTCCGAATCACCTCACGCCTGAAATTGTGTGATGAGAATGTGACTGAAAGGATGTTGCTAGAGAAGACGTTTACGTCTTTTCATGAGAAGGACATGATCCTCATGCAATATTACCGTGAACGAAAGTTCACAAAGTACTCCGATCTGCTCTCATGCCTACTAATGGCTGAACAGAACAGAGAGTTATTGATTTCCACGCACAATCAACGCCCTCGTGGCTCCGCTCCACGTACACCTTCTGCAGAGGCACCAGTCTTTCCAAAAGAAGAAGACGGATAAGAAGGCAAAGTTCCAGAAATGGAAAGAACTAAAGCAGCAGAAAAAGGCTATTCCTAATGCTTTTCCCCAGAACCAGAAGTTCATGGCAAAGAAGCAACATCGGACGCCTAATAAAGGTGGTTCTCCCAAGAAAAACTGGGAGGATACATGCTCTAGATGTGGAATGACTGGCCATTGGTCCAAAAACTGCCGCACAGCCAGACACCTACAGGACCTCTACCAAGCAAGTCTCAAGCCTCATGCTGAGACAAACTCGATAGATGGGGCAGTGTTACCAGCTACTACATGGAATCCAGAAGATTTCATGAATGACGACACTTTGTAGTCATGGACCATCTGTATCTTACTTTCTAGCACTGTATCTAACTTTATGTCTTTCTATTCCACGTTAGCTACTTTGTTGGTCGGTTTTTTAAAACATTAATGAAAGTATTCTCTTTTTTCGTAGTATTTATTGAATGCTTTTCATTTTTTAGATATGGAATCTATATGCCTAGTGGACAGTGCGTCAATGCACTCTATTCTTCAATGTATAGACTGCTTTACGAGCATTGGAAGTTACTCTGGTCCATTGAGAACAATCTCAGGACCAGCCGACATAATTGAAGGATCAGGGGAAGCAATCATTTTGCTCCCCAATAACACACACATCAAACTTAGAGATGCGCTATACTCACCTAAATCAATCTGAAACCTTCTAAGTTTTAAAGATATCCGTTTAAATGGGTATCACTTAGAGACGGTCGAGGATAATAAAAAAATAATACTTGCACGTAACGTCTTTTACAAATGGTATAAAAACCATTATAGAACGTATCGAGGGACTCCCCACGGGTCTCTACCAGACAAGCATTCACTCTCCAGAAGTATACATGACAGAACACATGCAGTGCCCTCAAATACTAGAATTCCAACTCTGCCATAATAGACTGGGACACCCTGGATCTGTTATGATGTACCACATCATAAATAGCTCAAGGGGTATAAATTTGAAGAACATGAAGATTCTTCAAAAAGGTAATTTCCCATGTCCACCCTGTTACAAGGGTAAACTAATAACGAGACCATCTCCACTTAAAGTGGACTTGGAGTCTCCTAGCTTTCTAGAGAGAATCCATGGGGACATCTGTGGGCATATACACCCATTAAGTGGTCCCTTCAGGTACTTTATGGTCCTGATAGACGCATCTACTAAGTGGTCACATGTGTGTCTATTGTCCACCCGTAACTTGGCATTTTCTAAGCTTTTAGCTCGGATAATCAAGTTGCGGGCCCACTTCCCCGATCACCAGATAAAGAAAGTTCGTCTGGATAATGCGGTGGAGTTTACATCACAAGTTTTTCTAGACTATTGCCAAGCATCGGGCATTGAAGTCGAACATCATGTAGCACATGTTCACACCCAAAATAGGTTAGCAGAATCTCTGATAAAGAGACTGCAATGGATTGCTCGTCCATTACTACTTCAATCCCAGTTGCTAGTGAATGCATGGGGTCATACAATATTGCATGCTGCATCTTTAATAAAATACAGACCTTCTAGAGGTCAGTTATCTTCTCCTATGTAATTAGCACTTGGAGTACCACCAATTGTCTCACATTTGAGAATATTTAGTTGTGCAGTATACGTTCATATAGCACCACCACAAAGGACAAAGATGGGTCCACAACGTCGTGTAGGCATTTATGTTGGGTTTGACACACCCTCCATAATAAGAGTCCTAGAACCCCTTACGGGAGACGTTTTCAAGGCACGTCTAGAAGACTGTGAATTTGATGAAACATCATTTCCAAGACTAGGCTCACAAACCAAGAAGTCTGAATCTTCAAAGAGTATCTCTTGGGATACACACAAATTAAGTCACTTTGATCCGCCTACAAGTCAGTGTGAGGAGGAGGTCCTGAAGATTCTCCATATCCAAAACATTGTACATCTCTTGCCGGACAAATTTACTGACAATCAGAATATGTCAGATCACACGTCCCTGTTGTTAACACTCCAGCTAGGATTGACATACCGCAAAATGAATGCAATCCGCCTGCAGCAGAGATGGTTGGACCTCTTAAAAAGAGAGGACGACCACCGGGATCCAATGATCAAGTCCCTCGAAAGAGTAGGACCCTTGGCAATGGTCAAACAATACCACCACAGGATGCTACTTTAAGCACTGCTCCCACATCTCTCACAAACTCTCAAAGAGAGGAAAAACCGAGAGAAAATGAAGTTTCGATACATTATTTACGAACTGGGGAGTATTGGGGCAGAAAGAGCACCATTATAGATGACACATTTGCGTGCAATATTGCCATCAACGTTGCGGACTGCGACGATGATATTGAACCACACTCTCTGAAAGAATGTCATAGTAGAGATGATTGGCCAAAGTGGAAAGCGACAATAAGAGTGGAGTTGGACTCACTCAAAAAACGCAAGATCTTCAGACCAATTGTCCAGACACCAAAATGTGTAAAACCTATGAGTTATAAATGGGTATTTGTTAGAAAAAATGAACAGAACGAGATCATTCGCTACAAAGCAAGGCTTGTAGAGCAGTGTTTTACCCAATGTCCAGGGGTGGATTTTGACGCCACATACTCCCCAGTCATGGACGCGATCACCTTCCGATTTCTTATTGGCTTAACAGCTCAAAAAGGTTTGGATATGCAGCTTATGGACATCGTGACTGCATATCTATATGGCACTGTAGACCGAAACATCTTTATGAGATTACCTGACGGTTTTTCTTTGCCTGCATCACTAAAAGAGAGACAACGTGACGTCTACTCAGTGAAACTGCAAATATTATTATATGGTCTGAAACAATCTGGAAGGATGGTGTAAAACAGACTGAGCGAATTCCTTGCGAAGCAAGGATTCGCAAATGACCCAGTTTGTCCTTGCATCTTTATTAGAGCAAAGGCAACATGATTTGTCATTATAGCCGTCTATGTGGACGACTTGAACCTCATCGGATCTCCTGGAGAGATCACTGAGATTTCTAGAAGCTTGACAGAAAATTTCGAGATGAAAGACCTCGGAAAGTCAAAATTCTGTTTAGGTCTTCAAATAGAGCATCTAAACGATGGAATCTTGTTACATCAGACAACTTATACATCGAACTTACTGAAAAAGTTCCAAATGGATAAATGCCACCCCCTCAGTACCCATATGGTCGTGAGATCATTGGATGTACATAAAGACCCCTTCCGGTCGCTGGATGAGGGGGAGGAAGTACTAGGCCCTGAAGTGCCTTATTTAAGTGCTATTGTTGCACTCCTTTACCTGGCTAACTGCACTCGCCCTGACATAGCATTTGCAGTCAACTTACTAGCCAGGTATAGTGCTACACCTACACAGCGGCACTGGGCCGGAGTTAAGCATCTTCTGCGCTACCTCCAAGGGTCCATAGACTTAGGTCTATTCTACAGGAAAGGGGCAACAACAGGTTTAGTTGGTTAGGCTGATGCAGCTTACAGATCCGATCCTCATACAGAGAAGTCTTAGACCGGATATATGTTCACTTATGGCGGCACTGCCATATCTTGGATATCTGTGAAGCAGATCATGACGAACATCTCATCCACACATTCAGAACTTCTAGCAATCCATGAAGCAAGTAAAGAGAGTTTCTGCCTATGTTCTGTGATCCAGCACATTCTCACCTCTACCGGCCTGAAGTCCGGCGTTCTTGAGCCTACTACAATTTACGAAGACAATGCAGCATGTATTGCCCAGCTACAGAACGGCTACATCAAAGGCGACAAGATGAAGCATATCTCTCCCAAGTTCTTCTGGACGCATGACCTTCAGAAGCAAAAGCATATTGAGGTACAGAAGATCCAGACTTGTAATAACTTGGCAGATTTACTTACCAAATCCATGCCTACTAGTATCTTTGAGAAACTTGTAAGTGGGATTGGGATAGGGAGAGTGAGAAAATGTAAACTAGGTCAGGATGAGAGAACTATGAATGCATAGATACACATGAGACTGATGTATAGATTCATAGGAAATCTGCAAGCCTGAAACTTGGTCAGATGAGGGGGAGTTAATAGTAGCATTGTACTCTTTTTCATTGGCTATTGGTTTTTTTACACAGGGTTTTCCATAGTCAAGGTTTTGACGAGGCAACCTCGTTGACTCTGGATCCTGAAGTATCCACCCACAGACACATCCCTAGAACATGGAAAGTTATGGAAAAACTGTTCCTTATTTAACCAGGCAGCACCTTTTACCCTACGCTTTTCCCTTCATAACAATAAGAGAAAAATATATCATACAATTTTCTTTCTACCTTTCCCTCCCAATTCCTATGAAAAACAAGAGAAAGAAACAACTACTTTTAAAAAACCTAACCTGCGCCCATCCGATTTTAAATCTCTCTTTCTTTTTCAAATTTTTTTTCCTTTTATGTAATCCCAGACCAAACACAACCTTAAAATTTTAATAATAGGGCAAAATTGGTATTTTTGAAAAATAAAGAACTCAATACCACCTTAACATTAAGAAAATACCTGGTAGAGAAATATGGATAACTGTTATGAACGAGAAACAGATTTGGAGAAGGGTTGAGGCTAGGAAACCCATAGCCTCCTTTATATAGTATTCATAATGGGTACTCATGTGGGTGGATACCCAATAGGCCCAATGGGTCCTATTCATAACACTTCCCCTTATCCAACCAACGTGGTATACTCGACTTTATGAATACAGAATGATTCATTGGTACTACTGAGTATCTTAAGGGGTGGATACTTCTGGATCCAAGTTAAAGGTAACTGCCTCGTTAAAAACCCTTAGCTATGGAAAACCCTGTGGGAAAAACCAATAGCGAAGGGAAAAGAGTACAGCACTCCATAACTTCCCATGATTTGGGGATGTGTTGAGGGGTGGATACTTCTGGATCCAGAGTCAATGTGGTTGCCTCATTAAAACCTTGACTATGGAAAACCCTGTGGGAAAAACCACTAGCCAAGGAAAAAGAGTACAATTCTACAGTTGACTCCCCCTAATCTGATCAAGCTTTAGGCTTGCAGATCTCCTATATATCTATACATTTATCTCCTATGTGTCTATACATCCATCTCATCTACAACATTCCGAAAGCAAAAGTAAAGTACAAGCATCACTCATCTATACAAGTTTCACTCATATAAGGCATTAGCTGAAACTAAGGAGCGCTAGCAAACTTGGTAGACAGCTCCACGTCTCAATCGTCATTGTCTGCGAGGTACTTCAGGACCTGGCATTGTATGTTCTTGAACTGCTCCTTGGGTGATGGGCTTCTCGGAATGGTGGAAGGATGTAGACTTGGAAGGATTCTGTGTAGATCTTCAGGAGGTGGACATCCCTTTTATGCCATTCATCGCGATGATCTGTAACCTGCATATGCAAATACATTTAACATAGAGGGTTTTTCCTCGACCCTTGGAGATAGCGCAGAAGCTACATATCTCTGGTCCAGTGGCGCGCTGGGGGCACTGTACTGTATCTGGCTAATAGCTATACTGCTAACGCTCAAAAGAGACGCATGCAGTTGGCCAGGTAAAAGAGTGTTTCAAAGACACTTAAGGTACTTCTGGACCATATATATTCTTCCCCTCTTCCAGCTAACGGAAAGGGGTCTTTTAATGTAAATCCATACAACCGAATAGGTGTATTTGGTGGAGAATGAATGTCACGCCCCGCTTCCCTAATATGGAAGGCGAGACGTGAGGAGGTCCGCTCAGACGTGGAGCTGTGAAGCTGCAGTCTGATAAGCGTCTGTAAAAATTTCGAAAAAGTAGCAGGTCCTTGCATTGCGACGAAACAACAACAATAATAAAGCAGATAAGAAAATATCCACCAACAACATCCAACAAATATTACATCACAGAATAGTCACAAAAGTACGAGTCTGAACAATAGGCCTAAAGCATGGCCATACAAAACAAAGAGAGATAGGTGCTACGCACCGAAACCTAACAGCAACTAAGCAAAGGTAACAACTAAGGGGAGACTCCAAACGAGTCTAGGACTGGTCACCCGTGTCCTCGAACTCGGTCTCAACAGGGACCTCGAACTCAGCGTCAACGAACTGCTCGTCCTCAACAACCTGCTCTGTCTCAAATCCTGACATGTGACACCCAAAGAGAAAAGGGCACATGTCAGCAAAAGTCTCCCAAGGGAAGCGGAGAACTTTTGTGCAAGGATACAAATATAGAAAAGCGACTAGCAGTTCTAACATGATGAAATGGCATGACATTTAAGAATGCAACATTTAAATGAACAAAATAATAACAATCAAGCACGTTGTAGCAGAAAGCTACCATTCACTATTTCACGATTCACGAATCACTGATTTATCACTTTGTGCACAGAGTTTCCGTCTTTTGGCTGAAGTGGCTGTACGGGCTCACTTCTACGCTCAAGCGATCGTTTAACCCTACCCCTCCACGTGTATATGGACTGGCGCCCATCTTCTGGATCACGAGCCAGGAAGTGTTATTGGCATAGGGTTGTGCCCGCAAAAGCAGGTGCCTAGCCTCAATAGTTACAATTATTGTAGCGTGTGCTACGCAATCATGATAGAACAAATTGATGCATGACATGTAATGAGCAGTTAAAGTGCGTACATTTAATTGAAAGTAAACGTGGCATGGCAGCATGACTGAAAACAGGTAAAAAGTGTCGGATCTAGTTTCTTTGTCAAACTAGATCTAATAGGGCGTCTAGGCGACTATCATTTCACCGCCTAGTCTCTTTTACGCAATTTACAAAAATGGCCTAAAACATGGCCTAAATAATTACTGGCAAGTATCACTTGCCTGTTTCCGGTGATATCTGTGGTCGTGGGTTCGCCTCGACGAGCGTTACGCTATAGAACGACTGGTTCTCTGTTTTGGTTAAACAAGTTAAACGAATTAGGTTTCTGTGAAATACGTGCAATATTAAAATAACACCCGAATTGGGTTCGCCTAATCTTATCGGGTTCTCTAGCTAGGGTGATATTTGTTTTGTATTACACTAACATGTTACACCTTATTCCATGTAATATTATTAACCCAACATTAATTATAACTAATAATTTGCTGAAATAACTTAACGAATTATCCATTAGGTTAACACTAACTAACCTATTAGATGATGACCTCATGATCAATTAGTCAGTTAAGAAGTCATTGTTTGGCAAACACAGTTAAACTTGCAGAAACCTTCTCCCATAACATTTAAGCCCCAATATAAATGACATAGATAATATCAATAGATCACATGCTAAGAATAAGATGTGTCTGCCAGACTCTTGATGATGGATAAAAAGTTATCTCTTCACTACGATTTATAATATTATCTCTCTCTATACTTTTATTAAGGCTGCCACTATCCCCTAACATTATTTACAAACTTGCTAACATGCTGGAATTAAATAACACCTTAACAAACCGTTATTTAAATTAACATTAACACGAATTAACACTAACAACTAACCAATATAATATATTTTCATTCAATACTATGGTCTTACAATTTCTTAATTGTCTTCATTGCCAAAGTTTGGCTAATAAAGCCTGTCACATACTCTTTAAACTATTACTCTCTGTTCCCATCTTTTGTCAATAAGGCTAGGGCTGCCACACACACTTTCTCTTTCTTTCATTCTTTAATAACCCTTCTATCTCTCTTACACTCTATCTCTCTCCCAGGCTTTCTTTTTTTTTTCTTTTTCTTTTTTTGTTTTGTTTCAAAGCCCGCAGGCCGCAAGGAGCTCTCACGCGACACAAAGGGGGCCTCACCTTGCAGCGACGGGGGAGAAGGCCACGGCGAACGGGCGGGGTCCTCCGGCGGCGGGCGGCTGCGCGCGAGGGGACCGGCGGCCTGGCGGTTCACGGCGGCGGCGTAGGGCCGGAGGGCGGCGGCGCTGGGCGCGCCGTTGGCCGGCGTGCGGTGGCTGGGAGATGCGCGCGCGTGAGGGTGCCTAGGTGAGGGGGTTTCGGGAAGAAGAGGGAGGAGATTGGAGATGGATCTGAGGTTGTTTTTGGGTTTATTTTGGAAATCTGAAATCGATTTTCAGATCTGAGTGTTGATTTCTTTCCCTTGATTCCAAAATTTTGGGTATTGAGATTGGGTTTCTTGGTTGTTTGAATTTGAAATCTGAATTTGATTTCAGTTGGGTTGATTTGTTTTGGAAGAATTTGGGTTTGAAACTGATTTGTAGGGAAATGGTTGTTGTCTGCAAGAGGAAGGAGGTGATGACGGTGGAGTTGTAGATTTGTCTGCAGGGATTCGTTGCAGTAGGAAGGAGAAGATGTCCCTGCTGTTGAAATACAACAGTGCGGGTGAACATGTTGACGGATGGAAGAGCTGGAGGTGGGGGAGAAACTTTAATTCAGTGTTGGATCTGAACTATCCCAAACGGTGGAATTCATTAGGGGTTAATTAGTGATTTGATTTTTAGCCAATAATAATAAGTTAAAAAAATAATTTAGTAATTTAGTAAAAAGTGATTATTAAAA
This sequence comes from Scilla litardierei, assembly GCA_030789695.1. Classification (NCBI taxonomy): domain Eukaryota; kingdom Viridiplantae; phylum Streptophyta; class Magnoliopsida; order Asparagales; family Asparagaceae; genus Scilla; species Scilla litardierei. The sequence continues at coordinate 49,742,171 of CM061137.1, read as the reverse complement.
ATAAATGAAGTAATTAACAGTGATTAGAAGGTTGAAATTAGTGGGATAATTAAATTAAGGTAACGTGTTTAAAATTAATAGTCAATTACGACGATACGGTAAAACGTAAAATGAAAACGCGCTCGCGTTGACGCACAAACATAGAACTCGCGTACGAAAACACCGGGATGGTCAAAACGAAAATACGGGCGCGCACAAATAATACGCCTAGGAAAATACTGGCCGTTACATTCTACCCACCTTAAGAAAAATTCCGTCCTCGGAATTCTCATCAACTAAAGAGTTGGGAACAAATATGGATAACGCTCCCGTATCTCATCTTCTCGCTCCCAGGTAGACTCTCCTGGCGAGTCACGACGCCACATCACCCTGACTAGATCAACAGTCTTGTTCCTGAAGACTTTTTGACGTCGATCCAAGATCTCCACCGGTTGCTGTTCGTACGTCAGATCTGGTCGAACTGTGATCTCTGAGTAATCCACAGCATGAGAAGGGTCGCTGACATAACGACGGAGCTGGGACACATGAAAGACGTCATGTACTCCCACTAAGGACGGTGGCAAAGCTAAGCGATAAGCTACTTCTCCAACTCGCTCTAGCACATCGAAGGGTCCAATATACCTTGGACTAAGCTTGCCTCTCTTTCCAAATCGAATCACTCCTCGATTTGGTGAGATCTTCAGGAACACATGATCTCCTGGCTGAAACTCCAGAGGAAGCCGTTTAGCATCAGCCCAATGCTTATAACGGTCCTGAGCGATCCGAAGCTTGTCTCTGATATCACGCACAACATCAACTGCTTCCCCTATCATCTCTGGCCCCAAGAGCTCTCTATCACCTACGTCATCCCAACTCAGTGGCGATCGACATTTCCTCCCGTAGAGAGCAGCAAAAGGCGCCATGCCAATGCTCGCCTGGTAGCTGTTGTTGTAGGAAAACTCCACCAGGTGCAGGTGATCCTCCCACGAACCCTTGAGATCCAACATGCAAGCTCTCAACATATCTTCCAAGATCTGAATAGTGCGCTCCGACTGTCCATCCGTCTGCGGGTGATACGCAGTACTGAACTTCAGACTGGTACCCAGATTGGTCTGCAGACTCTTCCAGAACTGAGATGTGAACCTCGTATCACGATCTGATACAATGCTCACAGGGACTCCATGCAAGCGCACGATCTCCTACACGACATAATTCATATCACGACTAGTACTAGAAGGAAATTAATAAGGCATGAGTTAAGTCATTACCTCCATATACTTCCTTGCTAATATCTCCGTGGATTGCCCAACTCGGAAAGGTATAAAGTGCGCGGACTTGGTCAATCGATCCACGATGAACCAGATCGCGTCATTCTGTTTGGTGCTCCGAGGTAAGCCAGTCACGAAGTCCATCGTGATGTGCTGCCACTTGATCGCGCCCCGGCGTACACGTCCCGAGGCGACGGTTGTAGTTTTACCGCAAGCGCACGGTGTAGCGGCGAGCGGGTATCGAACACAGGGAGGACGAATGACCGTGCTTGCTCCTAATCAACCTGGCTATTTAGAGGGATAATTGCCTTGGGCGATCCTGTCACAATCGTCAGACAAAAGTGCGAAATATCAAATCAAATAGAGAACGCCTAGGGAATGGGGAATCCCCACTACTCACCGTATTTCACAATCGTGGTTCGCCGGTATCGAAATCGCTAGGATGAGAATTCGGATGGACTAGTTGCAACTAAATGTGGAACCAAGCTCACGCTCTCGCACTGTTGCCGGTCTATAGCTATCCTAGGTTTGGGTCCAATCTCTTGCAAACCCTAGCCTAGGGAAGCTAGCATTAGGATCAACATCATCGTCCAATTGCGCACCGAGCCCAATCTCTTGCAAACTCGGTCCACAATCTAGATTAGGATAGTTCCTACCCGTCCAATCTCTTGCAAACGGGTATCGGCACGGAATTGCAACCGGAGATCCTAGCATCGGTCCAATCTCTTGCAAACCGATACTTCGAAAATCCGACTCCAACCCAATTCGGATTTCTAGGGCTTCCTATCGAATTGGGATCCAATCTCTTGCAAATCCCAATTGATGTGAATACCTAGCTATCCGTAGTGATTCGATCCCAATCTAATCCCTAATAACAATCCTAGCTCAATTTCTACCGATTCAACACAAATACGAAATTGGGCTTGTAGGGTTCATCCCCACGCCCCAAGACGTGGAGACTACTCACTAATCATAGCAATAGCACAATAATTTGCAAAGAAATAGACAATGGAATTCATCACAACAATGATATAAACAATAAAAATAGAGTTTTTGTGGAAGAAAAGTGCAAACCAATGTAGATCTTCAATCAACCCAACAAAAATCCAAGTTTTTCTCTTCACCAATCACAATTAATAAAGCTAAAAAGTAGATTCAAAAAGCTGCAAAAAAATCTGAGAGGAGGCTCTCAAAACTAGGGTAAAAACAGAGCTTAAATAGCCCCAAAAATCGTCCAAAAATCCTGACCAAAACGCCCCTGCACAGCCTGTTTTCCGCAAATTTCGCTACAGGCAGCGCATCGCACTCGGCCGAGTGACAAAAGTCGCTCGGCCGAGTGAAAACCCTGTAAATTTTCCAGTAAGTCGGGGACTTCAGGGGTCTTCAGTTCGGGGGTGGCTCGGCCGAGTGAGTTGTCGTCACTCGGCCGATGGCTTCACTTCACTCGGGCGGACGGAATTTGCCACTCGGCCGAGTGGGTCTTCTGAAGCTCAGATGGCCGAAAAACAGTAACTTCGGTCTTTTTGAGGGCCTTCGTCTGGGCGCCACTCGGGCGGACGTGGTAGCGTCACTCGGCCGATGTGGTCTCCGTCGCTCGGCCGAGTACACATGGAAGTCGTGTCTGAACGGGTCGGCCGAGCAGTGTCTCGCTGGTCGGCCGAGTGGCTCCTCCACTCGGCCGAGTGGGGCACAAAAAATGCCCAAACTGGTCGTTTTGGCCTCCTCGTCGCTCCGGCGACGTCCATTCTTCTTCCGCTCCTCTCCAATAGCAAAATACCCCTCGGGGAGGTCGTCGGTGGCCGTCTAGATTACACGCATCTCGAGATCACTCCTAATCGCGCCAAATCACCTGAAATGCGACAAAAACAACAAATCGTGAAAAGCATCGCAATATCGTCGATATATCGTGAAAAACATAATTTGGGCGATCAAAATGGCATGCAAACATGCGGGAAAAGGGTGTAAAATAAGGAGTGATCAAAATCCCCCAAGCTTGCCTCTTACTCGTCCTCGAGGAAGATAAGTAAAAAGCGAACCCGGTGGATTCGGAAAACGAAAACGGCGAAAAACGAAAAGAAATGAAAAACGAAGAAGAATGAAAACCAAACGAGAATAAAGAAAGAAAGAAAGAAAGAAGTAGGATGCTAGATCATTTTCTCAGGACGTGGGTTTCACCTACTCTTATAGCATGCACCGAGTGAGAAATACATGTCAAAGAATCTCATTTTGATATCATAGTAGAATAGTGCAGGTAGAAAATAGAAAACCCACGAACAACGGTATAATCATGAGAAACGGAATGATTTTAAAATTAACATCGCCTGAATCATCTAAAGCGGTATACAAGTCTCAGATCACACACTTTTCAATTGAACGCTTTCTATCTGGAGTATAAGAGTATCACATCATAGAATAGAGAGAATAGAAAAGTATGGGTTTCATGAAATGAATGCTAGGCTTAGATTTCTGGATTTCGTAAAGCTAGAAACAATCTCACCGAGTATAGAATATTACTTAGCCTAGGTTGTCGTGCAATGTCAAGTAGTCGCTCTCTCACACATCAATGGATCTCCTCCCCCAAGCTTATCTATAAGCGTGGTGGCACAAAAATATTTACATCCCCATTTTTATAAAGCTCCAAAAGCAAAGAAGAGAAAGAAGAAAGAAAGAAAATAAGCGAGATGGGATCTTTTATTGAGGATTTTTTGTTTTTTTTCTCTTTTCTCTTTTTTTTTTTTGACAATCATATATACAATGATCCCAACTCAAAGAGAGATAACGATATACGAGAATGTTCTTCTCTCTTTTATTATATTTTTTTTTTTTTGGAATAAGAGATTTGGAGCTAGGAATTAATAGCGGGGGAAATGCCATAAAATAGAATCACTAAGGGGAGATTCACCAATGATTTTAAAAGTAGAGAAATGTTGTTCAAGATTTGTGGAGAAAGAAATAAATATAACTCTCGGCTCACTCTATAAGACATGCACGACAACTTCAGCAGGGTAATCTAATCTACTCAGTTTCGATCACAAAAAAGCTGACTAATCCAGATATATCATAGCTAACAATCATTCAATCATCCGGAAGTGAAGTGTACAATTCATGCATATAGAAGTGATAAAGGAAAAGAAGTCAGTACTCCAGATATAGGCATTCAATGCGTGAATCTTGGTGTGTTTTCTGTGATAGCATACATATGAATATTCAGGCTCAGCTAATAATAAAATTTCATCCATTTTCATGAGGAAAAAAGTGTGGGCTCCTATTTCTAAATGCAAGCGAGTCATAGCATATGATATCAGAAATGAAATCTAAGACACGACAAATATAGCATGCATATAGAATAAGCTAACTCCACGTAGACATCATCACAGAAAATTCATCTCTAGCATGAGATGAAAAATAATGAAGAAGTAAAGATAAAAGGAAAATAGAACTATGCAATGCGGCACACAGGAAAGTAAGGAAAACGTGATGCATGGCAAAACAAAAGGAAAATAACGAAAAAATGAGTGCAAAAGGGAAAAGCGGTGTGAAAAACTGAAAATAAAGGTGGCAAATCGAAAAAAGAACGTGAGAACTCACTCCCCCAAGCTAAACGGCACAGTGTCCTCAATGTGCAAAGTGTGGCACACCGAGAGACAAGAAGTGTGAGGGGCAAGTGAGGATGCATGCATGGAAAAATAAAAAGAAAGACAAAAAAGAAATGAAAATATGATGCGGGAATGATGCATGCACAAACAGGAGTGATATGAAAATAAATACGGCACCAAAAAAAACGCTCCCTCTCTCCCAAAAAGATATATATAGATGTGATCAAAATGAGAATCCTAAGTAGATATGATATGATGTGCACAAAAAGATATGATCAAAAATATAATCCCAGAATAAGTGAGGGGAGGGGGTGGACAAAAGGGCATCAGGACCCAGCAGAGACGGGCAGCACAACGACAGGAATGGATCAAGGCATCAAGAGTGCCTAAGAAGGCGGTGCTGCGCCGTCTCCGTCCTGAGGCGGAGGTGGTGGTGGTGGTGTAGGCTGCTGAGCTGGGGTGGGCGTGGGAGTGGAAGCAGGTCGAGCGTGTGTGGGTGTGTGTGTGGGAACCTGCGGGGTGGGTGGGGGTACGCGCGGGAGACGCTCTAAGATCTGTGTCAGGCAGTAGTGGATCTGAGGGATCAGGTCAAAGCGTCCAGACATCGTAGAGACGGTGGAGGACAGGGTCCGAAGGTCTCCTCTAAGACCACTCACCGCCACCTCAAGAGCACGTATGCTCTGCAGTACAGTGTCGGGCGGGGGTGGTGCAGAGGGACGCACCGGTCTAGGCTGTGCAGGGCGAGGCTGGCGTACGCGTGTGGAGTATGTAACGGGCTCAGCAGGGAATGGGACAAAAGGGGCCGTGCCTGGAAAAGTGGGCCTGGCCTCGGTGTGAGGCCGGGACACCGGCTGGCGAGAAGTGGAGGCAGCGGCAGAAAAGGAGGCGTGCAAAAGAGGCAACGAGGTGGCCAGAGAGGTCCGTGGCACAGACGTGTGGACAGACGCCACGACGCTCTCGGAGAATAAGGCGGCGGTGGAGACAGAGGAATCTCCCGCTGGGGCAGAAGTGTGCGGTCCAAAAGGTGTAACCCCAGCGGAGATCATGCTAACCATGGTCTCCACGACCGAAGTGAACGAGGGCTCTCCGCACTCGACTATGGTCGGCGGGCGCTCGGGGAATGCGGAGCAAAGGGGCTCCACGGACAGAGGGCCAGAGGTGGCAGAGGGAGTGGTGGGGACAGCCTCGGAAGTGGTGACAGTGGTGGAAGTGGGCTCAGCAAAAGTACTCGCGACACTGGTAGCGGTGAGGACAGAAGTGTCAGGAGCAGCAGAAACGACAGGTGTGGGCTGAGGGTGCACAGGGGCGGCAGCGGGCTCGGCAGGGCGTGCAGCAGGGTCTGCGGGAGCAGCCTGGGCAGCGTGTGCGGCGTGGCCCTGCTCGGCCTCCTCGGCCTCGAGCACGTAGGCGGCGGGGATGAGGACATCCATATCTGGGAGCCAGTCTACGTGGGCCGGTGCAATCTGGGTCCGAGCAGGGCTCGGGAGAATCATGTAATCGGCCCCATAGGGGCCGTGCAACCAGACCCAGTGACGCTCGCCGTGCGGACGCAGCATCTTCATCCGGGCCATAACGTCTATCGACAAGGAAGTGGGGCCCGGAACGCGTCGCAGGTCGTCGGGGAAGTCCTCGCCGGTCATAAGAGCCAGCAGGGTAATCAGGCCGCCGCAGCATATCGGTGAGCGAGCGCCCACCGATACAATGATGCGGTCTAAGTACCATGCCGCGATATCGATCACGACGGCGGGGACAAGCTCATCTCCATCCCTAGACAGAGCTCTGGGACGAGTCATCGCATAGAGCATGTAAAGCTCTGGCGTAGACATCGTGCCCGGCTCATATCTGGCCAAAAAGGTAGTCGCCATGAGGCGCTGGGCAATGCGTAGGCAGGGATGTACGATGGCCGAGGCCTTGGCCCTACTAGGGTCAAAGGCGGCGTGCAGACCCGTGATACGTGCCCAGAAGGCACCGGTGTCGAAAGAGGGTGGAGGGATATGTGTGGGGCCATAACCGCGATCGGCTCCGGGGACTGCGGGCCAAGAGAAAAATGCTCTCATCATATCGAGAGTGACCTGGCACTCTCGATCCATGAACCGGAATGAGCATCCCTCATCGGTCCGGGCGATAGAACTCAAAACCTCAAGTGTCGGACGGGTAAAAGTATCCGCCGACACCTGGAAAAAATCTCGCCAGCCCACGTTGTCGTACAACGTGAGCATCCCCTCAAGTACCCCCAGGCGTCCTAGGTCAGCGAGGTGTGCGAACCTGGAGGGTACGATCGAGCGCTGGGAGATACGCTCGAAGACGGCGCGGTGTGCGTCGTCTCGGAACGTAATCCCGAGCGGCCCGACCAGTGGAGCCGGTGGTGGTGGCTGTGGATCGGCGGGGAGAGGCTGTGCGGGCTGTGGGTGCGCTGCAGGCTGTGCGGGGTGTGCGGGGCCTGCAGGCTGTGCGGGGTGTGCGGGGGACGGTGGAGGAGAGTCCTCCAACTCGTGGGAGGGGCCGGCATCATCCGACCGCTTCCGCTTGGCGGAAGCTCTCTTCGACCGCGGCCGTGTCCGGGGCGGCATATCTGCCCCGAGCGCGCGCCGAAAAAGTGAAAAGTGCGGCGTGTGCACAAGAGTGTAAAGAGTTTACCCAAACACGCCGCGAGTGCTAAGTAGTGGAAGCGTGCGAAGTCTGCGCCTCCACGAAGTCCTGAGCAGCCCGTAGAAACTCCCCTGAGCTCCCCTAAGCTCCAAAAAGCAACCTGCGCATGGAAAAGCGATATCAGCGAGTAATAATCAAAATGTATGGAGCAATAGGGGTATAACAGATAGATATAGGAATTGATTTGGGTTAGGGGGGCGTTTAGCACATGGATCCTCAAAATATACACGAGGAGAGGAGAAAACGGTGAAAATAAGCGAACCGGAGGTGATCGGAGGCGGGGCGGCCGGCGGCGACTCGGGCGGACTCCGGCGATGGGCGGCCGGCGACGGCAGGCCGAGCGGCGGCGGGCGCGGGCGAGTCGCTGGGCGACGAGGCGAGATCGGGCGAGGGTAGGCGAAGGGGCGCGGGCGGATTTGGGATTTTAGATTTCGAAATCCGCGCCCCTTCGTCACTTATATAATAGAGAGTTACGACTCGGCCGAGTGACGTGGTCACTCGGCCGAGCGAGGCAATAGAAATTTTCTCCCCGATATCGCTTCGGCCGAGTGGCTTTGCCAGCCTCGGCCGAGTGGAGTAAGTCCATTCGACCGAGTGACCCAAGCTACTCGGCAAGACTCGCCCTAGGAGGGTATCCGTTTTACTCGGCCGAGTGACTAAATGCACTCGGCCGAGTAGCAGTTATATCGAAATCAAGAAAATAAACAGAGAGTTGGGTACAGCAGACTTCCCTCGTTCGTGAGCGGCTCGGCCGGACGAACTTCTGGACTCGGCCGAGTGACTAGTATACTCGGCCGAGTGAGCCTTGTATTCTGCTGTTTGTCTTCGTTTGGGCTCTAAACTCCGTCTTTCTTCCTCCAGTTGATTTCATGCTCCTCCTAGGCGTCGAACGCCTTCTTTGGGCGCTCCTCGTCGCCTCATTCATCTTCCTCATGATGGGTCTACCTATCTCCTTTCCTGTCAAGAAAAATGGGACCCGTTATCACAAAATTTTTTTTGGCGATCGACTCAAAACACTAAAAAAAATTTCTAAAACGAAAATAAAGAAAAAACGAAAATAAAGCAAAAACCGTCGGGTTGCCTCCCGACAAGCGCTCGTTTTAGGTCGTGAGCTCGACCCCCTATAATTTTCAATCAATGCGGGATGTTTGGTGCATATGAGATGCACCCGTCAAACTTCCCGGGGAGCGCGCTTGGATTTGGACGTGGCGGCGTAGCGGTCTCCCTCGGTGGTCTCCTATCTCGAATAGTGTTGGGGGGAGGCTCCCCCAAGCTAGCATTTGCCCCGGTCAACGGCTTAGCCGGCGATGCCGATTTCCGTACCGGCGGAGCTTTCTTTGGAGACTTTGATTTCGAGAGCTTGCAAAGCTCTCGAATCCTTGCGACATCAGCGTCGCCTTCATCTTCATCAGCGGAGAAGTCGGGGGAATCATCATTATTGTCCTCATGGCCTAAATCCGGGCTTTCATCCAATTCTTCATCAAAAAGGGCACCAATTGAGTGAGGAATCGCCTCCTCTATCACCTCATCAAGGAGGTCCGAGAGATCGTGCGACCGCTCTTTAAGCAAATATACTCTATTGATTTCGCCCGTCGGGATCCCCTCGGAATAATGTTTTAGCCTTTGCCCATTTACTTTGAATGTGGTACCTTCCTTGCTTTCCAACTCGAAAGCTCCTCCTGGTTGTATGTGCTTGATGGTGAAAGGTCCCGACCAACGTGACCTCAACTTACCGGGAAATAGTCGGAGTCGGGAATTGTAGAGCAAGACCTTGTCTCCCACCTTAAAGTCCGTGACAGTTATGCGGGCATCGTGGAAAATCTTGGTCCTTTCCTTGTAAATTCTCGAGCTCTCATAGGCGTCTCTCCTTATTTCATCAAGTTCGTTGATGTCCAAGAGTCGCCTCACCGCCGCACTCTTATAATCGTAGTTAAAGGTCTTGATGGCCCAATATGCACGGTGTTCCAACTCTACCGGTAAGTGGCAAGCCTTCCCGTAAACTAGGCGGAACGGTGTGGTACCGATGGGGGTGCGAAAGGCCGTGCGATAAGCCCATAGAGCATCGTTTAACTTCATTGACCAATCCTTTCTAGACCGATCTACGGTTTTCTCGAGAATTTGCTTGATTTCTCTATTTGAGACTTCTACTTGGCCGCTTGTCTGGGGGTGATAAGCCATTCCAACTCTATGATTTACCCCGTACTTTTTTAGCATTGCTTCAAACTTGTTCTCTATGAAGTGGCTTCCCCCGTCGCTTATCAAGGTACGCGGCACTCCAAAGCGCGGAAAGATATTTTGCTTGAAGAATTTAGAGACGACCCTAGCATCGTTAGTAGGGGTGGCAATAGCTTCAACCCATTTGGAGACATAGTCAACGGCCAATAGGATGTACTTGTTGCCATTGCTCGACGGAAAAGGCCCCATGAAGTCTACTCCCCAACAATCAAAAAGCTCAATCTCCTGGATGGGTCTCATCGGCATCTCATTGCGCTTGGAGATATTCCCGGTCCGTTGACATCTATCGCAACCCTTCACAAAAGCATGAGTGTCTTTAAACATTGTGGGCCAGAAGAATCCGCTCTGCAGGATCTTAGCGGTTGTTTTAGAGGCGGCATGATGTCCCCCGCATGGTAGACCGTGGCAATGCAAAATGATAGACGTTGCCTCCTCCTTAGGAATACACCTACGAATGACATTATCTTTGCATATCTTGAAAAGGTAAGGATCTTCCCAAAAATAGCTACGGACCTCATGCATAAATCTCCTCGTTTGTTGCGTGGACATCCCATGCGGTTTGATTCCGCACGCCAAGTAGTTGATGAAGTCCGCATACCAAGGTACTTCCTCGGCCCTTACCGCATATAGCCTCTCATCAACGAATGTGTTGTCAATAGGTAAGCTCTCATCCTCCTTGTCACGAATGAGCCTGGATAAATGATCTGCCACGACATTGTCTGTACCCTTCTTATCTCTGATCTCTAGGTCGAATTCTTGCAACAAGAGTATCCACCTAATCAACCGGGGTTTGGCCTCCTTCTTGTTTAAAAGATACTTCAATGCTGCATGGTCGGTGTGGACAATCACCTTGGAACCGAGGAGGTAGGAGCGAAACTTCTCTATGGAATAGACGACCGCTAGAAGCTCCTTTTCGGTAGTTGTGTAGTTTTTCTGCGCGTCATCCAATGTCTTGCTTGCGTAGTATATCGCATGAAGCTTCCTATCTTTCCTTTGTCCCAATACCGCTCCAATGGCTTGGTCGCTAGCATCGCACATTAGCTCGAAAGGGAGGCTCCAATCCGGCGGTTGGATGATGGGCGCTGAGACTAGCGCTTCCTTCAAGGTGTTGAAAGCTTGCAAGCATTCTCTTGAAAAGTCAAAAGGAACATCTTTAGCGAGTAAGGAAGTAAGTGGTCGGGCAATCGAGGCGAAATCCTTAATGAAGCGGCGGTAAAACCCCGCGTGACCAAGGAAGCCTCTAATGCCCTTGACATTAATAGGAGGAGGAAGTTTTTCGATTACCTCAATCTTAGCTTTATCAACCTCGATTCCTCTTGAGGAAACAAGATGTCCGAGAACTATACCTTCCGTGACCATGAAGTGGCACTTCTCCCAATTGAGAGTGAGATTGTTTTGTTGGCACCTTTTTAGGACTTTAGTGAGATTTTCCAAGCAAGAGTCAAACTCACTTCCATAAACCGAGAAATCATCCATAAAAATTTCCATAATATTTTCAATATAATCGGAAAATATGGATGTCATACATCTTTGAAATGTGGCGGGAGCATTACAAAGGCCGAACGGCATCCTACGGTATGCGTAGGTGCCATAGGGACAAGTGAAAGTTGTCTTTTCTTGGTCATCTTCGTGCAAAGGGATTTGGAAGAAACCCGAATACCCGTCTAGATAGCAAAAGTATTTATGGTTCGCGAGGCGTTCAAGCATTTGATCGATGAATGGCAATGGGTAATGATCCTTTCGGGTGGCTTTATTGAGTCTCCTATAGTCAATGCACATTCGCCATCCCGTGACAGTGCGCGTGGATATTGGCTCACCTTTGTCATTTTTTATGACAGTCATCCCTCCTTTCTTGGGGACGACGTGGACGGGGCTAACCCATCTGCTGTCAGAGATAGGATAAATTATACCGGCTTCAAGCAATTTTAGGATTTCCTTTTTAACCACCTCCTTCATGTTTGGGTTCAACCGCCTTTGAGGCTCTATGGAGGTGGCTTCGGTATCCTCCAAATGGATCCGATGCGTGCAAAGCCTAGGGCTTATTCCCTTTAGATCGGAAATAGTGTATCCCAAGACATCTTTGTGGCTCCTAAGGACGTCTAGGAGTTTTTCAAGTTGATCTTGTGTGAGGTGGGAATTTACTATCACCGGAAAAGTCAATTTATTACCCAAAAAGGCATACCTTAGATTCGGCGGTAATTGTTTAAGCTCTACCTGAGGTGGCGCTGCTTCTTCCACCTTTTCAGCTCTCATGAATTCGGCTTCTTCCTTGTCATCCGGGTTTAGCTCATTTTCAGATGGCATGCTTTCATATGACAAGTCGGACTCGCTGCTTAGTGAGGATGAGGCATCGAAGTAGGCGCCCTCTGATTCAGTGCTAGCATCGCCAAAACCTTCACTCTGCTCCAGTTCGTACCTGGAATCAAGAAACACATCAGACGATTCATAAAAACAAGAGTGAGCGTCATAAAGTGTAACATCCTGAATGTCGGTTTGCTCGAAGGGTTCTTCGGGAGCATAGTGCTCTTCGACATTTGCTCTATTGTCTTCGAAATGCAATTTGTCGTCGACCACGTCAACTCTGACATTGCCTCCGATAGTCCCTTCCGGGGAGATTTGGTCCATCACAAAGCTAGCAAATAGTTGTTCGTCGGGGTCCGTGATATTGATAGCAAATGCTCAGGTAGTGTGGACCTCGTCGACAAGCTCCTTAAGGAGGCCTGTGAAGGTGTCATAGTCTTCTCGACTGAGTTCTATTGTTGGCGTTGCATCCCCCATTCTCCCTGTTAAGATCTTATGCAAAATGCGGGGAGAATGTGCAAATAGGGCTACGAATGAAGTTAGGATAAGATAGAGAGGGAAGTAAAGGAAGAAAGTAAGAAGAAATAACCGGGTGGTCGGTGCTGAGCACCGTCAAAATGCCCTCCCCGGCAACGGCACCAAAAACTTGATCGCGCCCCGGCGTACACGTCCCGAGGCGACGGTTGTAGTTTTACCGCAAGCGCACGGTGTAGCGGTGAGCGGGTATCGAACACAGGGAGGACGAATGACCGTGCTTGCTCCTAATCAACCTGGCTATTTAGAGGGATAATTGCCTTGGGCGATCCTGTCACAATCGTCAGACAAAAGTGCGAAATATCAAATCAAATAGAGAACGCCTAGGGAATGGGGAATCCCCACTACTCACCGTATTTCACAATCGTGGTTCGCCGGTATCGAAATCGCTAGGATGAGAATTCGGATGGACTAGTTGCAACTAAATGTGGAACCAAGCTCACGCTCTCGCGCTGTTGCCGGTCTATAGCTATCCTAGGTTTGGGTCCAATCTCTTGCAAACCCTAGCCTAGGGAAGCTAGCATTAGGATCAACATCATCGTCCAATTGCGCACCGAGCCCAATCTCTTGCAAACTCGGTCCACAATCTAGATTAGGATAGTTCCTACCCGTCCAATCTCTTGCAAACGGGTATCGGCACGGAATTGCAACCGGAGATCCTAGCATCGGTCCAATCTCTTGCAAACCGATACTTCGAAAATCCGAATCCAACCCAATTCGGATTTCTAGGGCTTCCTATCGAATTGGGATCCAATCTCTTGCAAATCCCAATTGATGTGAATACCTAGCTATCCGTAGTGATTCGATCCCAATCTAATCCCTAATAACAATCCTAGCTCAATTTCTACCGATTCAACACAAATACGAAATTGGGCTTGTAGGGTTCATCCCCACGCCCCAAGACGTGGAGACTACTCACTAATCATAGCAACAGCACAATAATTTGCAAAGAAATAGACAATGGAATTCATCACAACAATGATATAAACAATAAAAATAGAGTTTTTGTGGAAGAAAAGTGCAAACCAATGTAGATCTTCAATCAACCCAACAAAAATCCAAGTTTTTCTCTTCACCAATCACAATTAATAAAGCTAAAAAGTAGATTCAAAAAGCTGCAAAAAAATCTGAGAGGAGGCTCTCAAAACTAGGGTAAAAACAGAGCTTAAATAGCCCCAAAAATCGTCCAAAAATCCTGACCAAAACGCCCCTGCACAGCCTGTTTTCCGCAAATTTCGCTACAGGCAGCGCATCGCACTCGGCCGAGTGACAAAAGTCGCTCGGCCGAGTGAAAACCCTGTAAATTTTCCAGTAAGTCGGGGACTTCAGGGGTCTTCAGTTCGGGGGTGGCTCGGCCGAGTGATTTGTCGTCACTCGGCCGATGGCTTCACTTCACTCGGGCGGACGGAATTTGCCACTCGGCCGAGTGGGTCTTCTGAAGCTCAGATGGCCGAAAAACAGTAACTTCGGTCTTTTTGAGGGCCTTCGTCTGGGCGCCACTCGGGCGGACGTGGTAGCGTCACTCGGCCGATGTGGTCTCCGTCGCTCGGCCGAGTACACATGGAAGTCGTGTCTGAACGGGTCGGCCGAGCAGTGTCTCGCTGGTCGGCCGAGTGGCTCCTCCACTCGGCCGAGTGGGACACAAAAAATGCCCAAACTGGTCGTTTTGGCCTCCTCGTCGCTCCGGCGACGTCCATTCTTCTTCCGCTCCTCTCCAATAGCAAAATACCCCTCGGGGAGGTCGTCGGTGGCCGTCTAGATTACACGCATCTCGAGATCACTCCTAATCGCGCCAAATCACCTGAAATGCGACAAAAACAACAAATCGTGAAAAGCATCGCAATATCGTCGATATATCGTGAAAAACATAATTTGGGCGATCAAAATGGCATGCAAACATGCGGGAAAAGGGTGTAAAATAAGGAGTGATCACCACTTCCACTCGGGAATCGGCAGAGGTTGCAATAGTCCAGCAGTGCGATGATGTTCAGCTTTCACTTGCTGACACACGAGGCACTTGGCAACGCTCCGTGCCACACTTCTCTTCATCCCATGCCACCAGAAATTCTGTCGAAGATCTTTGTACATCTTAGTACCTCCAGGATGAATAGAATAAGGCGAACTGTGAGCCTCATTCATCAACTCTTCTCTGATATCTCCTGCAGGTACGCAGATCCTGCTACCATATCTCAAAGATCCATCCGCGTGAATCAGAAAATCTGTTCGAAGTCCTGCTTCGACTTGTTCTCTGATCTTCTTCAACTTAGCATCTCCAGCTTGAGCAATCTTGATTCGATCCACAATCGTCGATTGAATCTGCATGTTCATCAACGACGATGTGACTCCCGGTAGAACAGCTTCAACATTCATCCTTCGCAGATCCTGCTGCAATCTCCACTGAGCTGTGAGAATCATCACTTCGGGCAGTCGACTCAAGGCATCAGGTACGACATTCACCTTCCCAGGATGATACTGTAGATCGATGTCGTAGTCTGCCATCAATTCCAACCATCTGCGCTGTCTCATGTTCAACTCCTTCTGGGTGAATATATATTTCAAACTTTTGTGATCAGTGAAAATTTTCACTTTCTCACTCAGTAAGAAATGCCTCCAAATCTTCAAAGCAAAGATGACGGCAGCTAACTCCAAGTCGTGGGTCGGATAATTCTTCTCATGGACCTTCAATTGTCGCGAAGCATAAGCGACCACATGATTGTGCTGGTGCAGAACGCATCCAAGTCCCTTGCCAGATGCGTCGCAGAAAATCTCGAAGCCTCCGCTTCGGTCCGGAATAGCTAAGACTGGTGCAGTAGTCAGTCTCTCCTTCAAGGTAGAAAAAGCTTGCTCACAAGAGTCTGACCAACTGAACTTAACATCCTTCCTCGTCAATCTCGTCATTGGCTCAGCTATCCTCGAGAAATCCTTGATAAATCTGCGGTAGTATCCAGCCAATCTAAGGAAACTCCTGATGTCCGATGCCGATCGAGGTGCATGCCATTCACTGACTGCTTTGACCTTCTCCGGATCCACTGAGATACCAGCTCCCGATACTACATGCCCAAGAAATGCAATTCTATCTAGCCAGAATTCGCATTTGCTGTACTTAGCATACAGTCTATGGTGACGGAGCGTCTCCAATACTATCTTCAGATGTTCTGCATGCTCTTCCTCGCTCTTCGAGTACACCAAGATGTCGTCTATGAAAATCACCACGAACTTGTCGAGGAAGTCATAAAAGTTAATGTTCATGAGATTCATGAACACAGCAGGAGCATTGGTCACACCGAACGGCATGACAACGAACTCGTAATGTCCATACTTAGTCCGAAAAGCGGTCTTGAGCACGTCTTCCTTCTTGACTCTGACTTGATGGTATCCGCTCCGGAGATCCAACTTCGAAAATACCCTCGATCCACCAAGCTGATCGAAGATATCATCAATGCGAGGCAGCGGGTACTTGTTCTTCACTGTGATCTGATTCAACTCCCGATAATCAATACACATTCTCCTCGAGCCATCTTTCTTCTTCACTAACAAGACGGGTGCACCCCAGGGAGATACGCTGAGATGAATGAAACCCTTCTGTAGTAGTTCATCCAACTGCTTCCTCAACTCTTCTAGCTCTGCAGGAGCCATACGGTACGGCGCCTTCGAAATTGGTTGGGCTCCTGGCATAAGATCGATGCCGAACTCCAACGCTCGATCAGGCGGCAGTCCAGAAATGTCTTCAGGGAAGACGTCTTCGAAATCTCTCACTACTGCAGGCTTCTCTGGCTCAGCAATCATAGATGCAATGATCGATCGGTAAGGCTGGGCTCGGAACTTGACAGGTCCAAGCGAACGTCCTCCACCGACAAACTCGAACACTGGATGGTCGGGAATTTCGAACACTACTTTCTTCCGGTGACAGTCGATCGTGGCATAAAAATCTCCTAACCAGTCAATACCGAGAATAGCATCGAAGTTGGGTAGGTCGTGGACAATGAAATTAGCATACAGTTCGTGTCCACTAATCACCAACGGGCATGGTCTACATCCCAGTGCAACCTTCACTACACCATTCCCAGTTGTAATGTTCCAACACTTGGGAAGTGTATAGGTGGGTATCGAGTGTTCGACTACGAACTTCCGAGATAGGATGCACATGGAAGCTCCAGAATCGAACAGGGTTAAGGCTGGGTGAGATGAAACTAAGATGACACCTAAGGGTAATATGCAACTAAATTAACATGGATATAACTAATCAAATATAATGCATAAATAAGGAAGACTAGTATAGAAGTTACCTGCAATAACTCCGTCCTCAGTCTCCGCCTCTGCTGCAGTCATCGTGAAAGCTTGCCTCTTAGGCTGAACGGCCTGCTGGAAAGCCTGCTTCTGGGGAATGAGAGGCGCTCCACGTCCAACGACTACCGGAGCTCTCTGCTGCTGAACTCCGACTGGTGCCTTCCACGGCTGCTTAGCACTCGGACAGTCCTTCAATGCATGCGTAGCGTCACCACAAACCAAGCACTGGCCCAGAAGCCTCCTGCACTGCTCCTTCACATGACCAGTCTTGCCGCAATGACTGCACATCTTCTGACTAGGCCCACCTGGCCTCTTAAACTGCACGGACTGATTAGGCTTGAACCCAGGCCTAACCACAGCTCTGGCCTGCTCCATAGGCCTCTTCCCAGCACCTGAACACTGTCCTCTCTTCTGATTGGCAATCAGCTCCTGCCTCTTGGCAGCTATCAGCAACTTCTGGTAGGAGTCTAAGTCCGAAGAGGAAATCAGACTCTGCAGCTCCAAAGATAAACCTTGTAAGAATTTCTGAGCTCGATCCTCATCAGTCTCTACCATCTTCGGCGCAAAGCGACTCAGTTTCATGAACTCTTGGTGGTACTGGTCCACCGTCAGATTCCCTTGCTTCAGATTGATAAACTGCTGCATCAGCTCCCTCTTGGCAGCTCGAGGGAAATACTCATCATTAAATCTCGCCTTGAAAGTGGCCCAGGGGATAGGTTTCGCCAACAACTGCTCTTCTGACTCCCACCAACTGCGGGCATTGTCCTTCAGTTGCTTCTTCACTAAGTCAACCCATCCAGCCGGGTTAACCTTCGAGAGAAGCAGGTTATCCTCTGTGTTCTTCATCCATTCATCTGCAGCTAATGATCCTTCTGACCCAGTGAAATATGATGGGCCCAGCTCCCGAAATTGCTTCGCTCCCGGCTCGAAGCAAGGGGCATTCTGAAGCATGCCCTGCTGCATGTGCATCATCTGCTGCATCATCCGCATCATCTCCCTCGTGGTGGGTTCTCTATCGTCATCCGTAACACGTCCTGCTCCACCACCAGCTCCAGATCCACTACCAGCTCCTCGGGTGATGCGTCTACCGGCCATCTAAGACAAGAAATGCTAAGATTAGACTTAATCATGACTCGAATGTTATGAATATTTAAATGGATGTTGTTATCATCATTTTTGTTCCGATATTTCGCAGATGCAAAGAGTGGACCTGCATGGGCCACCACTAAAACCTGTCACGCCCCGCTTCCCTAATATGGAAGGCGAGACGTGAGGAGGTCCGCTCAGACGTGGAGCTGTGAAGCTGCAGTCTGATAAGCGTCTGTAAAAATTTCGAAAAAGTAGCAGGTCCTTGCATTGCGACGAAACAACAACAATAATAAAGCAGATAAGAAAATATCCACCAACAACATCCAACAAATATTACATCACAGAATAGTCACAAAAGTACGAGTCTGAACAATAGGCCTAAAGCATGGCCATACAAAACAAAGAGAGATAGGTGCTACGCACCGAAACCTAACAGCAACTAAGCAAAGGTAACAACTAAGGGGAGACTCCAAACGAGTCTAGGACTGGTCACCCGTGTCCTCGAACTCGGTCTCAACAGGGACCTCGAACTCAGCGTCAACGAACTGCTCGTCCTCAACAACCTGCTCTGTCTCAAATCCTGACATGTGACACCCAAAGAGAAAAGGGCACATGTCAGCAAAAGTCTCCCAAGGGAAGCGGAGAACTTTTGTGCAAGGATACAAATATAGAAAAGCGACTAGCAGTTCTAACATGATGAAATGGCATGACATTTAAGAATGCAACATTTAAATGAACAAAATAATAACAATCAAGCACGTTGTAGCAGAAAGCTACCATTCACTATTTCACGATTCACGAATCACTGATTTATCACTTTGTGCACAGAGTTTCCGTCTTTTGGCTGAAGTGGCTGTACGGGCTCACTTCTACGCTCAAGCGATCGTTTAACCCTACCCCTCCACGTGTATATGGACTGGCGCCCATCTTCTGGATCACGAGCCAGGAAGTGTTATTGGCATAGGGTTGTGCCCGCAAAAGCAGGTGCCTAGCCTCAATAGTTACAATTATTGTAGCGTGTGCTACGCAATCACGATAGAACAAATTGATGCATGACATGTAATGAGCAGTTAAAGTGCGTACATTTAATTGAAAGTAAACGTGGCATGGCAGCATGACTGAAAACAGGTAAAAAGTGTCGGATCTAGTTTCTTTGTCAAACTAGATCTAATAGGGCGTCTAGGCGACTATCATTTCACCGCCTAGTCTCTTTTACGCAATTTACAAAAATGGCCTAAAACATGGCCTAAATAATTACTGGCAAGTATCACTTGCCTGTTTCCGGTGATATCTGTGGTCGTGGGTTCGCCTCGACGAGCGTTACGCTATAGAACGACTGGTTCTCTGTTTTGGTTAAACAAGTTAAACGAATTAGGTTTCTGTGAAATACGTGCAATATTAAAATAACACCCGAATTGGGTTCGCCTAATCTTATCGGGTTCTCTAGCTAGGGTGATATTTGTTTTGTATTACACTAACATGTTACACCTTATTCCATGTAATATTATTAACCCAACATTAATTATAACTAATAATTTGCTGAAATAACTTAACGAATTATCCATTAGGTTAACACTAACTAACCTATTAGATGATGACCTCATGATCAATTAGTCAGTTAAGAAGTCATTGTTTGGCAAACACAGTTAAACTTGCAGAAACCTTCTCCCATAACATTTAAGCCCCAATATAAATGACATAGATAATATCAATAGATCACATGCTAAGAATAAGATGTGTCTGCCAGACTCTTGATGATGGATAAAAAGTTATCTCTTCACTACGATTTATAATACTATCTCTCTCTATACTTTTATTAAGGCTGCCACTATCCCCTAACATTATTTACAAACTTGCTAACATGCTGGAATTAAATAACACCTTAACAAACCGTTATTTAAATTAACATTAACACGAATTAACACTAACAACTAACCAATATAATATATTTTCATTCAATACTATGGTCTTACAATTTCTTAATTGTCTTCATTGCCAAAGTTTGGCTAATAAAGCCTGTCACATACTCTTTAAACTATTACTCTCTGTTCCCATCTTTTGTCAATAAGGCTAGGGCTGCCACACACACTTTCTCTTTCTTTCATTCTTTAATAACCCTTCTATCTCTCTTACACTCTATCTCTCTCCCAGGCTTTCTTTTTTTTTTCTTTTTCTTTTTTTGTTTTGTTTCAAAGCCCGCAGGCCGCAAGGAGCTCTCACGCGACACAAAGGGGGCCTCACCTTGCAGCGACGGGGGAGAAGGCCACGGCGGACGGGCGGGGTCCTCCGGCGGCGGGCGGCTGCGCGCGAGGGGACCGGCGGCCTGGCGGTTCACGGCGGCGGCGTAGGGCCGGAGGGCGGCGGCGCTGGGCGCGCCGTTGGCCGGCGTGCGGCGGCTGGGAGATGCGCGCGCGTGAGGGTGCCTAGGTGAGGGGGTTTCGGGAAGAAGAGGGAGGAGATTGGAGATGGATCTGAGGTTGTTTTTGGGTTTATTTTGGAAATCTGAAATCGATTTTCAGATCTGAGTGTTGATTTCTTTCCCTTGATTCCAAAATTTTGGGTATTGAGATTGGGTTTCTTGGTTGTTTGAATTTGAAATCTGAATTTGATTTCAGTTGGGTTGATTTGTTTTGGAAGAATTTGGGTTTGAAACTGATTTGTAGGGAAATGGTTGTTGTCTACAAGAGGAAGGAGGTGATGACGGTGGAGTTGTAGATTTGTCTGCAGGGATTCGTTGCAGTAGGAAG
Organism: Scilla litardierei; assembly: GCA_030789695.1. Taxonomy (NCBI): domain Eukaryota; kingdom Viridiplantae; phylum Streptophyta; class Magnoliopsida; order Asparagales; family Asparagaceae; genus Scilla; species Scilla litardierei. The sequence goes on along the minus strand of CM061137.1, from coordinate 49,721,486 downwards.
GAGAAGATGTCCCTGCTGTTGAAATACAACAGTGCGGGTGAACATGTTGACGGATGGAAGAGCTGGAGGTGGGGGAGAAACTTTAATTCAGTGTTGGATCTGAACTATCCCAAACGGTGGAATTCATTAGGGGTTAATTAGTGATTTGATTTTTAGCCAATAATAATAAGTTAAAAAAATAATTAAGTAATTTAGTAAAAAGTGATTATTAAAAATAAATGAAGTAATTAACAGTGATTAGAAGGTTGAAATTAGTGGGATAATTAAATTAAGGTAACGTGTTTAAAATTAATAGTCAATTACGACGATACGGTAAAACGTAAAATGAAAACGCGCTCGCGTTGACGCACAAACATAGAACTCGCGTACGAAAACACCGGGATGGTCAAAACGAAAATACGGGCGCGCACAAATAATACGCCTAGGAAAATACTGGCCGTTACAATGAAATTAATGTTTCTTCATCAATCATCATTGTATGAAGTTTACATCTTCGGGATGATTAATTAACGTCATCTTCAGGATGATAGTTCATTTCCAGGATAATAGTTCATCTTCAGGATGATGGTTCATCTTCAGGATGATTAATGTTCTGTAAGCCTAGAATTTATGCCTAGCTAGGGCTTTCATATCATATCATATCTGATAGATAGGCTTTAACAGATATTTCGGTAATTTCTCTTCAGGAGATCCGATAATATTTTGAGTAATTAAAATAATCTCAATTCTTTTAATTTGCTCTCTTAAGCACAATACTGTTTTTAAGAGGTGCAAACAACAACCTTTTAGTATGAGTCCTTTAAAGATCTTTGTCTAGGTTGTCTTTCCTTTAATCATATTATTAATATGTGTCCCAAAAAGAAAGGAAAGTAAAGAAAAAATTTGTACATGCAGTTGAAGAAATTTTATATCGGTGATGTTGTCACATCCAAAAGCAACATCAACCAAAAATTCCCTCTTTTTGCCATTCGTTGGGTTACGCCTTGACATAAACCAGTCGATGCATCAGATTCATCTTGTAAGTGAGTTCAGCTCATCTTACTTGATTAATTCCTGGTTTGAGCGATTTATACCTCTAAAACTATAGCAAATTTAAAATGCTTATAGCTAACGATTTTATTTTAATTCTCCTTCAATACTCAGTTATCCCACAGGATTCGATATCATTTTTGATAGCAGGACTTCAGGTCCAACACCTCATATTTCATAAGTGAGTCCAGCTCACCTTATTATTGCCTCATTTCACATTATTATAATTTGGCCAAATCTCTATCTTTGCTTCAGGCAAAGCAGAGTTGTGGAAACGATATTTTATATTTAACTGGCAAAATGAAATATGAGAGAATTTGTCGACAAAATGTGTTCTTTCTTGTCCAAAACTCACCTCGTACGTACTATAATCATTTGATTTCTCCCAGAGGTGTCTCCTTCACGACGCGTTAAAGAAGTGAAGGTTTTGGGACGGGTAAAGAATATGGACAGATCCAGAATTGGTCCTTAGCAACCAAGTTGCAATAAGGTTCTGGATTTGAGCTCACTTTCCTGTGGTGGTATTGTTTTTTCGGTCTCCAGGAGTAGATCTCTCTTTTTGGAGCCTAGTGGTATGTCCTCTCATCCATTGAGGATATCCACTTCTGCTACTGGTGGATTGCATCCAATATATTTGGTATGTCAATCCTAGTTGGATTTTTAGTAGCAGAGATGTGAAAGTTTTGACAATATCTATATTGTCAGTAACTATGTCTGATAACTGTTTTAACAGTTTCATAAGTGTGGATCTTCAGGATCTCATCACAATTCATGATAACCAGATCATATGTATTAATGATTTAAATGGTCATTTGAGCTTCAGGCTCATGGATGATTGTAGTATTTCTGTTGAAACTGATTCTGGGACATTAAAGTTGTGAGGGATCTTCAGGATCTCATCAAATCTTTAAAATAGGATCATCAATGCACGTCTTAAGAGAAGTGAATTTAAATGCTTCCCCTGTTCAGAGTGCTCAGACTCTATTTATCTGGGATATTTACTTCCGATAAATAGTTCTGTATTTTGATGGTCTATATTGGTGATATGGGGGTGTCTACTCATCATGGCACAATCTATAAGATGTGCTCTAAACGCTTCCCCCGTCAGGGGGTTTCGGAAACTGTTTATATGAGGTGATCAGACTCATATAAATAGGTTCTAAGGAGGCGTTTTGATGGTTTGCAATGTAATTGCATGTTCCCATGTGGTCACCTACAACTGGATTTTTAATGGATAAGAAATCCATTTAAATCATTTTAATGATTTATCTTACCCATATTTGGGTGTGAACACAAGCTTCAGGGTGTTCGTTATTTTTCCAGTTGTAAAACATTTAAATTTCCCAGTGTTATCCAAAGTTACCACCATTTTATAAAAGAATGTGGTTGGATAATGACCATTTATTTAGAGGATATATTGATGAGTACACCGAAGGTACATCATCAGTCCGGTTAAGGGAGTGGACGAAGCCTATTTATATCCCTTAAATACTCTCAAGAGACCTAAAGGTCTTCATTATATTTAATGATGATAGTATATCATCTTAAATTCATTTGAGGAAGTGGGGAGAGTCAATGTCCATGTGAATGGAGATGATCTCATTATCATTTTTCCCTTTTGAATAGGACAATGAAAGTTTCACCCTTTTTGAAGAATCTTCGGGTTCGTCTGGTTGATGATGTCTTGCATCATCAATCAAGGGTGATATCGATCCAAAAATTTGGTCGATTCTGGACACTTCTGGTGTTCCAAAATAATTCCTCTTTTTTGAATTTATGTGGGACTTTTGAAAAGTCCATTAAAATGCTTAAGTTAATTTTGTCCGGTAATAGTTGAACTGTGTTCAAACTGTGAAGGATTACATCTTCACTTTGACTATTGTGCGGATCATTTTGGGACAAAGCTTCAGGCTTCATTTATTTCTTGAGTCATTAGGGATTTCGTTTTGACGAATATCCTTTTTGAAACTGTATAAGTTTCAGAGAGTATATGGCGTCCTCATTTTATTTTTTGGGGTATTCAAGATAGCAAAACATACGCAGTAAAATAAAATGTATTAAAAATACAAGAGAATAATACTGATGATAAGTCAACAAGTGACATAGTGTGATGTGTGCTCTTGAAAACATACAACAATAATTATGCTCATTTAAGACTTATGTTATGACAATAGGTTTGATTTCAAAGTTTATTTGTCCTCGGGGAGTAGCTAAATATACACAAGGTCAATTAGACTTTCGTTGTTTGACTAGATATGTATGTATTTTTATATGGCATAAGTTAATGCACATCCATGTTTGCAAAAACATTATGGCTCTTATCAGAACTTCCGGTCTGATTTTGGCTTGCCATTGCTTACTCCATGTCGAGGTATATCGTATCTTCCCTTTCCCATTTAATCCAAGACTTCCCCTGTTTTGAGTTTTCCTTATTTTTATTTCAGGTCATGTTTGATCCTGAACTTCCCCTGATTTCAATATTCCTTATTTATAAAGGACAATGAAAATTAGTCTTGCTAAGGAGACATAAGCAGGGGTTTGAGCAAATTATTTATACTTCCACTTTTCTAATTAATAAGAGACTTTTAAAAAGTCTATTTGAATGCTCGAGTATAGCTTCAGGCCATTTACTTGAGTCGTTCAAATTTTATGTGGATAGTTTACCATGCTCAGAGGGGAACAAATACATGGGTGCGTAATATATTTCTCACTTATTCATTAAGCCACGACTTCAGGCGTATGCTTATATTCAAGGCTAGAAAAAATCTTTCCTTGTAAAAATAAATGAGAGTACTCTTTTAAAGAGTTTAGCGGTATTATGGAAAACTTCTGGTGTCCATATTGGATTATATAGATCATAGATCTTATATATCTGTTTACTGCAAAGTGTGCATCTTTTGTAAAGATAGCAATTATAATTTTCGCATAAACCATCGTATTTATTTTATTAGGGAGAGGGAGTGTTGACTTTTGATTTGATTTTGAACTTCAGGTTCATTTTGTCAAAGTGGATATGATATTAAACTTTTTGAAATCATTATTGTCTTATTGTCATAAATATCGTCATATCATGAGCCCATCATACATATAATGTAAAGCTTGTAAACTAAAGATTATGTCCAATTAAACTGAATTGAAACAAGTATGATGTGTACACATGCTATTTATATGCTGCAGGCATTTAAATAATCTTATCGCAGATATATAGTCTAGTTATAGGCGTTAGACTATATCAAAGTGATTTTGGCATGCTTTTTGACAGTTTCATTGTAACATTAACATGGTATTAAAATAATTAACATCCACGCAATTAATGCATAAGCAATGAAAACGAATATGACTTAGGACTACGGGGATCAGCCAGCCGACACCGAAATAAAAAGGAGTACAGTCCGAAGTTACATCAAAAAAAATGCATGAAAGAATAAAATACAACTCGGGAACTTCAGAGAGAAGCCCCTATCTTCATTGTGCGTACGCCTTCAGCTCCTTTTTGGTGTCCTTCGGTCTTCTTTTTACATTTATATCCTCACTTACAAATTTCTCTCAAAAAAAGAAAAATTGCAGGAAATTAAAAAGTGTCGGAAACCTGGCTGATCCCTAAAAACATAGCCTAATTTGCACATCCACGCAGATAATATATTGGAAACATACAACCACGCAGATAATCAATCACATGCATGTAAAGATTAATTTAAATAATCTAAATTGTGTGTGACGTGCAAAAATTTATTTTGAAAAACTTTTATCTTTGATCCATATTTTAATGTTTTGTTTACCGCTTTAAAACCCTTTAAAGTTTCTTTTAATTATTTTGGGCTTTTTAGGGCCAAAAATAAAAGAAGAAAAAATATTTATGTAAATGGGCTAATTTTCTGGCCTTTTGGGCCATGAAAACAAACCATTAGGGTTAATTGGGCCTCCCCCGAAAAATTTGCCCGTTTAGGGTTAGGGTTTCGGAAAACCCTAGGGGGCCCGCGGCGTGTCGCCGCGACGGCTGGTCGCGCAGAGCGCGGCCGCCGTGGCGGCGGCGGGGCCGCGGCCTGCAGGCCACGGCCGCCGCGGCCAGGGGCCGCGGCTGCCGGCCGCGGCCTGCAGGCCACGGCCGCCGCGGCCAGGGGCCGCGGCTGCCGGCCGCGGCACGGGGGCCGCGGCCGCCGCGGCCTGGGGCCGCGGCTGCCGGCCGCGGCACGGGGGCCGCGGCCGCCGCGGCCTGGGGCCGCGTCACGGGGCCGCGGCTGTTGGCCTGCAGTCCGCGGCCTGAGGCCGCGGATGCTTGCCGCGGCGTTTATTTGCCGCCGGCGGCGCTTGTGAGGCGCCGCCGGTTCGCCTTACGGCGTGCGGAAATTTTGGATCAAAGGGGGGTAAAAACGGATTTTTCAAGGATGTAGATCGCTAAAAAACAGATTTTTATTGTTTTTAGGCATGCGGATCTTTAAAAAATGTGATTTTTACCGTGTTTTTAAACTTTTTGATCCTAAAACATGCAGATCTAACGTGAAAAGCAAGTTTAGATCTAAAAAGTTTTGATTTTTACCTCTAGATTCGACAAAGGAATCTAGTCGACGGTTGGTGAAGGATGCCATTTTCGCTCCCCGTTGAGAAGATTACGATCTTCTTGAATCTGAGCGATTGATGGATCTCCTTCCCCACGAGCCGCCGTCTCTTCCTACGAGCGTGATCGTGCTGATAACGTGTTATGAACGAGAAACAGATTTGGAGAAGGGTTGAGGCTAGGAAACCCCTAGCCTCCTTTATATAGTATTCATAATGGGTACTCATGTGGGTGGATACCCAATAGGCCCAATGGGTCCTCTTCATAACAATAACATTTTTATCTAGTTTCAAAAATTTAAAGGTATATCTAAAATTTGGCGTAAACTTTACGAGGACTTTTTTGTAATTTACCATTTAACAAGTTCCACACAGCATGCTTAATTCCTAGATCGCGCATGACAAGCAAAAATCATGATACAAGGCAACATTGTCACTTTGTGGCAATTGTTTCACTTTCCGAAAGTATGCATGGCCAACACTGGCTTTCTTTGCGGTAATCAGCAAGTTCTAAGAATTGCCATATTTGCCAAATTCGTCACAATGATGCTTATAAATATTTACCTTTAATTTTTTTTTCCTTCAAGAACTTGCTCCCAAGATGATTCCTTCCTAGTTTTACATCAAAAATTCCATGTCTCTAAATATCAAAAATGGTTACATGACAACAGAATCGCCGCTCCCATGCTCTCTTGTTAGCCGGACCCTAATAGAACTCCGTGGAAGAGTTTCTGATGATGAACAGGTTGGGTAACAAAATCCAATATAGATAGGAGTCACCAGACATCTATTTACCTTCAGATTGTTGCGTGGCTCTCTTTATTGGTTCTTGGAAATACTGTAACGATATAAAGATGGCCTCCTGAAAATGAAATCAATGTGAGAACGAAGGAGGTGATAAAAACGATCGTTAAAGCCAGCATGAAATTTTGAGTTACCTCCGTTCTTATTGTTCTGCTTCCCTGATGAGGACAGATATTCAGGTACAAATCAAATACGTCAGAGGCATTCTTCCCCTGTTAAAGCACATATACTGTATAACTCACTAAGTTCTCACAAGGATAACTAATGTGGAATGTTGAAGCTCAAAATACCATGTTGCCTAGATTATCTTGCTGTTTCTAATTTTCTATATGCATCTGGCTAATATGTATATCGGAGAAGGAAAAACAGAAACAATGTGACATTCATTCAACATCCAGTATAACAGCAAGCTCTAGTGAAACAGATGACTTTTCGGGTTGTATGATCTGAGTAGTTTCAATCAAACAGAAATACCAGAGAGTACAATTCCAATTAACTTTATAGCTAATCTGCATCTCGATGTTCACACTATGAAATACAATGCCGGATCTGTTCACACCTTGTAAACAGAAGGGACCAGAACACATCGTCACAACTACTTCATAGACTTCATAGCATGACAATCTGTATGACACAATCAATTGCATCTCCACATAAATTTTACAAATATCGATAGTTTAATTTTATTAATATAGCCAACCTGGGGCTGCAGTTTTATTCTTCGCATTCTCAAGATTATGAGAGATTTAAAGGAAATAAATCAAGAACCATCTTGTAGGAACGTCTGGTTGCAGGAGACTAAAGGTTGGAGAAGTGTCTGAAAAATCCCACATTTACAGCTTGTTTGGTTCATGGAGAAGTGATTATTTGACAGTAAAAAAATGATCAAGCAACAGGAACCATCAGTTTCTCCTCCAAATCTAAAATAGAGGCAGCAAAGCTAAGACTTCAATGTGGCGCACGTTCAAGACTTTCTTCACATCACCAGTTAAACTGCCATGAAATTTAGTTTTCTACTTTATAACAGTAGTCTTTCTTAAAACACTATTAGTTCTGATCATGAAATTCTAACATACTATGCATATCCATGTTCATTGGTAGAGAATATGGCTATTGGCTGAATTCAAACCACAAAAAGGGTAATCTATGTATTGTCATTCCAGGTCCTTGCCAATACACGATTTTAGCATAGATCGATATTGATCTTATATATCCAATTCATTTGTGTTTGAATTGAATGAAAGAGGAAAAATATCATCTACTTCTAAACAGAAAAATTGGAAAGGATGAAAACATATATATCTGCTCCATTTATATACACACAAGTCAGGTGTTTTGATCAAATAGATTGAAAAGAACAGAACGTATCAAACATATCAGGTGATGTGGAATGAACAATAAACAAGTTGAAGTGGAACAATATTTGGGAGTTTGAGCTTGGATCAAATTGGTTGGATCCAACCACGCAAGGAGAAGTCTTATTATTTTAGACCTTTGGAGTTTTATTATTTTGAGAATTTCTTTTTTAGTTTCTTTTAGAATTAGAGTCAATTATGAATTTCTTCTATTTCAAGAGTTTTATTTTATTTTGGAATCTCTTGTAGCCTTAGGTATAAAAAGCAAGTTTTCTTTTTTTTTCTTTTAGAATTCTAATTAGAATGGGACTAGTCTTCTTAGAAGTAGAGTTTTTTCTATATAAATGCATTTATGCATTTCATTATAGATAGAGTGAAGAAAGTTACTTAATAAAAGAAATTTATCTTGTAAAATGTCTGTCATGAAATGGGGTTCTGAGTTGGCTAGAAATTGTCACGATGCAAATTCCGAAAAATATTTCACACACGATGCATTGAAGTCGGTGATCAATCCAATCTTCAGGGTGAGAGATCCAAAATCCTATCTTTATCCTTTAGTTTATAAAATGTTAATTTACTTCTCCAGTTCCTACCAAAAAACCTAGATATTAATCTCTTCCGCTTCCGCGTTGCCGTCGTTAGGTCTCTCAGTTCACTACAAGAATTCTGGGTTGTTCATTTGTCACTTAATATAACTACTAAAAAGATGCAGTGAGGAGCTACTTAGCATGAATGCTTAAATAACCAACCAGGAGTCAAATTTGTGTTGAATTGCGAGAGTCAAAAGGATGCCTAATTTGCTAATTGATGGCTAGTAACAACACATGGCCCAGACACACAAACAGACTTTAAAAGATAAAATCATAAAAAATAAAGATATTTTTATTAAGTGACTGAATAACAAGAATAGATTCTTGGAAAAGTAAAGTTGAACAAAACGTTGAACTTCCATGATTGAGAGTATAATTTTTGCATAACATGTATACCTTTATATCCTTATCTTCTTCAATGCTTTCCTCCAAACCCCCCAGTCCTCCAAAGGCAATCAAAAGGTGCCTGTAAAATTAAAAGCCAATTCACTTAAGAAACAAGCAAATCGGCTATGCTTGTGTGAAGAAATAAACTTGGCAGATGTGGCAAAAACAGCATACAAGAACTAATCCGGAAGTCAGAGGACCTTTATCTGACAGACTGGAAAAGAAAATACCATGGCCATCTAGAAGTGCACTTTTTCAAAATATATGTACATCAGAATGAGAAGATAAACAATAAATATGTGATAAAAGTACATAATGTGAAAATTTTAAATTTCTCTCATGCTGAAAATCCATACGGATATTATCAACAAACACCAAGCTGGTGGAATGATCAACATCACTTGTTATTTATCCCCTTGGAGCCGAAGGCACCAACCAGACCTCAACCAGCATGCCAATAAGTATAAACAGTATAGACGTAAAAAAATGCTAACCCCAAGAGAATTTAAGTTATCATGTTGTAATATCCCAAAATTATGGTGTAACAATTGGTCAGTATGTAATATCCCAAAATTTTGGAATAACAATTCGACATACAATTAATGATTAGAATTAGGGTTAATTTCACTTAGCCCCCCCTAAGTTTGATCCGTTTTAACGAAACCCCTTAAGTTTTTTCCCTTCACGAAACCCCTTATGTCATGTAAAAATTGATGACATCCAATTTTCAAACTAAACGATGATTTTGCTCTTCCATCTTCTTGTCCTTGAAAAATGAAATGATTATTTTGCCCAACTTTGAAATTTTTAGGTGTTAAGAATGGGGGCAAAATCATTTGAATAAAAAACGAACGGCGTCAGTTTTTAAACAGCATAAGGGCTCCCTGAAGGGAAAACCGTAGGTTGTTCTGTAAAAATGGATCAAAACACACGAGGGTTATTAAAATAAATAAATAGATAAATACACACACATGAGAAAAGTGCTCCTAAGGTGACTCCTTAGGAAATTATCTAATGAGTCGGTCTAAAATCGTATAATTGAGCTACGTTGTGGATGATCCGATCCGTCCATCATGATCTACAAGTCAACATATACTTATAAAAATCATAACCTTTAAATGTTTTTTAACCATAAGTTATGTGGTTACAAATGAACGGTTTCTTAATAATAGAACAAATAATGTCCCTTGATCAATGGTCAAAAAGTATCTAAATAATATGATTTTTCATAAACAACCTTTTTTATTCATCGGAAGTAACCATTTTGAAATATGAAGACCATGATGGACGGATCAGATCATCCACAAAATAGCTCAATTATATGATTTTAGGCCGGCTCCTTGGATAATTTCCTAAGGAATCACCTTAGAAACACTTTTCCCTGTATATATATATACACACGCGCACACACTTACACATACATACATACATATGTATACATACATACATATGTATATATGTATATATGTATAAAAAAATCCCATGCAAATGATTGGGCAACTTGGGCGACAAAGGGGTGTTTCAGACGACTCGCCCCCTGCAGCCACACATGGACCTTCTCCTCTAGCTAATAGCTCCATGGAGCAACCACATCCTGTGGCAGATATCGACAGCACCATTAGCGACCCTCAAGGAGCTGGCAATGACGATGGCTGGCGAACGATCACTCGAAAGGCCAAGGCGAGTTCGGCTGCACCTTCTTCCAAACTTGGAGTGAATGATGCTTGTAAGGGTAATGGCAAGATGAGAGGGAAGCAACTGGGCATGAGGAACTACCACCGACCTCACAAACATGGCATGTGGAGAATTTCTCGCATCACCAATGTGTCAACAGCTGATGCATGCAACGTGTTCGACAGAAGGTCTATGAGACCGCCCAACAATCTCAGAATCAACCCGAATGCTAGACAGTTATCATGGCTTGATGATGTATGCACTAATAGGCGCAATTATGTGGAATCATTGCAAATGATGTATGTCCCTCCAATCACAAATTGTGAAGGCACCCACATAGCTCGAGTGCCGGATTGTCTTCTCGCTGCTACCGTCGAAAGATGGGACAAAGCCCTCATAGGCTATGTCCTTGGGGATATACCGTATTATGGCCAAATCAAAGTTTGGTCGATGAGGCTCTAGAAACTGAATCACGGAATGCAAATCTTTTTGTGCGAGAATGGATTCTTCTACTTCCGATTTGATAGAGAGGAAGACTGCGAAGCTGTGCTACATGGGGGTCCTTGGCTCTTCGATGGAAAGGCTTATTGTCATGCATCGCAAGAATGTCGGACTTGGCTATGATCGAGACATTCTGCCTGCAGTCCCGGTCCAGGTCCAGTTCCCTAACCTCCTCCTCGACATGTGGACGGTTGACATCCTCAACATCATTGCCAGTGTGATTGGAAACCCCCTTGTGCTTGGATCGTGCTACATCGAATATGGATAGAATCTCCTACGACAGGTGCTTGATTGAGTTTAAAGCGCTACACTCCCTTCCACGTAGTGTTGCTGTGGAGCTCAATGATGGTTCATCACTTACAGTTGATGTTAAATATGAGGGCGAGCCACCAAGATGCAGCAGCTGTATATGTTTTGGGCACCTGGATTCGCTATGCCCAACAAGCAATGCATCAGCCACTTAGTGAGAAGCGCCCCCTCTCTGCCATCGTCTAATATGGTGCAGACAAATGGAGGTTGATGCAAGCCACTGACATGATGGGTCGCAAGGAGTTTTTAGTTCCGTTGTTGCACAGCACCCTCCTGTCTGCACTGACAGCTTGGGATCCTCTCCACCTATGACTGAATCCCTGCAGCTCAATGGCATGGGGGCAGTCATCACTCAGACATATACTGGTGCAAATTGTGGTGCAAATTACCCCGTTGCAGATGGCCACATGGCCACAGCAGAAAGGGCAACAATGTGTCTTCGAGTCACGTTGTTGAAGAGCAGCTCATGTCTGATCTGACAGCTAGAGATCCTATCCACCTATGACTGAATCACTGCAGCTTAATGCCATAGGTGACAGCCGGACAGTCGAACATACAACTTGCGGCGCAGCTTGACGGACATACAAGGAAGGACTGCACGCAATTCCCTCGCTCTGCTGTTGATCGCTGTTAGGCGCATTTTCTGCACCTTTTTCCGCCCCTTCCACACTTCATTGTCCCCGTTTATTTTATATCACTCTCGCTTTATCACCCGTTTTTATCTGTTTTTATCCATTTGATGCTTCGGATGTATATCTTGTATATTTCAGGGAATCCGCGCACAAAGCAATGCAATTCGGTGATTCGTGGAGCATAAGAGAGAATGCGGCAAAGATTAAACGAAGGTCAAAGATCAAAAGAAGATTTGGGCCAAAGAGCAGGCAGCACGGCCGTGTGTGCAACCACACGGCCGTGTCATACCATGAGCCCAAAAGGGGAGTATCAGCATCAACGATACGGCCGTGCAGATATGCTGAATCCGACTACAGTTGACAGAGCGCCCCCTTTTGCACGGACATTTCGCATTGTCGTGTCACCTGGAGCGGCTAGCGGCGTGAAGAATGATTGACACGGCCGTGCCAATTTGCGGCACGGCGGTGCTCGAAGCAGCTGTCGCTGCTACCCTATGTTTTTCTTAGCGACGACACGGCCGTGCCGATTTGCGACATGATCGTGCGCCCCCAAATTTCTGTAATACTATAAATGCAAATGTGAGTGCAATTGAGAGAGTTCTACAATTTTTCTAGGGCTTTCACCCCCTTTGGGGTTGTTCCTCTAATACCTTGTAAGACTATTTTAATTTGTGTTTTGTATTGAATTTATATAGTCCCTTTAGTTGCATTGCTTTTAATTCCTCTCTACATGCTAGTTGTGATGTTTATTTCTTTGCTCTATTTGTTGTTTATTATAATGTTTAGTGAGTAGATTTTTAGTACTTAGGGCGTAGCTAAACCATAGTGTAGACGATTCTTGTGGGTTGATCGCCCCAAAGGTCGTCCTATTAGATTATTGCTAAGGTTCTGCTCGGATGCAACTCATATCAACCATCCCTCACCGGAGGATTGATCTGCTAGGCGCCGACTAACCATCGGGCACACTCACTAGAACAACTAGTTTGGAGACTCCCGACTAACCATCGGGTACCCATAAGAGGTCCAAGCATTACCCCTCGTTCTCTCTTCCGTGCTTAGATGCTGTGAGGATGTGTATTGAGGGTTGAACCCTCATAGACAGCTCTATGTACTAGGAGAGGGAAGCTAGGTCATCCCACACGTCTAGTCCATGCTAGTGGTGACGCTTAACCCTCGGTATCCTTCTTTCCTTTTGTATTTTAGTGTAATTACTCCTTTGTCACCATTAGCGTAGCTAATTAGATATACGATTAATCGATACTCATATCATCGTCTCCATGTGTTCGACCCGTGAGCTACAACAAACACTATATACTTGCGGTAATCATATCTTTGCACTAACAAGGAAATGGCGCCGTTGTCGGGGAGGCAATCGGCTTGATATCGATTTAGTTGTGTATTTATTAGACAACGCATATAAAAAACCAATAAAAGAAAATTGTTACCCCCTCCACATGTTTGCTACTTGTTTACTGACGATCATTTGTTAGCTCTTCTATTTTTATAGACTGGTGAATTTAGGAGTTACATGTGGATGCCAAACAGATCATACTCGAATAATTTTGGTGTCTCGACAGATACTGATGCTCAGATGTGAGCACAAAACCCTTTCCGCAGGTTGCAGGGTATTGCGATCTTCCTTGTTATCCCATTGATGTCTGCGCATTTTGCAGCATAGGGATTTGCGCCAGCCCCAATGACCAAATCTCACATACCCACAACCACCATCCAAACCCTCCACAATACATGCCTCTACCAGAAGAAAATGGAAGCCTTATAACTAAGATGGAAATTTTCATGTCAACCCACAGCTTACCCGCCACTCCTTCCCTCAACAATATGACCTACACACATCCTAACCCAATAGCCCAAACACATTTCCAATCATATGGGCATTTCGACCAGCACTCGTTGGGTGAGGTCTACGATATCACGCCACAGGAGGGAAGGCATATGGAAGGGCTGATCAACATGACACATGTTTCTACCACCTTTTCATGGCTCGATAGAGGAGAACCCACATCCACGGTGAAGGGTGTTTATCGGCTCAACGCATCGCAGGCCGCTTGCGCTATGGGAGGTACTCTATTTGTGCAAAATTCTTTATTTCATAAAACATTTGCCCCCCAAGCTATAGGTGGTACCATTGGCACACATCATGCTGGCGGCGTCATCCCGAGCTGCGCCCCCGTAAGAGCAGAAATGCGTGAGATTTGCGCAGACGAGGAGATGCCAGAAATAAAAAAACCATCAACAATCTTCACCTTTTGTCGGGTCCCCGAGTAGAGCCATGCACAAGCATCGAGGAGACTGCGATACACGTGCACGCTTTCGAGGAGTATATGAGTTCGGCCACAGGTCCAGTGATTTATCTCAGCTGGTTTGAACCATGTTCACTCCCTCCATTTGCCCGCAACCACTCCTCATCCCACCAGAGCCTGAGCATCAGCACCACATCAATCAGGGAGATTTCTTAAACCATGATTACTACATATCTGAATTTCGTATTTTATTCCATTCATTTCTAGATTCAGATATCTCTGATGCAACGTGTCTCCCGCGGGACATTGGTACATATGCACCTGAGGTACGCCTGGTTGCGCCAGCACCTGACCGCCCAGAAAGTGAGAAGAACGAAAATCCGATCGCACCCACCTCCGAGAGTAGCGAAGTTCCTCCAGGGAGTATTCATAAACCTGCTTTAGAATTTCTTACGCATTTTGATGACTATCTCTGGATTAATTTCATATGGGATAATAATTTCTCTCATTGGGCCGACACGGCTCATTCCTTGCAGGTCATATGTGGACACCTCCAAGGAATGCTGGGAGCCGTGTTGCTGGGGTCCGATGACATTCGTGGAGTAACGTTGCTTACTGAGCTACGAAAGCAGGAGGAGAAACAGCTACCTGCTCCATTAGAGATCCTTGACCCCCTTGATCGGGTGCATCCTACTCCAGACATATTTTATGCTTTCTAGTTTAATATCTTAATAATCGCATCTCCTCCCGATAGCGGGAGAAGCGTATTAAGATTTAGAGTTTCATAATAAATTTTCCTCTTTCAATCGCCTCGCATATCATCATTCTACCCCCCATGACCCCCCCCCCCCACTTACTTCGATCATTCCACCTACCCCCATCACACTTGAACCCTTGTTGAACACACTATTTTCTTTAAGGCTATGCTTCACGCTAGCTTGGGGGAGATCTCTCGTATGCTCCACCACATTTCCCATTAGCCAAACGTTATCACATAGCATCTCCTTTTCACCACACCCATCCTCCCTTGCACCTCTACCCCCCATATCTCATTTTCACCTTGCATTGAGGACAATGGTTAGTCTTTAACTTGGGGAGAGACGTTTCACTTCTAGCTTGGGGGAGGACTCCACACTTTTTCGTTTATTTTTCATCACTTCCACACTTTTTCGTTTATTTTTCCACATTTTCTTTCCCATTTCACTTTTCTTTCCGTTTTCACCAAAGAAATCGAAAGAAGTGATCCCTTGAGGAAAAGCCATGCTTACGTGCGATTCCACTTAGGTTCTTGATTTGAGTTGTTCCATACACACACACACTCACTACTTCCTTGGCGAGACTTTCTCCTCTCACACATGATCCCATTTGTAACTCATTCTCTGTGAGTGAGCACTAGATCCCCGTTTAATCCCAGATAGGATACAATATTTGTCAATTCAATCTTTAGCTCACACAAACATAGGTTTCGCCAATTGAGTAGAGTATGCCTTTAGCCTGAAGGGCATTGGTCTTAGATATAACGTGATTCCCTCTAAAGGTGTGGTGGTTGACATGTTCAAAGAAAAGGAAAAAAGAGAATAAGTGCATCGTTCTTCCAATCCCACCAAGTAGTCAGGTCTCCGTGCCTCAGGAATCACGGGGATTCGTGCCGAATGGTGAAGATTTGGGTAAGTGCTAAGTAGAAATAATTGGACTTAATTGATTCGGAAGAGTAGGCTCGAGGGATCCATTTTGGCCCAACACCCTGACTCGTCTAGGTCGAAAGCCGTTGATTGAAATCCCACTACACGAATCACCTAAGTTCCGCATGAAAAAAAGAAAAAGAAAAAGAAATATATACATATTTTGCATGTCTACCACCCCGGTTTAGGATTAATTAGCTTATCTCGAGCCAATCCTAGAGATAAGTCCCTATGACACACTTTTGGTTTCTACCTTTGCTTGTGTAAGACAACGGTTAAATTCTTCCAGTCTTAAGCCTATTAGGCAGATTTCCCGCGCTTTAGTCTTCTTCACGAGGATACGAGTTAAACTTGAGATTTTGTTGGAGACTGATATCTCCGAGTCACGCACAATGCTAGGTAGCTAGAGTATCGCATGTTAATAGTAAACTCTAATTTCGATGCTTTCGTGGTTTGCACGCATGATTAGCTTTGAAAGGTGGAGCTTTAGATTCCTTTAGCAAATATCTCCCCGCACTTCATGTCTAGTCTTGCTCGGGACAAGCAAGAGTTTAGCTTGGGGGATTTTGTTAGGCACATTTTCTGCACCTTTTTCTGCCTCTCACACTTTATTTTCCACGTTTATTTTATATCACTCTCGTTTTATAACCTGTTTTACCCGTTTTTATCCATTGGATGCTTCGGTTGTATATTTTGTGTATTTCAGGGAATCCGTGCACAAAGCAATTGAATTCGGTGATTCGTGGAGCGTAGGAGAGAATGCGGCAAAGATTAACAAAGGTCGAAGATCAAAAGAAGAAGATTTGTGCCAAAGAGCAGGCAGCACGACCGTGTGTGTAACCACATGGCCGTGTCATACTATAAGCCCAAAAGGGGAGTATCAGCATCAGCGACAAGGCCGTGCTGAATCCGACTACAGTAGACAGAGCCTCCCCTTTTGCACGGTCGTTTCGCACGGCTGTGTCACCTGGAGCGGCTGGCAGCGTGAAGGATTGACACGGCCGTGTCGATTTACGGCATGGCCGTCCTCGAAGCAGCCGTCGCTGTCGCCCTAGGTTTTTCTTAGTGGCGACACGATCGTGCTGATTTGCGGCACGGCTGTGTGCCTCCAAATTTCTATAATACTATAAATGCAAATGTGAGTGCGATTGCAAGAGAGTTCTGCGATTTTTCTAGGGTTTTCACCCCCTTTAGGGCTGTTCCTCTAATGCCTTGTAAGACTATTTTAATTTGTGTTTTGTATTGAATCTATATAGTCCCTTTAATTGCATTGCTTTTAATTCCTCTCTACATGCTAGTTGTTATGTTTATTTCTTCGCTCTATTTGTTGTTTATCATGATGTCTAGTGAGTAGATTTTTAGTGCTTAGAGTGTAGCTAAACCTTAGTGTAGACGATTCTTGTGGGTTGATCGCCCCAAAGCTCGTCCTATTAGATTCTTGCTAGGGTTCTGCTCGGATGCAACTCATATCAACACATCACTCATCGGAGGATTGATCATCTAGTGCTAGGCGCCGACTAACCATCGGACACACTCACTAGAACAACTAGTTTGGGGACTGCCGACTAACCATCGGGTACCCATAAGAGTTCCAAGCATTACCCATCATTCTCTCTTCCGCGCTTAGACGTTGTGAGGACGTGTATTGAGGGTTGAAACCTCATAGATGCCTCTACTCTACTATGACGGGAAGCTAGGTCATCCCACACATCTATTCCACGCTAGTGGTGACGCTTAACCCTCGGCACCCTTTCTTTTCTTTTGTATTTTTAGTGTAATTACTCCTTTGTCACCATTAGAGTAGCTAATTAGGTATACGATTAATCGATACTCATACAATCGCCTCCCTGTGTTCGACACGTGAGCTACAACAGACACCGTATGTTTACGGTTATCATATCTTTGCACTAACAAGCAATCGCCCAGCTGTCATTAAGTCCAAGCAAGCCATGGAGGAGGTCAGTGCAGACACACAATGGTGCAGATCGCCCTACTGCAGATTGCCTCATGGCCAAGGCAGATTGCTAGCAAGCTACAAGTCTCGCTGCAGATTGCTCACCCGAAGTACAGGGATGCCAAGGAGCTCCATGCTCTGTTGCTGAGGTCCAGAATCAGATTCTGCTTCAGGTTCAGGGGTTGAAGCTTCAAATTCAGCTTCGTGCTCTGGCTGGCAAGGAACTTTAACTGAATCCGACCCATGCGAAGGTACGATCAGACCCCCATTGTCTCTGGACACAATTGCTTTGCCCCCTCACCTCCCCCAAAACCAAAAGCCCTGCCCGCCAACAATCAAACGCTAGACCCGAGTATCGGAATCAGTTGAAGTTGAATATGACCCTGAGCCACCTGAGCTTCGAACCTATGAAGATCCTGCCTGGGTGGAACAATTGACAGAGGCTGAGACCAAAAAGGATAATACCCGTCGGATTACGAAACGCCCGATTTCACCATTGGAGGTAAGAAGCATAGACACAAAAGGGAGGGAGTGGGGGCTCATAACACCAATCCACTTAATGTCGATCCTTATATGGAACACACAAGGCCTTAGTAACGTCGCTAGGCACAGGGACCCAAAGATAGATTCCGTAAGCTCAAACCATCCATGATGTGTCTCCTTGAAACCAAAGTTATTTCGAATAACAAAGAAAGAATTTTGAAATGCTTCCCCAAGAATTGGATCGGCTTTGATAACTATGATCACCACTGTAATGGCCGTATTGTTGAGCTTTATGATCAGAAAATCTGGAAATGCTTGATACACTCCTCTCAACACCTCACACTCCTTTGCTCCAATTCGGTGGGGTCCCATATGGCTCTCTCCGTAGTCTATGCCCTCAATATCACATCCAAACGTCAAGCTCTGTGGAAGTTTATCATGGACGATCATACCTAACTCAACTCCTTACCCTGGACTATTTGTGGGATTTCAATTGTGTCCATTTCACCAATGACAAGCTTAGGGGTAGGGCTCGTGATTCCCATGCAGTTGATGACTTCAATGTATGCATAGAACGCTGCTCTCTGATGGATCTCAAAAGCATTGTTAAACCGCTTCAGCTGGACAAATGGCAATCTTGGTCCTTACAAGATTGCTGCTCAATTTGACTGTATGCTATGCAATTTGCGATGGATTGACATGCTCACCGATTCTTATTATGAATACCTCTCCACTGGCACTAGCAACCATGCCTCCATGCTTCTACATCTCCTTCCTCAGGTAAAATCTGGTCACAATCCCTTTAAATTCTTTAACTACTAGGTGCAATCCCCTACTTTTTCTGACTTGCTTAATGCCACTTCGTCTACACATGTGGTCGGCTCTCCTATGAAACGACTTACCGACAAGCACAAACTCCTTAAATTGGAGCTCAAGAGATGGGGTGCCGAACTTTGCTCTCTTTCCAACATCTCTACTTATCGTGCCCAGCTTGAAGCCATACAGATTGATCCCGAGTTGCACTCCAACCATGACCTTCAGCATCAGGAGCAATTCCTCATTTTTCGGCTGGCTGATGCTCTTGATCTGGAGGAGATATGTTGAGGCAAAAGAGCCGATAGGATTGGCTTCATCTCGGTGAACACAACACCAAATTCTTCTATACAGGCATGAAAGCTTGAAGATGACATAATAACCTTCTTCATTTCATTAATAATGATGGCTCCAGCAACAACCCTTCTGATAAGCTGAAAGTTGAAGCTCCGAACTACTATGATCATCTGTACAACCAAGAGCACTACTGGAATGTCTTTCCTAACCTTTTGCCCAAAAAGAAGCTTACTTCGGAGGAGACTACTAGGCTAGACCACTCCATCTCTGAAGCAGAAATCAAGAATGCAGTGTTTCACATTGGAGATGACAGAGCCCCTGGCCCTGATAGATTCAACGGGTTCTTCTATCATCAAACCTGGAGCACCATCAGCAGTGATGTTACAACATCGGTTCTATCCTTTTTTCGTTCTGGAAAGCTTCTTCATCAGATAAATCACGCCTTCTTGACTCTCATCCTCAAAAGCTCCAATGCCACTGGTCTGAGTGACTATAAACCGTTCGCTTGCTGCATATCTTCTACAAAATCATTAGCAAGGTCATTTGTAACAGACTGAACGTAGTCATTTCTGACCTGATATCCCCAAACCAAGTAGCCTTCCTTAAGGGACGGTTATTGTCGGATTGTGCAGTCCTTGCACATGATCATATCGACTTCAGCAACCCTATGGAAGCTAGAGCCTGTCTCAAATTGAATCTTTGCAAAGCCTTTGATAGTGTCAACGGGGAGTTTATTTTATTCCTACTTCATCAAATGGGATTTCAGCGCAACTTCATATCTTGGATCCATGAATGCATCTCCACCTACTCATTATCATTCCTTGTCAATGGCTCTCCGGCTGGCATGTTCTAATTTAATAGAGGGCTGAGGTAGTGCAACCATGTGTTCCCGTAACTTTTTGTCATCATCATGGAGGCCTTCTCTCTTCTCATGGCCTAGGCTAATGCATCTCGCATCATCCAGCTGATGAAGCACATGGGTGCTAGCACTCATCTTTTATTCGCGGATGATCTCCTCGTCTTCTGTCGTGCCAACTCTTGCACCTTCGAGCGTCTCAAGGACTTGCTTGTAACTTTCAATCTCTTTACGGGTCTCAAGATTAACTGAGAGAAGAGTGCATCCACGTTTAGCAAAGGCACCAAAGATCCTTGTCATTTGGCTTCCCATCTTGGTATCAAAATGACATCAACCTTCACTACTTACATTGGACTGCATCTATCAACCAAGTATCCCAAAGCTCCTATGTATACGCGGCTTATTGACAAGTGTAAAAAAAGACTCCAATGGTGGTCCTCCACTCCTCCGCTCTACTCTCCATTTCTGGTCGTATTGAGCTGGTTAGGTCAGTCATCTACTGCATGGTTGCCTTTTGGATGCAAGCCTATTGTATCCCTGCTTTGGTCATACGCACTATCAACTCCATCTGCAGGAAATCTCAATATAAATTTTTCTATCGTAGGGGAATTTTAAAATTAAAAGTTTAATGAAATAAAAAAGAACCCCCATTAGATCATAATTCATTACGACTAGTATGTTACTTATTAAAAATGGTCCCGCTTATTCTAAAATTAAGAGTTCAATCAAGTTCACTAAAAAACATATCAAATAAGAATTCAATTTCGACTCTTAAATTAGTTGTGATTGATTAATTAATGTTGAAATATTTATAAAAATCTCATTGTAAATATTTTTAGCATTGTAAATATTTCTATCATAGTGGAATTTTAAAATTAAAATTTTAATAAAATTAAAAAGAAACCCCATTAAATCATAGAAAAATCTCATTATAAATATTTCTATCATAGAGAAATTTTAAAATTAAAAGTTTAATAAAACTAAAAAAGAAATCCCATTAAATCATAATTGAATTATGACTACTAGGTTGCATCCTTATTTAAAATGGTCCCTCTTATTCTAAAATTAAGTGTTCAATCAAGTTCAGTAAAAACACCTATCCAATTAGAATTCAATTACGACTCTTAAATTAGTTGTGAATGATTAATTAATGTTAAAATCTTTATTAAAAATCTCGGTGATGAAATTTTAAAATTAAGAGATTGATAAAATTAGAAAGAAAACTTGTTAAATCATAATTATCATAATTCAACTATGACTTTCAAGTTAGTTTCCTATTAAAATAGATTCCAGTTAAAATATAATTCTAAAAATAGTTCACTCAAATTAAACAGAACCTACAGAATTACAATTCAATTATTAGTCTTATATTAATCAGATTTAGCTCATTAATGTTAATATCTTTATTAAAAATTATTTTTAAAAATTATTATGCAATTTTACGTGAAATGGCATGTGCATAAAAATAGTAGACATTTCCGCACAAGTAAAAAATGTAATGCTTAATTTCAGAAAACACAACTCAACTGTTAACTGGAGTAAATATCCCCTTCTTTATTATACATTGATATGCCCCCTTAAGTTTCAACCTAAGTTCTAAGATGTGCAGTCGGTTAACAGAGCTAAACCAGGTGAGAAAATATGTCCTTCAGTTAATCTGAAGGAATCTAAAGCATCATCCCCCCCCCTAAAAAAAACCACAATTTTATCCTCCCTAACATCAAAATCTCTAGATGAATTCTTTGTCATAAAGATCACAATCTAAACATGTTTGTCTTGGGGCATACCAGTGGAGAAATGAATCAAAATTCTTAACTTCTGCAAGTGGAAGTCCCAAGAATTCGCTAAATTTTGAAAAAAATCCAGTCTTTAATGAAATTCGTGATTCCAACATGAGACATTAGGGTTTTCAATCACATTCGCTACTAGATCTATAAAAAATTAGTGCAAAATTTGTTTACTTATGACTTACTACCATCTTCATAATTGTAAGAAGATAGAAAGGAAATTGTCACAACCTCCTCTATTCAACGCAAAGGTAGCAGACAATGGTATTTTCATCCAATAATAATAATAATCAGCCTCACGTCACATACATGACCAGTGATCAAATATTTGATGGAAAGTATGGATGTGATGGCATCATAAATCATTAGGAGGCCTATTAATATATAAAAAGAAGATGAAAGTTATTTGACTATATTCAAAAGTTGAAAGGGTTTCTAAAATTAAGACTTGATACAAATGATTCGTTGCTATGTTGTCAGGCACCCGGGTCCTACATTTCAAATTTCAATGTCCCCTACACATGTCAATGCCATGTCCACGGACCATTTCAGTGTCCATGTTTATTAGCCCACACCAAGAATCTTCTTAGCTGCTCCTAAACCTCTCATCACAAATTCATCTTTCCATCATGCCAACTAATTAATATGAAGCACGCATTTTGCTACAATTAGCCTATCATCTAGCAAATGTATGAAAGAACCATCCAAAAGCTTCCTGAAGTACACGCATATGCTATGAATATGAATATGAATATTCCACTCATAACCAGAATCGTTCATGTTGACCTACGTGTCCCAAAATGTAGATACGTCAAAAATCATGGGAACTGCATATTGTTAGCATATGCATTGGGCTGTTAGTGATCTAGAAGTTCTCAAAAATAGAATTTGTTTCCACCCTTAGGTACATGAAAAAGTAACATGGTGTCCACAAGTTCTTTGATGCATTTAGGTTTTAGGACAAGGATAAAGTCACATGCATTTCTCTCTCTCCAAAACAGATCAGGACTCCAATTCAATTTCTAATTACAAACTGGTCAGAACCGGCTATGTAAGTAAGATCTCTCTTTTGAGTCACAATAAGTTAATTATATGAATAGGATACAATAGCAGAATAAAAAAGCAGCACACCATCTACCACAAGATATAGCGATAAAAGGATGAAGACAACTAAAATGATAATAGAAAGTAATAACTATTAATATGAGAGCATGTACCTGAATGTAGGAACAACCAGATCTGATGAATTAACTGTGATGCCGTGCTCTGACGTTCCAATAATATGATCATATCCATCCTACAAAATGATAACTGTGAGGACATAAAGACGAATGCTTAGAGTCCAATTATTCTTCTCATGAAAATTTCTCAAGAAAGCAAAGAGATAGCATTTTTCTCTACCTTAAATGGGCTACCCTTAAATACACTGCTTAGATTTGAAGCATATCTGACTCTATAACCCCAATACAATCCCATTTCTTCCCTTGGGCTCATGGGTGTAACAATCTGTTTAAGACCCTCTACATATAAACAAACAGGAGGCATAATCACAACTAGTTAGTTCACAAATTAATACGAAGCAAACATGAGAAGCAGAATTCAACCAATTCCAATGTGAAGTAACAACTGATTGCAAGAAAAAAATGTTAAAATCAATCATGTGTCACCAGAAATAAGTACCCTTCAAAAAACATGTGTGCATGCGCACACAACACACAGCAGGGACACCAAACTGGAGGGGAGAACATAAGAATCTACCATCACATAAGAGATCTGTAATTGCAAAGGCTGCAACAGATATGTAATACTTTCAAAATCATATGCGAGGTGCCACCAGAAATTCTAACATGGAACATGTCCAGGACAGACAGATCCTTTGGGACTTCTTGAAGTCTGATTGGACAAGTATGACACTTAATTCCAGGGTTATCATTGACAGGCATTTTCAAAGGCAAGCAAAGATGTTTCTTTTCTGCCCCCTACCCCCCACACACGGTAGACTTTTTGATTTACTGTCGAATAGTACAAAATTTATGAAAATTAATCAAAAATATAGTTTGTATAACTGCGGATATTCCCAGACTAGGTAGCACAAACACTTCAATGATACACACACCTTGTCTTGTTAGGCACCCAAATCAAACATGATACTTCTATTTTGAGTGTACTTTTTAATTTGCTTAAGTGTTGCCGTGTCGCATCCTACTGTCGGTGTATTGTATCTGTGCAAAATAGATCACATAATACGAAGTGATGCATTAAGATTCTTTAGAGAAGACGAGAATAAAAATTCAAGGCCCATTTCCTAGGATGAACGAAATGTTAAAGTTGGCATCTTTAGGTATTAGTTATTAATCAAATTATCAAAAAACAAATATTTGATGCATATGACTAGAAGTCAATAGTATATAATGGTTTTCTTTATTTATTTACCAATATTTCATACAAAAACACACTCATACATGTATTTATTTATGTATGCAAATTCACAGCATCGCCTTGTGAAATTTGAGTGTCCACATATCAGAGTCTATAAGCTACATGGCTTTTATGTAAGAATAAGTGGACCAAGGATTCCATAGGATTTACAAAAAGTACAGGTAAACTTGCAAATCTATAACTGCCTATCCCAACAAAAACTTGTTAGTTTAAGGCATCAAATTCTATATTGCTCTTGTTCAGTATCAACATTGAGATAGCAAGGTTCCCAGCTCCCTTATATGATGGAGCAAGGTTTAAGACATTGTCGCTTCTGTCTGTCAATCTTGGAAGAGCTGACCAGCACCTTCTCAACATTAGAGGGCATAATCGTTAAAAACTGAAGGGGTCTTACTTTGACCAGCACCATTTAGAACCATAGAAAGTATAACCTAGGTCTACTAAAACATTGGAGTGTATAGATGCACCTGAAGTCATTCTGAAGAAGCTACAATGTATAAAGCTACAATGTATAAAGCTACAATGTATAGATGCACCTGAAGAAATTCACATTTTTTCCAAACAAGCATAACGAAAATCGGCAAGCTAAAAGTTGAATATGAATCCATAATGTAAATCTGGTCAGAATAAGTATTTTTATTTAACTAATGATGCCCCTAAGATGAATGAGATGGCTTAATAGTATTCAAGGACAAAATGATATCTGTGTTCGCGGAGACAACATATTGAGGGTGTTAGATCTTATAGGTTTAGTTATGTATGGGTATGTGAGCATTTGGTTATAAATCTATACACTTTCTTTCTAGATGATATATAATAATAATAGGTAGAGTGGATGTCACTAACTCTCTCTCACCGTTCTTCCTAAATTTCCCTTATCTAAATTAGCATGGTACCATAACCTCAAATCTAATCCCATTCAAAACCTTAACCTAATCCCATCTAAGTTTTTTTTAATCAAAAATCGACTATATATCAACCATCACTGTCAAAACTCATCATCTTCATCAGATCCCAACACCCATCATCACATACGTACAATCCCACCTCTTGCAACCAGTCTGCCTCGTCCTTGCCTCTGATAGCCTTTCCTGACCTCGTCATTGCCTTCGGTTGCCTCGCCTAACCCTCGTTGCCACCTCCTAACCTCATTGACATATCCATCCTTGAATAACCACGCAAGTGCCTCCTCCATGCTCGTTGACCACAATAATTATCAACATCAAGCACCGGCACCAGCACCGCCACCTTCACTGCTCTCCAGCACCATTGGCATCATTGTCATATTAATGACCTACCGACACTGCCACAAAATTCTAACACCACCTCTCTCGACCACTATCTTCATCTTCTTCCTTCTCCACTTCTCTTGTATCCTCAAATTTGAACTTAAAACTGCAGTAAAAAACAATGTTTTGAAAGGCGGCAAAGGCTTACGCCTCAAGGCTCGCCTCAGGGTGAGGCTCACCTCCAACTCCCTGAGGCGCGAGGGAAGAGGCTTTCACTCGTCGAAGGCGCCCAAAGGCTTACGCCTCATGTCGAAGGCGCAGCAAATGCGTTAGGATTTTCACCCCTTCAATTTTTGCAATTTTTTTATTTCCCAGGTATAAAAGCTAAAAGAGAGAGAGAGAGAGAAACGACTCGCCGTCGCATTGATTCGTCGCCCCAGATGAAGATGATATTAGTAGCCTAGGAAGTTTTGGGGAGGGAGATGGCTTAAGTGAAGATTCTGCATTTGATTATGTGTAAGAGTAGATTTAGAGTCTAATTTTGCAACTCAAATACTCTGATCTTTTTTTGGATATTTTATATTTGTCTTTAGAGTGTTATTTTAATATTTTGATACTTTAATGATGGTTTGAAACTTAAATATATGTTTTTACATCTATATTTCAGAATTATGTGGTTATAATGTGTTACGTCTCACAACACGCTGAAGGCTTATGCCTTACGCGTTGAGGCTTACGCCTCGCGTCACGGGACGAAAATACGCCTCACGTCACGCCTTCGCGTTTTAAAACTTTGGTAAAAAAGAGTATGTAGTAAAAAAGAAAAAAGAAAAGATGTTTAATTATGTTTGAACCTTGTTCTAATTTCTAGATGTTTGATTCCAATTCAAGTTTGTTTCTGGCTACTACTTATTTCCGAGTATTTTTCTGGTTGTCTACTAATATAACTTGTTATGGCTTTTACTAGAGAATGACTAGCAAATCATGTTGCCTTTAAATTCTAATATCCCAAAGACCATTTATGGCACAAATTAGATGATCTGACCACAGTCTTATTGTCCTTCTATTGGATCACAAAATATAAAATATCTTATTGATGCTTCCTAATCCTAAATCGGTTGGTTATGATATTGGGTGACCAGTGTGCGTTGAGTGATGACCTGGCCGTTGAATAAAATGGAAGGGAGTGCATGTTTTATGTTCCCAAAGACCGTAAAAGAGATGCAAGATACAGCCAATATGTACTCAAATAAAAAAATATTTCTTGGATAACTGAGATGACTCAGATGAGGGTTACACTTGAGACCGAAGCGAGAAAGCTTAAAAGAATACTGAGAGCAAGTGTAAGAATATACCAAAGAAGAAATAAGACTTGTTAACAGAAGAATGAGAGCATAAACGTCTGGGCTAAGCTAGATCGGATAGTTGTACAAAACCTACCGACAGATTGCCTGATCTGTTCAAATGTGGTCTTATTTGCTATGTTGAACCTATCGATAGACTGTCTGGTGTTCTCAGATCCAATTAAATAGTATTGATCCTTTTACTCTAACGAAGAAGGGCAAAACCCAGTCAACAATCAACTTTAAAGACTGTAACAATGGGTGGCATAAAAAATGCCAAGAGCTTTGTAGGGAAACGTTTACCAAATGGTGGTACTACAACCACATTCCATATAATTTGCTCAATAATACATACTATCATCCCATGGCAAATGCTTCGCGGAAATGCTTCGCGGAAGCATGTCGTGGCATTCCTATACTCATTGCTTAGGAGCTGTCTCACACATTTAGACATGGAAGTTATGGAAATCAAAACATATATTTAAACTTTTCATAGCTACTGGGATGATTATGGTTGCACACTAATCTGTGATGGTTAGATAACACATAATAGAAAGAAGATTATTAATTTTCTTGTGTATTCAACCTACAGGACAACGTTTCTTGACTCTGTGGATGCAACCGATAGCTTCTAGAGTGATCCATATATATTTGACCTCATGGATAAATATGTAGAAATAATTGGAGAACATATCGTCATCCAAGTAGTTACTGACTAAAAGAGCAAACTACAAATCAGCTGGAAAAATGCTAATGCAAAAAAGACAACGATTATATTAGACTCTATGTGCGGCGCATTGTATTGATTTGATATTTTTTGATATGACAAAAGAAGAAAATGTCAAAAATAATATTGCACACAATCAAATAATAACAAAATTTATACACAATAAAAGTTGGGTGCTCAACTTGATGAGAAAAGAAACATGAAAAAAAGTTGATCGGGCCTGCAATCATAAGATTTGCAACCCATTTTATTGCATTGGACTCTATCTACGTGCATCGGGATAATCTAAGGAGAATGATCACCTTAAGAAAATGGTCTCAAAACTTTCCTAAGCTCAACCCAAAATATAGGACCGTTACAACCGTGTACAATTTCATTCGCGGTGATTACTTCTGGCAAGACATTCTTAATGTTATCATCGTATTTAAGCCATAGATGAAAGTTTTAAAAATGGTCGACATCGATGATAAGGCCGAGATGGGTTATCTTTACAAGGCCATAGACCATGTTAAAGAAAATACTAAAAAGAATACTGATAGAGGATACAAAAATGGTGAGCCATGATCAACAAAAGATGTGTTATGCAGCTACATCAAGATATTCATGTCGTAGGTAAATACTGTATTTTTTATAGTTAAACTTAATGTGATACAGATAAATTATTTACATGGTGTAATTCAATTGTAGGTTATTTTCTGAATCATTGTTTCCAATACTTCACCAAAGTAATAAATGTCTACTGGATCTAGACATGTGGTCGAGAGGTTGGAACCAGACATCTCAAGGCAAATTGACATAGATAGATAGATAAATGATTTTTAGATATTTTTATCTTCATATATGATTTGATCCAGTCGTTCACATTCTGAAATTATGCATAATAATTATAGGTGGAATTATCAGGATGATAGTTGGCGCATTTAGCTCCCAAAAGGCATGTATGGCGAGAAAACAGGTCAATCCAGGTATGTATAAGAATATTAGTTGGTTGTTTGTTCCCCGTGAACTGCTCTATATTTTCTGACCAAGTGAACTTTTGTAGTTAAATGGTGGTCAATCATTAGGAGAGAGAAAGCTCCAAATATTACATGCTGAGCTACGCGTATTTTAAGACAAATGATCTCTTTTTCCAACTGTGAACAAAACTGGACCATATTCTCACTCATTTACACAGACCAGGAATATGTTAACAATAGAAAATCTTAAAAAATAGGTTTAGTGCATTGTAATATGAGTGTGAGAGAAAGACACATCAAGAGGAAAAATAATGATAATCAACTAATTGACTTGGATCAATTTTTTGATGAGAACGATGTATTATAAGAATGGACCAGGAAGACAGAAAACATGCTGATCGACGAAAGAGACAATCTTAGGTAGGACGAAGGCTTGCGGAAGCAGAACGGACAAGAGGTAATTAGCCGTGACCAAGTCACAGCCAAGTACATCTCAGGTCTAAAGACTAACATGCATCATCCGTCACTTAAGAGCTTCTATTGACAGTGAGAGTATGCTTACGATACAGAAGCTTCTTAACGAGTCATTACTTGGTATCCAACAAGCACATGTGCATTCTCACGATGTCTCCATATCGACTAGTCATTAACATCTCAATGCTAAATAATAGTGCATAATGATTTATCTGAAATATTAATATCTTGTCTTAATGGTTTATCTGAAATATCAATATCTTGTCTTGATATTCCTACGATCAGGAATATTTTGGATTGTACTTAAACGGACCGATTAGGTCTCATTATCATGATCTCATCATAATCATAATCTACTCACAGAATCTAAGAAATTTATTCATGTAATCATAAATTAATGTATACTCATTTAATATCAAGAAATCACACAAATAAAGAGCACCATATAGCAAACTATTATTGTAAACAAGATGTTTCAATTATAATAATTATCTTAAGGGCATACATATCCCAACAAATCCATCCTTAAAAAAATTATGATCTGGATTGCATTTCGAGTCCTCTATATTTACTTTACTATGTCTTATCAATTAGAAAATGATATTTGTGCTTCATATACTAATCATGTCAATAATAGAAGTAAATTTCCTTCTGAACCAGGGCATTCAAATGCTTGGGGTCCTTGTCGTTTTATTAAGATTTTGGTTATGGAATTTTTTTCGTTTTATGGATGATTTTTTAGGATGACTTTGGTGTACTTACGAAAGAACATAACACAAGTTCATGATGTTATTAAAAGCTTCTTTCATGATATGAAAACAAATTTTCTTCTTCTATCCTAATTCCATGTACTGACAATGCATTTGAACATATGCAGAATAAAGTTTCTTTTTTTGTGTGCGTCTAATGGCATTTCACATCAGAGCTCTTGTCCTCATATCTTACAGCAACGTATGGTTGCAAGACGTAAATAGACATCTTTTAGATATGCCCAGAACCATGATGATTCAAACTGCACATTTATAAATATCTTAAGGTTTTATGATATGCTTTGTGTTGATCATCTAACTAGTACGATGCTTTTATCTATACCAAGGTTTAAGGTTTCGGCCGAAACCTCCGGGTTTCGGCCGTTTCGGATCGGTCCCGGAGGGGACCGATCCGAAACAACGTCGTTTGTCTCGGTATCGGCCGAAACCGCCCCGTTTCGGCCGGTTTCGGCCGGTACCGGCCGAAACCGGCCGAAACAGGGCGGTTTCGGCCGATACCTGAGAGCAACGACGAAAAAAATAAAGAAGAAGAAAAGCCAAAAAAAACAAAGAAGAAAACAAAAGGAAGATGAAGATGAAGAGAGATGTGATTTAAAAAAAGAAGAAATCAAAGAGGAAGAGAGAAGAAATGGAGGGGCTTACCTGATAGTCCCGATCGCCGCAATCCCTCTTGTTGTCGTCCCCCTCACGCTTCCCTCCAGCTTGCCGCAGATAGGTCATCCCAATTGGAGTGTGAGGGCTCATATACTTAAAAAGAGGCCAATAATGGCAAACTTGTAAATAAAAGAAATATGTTAGCATAAAGTGGATACACTGTAGCAGCATAGATATTTTGGAGAATTACTATGCAAACAGACCCAACTTATTTACAAATTTGCCATTCAATTATTTTGATGCAGAATTGCTTTGCGAACAGACCCACCTTATTTACAAAATTTGGCACTCAATTCTTTACCTGCAACAAATTTAGCAAAATATATTTTCAACTACTTCCTATGCATATATATATATATAATTGTAATATATTTTTATATATATTGCAAAATGTGTAACTTATAAAAAAGTATTTGATAGTAAATAAGATGTATGTGCGCAGAGTAAAATGGTGGTGCGCAAAGCAACTCTACACTTCTGTCCAATATTTAAAATATAAAAATATATATACATATTTATAAATACATATAAGCAATACAAATGTGACAAGTATTTGATAGTATATGATTAATACTTTAATTTTGGGACGATACCGAAACTTGCTTCCGAACCCACCGAAACGGACGATACCGATACCGAAACCTAAATTTTGGGAGGAGCGATACCGAGACCGAAACCGAGACCTAAAACCTTGATCTATACTTCCAGGTAATATACCTTTCATGTTTATACCTAGAAAACCCCGCTTTCTTTGTTATTCATGTTTTTGGATGCACCTACCTTATTCAAAATCTTCAACATGATCATGATAAGTTATCTCGTGTCTATTAAATGTGTCTTTGTTAGCTATTCTAGAACTCAGTAAGGATACCGTTGCTTTGATCTTATACATCGCAAGCATTGTCTCTGTCAACGTAACATTTTAAGTTGTTTCATATTTTTCTTCTAGTATTCAAGAAGTCTCATTTTTCTCATAACCCATTCTCCGCCAAATATACAATACTCAAGTAAATTCGGTATCGATAGCCCCCAAAAAATTATGTATATACCAAACCTATGAAACATGGCACATATTTTGACCCCCAATGGATCTAGTATCTACAACTAAGGATCAAAATCATATGCATCATTCTATTGTCTCGACTAATGCTTCCTCTAAGTTAGATTTTCATATTGCACTCTACCTGGGTAAACGATCTACTATGTGTATCCTATTTCTCATTTCATTTCTCATGATCGCCATACTTCTTTTCATCAATTTACATTGTATTTATCCTCTGTGTCTATCAAATTTTATCTCGAAGCCTTGATGCATCTAACTTCAAAGCAAGGATGAGATGGATGCTATCATTTC
The DNA here is from genome assembly GCA_030789695.1 of Scilla litardierei. Classification (NCBI taxonomy): domain Eukaryota; kingdom Viridiplantae; phylum Streptophyta; class Magnoliopsida; order Asparagales; family Asparagaceae; genus Scilla; species Scilla litardierei. The sequence continues at coordinate 49,689,572 of CM061137.1, read as the reverse complement.
ATAGACATGAGACTTATTTAATGCTTCTCCAGATTTGGATGTTGTGAGTTGTCGTTGGGTGTTTCATGTAAATGAAGTACTGTCCGAATGGGACAATGAAGAAAATTATTGATCCTCTAGTTACCAAAGATTTTACTCAAATGTATAGAGTTGATTACCTTGGGACGTTCTTCCCGTGACTCAGTTCCATTCGTGTCATTTTCTCTAAGTGGCAACTCTTTCAATTAGATGCGAAATATGACTTCTAGTATGAAAATTTTAATAAGGCAATCTAAATGTAGCAGCAACACATCCTGGGTATGCCGCTTCATTAGAAAAAAGTGGTATGCAAGGTCAATGTAATTTATGATCTGAAGCAAAGACAATGTGCCTAATTTGGCAAGTTTAGCAGCATAATCATTAGAGTAAGATTTCTGATATGTTATTCAAATCAATGTCTTTATTCACCGTGGTCTGAATCTATGGTTCTAACTATTTATGTTGATTAAATTCTTCTAACTAGGAGTGATATTGATGGTATTAATAACACCATGGAGTATCTCAAGAAACAATGTGACTAAAGATATGTGAAAGCCTATATATTTTTTGTGAGATTAAAATTGTCCGTAGGAAACACAAACACAGAGTAGTTAGTACTTGTATAACTCAACGTTATAAGGCTAGATATTGCTTTTGTTGTTAAATTGGTATGTCCGATATGCATAAGCGTGGTTTACTAGAAAGAAACAACCATTTTAAAGACATTAACATCCATCAAAGTCTCTCCTGGTAAATGTTTTTATACAAGGAGGATAAATATCTGAGGGTTGAAGTTTTTAGATTACGGTTATGCAACAAATAAAATAGACGAATAATATACTTTTGGCTATTGTGTTTTAAGTGCCACGCCCCGCTTCCCACAATACCTGGAGAAAGGACCGAAGACTCACATGTTTAAATCAAAAGGAAAATAAGCGGAATGTTTTTCCTCTTGATTTAAATGATTTTAGTGTCTACAGAATATCACATAGGTTCTCCATGCAAACTATTTAACAAGTAACAGAAAAGATGTCAAAAGTTATTACATCCCAATCTGCAATTAAAAATCTCTCCAACAAAAGAGTACATTATTACTACAGAAATTAATGAAAATAAGGGCTCCAAGTCCAATACAAAAATAGGTCTCTGAAAAAAAAGAGGCTACTAGAAAAAAAAGCTAGCTCAACCTAATCCCGAGGAACGACCCACTCCTCTTCCTCTACCTAATCAAGGGGCTCACTCTCAAAGTACTCGTTCTCGGTAGTTCCTCAACGAAAATCAAGTGATAAATATAGAAGATGAACAGAAAACATATATGAACAAAATCAAGCGACAACTAAAATAATCAACCCATGTAACTGAATGACAACATAGTAATTCAAATGTGTGACATCACTATAAAGCAAAATTTATTAATATCACTAACTGTAATGTCATTGTGGTATGATGTCACTTATCTATTGTGTCAAATATAGCATAGTGGTCTGGCATAAGGCGTGACTCGTGCCCGAGGATCGATATGCAATCTGGGTGTTTTGTCCACTCGGAATAGCAATCAATATGAACCAATAACATTCCCGCATGGTGTAGCATCAATCTACAACCAGTGTGATCATAACCTTCCCTCCGAAAGCAGAGTCTAGATTGATATCGTGGGTCATACCTTTCCCAATTACAATCCGCGTAACAACTGTGAATCCTGATCGATCAATAATGTACATCAATACCTTCCCGCACACATCATTGGATACGATCATAGAGGGGGCACTCGTCATTCTTGCACCCTCGTGACAATGAGTTATCTCAAACCACATGTGTAATGAATATCAATTGGCAGTAATTTTAAAACATTTGAGGCAAACCTATATCTTATTCTTTTGTTTTGAACAATTACTTTCAATTTCAATTTCATCATCATGTCATAAATTTTAACTCATGCAATGATAACAAAGCCCAAAATCAAGTGTATCATCTCATGTAAAAACAATCCCAAGATCAATTAATATGTGACATCAAAGAGCAGTTGTGGTAAACATGTAGGAAAACAGTGCCAGAAAACAGGAAACAGAACGGCATATACAAATCCATAGCGTCATAAAAATAACCGCAAAACTAAGCCTCAAATAGAAGTAGCCGATATATATTGAAAGCAAAACATAACAACCAATATGTTGCAGGGCATGAGACACAACAGCTAAAAGCTTCGGGACAAAAACCACAATAGCTGAAAGCTGTAGGGCAACAAACACATCAATAGGGGAACCACAAAGGCCATCCACAACAGTCGTGAAGTGACAATAGGAACACAACAGTTAAGGGATTGCAGAAACACAACAGCCAATGGGCTGCAGAAACACAGCCAAAGATGCAGAGGCAGAACAGCAGCCAAATGCTGCATAGGGCAATGTGTACAAAGCAGAGAGGGATACATGGGTTCAATCAATATAACTGAAAGCTACAATGGGCGGCAGGCAAGCTGCAACAGGCGGAACAACTTCGGCAACAGTCGAATGCTACTGGGATGCATGAGGCAGCGACTGAAAGGCCCAGAGATCCAGGGGCATAGCCACAAGGCTGCTGCCTACGGGGCTTTGCTTAAACGGCCAAAAGAGCCCCGGGGAACACGGCTGTGAGGCTTAGGGGACAGTGGATACATGAAAACAAAGCACATCGGTTACAAATACAGGGGAAGCCAAAGAATCAATCCAACAACTACAAGATATCAAATTTCCAACACAATCTATTTAAAACTTCCATCAATTTAATTAAAACTGAAAGTACCATTAAATAAATTTAAAATTCAGAAAAATATATGGGAGACCTACGTGGATATTGTGGTGCGGCTAACAAATTGCTCTCTCTCTCTCTCTTCTCCTTCTCTCTTTTTTCTTCTTTGGAGTAGGCCAAAGGGAGAGATGGGGGGAGAGCGATGACTTGCTAGGAAGGGGGACAGTTAGGGTTCTGTTATATATATATATATATATATATATATATATATATATATATATATATATATGGGGAAATTGTGCATGTGCACATGTGCAGGAAAATTACATGCGCATGTGCACATTTTCTCCCATTTCCTCCATTTTTGAAATTGTTTTTATGAGGTTGTTCACATCATGGATTATCAACATACCAAAAATCAAGTGAATCACTGGCAACTTCAACAGTTTTTAACACGTTTTCATACCGTTGAAGTTGCAAGGGTTAGATGGGGGCTCAAAAAATTGGAATCACTTGGTTTTTGGTATGTTGATCATCCATAATGTGAACAAGTTTATGAAAAAAATTCCATAAAAATGAAATATATAGGAAAATGTGCACATGCGCAAGTAATTTTCTTGTGCATGTGCACAGGCACATTAAACCATACACACACATCTATGTATGTATATGTATATGTATATGTGTGTGTGCACGCGCGTATATATATACGGGGTTGAGTGTTATAATGCTAGGGTTTGGGTTTGAGTTTTAAGATTTGTATTCGGATTAGGATTTTGATTTGATTAGAATTTTAATTCATAGTTCATAGATAATGTTTTAATTTATTTATTCATTTATTTATGGTGTATCTTATCTTTTTTATTTTGATTTTATTTAAATATTATTTTATTTCTTTTTATTAAATAGGTTTTAATAAAAAATAAATAATTTCATAAAATTCATCAAAAAAAATAAAATAATTCTAAAATTTTATTTAAGATAATTTGAGTAAAAATGCATCAAAATTTGTCAAAGAAGTTGGGACCATTACATCAAGAGATAATCTTGCTGCCTGGAGAACTTAAAATACAAAATATAGTGATTCATTCTAATGCTAAAGCTGAATACAAAGCTATGGTTCATACATCCTGTAAGTTGATGTGGTTGAAGATGTTAATGTGAGAATTTGCTTTTAAGAAGATGATCCAGTGACTATGTACGTTCAATCAGACTAATATTTACATAACTAGCAATCCAATCACAAAAGGACCAAACACATAGGTGGACTGCCATTTTTGATCATGATGTTGTCAGGGAGAAATTGATTTGCGCCTCCTTCACCCCTTCCTAAGAACAATTGACAGATTTGTTTATTATGATAGTTTTTTCTAATATTTTTCTCATCTTTGTGATAGTCATTTTTTATTTGCACCTCCTTCACTCCTTCGAAGAACAATTATTCTTACGAAGGAGCGAAGGAGGCACAAATTAATTTCTACCTGACAATATCATGATCAAAAATGACACATTTGTTTATTATAATAGTTCTTCTAATATTTTTATTATTTTTGTGGAACAAGCTAGGCATGATAGATATAAATGCTCCAGTTTAAAAGAAAATGTTACATCGTATATCTTTAGTTATTCGGGTATTTGGTCTTTGAGTTATAAACACATACCCGCTTCTTTCTATACTATATATAATGATAATAGCACAGAGGTTGTGACTAACTCTCTAATCCTTCTTCCCAAAGTTCACTTCTCTAAATTAAGAGTGCTTGGTTTGCTTCCTTTAATTTCATATTCATATTTTGTTGTCCATAAAGTTATAATTTTCAATGCATGTGCACACACATGTGCGAAGGAAGGAAGAAAGGATTCAGAGCCAAAGTCCTTCCCATTTGTATTCTATGATGAGCCAAATTGCATGTCTACTCCATAATCCATTCATCTTGATCTAGACCTTTTATGGCGCAAAAAGAAACTGAAGTGATCACTAGTTTTCTTTCTTACTCAAGTGCAAAACTGATGACAACCTATACCAAGATGCTCAGATTTTTAAATTGACAATCTAACCATTGATCATAATTTAGACATAATAATCCTTTGCATACCAATTTTGATTGGGAATGAGACATCCTAGACCATAGTTCTGATCATCTTGTTATGACCATCCACTTTGTGCTCACTTAATGGACATGAATGAAGCCTAATGATCACTTCATAATTTTGTCATGATTTAGACACATGACACATTAATGGAGTAGATTTACAATTTGAATCACTTGTCACGAAATTTGAATGGAACAGACATGGCTTCCAAATCTCCGTAGAAGGAGCCAACTGCATCATATATCTATATATATATCCCTATGTAGTGCGCAGCAGAGCACATCATCCAATTTATCGCAATCTACATTGCTTAATTCTAAAGTATAAATTATGTCAAAGTAAATATAGGAGTTTGTGACTTCAAAAAGTTAAGGAAAATTTTACATGAATCAGAAAATTTGGCCAAAAAGAAAAGGCAATAAATAGACACCTATACAGTTAAATGGAAATCACTAGAAGGATGACTCCCAAATCTACGTAGAAGGAGCTGACTTCATCATTTATCTATCTATCTATCCCTCTGTAGTGCACATTGGGGCACATCATCCAAATTATCTTGATCTCCATTGCTTAATTCTAAGGTATAAATTATGTAATATATAATTCAGCAAGGTAAAGTGAGTGATGTGACTTCGCAAAGTCAGTGAAAATCTCACATTATTTAAAAATCAGGAAGTTTGGCCAAAAAGAAATGGCAATAAAGGAACATTTCTACAATTGCATGGAAATTAGGTCATTGATTCACCTGTTCCAACATTACGATCGTTCCCCATGGCCACAGTTACCCGTTGTCCTGCTTCAAGGATTTGCTCGACCACAACATTCTGCATTATATTTTACATATAAACCCACATTGTTTGGATGAGAATTTCCACCATCAATGAGTTACATCTACTGCAAAAGCCAGCATTTGTGAATATGAAAACGAGTAAAGAAGATACAAGGAACAACAAATAGGTTACCGCTACCAATCATATGATACAAAGACAATCATGTATCAACTTCTTTGCTTGCAAAAAAAATCCCACACTTCATTAAGCACCCATAAAAACAAACCAAAGCACTGACATCTCAGTAATCAGCTTCTTTAAGCTTTACATCACCAACAGAATACCAGAGTGATATGCAACAACTGGACCCTTGCAATTTTATACCTTACCATTAGTTACCATCAATATTATAATTAAAGACATTAGGAATGTATTTTTTTATGGGTTCTTTGTCTTATAGTATGCTGCCATGAATATGCAGCTTCATATTTCAACCTTCTTATCTGTAGCATCTTCTTTAGGAATCTGCCTTGTCCTAGAGTTTTTTATGTTGATCCTTAGCTAAATGAGATTTACTGTGCACTATAATGAAAAGGTATGTGTTTTAATACCGTCCAACAAGCTATTAGATTTTACGGCTAGCTAATATCTTGGTGGCCACACGAATGTGATCCAATTAGTCTCTATAGGCTAAATTGTATCTATCACCTTGTCTTACAACTTCAAGTATACTCTTTCACAATCTCGGAGAATTTGGAAGCTAGTGCATTGGTTGCATGAGCTTAACCTAAATGGCAATGTTGTGTATTATGGTGTTCTCCAGTGTTATAAAAGGCGGTTTCATTATACGCGCGGTCTATGAGCGCATAGCGTATAAGCGGATTATGCGGCCGATTATGCGGTTTACGCGGTTTACGCGAAAATGAATAATTTAGTATATAAATAATCAATAAGTTTATGTGTTTATGTATATTAAATTAAAAAAGATAAGAATTATAGGAATAAGGAAAAAAACACATTAGCTTTTAAAAATATGGATTAATTCATACTAAAACATCAGCGCCATTATGACGATCAATACATAAAATAACTAAAATCTAACGTCTAAAGCAATCTACACACAAAACATAACTATTTAGTTTTACGTCCAAATCAAAAGCATGTCAAATATAAGTATTTTAAAATTAAAAAACTGATTTTTATGTTTAACGGGTCGTGTTTCTTAACGGGTTGGGATTTTTTAGTTGCCGATTATGCGCCCGCATATTCGCATATGCTGTCGCATAACATTTATGCAGTCGATTATACGGTCGACCGCATAATTCGACCGCATATCTTAATTCTCATGCGGTCAAAGGCCGCATCCTTATATGCGGCCGCATATGCGGCCGCATATAACTTGTTTTAGAACACTGGTGTTCTCTAGTTCAAAGATATCATGAAGATGGACCAGGCGCCAATGCAGAAAGGATGGGACCATATTGACATCAGGTAGAAAAAATTGGACAAATTATTGTGAGAACATTTGTCCTGAATGATGTTAATAGATAACTCCATTACGATGATGCTTAGATGATGGTGGTGGTGACCATGATGATGTTATTTTGTTGTTCATAGGTTCATTGGCCAGAGATATGGAACTGACTCTGAGGCTTCATGCCATACTGATAGGTGATCAGACCAGCCTTCTCAATATAGAGCACTCAGAGTCAGAACCAGTGTGAGACAGGCAAGGGCGACCACCACTCAGGGTGAGGCAAGCACACCGATCTACGTGAGTGTCCTTGTTGTCAAACATCGTCCCTCATTTTACAACCCTAGCCTTTTCATAAAGAAAAATGCATTCGTAAGAAACTTAAAATTCATATCATAATTTTCTCTTGATCCAAACATTTCCCACAATAACTGGAATATTTTGAGTTAATTCCAAAAAAATACATTTTACATCAAACACCCACTCAAAGAAAATCTTTTTTTCTACTGTGGTTGCACTCTGTATGAAATTTGGATAAGACTCGTGTTCCACTTCCTTAGAATGGCCGATGAGATTAAGGTTGCCAACGACAAAAATCTGAGGGTGATTACTACGGAAGACTAGCAAGGAGATTCAAGATTATTGATGATAAATATTAAAGATAATGGCAGAAAGGACAAAGGAAAAGATTGGTTTGTGTGTCAAACTCACCAATCATGCTGATGATGTGTTGGGTTGGTAACGGAGAAGGATCACATGAAAAGATAAGAAGAACTAGAAAAATGATCAAGACTTGAGACTTAAGAATGGATATGAACTTAGGGTATTAATAATATGCCAGGTGGAATGATCTTTGAAAAAGACAGAGTAAGCATTCTTCTTCTAAATATAATAAAAAACGTGTCACCAGATCTTTATAATGAGATCCAGCAGAAAAATCAGGCTATCACCTATAAATAAATCGATATTTAGGGAAGGTGGCATCTATAATGGATAGCACGTGAAACAATGGTGAATTATTTCATGGATAATCTGCTATGTTCATCTGATGTATTAATTAGCATATCTACGAAATATCATGCAATTTGAAGAGCATTTACATGTGCATCACATCCTTTCATTTTCTTAATGGCTGAAATAAAGTTCATCTTCTAAGAAACTGATGCACAAGTAAATGATATTTCAATCACCAGGTATTTCATATGTAAGCTAATAATGTGCAGAGACCAAGATGAATGGGGACGATCATTCGTGAGATGCCCCCATTGTCGTTCCACAAGATATCCCTGTAGAAAACCATACACAACGCAGTTGTGGATCCCGTCTTTCCATATACACCTACGTATGTGTGTGCGTGCATGCATAAATATATATTGTGCATGCAGTTAGATGCAGATCTTATTTTTCAAATTTTAAATCATAGATGTGTTAAATGTGATCTAACATCTTTAAAGTACTAATAGATTTTAAATCATAGATGTGTAAAATGTGATGTAACATCTTTAAACTACTAATAAATGGAAATCAAATGATTTTAATGTGTTTTACTTTTACCCATCGCATCAAGTTGCAACAAATTAATTGATTTATGACAATTTTGAAACATTCATTTTGTCACCACTTTTTGCAAGGACAAAACATATCAAAATCATATGAATTTTCATTCATATGTACGTTAAATGAGTGATTTTAGATTTGGATTGCCAAATTTTTAAATTTGGATCAATACAATCTACATTAGGATCCTATTGATAGTGGCCTAGTTAAGGTATCGTGAATCCTATTCTTTAGAGGGTTATTCATAAATAACCACACATCAACATGTCAGTTAAGGTATCAACCCAAACTTGGTCAACTACAGTCTGCAGCTTAAAGTTAATCGGCTTATTGACAAAAATCCCAAAACTTAACTAGAAAACTGCACATCCCCACCCCACCCCAAAAAAAATCCCAACCCCCAACACACTCACTCACTCACTCGTACACACACACATAGTGTACACATGCCTACTTTGATCAGATTATTTCACTTTCATTGTCGAGTTTGATTCACATTCGTCAAATATTAGAGATATAATTAATTGAGGGCACAATTAAGAGATAAATAGTTAAATGGTTTGGACGTGCTAACAGGAACCAACTTCACCTAAAGTATATGAGAATTGTTGATATAAAGAGAAGGCGGCTTTTACCAGAAGAGGATGGAAACAAAAGAACTGCCCAACCCAAATTTTTGGGATATAGGCTTTCGGGTTGTTGTGGATGTTGGGTTTGGACTGGCATAGGTTGCAGCCTGATATTATAGGACACAGATGGCACATTGCATTAGGGTGTGGATAGCGCCAATTATTGCATTTATGGCCTATAAGCATGTTACACACAATAAAAACCTTATGAGTTGCAGAATATAGAAGTAAATGTCTGGGCTTCTCTGATGCGGCTAGTAATTGGAAGCAGGGGTACTTGAGTAAAATAACAAATAAGGGGTGTTTTGCTATTTAAGGGGTTGAGCCGGCCCTAATATGCATGCGAAAATTGTGAGAGTTATTTCTTTTATTTCCTTATATCAATTGTATTAGGATTTGGATTTTTCCCCTTAGATTAATAATTGTTTCCTAGTCGTTAATTAGCGAGTAGTTGAATTGTAGTAGGATTCCCTTTTAATTTCAGATCTGAGTTTCCAATAAAAATCCCCTTTTTATCATCAAAACCCTAGCGAAACGTATCAGTTGGTATCAGAGCACACGATCCATGACGAGCACACGATCTATGGAACGGATCAACGCGTTGGAAGCGAAAGTTGAACGGATGGAAGCCCAAATCAGCAAAGGGTTCATGGACGCGAAGAAGGAAGACGCCGAGATGGCCACGAAGATCCGATGGGAGATGAAGAAGAACCAAGAGAAAACGGAGGCGAAATTGGCGGCGATAGTGGAGGCCATAGAGGCGTTGACCGCAAATCTCAACCCGAAGGCGGATCCAAGCAAAAAGAAGCCACCTTTGGCTAGGGACAAAGGAAAAAAGTGACTTTTGACGAGGAAGGACCGGAATCTGACGTCGAGGGCGACTGGGAGTCGTCACCATAGGCGGCGAGCGCTCGAAATGGCGACAGGAGGGGCGAGGGGGTGCGACAGACCCCCCGACACCCCCCGGGGAGGGACGGCGAACCCACCGGAGGGCCGGCAAGAGCCGTCGGCCCCTCCCGGGGGTGCGCCGCCTCCCTGGGGGCTCGGTACAGCCCCGCCGACCACCCCAGGGGGTCGACAGGCCCCTGAGGCCTCGGCGCAGGGCCGCCGACCACTCAGGGGCGGCGACTGCCCCCGGGGACTCGGCATAGCCCTGTCGGCCTAGACTTTGGGCCGGACAAGGCCGCTGAACCCCTGGGAGGGGTCGACAGTTCAATACGGGGGGGTTTCGACCCCCCCCCCCGAGGCGGCGATGGCACTTTCGAGACCCGGAAGGGGGCGGCAGCCACTGACGAGTGTTTCTGGCCCCCTGTGGGCCCCGCACGGGCCCCGATCAGCACCAACTTCTGGATTTCAGCCTTCATCGAGACTTGGCGGGGGATTTCAGCAGACTGGAGGGCTCTATCAGTATACTGGGGGCCCGTCGACCCAGCTCCCACCTTTCGGGTGAGTGACGGGAGATTGGAGGGCGCACCAGGACCCCCGAGAGGCTATCAGGCAGAGTATGTGCACCCACAGGGAGATGCGAGGGGAGACTGGCAGTGGGATGGAGCAGACAGAGGCATGAGGGCTCACCAGGGCCCCCGAGAGGCCATCAGGTAGAGTATGTGCATCCACAAGGGATGCAAGAGGTGACTGGCTGGGATATGGAGCAGATGGGGGAGCCCGAGATCGTGTCGATACATTTTTTCCAGACAGACCACAGGGGTATCAGCCGAGGGGAGGATTCCATCAGCAGGAGAGAGGTGAATTCACTAGGGAGAGACGGCTGAGGAAGCTCGAGGTGCCTATTTTTGAGGGGGTGATCCTGACGACTGGCTGTATCGGGTGGAGAGGTACTTTGAGGTATCAACAGTACCAGTGAAGGACTGGCTTCAAGCGATAGGGATCTGTTTGGAGGGGAGGCCTTGGGTTGGTTCAGGTGGACTGATCAGCAGCAGCCCTTTCAGACTTAGGAGGGTTCACCTCGCTCTTGGTGGAGCGCTTTGGCGCAGTACAGTCTGGGGGAGTTTTTGAGAGGCTTTGTTCATTGAAGCAGGAGGGGAGCGTAGTAGATTATATTAAGAAGTTTGAGTCGCTTTGCCACCGAGTCCGAGGAGTTTCGGGAGAATCATTGGAGGGCTGCTTTATGAAGGGACTGAAGCACAGTATTAGATCTGGGCTGAGGCAGCTGCAGTCCGTGGGCCTGCGAGGGATGATGACGTCTGCTAGGATGGTAGAGGATCATCAGGATACAAAGAGGAGGGCCCGGGGGGCGTGGGAAGGCTCCACTTTTCGAGGGCCGGATCCTGGAGGGGGACAGAAGGCGGTCCCAGGAGGAGCAACATCCACTGACGGCACATCGGCTACCAAGGAGAAGCGGATGGACCCACGACCTGGAGGACATACACGAAGAATGACCGAGGCAGAGATTCGTGACAAGCGGACCAAGGGCATGTGTTTCAAATGCGACGAGAAGTTTACTCCTGGGCACCGGTGCGGGGATCATACCCTAGTGAATGACGAAGAAGAGGGAGGAGAGTGTGTGGTAATGCTAGAAGCCGGCGTGGACGATGATCAGGAGCACATGCACTTGGAGTAGCTGACCATACACTTCACGCACCACCTTGAGGACAAGGTGGTTTTTCAGGGGCGGAGTAGTGTTGCGGCTAGTAATTGGAAGCAGGGGTATGTGAGTAAAATAACAAATAGGGGTGTTTTGCTATTTAAGGGGGTTGAGCCGGCCCTAATATGCATGCGAAAATTGTGAGCGTTATTTCTTTTATTTCCTTAGATCAATTGTATTAGGATTTGGCTTTTTTCCCTTAAATTAATAATTGTTTCCTAGTCGTTAATTAGGGAGTAGTTGAATTGTAGTAGGATTCCCTTTTAATTTCAGATCTGAGTTTCCAATAAAAATCCCCTTTTTATCATCAAAACCCTAGCGAAACGTATCATTCTCATCGTCAAGGCAATGAAGGAAAAAAGATTGTCATGTTCAAATTTCAAAAACAATGAAGGAAAAAAGATTGTCATGTTCAAATTTCAAAAACAACAAAGAAGCAACTTTTGGAGCTGGCTGCCCCGTCATAATTTGCATATGTAATTTTTAGCAACTAGCTATTATAGGTTATAAACAAGAAGTGCTAGAATTATTCCTAAATTGCAGTCTAGTTATTTCAGTGATGTATGTTTTTACACAATAGTGGTCAGCTACAAACATGAACGGTTTGGCTCTTAGGGTACATGCCTACAAGAGCCACATTGCAGAGCCTCAAGAGTATGGAAACGGAATTACAGAATATGCTAGGATGCAGCATAAACCTCAGCATTCTAATATTTAGAAGGAGATTTTAAATGTTGGATCTATCACTTGTTATTTACTAATGAAATATTTATTTCAAAACTTATTGCAAATTGATTTTAAGAGGGTTGCACCGATAGTATAATGAAACTGAATGAAGTATTCAAAGCATTAATTACCCAAAAATAAAGAACTCGCAGAAAAGATGAATAAGCAAACTTCTTCCAAAAGATGAGAAAATGCTAAATACAATATTATATATACAATGCTAGCTAGTGGCATGCATCATAGCAAATGCTAGCTCATATAAATGCTTGTTATTCTTGTCTCCTCTGAGTTTTGAATCATTCAGGGCAAACCCTTGTAGTATAGCAGGCAAGCTAAAGTCTACCAAACATCATCTGCTATCAGTGTTTACTATGTTTAGCAGACCATAACTGCAACAAACAATATTAAATTCGGTTTTCCTAAATGTCAAATGTGATGGTGAACAATTTAAAAACAGAAAGAATAGTGGTAAATTCTCATACATTACATATGTATTAAGTTCGCAAAACTAACAGCACAGACATATTATAATATTTAAACGGGCAACAGACAAACTATTTGCACAAATCTGCCCCAAAAATGAAATATAAAAGACATGAATTTCAAATATATGTATTCAGAAAGATTTGCAAGAATTCTCAGTACAAAATAACTAGAAAAATATTGCCCCATCAATTAAAGCATACCTTACTTAATCCAACATCAACAAATGTTCCCCGAGTATTTGGAGGATTCTCTTTCAGTGTTATACCTGCTATGGATGTGGCAAACGATATGAATCTCAGCAGGTAATCAGACAAATAAAAGCTACAAGGAAATGATAACGTAAATGATTTTCCATGAGGAATCCAAACCCTAAAAGCAGATAACAACATTATCTTCAAGTTTTGCTTATAGGTGTGAAGTGCAATACTTGACCACATCACCCAACTATTTTAAGTACTTAGTTTTGGGACAAACTGCACATAACAAGCTTATCAACTCATTTTTAATCCTACAGCATGTTCCAATTTCTTATTAGACAGGGTTAAATCTATACTCAGCAGAAAGATGAGATGCGGAATGAACATAAAAAAAATACATGTACTTTATAGTCAATGCAGTACATATCAAACAATAAAATAATTGAGATTTGGGGATAAAAATGATATTAACCAAGTTATGAATGCTAGATGCAAGGTCCAATTGCTTATTAGGTTAGAATCAAATCTGAACCAGTTCAAATCAACCATGGCAAGAGGGCCCTGGTAGAACATAAAATGTGTGTCCATAATGTATATATCACAAAATAAAGTACCAATAACCACAACATATAGACGTGTAGCCTCCCTAATAGGCTAATGCTAGTACCATCAATATAGGCCATTCACCCTTGATAAGAAAGATTAATCAACAAGGTTGCAAGTTGCAACTATACAAGTAAGCAGAAGTTAACGCATGTGGATTAAATTGTTTGGCAAGAAATCATTCATAGAAAGTTGAAATTATTAAGCAAGTAGGCTCAATGCCATGATGCCTTGCAGCAACAAAGTAAATGAGAATTGTTTAATATGATATATATATATATATAGGAATATGTATATGTGCTGACAGCGCAAGAATTTTTTCCTGTGATGTCAGCGATTTGGGCCCTCAAAAACATTTTCTTTATAAAAAATTTTGCAACGTGTTCTACATTTGTTAACTAGCTCCCCACCAAATTTCAATCCAATCCAACACCATTTGAGCCTCCGTTCATCGTTTCAAACACATTGCGCTGACAGTTCGAAATTCTGGAGCGGTTTTTTTTTGAAACGCATGAACGAAAGCTCAAATAGTGTTGGATTGGCTTGAAATTTGGTGGGGAACTAGTTAACAAGTTATAGAACAAATTGCAAAAAAAATTAATGTTTTTGAGGACCCAAATCGCTGACAGCACAGGAAAAATTCATGCGATGTCAGCACCTATACATATTCCTCATATATATAGATGCAAATGTGCATGCGCACGTGCACAGGCAGAAATACCTGCGAACGCCCCCTCTGTTTGGGGGTTCTGGATAGTTTTGTGCAACGTTTTTGTGATGGATGTTTCGATACCCAAATGGTGTTTGTTTGACCTGAAATTTTGTGGGGAGCTACATAACAAGTATATCTACCTACTGTAAAAACAAATTCAAAAAACATACTTGAAACCCCCGAACAGAGGGGGCGTGCGCAGGTAATTCTGCATACGCACGTTCTTAGGTACATTTTTGGGATATATATATGAGGAATATGGGCCTGAGCTGACAGCAGGTATACATATTCTATGGGCCTGAGCTGACAGCGCATGATTTTTTTTCCTGCGCTGTCAGCAGTTTGGGGGCTCTAAAATATTATTTTTTTAATTTTTTTCGCAATGTTTTCTATAACTTGTTAACTACCTTCCTACCAAATTTCAAGCCAATCCGACACCATTTGAGCCTCCGGTCATGCGTTTCAAAAATGTTGCGCTGACAGTTCGGTTTTCGGGAGCGGTTTTTTTGAAACGCATGATCGGAGGCTCAAATGGTGTCGGATTGGCCTGAAATTTGGTGGGGAGGTAGTTAACAAGTTACAAAAGACACTGCAAAAACAAAATTAAAAAAATATTTTAGAGCCCCCGAACTGCTGACAACGTAGGAAGTAAAAATTTCCTACGCTGTCAGCTCAAGCCCATATTACTCATATATATATATATATATATATATGAAAATAATGGGTATCATACGTCATATGAGAGGGTCTCTCATATGCCCTCTCACATAAAGGATGCACTCTCACATAAAGGGGGCAAGTATAACACGTACAAGCCCATTTGGGCTTGTACTTGCCCCCCTTATGTGAGAGTGCATATGAGACACCCTCTCATATGGCGTATGATACCCATTATTATATATCTCTCACATAGGGGGGCAAGTACAAGCCCACATGGGCTTGTACTTGTTGTACTTGACCCCCTTTATGTGAGAGGGCATATGAGACACCCTCTCATATGGCGTATGATACCCATTAATCTCATATATATATATGAGGAATATATATATGAGGAATATGGACTGAGCTGACAGCGCAGGAAATTTTTCCTGCGCTGTCAGCGATTTGGGGGTAAAAAAAATTTTATTAAATTTTTTTTGCAGTTGCTTCTACAACTTGTTAACTACATCCCCACCAATTTTCAAGCCAATCCAACACCGTTTGAGCCTCCGTTCATGCGTTTTCAAAAAAAACCGCTCCCGAAATCCGAACTATCAGCGTAACATTTTTGAAACGCATGAACGAAGGCTCAAACGGTATTGGATTGGCTTGAAAATTGGTAGGGATGTAGTTAACAAGTTGTAGAAGCAACTGCAAAAAAATTTATATAAATATTTTTTACCCCCTCAAAACGCTGACAGTCCCATATTCCTCTATATATATATACACACACGCACACACATATATATTCACATACATACATACATATACATATACATATACTAGATGTATCCTACTTTGTCTCCTTGACAAAGTAACCATTGACAAATATCCATTCCTTTTGTAACCATTACTCCTGAAAGGAAAAATGGCATTGTGTTGTATTAGAAGGGGAAGACCTAAGTTAACTCGGATGAGGTAATAAGAAAGTACAATAAGAAAATCATAGGGTGCCCTGAATCTTGCCCTTAGCAATATTGTGAGATAGAAAATTCAAAAGATTAATTAGGAAACGGCACTCACAAGGTCAAATGGTCATGGACAGGATTACTAATCAATTAGTACACTTTCTTTAAACAAATAACCCTACCACAGTTTCTAAGGAAAAGAAATTGCCCGCCCTCAAGGCACTAATTGACAATCATCAGGAAACGATGACATGTTATACATTACTTGTAAGTAATATAACTCAACATACATAAGTTTATACCTAAAGCTAATTCATATAGCCGGATCCAATATGTTGCATATGAGCACAGAAGTGAGCTCGGTTCTTAATAATAAGGCTCGATGGATGGAGTAGAAAGAGATGGTTCTAGAATATTTTGTTGTCTGGAGAACTGCATATATCTCGGTATTTTAGAGTTAATTTAGGCATTACTAGACTGATGACTCCAAGCTAACAAGACAAATATTGATGACTTCAAAGTTAAGATTATGAATGATGCGGTAGACAATACAAATACCACTGGAACCATAGGAATTTCACCAGTTGACAACAAAATGATGTACAGATTGAAGTAGTAAGGAAGTGAAACAAAGAGTTAGATGAGCCAAGTGAAAGGAAAAGTGATTGTGCAAGTTCCAACAGACCAGGAAAAAGAACAAGAAGACATAAAGTGACATACCATTTCATGTTATCTAAACCACCTCTTATGCGCTTAATAAAGGAAAAGTGAAACACTTCATTTTGTTTCAGGCTTATATTGAATTATATATATGTGGATGATAGAGACCGAAATAACGACCTTAATGTTTGGTGCCAACATGTATGGGGATCTATTAATTTATCTGAAGTTGCTTCACAAAACCAAAAGATTCTAAGGTATTTATTATGGGTATGAATAATATTTAGGAATGAACACGTAGTACTCCCTATGCCCCTTCCAGTTACATTCCAACTATCATGTTTGAACAATTATTTTTTATGATATGTCTAATTTCTTCCAATTAAAATTTAGCATTACACGTTATCGTGGAAACTAGAAAATGTTAATCCATTTCGAAACACTCAACATGCTTACTATCATAATATAGCAAAAATTGATAATAACCATAAAGGGCAATAGGAGTTGACCTTCACGATATGGGGACCACTCATGCTTGCGCACATGGTGAGGAGCATCAAGAGGGGGAAGCAACCCCTGTAAAGGAAAATAATAGATGCACAGATGATATTTAGACAGCAAACAGCATTTTTCAGATATGAGACAATATCAAAGTTAATCATTCCCACCACAAATTTCAAGCTATTGTGCATTGGAAAAAGCCTGCGCCTTAGATATTGTGGTGTCTCCAGATACTGCAAAATTCTAACAAGGAAACATGCACCGCTGTCATTTGCGTTACCATTATCCGCTACCATAACAACGGAATCATCTGCTGATTGGGGTTTACTATCAAAGACCACCACCTGCTCATAGGCAAGAATTCTCTTTTAGCATATGATTTTCTCTGGCAAGTTAAAATCATTTTAACAAGCTAATTTGATGAATATGTTTAACAATAATTTTGGCTTAGTGATCTCATATTTCAAACAAAGGCTGCAAATAGAGCTTATTAGTGCTTGATAATGAATATTATTTAAAACACAAATCAATCTGCGATGAATTTTCTCCCATACTAACAAGCCATAATTAAGCTGTGGTTTATCTCTTCAAACAACCTACAATCTTAGACATAAAATTAAACGGTTTGAACTTTTGGTTACTTCCTTCACTGAAATCTCCAAATTCAGCCGAACTTACTGTTTGCATATGACAATTTAAAAAATCACAGAATTAAGCAAGTTAAATAATAATAGTTCACTGCTGTTATTTATTCTTAATGTTGGTCAACATGTGATTGAAATTTTTGGGTGATTCCTATCAACCAAACTGGCACCAAAATGTCATAAAATTGACTGGAGAACCCTTCAAAATATTAACCATCTGATGACATTATCAAGCCATACAAATCAAAAGTGTCAATCTCAGAGTCATCTTGAACGATATCGTGCTAAAAGAGATTTCTGATGCTATTATAAGCATCGAAGATAAGTTGTTTTAAATTGTTTTTCTTAATCTATCACAAGGTCACAATTCTATAAAACTAAAAATTTTAATAATCGCTTATCAATTGGTTTCAAGTTTGTTTTCTATGAAATATGTATGTGTATAGTCCCAAATTATATCTTGGATAGAATTGAAGATGAATTAGGATTATTTCCTTTTTATAGAATTCCAGATGAGTTTGGACATTCTTTTTGATAAGATTCAAATTGAGTTAGGACTGTTTTTTATTTTTATATTGTGGCTCAGTGTGTGAAACCAACTTGAAACCAACTGATAAGCCATTATTAAAAATTTTAGCTTTATAGAATTGTGACCTTGTGATAGATTTGGCCCATTAGGGGCACTTTGGGTCTTTTTGTGATATTTTAGTATTGTAGGGGGGTTTATGTAATTGTGCAAATAGGGGTTTTCTATTTAAGCCAATGAGAGGGGCCGGCCCTGGGGGTTGAATTGGAGATTGACTTTGATAAAGAGAGGAGAAGCTTCATCATTCTTCGGGAGAGTGGCGCTTGAGAGGATGATCGCCCCTATAATTGCAACCCATGTATCTTTTTATTTCAGTTTTATTAATAAAAATCAGATTTGATTTCGGTTCCTATCAAATTGGTATCAAAGCGGTTCAATCTTGAGGGAGGAGATGAGATCGATGAAGGAGGAATTGGGGGCCATCATGCAATTAGTCCAATAGGCCATACAATTGAATCAACAGATGAAGCACAAATCGCGGCAGTGGCCAAGTGCGAAGGATACAGGTTTGGATGAAAACCCAGATCTAGGGCTAAACGTGACGCTTTGGAAGAAAAAGAAGAAAAGAAATCATGGAAACAACTTTTTTCAAGCGTTGAGGGAAGCCCTTGAGGAAGAATAGGCTGTGGAAGCGACGGAGAAGGCAAGAAAAGTTACGGAACTTCCAGATCTGAAGAAGACGGGGGAAACGACGCAGATCTGAAGCCTACAGCCGTCGGCTACTCAGATCCGACGTCGAGGGGGACGACGAACCCAATCTGGCCTCGGCGAGCCCCCTGATGGTCATCGCAGCCACGTCGACCCCCGGAGGGCCTCGCCGGCCCCGGCAAACCCCCAGAGGGCCTCTGGGGACTTTTGCGACACGCGCAGGCATCGAGCGAGCATCGACGAGGGTTTTCGAAAGCCGTCAGCGGCGCCACCGACGACATCTTGGACCGCCACCACCTCCATCTGATGTGCCACGCCGCGACGAATCCAACCGACTAAGGATCACCGGCGAAATCGATGAAAACAACGGCGATGCTGGCGATCCGCCACCGCTACAGTGGCGGCTCGATCCAGCCGCCCCCGCAGCCGAGCCGTCGGCACGAGCCGGCTCAGCCGAGCCGCCAGCTCAAGCCGGCTCAGCCAATGAACAGTGTGGCTTCATCTTTTTTTCGGTTTTTTGGGCGAATTTCTGCTATTTTTCTGCGCGGTTTCCGTATTTTGTTGATTTCAGTCCCGCTTGGAGTCCAAATTCAGAACTGAAAGAGACAAGGCGAAGAAGACTCGACGGCGGACGCTCTCTCTCACTCTGGCGGCAACAGTTCGAGGAGGGCGGAGCTCGTGGGAGGCTGTTCGATCCAGAAGGGGACGATAAGACATGCTCCAACACTCGGAAAAAGCACACTCATGGTCATCATGCACCATCTTGAGAACAAAGTGGTTTTCGGGGGTGGAGAAACGATAGATTCGGCCCATTATGGACATTTTGGGTCTTTTGTGCTATTTTATTATTGTAGGGGGTTTGT
Source organism: Scilla litardierei (assembly GCA_030789695.1). NCBI lineage: Eukaryota > Viridiplantae > Streptophyta > Magnoliopsida > Asparagales > Asparagaceae > Scilla > Scilla litardierei. Next base: position 49,669,465 of record CM061137.1, on the reverse strand, counting down.
GTAATTGTGCAAATATGGGTTTTCTATTTAAGCCAATGGGAGGGGCCGGCCCTAGAGGTTAAATTGGAGATTGACTTCGATAAAGAGATGAGAAGGTTCCTCATTCTTCAGGAGAGTGCGGACGTCCTCTTCAATTGGCGTCTTGGGAGGATGATCGACACCTTAACCTCAGATTGGCGTCTTGGGAGACTTATTTGTGGGAGCCCGACAACGCCTTTTGGGCCCCGTCTTGGCCGGACGATATTTTTCAGGATGCCGTTGAAAAACGGTGGAGACAATTCTCATCCTTTTGAACCGAGAGGAGGCTTGCATTCTACTTGGAAGGCCCACAAACTTCATGCACCACCTTGAGGACAAGGTGGATTTTTGGGGGTGGAGTAATGTTAGATCCAGCCCAGTTTTGGGCCTATTTTATTATGTTTTGTGGTATTTTATTATTGTAGTGGTATTGTGGTAATTAGACTTTTAGTTATGATTATTATAAATAAGAGTGGAGGCTAGCCGGCCCTAGTGGACGAAAAATTACGAGTGTTTTGGTTATTTGAGAGGAGAAGGTTACTCGATCTAGGGAGGGTGCGGACGTCCCCTGTAAATCGGCGTCTTGGGAGGGCGATTACCCCCTTTAAGTGTAATCAATGTATCTTTATTTTCAGTTTATATTAATAAAAACGTACCTTTGCCTTGGTTCCTATCATCCATCTTATGCATTCCTCGCACATCACTTAAAGAGTTTTTGATTTGGGGATTGCATGCAAGTTGACTGTGCTCATTTTAGTAGACGAGCCTTTAGCATTGGTCGAGGATAGGTTTTACTGGCCTTCTTAAAAAGATGTTAGGATTGTCTTTTAGTGTAGAACATACATGTAAGCAAGGCTAAGATACTCATCATGAGCTTATACACCCTTTTACATGTTCCACACGCCATGGAGAGACCATAGCATGCATTTCATTCTGGTATTTCCTAAAATGAACCGCAGACATCAGTAAGTGCTAGTTGCAGTGGATAGGCTTTCAAAAATGGCTCACTTAATCACGTGTATAAAGCTTCAAATACCTTTCACATAGTTAAACTGTTCTTCCATGATATTGCTAGACTTCATGAATGACCAACTTCCATAGTGTCTAATATGGATGTGAAATGTGTTAGCTATTTTTGGAAGATGCGTTGGAGTCTTTTTGGAATCAGTTTGAAATTCTTCTATGTTTTTGCATCCACAAATTGATGGTCAAAGTAACAGACTAAAGTCGTGGATCGCAGAGTTCTGGTAACATACTTAATGTCGCAAACTGCAGAATTTGCCAACAACAATTATGTTAATATGTCAACTAGAAAAGGCCTTTTTGGTGTTTGGATAGTCTCATCATTTGTTTACCATCCCACCTTCATGCTTGAGAGTTTGTTGAATCTTTCGCATGTCATATTCATGGCTTACATGCTGAAAGTAGATGCAATATTCTTTTGAAAACTATAAACTTGTTGCTAATGCTCATCGTTTTAATGTAGGAGATTTTGTTATGATGTTATCATAAAAATCCTTTCAAGAAACTGCATGCCATGGTCACTAGACTTTTTTTTTGCCTTCTACATATGATTAATCCAAATGATTATCTACTTAACTTGCAAATTGATATAAACATTAGTCTCAGTTTCAATGTTAAAGACTTAATTTCTTTTTCAGTCTCCTTTGAGCCTACTTTGCCCATAATTATTTCTGCAAGTAGTGTTGTTTCTATTCTAGTTTCTCAATTGCCACCTTCTCTACTGTACGATTATGATATGTTTGAGGCTAGTTTAAATGTTGAGTATATGGAGACTTCTAATGGAAGATTCCAATGCTTTCTTGTAAGACAGAGAGGACGTCCAAACATAGATGATTAATAGGTTAAAGATGACAAACTTCAATGCCTTATTCCTAGGCTATTGGAGTCTTATAAGTATCATCACTCACCACACTACAAGTAGCATTTCTTCTAGTCCAGCTTCTCAATTGCCACATCCTCCATGGCACGATTTTGATAAGTTTGAGGTTATTTTGAATGCTAAGTATGTGGAGACTTCTTATGGAGGATTCCAATGCTTTCTTGTTCAACTGAGAGGATATTGATAGGAACCAACTAGATCTGAACTTAATTAGTAGAAAACTGAAATAAAATAGAGATAGATTGATTACAATTTAAGGGGTAATCGTCATCCCAAGACGCCGATTGGTAAGGAACATCCGTACCTTCCCGTAGATCGAAGAATCCTTCTCCTCAATTTAATAATTAATTTCTCAAATTCCACATACCCCTTCTCCTAGCCGGCCCTAGCCTTAAATAGAGAAAAGTGACAGAAAATTGCAGATTTCCCAAAATACCCCTAAAATCCGAAAATTCCCAAAACGTCCATAATGGGCCCAAAACACATAAAAAGTCCAGATCTATCATTACTCCGCCTCCAAAAAAGCACCTTCTCCTCAAGATAGTGCATGAAATTCTTGGACAGGGATGCTCCAAGTAGATTGCCGAAGTCCTCCTTTCGCTGACAGACTGCGAAAAGTGGAGCCCCGCCAAACATATCCTTCCTGTAAATTTCCTTTATGTGCATCTTGATATATCTCCATCACGCAGTCCTTGAGCTCCTCCTACGAATATATAGCTCGTCTCTGATCCCTCCACTGGAACCAAGAGAGAGACTCTACTTTGAAACAGACAACAGCCATCTCCAGTTTTTGCCTCTCCGTCAAATGTGCCTCCGTAAATAATCTCTCAGCTCGATAGATCCAGCCATAAGGATCACCCCCCTCAAACAACGGCATTTTCAGTTTCATCACTCTGCCTTCAGCCCCAAACTGCTCCTGGTCCACTCGTCCTCCTCCCTATCGATAGTCAGAGGGAAGGTAGTAATTGTCGTGTCGTACCTCCATGCATCTCCCATAGCCCATCCTAAGACGATCGCCTTTGTCGTCATTGCCTCCCCATTCATGCTCATTCCGAGCATAGTCATCAACATTCTTTCTCAAAGCCTCGATCTTCGTCATAATCGACCTAAAATTCCTCTAAGGCTAGAAGTACTTTGTGTCGTCGCCTCTCGGCCGCATACCGAGGTCCACGACGTCTCGGGACCTCCTCCATGTCATCCTCAGGCCCTGGAAGAAGCCCAAATTTGTCATCGAAGTCTCGACGGGCTTTCCGCATGTCCCGGGGTCCCGGGTCATCCTTTTAAGGCTTAAGGCGTCTCCGACGGGCCTGCACAGGCACTGCAGAGTCCCTACAGTGGCCTACAGTGGACCTGCAGGTACTGCAGTGGGCTGCACACCCACTGCAGGCGCTGCAGTGGCCTGCAGTCCCTACAGTCCAGCTACAGGCGCCTTGCCCTGCAGGGGGTCGCAGAACCCCCCACGATGGCTAGGGTTTCCTTGCTCCATGGGCTCTTCTTCCGCTCCGTCTGATCCTTCCTCCGCATCAGATGGATGACCTTCCAAACTCTTCTTTCTTCTCTTTCTTATTCGTCAAAGTTGCCGCCGTTTCCTATATCTGAATTTTCATCCAGATCTGAATTTTTCGCCAAAGTTGCCGCCTTTAAATCTGTAAATTGTTGCATCATGATTTGCATGAAGGTTTCAAATTTTTCATTCATTCGCGCATCAAGCCCTTTTATCGACACTTTGACCTCAGATCTGAGATCCTCCATAGACTTCTTCATATCTTTAATTTCGCCATCGAATCTTTCCTTCAAAGCTTCAATCAGTTTGGTGGTAGCCGCCTCCATGGATGCCAAGATCGTCGCTCTGATACCAAAATGATAGGAACCAACTAGATCCAAACTTTTTAGTAGAAAACTGAAATAAAATAGAGAGATTGATTACAATTTAAGGGGTAATCGCCCTCCCAAGAAACCGATTGATAAGGGACGTCCGCACCTTCCCGTAAATCGAAGAATCCTTCCCCTCAATTTAATAATTAATTTCTCAAATTCCACATACCCCTTCTCCTAGCCGGACTATTCTTAAATAGAAAAAAGTTACAGAAAATTGCAGATTTTCCAAAATGCCCATTAAAATCCGAAAATTCCAAAAAACGCCCATAATGGGCCCAAAACACATAGAAAGTCCAGATCTATCAGATATCTACAGAGAGGATATCCAGATGATTCATGGGTTAAGGAGGATGAGCTTCAATGCATTATTCCTAGGTTAATAGAGTCTTATTAGTATCAGCATCGTCGCGGTCGAGTTATTCTCATAAGGGAAGAATTACAGGAGATTGTGCAAAAAAGCTTTTTGATCATGTTATAAGAGTGAGATAAATCTCATATAAAAATTGTTGTCTTGTAGGCCACCTATGCTTAATAATGAACATATCATATAAATGCATCAAAAATTATTGAGTATAACTCGCGATGAGCACTTGTTTGATGCGAACAAACCCTTAAGAACTTTTTGATGCATTTGTTATGTGTTGTGCATGTTATTACTTGTTTTATGCCCACTACTCAACTTGTTTGATGCATGAAAAGAAAGCAAAGTTTACGTGAATATGTGCTTGTCTTGACCAAAACTTTAAAGAACCACATTGGAAAAATCATGCAATCCCCACATGAAAGCATACATGAAAGCATCCTTGGATCTGGCTGTGTATAGACCTTGCAAATAGAAGCCTCATATGAAAGCACACACATGAAAGGATTCTTAGTTCTTGGCCGTGGTTTTCAAAGGAACACATGAACAACCCTGTGCTGAAATTTGAGAGATGGCACACTTTGTGTGGGCCACAATCACGACATGCAAAACTATGAGATCCACATGACTTCATGCATACAAAGAAAAATGTTAACTCTTTTCATATTCTTGGTCGTGTACCACATGCAAGGCATTCATGCAAAAGTATTCAAGGATGTGGCCACATATGGAAGCATTCAATTCATTCCAAGAGAGTTTTTGGCAACTTTTCTTCTTCTTGGCCGTGTACGACTTGTAAGGCATTCATTCAAAAGCATTCAACGCTTGGGACCACATGAAAGACATTCAAGTTTCTTGCAACATTCATGACCAATTTGCTTTGGCGAATTAGCAATCTTTGGATGTTGCCGCAATCTTTGGAGGTTCCCAAATGGATGGCAAAACGGGTGGGCAGGTACTGACAGGCGGGTACGGATATGCACTATCCATACATGTACCCACTTATTTTATACATACACTGATACACATACATGTACCTGTTGACGATCAAATTTTTGTACCCATGCACATACACGTCGAGTAAACGAATACCCGTGGATACTGGTGTATCCGCTGGTTATGGGTATGGATATTCATGTGCCCGATGGGTATGAGCATCCATACTTGTTACCCGTCCAACAGAAAATACTTAATTATATTATCAAAAATTCCTAATACGAAATCGAATCATTAGTAGTGTTTTAATTTTGTTTTATTTAATTTTATATTTTTGTGATTGTAATTAAAAATATAGGTCTAGGGATTATTTTTATAAAACATGCAATAGGGACTTATATGTAATTTACTCTATAAAAATAATATTTTAATATTAAAATGACGGGGTGCAGGTACCCGCAGGATATATAATATCCATACCCGTCCAGTTTTACATGTGGGTTAAAAATGGGTACACATTTTCATACACATAGGTATAAAAGTCTACACATACACATACCCGAACGGACAGATATCCCTGGGTATCCATACCCGTGGGTAGAATGACATCCCTAGGTTCAACCTGACCAAGCATTCATGACCAATTTGTGACCAAGCATTCATGACCAATCTTTGGCGGTTCACACATGTCCAAGCAGACCAAGCATGCAAGGGATGTGGCCATGACTTTTTATGCAAGAGATTATTGGTCGTGTACATTCGTGCAAGAGAATTGCTCAAGCATTTAAGGAATATGGGACGTGACTTTTCATGTTAGAGGTTGATTGGCCGTGACTTTTCATTCAAAGATCACACACTCATTCATTCTCTCCTTGCCGACATAGCCGAATGAATTATAAAAGTATTCAAAGCCAAAAGCATTCCAGCATTCATTCTCTTCTTACGGACATAGCCAAAGCTATGTATTCAAAAGCATCATTGTCAACAAAGTCCTACAGAAAGTTTGAAAATATTGCAAAAAGAAGCAAAATCATGTTTAATCACAACCAATCTCATTCCCTATTTATAGAGTTCTTGCGGAAGTAAAAAAATTTCAAATGAAAAGGAAAGCGTAAAAAGGAAGAATAAAGAAGAAAAAGAGAAGAAAGAGGGGAGCCCAGAAGAAAAATCAGGACAAGTCCAAGCACGGTCTCAAGTTTAATGACAGCCACTTCATACAAGCACAACTGGGATTCACATGAATTTCTAAACTTTTATAGTTTTAGCAATTTTTTTATTTGTGTTGATATGTTTAATACTGTAATTATCTGTTAATCAAGCGTGCTGAGTCACAGGTGTTGTGATTCAAGGATTCTTGATTGTCGGGACGTGAATTAAGGCAAAATTACTAGATTAGATTAGATCAGATCAATTATTAACGGCGCGCGAGTTTATAGGTGTTGTAAGCGGTCGATTAATTGATTTGATTAGTAATCTTGAGACAGGACATGCTTTTTAAGCCGAATTCTGATAAATCTATGTATTCCTCCATGCCTAGTTTTTCTTTCTGTACTATTTATTTGCATTTACAGTTGTCACATGCAATTGATTATATACCATATTCACCCCCTCTAGGATATCTTGTATAATTCTACAAGTGGTAACAGAGGATATTTTTACAAATATACTGCAATAATGGTAAATTCAGGTAGTGCTTTTTCAGAGGATCGGTCTGTAGTTAGGCCATCCAGGTTCAATGGGTCTGATTACACTTATTGAAATGCTAGGATGAGAATATATTTCATATCCGTGTATTATGATATGAAGTCTAGAAAATAGTCGACACGGCTTACACACACCCTAATATAATAATCGAAAATGTAAAAAATTCCTAAACCTAAGGACAAGTGGGAGTTGGGCGATAAGAAACTGTTTTCACTCCATGTCAAAGTTATGAATGCTCTTATATGTGCTCTTAATAAACCTGAATATAATTGTGTCTCACATTGTTTGACTGCACGTGATATATGGCATACTCATGAGATAACACGTGAGGGTACTTCACTAGTCAAAGAATCAAGGTTAGCCCTACTAAGCAATAAGTATGAGTTCTTCGTCATGCTGAGAGATGAAAGCAGTCAAAAATGTACACAAGGTTCAGCACATTGATTTACAATTCAAGAGCATTGGAAAAAACTTACTCAAAATTGGAGTAAATAAGAAAGATTTTAAGGATTTTGCTTAAAAAGTTTGAGACAAAGGTGACTGCCAATCAAGCATCAAATAATTTGAGCAAACAAAGTATGGAGGAGCTCATTGAAAATTTGATGATGTATGAGATAGAGCGAACACATGATGCATCTGAAACAAAAAAGAAACCATTTGCATTAAAAAGCTCACACGACAATGATGAATATGATTCTGACAACGAGCTAGCCATGGTGATAAGAGGGCTAAAATGATGCAGAAATCAGAAACAAAATAAAGCATCCTCAAAGAATCAAATGGTAAGCAAAAGCAATTTAAAGAAGGGATTAATGTAGAGCAGGTGGCACCTGATCCAATGGATCATGTTGTCGCCAAATTCACGAGAACACTCAAAGCAACATCTTAAGACTTCTCAAAGCTCGTATTCAATGTCTAAAGCTTCGTTGAAGCTTTTGGACCTTTTTGGAAGTCATGAAGATTTGATCGAAGCTTTCGAAGACCGTTCCTTAAGGTTTTATTCATAGTCTTTTTGCTTCGATTTATAGAATCTTTCCTGAAGTCTATCCGGCAACTCTTCATGAACCGACTAGATGTCCTAACTCATTTCAGCTCAGCCATGTCGATCAATTAGTCGGTCAAAAAAGGTTCACCGACCGACTAGATGACGATCTAGTCGGTTAGGAATCCTTCTCAGACCGACTAGTTGAGCTTGCCTCTGTACAGCCTGAGTTACTGTTTACAGTTAGTCGGTCCAAGAACATTCATCGACCGACTAGTTGTGAAACTAGTCGGTCAGCATTTGTTCTTAGACCGACTAGTGTAACTTGTATTCAGCTTCGTACATTTCACTCTTAGTCGGTCAAAGAACACTCACCGACCGACTAGTTGGCAAACTAGTCGGTTGGCAAGTCTTCTTAGACCGACTAGTTCATGTTGTCTGGAAATCACTCTTTTGGCTGTCAAGCTGTTAGTCGGTCCATGTTGAATCACCGACCGACTAGTTGATGAACTAGTCGGTCAGTGATCCTTCTTAGACCGACTAGTCTGCTTCAGATTTAGATCCGTTGGAGTTTTGAAAGCGACGTTTCTCTCTCTCTTTTCCCTTGATCCTTTAAATACCTGGAGGGGTTATTTCATAGGATCCAAGGCTGCTATTTCAGAGTTCTATTGATTCAAAGAGAAGCTTTAAACTCTCATCTTCAAGCTCTCTCATTCTCAAGAATCTCTCCCTCACTCTTATTCCTCAAGAGAGATTCATTGATTGTGAGCCTTCCAAGCCAAGGGCTTGATTCTAGGTCATCCATCTCATCCCTAGGCTTCCATTGCTGGTCATCTTCTTGAAGCTAGGGTTTGGTGACTCTTCCTCCATCAAAATCCTCTTTGCCCTAATTTGGTAAGAAATCTCAAGGCATAGGTATTTTGTTGGTAAGCATTTCATTTCAGTTATATTTGAATTGTATACTCTCGGTTGTGAGAGGTTTTGCGTGATCCCGGGTTGTGGGAGTTACGGTCATCGATTGTAGGTCGATTGCACTTGTGAGGTTTTCGCAAGTGTTCATATTGGAAATCTTGAGTTAGGGTTTCTAACTCAAGTATCCGGAAGGGATCCGGGTGGTTGGGACGTAGGATCACCAGGAACAAGTCGGGGAGACTTGGGTGGATCCGAACCGATTAAACCATTGTGTTTGCGTTTGCATTATTTCTTGATTGTAGTTAGTCCGCATCGTTGTTTGTTAATTGCACGATGTCAGAGCCAAGGTTCAAAGCTAATCATAGCCAAAGACCATGGCGGAGTATGTCGAAGTGGACTCCCGCGGAGGTCGCCGCGGAAGTAGCCAATGCCAAGGCAATGAATGCCTTGAATTGTGCGTTGGAGCCCGAGGACTTCAACAAGATATGCACATGTAAGAGTGCATATCAAATATGGAACCAACTCCTCATTTTGCACGAAGGATCGAGTACGGTAAAAGATTCTAAACTCGTCGTTGCTAATAAAGAATTTGAGTTGTTTCATATGGAGCAGGGCGAAACCATGAAGGAATATTACGCTCGCTTCGTGGATATATCAAACGACTTGGAAGCTCTTGGGAAGGTCTATACCCAAAAGGAGAAAGTCGCGAAGATTATCGACGGTCTTCCATCATGTTGGGAAAAGCGTACCTTCGCCATCGAGGAAGGTAATGACATGAATAAATATACCGTCGTACAACTAATGGGTACCTTGTTGTCTTACGAGGTACGCAAGGATAGTAAGATCCGAATGAAGGAAAAGATGAAAGCATACTTGAAGCAAGATGAGCCAAAGAAAAAGGCGATTGCCTTCAAGGCCGCACCATCTACCGATGATGAAGAATCGGAAGACGAATTGGACATGGAATCCATTGCCCGTATGGCAAGGAAGTTCGATCGATTCCTCCGAGAAGGTATATCTTTGAATAAATCTAAAGTTAGTTCGACTAATGCTTCTACTCCCGTGTGTTATAAATGCAACAAGCCAGGACACATCAAACCGGATTGTCCTCTCTACAAGCACAAGGAGAAGGGGAAAGCATCGAAGTACGACAAGTCGAGAAAGTACAAGAAAGGACTTGTTGGCACATTCACCGACTCCGAAGAGGATTCCTCAAGTGGAGAGTCGGATGATGGAAGAGTGGAGAAAGCAAAACTTTGCTTCATGGCTAATGAGGCAAAAGATCGAAAGTCCTCATTCGATGATAGCGAGGATGAAAGCGAGGATGGTAGCGAGGATGAAAGTGGAGAACCTACTATTGATGAAATGAGGTTAGCAAACCAAGAAATTTGGTCTAAATTTACTAAATTAGTAGATAGATATAATAAGACCAAAGATGAACTTGTTAGCCTCCAAACCTCTCCTAAGTCTACCATCACCAACAATGACACCATTGTTGAGACACTCGCCAATGAGAAAGCAAGTTTGCTTACTCATAATGGCTTGTTGAGAAATGAGGTGATGAACCTCAAATCTCGTCCATTTTGAGAAATCGGATGAACACAAGATGGCGGATTTGACGTCTCAAAACTCAACCTTGAGTTTTGAGAATAAGAATCTCAAATCTCGTGTTTATGCACTCACATCGCAAGTGTCCACTTTGGATGCTTCGATGCATTCTCTCAAGGAGAAGTATGAGTGCACGTTAGGCCGTATCAATGATTTCAATAGAGGTAAGGGCCATTTGGATAATATCCTAAATGACTTACTTCCGGCCAAACACCACATTGGCTTGGAGTATAAGATGGGAAACTCATCCAAATCGCCTACCACCTTTGTTAGGCCGACATCCGATGCCTCGACGAGTGGGAGCAAACACCACATTGGTAGTTCTCCTACCAATAGTGCTTCCACTTCGTACACACCCCCGATTGGAAAGAAACCCACTTTGGGTAGACCTCCAAAGAGGGGTCATGCATTTTTGTACTCTCATGCTATGCCACGTAGGAACACACATCCTACTCCACCGGTGCATGCTAATAATGATTTTTATGCTCCGCACCCACGAGCACGTGCTAACACTCATATGAGACACTCACATGCACGTAATCATGCTCATGCACATCCTAATGCTTATGTTCACACATCTAATCCACATGTGAATGCATTCTCTCATAATCATCCTCATGCATACACATCTCATGCTCCTAGGCCACATGCACCACATAGAAATCAACCTTTTGTGCATGCAACTACTAGGAAGAGAATTCCCAAAATGTACACTATTTGGGGTCCCAAGAACACTAGCGATGATGCTATGAATGCTTATGTGAAATCATATATTAATGATGTTATTTTGAATGATGATTATGTTGGGAAGTCAAGTTCCTCTTGGACTTGGTTTTCGAAGGGTTAGTTCCTTTAACCCTTCAATGCTTGGTACCATGAGCTTATGATCATGTTATGGGTACCAAGGCATATGTTAATAAAATTGATTTTGATTATGTTAGTTTATGGGTTACAATAATTTTTATTTCGTATTTCAAATTTGTTGTCTAACCCATTGGATCCAAAAGGATTTTTGGATACCAAAATGAAGTTTTCTAGGTTCAATCCACCGTGGGATACCAACCCTACCAACTCCTCGATTTGCGAAGACTTTCATTCAAACGGAGTTGATGGTGCTTAGGTAATGCACCAATGTAGGGGGAGCTTAATGTTGTAAGTATGATATTACATTTGGTACCCATGAGGGTTGAATGCATGCTTGGTTAAAATCTATTTCTTTACATTGGTATCATTTTGTTTCTCCTAGCATGATAGAATTGTGAATGCCATAAATGCTTTGAAATTCTTATCTATTTTTGGCATGACATGTTTTAAAAGTTATGATGATGATTTTCGTATTACTTTTATCACATTGTCACTTCTCATCGCACACTTTACTTAGTTTTGATGTGCTTTTACTTTATGTTCATTTTCGATCGATATTGTATCAGTTGATATTCTATGATGTGCACCACTTCCTTTGTGCACATTTTATGTATGTCTCTGATGTTGATTTCGTCGCTCGACGATTTATTTTGATTCAATAGCTTTAGTTGTATGAAAACATAGAATTGTTTTCCATGCACTAAAATAGCTATAAATGTTGATATTGGAGAGTAAATTCATTTCATCAATAAGTGAATTTGCATTTGATATTTTGATGATTTAAGTTTTCGATTTTCGACCATGGTCTCATTGACACGCTTTGATTTTATTCGAATTTTATTTTGGTGTCATATGAAACATGGTCGTATTCTTAGACTCCCATGCTTAATGAATTATTTGGCCATGATTTATTGTCATTGGCTTCCTCCCGCTCTTTTTGGATTATGCCAAAGGGGGAGAGATATATAATAATGGCATGTGCTAAATGATATATAATAATGGCATGTGCTAAATGATAATTTACCATGAATCTAATTTGATATGTTAGATTCAGGGGGAGTTAAGATATAAAAATGGATTACAAATCCTAAATCTCAAATATTGGATTTGAATTTTTACTTTCCTCGTCTGCTTGATGTATGTGCTTATTATTTCATATGGAACTAATGTGTCATCAATGCAGGGGGAGTAAGTATATTCCATTTAGTTCATTATTTTTTATTATTATTTATGTTGGTTTGTCATCACCAAAAAGGGGGAGAATGTTGAGTATTGGACTCCCCGTATTTGGTTTTGGATGATGAGCAAACATAAATAAATCGTGAACTAACAATTTGTGAGCGCAGTTATGAAGATCGTCGCCAAATTCACGAGAACACTCAAAGCGACATCTTAAGACTTCTCAAAGCTCGTATTCAATGCCTAAAGCTTCGTTGAAGCTTTTGGACCTTTTTGGAAGTCATGAAGATTTGATCGAAGCTTTCGAAGACCGTTCCTTAAGGTTTTATTCATAGTCTTTTTGCTTCGATTTATAGAATGTTAAGCCTTGAGTAATTCTTACTTGTCTATCTTCATATCGCTCTTATCTTAGAGCTAGGATTATCTTAGAAGCCATTAGACACTTTCCCGAAGTCTATCGCTTCTTCCCTCAGCTTCTAGTGCATCTTAGTTGGTTCAAGTAGAGTCACCAACCGACTAGATGACGATCTCGTCGGTCGGCAACTCTTCATGAACCGACTAGATGTCCTAACTCATTTCAGCTCAGCCATGTCGATCAATTAGTCGGTCAAAGAAGGTTCACCGACCGACTAGATGACGATCTAGTCGGTTAGGAATCCTCCTCAGACCGACTAGTTGAGCTTGCCTCTGTACAGCCTGAGTTACTGTTTACAGTTAGTCGGTCCAAGAACATTCATCGACCGACTAGTTGTGAAACTAGTCGGTCAGCATTTGTTCTTAGACCGACTAGTTGTGAAACTAGTCGGTCAGCATTTGTTCTTAGACCGACTAGTGTAACTTGTATTCAGCTTCGTGCATTTCACTCTTAGTCGGTCAAAGAACACTCACCGACCGACTAGTTGGCAAACTAGTCGGTTGGCAAGTCTTCTTAGACCGACTAGTTCATGTTGTCTGGAAATCACTCTTTTGGCTGTCAAGCTGTTAGTCGGTCCATGTTGAATCACCGACCGACTAGTTGATGAACTAGTCGGTCAGTGATCCTTCTTAGACCGACTAGTCTGCTTCAGATTTAGATCCGTTGGAGTTTTGAAAGCGACGTTTCTCTCTCTTTTCCATTGATCCTTTAAATACCTGGAGGGGTTATTTCATAGGATCCAAGGCTGCTATTTCAGAGTTCTATTGATTCAAAGAGAAGCTTTAAACTCTCATCTTCAAGCTCTCCCATTCTCAAGAATCTCTCCCTCACTCTTATTCCTCAAGAGAGATTCATTGATTGTGAGCCTTCCAAGCCAAGGGCTTGATTCTAGGTCATCCATCTCATCCCTAGGCTTCCATTGCTGGTCATCTTCTTGAAGCTAGGGTTTGGTGACTCTTCCTCCATCAAAATCCTCTTTGCCCTAGTTTGGTAAGAAATCTCAAGGCATAGGTATTTTGTTGGTAAGCATTTCATTTCAGTTATATTTGAATTGTATACTCTCGGTTGTGAGAGGTTTTGCGTGATCCCGTGTTGTGGGAGTCACGGTCATCGATTGTAGGTCGATTGCACTTGTGAGGTTTTCGCAAGTGTTCATATTGGAAATCTTGAGTTAGGGTTTCTAACTCAAGTATCCGGAAGGGATCCGGGTGGTTGGGACGTAGGATCACCGGGAACAAGTCGGGGAGACTTGGGTGGATCCGAACCCATTAAACCATTGTGTTTGCGTTTGCATTATTTCTTGATTGTAGTTAGTCCGCATCGTTGTTTGTTAATTGCACGATAATTAGGAATAACACTCCTTATTATTTAAAAGTACTATTCACCACCCCTCTAGTACATGTGCAGTAGCTTCCCAGGGCACTACAGATCAGGTGCAAGACACAAAAGTGTGGGACCCAGCGAGTACAAGCACATGTAGAGGCTTGTAATTCCCACCTTTTTGTGTCTTAGCACCTGATCCATTGGATCAGGTGGCAGCTTTTCTACATTAAATCCTTTAAAGAATCTGATACTTTTGACACTGCGATTACTTGTTTCAGGTGTAAAAAGCTTGGTCACATTAAAGCGAATTGTCCACTCAATCAAGGTGATAAGGGTAAGAAAAAGACAAGAAAATTTTTTATAGCTACATAGGATGTCGAGATGGCACGAAGGTTTCAAACACTGAGGAAATTGTAAATTTATGTTCTATGGTACATATAGACAAGTAAAATAATAACGATAAAGAAACAAGTGATAAGGTAACAACACTTTCATATAAAAAATTAATTTTGATGTGTCATGAATTAATTAGGAAGTTGATATTTTAAAAAGTAAAATTAAGAAATTGACATCAGATAAAAGTGAGTTGCTTAATATTACTGATGAGCTAATAAAACGAATTGAAGAAGAAACTGTTTTTCATGTGAAAAAATATTCAATTTATGAAAGAAATGGCTAATTTGAAAATTAATAATAAAATATTAAGAACTAAAATTTACTCTTCAAGAAAGATGAAGCCAAAAAGAATGAAAGTTTTGTTAGCCATCGTTCAATGCTTGTTAATGAAAGCCTTTTTCTAATGAAAGTTTTGTTAGCCATCGTTCAAGGCTTGTTAATGAAAGCCTTTTTCTACGATCCAAAGTTTTTGATCTTAAAGCATGTCTTTAAAAAATTCATGAACGATAAATCAAGTTTTTGATCTTAAAGTATGTCTTTAAAAAAATCATGAACGATAAATCATTTAAGATGCTTTTAAACAATCAATTGTTTGGTAATAATTGCAAAGGACTTGGTTTTGAAAAATGGTACAGTATTTAAAAAAGATAAGTGGCAAGGCTAGAAATATTAAGTGCCTAAGATGTGAAAAAATAGGATTTGTGCAAGAACGTTGTACAAAAGACAGCCAAAGTGTAACATGACTCCCCCATACATCAAACTTCAGGTGTAAAATACTCCCCCTATATGGAAGCATATGCAGCTCTTGCTCTTTCTCCCCCTTTTTGTTGTCATCAAAAATAAATATGATAAAAGACATACCATATATACTATCCAGATTATAAAACATGAAACATAATGAACATGAGGAGCATCATGAAGAACAGAAAATAAATATACAGAGCTTTGTAAATATCCCCATGCTATAGAATGTGAAAATAAAAAATTGTAAAAGGATGGAACAACATGAAAAGACCACCAAAGTAAAAACCACAAAGCGTGTATACATTGTGAAGTATGTACTTATATACGACTTGTATGTCCTCAACTATCCTTAAAGAGCTCTGATACCACTTGTAGGATCGTACAAGATACCCTAAAGATGGGGTGAATAATGTATATAATCAAATTGTGTGTGACAACTGCAGATTCAAATAAATAGTACAGAAATAAAAGCTTGACACAGATGAACATAGAGATTTACCCAAGTTTGACTTAAAAAGCATGTCATGTCCCAAGATACTAATCAAATCAACCAATCAACCGCTTACAAAACTTGTAAACTCAAACACTGCTATGTTTACACTACTAATGTTTGATCTAACCTAATCTAACAACTGTGTCTTAATGGACGTCCCGTAAATCAAGAATATCTGAATCACAACACATGACTCAACACCCTCCAAATATTGTTTAACGGATAATTACAAGATCAAGTATATTAACATAAATAAAAAAATTCTAAAACTTTAAAAGTGTAGACATTCTCAAAGTGAATCACAATTGTGCTGATATGAAGTGGATGCTGCTAAACTTGAGACCGTGCTTGGACTTGTCCTTCTGATTTATCTTTTGGGCTCCCCTCTTTTTCTCTTTTTCTTATTATTCTTCCTTCCTTTTTTATTCTTTCTTTTCTCTAGTAATTTTTTTACTTCCTCAAGAACTCTTTAAATAGTGAATAAGTTTGGTTGTGATCAAATTTGATTTTGTTTCCTTTTGCAATACTTTCAAACTTTTTGTAGGAGGACTTTGTTGACAATGATGCTTTTAAATACATATGTTTGGCTATGTCCGCAAGGAGAGAATGAATACTTGAATGTGTTTGGCTTGAATACTTTTATAATTCCATCGGCTATGTCGGCAAGGAGAGAATGAATGAGTGTGTAATCTTTGCACGAGAAGTCACGACCAATCAACCTCTAGCAAGAAAAGTCACGGCCTATATTCCTTGAATGCTTGAGCAATTCTCTTGCATGAATGCTCACGGCCAACAACCTCTTGCATGAAAAGTCATGGCCCCATCACTTCAATGCTTGGTCTTGAATGCTTGGCCATGTGTGAACCACCAAAGACTGGTCACGAATGCTTGGTCATAAATTGATCCGGAATGCTTGGCCATGTGTCAACTTCCAAAGATTATAGTAACCTCCAAAGATTGCTACTTCGGCCAAAGCAAATTGGTCATGAATGATTGCAAGAAACTTGAATGTCTTCCATGTGATCCCAAGCATTGAATGCTTTTGAATGAATGATTTGCATGTGGTGCACATCCAAGAAGAAGAAAAGTTGCCAAAAAAACTCCCTTGGAATGATTGAATGCCTTTCATATGTGGCCACATCCTTGAATACTTTTGAATGAATGCTTTACATGTGGTAAATGAATAAGAAGAAGAAAATTTAACATTACATGAATTCATGTGGATCTCATAGTTTTGCATGTAATGATTGTGGTCCTTACACAGTGTGACATCTCTCAAATTGTGGCCAAGGGTTGTTCATGTGGTCTTCTTGAAACCCACTGCAAAGAACCAAGGATGCTTTCACGTGTGTGTTTTCATGTGGGGCTTGCATTTGCAAGGTGTATATACAGTCAAGAACCAAGGATGCTTTCATGTGTGTGTTTTTATGTGGGGATTGCATGATTTTTCCAATGTGGTTCTTCATAGTCTTGGTCAAGACAAGCGCAAATGCACATAGTGTTTGCTTTCTTTTCATGCAACAAATTAGTTGAGTAATGGGCATAAATCAAGTGATAATTTGTATAACACATAACAAACGCATCAAAAAGATCATAAGGGTTTGTTCGCATCAAACAAAAGCTTAACCATCACCGTCTTTTGCTGAGAACAAACCAAAAAATAGGATTTGTACAAGAATGCAATACAAAAGACGGGCCAAAGTGTAACATTACTACCCCGACATATAAATGCATCAAAAATTCTAGCCAAAGTCCTAACTCAACTCAATTTCTAGTCAGGATTCTATATAAGATAGAATTCAAGTTGAACTAGAAGTCTTTCTTTTTGATATAATTTGAGTTAAGTTATGACTTTCTTTTTTAAAGCATGTTGAGTTAGGACTCTTTCTTTTTCTACATACACGCATACATATACATACATATACATACATAGTGGCTTATTTTGTAAAAGCGGACAGACAATTTGATTATTGAAACTTTAAGCCTTAAGACTTATGATCTTGCTACTCCCTTATTAAGCATTTTATGCATCCTTAGTTAAGAATTGTGATTTCTTCGTTTCTCCTAACTTCCTCAAAATCCTCTTTGTTCTACATCACATCCTCGTTATAGTTAACCAATATTGTAGTAAACATGGTGAATCATACAAAAAGCCCTACATCGAATAATTTTTCCACCACAAATATTGCCCACAAGTCCTTCAACGCAACTAATTATGTTGGAGAGTATGCCAAACAACGCTGCCAAATATTACATGGAATATAACATGTGAACTTATATGAGTCTTTATACTAATTAGCCAAATATGAGCATGGCATCAATTTCCAGAAAAATCAGACCATACCTGGTCTAGAATCAAAATGAGAATTTTCTTCTTCTAATTACGGTTCCCATTTGATGATGTGAATAGTTACAGTTTGAATTAAATTAAATAAATAATCCATATAAACATAGAGAAGATGTTGACAATCTCACTGTTTGCATAGCATGTCAAAAAAAATTGCCCAAAACTACTTAATCAAGGACCAATCTATCAACCAATGGGTTGATTCGGTTCGACTCAATGCTGAATTTTCAGCAATTTTTCCAACGCACTGAATAAAATCGAAGAGACAGCTGACCTCATCAATTCGAAAAATGGTGGCGGCACGAGCAACCTGACCCGCTAGCTGAGGAAGAAAAACAGACAGACAGACAGACAGACAGCAGCAGCAGGGAAAAGAATTCAGTCTTCCAATAAAAACTGTGGGCTTTTTTAGCAAGTGAACAAGGGTTTTGAGAATGAAAAACGTACGCGGGTTGCAAGCTCGAGGGACTGAGCGTTGTCGATGATGGAGCCGGCAACGGCGATACTGACGGTGGGTATCTCCTTCTTCTCCTTTCGGTGCTTCTTCTCCTTCTTCCTGCGCTTCTGGGTTTTGGCTTTGCATTCTTCTTCTTCTTCTTCCAGACTTTGCCCCTTCTTCTTCTTCTTCTTCTTATAAATATTGTCGCCATTGAAACGGTTTTCGTTCTCAATTAGAATCTCTTCTTCCATGACTGTCGAACCTCTCTCTCCCCTTTCTCTCTCTCGTCTTGATTTGATTTCTGCAGCCTTTGAAGCTCACCCCGCACTCCTGCTGCTCGCTGGGGTTTTGGGCGGCCCCTCAACAAACGGATTCACGTTCTTTTTGGAGTTTGGATTCTCAGTTCAATGGGCCGGGTATGGATCCAACCCGGGTACACGCATGGCATTTTGTCTGGTAACTAGAAATAACAAGTGCACGGAGGTCACGGCAAGGGAAAAAAACCGTTCGAAAAGGATGCGGTGCACACGCGCAACCGAAAAGAAAAGAGAAGTATGGGTGTGTATCGGTAGCGTCGAGAGATAAAAAGACCCAAAAACAAAACACAAAGCCCACAAGAAAGCCCAGCCCCCAAAGCTGATTGGGCTGCTGAGTGGGCTGGACGATGTGACATTTGCACCAGTCAGCTTGTGACTGAGACAAACGTCTCATCATATGCCCTCAATTGTATAATAGACTAGTCTTCTTGCCCGTGCATTATACGGGCTCAAAATAATATAATTATATTTAATATATAAGAATGTTATAATTTTAAGCTTCACCAATTAAATAAAAATACAAAACTTTTTCGGGTAAAATGAAAGATGCATTAGACGTAGATTTTAGATTTTAGGTAAGACATTGATCGTGGTTTACGAGTGTTTTTTCACCCATAGTGTTATGTTTGATGATGGTCTGGTTGTAGTAGATGACGTTGGACGGCGTTGGGAGCTAGTTGCACACTGGGCGAGCCAACTTCGGGCTGAATAGACTTTAATCCGAACTATTGGCAGCAGGATGGGTTTTGGGCGATCTAATCATGTGTTGGACAAACTTGGATCCAAGTTGTTGCCGGCCAAGTCCGAGCTATCTCCGCCAATTCTGGGCTACCTTCAGCTTCTTTTGTGGTTCTCCGAAAGTGTAGTAGCAGAAATCGTCTGAAACTTGTTCGAGAGATTGTCCCAGCTTGTGAATTTACCCTCTCCCATTATCTGAGAGGCTATTTGTAGGCGGGATGTTAGATGGTAATGTCCGAGCTTTTATGGTGCTTTATTGCTTGAACTGTCGCCATTAACGGCCGGTCATTGAATGCTTCTGTTATGAGTTAACGCTTTAAATGGAGAAGTACATATGTCAGCTAGCCTTAAATGAGGAAACGATCGGCCTGACGTGTGTGCCTATGGGCTAGAATAGTGGTCCTTACTAGGCTTTTGGGCCGAAGCTGATAATAATGCTATATCAATGGCCCACATATCCCAAGCTCAACCGCTGCAACGGTCGAGGTCGGATCATGTGGCAAGCATTACCTGGAGGTCGACAGTCGAGGCGAGGTTGGTTGAGAATGATCCCCGATCGTATGGCTAGATCGTATAGTTGGATCGGGCAGCAAAGGAGTGGCCTCCGATCGTATAGCCAACCAACCCACGAGGTCTTCTGACATTCTCCGATCATATAGTTGGATCGTCTCGTGAGGGAGGGGGCCCCGATCGTATAGCCGATTAGCACATGAGGTCTTCTGACATTCTCGATCATATAGTTGGACCAGCCTACGAGAGAGTGGCCCCGATCGTATAGTCGACCATTACATGAGGTCTTCTGGCATTCCCCGACCGTATTGTTCGATCGGCCCGCGTGGGCATCCCCCCGATCGTATAGCTGACCAGCTCGCGATGTTTTTGAAAGTTATCCCTGATCATATAGCTAGATCGACCGCGAGGGAATGCCCCCTGCTTGTATATTCAATCAGCCCTAGAGGTCTTATGACAGTATTCCCCGATCGGAAAGCTAGATCAGCCCGTGAGGGAGTGACCCCTGATCGTATAGCTGATCAACCCTCAATGTCTTTTGACAGTAATCCCCAATCGTATAGCTAGATCAGCTCGCGAGGGAGTGGCCTCCGATCATATAGCCGATCAGCCTGCAAGGTCTTTTGACATTCCCTGATTTTATAACTAGAACGGCATGCAAGGAAATGACCCCCGATCGTATAGCCGATCAGCCCGTGGGGTCTTCTGAGGTATCCACGCTGATTTGTAGACCTACACACTATAGAGAAAGTAAAATGAGAGAAGTCATTTAAGGCCTTCCCGTTAATGCTCTCTTAGAGATATTAGCTTGTCAGGATATAACAAAGAAACAGAAATAACAAATAACACAAGGGTTTGCTCGGTTTACCTGTCTTTTTCAGATAATACTGTTAGGATCAAGGATCACTCCTATGCCATGTGTTATAAATCCTGTAGATGACAAGCTAAACACTAGATGGGGTGATTAGTTGTCACGATCGCTTTTCGATCGTGTGCTTTTCGTGCGCGTACTTTTGTTCGTACGCGTATTTATTGTGACCTCTTCTTGTATCCCGAACACATGAAGTTATATGTCGTTGTGACCCTCTGAGAGAGTAGTTATTTGTGGAATTTTTTGTGAACGTCATTTCACGGGTCGTTCTCCCACAAATCAGCTTTGTATGAAGTGGTGTCGTAACTTTAGACTTCGATGCATGACCTTTTTATTTTTAGCTCTGTTTTCTGTTACCTAGCTCGTGACCGACCATCTTAGTCTCGATCCTCGTCGACACGATCGTCCCGATATTTTTCTTGTATTTATCGGACATCGTTAGACTGGTAATTCACACTAATCATCTTTAACCTCTAATTAGCCCTAGATTTATCCCTAATTCAAATCATTAATTAAAATCTAATCTAATCTAATCTAAACCTAGGGATCATACGTATCACATGAGATATCTTTCCTAGTCTATTTGCACCTTAGTTGTACCCTCCCTCTCTCTCTCACACTCTCTACAATCAAGCTTAAGTGCACCCCCTTTTCTACCCCACTTAGCAAACTCCTTTCATCAAAACGTATTCAACCCTAGGGCTTTCATCCCAAACGCAGCGCAACCCATGTCAGCCGCCACTTCTTTGCACCGGCCCCCTTGCCCTAGCTCTGGCCAAGCTCAGCCTTACACAACCCCGTCCTCCTCCACGCAAACCTCCTCCTCCTCCACACAAAAACTGCCATCCATCCTCCTAAAACCCACGGCCACAACCGTCGGCAACTGCTCCTCCACCCACCGGCCAAGTCACGGCAGCCCCACAGTGGCAGCCCATCTAGCTGCTGGCGCCCCCACTCACAACCAACCCCAGGCCGAAGACCTCTCCCCCTTCACCCCCATTGATTCTGGCCATCACCCCGCTCAAAAACTGCCGATCACCTAGGCCGCGCCTCCTTGCGCAACCCTTGTGCAACCCTGCAGGCCGACAGCTTGTCGGCCCTCCTCCCCGCACCGCGTGCCACCCTAAGCCGAGGCCTCCCTTGCCCGATCACCCTGCAAACATCCCTAGGCGTGCCCAACGACAGCTGCACATCCAACTGCCGCAAGATCCCCAGGCCGCGCCTCCCCTTCTGTGTCGTTGTCGTGCACTCCCTTGCACAATGATCCCACGACAGCCCCTGTTGTTCATCTTCCTCACGCGGCCGCCTTCGCTGCTGTCCGTTGCCTATAGTTATCGACATCCTCGCCGTAGCACGCCGTACCCTTGCACGCTACCGGAATCCAACCCCTGACGTCGCTACCCGACGTCAGTGTAGCTCTCGCGTCGTGTTAAGGTATATCCTAATCTGTAGGAACCCACACACCGCCTGTTTAACAAGATAAAAACTTTAATTTCCTTTGCTTTGGGTAAATAACTAATTGAAGTTAATAATAAGGGACTGTAGGTTGGACTATGGAATTAAGCACATAGGGAGATTCTGGACCATCGTCGAACTAAGGATTACGGACATTGTATCAGGTAAGTGAAACTTGCTCAGTTGATTGTTAGGCCATATTTAGGCCATTCTGTGATTTTTGTGTAAAAGAGACTAGGCGGTGAAATGATAGTCGCCTAGACGCCCATACTTGATCTCGCTTGACAACGAAGCTAGATCTGATACCATACTTGATCCAGCTTGACAACGAAGCTAGATCCGACACCCTTGCCATGCTATGATTCATGCATATCACATGTCACGTTTATTTTGATATTCATGTACGCAATTCAATATCTGCTATTATACTATCATATTGCATATCGCAAGTCATTTCATGCATTGAATGTTTTGTTGTGAATGTGTAGCACACGCTACTAATGAAATGTAAGCTGCGGCAAGTAGGGTTTTGACTCCTACATCATGAATAAGGCTAGGTCAACCCTATGCCATAAACACTTCCTGGCTCGTGATCCATAAGATGGGCGCCAGTCCATACACACGTGGAGGGTAGGGTTAAGCGGTCACGCAGCGTAGAAGTGTGCCCGATCAGCAACTTCAGCTGTAAGGCGTAAACCCTGTGCACAACACGAACGCATGTTTTATTGCTTTTCATAAAATATTATTTAGTAGCTTTTGCTACGACGTGCCATGCATCGTAAAATATCATGTTCATTATAATTGTTGCATTCATGAAATAATATGCCATGTCATCATATTTAAACTGCTAAGTTGCATTCATCTTATAAATTCTATACTTTATGTTTCCTTGCACAAAAGTCTCCATTTTCCTTTTTTTGGAGATTTTTGCTGACATGTGTCCTTTTCTCTTTGGGTGTCACATGTCAGGCATTGAGTATGAGGTAGTGCTGAGGCGACCAGGTTGTTGACGTCCAGTTTGAGGTTACCAGAGACCAGTCTTAGTCTCAACAGGAGGCTTTCTTAGTTGCTGTTATTTCACCTAGTTGTTGCTGTTAGTTTTTGTTGTGTAGCACCTTATCTTGTTTTAGTTTCGGCCATGCTTGGGGCCTTTCATTTTCAAACTCTTGTACCTTATTTTATGACTTTATCTGTGGAAGTTTGGAATAATGAAATGGATGTTTTGAATGTTGATTATTTTATTGCATGCATTCATATTTATTATTATTGTTGTTTCATTGCAATGCAAGAATCTGTGAATGGATGAACACACAGACGCTTATCAGACTGTAGCTTCACAGCTTCAAGTTTGAGCGGACCTCTTCGCGTCTCGCCTTCCATACTTGGTAAGCGGGGCATGACAGGTTTTGTGGTGGCCCATGCAGGTCATTGCAACTGCGAAATATCGAAACAACGATAATAATAAAACATCCATTGAAACATTCGAAACATTCGAGTCATAAAATTTGAGTCTAATATGAAGGTTTTCCTCGTCTTAGATGGTAGGAAGACTTAGATAGACGTCCAGGTTTGATAGTCAGGCACCTTCGTTAAGATTTAGTCGTACTCATCTTAGAATGCCTTGGTAGCCTCTCACCCAGCCCTGACCATATTTCTAGAGTCTTTCCTTTAGTCGTTCGCTTGGGTCCATCAAATTTCTGGCCCATCAGAATGTAATCTTGATCCTCTAAGGACCCTTTCCCTGGGATCTCTATTACAATATAGTTCATTAGAAAGTCTTAGTGCTAGTTTCTCCTAATCTTTAGTCGGCCCAGTAATCAAAACCCTTGATTTCTATCATTTTTCTAATCATTACGCTTTTGAGTTAATGACTATAGAATCCATCGTAGCAGATTCACTGGAGTTTTTCCCAGTCGTATTTACATTTTGAATATTTGATTCACTTCCTTGCTTTTGATGCAAATGTCTTTCATCATCAATTGTTGAATCTTCCCATTACCGTCCTGATCGTTTGAAAAATATTTTCAATATTATTTATTTTTGAATTCCTCTCCCAGTTTAAATTCTTTGAAAAAATTTAGCATGAGCTTAGACTTCCTACCCTTCAGTTGATTTAAATGCATTCTTTGAATTTCGAAACTTTTTCGCCGAAATCTTTGAATTACTATCTTATAATATTTTCTAACCTATTTCTTTCATACTCATGTGAATATCTTACTTCTTTCATATAATGACTTTTCGATAATCCAATATACCATTTCTTCTCTTACTATATATATATACACACACACACACACACACACACACACACACACACATACATACTACTCAAACCTATTTCAAACAACTTATGGTACCAACCTCTAAATATTTTTCTATGCGAAAGAGAACTCCAACTTTTCAAGTATGTCCGCTTTTATATTCTTGTCTAATCCCTATTTTGTATTTTAACTTATATCATCTACACGCTATTCTCCTGTATTTTATAAGGATATTATCATATCTTTCTTCCCTTACTTAAATATTCACAATTATATCTCTGTTTCACCTAACCAAGATATCTCATTATCCTCGCCGCATCTGAACCCGTTCATCCCGATCATGTTCTGTTATGCTATTTGTTTTCAGTTCCCTTACTTTTGTTTAGTCATCATACTAGTGCTTGTTGTTGCCTATGTCAACCTTAGTTTAGTGGTGGGCCCATTAGTATTATTGTGATGTCGTCGTGGTGCATGTATATAGGTAGAGTGTGTGGACCCGTGTGTGAACCCCCGCGTACCACTCATGTATGCGTGTGCTAACCTTAGTATATTAATGATGGTCTCTTGTGTTATATGTGCATACTCAGTGTTATTGATGATATATTTGAAGTTGTATGAATGCTAGTATTTATAATATATGTGTGGATAGCTATACCACTTTAGGGATGTATGTATATCTTAGAATTAGTGTTGGAATATCTACTAGTGATGTATGTAGTTTGAAGATACTTGTAAATACTTGAAATAGTATGCTAGTAAAGTTATGTGCATGTTAGGTATATTGATAATAGGTGTACTTATAGTTAAATGTGCATGCCTATTATTTGATCTACATTTTAGTACGGTGACGTCCTCAGTTTGTGAGCATGCAAGTGCAATGTGATTGGGGATACCCGATTTAAATATTTATACCGCAAGCGCACGGTGTTGTAGTGTGGCTTGGGGGTCAAACACAGGTAGGCGTGGTTGTGCTAGTGTCAGAGAGGAACCGATTCACCCTATGGGTGAGCTAGCCCAAATCGATAGATGGTTTGTCACAAATTGTAGATACGAGGGATAAACAATATAAAAGGAAACCTAGGACTTCGGTTTCCACCCTATCATGTGTTCTCACTACTACAACCGGCGGATAGGAATACGATCGGAATTCGGGTTTAGTGGTGAGACGTTGCCTCTAAGAGTGATACCAGCGTCCCATGGGCCCGATATTCCGGTCGGTGCCCAGGATGATACGCCGGACTATCCGGGTTCGGTCAGTGGGCATTCCCATGTCCATTAACACTAACCGACTCCGAGAGCACTAAGCTCGCGACGATAACTCCCAACATCTCATCATGCCATTCCCACGCGCTAGGATTCGATGTCTACGCTAAGGGCGTGAGCTATGGCTAGGGAGTCAACCGCCAAGTTTATTCCCACTTGGCCCAACGGTCAAAGGCGGTCTTTTTCCCGCCGATGACAATGAAACACCCCGCGTAACCAATAAATTCCTAATCCCTATCGGAATCCTAGTCTTATGGACGCATTAGGGAGAACCCACGAGGGGGTTTCCACCAAAATCCCAGATTTGGGAACTACTCACACATTATAGTTAAAAAGCAATCTAAATGAAAATCGATTGTAGAAATCATGATCAGGCAATTGAAATGAAGTAGTAGCAATGCTATTAAGATAATATCAAAGTTTCATAAAGATCAGAACACTTACAACTAACAACAAAATTCCAGCCGTCATGAATGGAGAAAAATAGGAAAAAATACACACATCCCTTTTTCAGAAAACCTAGGCAGCTATATATAGAAATCGACGTCACCCGATCGGTTAAAGAATCAACCGATCGGGTGAGCTGCTACGGCGCTTCAGCATCGGTCTTCGGAACCTTCAACCAGACGCTTGGAACGATCGGGTGAAGCAAGCGAGTCGTCGTTTGGATCTTGCGGTCATCAGGTGAACCGATCGGTTGGAAATACGCCCAAAAGAATAAAGACTTCTGTCGACTTGGCACGGTCAGCAGACGTCGGGTGAGCTCTCCAGGTCGTCGTTCGGAAGAAGCGGCTACAGATGAACCCATCGGGTGAAATGTCACTCGATCGGTTGGAATTCAGCTCCAAATTCTCGAGAACTCTGTTGGGATGAACCGGTCGGCGAACCGGCCGGTTGATCTTCACTTCGCTTCAGCTTCCGTCCGGGTCGGACACGTGTTCATCACCCGATCGGTTGGATGTGTCCAACCGATCGGGTGGGGGCTGAAAGATGGTGATCTTGGTCGTTTGACCCCCTGTATCACGCGTGACTCCTCCCGTTGCTCCGGAGACTCATGATATCTTCGTTATATGTCCCCTACGCTAGCAAACTCCTGCAAACACATAAAAACAAGGAGAAGTTAAAGAAAACTAGAAAACACGAGAAAATGGATACAGGACGGCTGAGAATAACGAAAAAACACAAAGAAGATGTGCGTGAATATATAAAATATAAACACACGTCAAAATCCCCCAAGTTGAACCCTTCATCATCCTCGAGGAAGACGAGTGAGAGTAGGAGCTCAGAGGGAGAAAATAGAGAGAAAGAGAGAAAAAGAGAAATCAAAATCCTAAATCGCCCGTCAGGGCCAACAAAATCAAAAACGCCACACCAAGCAAGCAAGCGACAAATCACAACACTAAACCAAAGAATATGAGTCCAGACAAGTGTCGTGGGCCCACGCGGTGAAGCGCGAGTAAGTGTGGTCGTGTGCTAGCAAACGGTGTCACTATCTACATTGTGCAATAAGCTCCATATACGCAAATCCAAGAAAAGACCCAAATATCGATTCGATTTGAAATAATCGGTGAATAAACAGCTCAAGCATGCATGAGAAGAGTAAGAATCGAAACATATCATGTGTCAGGGACTCCACAGCTAGGGGTTAGGAAATCACCACACCATCACTTAGATAATAGCTAGATAGTCCCTATTCCAAGTGTTTTCGAAAACGATGGAGGTTGAGATGATGTGGAGTAGAACACTCGGTGCAAATTCTCGCCTTCCCTTTATTCTCGGTGGGTAGGAAAATATTCACACATATTTTTTTTGGGTTTTGGATATATGTATTTTTTTTTGGATTTTTGGCTATACATATATTTTTTATTTCTTTTCTCTTTTTCTCTTTTTTTTCTTTTTGGGTTTTTCTTTTCTCTCTTTTTTTGGATTTTTTGGATTTTGGGGTATATACATGTGTGTAGTCTCCCAAGTGGGAGAATAGTACACGATGAGGGAATTTGCACCAAGTAAAATAAAAATGAAATTGGATTCTAAACACTTGGGCAAATGTGATTTTTTCGCTAATCAGAGCATATGCTAAATGGGTTATCCTAGTCCTAATTGTGGAATCCCGACACATGCGAAATGAAGCATACGATATATATATATATATATATATATATATATATATATATATATATATATTCATGCATACAGAAGCAGACAGGAGAAGCAAATACCACATATTCAACTCGAAGCATGATAATCTAGGGGTCATTCCTAGGACATGTATATAAATCAAAATCACAAAGTAGAGGCACACTATAAGCTAGTCACGACAGACGACTCACATAAAAGCAAAGTGGACCCACGATGCATGAAATGCAAGAGGACTCGGCTTCCTAGGGTTAGTGAATGTGATTATCGAAGCCATGCTAGGTGTGTGCGTGATTTTGTGGCAATTCATCATATGGGGTCATCTCTAGGAGAAAGAGATAAAAAGAAGAAAAGAAAATAAGGAAAAACACGAAGAAAACGACTTAAAAACGAAGAAAAAGACGCAAATGACGCACGAAGTGCGACTCCCCCAAGCTGAAACTTGCATTGCCCTCAATGCAATATAAATAAATATGGGAGGGCAATGAAAATGGGGGGAATACGCACCGACACAAAAAGAAAATAAAAACAAGAAAAACACACATACGAAACTGAAAAAGAAAATGAAAGTTAGAAAATCACACCACACGACATATATAAACAAGCACACATAAAGACATCATACGACAACACACAGAAGAAATGACGTCCCCCAAGCTAGACATGACAATGCTAGAGAAAAGATATAATCATGATGATGCAGAAATGTGCAAGGGGAAGATCGGAAAAGAAAAAGAAATCAAAAAGCAGGAGAGGAATCGTCCTCGTCCCCCTCGGTGGAAGATGTGGGGGATGCGGGGGAGTGGAGGGGAGAGGTGACGGGTGTGCGGAGAAGTGGAGAAAGTGGTCGAGGTGATGGATCGATGGGTGTGGAGGAGGTGTGAATAATGGGTGGAGTGGCGGTGGTGATGGTGAGTGGGAGTGAAATGGCGACCAATGCGGTGGTGGATGGGGTAGGTACGAGGGTAGGAGAGGAATGTGGGGGAAGGGATCTAGATCGCACCTGCAATTTCTTGCGGCGCGCGTATGGGGTGATGGAAGTGGATGGTGAAGGATCTGTGGGGGCGACGACAGTGGTCGTGAGTGGATGTGAAGTGGAGGAAAAGGAAACGGTGGGTGTAGAGGAAGTGGTGGGAATGGAAGTGATGGTGGGAGGGGATGGTCGCTTAGGGGGTGATGGATGTGGTGATGAATGTGATGGTGGAGGTGAAGATCGTCGAGAGGGTGAAGGTGGTGGTAAGGGGGTGGTGTGGGAGGAGGTGGTCCGTGAACGTGAGTGAGAATGCGGAGGATGGTGGCCACGTTCCTCTAAAGTGCGAGGAAACGTGGGTGAGTGAAGCTGGAAGAGGATGTGACCGAGGAGGTCGAAGAGGATGCGCCAGCGCACAGTGTAGCTAACTCCGCCTCGAGACAGAGGCGAGTAGAGGTGGCTCGACGGAAGGAGGAAGTGGTGGTCGTACAGACCGGAGAGGTGGTGACGGTGGTGATGGGGACAGAAGCTGGGATGGCACTACTAGGCCCAGCCCTGGGGTCTCCTCGGGACGCAGGAATGTCCTGCTCGCCTAAGTGGGCAGCAGGGGAAGGTGGTCTGGTTGCGCCCGGGATAAACGGAAGACGTAACCCCCTAGATACTCAGGATCAGGTGGAAATGTCCAATCTGCCACAAGAACGATAGTCATGCGAGCGGGGTTGGGCAGAATGGTATAGGGAGCAGGGGGGTGACCGTAGTAGAAAGTGAATCGACCATCGGGGCGGGGCTTGATCATGTGTATGTGCCACAGGACATCAAGATCTAGACGTGTAGGTCCTGCGGCAGTAGGCAAATCTAGGGGGATGGGGATATTGAACTGGGGATAAGAAGATATGATAGTAATGAGGCCCCCGCAACAAATTTGCCCTTGCCGACGCGGCTAATCTCAATTAGCTTGTGAATAAGCCAAGCACCCGCATGAATGGGAATGACATGGGCCCCAAAAGCAATCCCGTCATCACCGTGAACAAAAGTAAAGGTCATGGCCCACAAAATAAAAAGATCAGGGATGGTCACGGTACCTGGCTCATCCCTGGGGAAGAATGTGCAATATATGATTCGGTGGGCTAGACGGAATATGGGGTGAATGATGGAGGAGGCCTTAGCCTTACCTCGAGGATAGTGATTGTGTAGGGTGAGGCGAAACCAAAATTGATCGACGTCGAAATCAGGGTGATACCCGTAGGGACGGATAGCGTCGTCCCCAAGGATGGGGAAACCAAAGATGTTATTAATAGTATTCAGGTGAGTGCGGATGGTTTTGTTACGGACGCAAAAAACGACGATCGACCCCGACTCACATACAAGGGAGGATAGAAATTCGAGTGTGAGGGAGGGGTAGGATACCGCGTTGGCATTCAGGAAAGCTATCCAACCTAAATTGGCGAAGAGAGTCTCGACCTTGGTGAACACACCGAGATCGATAAGCGTTTGGGCATGGGCAAATTTGGTGGATAGGTGTCCCCGTGCATCGATTCTATGATAAAAATCTTTTTGTTCTTGACTCAAAAAACGGTAGCCATGCGGGCCCATCATTGGGTCCTCAGCTGGGATAATAGGTTGGGGTTGGGGTTGTGCAGGCTGTGTAGGAGGAGGGCATGAGTGTGGTGGACGTGTGGTCTTTCGTCTCTTGCGAGACGACCCCTCTGTAGGGATCATCTAACCCTTGCAATACTAACAACACACACTAGAGGGGGGTGAATAGTGTAATGGCAATAAAATTGTCCAATTAAAATTTAACTTGCAAATGCGGAATAATAAATGCAAGAGGAATTAAAAGGCACAATCAATCCAAACGCAAACACAAAGTTTTACCTTGGTTCCCCAAACTTGGGTACATCCAGCCACACCAATATTCATTATATTCCCAAACAGAGATACATTCTTTAATCCAGCCGATAAATTTGCATTTAAAGCCCATCTGATGCATTTGGAAGTAAATGAATTCTCTGTTGACACAATCAAATGCCTTACGGAGATCCAATTTGATGCAGGTTCTGGATCCCATGGGATTGCTGAAGTCCCTAATCTGCTCATGGGCTATAAGAGTGCAATCTGCTAATAGTCTGCCCTTAAGGAAAGCCGCTTGGTTAGGAGATACCAAATCAGAAATAACATGCTTCAGCCTGTTGCATAAGACTTTACTTATAATTTTATAAATGACATTGCAGCATGAGATTGGTCTATAATCCCCTTAGCCCGATGCAGTAGCACATTTAGGAACTAGGGTGAGAAAAGTATGATTTATATGATGGAGCATTCTGCCAGAGTTGAAGAAAAATGATACAACGGAGATAACATCCTCACCAATTACCTCCCAAGTTTGATGGTAGAAATGAGCATTGTACCCATCAGGCCCAGGCGCTTTGTCTTTTCCAATTTGGAATGCTGCATGTTTGATCTCAGTTTCAGTAACCTGCCTATCCATCCAGGTAGAAGCTTCAGGAGTTAAGATACGCTTGGGAGTAAGCTTGGGAAATACATTCCAGTAGTCAGACTGCTTATATAGATTCATATAGAAATTTGAAGCTTCTTGCCGAAAAGAGATGTGATCATAGCTCCACTGACCATTAGTAGACATCAGATGGGAAAGATTGTTATGGCATTGTCTGGATTTCATAGCGGTATAAAAAACTCTTGAATTTCTATCTCCCAGGTTGAGCCAATTATGTCTACTCTTCTGCCTCAGCTCCTCCTCCTCCACATCTA
Source organism: Scilla litardierei (assembly GCA_030789695.1). NCBI lineage: Eukaryota > Viridiplantae > Streptophyta > Magnoliopsida > Asparagales > Asparagaceae > Scilla > Scilla litardierei. Next base: position 49,637,673 of record CM061137.1, on the reverse strand, counting down.
GAGCCTTAGCTAATTGGAATGAGGCCAGCTTTTCCTTCTCTTGCAACTCAGGGTCAAAGATAATGTTGGGGTGTTTTTGTAAATTCTCCAGATTGGTGCAGCATAATGCTACATCCAGCTTCTCCCTATCGGTAACAGCCCATTCCTTAAGCTTGCCTTTCAGGTAATTAAGGTTAGACGCCAGCCTTTGCATTGGTGAGCCAGAACCCCCTTACTCCAGTTACATCTCACCAGCTCATTAAAACCTGGGAAGTTGATCCAAGAATTGTAGAATCTAAAAGGTTTGGGGAAAGAAGGTACCTTAGGTTGTGGCCAAACAATCATTCCCGCATGGTCACTCGTACCAGAAGTAGTGTATTCGTAATAAGAATATGGCATACTCTGAACCCAATGTATATTGCCGAAGACATGGTCCAGCCTAGCTGAGATGCGAGAACCCCCAATGCGCCTGTTGTTCCAAGTGTATTTGCTTCCAACACCTTTGAGTTCCAAGAGCTGACAGTCGCCAATACACGAATTAAACGCATCCATACTTCTGCAGTCAACATTACACCCACCAATCTTTTCATTTGAATTACGGATGCAGTTGAAGTCCCCTCCTATCAGCCAGGGGAGGGAGTACACCAATCTGGAGTCACTCACTATGGCATTCCAGAGGGGCACTCTAGAAGACGGGAGATTAAACCCATAGACGGCAGAGAGAGCCATGATGAAACCACTCGAGTTTATGAAGCTAGCCGTCATATGTTGAGCAGACACAGATATCACAGAGCATGACCAGGACGATTGGTTGTAGAAAATAACAATTCTGCCTCTTTTGTAGTATTTTCGGTTATCAATGCTTGGGAAAACACCGTTTGATCCTCTCCTCATTAATAGCTTCCACCTTAGTCTCAAATAAGCAAACTATAGAAGGATTGTGTAATTTCGGCTTATACCTCAGGTCAACGCGACGCGATGTGTTATTGAGCCCTCTTGAGTTCCAGAGAAACACCGACATTAGGAATGAGTGGTTAGGGGCTGAGCATGGGCCAGCCTAGTACTTCGCCGAGTGGTAGCAGGGGATAATTTCACAGATGTCGGATTATTCTGTGGAAGCGACGCCTTGAGCATTGAATGTTCCTCCAACCAAGCGGGGTTAGGGATTGTTGGCATATCAGGCGGCTCACCATCAACAGATTGCTGAAGCACTATCGGGGAGGGTATATGGCGTGAGGCACGTCGGATGGAGCCAATAGGCGCAGAAGCCTCAGCCACGGGAGATGGGACATTATCAGGAACCTGCGAAGGATGCATAGCATAGCTACACTCCCCCTCCTCCATATTTGAGCTATGTGATATGACAACCCTTCCAACAGATGCAGAGAGATCACCTAGCCTGGTCTCCCGTACCACTGGATTAGTAGGAGCTGGGTGAATTACATTCTCCTGAGAATTAATAGCAGTGCCATTGGCCCCTTCATGTATATCACTAGCGGCTGCCTGCTTGGTAACATTTGCCGTTCCTGAATCCTCCACATTATCACAAAGCGGGGTGAATTACATTCTCCTGAGAATTAATAGCAGTGCCATTGGCCCCTTCATGTATATCACTAGCGGCTGCCCGCTTGGTAACATTTGCCGTTCCTGAATCCTCCACATTATCACAAGTAGCCACATGACAATGATTTACTCTCGGCTCCTCCGCATTATTCATGGGCTTTTGGATTGAAGGCAGCTTAGCAAGGTCCGGGCAGAGTGAATCAGCATGACCAAAGCACACACATAGACTACATCTCGGTGGCTCACCTTCGTACTTGGCATCGACGTTAATGATGGACCCATCATCCAATTCCAAACCCACTGTCCGAGGGAGAGGCTTAGAAGCATCAACCTCAACCAGACACCTCACATACGTCAGCCTCTCTAATTTAGCCGTAGCCCTGTCAAGGCAAAGTGGGTTGCCTACAATAGAACTCATAATGTTGAAAATGTCTAAAGTCCACAAACTCAAAGGTAATCCGTGGAATTGGACCCATACTGGGACAGTAGCTAGCATGTCATGGTCAAACTGTAGCGCTGGGCTCCATCTTTGCAGAACCGTCAATCTACCATCAAATAGCCACGGTCCTCCGTAGGGGATACGTTCACATTCCTCCGCACACTCAAACCTGAAATAGAAAAACCCTGTTTTCCCTGCTGAAGATATGGACACCCTTCTTCAACTTCCACAGTCGATCAACCCACGCCCTAAGCTGTCCATAGTAAGGGACATCCCCCAGGACATACCCAACAAGCGTGTTTTTCCAACGGTCAGCCCCCTTTTCAATCAAGGATCCAAGAACTCTCCCAATGCTAACACCTTCCTCCTTGGCAATGGGGGGGAATGAAAGTCATTCTCAATGATTCCTCATATGTTCTCCGATTCGCGCAAACATCAGAGAACGAGAGCTTGGTACCAGAGGTATTAATCGTTAGAGACACCTGTGACCTAACTGGCAATTTCCCAAGCACCTATTGAGCAATTGGACCACCACCATTCAACACAATTCCTCTATTTTGTTCACGGTCCACACTGGAAATGTCCAAGCGTGACTTTCCAACACCGTGCAGTAAACTTCCTCTAGGCCTGTGGATTCTGCTGCTCCCTCCCCTACGAAGCTGTTCATCTGCAGGTTGCCACCATCCAAGGCTACTCCTCTCGCGAGCGATGTCTGACCGTTGGTGCCCTTTGCGTCGCTTGAATAACTCCCATCGGTAGAGGTGATCTCACACCCGCCGCCAGCAGAAGTGCCACCTAGGGTGCCCCCAAAAGAACCGCCGCCTATGTTACCGAATGTCCCCGAATCTCCATTCCTTTGGGAGCCGTGGGCCTTGAAACCACCCTCTATATTCTTGATTCCCCCCTCAACAGAGTTGCCAGCCACCGACTTGAAACCCTGGTCGCCTGATCCTCCAATCGCCTCTCCGTAATTCCCAGATTCCATATTTCTTTCTCTGTGTGTGTATATATATAAGAGTGGTGTGTTGGTATTGGTATAAATATCGTGTTATGAATATATAGTATTCTGGTTTTTATATGGTTCTTTGAGTCTCACTCACGTTTGAGTGGGTATACTCTAAATATATTGATATATTTATCTGTGGTTTGTGTATAGTGCTATGAACATAGTAATGGATGATGTGTGTATAGTGATAGGTTTGGTTGTGCCTGGTTACGTTACGCACATGGTTGTGGATGGCTATACCATTATATAGATATGTGTTGGTTTTGTAGTAAAGTTATTTACGTAGGCTTTACATGTTTAAATGTATATATGCTAGCTAAACTAGGTGTGTAGAATGTGTTGAGTATATAGTGGTATGAGTGGCATGTATGAATAGTATATTAGCGTGTGTGGGCGTGCACCATGCACGGGTAAGTATGTATTTAGCTATAGGTGTTTGCGACTATGGTATGTGTGTTGTGTCTTGAATATAGTTATAGGATTGTTTGTGATGTGTATATATGATGAAGTATCTGTGTGTATTTGAATAACTATATATTTGTGTATTTATAGTAGGGGTGGATGTATATTAGATATAGCAAACTTGATTTAATATTGTATGGTATGATTACATGTGTTGATATGTTTGGTGTTGGATGTACACTAGGAGATATAGGGAGTAGTATATCTATGTTCGTTTTGTGCATAGGTAGTTATCTATACGTGAAGTACTACGATTATATTTGCTAGTGTGATACTATTTTTTATGTAGGTATATGTACCATGGTTATGTGATAAGTGAGTGCTAGTTATATAAGGGATGTACGTGACTATATGAATGATTAAAGTACGTGTATGAATTTGACTATCTATGATAGGTATAAGTATAGAATGTGCATACACACACACACACACACACACACACACACATGTTTGTAATATTAATGTTTGACTACCTAGTGCATATATAAGCACTTGTAGTGACTATACATGGTTTGAATTATAGTGTGATATGATTGGAGTAGTTACTAGAATGGCTAGATATTTTTTTAGCTAGAGAGTCCGAGGACGGACTTTGCTTTAAGGTGGGTAGGATGTCACGATCGCTTTTCGATCGTGTGCTTTTCGTGTGCGTACTTTTGTTCATACACGTATTTATTATGACCTCTTCTTGTATCCCGAACGTACGAAGTTATATGTCGTTGTGACCCTCTGAGAGAGTTGTTATTTTTGGAATTTTTTGCGAATGTCATTTCACGGGTTGTTCTCCCACAAATCAGCTTTGTATGAAGGGGTGTCGTAACTTTAGACTTCGACGTTTGACCTTTTTATTTTTAGTTCCGTTTTCTGTTACCTAGCTCGTGACCGACCATCTTAGTCTCGATCCTCCCGTCGACACGGTCGTCCCAATATTTTTCTTGTATTTATCGGACACCGTTAGACTGGTAATTCACACTAATCATCTTTAATCTCTAATTATCCCTAGACTTATCCCTAATTCAAATCCTTAATTAAAATCTAATCTAATCTAAACCTAGGGATCATACGTATCACATGAGATATCTTTCCTAGTCTATTTGCACCTTAGTTGTACCCTCCCCCTCGCACACACACTCTCTCCAATCAAGCCTAAGTGCATACCCTTTTCTACCCCAATTAGCAAACTCCTTTCATCAAAACGTATTCAACCCTAGGGCTTTCATCCCAAATGCAGCCGTAACCCATGTCAGCTGCCACTTCTTTGCGCTGGCCCCCTTGCCCTAGCTCCGACCATGCTCAGCCTTGCACAACCCCCTCCTTCTCCACACAAACCTCCTCATCCTCCACACAAAAACTGCCCTCCATCCTCCTAAAACCCACGGCCATAACCGCCGACAACTGCTCCTCCACCCGCTGGCCAAGTCACGGCAGCCCCACAGCGGCAGCCCCCTGTAGCTGTCGGTGCCCCCTCTCACGGCCAACCCCAGGCCGAAGACCTCTCCCCCTTCACCCCGTTGATTCCAGCCATTACCACGCTCAAAAACTGCTGCCATCTTGACCAAAAACTACCGATCACCTAGGCCTTGCCTCATTGCGCAACCCCCATGCAACCTTGTAGGCCGACAGCTTGCCGGCCCTCCTCCCCGCACCACGCGCCACCCTAAGCCACGGCCACCCTTGCCCGATCACCCTGCAACCATCCCTAGGCGCGCCCAACGACAGCCGCGCATCCAATTGTCGCAAGATCCCCAGGCTGCACCTCCCCTTCTGCGCCGTTGTCGCGTACTACCTTGCGCAACGATCCCACGGCAGCCCCGGCCGTTTGTCTTCCTCCCGCGGCCGCCTTCACTGCTGTCCGTTGCCTATAGTTATCGTCGTCCTTGCCGTAGCACGTTGTACCCTTGCACGCTACTGGAATCCAACCCTTGACTTCGCTACCCGACGTCAGTGTAGCTCTCACATCGTATTAAGGTATACCCCGATCCGTAGGAACCCACACACCGCCTGTTTAACAAGATAAAAACTGTAATTTCCTTTGCTTTGGATAAATAACTAATTGAAGTTAATAATACGCGATTGTAGGTTGGATTATTGAATTGAGCACATAGGGAGATTCTAGACCATCGTCGAACTGAGGATTACGGACGTTGTATCAGGCAAGTGAAACTTGCTCAGTTGATTGTTAGGCCATGTTTTGGCCATTCTGTGATTTTTGTGTAAAAGAGACTAGGCGATGAAATGATAGTCGCCTAGACGCCCATACTTGATCTAGCTTGACAATGAATCTAGATCCGACACCATAATTGATCCAGGTTGACAACGAAGCTAGATCCAATACCCTTGCCATGCTATGATTCATGCATATCACATGTCACGTTTATTTTGATATTCATGTACCCAATTCAATATCTGCTATTATATTATCATGTTGCATATCACATGTCATTTCATGCATTGAATGTTTTGTCGTGAATGAGTAATACATGCTACTAATGAAATGTAAGCTGCGACGATTAGGATTTTGACTCCTACATCATGAATGAGGCTAGGTCAACCCTATGCCATAAACACTTCTTGGCTCGTGATCCAGAAGATGGGCGCCAGTCCATACACACGTGGAGGGATAGGGTTAAGCGGTCACGCAGCGTAGAAGTGCACCCGATCAGCAACTTTAGCTGTAAGGCGTAAACCCTGTGCACGACGCGAACGCATGTTTTACTGCTTTTCATAAAATATTGTTTAGTGGCTTTTGCTACGGCGTGCCATGCATCGTAAAATATCATGTTCATATAATTATTGCATTCATGAAATAATATGCCATTTCATCATATTTAAACTTCTAAGTTGCATTCATCTTATAAATGCTATACTTTATGTTTCCTTGCACAAAAGTCTCCCTTTTCCTTTTTTGGAGATTTTTGCTGATATGTGCCATTTTCTCCTTGGGTGTCACATGTTAGGCTTTGAGTCTGAGGTAGTTGCCGAGGACGACTCGGTTGTTGACGTCCAGGTCGAGGTTACCAGAGACCAGTCTTAGTCTCAGCAGGAGGTTTTCTTAGTTGATGTTGTTTCACCTAGTTGTTGCTGTTAGTTTTCGGTGTGTAGCACCTTATCTTGTTTTAGTTTCGGCCATGCTTGGGGCCTTTCATTTTCAGACTCTTGTACCTCATTTTATGACTTTATTTGTGGAAGTTTGGTTGGACGCAACGATCGTAACGATCTAGGATCTCTTGGTTTGATGATGACAAACGTGTCGTGATATCTAATGTGTGTGCTAGTGTGTTCCAGGATTGGCGAGTCAATATATATATATATATATATATATATATATCCATATGGAGGAATTACTAAGTATAAAGCATTTGGGAGAGAGAGATTGATGTGCTCAAAGCAAGTGGACTTGGTCCTATATGGGATGAGATGTTTGTGGTCAAATCAATTAGCAAGATTTGCAATGATCTTTTTTTTCCATATCCAATTAGTATTGCTATCAAATCCCATTGCATATCTTTGCAAATCTTCATATCCAATTCATATCGTGATTCCTAGTTGGATACAAATTTCATGCTCCTTGATCTAAGGGAATCTCTCCTAGCCCTAGCCATATCCCTAGCCGCACAAACAAAAACCCTAGGACATCTTATATAAACCCATCATCCCCTAAAGCAAAAAAGTGGGTTGAAAAAATCATTTTGCGGCAACCAAAGAAATTGAGAGGGGCCACAAAATATAGAGTACGTCAACAACAAAATAAAGAAGAGAGGGGCTACACATTAAAAAGCTGCACAAAGTTTTTTTTGGCTAGCCCTAAGTTCTAATTGCCGCAGTCCTACATTAAAACTCCTAAGCATCCCAAAGCCTCTCTCTCTCTCTTAGAATTAATGCGGCACACAAATAATTGAGGAGTGGCCTTGGTTTCCTTCTTGTGAAAAACATCCTCTCAACGACGCACCCATGTCCATATCTCGCTGCCGTGGAGTCTCGCCGCCAGTCACCGTGAAGAAGAAGCCATCTTGCTGACAACAACGTCAAGCAAGTGCCAAAGACCACCACCTCAAAGCGAAGTTGAACGGCGAAAGGAATCTCGCCACTGTAGTGCCGTAGCATCACGATGTCGACGGAGCTGCTCACCGTCGACGGAGCACCGCTGGTTGTTGAGTCGAGGAAGTCGAAGTCGCTGCCGTCGAAGATCATGCTCCACGAAGAACTCACCGCTGTCGATCATCTCGAAGCTTCGCAGCCGCTACTGAGCAACGTCACTGGGTCACCGCTCGGAGAAGACGTTGAAGCCGCCGTCGAACCACTGTTGTCCAAGAGCTCACCGCTTACACCGTTCAATCGAGGAGATTTTACCGTCGCCGTCTCCTGAAGGACCCGTCGTCATCCACATAGAGGAGCAGCCGCATCCATCATCGAACTCCACCCCTTGCCGCTGCACATCGGAGCTGTTGTGGAATCGAAGTCGTCCTTGTCGTATTCGAAGCGGAGCTCGGTGCCTCTGCCGAAGAATTCGTTGTCCTCCGCTGAGCTCGCCGCTACTAGTGTCGAACGGACTCGAAGTCGAACGATGAAGACAGCCGCTGCATGAGTTGAAATTAAGCGGACGGGTGAGATCGCTGCGTGAAATCAAATCAACGGCGGAGAAATCAAGTCAATAATTTCATCAAAGGCTCTGATTGAAAGCTGATGAGATCACGTGATTAACAAAACAACGCAAAGAGCTGAAGCACGATTTTTAAAGGCCGACGTGGCTGAGGATTTATTAAGGAGTTGCTCTGTGCACCGACCCGCTATAAAAGGATTTGAATTGAATTACTCTGTGCACCGACTGCTTATTTTTGAAGAGCTGCTGAGCGCACAGACCGCTTTATTTGGGAATTGAACTGGGATTTCTTTACACACAGACCAGTCTGTATTTTGCGATTCCGGAGTCAGATTAAGACACTGTTTGTGTCAGATTGGAGCTGACGACGTGCTGATTGACAGAGATGCCTAACGGACACAAACTGAGCATTTCTAAACCCTTAAACTCGTTTATTTGTGTCTTAGTGTAACGTTCTCTACATGTGAAACTTTACCTATTTTGTGACTATTTTGGGACTTGTCTGGTTGGGGCTAGACAAGTGGGACCCAGCTAGTTTGGGACTAGATGGTAGAAAGCATTACTAGGATTGATAGTGAGAGGAAACACTGTGTGTGGGGGTACTGAGAGCCTGGCGAGTGTAGAGACGTAGAGGGTGCTCTGAGCGTGCTCTAACTTGTGGTTTTGTACCTATTGCGCTATTCAATACTAGTATCTGCTTTGGGGGCTGGAGTAGGTCAAAGGGTCGACCGAACCAGGGTAAATCTGCTGTGTACTCTGTGTCTACTTTTTAGTTACCCTGTTGCTGCTATAACTGTGTGTGCTTATTCGTGGGTTGCACGAATTATTTTTATAAGCCTATTCACCCCCTCTAGGCTAGGATCCAGATCCAACAAGTGGTATCAGAGCAGGTTTTAGGATCTAGCCTAGTATTGACCATGAATAACCATATGGATAGTGCTTTTGCTGAGGGTCAGTCTGTTTCCCGTCCCCCTAGATTTAATGGAGGTGATTATGCTTATTGGAAAAATCGAATGAAAATATACCTTATTTCTGTTGATTATAAAGCTTGGCAAATAATTGAAAAAGGATATAAACTGCCTGTTATTAAAGTAGAAAGTGTTGAGATTGAAAAATCAAATGACAAATGGGATGATAATGATTGGAAATCATATTCTTTGAAGGCTAAAGCTATGAATGCTCTCATTTGTGCACTTGATAAATCTGAATATAATAGAATCTCACATTGTTTAACCGCGCAGGAAATATGGCATACTTTGGAGGTGACGCACGAGGGAACGTCACAGGTAAAGGAGTCTAGACTGTCTCTTTTGAGTGCAGAGTTCGAGGAATTTCGCATGCTACCATTAGAGAGCATATCAGAGATGTATGCGAGGTTCACCGACATAGTCTACAAGTCTAGCTCGCTTGGAAAGACATATGATAGCCTCAATCAAGTGAGGAAGATCCTAAGAGCATTGCCAAGCTCTTTCAGACCAAAGGTCACCGCCATCCAGGAAGCAAAGGTATTGTCACAATTGAAGGTGGAGAACCTTTTTGGTAATTTGATGTCCCATGAGTTGGAACTGCAAAATGTTGAAGCAAGAGAGAAACCTGAGGAGAAAGAGAAAGCCATAAAGCCCCTTGCTTTGCAAGCTAGCAAAGAAGAGGATGACGACGACGACATAGCGCTAATGGTGAGAAACTTCAGAAAGTTCATCAAGACCAAGCATGGGAGAAACGAAATGGCACCCAGGTTTAATCGTTCTAACTTTAATAATTCTTCCAAGCAATTTAATGATCAAAAATCTACTGATAGAATGCAATGTTTTAAATGCAAGGGAAGAGGACATCTGATGAAGGATTGCCCAAATGAAACTGCTTCGCTCGCTAAAGGAAAAGGAAAAGCGAAGGTATTAACATGGGATATGGATAGCGAGACTGAAAGCGAGGAGGAACATGAAGCCCATTCTTGCATGGCTTTGATGGGCATCCAAGATGAGACACCGTCAGGTAGCAAAGCTGAACTTCTTAAAATTTGTGAAGAAATGCAAAATCAAATAGTAGATCATGAGTTCACTATTGAATGTCTCCAAAATCAGAACTATGACATGCAAGTTAGAGATGATAAGGTGTTTAAAGAGAATGAAAAGCTTAAAATTGAACTTAATGCATGTAAGTCTACTATTGAAATCATGAAGAAGGAAAAAGCTAGCTTTGATGAAACTTCTCCTTGTATTTCTTGTCCCTCATTATTAAACCAAAATAGCATGCTTAAACTTGATTTGGTAAGCTCGAAACTGAAAAAGACTACGTGATTAGAGAGCTTAATGATAAATTTTGCATGTTGGATAATGACTTTAAAAGGAAAACAATTGAATATGAAAAGAAGGAAAAAGAAAACAAGTTGGCTTTCGTTAGTAAATGCACGATGCTTGTGGACGAAAATAAACAATTAAAAATCAAAGTCTCTCATCTTGAAGTGGCCATTAAGAAATTCTCTATGGGAAAACAAAACAATCGTTGGATACTATTTTAGAGAATCAATTATATGGCAATAATAGAAGAGGGCTTGGTTTTTGTCTGAAAAACGTTGAAAAGCCAAAATTCAAGAAATTCCACAATGTACCCTCTATTGCTAAGAACAAATATGCAAAGTGCTTTACTTGTGATAGTGTAGGCCACACATCATATTATTGTAAATTTAGGAACATAAATATCAAGTTTAAACAAGTGTGGGTTCCTAAAACAATATTGGCTAACACTAGTGGACCTTGTTGGATTCCAAGGTCACACTTAACACCTTTCATGTAGGTGTGATGGAGGTTTGGCGAGCAGCAAATTTTTAAAGCCTCATTCTACTTCTAGCTCCTTAGCCAAATAGCGACGCGAAGGTATATTTCTCTTCCCTCTTTACATTTCATTGCATACCTTCATAGATTGTTTTATGTGCTTGTTTTTATTTTGTTTTGTGTGCTTGCTTGCATGATTTTTAATGTTTTTAATTCTGAAAAAACAAAAAATAATTTGAAAAACCAAAAATAAAAAAAATGAGCTTAAAAGAATACCCTTTATGATTTATTTTAAGTGGTATTGTATGAATGTTCGAATCTATCCCTTGTAGAAGTTAATTCATTATTGTTGTAGCTACATGAACATGTTGTTATCTTTTTAGTAGCCAAGACATGTCTCAAGAATTTCAAATTTGACTTCTACACCTACATTTGCACTTTCACGATAATTAACTTTTTAGTGCTTTTGGATATTCTTTTGAAGAATAATGGAAAGTGAATGTAGGAATGATTAAATTCTGAATTTTCTAAGGGATATGAAGTGTTTAGCCATGAATAAAAATTGAGCACAAAAGAATTGCAAATGAAAAATTTATATGTAAATGTAATACCCTTTGGTAGCTACTGCACACGTACTAGAGGGGGGGTGAATAGTACTTAAAATAATCAAGATAGTTATTCCTAATTATTGTGCAAGAAACAAACGACAATGCGGAATTAAACAACTATCAACAAGAATTAAAACAAACGCAAACAAACAATATTACTGGGTTCGGATCCACCCAAGTCTTCCCGACTTGTTCCCGGTGATCCTACGTCCCAACCACCCGGATCCCCTCCGGATACTTGAGTTAGCAACCCTAACTCAAGATTTCCACTATGAAATACTTGTGAAAAACCTTCACAAGTCAAATCATACAAAAGACATGTGACTCCCACAAACCGGGATCACAACCTCTCTCACAACCGAGAGACACAATTCAAATACGATTGAAATGAAATAAACTCTTACCTTACAAAATCCTATGCCTTGAGTATACTTACCAAATTAGGGCAATGATGGATTTTGAGGAAGAGGATGTCACCAAACCCTAGCTTCAAGAAGATGACCAGCAATGGAAGCCTAGGGTGGAGTATGGTGACTAGGATCAAGCTCTTGGCTTGAGAAGCTCATAATGGAGAGAATCTCTCTTGAGGAATTAGGGCTCAAGGTGTTGAGGGAGAGATTCTTGTGAGGGAGAGAGAGCTTTGAAATAGCTTGGGAGAGCTCTTCTCTTAGGTCTGAAATTGCTTGGAAATAGGACCTCTAACCCCTCTTCAAACGAATCAGGATTCTATTTAAAGGGGCAAGAGAAATCGAGTTTGAAAGAATCCCAACGGCTCTATTCTGAAGCAGACTAGTCGGTCAAAGAAGGATCACTGACCGACTAGTTCATCAACTAGTCGGTCGGTGATACAACGTAGACCGACTAACGGTAGAACAGCCAAGAAGTCGAAGCACAGGCAAAGACAACTAGTCGGTCTGAGAAGACTTGCCGACAGACTAGTTTCACAACTAGTCGTTCGGTGAATGATCTTTGACCGACTAACGTCGAAATAGAATAGGTTGACTTCAAGATGACTTAGTCGGTTTAAGAACAAATGCTGACCGACTAGTTTCTTAACTAGTCGGTCGGTAAACGTTCTTTGACCGACTAACCCGAAACAGTAACTCAGGCTGTACAGAGGCAAGCTCAACTAGTCGGTCTAAGAAGGATTCCTAACCGACTAGATCGTCATCTAGTCGGTCGGTGACTCTTCTTTGACCGACTAATTGATCAACCTGGAAAGAGCTGAATATAGCAAGGCATCTAGTCGGTTCATGTAGAGTTGCTGACCGACTAGATCGTCATCTAGTCGGTTGGTGACTCTTCTTGAACCAACTAGCATGCACTCGAAGCCGAGGGACGAAGCGATAGGCTTCGGGAAAGTTTCTAATGGCTTCTATGAATATCCTAGCTCTAAGATATGAGCGAAATGAAGTATATAATGTAAGTCCTACTCAAGGCTTAACATTCTAATCTATGAAGCTAGAAGACTATAAATTAAACCTTACGAGCCTTCTTCAAAGCTTCAATCTTCATTCCTCTTGACTTCAATATTGCTCCTTGAGCTTCAACGAAGCTCCAGGCACACGATCATGCGTATTGAGAAGTCTTGAGACGTCGCTTTTGATGTTCGTATTCTTTTGGCGACGATCTCCATAACTGCGCTCACAAATAAGTTAGTATCCATTATTTATGTTTGCTCATCATCCAAAACCAAATCTGGGGAATCATATCACAACAGTAAATTGCTCTGTATGAAAAATGGATACACTTCATGGCTAATACACAACCCACGAGTATCCAACTTATGCTACATGGGTAATCATTAGTGTTGGTGTATATAACTCGTCAAGCAATGCCACTCCACATTTAAAAGTCCTTTAAGGCTATGTTTTGGGGTTTGGTAACTTGTACTCATCTTTGATGAGGTGGGAAAACCCAATCCTAGTGATATTCATGAAAATTGGAAAATGTGGATTGATTTGGTTGATTTTCCAAAATTGAATCTCCTCTTGTACTTTATTGTCTATATCACTACACTTACACAAAGGTGGGAAGTCATGCTATGAAATTATATGAGCTTGAATTGTCTATTTTTTTTGGAAAACTCATGCAAAGTGCATGCTACATTTAATAATGGTTTATTTTTGCTTGGAATATTTTTGTGCCTTCATTAATCCACTTTTGGTGATTACAAAGTGGGAGAAAGAAAAGAAAGATTTGACAGACTTGATGACGACGGTATTACTTGTTGAAGGGGGAGCATGAAAATAATGTTGAAGGGGGAGGCATGCTTTTATATTTGTTATAATGTTGTGCATGCTATGTTGCTATGTTGTAATACTTGAATATCTCATCCATACATCATATTGCATTACACCCTTCAACACACTCACACACCCATACTTATTGCTCAAATCTTTTATGGGTTTGTCATCACCAAAGGGGGGAGATTGTTGGATGCAACGATCGCAACGATCTAGGATCTCTTGGTTTGATGATGACAAATGTGTCGTGATATCTAATGTGTGTGCTAGTGTGTTCCAGGATTGGCGAGTCAATATATATCTCTCTCTCCATATGGTGGAATTACTAAGTATAAAGCATTTGGGAGAGAGAGAGAGAGATTGATGTGCTCAGAGCAAGTGGACTTGGTCCTTTATGGGATGAGATGTATGCGGTCAAATCAATTAGCAAGATTTGCAATGATCTTTTTTTCCATATCCAATTTGTATTGCTATCAAATCCCATTGCATATCTTTGCAAATCTTCATATCCAATTCATATCGTGATTCCTAGTTGGATACAAATTTCTTGCTCCTTGATCTAAGGGATTCTCTCCTAGCCCTAGCCATATCCCTAGCCGCACAAACAAAAACCTTAGGGCATCTTATATAAACCCATCATCCCCTAAGGCAAAAAAGTGGCTGAAAAAATCATTTTGCGGCAACCAAAGAAATTGAAAGGGGCTACAAAATATAGAGTACGCCAACAACAAAATAAAGAAGAGAGGGGCTACACATTAAAAAGCTGCACAAAGTTTTTTTGGCTAGCCCTAAGTTCTAATTGCCGCAGCCCTACATTAAAACTCCGAAGCATCCCATAGCCTCTCTCTCTCTTAGAATTAATGCGGCACACAAATAATTGAGGATAGGCCTTGGTTTCCTTCTTATGAAAAACATCATCTCAACGACACACCCACGTCGATATCTTGCTGCCGTGGAGTCTCGCCGGCAGTCACCGTGAAGAAGAAGCCATCTTGCCGACAACAACATCAAGCAAGTGCCAACGACCACCACCTCGAAACGAAGTTGAACGGCGAAAGGAATCTCGCCGCTGCAGTGCCGTAGCATCACACTGTCGACGGAGCTGCTCATCGTCGATGGAGCGCCGTTGGTTGCTGAGTCGAGGAAGTCGAAGTCGCTGCCGTCGAAGATCACGCTCCACGAAGAACTCGCCGTCATCGATCATCTCGAAGCTTCGTAGCCGCTACTGAGCAACGTCACTGGGTCACCGCTCGGAAAAGACGTTGAAGCCGCCGTCGAACCACTGCTGTCCAAGAGCTCACCGCTTACACCGTTCAATCAAGGAGATTTCACCGTCGCCATCTCCTGAAGGACTCGTCGTT
Organism: Scilla litardierei; assembly: GCA_030789695.1. Taxonomy (NCBI): domain Eukaryota; kingdom Viridiplantae; phylum Streptophyta; class Magnoliopsida; order Asparagales; family Asparagaceae; genus Scilla; species Scilla litardierei. The sequence continues at coordinate 49,622,638 of CM061137.1, read as the reverse complement.
ATCTTAGTAGAGGAGCAGCCGCAACCATCATCGAACTCCCTCCTGCCGCTGCACGTCGGATCTGCTGTGGAATCGAAGTCGTCCTCGTCGTATTCGAAGTGGAGCTCGGTGCCTCTGCCGAAGAAGTCGTCGTCCTCCGCTGAGCTCGCCGCTGCTAGTGTTGAACGGACTCGAAGTCGAACTATGAAGACAGCCGCTGCATGAGTTGAAATTAAGCGGACGGGTGAGATCGCTGCGTGAAATCAAATCAACGGCGGAGAAATCAAGTCAATAATTTCATCAAAGGCTCTGATTGAAAGCTGATGAGATCACGTCATTAACAAAACAACGCAAAGAGCTGAAGCACGATTTTTAAAGGCCGACGTGGCTGAGGATTTATTAAGGAGTTGCTCTGCGCACCGACCCGCTATAAAAGGATTTGAATTGAATTACTCTGTGCACCGACTGCTTATTTTTGGAGAGCTACTGAGCGCACAGACCGCTTTATTTGGGAATTGAACTGGGATTTCTTTACACACAGACCAGTGTGTATTTTGCGATCCAGGAGTCAGATTGAGACACCGTTTGCGTCAGATTGGAGCTGACGACGTGTTGATTGACAGAGACGCCTACACGGACACAAACTGAGCATTTCTAAACCCTTAAACTCGTTTATTTGTGTCTTAGTGTAACGTTCTCTGTAGGGGAAACTTTACCTATTTTGTGACTATTTTGGGACTTGTTTGGTTGGGGCTAGATAAGTGGGACCCAGCTAGTTTGGGACTAGCTGGTAGAAAGCATTACTAGGATTGATAGTGAGAGGAAACACTGTGTGTGGGGGTACTGAGAGCCTGGTGAGTGTAGAGACGTAGAGGGTGCTCTGAGCGTGCTCTAACTTGTGGTTTTGTACCTATTGTGATATTCAATACTAGTATCTGCTTTGGGGGCTGGAGTAGGTCAAAGGGTCGACCGAACCAGGGTAAATCTGCTGTGTACTCTGTGTCTGCTTTTTAGTTACCCTGTGTAACGGCTGGTATTTTTAGCCGTGTTTTTGATTGTGCGTGCCGGTATTTTTCTTCAGTCAGAAGTTGACTTTTCGTCCGTACGTATCGATGCAGGCGCGTCACTGTTTTCGTTTTACCGTGTCGTCAATTTTTACCATCAAGTCTAACTAAATTATTTAACTTAAGTATTCTGCTAATTACAATTTACTAATAACAAAATATTAATTACTTTAATTAATTTCACTATTACTTTTTCATTTTTACTGTTGTCTAGTTAAACTTACTTAACCCTTAACTATACGACAACACACACGTTTTAAACAACCCGATACATCTTTTGAAATCAAAATTGCATTTCTCTTTGTTTCGTTTGAGCAAGGCAGTACGTCTCTACCCTTAGTCTAAAGATGTTAATAAATTCCGTCCCAATCAAATTAATACCGTTTGACAAAATGAGAGGGGTGTCTCCCTGCTCATCTTCTTAAGCCAACGTCTCCTCCTGCATCTTCATCTCTGCAAAACCCAACTCTGCAAAATCCTACAAATTTCAGCAAAATAACCATACACAAAAACCAATTCCCTCAACCAAATTCTCATCACCAATCAACCACAAAACAAACACCAAATCAGCCCCCTTCAACAAATTCGTCCCCAAAACCTGTTTTTTTCATCAACCCAAAATCCTAAATCAGATCCCAAATCCATTCCCCAAATCTGTTCTTCGTCTTCCCCAAACCCTCAAACAAATCTTCCCCAAACAATACAAACATCAAACCACAACAAACTCAATTTCAGAATCAACCAAACCCTATTCATCCAACCCAAACTGAAATTCAAATCAGAAAGAGGAGGATTTCAGACCTGAAGTTTGAAACTCAAAATCAAATACAAACCAAATCTGAAATTAAAACTTTCAGATTCAAAGAAATAACCACACAAACTTCATCCTCCCTCCTCCCTTGGCCGGCCTTCACCCTCGCCCACCGCCGGACCACCACCTCCAGCGCGCGCCGCCGCCGTGAGCATCCGCCGGCCGCCGGAAGAAGCCCAGCGCGCCGCCGTGACCGCCCGGAAAACGCCCTCAAGCCGCCGATCGTCGACTTTTCCTCCTCCCCGACGTCGCATAGGTGAGAAAGCTCCACTCCCCTTCGTTTTTCGCAAGAGCCCCTTGTTGCCTGCAAACGGAACAAAAAAAAGGAAACAATGAAGAACAGAAACGAGAGAGGCTGAGAAAGAAAAGAAAGACAGTAGAGGGGTTATTTAAATAAGAATATATGATATAATGAAAGGGTAATAAGGAAGAGGTGGCAGCCTTCTGTAAATTGATAAAGAAAGGGTTAAATGAAAGGGGTTTTAATAATAATATATGTTATAATGGGAAGTGCCAGCCTTGTAATAAGTAATAAGGAAGAGAGAGAATGTGTATTAGTGTTTTTTTATTAAAATATTTGTAATAGATGGAGTTTCTGTAGTAGATGGGTTTGTTTTAATAAGAGGTAATATTTGATAGGTATTGTTATAGGGTTATAGTAGATGGAGTTTTTGTAAACGTACCCTTATGTTGACATGGTAAATAGTTTAATAATAAGAAGTTGAATATTCAGCTAGTTGTGTTAGTATAACTCAAGGGTTTAACTGTTACGTATTATTTTAATCTACATTCTATTAATTGTTTAATGATGTTAGGGTTAATAATACTAGTATAAAATAAAGTGTATCTTGTTAGGGTAACACAATATAGGCATCACCCTAGTCAGAGAACCCAATTTAGAGATCGACTTGATATTTTGCTTTTCTCACGATAAATCTAATTCGGTGTTTTGTTTAACCAAAACAGAGAACCGGACACACAGACACGTAGTACCTGTCCAGACAAACCCACGACAACCGATACCACCGGAAACAGGCAAGTGATACTTGCCAATAATTATTTAGGCCTTGTTTTAGGCCATTTTTGTAAATTGCGTAAAAGAGACTAGGCGGTGAAATGATAGTCGCCTAGACGCCCTATTAGATCTAGTTTGACAACGAAACTAGATCCGACACTTTTTACCTGTTTCCATTCATGCTGCCATGTCACGTTTACTTTCAATTAACTGTACACACTTTAACTGCTCATTACATGTCATGCATCAAATTGTTCTATCGTGATTGCGTCGCACACGCTACAATAATTGTAACTATTGAGGCTAGGCACCTGTTTTGCGGGCACAACCCTATGCCAATAACACTTCCTGGCTCGTGATCCAGAAGATGGGCGCCAATCCATATACACGTGGAGGGGTAGGGTTAAACGATCGCTTGAGCGTAGAAGTGAGCCCGTACAGCCACTTTAGCCAAAAGACGGAAACTCTGTGCACAAAGTGATAAATCAGTGATTCGTGAATCATGAAATAGTGAATTGTAGCTTTCTGCTACACCGTGCTTGATTATTATTATCTTGTTCATTTAATTATTGCATTCTTTTAATATCATGTCATACCATCATGTTAGAACTGCTAGTTGCATTATTTTATTTGTATCCTTGCACAAAAGTCCTCCGCCTTTCTTGGGAGACTTTTGCTGACATGTGCCCTTTTCTCTTTGGGTGTCACATGTCAGACTTTGAGACAGAGCAGATAGCAGAAGACGAGCAGTTCGGAGACGCTGAGTTTGAGGTCCCTACTGAGACCGAGTTCGAGGACACCGGTGACCAGTCCTAGTCTCACATAGAGACTTCTTTAGTTGTTGCTGCTTTTATAGTTGCTGTTAGATTTCGGTGTGTAGCACCTATATATCTCGATGTTTATGTTTCGGCCATGCTTTAGGCCTATTGTTCAGACTTGTACTTTTGTGACTATTCTTTGATGTTGTAATAATTATTAGGTGTTGTTGGTGGATATTTTCTTATCTGCTTTATTATTGTTGTTGTTTCGTCGCAATGCAAGGACCTGCACTTTTCGAAATTTTTTTACAGACGCTTATCAGACTGCAGCTTCACAGCTCCACGTCTGAGCGGACCTCTTCACGTCTCGCCTTCCATATTAGGGAAGCGGGGCGTGACAGGTTTTAGTGGTGGCCCATGCAGGTCTTCTCTTTGCATCTGCGAAATATCGGAACAACAATAATGATACCAACATCCATTTAAATATTCATAACATTCGAGTCATGATTAAGTCTAATCTGAACATTTCCTTGTCTTAGATGGCCGGTAGACGCGTTACTCGAGGAGCTGGTAGTGGACCTGGAGCTGGTGGTGGAGCAGGACGTGTTACGGATGCTGATAGAGAACCCACCACGGTTGAGATGATGAGGATGATGCATCAGATGATGCAGGTTCAGCAGGGCATGCTTCAGAATGCCCCTCGCTTCGAGCCTGGAGCGAAGCAGTTTCGGGAGCTGGGCCCGTCATATTTTACTGGGTCAGAAGGATCATTAGCTGCGGATGAATGGATGAAGAACACAGAGGATAACCTGCTTCTCTTGAAGGTTAACCCGGCTGGATGGGTTGACTTAGTGAAGAAGCAACTGAAGGACAATGCCCGCAGTTGGTGCCTTGGTGGGAGTCAGAAGAGCAGCTGTTGGCGAAGCCTATCCCCTGGGCCACTTTCAAGACGAGATTTAATGAGGAGTATTTTCCTCAGGCTGCCAGGAGGGAGCTGATGCAGCAATTCATCAATCTGAAGCAAGGAAATCTAACGGTGCATCAGTACCACCAAGAGTTCATGAGACTGAGTCGCTTTGCACCAAAGATGGTGGAGACTACTGATGATCGAGCTCAAAGATTCTTACAGGGTTTATCTTTGGAGCTGCAGAGTCTGATTTCCTCTTCGGACTTAGACTCTTACCAGAAGTTGTTGATAGCTGCCAAGAGACATGAGCTGATTGCCAATCAGAAGAGAGGACAGTATTCAGGTGCTGGAAAGAGGCCTATGGAGCAGGCCAGAGCTGTGGTTAGGCCTGGGTTCAAGCCTAATCAGTCCGTGCAGTTTAAGAGGCCAGGTGGGCCTAGTCAGAAGACGTGCAGTCATTGCGGTAAGACTGGTCATGTGAAGGAGCAGTGCAGGAGGCTTCTGGGCCAGTGCTTGGTTTGTGGTGACGCTACGCATGCATTGAAGGATTGCCCGAGTGCTAAGCAACCGTGGAAGGCACCAGTCGGAGTTCAGCAGCAGAGAGCTCCGGTAGTCGCTGGACGTGGAGCGCCTCTCATTCCCCAGAAGCAGGCTTTCCAGCAGGCCGTTCAGCCTAAGAGGCAAGCCTTCACGATGACTGCAGTGGAGGCAGAGACTGAAGACGGAGTTATTGCATGTAACTTCTATACTAGTCTTCCTTATTTATGCATTATCTTTGATTAGTTATATCCATGTTAATCTAGTTGCATGTTACCCTTAGGTGTCATCTTAGTTTCATCTCACCCGGCCTTGACCCTGTTCGATTCTGGAGCTTCCATGTGCATCCTATCTCGGAAGTTCGTAGTCGAACACTCGATACCCACCTATACACTTCCCAAGTGTTGGAACATTACAACTGGGAATGGTGTAGTGAAGGTTGCACTGGGATGTAGACCATGCCTGTTGGTGATTAGTGGACACGAACTATATGCTAGTTTCATTGTCCACGACCTACCCAATTTCGATGCTATACTCGGTATTGACTGGTTAGGAGCTTTTTATGCCACGATCGACTGTCACCGGAAGAAAGTGGTGTTCGAAATTCCTGACCACCCAGTGTTCGAGTTTGTCGACGGAGGACGTTCGCTTGGACCTGTCAAGTTCCGAGCCCAGCCTTACCAATTGACCATCGTATCAATGATTATTGAACCAGAGAAGCCTGCAGTAGTGAGAGATTTCGAAGACGTCTTTCCTGAAGACATTTCTGGACTACCGCCTGATCGAGCGTTGGAGTTCGACATCGATCTTATGCCAGGAGCTCAACCAATTTCGAAGGCGTCGTACCGTATGGCTCCTGCAGAATTAGAAGAGTTGAGGAAGCAATTGGATGAGCTACTACAGAAGGGTTTCATTCATCCCAGCGTATCTCCCTGGGGTGCACCCGTTTTACTGGTAAAGAAGAAGGATGGATCGAGAAGAATGTGCATTGATTATCGGGAGTTGAATCAGATCACAGTGAAGAACAAGTACCCGCTGTCCCGCATTGATGATATCTTTGATCAGCTTGGTGGATCACGGGTATTTTCGAAGTTGGATCTCCGGAGCGGATACCATCAAGTCAGAGTCAAGAAGGAAGATGTATTCAAGACTGCTTTTCGGACTAAGTACGGGCATTATGAGTTCGTTGTCATGCCGTTCGGTGTGACCAACGCTCCTGCTGTGTTCATGAATCTCATGAACCTTATCTTTTACGACTTCCTTGACAAGTTCGTGGTGATATTCATAGACGACATCTTGGTGTACTCGAAGAATGAGGAAGAGCATGCAGAACATCTGAAGATAGTGTTGGAGACGCTCCGTCACCATAGACTATATGCCAAGTACAGCAAATGCGAATTTTGGCTGGATAGAATTGCATTTCTTGGGCATGTAGTATCGGGAGCTGGAATCTCAGTGGATCCGGAGAAGGTCAAAGCAGTCAGAGAATGGCCTACACCTCGATCGGCATCGGACATCAGGAGTTTCCTTGGATTGGCTGGATACTACCGCAGATTTATCAAGGATTTCTCGAGGATAGCTGAGCCGATGACGAGATTGACGAGGAAGGATGTTAAGTTCTGTTGGTCAGACTCTTATGAGCAAGCCTTTTCTACTTTGAAGGAGAGGCTGACATCTGCACCAGTTTTAGCTATTTCGGACCGAAGCGGAGGCTTCGAAATCTTCTGCGATGCATCGGGCAAGGGACTTGGATGCGTTCTGCACCAGCACGGTCATGTAGTCGCTTATGCTTCTCGACAGTTGAAGATTCATGAGAAGAATTATCCGACCCACGACTTGGAGTTAGCCGATGTCGTCTTTGCACTGAAGATCTGGTGACATTTCTTACTGAGTGAGAAAGTGAAAATTTTCACTGATCACAAAAGTTTGAAATATATATTCACCCAGAAGGAGCTGAATATGAGACAACGCAGATGGTTGGAATTGATGGCAGACTACGACATCGATCTTCAGTATCATCCAGGGAAGGTGAATGTCGTACCGGATGCTTTGAGTCGACTGCCCGAAGTGATGATTCTCACAGCTCAGTGGAGATTGCAACAGGATCTGCGAGAGATGGATATTGAAGCTGTACTACCGGGAGTCACATCGTCGTTGATGAACATGCAGATTCAATCGACGATTGTGGATCGAATCAAGACTGCTCAAGATGAAGATGCTAAATTGAAGAAGATCAAAGAACAAGTCGAAGCAGGACTTCGGACAGATTTTCTGATTCACGCGGATGGGTCTTTAAGATATGGTAGCAGGATCTGCGTACCTGCAGGAGATATCAGAGAAGAATTGATGAATGAGGCTCACAGTTCGCCTTATTCTATCCATCCCGGAGGTACTAAGATGTACAAGGATCTTCGACAGAATTTCTGGTGGCATGGAATGAAGAGAAGTGTGGCACGGAGCGTTGCCAAGTGCCTCATGTGTCAGCAAGTGAAAGCTGAACATCATCGCACTGCTGGACTATTGCAACCTCTGCCAATTCCAGAATGGAAGTGGCAGCACATCACGATGGACTTCGTGACTGGCTTACCTCGGAGCACCAAGCAAAACGATGCGATCTGGGTCATCGTTGATCGATTGACCAAGTCCGCGCACTTTATACCTTTCCGAGTTGGACAATCCACGGAAATATTAGCAAGGAAGTATATGGAGGTAATGACCTAACGCATACCTTAATAGTTTCCTTCTAGTACTAGTCGTGATGTGAATTATGTCGTGTAGGAGATCGTGCGCTTACATGGAGTCCCTGTGAGCATTGTATCAGATCGTGATACGCGATTCACATCTCAGTTCTGGAAAAGTCTGCAGACCAATCTGGGTACCAGTCTGAAATTTAGTACTGCGTATCATCCACAGACTGATGGACAGTCGGAGCGCACTATCCAAATATTGGAGGATATGCTGAGAGCATGCATGTTGGATCTCAAGGGTTCATGGGAGGACCATCTGCACTTAGTGGAGTTTTCCTACAACAACAGCTATCAGGCAAGCATTGGCATGGCGCCTTTTGCTGCTCTCTACGGGAGAAAATGTCGATCGCCACTGAGTTGGGATGACATAGGTGATAGAGAACTCTTGGGGCCAGAGATGATAGTGGAAGCAGTTGATGTTGTGCGAGATATCAGAGACAAGATTCGGATCGCCCAGGACCGTTATAAGCATTGGGCAGATGCTAAACGACGTCCTCTGGAGTTTTAGCCGGGAGATCATGTGTTTCTGAAGATCTCACCGAATCGAGGAGTGATTCGATTTGGGAAGAGAGGCAAGCTTAGTCCGAGATATATTGGACCATTCGATGTGCTAGAGCGAGTTGGAGAAGTAGCTTATCGCTTAGCCTTGCCACCATCCTTAGAGGGAGTTCATGACGTCTTTCATGTGTCCCAGCTCCGTCGTTATATCAGCGACCCTTCTCATGCTGTGGACTACTCTGAGATTACTGTTCGACCAGACCTGACGTACGAACAGCAACCAGTGGAGATCCTAGATCGACGTCAGAAAGTCTTCAGAAACAGGACTGTTGATCTAGTCAGAGTGATGTGGCGTCGTGACTCGCCAGGAGAGTCTACCTGGGAGCGAGAAGATGAGATACGAGAGCGTTATCCATATTTGTTTTCGACTCCTTAGTTGATGAGAATTCTGAGGACGGAATTTTTCTTAAGGTGGGTAGAATGTAACGGCCGGTATTTTTAGGCGTGTTTTTGATTGTGCGTGCCGGTATTTTTCTTCAGTCAGAAGTTGACTTTTCGTCCGTACGTATCGATGCAGGCGCGTCACTGTTTTCGTTTTACCGTGTCGTCAATTTTTACCATCAAGTCTAACTAAATTATTTAACTTAAGTATTCTGCTAATTACAATTTACTAATAAAAAAATATTAATTACTTTAATTAATTTCACTATTACTTTTTCATTTTTACTGTTGTCTAGTTAAACTTACTTAACCCTTAACTATACGACAACACACACGTTTTAAACAACCCGATACATCTTTTGAAATCAAAATTGCATTTCTCTTTGTTTCGTTTGAGCAAGGCAGTACGTCTCTACCCTTAGTCTAAAGATGTTAATAAATTCCGTCCCAATCAAATTAATACCGTTTAACAAAATGAGAGGGGTGTCTCCCTACTCATCTTCTTAAGCCAACGTCTCCTCCTGCATCTTCATCTCTGCAAAACCCAACTCTGCAAAATCCTACAAATTTCAGCAAAATAACCATACACAAAAACCAATTCCCTCAACCAAATTCTCATCACCAATCAACCACAAAACAAACACCAAATCAGCCCCCTTCAACAAATTCGTCCCCAAAACCTGTTTTTTTCATCAACCCAAAATCCTAAATCAGATCCCAAATCCATTCCCCAAATCTGTTCTTCGTCTTCCCCAAACCCTCAAACAAATCTTCCCCAAACAATACAAACATCAAACCACAACAAACTCAATTTCAGAATCAACCAAACCCTATTCATCCAACCCAAACTGAAATTCAAATCAGAAAGAGGAGGATTTCAGATCTGAAGTTTGAAACTCAAAATCAAATACAAACCAAATCTGAAATTAAAACTTTCAGATTCAAAGAAATAACCACACAAACTTCATCCTCCCTCCTCCCTTGGCCGGCCTTCACCCTCGCCCACCGCCGGACCACCACCTCTAGCGCGCGCCGCCGCCGTGAGCATCCGCCGGCCGTCGGAAGAAGCCCAGCGCGCCGCCGTGATCGCCGGAAAACACCCTCAAGCCGCCGATCGTCGACTTTTCCTCCTCCCCGACGTCGCATAGGTGAGAAAGCTCCACTCCCCTTCGTTTTTCGCAAGAGCCCCTTGTTGCCTGCAAACGGAACAAAAAAAAGGAAACAATGAAGAACAGAAACGAGAGAGGCTGAGAAAGAAAAGAAAGACAGTAGAGGGGTTATTTAAATAAGAATATATGATATAATGAAAGGGTAATAAGGAAGAGGTGGCAGCCTTCTGTAAATTGATAAAGAAAGGGTTAAATGAAAGGGGTTTTAATAATAATATATGTTATAATGGGAAGTGCCAGCCTTGTAATAAGTAATAAGGAAGAGAGAGAATGTGTATTAGTGTTTTTTTATTAAAATATTTGTAATAGATGGAGTTTCTGTAGTAGATGGGTTTGTTTTAATAAGAGGTAATATTTGATAGGTATTATTATAGGGTTATAGTAGATGGAGTTTTTGTAAACGTACCCTTATGTTGACATGGTAAATAGTTTAATAATAAGAAGTTGAATATTCAGCTAGTTGTGTTAGTATAACTCAAGGGTTTAACTGTTACGTATTATTTTAATCTACATTCTATTAATTGTTTAATGATGTTAGGGTTAATAATACTAGTATAAAATAAAGTGTATCATGTTAGGGTAACACAATATAGGCATCACCCTAGTCAGAGAACCCAATTTAGAGATCGACTTGATATTTTGCTTTTCTCACGATAAATCTAATTCGGTGTTTTGTTTAACCAAAACAGAGAACCGGACACACCGACACGTAGTACCTGTCCAGACAAACCCACGACAACCGATACCACCGGAAACAGGCAAGTGATACTTGCCAATAATTATTTAGGCCATGTTTTAGGACATTTTTGTAAATTGCGTAAAAGAGACTAGGCGGTGAAATGATAGTCGCCTAGACGCCCTATTAGATCTAGTTTGACAACGAAACTAGATCCGACACTTTTTACCTGTTTCCATTCATGCTGCCATGTCACGTTTACTTTCAATTAACTGTACGCACTTTAACTGCTCATTACATGTCATGCATCAAATTGTTCTATCGTGATTGAGTAGCACACGCTACAATAATTGTAACTATTGAGGCTAGGCACCTGTTTTGCGGGCACAACCCTATGCCAATAACACTTCCTGGCTCGTGATCCAGAAGATGGGCGCCAGTCCATATACACGTGGAGGGGTAGGGTTAAACGATCGCTTGAGCGTAGAAGTGAGCCCGTACAGCCACTTCAGCCAAAAGACGGAAACTCTGTGCACAAAGTGATAAATCAGTGATTCGTGAATCGTGAAATAGTGAATTGTAGCTTTCTGCTACACCGTGCTTGATTATTATTATCTTGTTCATTTAATTATTGCATTCTTTTAATATCATGTCATACCATCATGTTAGAACTGCTAGTTGCATTATTTTATTTGTATCCTTGCACAAAAGTCCTCCGCCTTTCTTGGGAGACTTTTGTTGACATGTGCCCTTTTCTCTTTGGGTGTCACATGTCAGACTTTGAGACAGAGCAAATAGCAGAAGACGAGCAGTTCGGAGACGCTGAGTTTGAGGTCCCTACTGAGACCGAGTTCGAGGACACCGGTGACCAGTCCTAGTCTCACCTAGAGACCTCTTTAGTTGTTGCTGCTTTTATAGTTGCTGTTAGATTTCGGTGTGTAGCACCTATATATCTCGATGTTTATGTTTCGGCAATGCTTTAGGCCTATTGTTCAGACTTGAACTTTTGTGACTATTCTGTGATGTTGTAATAATTATTGGATGTTGTTGGTGGATATTTTCTTATCTGCTTTATTATTGTTGTTGTTTCGTCGCAATGCAAGGGCCTGCACTTTTCGAAATTTTTTTACAGACGCTTATCAGACTGCAGCTTCACAGCTCCACGTCTGAGCGGACCTCTTCACGTCTCGCCTTCCATATTAGGGAAGCGGGGCGTGACACCCTGTTGCTGCTATAACTGTTTGTGCTTATTCGTGGGTTGCACGGATTATTTTTGTAAGCCTATTCACCCCACTCTAGGCTAGGATCCAAATCCAACAAGTGGTATCAGAGCAGGTTTTAGGATCTAGCCTAGGATTGACCATGAATAACCATATGGATAGTGCTTTTGCTGAGGGTCAGTCTGTTTCCTGTCCCCTTAGATTTAATGGAGGTGATTATGCTTATTGGAAAAATCGAATGAAAATCTACCTTATTTCTGTTGATTATAAAGCTTGGCAAATAATTGAAAAAGGATATAAACTGCCTGTTATTAAAGTAGAAAATGTTGAGATTGAAAAACCAAATGACAAATGGGATGATAATGACTGGAAATCTTATTCTTTGAATGCTATAGCTATGAATGCTATCATTTGTGCATTTGATAAATCTGAATATAATAGAATCTCACATTGTTTAACCGCGCAGGAAATATGGCATACTTTGGAGGTGACGCACGAGAGAACGTCACAGGTAAAGGAGTCTAGTCTGTCTCTTTTGAGTGCAGAGTTCGAGAGATTTCGCATGCTACCATCAAAGAGCATATCAGAGATGTATGCGAGGTTCACCGACATAGTCTACAAGTCTAGCTCGCTTGGAAAGCCATATGATAGCCTCGATCAAGTGAGGAAGATCCTAAGAGCAATTCCAAGCTCTTTCAGACCAAAGGTCACCGCCATCCAGGAAGCAAAGGTATTGTCACAATTGAAGGTAGAGGACCTTATTGGTAATTTGATGTCCCATGAGTTGGAACTGCAAAATGTTGAAGCAAGAGAGAAACCTGAGGAGAAAGAGAAAGCCATAAAGCCCCTTACTTTGCAAGCTAGCAAAGAAGAGGATGACGACGACGACATAGCGCTAATGGTGAGAAACTTCAGAAAGTTCATCAAGACCAAGCATGGGAGAAACGAAATGGCACACAGGTTTTATCGTTCTAACTTTAATAATTCTTCCAAGCAATTTAATGATCAGAAATCTACTGATAGAATGCAATGTTTTAAATGCAAGGGAAGAGGACATCTGATGAAGGATTGCCCAAATAAAACTGCTCAGCTCGCTAAAGGAAAAGGAAAAGCGAAGGTATTAACATGGGATATAGATAGCGAGGCTGAAAGCGAGGAGGAACATGAAGCCCATTCTTGCATGGCTTTGATGGGCATCCAAGATGAGACACCGTCAGGTAGCAAAGCTGAATTTCTTAAAATTTGTGAAGAAATGCAAAATCAAATAGTAGCTTATGAGTTCACTATTGAATGTCTCCAAAATCAGAACTATGACATGCAAGTTAGAGATGATAAGGTGTTTAAAGAGAATGAAAAGCTTAAAATTGAACTTAATGCATGTAAGTCTACTATTGAAATCATGAAGAAGGAAAAAGCTAGCTTTGATAAAACTTCTCCTTGTATTTCTTATCCCTCATTATTAAACCAAAATAGCATGCTTAAACTTGATTTGGTAAGCTCGAAACTGAAAAAGACTACGTGATTAGAGAGCTTAATGATAAATTTTGCATGTTGGATAATGACTTTAAAAGGAAAACAATTGAATATGAAAAGAAGGAAAAAGAAAACAAGTTGGCTTTCGTTAGTAAATGCACGATGCTTGTGGAAGAAAATAAACACTTAAAAATCAAAGTCTCTCATCTTGAAGTGGCCATTAAGAAATTCTCTATGGGAAAACAATCGTTGGATACTATTTTAGAGAATCAATTATATGGCAATAATAGAAGAGGGCTTGGTTTTTGTCTGAAAAACGTTGAAAAGCCAAAATTCAAGAAATTCCACAATGTACCCTCTATTGCTAAGAACAAATATGCAAAGTGCTTTACTTGTGATAGTGTAGGCCACACATCATATTATTGTAAATTTAGGAACATAAATATCAAGTTTAAACAAGTGTGGGTTCCTAAAACAATATTGGCTAACACTAGTGGACCTTGTTGGATTCCAAGGTCACACTTAACACCTTTCATGTAGGTGTGATGGAGGTTTGGCGAGGAGCAAATTTTTAAAGCCTCATTCTACGTTTAGCTCCTTAGCCAAATAGCAACGCGAAGGTATATTTCTCTTCCCTCTTTACATTTCATTGCATACCTTCATAGATTGTTTTGTGTGCTTGTTTTTATTTTGTTTTGTGTGCTTGCTTGCATGATTTTTAATGTTTTTAATTCTGAAAAAAACAAAAAAAAATTTGAAAAACCAAAAATAAAAAAAATGAGCTTAAAAGAATACCCTTTATGATTTATTTTAAGTGGTATTGTATGAATGTTCGAATCTATCCCTTGTAGAAGTTAATTCATTATTGTTGTAGCTACATGAACATGTTGTTATCTTTTTAGTAGCCAAGACATGTCTCAAGAATTTCAAATTTGACTTCTACACCTACATTTGCACTTTCACGATAATTGACTTTTTAGTGCTTTTGGAGATTCTTTTGAAGAATAATGGAAAGTGAATGAAGGAATGATTAAATTCTGAATTTTCTAAGGGATATGAAGTGTTTAGCCATGAATAAAAATTGAGCACAAAAGAATTGCAAATGAAAAATTTATATGTAAATTGCTCTGTATGAAAAATGGATATACTTCATGGCTAATACACAACCCACGAGTATCCAACTTATGCTACATGTGTAATCATTAGTGTTGGTGTATATAACTCGTCAAGCAATGCCACTCCGCATTTAAAAGTCCTTTAAGGCTATGTTTTGGGGTTTGGTAACTTGTACTCATCTTTGATGAGGTGGGAAAACCCAATCCTAGTGATATTCATGAAAATTGGAAAATGTGGATTGATTTGGTTGATTTTCCAAAATTGAATCTCCTTTTGTACTTTATTGTCTATATCACTACACTTACACAAAGGTGGGAAGTCATGCTATGAAATTCTATGAGCTTGAGTTGTCTATTGTTTTGGAAAACTCATGCACAGTGCACGCTACATTTAATAATGGTTTATTTTTGCTTGGAATATTTTTGTGACTTCATTAATCCACTTTTGGTGATTACAAAGGGGGAGAAAGAAAAGAAAGATTTGACAGACTTGATGACGACGGTATTACTTGTTGAAGGGGGAGCATGAAAATAATGTTGAAGGGGGAGGCATGCTTTTATATTTGTTATAATGTTGTGCATGCTATGTTGCTATGTTGTAATACTTGAATATCTCATCCATACATCATATTGCATTACACCCTTCAACACACTTCACACACCCATACTTATTGCTCAAATCTTTTATGGGTTTGTCATCACCAAAAGGGGGAGATTATTGGACGCAACGATCGCAACGATCTAGGACCTCTTGGTTTGACGATGACAAACGTGTCGTGATATCTAATGTGTGTGCTAGTGTGTTCCAGGATTGGCGAGTCAATATATATCTCTCTCTCCACATGGAGGAATTATTAAGTATAAAGCATTTGGGAGAGAGAGAGAGATTGATGTGCTCAAAGCAAGTGGACTTGGTCCTATATGGGATGAGATGTATGCGGTCAAATTAATTAACAAGATTTGCAATGATCTTTTTTTCCATATCCAATTTGTATTGCTATCAAATCCCATTGCATATCTTTACAAATCTTCATATCCAATTCATATCGTGATTCCTAGTTGGATACAAATTTCTTGCTCCTTGATCTAAGGGATTCTCTCCTAGCCCTAGCCATATCCCTAGCCGCACAAACAAAAACCCTAGGGCATCTTATATAAACCCATCATCCCCTAAAGCAAAAAAGTGGCTGAAAAAAATCATTTTGCAGCAACCAAAGAAATTGAGAGGGGCTACAAAATATAGAGTACGGCAACAACAAAATAAAGAAGAGATGGGCTACACATTAAAAAGTTGCGCAAAGTTTTTTTTGGCTAGCCCTAAGTTCTAATTGCCGCAGCCCTACATTAAAACTCCTAAGCATCCCAAAGCCTCTCTCTCTCTTAGAATTAATGCGGCACACAAATAATTGAGGAGAGGCCTTGGTTTCCTTCTTATGAAAAACATCCTCTCAACAACGCACCCACGTCGATATCTCGCTGCCGTGGAGTCTCGCCGCCAGTCACCGTGAAGAAGAAGCCATCTTGCCGACAACAACATCAAGCAAGTGTCAACGACCACCACCTCGAAGCGAAGTTGAACGGCGAAAGGAATCTCGTCCCTGCAGTGCCGTAGCATCACGCTGTCGACGGAGCTGCTCACCGTCGACGGATAGCCGCTGGTTGCTGAGTCGAGGAAGTCGAAGTCGCTACCGTCGAAGATCACGCTCCACAAAGAACTCGCCGACGTCGATCATCTCGAAGCTTCGCATCCTCTACTGAGCAACGTCACTGGGTCACTGCTCGGAGAAGACGTTGAAGCCGTCGTCGAACCACTGCTGTCCAAGAGCTCAACGCTTACACCGTTCAATCGAGGAGATTTCGCCGTCGCCGTCTCCTGAAGGACCCGTCGTCATCCTCATAGAGGAGCAGCCGCAGCCATCATCAAACTCCCCCCTTGCCGCTGCACGTCGGAGCTGCTGTGGAATCGAAGTCGTCCTCGCTGTATTCGAAGCGGAGCTCGGTGCCTCTACGGAAGAAGTCGTCGTCCTCCGCTATGCTCGCCGCTGCTCGTGTCGAACGGACTCGAAGTCGAACGATGAAGACAGCCGCCGCATGAGTTGAAATTAAGCGGACGGGTGAGATCGCTGCGTGAAATCAAATCAACGGCGGAGAAATCAAGTCAATAATTTCATCAAAGGCTCTGATTGAAAGCTGATGAGATCACGTGATTAACAAAACAACGCAAAGAGCTGAAGCACGATTTTTAAAGGCCGACATGGCTGAGGATTTATTAAGGAGTTGCTCTGTGCACCGACCCGCTATAAAAGGATTTGAATTGAATTACTCTGTGCACCGACTGCTTATTTTTGAAGAGCTGCTGAGCGCACAGACCGCTTTATTTGGGAATTGAACAGGGATTTCTTTACACACAGACCAGTGTGTATTTTGCAATCCAGGAGTCAGATTGAGACACCGTTTGCGTCAGATTGGAGCTGACGACGTGCTGATTGACAGAGACGCCTACACAGACACAAACTGAGCATTTCTAAACCCTTAAACTTGTTTGTTTGTGTCTTAGTGTAACGTTCTCTGTAAGGGAAACTTTACTTATTTTGTGACTATTTTGGGACTTGTCTGGTTGGGGCTAGACAAGTCGGACCCAGCTAGTTTGGGACTAGCTGGTAGAAAGCATTACTAGGATTGATAGCGAGAGGAAACACTGTGTGTGGGGTACTGAGAGCCTGGCGAGAATAGAGACATAGAGGGTACATAGAGCGTGCTCTAACTTGTGGTTTTGTACCTACTGTGCTATTCAATACTAGTATCTGCATTGGGGGCTGGAGTAGGTCAAAGGGTCGACCGAACCAGGGTAAATCTGCTGTTTACTCTGTGTCTGCTTTTTAGTTACCATGTTGCTGCTATAACTGTGTGTGCTTATTCGTGGGTTGCACGAATTATTTTTATAATCTTATTCACCGCCCCTCTAGGCTAGGTTCCAGATCCAACAGTTTGGAATAATGAAATGGATGTTTTGAATGCTGGTTATTTTATTGCCTGCGTTCATATTTATTATTATTGTTGTTTCATTGCAATGCAAGAATCTGCGAATGGATGAACACACAGACGCTTATCGGACTGTAGCTTCACAGCTTCAAGTCTGAGCGGACCTCTTCGGTCTCGCCTTCTATACTTGGGAAGCGGGGCGTGACATTAGTGTTTCAAAAATTCCATGCACAAATGAAATATATTCCTTTAGAAATAGCCTAAGTCTCTTGAAAGAATTACTTACTCAAGTACGTAGTCAACAAATTTATCAACTTGCACTAAGAGTAATTCGTAGCGAAAATTGAAACAAATATGCAAGTAATAGAAATAGAGACAATCACAGAAAATCAATCGCAAACTCAGAGATTTTTATCCTGGTCCATCCACCATGGGCCATTCCAATCACCAACCTCCTTGTTGGGATTTTCGAATAAACACTCTCACCAATGAGAGCAACCATGCCTCAATTGAGGGCGTCCAACAATCACCCCTAGGCTCTCTTGCTAGGAATTTCCCGAATACAATAACCACCTAGTTTCTCAAACTAGGAATTTCCAACCACTACCTAGCCTCACTTGATATGGTTTCCAATGCCACTACACTAGTGATCTTCTACTCCACCAACAATACTAACAACAACATCAACACACTCCCTCACAATGAGAACCTCTACACCTGAGGCTTTTTCTCAACAACCCCACAAAAACCAACACAATCACTCACTACCGACCACCAAGTGAGGATATACAAATGAAGCTCTTGAAGTGTTGTATTACAACTTCCTATAGCCAAAATATATGAAGCATGTGTATGTGATTTAGGCAAAGGAAAAAACCAAACTTGATCTTAAATAAATATAGAATGAATCTAAGAGATCAAAATCCTCTAATTTGTGTTCTTATGTAAATGGAGTTAAAGCATGAGAAGAACACAAAATAGCAAGGCAATTTAGAACTTAAAAGATTAAAACGAAATTGGAAATTCTTGCCTTGAAAGAAGAAATCTTCTTCTAAAAATTTCAGCTTATGAAGAATTATGGCTGGGAAATTTAAGCTTCAAAAATGATGAAATTCTTCTTAGTAAAGGTTGCAAATTTTCCCCATCAAACACCTGTAAATAAGCCAGCAAATAGCATCAAACAAATAACCAAAAGCCCTCCCAACGGATAGAAAAAACGACTGAAAATTTGACCATTATAGGCTAGCTGGCATTAAATAGTTGACTACTGCTTATATGGTAGTCGACTACTTAGCCATTAGTCGACTAGCAAAAGAGCACTAGTTGACTACTTAGGTAAATTCAGGTTCCTGAAGATTATTGGTTCTCCAGGAGTCGACTACTATGTATTTGGGGGTCAACTACCTACCTGATATGCCTGAGCTAAGTCTTAATCAACTATGGGTTTGATCTTTAAAAATAGGAAATGAATTTTGAATGAAATCAAACTAATTTAAATCAATTAAATTCATTTTCATACGTGTGTGTGCATGCTTCAAGTTTTTGGCTTTAACAATCTAAGACGAACTCAAATAAATATTAAAATGTATTACTCACACTTCTTGGAGTCTTGATGCATTCTTCTTGGCTCATGAGTTGTCTTGATAAGCTTTGCACTACACCTATCATTTGGATGAGCTTCTTATCCACATTGTTGAGCTCCAATCCATATATTCACCAACTTCAAGCTTCATAGATCATATTATCGTGTCTTTGAGCTTGAGTTGACCATTGTTGACTTGGATACCTACACTCACAACAAATCTCACAAAACATAATTTAGTAGCCCCAATTGTTTGCTTAATCATCAAAAATCAACTTGGGTTGTTGCAATAACCAACATTCTGTCTCTTTTTGATGATGTAAACAATTTGATAAAAATTGTGAAATTACAAAATTTAGATACTTACTCCCCCTAGGCAAATGCATGATTGCTACGGAGAAGTTACTCCCCCTGCATTAGTCTAGTTAGAGATAAGCAACTTATGAAGCATATGTATCGTAATTTTAATTAAGGTACCAATGTGAGTGTAAAGTCAACAATTATGTATATGATGATACTAAACATACTAACATTCTTTTCTCATATCATCACTGTGACACTCACTTACCATCATCTCCCCCTTTTGACATATCAAAAAACAAGGGTGAGCATATACAACCAAGATTGAGTGTGTCATTGTATAAGAAAGTGAGTGATGTACAAATTTTATGCATATAAAGTGTTTAAGCATAGTATATAATCAATGTGTATGTCATAATAATGTGTCATTAAATAGTCAAGTTATGATGGAACATAAATATAGCATGGATTGTGACAATTATGCATTCTTGATCTAGCATAAATCGAATAGCAAATTATTTTCTCCATGCATATCCATGTGATGCATATGTTTCAAGTAAATGCCAAAACATGATTTTATTTTGCTCAAAAATATGGAACTCAAGATAAAATCCAAGAAGCACATTTCCATATATAACATCAAACATTTTTCTACATGAAACATAAGTGAATACCATGTGTTGGAGATAATAAGATAAGATATTTTATATGCATCTCTTACTTTACCTCTACAAACATAAAACACATCATGTAGCATATTACATAAGATGAAGCATATGTCATTTAATGAAACGTAATATGAAACATAAAGCATATGTCAACATAACTTGAAATGAAATTTATCTAATATGAAGAATGGCCTCAAAATATATATTAATATGAAGCATATATTTCGAAGATGAAACAAGAACATCATTTCATATGTGCATATAGATTCTTGAGAATTTGCACATAAGTCCAATTATAAAAAGAATATGGCAAATTTTACTATCCATAACCACATTTCCAAAATTTATATAGAAGGCTCATATACGGTGCATTAACCAAGACACAATATCAAAAAAATTTCATCATGAATCTCATATATTCATATTGTATAAATGATGAAGTTATAAACATTTCAATGTCATACATGAGAAAATATGGATATCACAATTTATATGTCCAAGATGTGCTTATAAGTCTCAACAAACTTAATGTCCAACAATGCGACATAAATTCATCCATAAGCACAAAATAAGGAATCCAATGTACAAGAGATATGACAAAGTATCATATCATTGCATATTCAATCTCATATACTCATATTGCATAAGCCACCATTTAAATGCAAATAATTCATATAACCAACATTTACATGGCAATGTCCAAACATGTTCAATATAACTAATATTACCAAAAAATAGTCATAGCATATGCAATATATCCAAATAAGCATAATAAGCACAATGATGTCCAATAATCAACATAGACATAATAACTTTAATGAAAGCACATTTATATCTAATATCTCAAAATGTGATACATGATATATCATTAAAATTTCAAATGACATACATATCCATCATGCATGAACATTCATATATGCTACACATTTCATACAATCCATCCAAAAACATACTACATATTCATAAAAATTTTCAAATTACATTAAAATTCTCCATACATAAAGTTTGTCATTCAAAACAAGATAATATATATGAAACTCAAAATACATACTCCAAATACTCGAAACAAACATAAAAGCCCAAAACACATCAAGATACAAGAAAATATCACAAACTTTCCAATGAACCAAGCAATAGTCCATCATGAAGGAAGAACTCCGTGAAACCAAGCTCGCATCTCTAAAAACATTTCCTCTTGCCTGGCATCAGATCGTTGTTGATTTTCCAAAATAAGATCTATATCAACTCTCACACTACTCACTTCTTGGATAAGAAGATCTAGTGTTTCATCAAAGGAGAGTTATGGGGCAACAAAAGCACTAGAGGAGGATTGGTGTGATCCTTCCTCAAGATGCATCCTAGAAACGATAGATTTGTCTATAGGAACTTCTAGGGGCAGGACATCAATCTCAAAATCAAATGGAACATCAAAGTGAGCAAAGATTTTGGTGAGAAGACAACCATGATAAATGGAATTAAATGAAGTCTTCAAAAAATGCTAAGAATAGTTGAGCCCAATTGATTTTAATTCTACCCAAAAGTGCATAAACGCACTTAGCCGCATCTACAGACACATAAGAATGGCTACCCATCTTTTGAAAAAGATTAAACGATAATGTTTGGGCAATGATCCTAGCATCAGGGAGGAAAACTTTTAGGTTCATGCCTTATGTGATGGGTTGTGGGTTTATAAACATCATGTTATGCATATTTTATACATATTTTTCCACCCTTTTCTCCCCGTGTTTTCCCGCTTTATTTCACGACATCGTATTTATTTTAGTCGCTTTTTACCATCTTTTGCCACTTTGATGCTTGTGGCATGTTTTCTACATGTTTTAGGTATTCGTACCCAAAACGATGCATTTTAGGCGATATGGAGGCCGAAGGAAGGAAGCCGAGGAGAGGGAAGAGGCACGGTCAAGCTTGGAGGCCAAGAAGAGGAGCAGGAGGCATGACACGGCCATGTTGAAACACGCACGACCGTGTCAATGCACCATCTGAAGGGGAGATATTGCAATTCAACGGCACGACCGTGCTGGAATTATTTCAGTACGAAGACTGACATCATATTTGTGTTACACGGCCGTGTCATTTTGGGCACTTGGAGCAGCTGGAGTCGCAGAGAGCTGATTGACATGGCCATGCCAATTAGCGGCATGACCGTGTGAATCGATGGTGGCACATAGTTAACCTAGGTCATTAGGCCTGACATGGCCGTGCCGCTTTTCGGAACGATCGTGTGCAAGTTATTCAATAAAAGGAATGCTGTATAACAACCAAAACAAGATTTTTATTTTTCTGAACTCCTTTTGGGCGATTTTCAAGGCTTTTCTAGAGATTTTATTTGCCATTTTCTGTTGGGTATTTTGTAAGACCCTCCTTAACATTTACTTTAATTAGTTGCTTGCGTTTAATCTTTATTGCATTTGTGATTTTCTAGATTGTTATTCCTAGCTCATCCTCTATTTTGCTTATCATGATTACTATTGCATTGATTTCATCTAGTATCTCTATGATTAGCGAGTAGTCCCTTAGGTTAGGGCAATGTAGAGCTCTATTGTAGGGATTGAGCATGATGGATCGCCCCAAATATCGATCCAAATAAGATTATAGTCTAGGAATAGTATTGGATGATAAGCCTAATTCAACTCATCCCGTTATGGCGCTACACAATCCTAACCACCAATGACCCATTGGGGTTTTGATTTGATGCCCCCTAATGGAGGGTCGACTATCTAGTGACCGGCTTCGATGACCCATCGGGCACACTCACTAGAACCACCTATATTGTAGCAACCGACGACCCATCGGGGCTACGATAGGGATCCAACTTATTCTTTGAGTCCTCTCTCACGGTTAGACGTCGAGCGGACGAGGATTGAGACTTAGTCGTCATCGATGACTATAACCCTTGGGTTGAGAAGTTAGACCCATTTAGCTCAAGACTTACCATAGCAGTGATATGTTAGCCTGATTCGGGTTCAATATTACATATTTAACCCCCCATTTAGCCCTATTTTGTGCTCATGTGATGCTACATTGTTCTCTAATTCATACGTATTTTCTACACATTTATTTATTAGAGAAAACACACTATTTGAGCACAAAACAGCATTTAACGATGCATTTCTGCACTTTTTATATTTTTTCTAGCTTCGTCTCGATCTCACGATTCCAACGAATATTTATTTGTAATTTTCTGAGATCTGTGCTAATTACTATGAATTTTTGAATGCAGAATACCAAAAAAATGAGATGCGCACGAATCTTGGCGTACACGTGGCCTCATCCACGCGATTCCCACTCAAATCCGACGGCAGCTGAGATTCGGTGACGTTGCCCATCATGGACCGTTGGATCTCGATCCAACGGCCCCTATCACCCCCGAATCGCAGCTGAGAGCGGAGAATGAAGCGGCGACGTGGCCTTCTGTCCGCCACACGATCGCGATCGAACGGTGATTCGTATCTCGAAGAAGCGAGTGACGTGGCTACATCCCGTCTGTCGATGCACGATCCAACGGCCAGATTTTGGCCCGCTGCTGCGATTCGAAAGCGGGCGACGCGGCCGTTGGATTTCGATCCAACGGTCCGCAAGCGACATCAGACGACGCAGGCGGGCGCGATTCCAATGCTACGTGGCAAGATCCTAGGTGATTGCCGCTGAAACGAACGGTCGAGATGTAATCCAATGTGGAATTCGAATCAATCTCGGAATGAAGGCGGGTGCGGGCAAGAGAGCGCGCAATGATCCGACCCGTACAACACGTGTCATCATCTAGTACAATCCCGCTTGTATCCAACGGCTGAGAATTGCTCCGATCCAGATCAACGGTCTGGATGAGTTCGGGTGCGGTTTGGATGCGGGTTTCGACCCGCGAAGCATAGTAAACCCGTAATCTTATTATATAAGCGTATTTAGGGGTTTTTGGGCGTATTCAAGCAGATTGGGGCGTATTTTGGGCGTATTGGAGGCTCTAGGAGCCGTATTTCGCCTCTGAAAAATTCTGTAAAATTCCAGAGGCTATTTTCTTATTTTAAGAGAGTTTTGATGTCTTTTCAAGGATATTTGGTGATGAATTCTTAACTTAAACCTCGTATTTGATGCTTTTCTACCGTATTTTTGCTATAATCTTGATGTATTTTGCTATAAAAGTTGTTTATTATTGCACCATGAGTAGCTAAATTGTTATTGTGCATGATATGGCGTAGTTAGGGGCTATGATTTGTGTTAGTTTGGTTGTATTCCATGTGCTAAATCGTTAAACGTCATTAAAGTTGTGATCTTTGTCCTTAAATCGTCTTTTTCATCTTCTAAAAGAAGTGATTGAGTTGATGATCGCCCCAAAAGGGTGAGTTTTGATCTCCCCAAAAGGGAGTTTCATACCGTAGTTTTGATCTCTCCAAAAGAGAGTTTCATATCGTATTATAACTTTAGCGACGATCTTTTTGAATATTGTGTTTGAACCCCCAAAAGGGCATCTTCCGATGAGTTGCTCCCAAAAGGAGAATTCATTGAGTTATATTGGGTATTTTCCGGTGAATTGCTCCCAAAAGGAGAATTCATTGCGTTATACCTATCAACCAAAATAATACGAATCGTTGATCCTAACGAACCCATACCATGTGCATACTTTTTATAGATATTTTCAGACACGATTTTCTATGTTTATATTGTTCACGTGTTCACATCACCATCACCGTCACCATTATTGAAGTGGTTAATTTCTTTTCGTAGGATTTCTATTTGATTTGAATTGTGGTTGCGACAGATTTCTTCCCGTGGATTCGACATCTGGACTCCCAGATTTTACTACTTGAATGGACTCTTGCACTTGAGAGAGAGCACCTTTTCGGAGCCCACCATGTTTTTGGCGCCGTTGCCGGGGAGGAATGGTTTGTGACTACGGTTCATTTCATTTAGAGGACCTTCGGTGAGATCTTTCCACTTTACTGTACATAAACTTTTGTTTTCTTATTTTATTTTATTTTTAAAAATGGAGTATATGAATTTCTATTGCACAAACAATCTGTATGATGCAAAGTACGCTAGTGCACACAAACATAGAATGGAGAAGCTCAAAATTGTTAATTTTAATCAAACTGACTGTGAAACTTTCTTTCAGGCCTGGAGGAGGTTCACAGACATTATATCGAGCTATCCGCAACATGGGTACACAAATGAAGAGCTTATGGCGTCCTTCCTAGATGGACTACGACCACAGCTGCAGGAATTCTTGGGAGGCATGACGCCGACAGAGGCGTGGGAATACATGGAGTCTCTGCAAGAAAGTGAAGAAACCATGAAAGAGATTTCAGAGTGCGATTCAACGGAGCCTTCGTGCCTTGATCAAGAAGAGCAAAGCATAGACGTACCTTTGCAATACTTGAAAGAGGAAGCTTACCTGATTATTCAGACACAGGAGGCCATATCCCTTCAATTCCAGGAGAATTTCCTTGCTCGGAGCAGGCAGATTCAAAAATCTATTGAAGATCTTAATTTGTTTGCCACTTGAGTAGAAGAAGGTAATGCTTTTGAAACTCAATTTAAAGAATCTAATACGAGTTTATCTTCTATTGCAGGAAAATCGAGCAAGCCATGTCACGTTGAGGACACGAATATAAATATACACATGGCAGAAAGTGTGTGCAAAAGAGAGGACGAGCTAGAAATTTTGGATGAACGAGAGGGGGAGACAGCTAGGGACAAGGGTTTTGAGATTATCGCCATGGATTCAGAACCATGCCCTCCTCCAGTTTTGTCCCAAAATCATTTACCCCTCTCTCCATTGATCGAGGATCGTACGGAGAGTAGTGCAAATCTTTCAGGGAGTAGTCGTCAACTTGCTTTAATTCATTTCACTTATTTTGATGACTACGTTTGGAATAATTTTATTGAAAGGAATCTTAAATTAATTTGGACTGACATAACTCATCTCTCGCAGGACATTGGCAAACAGCTTATAGAGATGCTTGGAGTTGTGTTGCTGGGGTCCAAATTAGTTTTTGGAGGAAGAATAATCGCTGAGGAGCGCAAGGATCAAATTGAACAACTTCCTCCACCATCAAAGATTCGGGATCCGCCATTTGATCACGGTGTGTTCTTTCCAGTAGTGTAGATTTTATATGCTTTCTAGGTTGCTTGCTTGAATAAACTCGTACCCCTTTCGACATTGAGGACAATGTCCATCTTTAGTTGGGGGGTGTGTACGAGACCTTAGGATTTTTTTTGAGAAGAATAAATCACCAAATCTCATCATTTTAAAACTCCTTCACATGCCTCAAATGCGGATGATTATACATTGATTGTGTTCTAAAAATTGTTTGTGGCTTAAGTTAATTATTTTCCTTCATGTAATTACCGTTAATATGCTATTCATGAAAATTTTCAATTGCCATGATTAATATCTCGAAATAGTTTGAATTCATTTCATGCATGCTAACGTGATGAAAAAGCTTAAGTATACACGATTTATTAGAAAAGTTTTCAAGTTGAAGAGGAATGTGGCCATGGTTATTAATGTTTATATTCAAAGAATGGGTGTTGAGTTGCTTACAAAAGAAAAAAAAGAAAGAAAGAAAAGAAAAGAAAAATGAATGAAAAATGAATGATGAAAAATGAATAAGTATGTCACTAATAAATAACTTGGTCGGCTCGAGTAGTACAGTCCGAGGGGTCCTTCTTGGCCTAATGCCCTATGATCGTCTGATTTGGGAGCCATTGACCGGAAACTCACTCATTTGATGGAGCGATCCAAGTTATACCTTTTTCCGCAAATGTTGCTTGATGTGCGTTACGCGGAACTAATAAAAGAAAAGAAATGGTGAATATACTAAGCAACTTCAATACCCATATCTTGAATGATTGTTTTGATAGGCCAATTCCTTGGAAACATGAAAACTAGAGTAATACGCCGTGTTATACTTTCGCTTGCGCAAAACGATGCTTGCATGTTATTTATTCATACTAAATTAGAGAAAATATCATGTGGTTGATTTTGTTCATGGATGATGTATATTGATGGTCAAGATCATGTTGGAATGCGTATTATTGAGCCACGCCATGAGCGATTGATAGAATTTATTGTTTTATTAATCATCCGTATTAATCGCTCTTTTTGCTAGAGACTAGCAAATCGCTAGTTGGGGGGTGTGATTCGGGTTCAATATTACATATTTAACCCCACATTTAGCCCTATTTTGTGCTCATGTGATGCTACATTGTTCTCTAATTCATACGTATTTTCTACACATTTATTTATTAGAGAAAACACACTATTTGAGCACAAAACAGCATTTAACGATGCATTTCTGCACTTTTTATATTTTTCCTAGCTTCGTCTCGATCTCACGATTCCAACAAATATTTATTTGTAATTTTCTGAGATCTATGCTAATTATTATGAATTTTTGAATGCAGAATACCAAAAAAATGAGATGCGCACGAATCTTGGCGTACACGTGGCCTCATCCACGCGATTCCCACTCAAATCCGACGACAGCTGAGATTCGGCGACGTGGCCCATCATGGACCATTGGATCTCGATCCAACGGCCCCTATCACCCCCGAATCGCAGTTGAGAGCGGAGAATGAAGCGGCGACGTGGCTTCTGTCCGCCACACGATCGCGATCGAACGGTGATCCGTATCTCGAAGAAGCGAGTGACGTGGCTACATCCCGTCCGTCGATGCACGATCCAACGGCCAGATTTTGGCCCGTTGCTGCGATTCGAAAGCGGGCGACGCGGCCGTTGGATTTCGATCCAACGATCCGCAAGCGACATCAGACGACGCATGCGGGCGCGATTCCAATGCTACGTGGCAAGATCCTAGGCGATTGCCGCTGAAACGAATGGTCGAGATGCAATCCAACGCGGAATTCGAATCAATCTCGGAACGAAGGCGGGTGCGGGCAAGAGAGCGCGCAATGATCCGACCCGTACAACACGTGTCATCATCTAGTACAATCCCGCTTGTATCCAACGGCTGAGAATTGCTCCGATCCAGATCAACGGTCTGGATGAGTTCGGGCGCGGTTTGGATGCGGGTTTCGACCCGCGAAGTACAGTAAACCCGCAATCTTATTATATAAGCGTATTTAGGGGGTTTTGGGTGTATTCAAGCAGATTGGGGCGTATTTTGGGCGTATTGGAGGCTCTAGGAGCCGTATTTCGCCTCTGAAAAATTCTGTAAAATTCCAGAGGCTATTTTCTTATTTTAAGAGAGTTTTGATGTCTTTTCAAGGATATTTGGTGATGAATTCTTAACTTAAACCTTGTATTTGATGCTTTTCTACCGTATTTTTGCTATAATCTTGATGTATTTTGCTATGAAAGTTGTTTATTATTGCACCATGAGTAGATAAATTGTTATTGTGCATGATATGGCGTAGTTAGGGGCTATGATTTGTGTTAGTTTGGTTGTATTCCATGTGCTAAATCGTTAAATGTCGTTAAAGTTCTGATCTTTGTCCTTAAATCGTCTTTTTCATCTTCCAAAAGAAGTGATTGAGTTGATGATCGCCCCAAAAGGGTGAGTTTTGATCTCCCCAAAAGGGAGTTTCATACCGTAGTTTTGATCTCTCCAAAAGAGAGTTTCATATCGTATTATAACTTTAGCGACGATCTTTTTGAATATTGTGTTTGAACCCCCAAAAGGGCATCTTCCGATGAGTTGCTCCCAAAAGGAGAATTCATTGAGTTATATTGGGTATTTTCCGGTGAATTGCTCCCAAAAGGAGAATTCATTGCGTTATACCTATCAACCAAAATAATATGAATCGTTGATCCTAACGAACCCATACCATGTGCATACTTTTTATAGATATTTTCAGACACGATTTTCTATGTTTATATTGTTCACGTGTTCACATCACCATCACCATCACCATTATTGAAGTGGTTAGTTTCTTTTCGTAGGATTTCTATTTGATTTGAATTGTGGTTGCGACAGATTTCTTCCCATGGATTCGACATCTGGACTCCCAGATTTTACTACTTGAACGGACTCTTGCACTTGAGAGAGAGCACCTTTTCGGAGCCCACCATAGCCCTAGCTCTCTCTCACTCACTCACTTAAATTTCCTCCTAGTCAATTGCTCTTTACCCTATGTCGCACCAATTCCACGGCTGTACAAAACTCGTCACTAATCCCCGATTCAAACCTTCACCTCTCTGTGTTCGACACCCGCTGCATACAACTTGTACTTGCTGTTTATAATTTTCACAACACATCATAGCAATAATACTTGGATCATTGAATGGAATTTCATTAAGAGGAATGCTATTTGACGGGATGTTAAAGATCTTGCCAATTTTGGCAGGAGTAAGCTTAATGTCAATTCCTCTGACAAAGCTTTTGATTTTGTGATTACTAAGTCTTTCTAGAAGAGTGTAGAATAAAATCACTAATCTTGGATAACATTGTGAGCTGTTTTGATATAACAATAATTCATACAAATGAGAATCTCTAAAATATCGAGGGATTCCATAGTTGACAAGCTCATCAAATTTTATGTACCTCTCACACATGATTTTATTTCTTGAATATTTAGGTATTCATTTTCAAATGATGGATCTTTAAGGTAAAAAATGAAATGAGTCATGATGCTCACTAGACGATGAGGCTTGAGACGATTTCCTAAATATTTTAGGCATCATTCTAAGATGAAATTGAATCATCAATGAAGTATGAAATTGGACTCAAATTGAAGAGAGAGAAGAGATGAGATGATATACCCAAATGAGATTGATCAAAGATGAAGAATTCCTCTCTAATTTGCTGTTATGGGGCGGATTTTCTTGGAAGAACTCGTCTGG
This sequence comes from Scilla litardierei, assembly GCA_030789695.1. NCBI lineage: Eukaryota > Viridiplantae > Streptophyta > Magnoliopsida > Asparagales > Asparagaceae > Scilla > Scilla litardierei. The sequence goes on along the minus strand of CM061137.1, from coordinate 49,592,876 downwards.
ACTGAGAAGAAGCCAATTTCGGCCAGATTTGGGGAAGAAGATGAAGCCTAGGGTTTTATCCTCTTTCTCAAAGAAGTAAATGATATTAGCCATAAGATCAATGATCAATGGCTGAGATATCTTCACTTAAGTCACTAGACCCATTAGTGGAGTGGCTAGACCCGAAATCCCCAAAGAAACCTGCAAAAATCCTAAACATCTTGAAGTAGAATTCCAGCAGCAGTCGACTACAAGGATATCACTGGTCGACTAATAGGGGGTAGTCAACTACTCCTTGTGTTGTAGTTGACAACTCTCTGGACAGAGCTTAGGGTAGGCGTTCTGACATCAAACTGACTCTTAATCCATAAAATAGATCATATTCTAAGCCTAATTAAAACATAAAACTTTAAAAATCATTTTTCAAACAATTTGTAAAGTCGTCATGCAATTTTGCTTAAAATTATTCAAAAACAAATTCTATACTATTCTAACTTATATTAGGGTATCATATCATGTATGGATTCCCTACAAACATGAATTCAATCATATTTATCCATTAGGAACCCAAATCCGATACGGATTGGCTTTCCTATGCATATAAGTATAATCATGATAATCATGCATGTCTCTAATAATATTATGGATATAAACATTTCTATCATGCACATTCAAATGATTGGGCACCCAAGTAATATCATTGTGGGTTCTAGAAAATTTCCTGTTATCGTGCACAATTTGTTTATGTGGGGGCATAATACATATTGTGATCCATGTGTGTGTGTGTGTGTGTGTGTGTGTGTGTGTGTGTGTGTGTGTGTGTGTGTGTGTGTGTGTGTGTGTCATATGTTGTGCATTGTGTTTGTGTGCATGGGATCTAGCATAATTGCCATACATAAATGCATGATGTTTCTTAGCATGATTAGCATGTACACAAGTGGATCTAGCATTCCTAACAACATGGATGTGTTGTGTCAACATGCTTATTTGGGTGAGTGGCTTTTGCACTTGGATGTTTATTAAACATATCAAGCTTAAGAACTAATTCCTCATGCTTAAGTTTACTCGTGCACAAAACACTCTCAAGCATATCAATCTTATCATTTAAACTAGAAATACATATGGCATGCTCATTCTTCCATAAATTATGGTTACAAAGCAAAGATTCATATTTGCATACTAAATTATCATATTTGCACACCAAGCCATCATGTTTAAATTTCAAACACTCAAAATCATTCAATAATGTGCAAGCATCATTATGGTCATGAGATGAAGCATTTTATCTAATTTCAAACATTCACGAGATAAATCATCATAACAATTTTTAAGACGATCATGATCATGTAGCAAGATGTCATGCTTAGTTTTAAGTTTATCATGGTCATCATTCAAAATTTTATGAGATTTTTCTAATTCTTTATTTTTCTTCTTCAATCATTCAAATGCCATATATAACTGCTCATATGCACTTTCTAAATCAAAATCATCATCATCATCTGAGTTTACCTCTTCTTGGTCATCTTGATGTGCCATCTTACCCATTTCATTTGTTGGGTGCTCTTCCTCTTCTTCTCCATCACTTGACTCGCTTGATTTCGAATCACTTTCATTTTCATTTATGTTGGTGGTGTAGCAAACTTCCTCAAAAGTTGGTTCATCTTCAACCAATTCCTCTCCATATTTTGCTTTCAGTAAGCTCCATATTTGAAATGCCATAGTGGCCTCTGAAACATACTTAAAAATATAATCATCAATATTACTTAACAAAATGTTCATTACCTTGGCATGTAGCATAGCTAACTCCATTTCTTGACTTGTCCAATGAGATGTGGGAGTAGTAGGCTTTAAGTACGGGAACTCGATGCAGCTCCAAGCCATATGCTCAAGGGACTTGATTTCTCTCAACATCCTTTTTCTCCAATCCGAATAATTTGTTCCATTAAATTGTTGGACTTTGGATGCAACCATTGTTGACGCCATCTAAAAAAATCGCGGCTCTGATACTACGTGTTAGGATCAAAGATCACTCCTATGCCACGTGTTATGAATCCTGTAGATGATAAGCTAAACACTAGAGTGGGGTTGATTACTGTTTCAAAAATTCAATGCACAAATACAATTGATTCATCTAGAAATAGCCTAAGTCTCTGCAAAGAATTGTAGATTCTTGAGTTCAAGACCAATGTTCTTTTGATGATGATCAACACTATATGGTGTGCTAAACATCTTACAAGTTGTAGTCTTAAATTTATAATTGATTATCTTAATGAGGAGACAAAGCATATGATGATGGGATGATGGTTTCAAGGTTTTGGAGCAAACACTGGCATGAAGTATTCAAGTGTAATTTTATATTTTCTTCATGTATTCTAGCTTTTCTTTCATGGAATATTTGTAGCCTTAAATAGATGCATGCACGCATACATGCACACATTCATTTGCATCATTTTCCATCATAGGGAACTATAGAAATATATTATAACCCATACCATTTGATCCCTTGCCTAAAACACTCTTTATAGTGCTTTTGGAGCAAGATCAGACGTTTGGTATAGAGGCACCAGATGTCAGGCATGTCAGCTTTTAGTTTGCTAGACACAGCCTTATGTCAATAGTCTGAAGGTCATTGACCAGACATCTGAACTGGCTGATGAACTCTAGACGATTGGAAAGTGGGTGTTAGTTTTCATGAACTTTCTATTTTCTCACCCACTTTTTCTCAGCCATCTGATGTAGGATTCTCGGACACCTAAACAGTATCCCAAACGCCTGAGTGATGAACTCCAGACGTCTAGTTGTCGTGTGTTTATTTTCTGCAATCTGTTTCTATCTTTTAACCTCTGCCATTTTTCAATGATAGGATTTTTCATCCATTCCTAACTCATTAGATTGCATTCTTCACTAGCTTTCTAATGCATCTTGAATAACCTTAATCAGAGTCCAATTGCATCTGTTATGACTGTTTTGGTGTTCTGTTGGGTTTCTGGATAGAGTCTGTCAGACGCTGCATCAGACGTCTGACCAGTATTCATCAGACATCTTACAAGTCTTCATCAGACGTCTGATCATGTCCAAAAACTAGTCGTTGGGTTTTTAACAAGTTGTTTATAGCCGTTATTTTTGGCTTTTAGTGGGCTGTTTTGATAGGCTATTTAAGCCAGTTTGAGAGGGAGTTTTTGGCATCTCTCCACACATATAGAGATCATATTAGAGATCCAAATTACTTAGATAAAGCATTCTCTTCTCCCGCTCTTCTCCTACACTAAATGCATTGATTTAATGGTGTGATACCCTAGCTTAAGGAGAAGCTTCCAAGTGCATTCAAGCTCCTAATCAAGCACTTGGTTTCCAATCTTCCATGCCTTTACATACACATTGGTAAGATCTATTCAAGGCATATGCAAGATTGTATTTTGTTTTGTTTCGTTGTAAAACCTAGCTCTCGGTTTGTAAGGGCATGTTGGTGGGTTACACCAATTGGACGGTTACTCCATCTTTAGGGGGATACTCCTTTGGAGGGTTACTCCCTTTGTGGCTTAGGAGGGTTACTCCTTTGCAGCATAGGAGGGTTACTCCTTTGCACTCATATAATGGGAGAGTTGCAACCAAGCACCTGGTTGTGGTGTTGGTTGACTGTGCCTGGTTAGGGTTGGTGAGATCCATATAGTGTGATTGTAACGTGTGACTGGAGTAGGATCGCCGGGTATAGATCCAAACCAGGATACGCCTTGTGTTTGTGTTTGTATTGGCGTCATTTCTCTTTGTTGTTGTTGTTGTTGAGTGTACAATTTTTCTTTCTGCTGCGTATTGCTTTTAATTTTTAGTAACTTTTTAATTACACAGATTTGCTTGCCAATACACTATTTGTGCCCGTTTAGTGTATGTTGTGTAGTCACAAGTCCCAACAAGTGGTATTAGAGCCTTGGTTTGGTGGCTTTTGCAAGCATGATGTTCTCATATCAACAACCTCCACCTTACTTCGATGGGGAGAACTATGCTCAATGGAGGGCTAAGATGATTCATCACCTCAAGAGCAACAATCTTTGGGAAGCAGTATCAATGGCTAATTCAAACACCATGATAGACGCTCAAGCCAAGAGGATTTTGTGCATCTCCACCTTCGATTATGAGTTTGATGAAATTTCATGCATGGAGACGGTACATGAGGCTTGGAGCTATCTTGAAGCCAAGTACATCACTGCTCAAGTTTTTAAGGATGATGATATCTACGAGTCAAGCGATGTTGTGGTATCTCAAACTCAATTTTCTAATGAGCATGATATTAGTAGTAGTAAAAATTTATTGGATGCTCATACGTGTAGTGCACATTCACATTATGATGACACACTTGATTGTGCTACTTTGCTTGCTTCTCACATGTCTATGATTTAATCTTTGCATGCCGAGAAAGAAGGACTTCTTTCTCAAATTTGTGGGTTGCGAGAAGAAAATTATTCTCTTATTCATCTTCTGAAAGATGCCCACGTTTCGAATTGTGACTCTGTCAGTCTTGAGAGAGATTCTTGATGTTTTGAGAAATGTGACATTGGCTCTCAAATCTTAAATGTCTTGAGCTTAGCTCATGTCTATCCAGGAGGGATGCTGACATTTCTTCACTATTAAAGAAGTGTGAGCTATTGTCTACTCAACTTTTGAGTAAGGACAAGGCTGTGTGAACCTCAATTTTGAGTATGACCAAACCCAGCTCTTCTCCTAGAAGCACCCAAAACAATTTTGTGTGGGAGCCTTCTAAGGGGTTAGTCACATCCAAGTATTCTTTTGGCCAAAAATCAACTTTGAATATAAAGCTAATGAGGAATCATGCATATATGTACACTTCATTGCATAAGAAGTCTGTACAAAAACAAAAATGTTATGAACACTTCTTCATCTTTGCATATGCATGATGTTTTTACCCATATGAATGATTTATTTGCTTTGCATTCAAGAATTGAACCCACTCATTCTTTGCATGATTCTCATAATCTTATGCATGGTAGAAAATTTTCTCGTATGAATGATTTGAATGCTCACTCGCATGTTTCACACACGGGACACACTAATGCTTATGTTCCACATCACAAGCATGCACACCCACTTCCTATTCATGCCTCTACATGACCTCTCCTTAGGAAACCCAAATCACTTTTGTTGTGGATTCCTAAGAATATTTCTCAGTAAGATAGGAACTTGTATATAAACTCGTATGTTAGAAATGTTATATTTTCATGCGACTATATATGAAAAGCAAACTCAACTTTTGTTTGGTTTCCCTCTTGTTAGCACTCAATCATCTTATTCTTTGCTTGGGTACCACGTTTTGTATGATTACTTTTGTACCCTCTTTTTGTGTGAGATTCTCCACAGCTCCCATGTTTGCATGCTTTATATGATTTTGGAGGAGTATGGAACTTTTACTTGTTAGCATATTTATTTCCATTCATATGCCATATTTTATGTTATTCACATTATATTTGTGCATATGAGTATATTGTTTTTCTATCACTTGGATTTTATCAAATTGGCACATTCCCATCATTTTGATATGCCAGAGGAGGAGAAATAGTGGTTATGTAAAAATATATACCATATACTTTTTATGCATACTCTTTGTTGGTATTGGTTTTGACATAATCACCCATCAATATGCTTTATGCTTCGATTGTTTATTCTGTGCACTTATGCATATTGATAGGGGGAGTTTCTTAGCACACACATTGTATTTCAATGTTTATGTTATATTTTTACATAATGTTTTGTTATCATCAAACATAGAAAGAATGTTGGTTCTTGAGTTCAAGACCAATGTTGTTTTGATGATGATCAACATTTATGTTATATGCTAATCATGTTACATGTTTTAGTCTCAGATTTATAATTGATTATCTTAATGAGGAGACAAAGCATTGGATGATAGTATGATGGTTTCAAGGATTTGGAGCAAAAGCTTGCATGAAGTATTCAACTGTAATTTTATATTTTCTTCATGTATTTTGTATTTTCTTTCATTGAATATTTGTAGCCTTGAATAGATGCACTCACTCACTCACTTGCATCATTTTCCATCATAGGGAGTCATAGGAATATCTTAGAACACATCCCATTTGATCCCTTGTCCAAAACACTCTTTATAGTGCTTTTGGAGCAGGATCAGACGTTTGGTATAGAGCCACCAGACGTCTGGTATGTCAGCTTTTAGTTTACCAGCCACAACCTTATATCAGTCATCTGAAGGTCATCGAACAGACGTCTGAACAGTGGTTCAGACGTCTGGCTGGTGAACTCCAGACGATTGGACAATGTGTGTTAATTTTCATGAATTTTCTATTTCTCACCCATATTTTCTTAGACGTCTGATGTATGATTCTTAGATGCCTGAACAGTTTATCAGACGCTGAGTGATGAACTCCAGACGTCTGGTTGCTTGTGTTGATTTTTGCAATCTGTTTCTATCTTCTAACCTCTACCAATTTTTCTATGATTGGAATTTCTTATCCATTCCTGACTCATTAGTTGCATTATTCACTAGCTTTCCAACGCATCTTGAATCATCTCAATCGGAGTCCAATTGCATCTGTTATGAATGTTTTGGTGTTCTGTTGGTTCTCTGGATAGAGTCTGTCAGATGCTGCATCTCAGACGTCTTACAGGTCTTCATCAAATGTGTGATCGTGTCCAAAAACTAACAGTTAGGTTTTTAACTAGCCATTTATAGTCGTTATTTTTGGTTTTTAGTGGGCTGTTTTGAGAGGCTATTTAAGCCAATTTGAGAGGGAGTTTTTGGAGTCTCTCCATACATATAGAAATCATATTAGAGAGCCAAATTTCTTAGAGAAATCATTCTTTTCTCCCTATCTTCTCCTACACTAAATGCATTGGTCTATTGGTATGAAACCCTATCTTAAGGAGAAGCTTTCAAGTGCATTCACACTTATCATCAATCACTTGGTTTCCAATCTTCCATTCCTTAACATACACATTGGTAAGATCTATTCAAGGCATAGGTAAGATTATATTTTGTTTTGTTTCATTTGCAAAACCTAGCTCTTGGGTTGTGAGAGCATATTAGTGGGTTACACCAATTGGAGGGTTAGTCCATATTTAGGAGGGTTACTCCATCCTTAGTAGGGTTACTCCCTTTGTGTCTTAGGAGGGTTACTCCTTTGCACTCCTATAGTGGGAGAGTTGCAACCAAGCACCGGGTTGTGGTGTTAGTTGATTGTGCCCAGTCAGGGCTAGTGAAATCCACGGACTGCGACTACAACGTGGGACTGGAGTAGGATCTCTGGGTAGGGATCCGAACCAGGATACGCCTTGTGTTTGCATTTGCATTAGCGTCATTTCATTTTGTGGTTGTTGCTATTGAGCGTATAATTTTTATTTCCACTGTGTATTGCGTTTAATTATTAGTAACCTTTTAATTATGCATATTTGCTTGCCAATACACTATTTACGCCCTGTTTAGTGTATGTTGTGTAGCCACATGTCCCAATAAAAATTACATACTCAAGTACTTAGTTAATAAATTTATCAACTTGCACTAAGAGTAATACGTAGCGGAAATTGAAACAAATATGGAAGTGATCAAAATACAGACAATCACCGAAAACAAATCACAAACACATTGATTTTTATCTTGGTCCACCCACCCTGGGATACTCCAGTCCCCAACCTCCTTGTTGGGATTTTCCAATAAACATGCTCACCAATGAGAGCAACCGTGCCTCAATTGAGGGCTCCCAATAATCACACTAGCCTCTCTTGCTAGAAATTTCCAGAATACAATAACCATCTAGTTTCTCAAACTAGGAATTTCCAACGACCACTACCTAGCCTCACTTGCTAGGGTTTCAAATGCCACTACACTAGTGATCTTCTACTCCAATAATAGTACCAACAACAACATCAACAAATTCCACCTCACAATGAGGACCTCTACACTTGAGGATTTTTCTCAACAACCCAACAAAAACCAACACAATCACTCACTACCAACCACCAAGTGAGGATATACAAATGAATTTCTTGAAGTGTTGTATTACAACTTCTTATAGCCAAAATATATGAAGCATGTGTATGTGATTTAGGCTAAGGAAAAACCAAACTTGATCTCAAATAAATATAAAATGAATTTAAGGGATCAAAATCATCTAAATTGTGTTCTTATGTAAATGAAGTTTAAAGCATGAGAAGAACACAAAATAGCAAGGCAATTTAGAGCTTAAAAGCTTAAAACGAAATTGGAAATTCTTGCCTGGAAAGAGGAAATCTTGCTTCTGAAAATTTCAGCTTATGAAGAGTTAGGGCTTAAAATTTAAGGTTCAAAATGATGAAATTCGTCTTAGTAATGTGTTGCAAATTTTCCCCAACAAACCCCTTTAAATAAGCCAACGACCAACATCAAACAAATGACCAAAAAGCCCTCCCAGCAGATAGAAAAAACGACTGAAAATCCAATCGTCATGGGCTAGCTGGCAGCAAATATATGGTAGTCGACTACTTAGCCACTAGTCGACTAGCAAAAGAGCACTAGTTAACTACTTAGGAAAATTCAGGTTTCTGGAGATTATTTATTCTCCAGGAGTCGACTACTATGTGTTAAGGAGGTCGACTACCTACCTAATATTCCTAAGCTAAGTCTTAATCAACTAAGGGTTTCATCTTTGAAAATAGGAAAAGAATTTTGAATGAAATCAAACTAATTTAAATCAATTAAATTCATTTGTGTGCATACTTCAAGTTTTTGGCATTCACAATTTATGACAAAGTCAAATAAATGTAAACATACATCCTCACACTTCTTGGAGTCTCGATGCATTCTTCTTGGCTCATGAGTTGTCTTGAGAAGCTTTGCACTCCACTTATCATTTGTATGCGCTTTTTATCCACATTGTTGAGCTTTAATCCATGATTTCACCAACTTCAAGCATTATAAATCATTTCAAATGTCTTTGAGCTTGAATTGACCATTGTTGACTTGGATGCCTACACTCACAACAAATCTCACAAAACATAATTACTAGCACTAATTGTTTGCTTAATCATCAAAACCAACTTGGGATGTTGCAATAACCAATAAATACCTCCGCAGATGCTCTGTGCTCCCAGGATGGATGAAAGTGTCCCTAGGAACTCTTCTGGCCTGAGTATCCTGGGAATCTCTTATAGGTCAGCCTGTATGACTAGAGTATCCCTGGGAGCTCTTCTGTCCAGTGCCTCCTTTGCCATCATGTACCGCTACGCTCTGGTAAGGAGTTGATCCAAGCTATGGGGCAGTTTATGATGCATAAATTTCCTCTAGTCTTCACCTTGAACCCCCTTCTCGAGTGCAGTGATGGTCATCTCGTTACTGCAGCTCTCGACATTCAGCCTCTCTGAGTTGAAGCACATCAGAAGCTTCTCAATGTTTCCCCCTCTCTCTGCACCAAGGTGAATAGGTGGTTTGAGCTCCGATTCCTCCTTCTTACTACCATGAATTGTTGACAGAAGACATGTGCCATGCTTCTGAACAACCCAATAGACTGATTGGAAAGTCCATTGTACCGTGCCTTCACAGCATTTCGTAGAATTTTTTGGTAAGCCCGACAGAGGAGGGAGTCGTCGCCCCCCTTTGTCTACCCCATGTATCTCCATCACTACTTTATAGTCTTGGACATGTTTATGTGTATAGCCCGAGTCGTCGTATTTGGCTAGGTCAGGCATCTTGAATCTCGGCTGTAGCGGGGCCGAGGTGATTCTCTTCTTCAAGGGGGACTTCTCCTCATCCAAGCTCGTCAACAAGGAGAGATGTCATCGTGCATCACCTCGACGTCTGGATCTCCTAACCCGACTGTTAAAAGCACTGGAAGGGTCACCTTGATCCTTATCTGAGCTGTTGGAAGAGCTCGGATAGCAGATGATGTCTCTCTAAGCTTTCCTCTAGAGGCCTAATATGATCTACGATGATGGTTGCGACTTCAACCACGATGGCTTGCTTTATGTTGACATCACCCAGAGTAAGGCAACTGACCTCAGCTTCATCGAGTGAGGGTTGCAGGTCCATTAGATCGGCTGTAGTTGAGATGTGGCCCTTAGTCACGCCGTCATGAGCTCCCTCAGGATGAAAGGAGATGTGGCACTGTTGTTATTGTTGAGAAGGAGTTAGGATGATTCGTGGGCTCACGACTGGCAGGGGTTGCGAACCCGTCATTCTTTCTATCACGGTAGTTAGCGCTTGAATATTGATGCTTACCTCCTGTGAGAATGCATGGAGCTGCTCCAAAGTCACTAGTTGCAGGTCGGGCATTCCATGAGTGGAAGAATTAGGACCCAAGGGGTGCGTCATACCATGTACCGCCCCTATGATAATTTGCCTCTCAGGCCCTTGATTGGTGGGTCGAGTCATTGTTAGTATGACTACAGACGTGGATGTCGACTCGTTTCCTACAGACGACGCCTGTTGTTTACGGGTGTTTTCTTACCCCTGGTGTGTTGTTGGATGATGGTCTGGTTGCAATAGCTGATGTTGGATGACGTTGGCAGCTTGCTGGACCTCGGGTTGAATAGATTTTAATCCGAGCTATTGGCAGCTGGCTTGGTTCTGGGCGAGCTAATTCCAGGTTGGACAAACTTGGATCCGAGTTTTTGGCAGCCAAGTCCGAGCTATCTCTGCCATGCTCGTTCTATTTTCTGGCTACCTTCAGCTTCTTTTGTGGTTCTCTTAAAGTGTAATAGCAGAAATCATCTGAAACTTATTCGAGAGATTGACTTAGCTTGTGAATGTCCCCCTCCCATTGTCTGAGAGGCTACTTGTAGGCGGGACATTAGATGGTAACGTTAGAGCTTTATTGCTTGAGCTGTCGCCATTAATGACCATCCGCTTTATTTTCAGGAAACCTTCAGCTTTATTGCTTAAGCTATCGCCATTAATGACCGATCATTGAATGCTTCCGTTATGAGTTGATGCTTTAAATGGAGAAGTCCATCGCTCAGCTTGGATGTCGCCTTAAATGAGGAAACGATCAGCCTGACGTGGGTGCCTCTGGGCCGGAGTTGTGGGTCTTATTACGGTTTTGGGCCGCAGCTGATAATAATGTTGTATCAATCATGAACAAAAATTCATCCATTTTTTCTATATCTTAAAATCGTTATGAAGAAAAGAGTTGTAGATTGATGGCTAAATTTACTAAAACTACCAAATAATTTGATGTTTTATACTAATATATTATAATCTTTGAAAATTAAAATTAGTTGGTGCTATACCACCCAATAGGTGGCCTCAATCCCATCATGAGTAAAGGCCATGGACCCAGCGGCTAAAGAAAACCCAACAAAGACCTAACCTAGATGATAAAAAGCTCGTCATCGAAGTTAACTTTATCAAAATGCCCCTTCATAAACTATATATGTCTATATACCTCCCATTTGGAAGGAGACAAATGCATTCTCAATACTCTCTCTTTCATTTCATTATTTTATAATATCTCCAACATGTTTTATTTGGGCATCGAAGGAGTCGAAACCAATGCTCTTGCCTAGGTTCGACTCAAGTTCTTGTCTAGTGTGTTATGTGGATCATGTGACTACAAGTCTATATGGCTATGAGTTTAAATCTAAATAAAATCAGAGGAAGCGATAAACTTCAAAATTTTTAATTCTTAACACATCTACCCAAGAACTACATGATTCATAAATTAGTGTTGAAAAATAAAAACTTACCTTTGTGTTGATATTCTTTCGCGATATCTACTCTTCAAAAATTTGATGAAGATCATAAATCTCCTCACTAACCAGCGTCATAGATGTTTCACATTAATGATGAAATTCTTCACAATCCACGAGCTTTTCTTTGAACAGGTGCATCATAAATTAGATAGATATATATATATGGTGTATATATATACACATATATATACATATAGGTAAATCTTCAAATGAGAACATTTCGCACGGTGCGAAAATGTTTTTAGTTTTTTTTTGAAATTTTTTTTTTCAAAAATTCTTTTTTCCACCCTCATTATATGTTGTTATACCCCTCTCAAAAAATAATCGTTGAGAAATAATGTCATTTGGCCTTCGATCAAGGCATTTCATCAAATTCGCACGTTTTGAGACCGTTAAATTTGTAACGGGTGGATGAATGCTCTAATGCCCAACGGGTTCACCCATTATTTTCCCTTGGGTATATATTTGTATGGATTAAACATCAAAAAAAGAATTTTTGAAAAAAAAAATTTCAAAAAAAATAAAAAAAATGTTTTCGCACGGCCTTTCGCACCACTTTTTCGCAATGGAAGATTGCCCTATACATATATATACATATATAAGTATATATATACATATACATATATACATATATAAGTGTATATATATATATATACATACAGTGTGCTCTTATATATGATAAGATAGGCCTATGATATATAATTGGCACAGAGTAGATACTTTGCGTCTAATTTCAACAGTGTGCTCTTCACTAATGATAAGATAGGTGGGAGAAAGCTTGAGGAGGCCATGGTTCGAGACTTCAGTGATTGTATTATTAGGTGTTCTCTGCAGGAGCTTAAGAGCATGGGAAACAGATTAAGCTGGTGTAACAATCGAGTCGGTAAAGATCGTATCACTGCCCAACTTGACCGTGTATTCTGTAATTCAATCTGGATTAATTCAATATCAGATACTTATATGGAGTACCAGGATCCTAGCACTAGCGACCACTCTCCTATGATTGTTAATCTACATAGAACACCCCCTCCTGATCCCAAGCCATTTAAATTCTTCAACTATTGGATTAACTGCCCTGGATTCAATGAGGTTGTCGCATTGGGTTAGAGTGAAATCTTTCATGGCACTCCTATGTTTCGGCTTACTCAGAGATTAAAGCAACTGAAGCCCCACCTTCACATGCGGCAAAGATGGTCAGGTCTTGTCGTCAAAGACTGGAGGCTATCCGAAATGATCCTAGCATCAATTCGGACATAACTATGCAACAGGTAGAACAGAATTTAATTAAGGAATTGGCAGTTGCTTTGAAATTGGAAGAAGAGATGTTTCGTCAAAAAAGTCGTCAGGACTGGCTGAAATTGGGAGATTGAAATACCAAATTTTTCTACACTACTATGAAATCTAGGACATGTCGCAACTCCCTGAGTCATTTGGTAGATGTGCATGGACACCAAAGTAGATTAATTGATGATCTGAAGAAGGAGGCTCCTGTTTTTTTTCGAAAGTCTATATAATCAGAATCATTATTTGAGAAGCTTTCCCAAACTTATTCCGAAACGTATTATAACTATGGAGTTCTCGGTTTGGCTGCGCAGGAGGGTTTCAGATGTAGTGATTAAAACTGCTGTTTTTAAGATTGGTCCCGACAAAGACCCTGGCCCGGATGGTTATAATGGCTTATTCTTCCAATATAACTGTACTCTAATTGGGGATGAGGTAACTTCGGCTGTTAAATCTTTCTTCAGATCCGGTACGCTTCTTAAAAGTGTCAATCATACTTTTCTTACTCTGGTGCCTAAAAATACTAATGCTTCGTCCCTATGCGACTATCGCCCCATCGCCTGTTGTAATGTACTCTATAAAATTATCAGCAAAATTATATGCAATAGGTTAAAAGAGGTGGTCCATGAGTTGATATCCCCTAATCAATCTGCATTTCTTAAAGGGAGGCTACTCACTAATTCTACTCTTATAGCCCATGAGCAGATCAGAGATTTCAGAAATCAGATGGGAGGTAGAGCATGCCTGAAATTAGACTTGAGGAAAGAGTTTGACAGTGTCAATAGATATTTCATCTTGTACTTCCTACGTCTTCTGGGTTTCCCGGAGATTTTTATCGGTTGGATCAGAGAGTGCATTACTAGTCCAACCTTCTCTATCCTGATCAAAGGTGCTCCTGTGGGTTATTTTAAAGGTAATAGAGGTATCTGCCAAGGTGACCCTCTCTCCCCCTACTTATTTGTGGTTGCTATGGAGGCGTTCTCTGTTCTTATGGCCAAATCTATTAATATGGGCAATATCCAACCTATGCGACGCACTGGATCTATTTCACATCTTTTATTTACGGATGACCTTCTTCTGTTCTGCCGGGCAAACAAAAGATCATTTTATGGAGTTAAAAATTTGTTGGAGGAGTTTTCTAATATTTCTGGACTCCAAGTTAACTGGGACAAAAGTGCTGGCTTATTTAATAAGGGGGCCAAAAACATACAAGGGTTGGCGGACTTGTTAGGAATCAACATTTCTATGACAATTACCACCTACCTGGGATTGCCGCTCTCATCGAAATACCCTAAGTCTGCTATTTTCGGCAAATTGGTGGATAAGTGCAAGAAGAGGATGATGGGCTGGAGTTCATCTCTTCTATCTATCTCAGGCCGCATTGAACTTGTTAAAACGGTCATTTACGGAATTGTTTCATTCTAGATGCATGCCTTCCACATACCAGCAAAAACTCTACGGATCATCTCATCATCTTGTAGGCGATTCATTTTGGGGCCGACGAGAGCTTGGTCGTGGGAAGATATCTGTAAACCTAAGTCTGAAGGTGGCGGTGGGCTTAGATTGTTGGAAGATTTAAACGAGGCGGCGGGGCTGAAGCTTACCTGGCGGTATCTCACTACTGATACTCTTTGGGCAAAGCACATGGTGAGGCACTATGGGGAAGTAGGCGGATTCTTTACTTCCAAAGGTATGTTAAAACATTCCGGTACATGGAAACATATGCTGAATTGCAGAGCGAAGTCCCAAAATCTTATCAGAAAGAAAATTCGGGATGGGCTATCAAATTCTTTTTGGAAGGACCACTGGTTAGATTGCGGCCCTATCAAAAATTTTGTACAAATCCCAGCTGACGCCGAAAATGCATGTGTGCATGACTACTTGGCTGGCGCCAGCTGGAAGAGTGTACCGGCTCTTGGCCCTATTAAACATTTGCTGCAAAAAGTCAAGTCCGGGGGATGATGATTGGGAATGGGTGCCTGGGGACCGGTTTACCTTCAAGCAAGCATGGGATGGAATCCGAAAGAGAGGTTCGTGTTTTCCCTATCACAAATTAATATGGTACAGTAATCATACTCCTAAAATGTCCCTAACTCTTCTTCGTGCATTTCGGGGTAAGTTGCTTACACGGGATATGATTACAAGATGGGGGCTTAATACTCCTACTCAATGTGTTTTATGTGATGATAACAAGGATGAAACTATTGAGCATCTATTCTTCAGTTGTAGTTTCTCCAACTACATTCTGCGCAGGGCGTTTCTAAAGTTGCAAATTACAGCTCCCATCATTCCTACACTAAATGAGATTGGGAATTACTATCTTGCGCACTTCGGAGGGAAGAGTGCTTTGAGCCTACTTGCAAAAACAACACTCGTCGCTATGGTTTGGCATATCTGGAAAGAGAGGAGTAGGCGTATTTTTGAGGGGGAGAAGAGAGGAAAGACCATCCTTTTTGAGGCTATTGCTGCCGACATCAGAGTTGTTTTGCAAGATCAAGACCCTTCTACGGAGGAGGAGACTATCACTTATGCCAATTGGGATTTCAGGGACATGGGTTAATTATTGGTCATTTCTAAGTGGTGTGATTTTTGTATTCAAGATATTCTTTTGTATAGCCTCATTTGGGAATTGGGTTTGATGGTGGGGAGTGACGGCGCTTGTGCCATATCCTCTCCCTTTTGACTCCACTTTCCAAAATGGGCTATTGATGTATTTGTATATTAATTAATAAAGATGACGCTAACCTTTCAAATATATATATATATCTTAATCCATATCAACATTTTATTATTGTAAATTAATTATGTGACACAATAGTTACCACGTATTAAACTTATTACTCTAATAAATTTATCCATGCCATCTTTTCTAAGGATTTGTTATGGTTTTAAAGCAACTTCCTGCAATACTAACCTCTTATACTGGAGGAGACAAATCCCAGCTTGACCATCACCTCCCTTCACATGCTTTGAATTATACCCAATAGTAATAATTGAGGCGTCGTTGGTCAGAAAAGACAAATGTAGCCTCCAATGCGTAAAGTTCTTTAGCGAATCTTGGGCCTAAAGACTAACATGTACCAACCATTACTCGATTGATTCTGTTGGCATTTAGAGTATGTTACTACGTAGGAACTTTTTAATTAGTCATTTTATAATCTTGTTCTCTAACAAGCACATGTGAACCATCTCATAATGTTTCCATATCAAATAGCTATGAGACCAAAAATTACCATCTTAATGATACAGATCAGTGTACACTGATTTATTCGAAATATTAATGTCTCGTATTGATATTTCTACAACCATAACATTCTAGATTGTGATTAAGCAGTTTAAGTATATCTTATCATTAAAATCTGATTATGATCCTAATCTACTCATACAATCGATAAACCTTATCAATGCAATTATATGTTTAATGTATATATATACACAGTCATATAAGAAATTATAGATACAAAAAGTTCCAAATAGCATACTATTATTTTGAACAAGATGTGACAATTACAATAATTATCTTAAGTGCATACATTTTCTGATAGTAACAACCTGTTGACAAATGTAGGGGAGTCGTTTGGATCCATTTTCATACCACAACATTATTGATGCTATCTATAGGAACAATAATATCACCATGTATAATATGTGGAACACATGAGGAAGGTCTCGAGTAAATAGAGAGGATCACCCTAGCCATAACCCTGCAAGACGTTGGAATGGTATGGAACAAGGCTTCCTACCTCCACATGCCCCATGCTATGTGACATTGGAAGCATTCAATGCTCTTTATGGGTAGTTTATGGATAATTCATCATGCAGCAGGTGCAACTTGCCAAAGTACTACATCGGTAAGTCCGGTACAACACTCCACATCCTACTTAGTGGCGGTAAAACTAAGGTTGTCGAGCAAGAGGCATGCTCACAATATCCCCTCATAGTAACGATCCTTCTAATGCCCAAATCAGTCCACCGTTCCCAATCATCTAGCCACCCACCAACAAGGTGGAGAAGGCATATCGAGCATGTATCCACATATCTCAAACCTCTCGATAAACTTTCTATGCCCCATACTGACATAAAGTGCTACGATGGAGAACTACAACTACTCTGGGATAGACTGAATGAGGTGGAGAAGAGAAAGGAGAGAAGATATGAGATCTTCACGTCCATCTCTGTGAACCACCCTTCACTTGGGTAATACTGGAAGAACCTTACATAAAGACTTCCACCTACCAAAGCTTAGGGAGAATGACTGGATGGAAGATTCAGTGCAAAATGTTCATTGATACATAGACACCATATAACTTCATGGGCTCATTGATATGATATAATACTGTGTATTCTTAACTACAATATTGAATGCTTATGATTGGTTTTAGACCCTCAAATTAGTTATCATTGACCGCTTCTAGATGTACTCAGAAAACAATGTAGTTTTACCGCAAGCACACGGTTAAGTGGTAAGCGGGTATTAAATCACGTGGAGGACTATTGGTATTATCTTGGTTATGTGGCTCAATGGGAACAATGGTGAAGAAATGTGTATGTCACGAACGTGTATAAATATAGGTTGTGAATTCAGTTAATAAGAATGCCTAGGACTAGGGAATCTCCATTATAGATTTTCGAGTATCAAGATGAATTTGAACTTCCATATGACTAACTCCTGGTTTAGGGTGAAATTGTCGCAACTACATTGAGAACTAGCGCACTCTCTCGTTCTACGCAAGTATATAATAACTCAAGCTAGAACCCCGCTCTTGCGCATGCCTAGTTTTAAATTATTAGCATTAAGATCGACAATACAATTTAATTCTCGCTCAAGTTCACTCTCATGCAACGTGAGTTGAATCTAGATTATGATGGTTCGTATTCGTCTTACCATTATATTCGTCTTACCATTGTACAGACGAATATAATTATAGAAATATAATAAAGATGCTAGCTTTGGTCGCTCTCACGCACCAATTCTAGGATATCCCAAGTATAGATCTAAATCAAATATCTAGGGCTTTTTATAGATCAAGATCCTCTCTCGAGCTCTCAATATCTAAGTAGAAATCCCTAGATATTCGTAGTAAAACGACCATAATCTAATCCTAAAATAAGTTTAGCAACGTGGGTTTTCAATAGATTTCACATATCAAGCTCTAAATCGATACTGTTCATCCCTTTTGGCCTAGAGCAAAGAGACTACTTCCAAATTTTCATGATAAAAGCAATAGAATTCATGGAGGCGATAGAAATCATCATAGAAGAGAGATCTAAACGAGAAATCATCCTACATACTGAATATAACAAGAGTTTAGACAAACCAATGAATCCTAAGGCTTTAATCCAACAAGATAATTAAGAACTAGATCTCCAAGCAAAAAAATAGCAAAATAAAGTTGAGTCTTTTCTATGATCTCTAGCCGTCTCGTCTCCTTTCTTGACGGCTCATAAAACTACCTATTTATACTAACTCAAAATCCTAGGAAAAAGCTGACCAAAATACCCTCAATCCTAGACAAACCATAGTTTTCAAATCTGGGCCGACGGCTCACTCGGCCGAGTGGAAGTTTCACTCGATCGAGTGGAATTCTCTGCAGAAAAGCTCCATAATCTGGCGCTCTGTCTCTTCTGGCCACTCGGTCGAGTGGGGGCTCTTATAGGAATCTTCAAAATCTGCGTTCTGGTTCAAGCTTTCCTTTCTCCACTCGATCTGGTGGTTTTCTTACTCGGTCGATTGGAAATCTCACTCGGCCGAGTATCTTTGACGCGCTTGGAAACTTGGTCGTGGTCGGTATCAGTCTCACTTGGTCGGGTGATTTGATCCATTTGACCGAGTAAACTGATTTTCAACTCCTCCTCTTCTTTCTTTCTTCCTTCCTGTTTCTCTTCTCTTCCTTCCGCTTCTTCTCATCTTCAAGCACCATGAGCTCCTCAATATCATCGTCGTTGATGCTCCGGCATGCGTGCATATGCTCATAGCTCCAATTTGCTCCCGATTGCTCTATATTTCCTGGAAATCCAACGAAACATAGAAACAATGAAATTCGTTGAGAAATCATCGTTTAAACTTTGAATTCACAATATGGGTAATTGATAAGGCATGGATGCAAAATAAAGTGTAAAATATGAGCATATCAAAATCCCCCAAGCTTACCTCTTACTCTTTCCCGAGGAAGATAAGTAAAAAGTGAACTTGGCGAATAAAAATAAAGAAAACTAAATCCTCGAAAAGAAAGCAAAGAGGGAGAATGCTAGATCATTCTCTCAGAACTCGAATTCACCTGCCCAATTGCACCAACAAGGAATACAAACACACTATAGTTTTCATTTCAATACCATTTCATATATGTCACACTTGATATAAAACTAAGAACAATGTGAATCTTATGAAATATGAAAACATTTTAACGTTAAACATCGTCTAAGGCATAGAGAACGTTATACATATTTATAGACAACACACTTTTCAATTGTCTGCTTTTACTTGGAGTATAAGAGATATCGCACAATTCATACATATAAGAATATAAAGATGTGGTCTCTTGAATTTCATGTCCATTTTTTAACTCATAGGTGGCGTTATAATCAAAGTCATCTCCCTAAGTATTAGAGATTACCTAGCCTTGGTAGTCATGCACATATAAGTAATCACACTCTCACTCATCATTGGTTCCCCCCAAGCTTATCTATAAGCGTAATGGCCATCAAATATAGAGAAGATGGCTTTTTTCCAAGTATTGGAGCTCCATAAAAGAAAATTAAAAGAAAGGAAAGGAAAGGAATGGAAAGGAAAGAATAGAAGTTGTGTATATTGTAACGGTCTATTTTCGATTGTACGCTTTGTCGTGCACGTAGTCTTGTTCGTGCACGTATTTATTTTAGACGTTGTCTGTATCTGAACCCTATGGTGTGATATGCCGTTGTGACCCTCTCTGAGAGTATTAAATTGTGGAATTATTTTGGAACATCATTTCACGGGTCGTTCCCCCATGATTTAACTTTGTTTGATGAGACGTTGCGATTTTCACTTTTGTCGTGAGGCTTTCTATTTTTAGTTTCGTTTCTCGTCGTCGTACTTGTGATCCGTCTTCTTAGTTTTGTTTCTCTCGTCAACGCGGTCGCCCCGTATTTATTTCATAATTTTTGGGCTTCGTTTGACTTACTTTCTTTTTTTAGATATCGGTTTAACCCTAAGTCCTCTTGGCTTATATCCTTATTATTATTATATATTATACATCCTAACTTAGTAGACTCAGCCCCTCCTTGTTGTGGCCGCACCCAACCCATGCGCATGAAAGAGAGGGAGTGGATGAGAGATCCTTTTTTTATAATAGATAATAACCATTCATATAACAAATTCTTATAATAATAAACCATAACCTAGACCTTACTAGCCTACCTCACGTGCTACAGCCTTACCCTATATAAATAAGACCTAGGTTAATGTTTTATTTCTCACAGTAGCTCACACACGTAGCCGCCGCAATCTTTTTCGCACCAAAACCCTATCAACCCCGACTTCAGGCGCTCACTGTCCTCTAACTGCCGCAACCTAGCTCTCCGGCCTTACCCATCGTCGCCGACGACCTGGGCCGTCGCTCCAGACCTCCCCCTCCCTCAGGCCGTTGTGGGGCCCTGCTGCTCCACCGCAAAGCCTGCTGCAGCTGCAGCCTTTCACAGAATTCACAACAGCAGCGGACAGTGGCCGTCGCCGCAGCCGCAGCCGCAGCCGCCGTCGCAGCCCCCTGTCGCCGCCATCGCAGCCCCCTGTCGCCGCCGTCGACCCCTCTTGGCCCCCCTACACCTCCTGCGGACATTCTCTGGCAGCTGCAAGTCTGAAACAGCGAGAGAACTCGTTGTTTTACGTTTTATCGACATATCGTCACGTCACTGAATTCTCCTCGATCTCTCTCGCTGTTGGGGTCTTCCATCAGCCCCCTACATCTCCTAGGGGTGTTTTCTGACGTCACAAACATCTCCTACGACGCTCAACGTCGTAGACTTCGTGTGCATCGAACCGTTCGTCCTGGTTCATTGATACGACTTTCTGAAAGTCGTAGAAACGTCTACCGGCATCCTACTCGCTGTTGGAATCTTGGTTTGTTGATCTGGTTGCTGCCCAGACTTGGCGAGCGAGGAATCTATTTTGGAATCTAGACTAGGAGCGCGATCTTTTATGCCAACCCCTGGCGACGCTACCCGACGCCAGTGTAGCTTTCGCCTCGTGTTGAGGTAACATTCTGCACTCTTAGGATCCCCAACCCTTGACTGTTAAACAAGATAAAATTTGGTGTTTTTAATTGTTTAGATTCACTAATCAAGATAACTTAAATTGGGACTGTGGTGGACTTGTGCACATAGGTAGTTTGGACTTTTGGACGGTGTTTTCGGACGTCAGGTTGCAGGCAAGTGAAACTTGCCCGTTCCTTGTTTAGGCCATGCGTTAGGCCACTTTTTGTACCGTAGCGTAAAAGAGACTAGGCAATGAAATGATATCTGCCTAGACGTCCACTTGATCTAGCTTGACAACGAAGCTAGATCCGACCCCTTTTACTTGCTTTCGTTCATGTTGCCATGTCATCCTTGCATCTCTGCCTGTCATGTTTAAATTCCTTATCTGTAAGCTTTTAAATACAATATGCCATGCCATGTCATCCATACATGAATGTTGCATTTGTAGCACACGCTACTATACTTGTACTCCTTGTTCAAGCTAGGCACCTGCTTTTGCGGGCACAACCCTATGCCAATAACACTCCCTGGCTCGTGATTCAGAAGATGGACGCCAGTCCATATACACGTGGTGGGGTAGGGTTAAGCGACCACTCAGTGTAGAAGTGTGCCCGTACAGCCACTTCAGCTGTAAGGCGTAAACTCTGGGTTTGGGGTAGGGTTAAGCGACCACTCAGCGTAGAAGTGGGCCCGTACAGCCACTTCAGCTGTAAGGCGTAAACTCTGTGCACGACATGAAAATGTGACTTGTGAATCCATGTGAATGTTAGTAGCCTTTCTACTCTTGCCATGCCATGCTAGTTGTCTCATTGTACTTGTTGTTTTCCTTACCTGTTGCACTCATACGATAACTGCCATGTCATTGCATAAATTTTAGAACTGCTAGGTTGTTTACTTTTCTTTAGTTTCCTTGCACAAGTATTTTGTAGACTTGCTGACATGTGCCCCTCTCTCTTTTGGGTGTCACATGTTAGACTCCGAGCCTGAGCCCACATTTGACGAGGAGTTTGTGGACACCGGTGACCAGTCTTAGAGACTCTTCTGAGTTACTTCTGTTTTAGGTTGCTGTTAGTTGTCGGTGAGTATCACCTTTACTTTCTGTATGTTGTACTTTTGTCGGCCATGCTTGGGCCTTTTAGACTCTTTTTCTTTCCAGCCTGATGGCTATTCTATGATGTTAGAACGAATTTATTATGGACATTCTGAGATTGAATAAATTTTTATCTGTCTCTCTTTCCTTATTATTATTGTTGTTCTGCTTCGCATTTGCAAGGACCTGAACTCGGTTAAATCTAGACGCTTTACAGACTGGAGCCTCACAACTCCAAGTCTGAGCGGACCTTCTTACGTCTCGCCTCCATTTTAGGGAAGCGGGGCGTGACAGGTTTTGTTGTGGCCTATGTAGGTCCCTCTTGCAACTGCGAATTATCGGAACAACGATAATAATTATAGGATGTCCAATAAATAAATTTCGACATCCGAGTCATAAGCTTTGAGTTTAATTTATATCGTTTTCCGATGTCATTAGATGGCAGGAAGACGACAGACCCGAGCTGGTGGTGGGCCCAATCGTGCTGAGGTACCGGATAGAGAGCCCACCAATACTGAGATCATGAGGATGATGCATCAGATGATGCAGGTGCAGCAGGGTATGCTTCAGAATACCCAGAATGCCCCTCGCTTCGAGCCGGGCACGAAGCAGTTTCGAGAGCTGGGCCTGACTTACTTTGATGGATCTGAAGGACCGTTGGCTGCTGAGAAGTGGATTAGGAATACTGAAGATAATCGGAAGATGTCGAACAACAACCCGGCTGGAGGGGTTGATTTGGTGAAGAAGCAGCTCAGGGATAATGCCCGCAACTGGTGGGATGCAGAAGAGGAGCTGTTGGTGAAGCCGATACCTTGGGCTACTTTCAAGTCCAGGTTCGATGAGGAGTACTTTTCGAAGGCTGCCAGGAGGGAGATGTTGCAGTGATTCATTGAACTGAAGCAAGGAAATCTGACGGTGGACCAGTACCATCAGGAGTTCACCAGGCTGAGTCGATTCGCGCCGAAGATGTTGGAGGATGCTGAGGAGAAAGCTCAGAGGTTTCTGCAGGGTCTTTCCTTAGACTTGCAGAGCCTGATGTCTTCGTCAGATTTGGAGTCATATCAGAAGTTACTGGTAGCTGCTAGGAGACAGGAGCGGATTGCGAACCAGAAGAGAGGGCAGACTTCTGGAGCTGGGAAGAGGCCTATGGAGCAGGCCAGAGTAGTGGTTAGGCCAGGGTTCAAGCCTAATCAGCCAGTGCAGTTCAAGAGGCCAGGTGGGCATACTCTGAAGACTTGCCATTTCTGCGACAAGACTGGTCACATCAAGGAGCAGTGCAGGAGATTTCTGGGCCAGTGCCTGATTTGTGGAGACGCTACTCATGCAGCGAAGGATTGTCAGCATGCAAACCAGATGCGGAGAGCATCGGTTGGAGTTCAGCAACAGAGAGGACCTGTTGCAGCTCAGCCGTTGCAGCAGAGAGCACCTGTACCTGCTGGACATGAAGCGCCTCTCGTTCCACAGAAGCAGGCATTTCTGCAGGCTTTGCAACCGAGGAGGCATGCTTTCCTGATGATGGCAGTGGAGAGCGAGGCTGTGGATGAGGTTATTGCAGGTAACCTTCAGGCTAGTTGTTTCCTTCCTTAGTTAGTTTTGGCTTATTAGATTATGTTTGGTTGCTTGCATATGATTATTTGCTAGAATAGGGTTTGATTGTTAGATTGTTTGTTAGGTGTGATTTTGGTTTGCACATTTCCTGCACGAGTCCTCTTTGACTCTGGTGCATCAATGTGCATTATTTCCTGGAGCTTCGTGGAGAAGCATTCCTTGTCGACTTCCCCTCTTCCCAAGAGTTGGAACATCGTTACAGGGAATGGCGTGATCTCGGTGCATCGTGGTTGCAATTCTTGCCCTTTGGTTGTTTGTGGACATGAGCTTTACGCTGATTTTATTATCCACGACATCATCAACTATGATGCCGTCCTTGGGATGGATTGGCTTGCGAGTTTCTATGCTACGATCGATTGTCGGAGGAAGAAGGTGGTGTTCGAGATCCCAGGACATCCGGTGTTTGAGTTCAGCCGAGGCAGCAGTTCGCTTGGTCCTGTCAGGTTTCGGGCCAGACCGGTGGAGATTGTTGCTATGCAGATGGAGCAGAGTAGACCAGCTGTGGTGTGAGAATTTGACGACATCTTCCCCGAGGAGATGTCTGGACTGCCGCCCGATCGAGCTCTTGAGTTTTCGGTCAATCTTATTCCGGGAGCGCAGACTATTTCGAAGGCACCGTATCGTATGGCTCCAGCTGAGTTGGAGGAGTTGCGTAGGTAGCTGGATAAGCTTTTGCAGAAGGGTTACATCAATCCTAGTGTGTCTCCGTGGGGAGCACCGGTACTGCTGGTGAAGAAGAAGGATGGTTCGTGTCGCATGTGCGTGGACTACAGGGAGCTGAAGGCTGTGACCATCAAGAATCGATATCCATTGCCTCGTATAGATGACATCTTTGATCAGCTTGGAGGATCGAGAGTGTTCTCTAAGTTGGATCTGAGGAGTGGCTATCACCAGCTGAAGGCGAGGAAGGAAGATATTCAGAAGACAGCATTCAGGACGAAGTATGGTCACTACGAGTTCGTGGTTATGCCTTTCGGTGTAACCAATGCGCCCGCAGTTTTTATGAACTTGATGAATCTGATCTTCTACGACTTTTTAGAGAAGTTTGTCGTTATCTTTATTGACGACATCCTGATCTATTCAAAGTCGGAGGAAGAGCATGCATCGCACTTGAGGACAGTGTTGGAGATTTTGAGGAAGCATCGTTTGTATCCTAAGTATTCTAAGTGCGAGTTCTGGCTTGATAGGGTTGCTTTTCTTGGACACGTGGTGTCGGGAGATGGAATTTCGGTGGATCCTGAGAAGATTAAGGCTATCAGAGAGTGGCCTGTTCCACAGTCAGCGTCTGAGATCCGGAGTTTCCTTGGGCTATCAGGTTATTATCAGCATTTCATTAAGGACTTATCCCGTATTGCTAAGCCGATGACCAGACCGACGTGGAAGGATGTACCATTTGTTTGGTCTGATGATTGTGAGAAGGCCTTTTCTATTCTGAAGGAGAGATTGACGACTGTCCTGTTCTTGCTGTGCCCGATCGGAGTGGAGGATTTAAGATCTTTTGCGATGCTTCTGGCAAGGGTCTCGGTTTTGTGTTGCATAGCATGGGCACATGGTTGCGTATGCTTCTCGTCAGCTTAAGGCTCATGAGAAGAATTACCCGACACACGATTTGGAGTTGGCTGCAGTCGTATTTGTGCTCAAGATTTGGAGGCACTTCTTGTTGAGTGAGAAGATGAAGATCTTCACCGATCACAAAAGCTTGAAGTATATTTTTACTCAGAAGGAGCTCAACATGCGACATCATCGATGGTTAGAGCTCATGGCAGATTATGAGATTGACTTATTGTATCACCCCGGCAAGGTGAATGTGGTTCCAGATGCGCTGAGCAGACTTCCAGCGGTGATGATGTTGACTTCGCAGTGGAGATTGCAGCAGAATTTTTGCGAGTCTGGTATTGAGATTATTCTTTCTGGAGAGACCTCTTTGTTGATGTGTATGCAGATACAGTCGACGATCGTGGATAGGATCAAGGCTAGACAGGCTGGAGATCCGAAGCTGATGAAGATTCGGGAGCAGGTAGAAGCCAGTCTGCAGACTGACTTCTTGATTCATGAGGATGGCTCGCTGAGGTATGGAGCCAGGTTGTGTGTGTCAGCTGGGGATATCAGAGAGGAGTTATTAGTTGAGGCACACAGTTCGCCATATTCTGTACATCCTGGTGGTACCAAGATGTACAACGATCTTCGCCTGAACTATTGGTGGCATGGTATGAAGCGGAGTGTGGCTTGAAGCGTATCCAAGTGTTTGGTATGCCAGCAGGTAAAGGCGGAGCATCAGCGTACGGCAGGGTTGCTACAACCGATTCCGATTCCGGAGTGGAAGTGGCAACACATCACTATGGATTTCGTGACTAGACTACCTCGGAGTCCGAAGCAGAATGATGCGATTTGGGTGATCGTAGACCGATTGACCAAATCCGCGCACTTTATTCCCTTCCGAGTAGGACAGTCCACTGAGACGCTAGCGAGGAGATACATGGAGGTAAATTCTTTTACCCTCCGTTTTTATTTCATTTTCCTAGTTTAGATAGTGATGTAATGTGAATCGTGCAGGAGATCGTGCGACTTCACGGAGTCCCCGTGAGTATCATGTCGGACAGAGACACGAGATTCACATCTCAGTTTTGGCAGAGTCTGCAGAAGAGCTTGGGTACGAGTCTGAGTTTCAGCACGACGTACCATCCACAGACAGATGGCCAGTCCGAGAGGACGATTCAGATCTTGGAGGACATACTGAGGGCGTGCATGTTGGACTTCAAGGGATATTGGGAAGATCATCTCCATCATGTTGAGTTTGCCTACAATAACAGCTACCAGGCGAGTATTGGCATGGCGCTTTTCGCCGCGCTATATGGGAAGAAATGTCGATCGTCACTGAGCTGGGATGACATTGGTGACCGAGAGCTGTTAGGACTAGAGATGATCATGGAGACTGTGGATGTTGTGAGGAACATCCGGGAGAAGCTGAGGATCGCGCAGGACCGTTTCAAGCATTGGGCAGATGCTAAATGGAGGCCTTTGGAGTTTCAGCCTAGAGATCACGTCTTCCTGAAGAATTCTCCGAACCACAGAGTTATCCGATTTGGGAAGAGAGGCAAGCTGAGTCCGAGGTACATCGGGCCGTTTGACATCCTGGAGAGAGTTGGAGCGGTGGCTTATCGCTTGGCGTTGCCACCGTCACTGGAGGGAGTTCACGACGTATTTCACGTATCTCAGTTACGTCGATACGTCAGTGATCTGTCCCATGCTGTGGATTTCTCGGAGATCACGGTTCGACCGGATCTTACCTATGATCAGCAGCCAGTTGAGATTTTGGATAGACGGCAGAAGCAGCTGAGGAATAAGACCGTCGACTTGGTTCGAGTGCAGTGGTTTCATGGTTCCACTGGGGAGTCCACCTGGGAGCGTGAGGATGACATGAGAGAGCGCTTCCCGCACTTGTTTCTGAGCAGTAGTTGATGTTGATTCCGAGGGCGGAATCATTCCTAAGGTGGGGAGGATGTAACGGTCTGTTTTCGATTGTACGCTTTGTCGTGCACGTATTTATTTTAGACGTTGTCTGTATCCGAACCCTATGGTGTGATATGCCGTTGTGACTCTCTCTGAGAGTATTAAATTGTGGAATTATTTTGGAACGTCATTTCACGGGTCATTCCCCTACAATTTAACTTTGTTTGATGAGACGTCGCGATTTTCACTTTTGTCGTGAGGCCTTTCTATTTTTAGTTTCGTTTCTCGTCGTCGTACTTGTGATCCGTCTTCTTAGTTTTGTTTCTCTCATCGACGCGGTCGACCGGTATTTATTTCATAATTTTTGGGCTTCGTTTGACATACTTCCTTTTTTTAGATATCGGTTTAACCCTAAGTCCTCTTGGCTTATATCCTTATTATTATTATATATTATACATCCTAACTTAGTAGACTCAGCCCCTCCTTGTTGTGGCCGCACCCAACCCATGCGCAGGAAAGAGAGGGAGTGGATGAGAGATCCTTTTTTTATAATAGATAATAACCATTCATACAACAAATTCTTATAATAATAAACCCTAACCTAGACCTTACTAGCCTACCTCACGTGCTACAGCCTTACCCTATATAAATAAGACCTAGGTTAATGTTTTATTTCTCATAGCAGCTCACACACGGAGCCGCCGTAATTCTTTTTCGCACCAAAACCCTATCAACCCCGACTTTAGGGGCTCACTGTCCTTTAACCATCGCAACCTAGCTCTCCGGCCTTAGCCATCGTCGTCGACGACCTGGGCCGTCGCCCCAGACCTCCCCCTCCCTCAGGCCGTCGTGGGGCCCCGCTGCTCCGACGCAAAGCCTGTTGCAGCCGCATCCTCTCACAGAATTCGCAGCAGCAGCAGACAGCGGCCGTCGCTGCCGCAGCCCCCTGTCGCCGCCGTCAACCCCTCTTGGCCCCCTACACCTCCTGCGGACGTTCTCTGGCCGCTGCAAGTCTGAAACAGCGAGAGAACTCGCTATTTTGCGTTTTATCGACGTATCGTTGCGTCGCTGAATTCTCCTCGATCCCTCTCGCTGTTGGGGTCTTCCGTCAGTCCCCTACATCTCCTAGGGGTGTTTTCCGACGTCACGAACATCACCTACGACGCTCAACATCGTAGACTTCACGTGCATCGAACCGTTCGTCCCGGTTCGTTGATACGGCTTTCTGGAAGTCGTAGAAACGTCTACCGGCATCCTACTCACTGTTGGAATCTTGGTTTGTTGATCTGGTTGCTGCCCAGACTTGGCGAGCGAGGAATCTATTTTGGAATCTGGACTAGGAGGGCGATCTTTTATTCCAACCCCAGGCGTCGCTACCCGGTGCCAGTGTAGCTTTCGCGTCGTGTTGAGGTAACGTTCTGCACTCTTAGGATCCCCAACCCTTGCCTGTTAAACAAGATAAAATTTGGTGTTTTTAATTGTTTAGATTCACTAATCAAGATAACTTAAATTGGGACTGTGGTGGACTTGTGCACATAGGTAGTTTGGACTTTTGGACGGTGTTTTCGGACGTCAGGTTGCAGGCAAGTGAAACTTGCCCGTTCCTTGTTTAGGCCATGCGTTAGGCCACTTTTTGTACCGTAGCGTAAAAGAGACTAGGCAATGAAATGATATCTGCCTAGACGCCCACTTGATCTAGCTTGACAACGAAGCTAGATCCGACCCCTTTTACTTGCTTTCGTTAATGTCCACGTACAAGTCTGAATTGGGTTCCCAGTCTTAGATGGTAGGAAGACTTAGGTAGACGTCCCAGTTGGATAGTCCGACACCTTGGTTAAGATTTAGCCGCACCCGTCTTAGGATACCTTAGTTGCCTCTCCCTCTCTAGTTCTGACCAAATTAGATTTCTAGAGTCCTTCTTTTAGTTTAGTCGCCCGCCCAGATCCACCGACTTCGGGCCCAGCAGAACTAACCTTGAATCTCTTAGGAACCTTCCCATTAGATCCTGGTTACAGTCTAGCTCATTAGAAAATTTTAGTGTCGAGCTCTCCTGATCTTTAGGCGACCCGATAAATAGAATCCATGACTTCTAGCGTCTTCCTGATCATTACCATTTTCGTGTTATCGACCGTAATGTTCCATCGTAGCTCTTCACGGTTCGTATCCTACACATATCCTTCAAGCGATCATTTTCCTGTCTCCCGATTCACGTGATCGTTTCCTGACGATTATCGTCGATCCTTCGAATCCCTTCCTTGACCAATTCTGCTTCCTCTAAAAGTATTTTTGAAATTTATTAATAAGTTTATCGCGCAGCTAAATTTCTTCGAAAACCCCTATATTATATATTTAAAAATTTCTTGTTTTTGGTTGAGTTAAAATTCTTTCATTGACTTTGAAACCTTATCGGTCGTAAATTTTTAAGTCAATACCTCATACTCGTTTTCGAATCGTTATCTCTCATATTTCAGTTTTAAAACTTGCTACCATTTTGAAAATTCAATGTATCACCTTTTCTAAACTACGAAATTTATTTTAACCACTTAAACGCACGCACTTTTAGAGTATATTTTTCTAAGCTAAATAGAATTCTAAATTATTTTTTTCTTTCTCTCTATGTCCATCGTGCTCATATTTCGAAAATCTTGGTATAAACCTATTTTCATATGCAAAACAACCGCTACCTCACCATGTTTTTGTTTCCTTCGTCTAACTCTTATTCCGAATTGTAATAATTTTTTTTATCATCTGCTCACTCTTTACTACTTATTTTTATAAGTATAAAAGTATATGATATCCTATTTTACACATAATTCGCCTTTTATCTATCTAATTATTTTGAGGAATGTTCTTGCTCCATCCAACCAACTACCATCCTTACCCCGCCTTATTTGAACTCGTTCTTTCCGATCTCATTTCGTTTCTCTTTTGGTTTAGTTTTCTTTCCTCTATTGTTTAGACATTAGTGCTTGTAGTTGCCGTGTCAACTCTAGTTTGGTAGTGGGCCCATTGGTTTGTGATGTTGTCGTGATGCATGAGTATAGGTAGAGTGTGTAGACCTGTATGAGTGTGTCATCTTTAGGATCCTGATAATTGCCTTTTGTGTCTTGAATGTGTACTCAGTGTTAACCATGATATGATTGAAGTTGTCTGAATGACAGTATTCATACATATATGAATAGGGTCATAGCAGGCAATTTCCTTAGACGTAGTTTTTCGCGATTATAGAATAGCTTATCTTTGACTGCGTGTGATTGTATTAAAACTTTGTTTTTCTTTTAAACCAAACCTTTAAAGTTTTTGAAATTAGCTCACAAAATCACAAATCAATTATCCTTCCTCATCAATTACCACGACTCCCCACGTTTTTCCAAACGGTTTAAAAATGTGTCACTGGTTTTAAGTTTCCCTTTCTCTTCTCTCTCTCCATTTAGAAATGTTATGTTATGGTTGTTATAGTTTTGGGACTAACTATTATTGTTGTAGGATTTTGTTTGCGGGTAGGCTCGGGGAGAGATGAGATTTGTTGCAGCAATGATTAACCGATTTTGGAACAATATGATATTGGAATAGATTTCGTTCGGAAGAAAAGATTGGGTTGTCCAAGCCTTATTTATAAAACCGAAGTGTGTCGGACTCAATGGAGAATTCTGGTTGGATGATATTATATACAGGAAATGAGTATTTAATCGATTTGAAACTTGGACGAGTGATAGATAGGAGTAGCTAGGACGGGAAAGTATGAGTTAGGGTGATCATGAGAATGAGTTGAGCACTTAAAACATCAAGATTTGACTATATGTTGGGATAAGAAGACATTGGAAGTAACACGACATGTTGAGATGAATGGATAGTTAGGAAGACGGATTTTATATGATTAGGAGATTAGATGATAGGGGTAAGGATAGATGTGGTTTGATGGTTCATTGATTTTGGAGGATAAATTTATGAGAAAATAAGATGGATGATATATTGGGGACGAGATGATTGTTGATTTGTACATGGTAATGTGGATCTATAGTCAGGTGCTAGGATGTGAATATAGTTGTAGTCTTAGCCAGTGGAGAGACGAGTTATGATGGATTATTTGAGGAACGATGTTTGATGTTATGGGATTAGCGATCATTATGTGTAGTTATGAGAGTTGTAGGCATAAGTGTTTATAGATAATATTATTATTAGTATGAGTGATTCCGAGGACGGAATCATTTCTAAGGTGGGTAGAATTTAACGGT
Organism: Scilla litardierei; assembly: GCA_030789695.1. Classification (NCBI taxonomy): domain Eukaryota; kingdom Viridiplantae; phylum Streptophyta; class Magnoliopsida; order Asparagales; family Asparagaceae; genus Scilla; species Scilla litardierei. Next base: position 49,561,298 of record CM061137.1, on the reverse strand, counting down.
CACTATCCGACCGTGTGCGTAGACGTGTTTCGTGTGTGTTTTGTGTTTTTGATTTTTATTTCTGCCTTCCGTAGCCCAGTCGCACGACCGAACCCCGTTTTCTCGATCCTCTCAGAGGCGCGAGCGCCGCGGTATTTTCTTTGTAATTTTTGGACGTCAACGGACCAATCTGCTTATCTCATTACAAATTTATTAAAATACTTTTGTTTTATTATAAATTATGAATGTTAAAAGGTCTGTACGTTTTTATAATCAAACCATTAATTAATTCTTACTTTGAACCCTAACACTAACTAATAACCTAATAAACTAGATGCTAGATGCTGCAGGTTCGTTTTAAATGGAAATCTAAATAATAATAAATAAATAAATAAAAAACTGTTAAAGAAATTCTAAATCCTTAAACTCTGATACTGTAAACGTAAGGTAATCAAATTTATTAATAAAATCAAATCTTAACTCCAATATCCTAGCAAACCCCAGGACTCTTTCCCCCACGTAAATATCTCTCCCCTCTAACTGTGCAACGGTTCTCTCTCCCACGTTTTCCTCTCCCCTCCCTAAAAGAACAGAAAAGACCTATACGTCTCCCTCTAATCTCTATCGCCCACGTCTATCTCCCCTAACAACTCTTCAGAGGCTTTACATTTCGAAACCCGCCACTCCGGCCAACTGTCCACCGGCATTTATCTCCTCCTCCCTTTCGACCTACAAGAGGCGCCATCTCCCTCCGTCTCCCCACCGTCACCACTCGAAGCTTGCCGCCGTACGAGGCGCACCGCCAACGTCGCTGCCTGAGTCGACCGCCTCTCGCCGCCGTACGGAGCGCACCTCGTCACCAGTCGCCGGCCGTCTGCAACCCATCGTCACCGCGCCGACAAGAACAACGAGAGGGGTCGAGTAGTTGTAAGTATGAGCTGTACTTATCACATGTTTATATAATCATATATTTAATTTGGTGGGTGTTAATAATATTGTATGATACGTAGTGGGTTCTCATGGGCAACATTAAATATCGTGAGCAACATTAAATGTTGCAGTGGTTGGTTGATTACCCAGCTGTTAATAATCAGTGGTGATAAATTTTTATATTCTCCCTTCACTCAACAAAATTGGTGTTCATGTGTTCACGTGCCAGCGTTTAAGGAGGAAAACATCAGCATGCATTTTAGCGGTAACAAATAATCCAAGCATGATTAAGCCATGATTTAGCGTATTTGGCCTTTTTAAATATACAACTCATAATATAATCGTATTTGAGTGGGTAAGATAGAAATTAAAGCCTAAGAACATTAATGAGAAGTCTAAAGGTGGAGCCATCGAAACACACAAGACTTTTTCATGGAAAATCAATTAACAGATAGGACGGCTAAAAGACTGCAACATAATTCATATTTTTGTGCAGGCCGTGTCAATGAGGAAGGTCATGGCCTTGTACAGTATTAAGGGTAAGGTTGTTAGATGTGATTAGCAGCACAAAAACGTAGTTCTAATGATTATTAATATTCTCTTAGTTTGATATGAAATCTGCTAACGCAGACTAAATCGTGCCTCTCATCGAAACCGTCGTCGTGTTGATTCGTTGCGCTATCCGCAACCGGAGAGGTCCGATGCCGTATTCGCTGATCTCGTCTTCCGCTCGCTGTCCGTATGTGTCGCTGTGCTACCTGTGGCCGAGATGTTGCTGACGACGCAGACCCATCGCCGTTTAGACCCGACATCCGCTCTTCGACCAAACGTCAAAAAGGTTAGTCCTCTAACGCGTAATAAGAACCCACACAATAGCAAATCAAACCCTAAACTAAAATTGGACAACCATAACTAAATTTACTTTCAGTACTTGTAAAACGCTGCTCACCGTAGAAAGATCGACAATGAGACAATTTTCTGTGCACATAGGATAGTAGTCGATCTAGGTTGAACGAAACCAAAAATGTGACTTTGACGAATACGGTAGTCCCGACAATCTAGAAACAAACCCTAAATAGGATTTATTGAAAAACGCGACTTGACACCGTCGCCGTGACCTATTCAGACGGACTACCGCAGACGCGACGCCTGGACGAGACGCTCCGGACGGACGACACACTCGCCACTGCAGGCAAGTGTATCCCACTTGCACTTTTGGCCGTGCTTAGGCCTTAGTTGGTTAGACCTGATAACTGTGAACAAATAGAACCTGACGTGAAATGATAGCGTCCGGGTCGCCCTGACGACTTAGACTTGACGACGAAGTCTAAGCCCGACAAACAATAACTTTGACACCGTAGGATTATCTTGTGTGTGCGTGTGTGTGGACACCCTAGAATAACAACTCCCGTACACCGGTCGTGTCATGTCACTGTTACACAAAAAGCCTTCGGGTGTTTCAGATGCTCTCCTTGCGGGAGTGATCTCCGTGATACAAAAAGCCTTCGGACGTTTCAGATGCTTCCCGAGCGGAAGTGATCTCCGTGATACAACAAGCCTGCGGGCGTTTCAGGTGCTTCCCTAGCGGAAGTGATCTCTGTACTTCTTGTCCTGAGTTCTGGGGTTTGGGGTAGGGTTGAGCGTGTGCACGGGGAGAGGGTCTGATCCCCCTCAACCCGTAAGGCATGAACCCTTCGTGTCTCACGTGTCGTGTCATGTCCGTCTTGTCTTGTGTAGTTTCGTCTTGTCCTGACACCTTTAGGGTAGTCCCGTAGTCGGTAGCACACGCTACGACTACTACTTGCTACGCTTTACTTTCCTGCTGCGTGTACTTCCTTTTCTTAATCTGTTATAACTCCAGCATGCTAATCAACCAGTAAACCGGCTGTTATAACCCCAGCTTGCTAAACAACTAGTAAATCATTGTTTAATAGTTGGTGCACTTGCAGTAGAGTCTAACCCTTCTTGTAGACTTTACCTGACGTACAGTTCCTTTTCTCTTGGGCACTGTACGTCAGGTGTTTAGCCAGAGTTCGTGGACGAGGCAGACTCACTGGAGTACGAGGAGCCGAGGACGTCGACCCAGAGCATGTGCCTGACGAGGACCAGACCTTGAGGTCTTTTTAGTCGTCACTTTCAGAGGTTACTGCTTTTAGTTGCTTTTAGATAGTTTGTTGCCATGCTTAGGCTTCTTTTTAGTCTTGTACTCACTGGATATTATATCTCTAATTTAATGAATGCCTTTTCCTTTCTGTACTTCCTATTATTCTGAATTTTATCAATGCAAGAACCTGAAACTTTAAAATGGTACCCCTACAGACGCTTATTGGGTCAGAGCTTCTCAGCTTTGGCCTAAGCGGGCCTTAGTCACGCTTCGCCTCCGTCGTTTTGGGAAGCGGGGCGTGACAGTTTCCTTGCACAAGTCTTTTGTAGACTTGCTGACCTGTGCCCCTCTCTCTTTTGGGTGTCACATGTTAGACCCTGAGCCAGAGACCGTTGTTGAGGACGAGGTGTTCGCTGACGCCGAGCCTGAGCCCACATTTGAAGAGGAGTTTGTGGACACCGGTGACCAGTCTTAGAGACTATTCTGAGTTACTTCTGTTTTATGTTGCTGTTAGTTGTCGGTGCGTAGCACCTTTACTTTCTGTACGTTGTACTTTTGTGGCCATGCTTGGGCCTTTTAGACTCTTTTTCTTTCCAGCCTGGTGGCTTTTCTGTGATGTTGCAACGTATTTATTATGGACATTCTGAGATTGAATAAATTTTTATCTGTCTCTCTTTCCTTATTATTATTATTGTTCTGCTTCGCATTTGTAAGGACCTGAACTCGGTTAAATCTAGACGCTTTACAGACTGGAGCCTCACAGCTCCAAGTCTGAGCGGACCTTCTCACGTCTCGCCTCCATTTTAGGGAAGCGGGGCGTGACATATATAGTTTTTGTCTTTTTGTTTTGTTTTATTCCCCCTTTTTTCTTTTTTTATAATCCATATATACACAAGTATAACATCCAAAGAAATATTTTTTCTCTCTCTTGTTTTTGCGATCATGGAGCTATTGAGCTTTTTGGTAGTTTGGGAAAGATACTGAAATAAGAGTCACTCTGGGAGAGAATTTCTAATGATAGTATGTATAGAAATGTTATCAAGATATGTGGAGAAAGAATAAATAATATCACCTAGTTCACTCTTTGCATGTGCATAACTACTTTGGTATGGTAATGTCCTCTACTCAGTTTAACTTCTAAAAGCAAACTATTCTACTCATATCAAACGACATTCAATTCATTAGACACGAAGATTTCACTCATAATTCATGCAAACAAGAAGTGATATATATATATATATATATATATATATATATATATATATATATATATATATATATATATATATATATATATATATATAGAGTGATCTTCGGTTGCGAAAAAAGGGGTTTTCGCACGGTGCGAAAACATTTTTTTTTTTTTTTGAAATTTTTTTTTTCAAAATTTTTTTTTGATGTTTAATCCATACAAATATATACCCCAGGGAAAATAATGGGTGAACCCTTTGGGCATTAGAGCACCCATCCACCCGTTACAAATTTAACGGTCTCAAAACGTGCGAATTTGATGAAATGCCTTGATCGAAGGCCAAATGACATTATTTCTCAATGATTATTTTTTGAGGGGGGTATAACAACATATAATGAGGGTGGAAAAAAGAATTTTTGAAAAAAAAAATTTCAAAAAAAAACTAAAAATATTTTCGTACGGTGCGAAATGTTCTCATTTGAAAATTTTCATATATATATATATATATATATATATATATATATATATATATATATATATATATATATATATATGAAAGCAGTACTCCAAATATAATGTAGTGAATGCATTAATCTTGATGTGTTTTCTACAAAGAGTGTACAATAAAGTAATCCTTAGACGAGTCAACGTTAAAATTCATTCATAAACAATAAATATCACATTGGAAGTTATTTTTTCTCAAGTGCACACAAATATATCATAAATGACATTATAAATAAAGACAATAGCATGTCAAAAGGATATGTGCACGGGTAAAGTGAGATTCAAGCTAAATTCATCATAGCGAATTCATCTCTAGCAAAGAAAGTAAAAGAAACAAGGATAAAGTGAAAACTAACTATATACACATACAAGCACTCTAAAAGTAAAGAAAACATGATGCATAGTGAAAACAAAAATAAAAATAAAAAGGGTGTGAAAATAAGTGAAAAACGAAGAAAGAATGAACATAAAAGTGAAAATAAAGGTGCGTGAGTACACTCACTCCCCTAATCTAAACATCACATTGTCCTCGATGTGCAACGTGTAGCACAAGAACATATAAGATATGGGTGTGTGGATGTGGATGTGATAATGATTCGAAAATGAAAAGAAAGGTAATAAAAGAAAAACATAATGAATTTATATGATATGTAATAAAGATATGCAAGTCAAGCATGCAAAATGATGGTATGGATGCAAAGGTGGTCAAAAGATACTCTCCCCCAAGCTGGAATATACAGTGCCATGAAAAGGTGAAGATAGAGGGGCATACAAAATAATGTGGAGAGAGGGAAGCAAAAATGTGTCACGCATCAAGGTGAAGTGGCTACACAGCTGCAGTGCCATCATCTCCTTTTGGTAGGGGCGGTGGTGGCAGAGGGGCTGGCTGGCTGGCTGCTGCTGCAAATGCTGCAAAATCTGGTTCGACGTCTGCTGAATACCAGGAATGAGGTAATATGGGTATGCTGGGTAGCAACAACCTATGTGAGGGCTCGAAAATTGACTTTAAGTCCATATACTGCAGACTCGACTGCACGTCGGTGTAAATCTTTGTCGTCAGTGGTGGAAGAAGAGGGACGTGATCATGTACGAGTAGGACTCACACGGCCTCCAAAAATCAGTGGAGCAACTATGGGGGGTGTGTGGAGCGGGGCTCACAACATGATGCTCGGCCTCTAGGTGGGGCTGATACATAGGAATGCTCTCAGAGGTGGGTGCAACAGATGATATGATAGGAATGTCGACATAAGTGGAGGATGGTGCAGATGTTGTGGCAACAGATGTGGTGACAGAAACCACGACACTCTCCAAAAATACTGCGATAGTAGAGATAGAAAATAGGTCTGGGTGTGAAAGTAAAAGATAAGATCACCCCAAACGTCGGGGTCTCAAGTGATGCAAGAGTCTCCAAAGACGAAGGAATGGAAGAATCAGCACACTCAGAAATGATATGGACAACACCAGACACAGCTGTGGAACTCTCAGGAATGGAAGTGGATGTGGAACCCTCAGCACGATCAGAAGTGGAGACAGGTGTGCTGGGTCCAGGCAGGGGCTCAGAGGTAGGCTGAACTATAGGGATCTCAGCTAGGTGAGGCTCGACGGGGTGCTCACACTGCTAATCATAGGGCTCTAGCACATATACAGGTGAAATGAGAAGGTCCATAGGGAACCTCCACTCAGCACTTGCTGGTCCCATGTGGGTCCGAACAGGGTTCGGAAGCACGATATAGTCTCCAGAGAAGTGACATTAGAGCCAGACCCAATGGCACTGGCCATGCACTCGGATCATATGCATACGTGTCAAAACATAATCTGTGAGAGAAGTAGGCCCCGTAGCAAGGGACATGTCTGCAGGAAATTGGATGTCGAAGATATGAGCCAGAAGGGTGATCAGATCGCTATAACAAATTGCCTTGGTAGAGGCGAGCGTGGAAAGAATGCGGACGAAAAACCAGCTGGCGACATCAATAGATATGGCAGTGCCTAAGGCATCCCCACCAACCTCAAATGCTCTCTCATGTGTCATAGCCCAAAGGAAAAATAGCTCAGGTGTGCATATAGTTTCGACCTCTAGCCTAGCTAGAATGGTGGTCGCCATAAGGTGCTGTGCAAGGCATAGGCAAGGGTGGACTATAGCGAAGGCCTTCACCATACTAGGGTCGAAGTGTGGGATGCCTGAGATCAGCACCCAAAATGCATTAGCAGATAAGATAGAGGGGATGTGATGACTTGGGCCAAACTCTCTGTCAGGGTCGGGGACTGAGGGCTTGTGAAAGTAAGCTTGGGCCATGGCATGAGTGATCTGACACTCACGGTCCATGAGTATAAAAGATTAACCCCTAGGAGTCCTACGAATAGAACTCAAAACTTCAAGTGTCGGTTGAACGCAGGTGTTCGCCGACACTGACAAAAAGCTGCCCCAACCGAAATTATCATACAGCTGGTGCAGCCCCTCGAATACCCCTAGGCACTCTAGTGTAGGAATGTGAGCAAACCTAGAAGGAATGATCTAACGTTTGGAGATCCTCTAAAATTTGGCACGGTGTGCGTCTCTTTGAAAGTGATCACATACGTATCTATGGGCGGAGGTGGCCATGCTGGTGGTGCACGTAGTGGGCGAGGTGCTGGCAGTGCAAGGATGGGGTCGCTATGTGGTGGGGGAGGTGCTGTCCCAGAATAAGAAGTGTCGGGGTTACCGGTCCTCCTCTTTTCGGCAGCAGGCCACCTGTCCCCAGATCTAGTCCGTAGAGGCACATTGTAATACCGGGAATATAGTGCACTCCACGAAAAATAGACAAATATGATCGCTCGAAATATAAAGAGGAACGAGTGTACCAAGCGAGCGATGTGACTCCCAAGCAATGCTCCAAGTGCAGGATGGATCCCCAAGCTATATCTTTGTAGTCGTCGAAAAGGATCTCCCCCAAGCTTTCCTGTTGCATAGAATTGTTAATTAGCATTGAAAATTTGAATTAGTTGGGGTAGATCAAGAAAATATGGAGATTAATAAGGTTAATTTGCATATGGGGTTGAATTAGGGCTTACGAGGGTAGGGGAGGAGATAAGATGCAAAATAGGGTTTAGTGGTGTGGGAGGTGGTCGGAGGTGGCCGGAGTTGGGTGGCCGGAGTTGGCTGAGGTGAGCACGGTGGTCGAGTCGACGTTGGGCTCAGACGAGTCGCTGGGGGGTTGGGAAGGAATTAGGGTGGCTGCTCTCAATTTGGGGGGAAGAACTCGGCCGAGTTTGATTCCCCTCTTATCAGGGTCTGCTGACTTAAGTCACTTGGTCAAGTGACTTTGGTCATTCAGTCGAGTGACCCAGAATGACCGATAGTTAAATTTTTTGAGGTAGCAGATGGGTCAAGTGACTCGGCCGAGTGAGCTGAGTCACTCGACCGAGTGAGAAGATGAGACAGATATCAATTTTAAGGTTTCTGCTAAGTCCCCCACTCGGTTGAGTGAGCTAGTCACTCGGTCGAGGTAAAAGGCTTCAAGAGCTTTGATTTCATAGTTTCTGCTATAGGGATATACTCGGTCGAGTGACATAGTCACTCGATCGAGTGGTATAAATATACAAAGTTGGGTATTTTCACTTTCCTGATCAGTATTCTCACTCGATCGAGTGAAAATCTCCTCGGTCGAGTGGGGCTAACTTTTCCAACTTCATGTTTCTGTTTCTCTCCATAGTCTTTCTCGCTTTAAGTCTTCAGATACCTCCTTCTTTTCTCGTTCAAACTCCTTCATGGAACGAAACTCCTTCATCATATGTGCTCTCCATTAGATTGGCATCCTCATGGTCTTCTCCCTGTAGATAAAAAATCGCCCAATGTCAGGATTTTTTTTCTTAGCTCTTGATCTATTGATTTTTTTTGTAAATCTAAACTAAATAAAAACTAAGAATGAATTAAAACTAGGATAGAAACATCAGGTTGCCTCCCGATAAGCACTCGTTTATGGTCTTGAGCTCGACCGCTCATGATTTACGTTTCACGCGTGATGTTTGGTGCATAGAAGATGCACATGCCAAACTTGGAAAGGAGACCGATGAGGTTTGAACGCTTAATATTTTCTTCCTTGGTCTCCTCAAGAGGCATCTCCTTTTTCATAACAGTGGGAGATGACTCACCACAAGCTTTGGTGCTAACCTTCAAAGGCTCCATGTTCTTCTTTGGTGATGTTGGAGTCTGCACCGGTGGCGTGTGCTTTTGATGCTTCCCGAAAGAGAGTTTGCAAAGCTCTCTTATCCTTACGACGTCAGCGTCATTCTTCTCTTCTTCTGTAAGAGGGTCTGGGGTGTCTTCTATTTGGGAACTCTTTTCAAAAATTTGCTCCCCATCTGAATTCTCCATAAGCAAAGTCTTTATGGTGCAAGGCATGGCTTCTTCGATGACCTCTTCAAGTAGGTCAATGTAGTCATTCTCTTCAAGTGTCGACCTATTCTTCATAGCTCGCGGGAGATGCAATTCTACCACAACGTTCTCAACATTAAGTGACAACGTTCATTCCCTCACATTTTGTCACGCCCCGCTTCCCAAAAATATGGAGGCGAAGCGTGAGAAGGTCCGCTCAGACTTGAAGCTGCAAAGCTGCAAGTCCGATAAGCGTCAATCAAATTTTAACTGCAGGTCCTTGCAACACGAACGAAACAAAGATAATAATACTGAAAGAGTTATCTCATAATATCCATAAAATAAGTTTCAACATCACAGAAAAAGCCACCAGGCTAAAAAGAAAAAGAGTTTAAAGGCCCAAACATGGCCAACAAAAGTACATCGTACAAAACGAAGGTGCCACGCACCGACAACTAACAACAAAACCTAAAACAAAAGAAGCTCAGCAAAATCACCAAGAAGGGTCGCCGGTGTCCACAAAACTCCTCCTAGGGAGACATGGACTCAGGCTCAGCGTCAGCAAAACATCACGTACTCTGCAACGGTCTCTGGCTCAGGGTCTAACATGTGACACCCAAAAGAGCAAGGGGCACATGTCAGCAAGTCTACAAGAGACTTGTGCAAGGAAACTAAAAGTAGGTAAGATTAAAGCAACCTAGCAGTTCTAGCATGATGCAATGACATGGCAGTTAAAGTAATGAGTGCAACAGGTAAGGTAAAGTAAAGTAAAGTACTAGCATGGCATTTAAACATGGCATGGATGACAAGTATTACATGAATCATTCACAAGACAAGTACAAGACAAGGAAAGTAAGCACCTCGTGCACAGAGATTCCGTCTTCTGGCTAGAGGGCTGATCAGGCCACTCCTAAGCTTAGTTGACCGTTTATCCCTACCCCTCCACGTGTGTCGAGCCAGGGCCTTACCCCCGAACGGGAATGCTCGCTTCTGGATCACGAGCCAGGAAGTGTTTTTAACAAGTATGGCATAGGGGTGCACCTAGCCGGACCAGGAAACCGAGCATTGGCTTTTGACCAACACATGAGGCCTGTTTCCCCGGAAGTAGTATTCAAGGAGTACAAGTATTGTAGCGTGTGCTACGGATGCAACAATCAACTTGGATGACATGTAGAATGCAATGCATGGCAGTTAAAAGTGCGTACAGATAAGGAAAGTAAACGTGACAGTTTAGTATGCATGAACAACAAGTTTAAAGGGTTGGATCTAGCTTCGTTGTCAAGCTAGATCAATTAGGTGACGGATCTAGTTTCGTTGTCAAACTAGATCAAGTAGGCGTCTAGCCAGCTATCATTTCACTGACTAGTCTCTTTTACGCTGAAAACAAGGAAGTGGCCTAAAAACATGGCCCTACACAGGAGTTGGAAAGTTTCACTTGCCTGCAAGTACGACGTCTGAGCACACCGTCCAATGAGTCCAAAAATCACAATTATCCTACGTGCACAAGTCCACCGGCCTAAAGTCCATATTATTAATCTTCATTAGTGAATTTAAAACATTTAAAATACTTTAAAAGTACTGATTTTAGTCTTGATTAGCAGGCAATGGGTTGGGGGTCCTAAGGGTGCAAAGCGTTACCTCAACACGACGCGAAAGCTACACCGGCGTCGGGTAGCGACGCCGGGGGTTGGAATAAAAGATCGCGCTCCGAGTCCTGATTCCAATATGGATTCCTCGCTGGAAAATTCAGAGCATCGACCGGGGCGACGATTCCAGATTCCAAAGCTAGCACGTGCGACGACGGGCTACGACGTGCGACGACGTCGTACGCAGCAAATCGTCGAAGAGAACGCACCTAGGTGGGGCCCACAGTAGTCCTAGGGACCTTTGGGGGACCCACAATAACTCTGGAGAACTTGGGGGCCCACGGTGGCAAGCGATGCGACGGGTGCGGGGTTGCGACGAGTGACTCTCGGTCGTACAGCCTCGGTGCGGGGAGATCCTTCGGTCGTGCACAGGGGATGCGGGGCTGCAATGCTTGGGGGGTGCAGCAGCGGGGTGCGGAGCTTGGTGCGGGGCCTTTTCTCGGTCAGTGCGGAAGCGGGGCTCGGTCAGGCGCTTGGATGCGGGGGCTGCGATGTTGCAACGTTGCAACGCTTGCAACGCCGGTCGGTGCGGAGATGCGGGTCGGTCGGGCGCGGTGCGGAGCGGGGCGACAAGGCGGGGGTTGGTGCGGGTGCTGTGCGGAGTTGAGGCCTCGGTCTGACCGAGAGCCTCTCTCGGTCGGAGCGGGGGAACGGGCGTGGGCGGCAGCCGTTCGTCGCAACGTTGCGACGAATCATCGCAACGTCAAATTTGGGGTTTGGAAGAGGCTAGGGTTAATTTCTTGCGAAAATGGGTCTTCCTAGGGGTTGTTTATATAGTGTAGATGGGTTGACTTGGTCTAGGGCTAAATCTAATAGGATTAGAAGTTTAAAATAATTTGAAATTCGAAATTCAACTTCTCCAACTCACCCAAGGATTTGACTTGGTCCAAATGAGCTGGAAATTGGCTCAAAAATTCTTTAGTACGTTTAAAACTCAAATAAATTTTATTTGGCCGAAAATAATTTAAAAATTAATTATTAAAAATAATATAAAACTTGTTAAAAATATAAAAGTGGTCAAATAAACTCCAAAAATTATAAAATAAATATCGGGGTGATCGTGATGACAAGAGTGAGCTAACTAAAAAGACGGATCTCAATTTTGACGTCGGACGACGAAACTAAAAATAGAAACGTCTCCCGTCAAAAGTGAAAATCGCCACGTCTCATTGAATAAGTTTAAATTGTGGGAAAACAACTCGAGAAACGTCGTTCCAAAATAGTGCCACTATTTAACATTCTCAGAGACGTTCACAACGGCATATCACACGAAAGTGTTCACCAACAAACAAGGTCTAAAACAAACACGTGCACGGCCAAAAGCACGTGCACGAACAACGTACCATGAAAAGTGGCCGTTACATCATCCCCACCTTAGAATAAAGTCCGTCCTCGGACTTTCTAATATATCTAGTCGCTCCAATAACTACCCCAAATCAAGTCTCATTATATTTCAAACCAGGTATAGTCAGTACAGGTGCTCATATACGCACTAGGTAGTCAAACATTAACACTACCAACACGTATATATATACACCCACATACGTATACACTTATACCTATTATAGTCAGTCAAATTCATACATGTATTTCAATCATATATATATAAACATACATCCCTTATATAACTACTACCTAGTATAAACAATAGTTCAGATACTCACATAAGGATAGTCTCACACTTAGCCAATACATTCATTGCTCTATGTATAGATAGCTACATATGCACAAACATCAAGGGTATACTACCCTCTAATATTCATCCAATACCAAACATCTCAACACTTATAGTCACACCATACCATTATTATATCAAGTTCACTATATCTAATACACATTCACCACTACTATAATTTCACGATATATAGTCATTCAATGCATGCAAATAGTTCACCATATATTCTCATCATATACGGTCCTATAACTGTATTTACATCACGCCACATATATCGTAGTTATCAATACATATAACTAAGCACATACTTACCCGTGCATGGTGCACACCCATACACGCTAACTTTTCATTCACGTATACCAATCATATCATCATATGACTAGCACACTTACACACCTAGTTTTAGCTAGTACACATACGTTCACACGAGCAAGTCCTTAGTAGTTAACTATAACACAAGACCAACACCTATAACTATATACTGGTGTAGCGACCCACAATCATGTGTGTAACACAACCAGGCACAAACACGCCTATCACTATACATACATCAAACATTTCTATATTCAACTACAAACATACATTCAACATTCTTAGAGTATACCCACTCAAGCTTGAGTGAGACTCTATACACATATCAGAATATTCTATATACGTAACAATGCCTTTATGCCTATACCCATACCACTCCTATATATATATATATATATATATATATATATATATATATATATATATATATATATATATATATATATATATATATATATATATATATATATATATATATATATATATATATATATATATATGTCTACCAATACAACCATATGCATACCATAAGTCAATCACACTTAATATTTAGTCAGGCAATACTCACGTAGTTCAATCATTCTATATACTATAATAGTAATACAGACATCAGCACACGTATATTTATAATACACTCCTTAATACATACACATACATCGTATAGTCACACACACATGTAACATTTATATATATTCACGCCATAGCCTACTACCTATAATTAGTATACTAATACACCCACACAGACATAATTAAGGTGTGCAATAGTCGTGTATACCTCACGGTATGCACGCATGCAACATCCCGTAAAAGCAAGCAATACCAATCAAAATTATAACCCTACTACCATATATATATCACCTATATACTCAGGCAACAAAACATAACTACTTACGTCTAAGCACAATACATGTCTACCTACGAGCACATACTCACACGTACTAGTATATAGGTCATATAATAGGCCTACTCGCTTATCTATACATTCACCTATTATTTTCACACCTATCATACGCATAGCTTTATCAATCATTTTATTTCAACCATTATAAGTATCTCTAATTACATACACTACTTAGATATTTCAACGCTAACTCTTATATACACAGGCACCCCTAGTATAGTATAGCTATCCACTCAAAAATCTATAACCCCTAACACACAACAACTTCATACTATCACGAATAACTCCGAGTGTGTGTGTGTATATATATATATATATATATATATATATCACACAATAGGCAAGCACCAATATACTATGGGGATTCTCATTCAAGCCCACGTACACAACTTAGGTACGTGCACTACGACAACATCACAAGGGTCCAAGGCCTACTAACAACTTAGAGTTGACACAGACATTGACGGGCACCTAAGCCTAAGCAATAGAGGGAGGTCGAAAGCGTGACGAGGGAAGGATCGATAAGCACGAGTTCAGATAGGACGAATACACGGGGACAGCTTGGTTGGACGAAACATTGACTCAATGGTGATGTTTAGGTTGAGGGAAAAGGGAGATGTAGCGATGCTTATATAGGAGGGGGAAAAGAAATAGGGTAAATAGAATAAGCTAGAATACGTGGAGTTTGAAAACTGTCGTTCTTCAAAAGTTGAAATCACAGTCTGAAAAGAAATATTTGGGGATTGATAAAACGAGTTGTTCAAAATAAGTCTGAGTCGAATATTCAACATAATGGAAAATGTTTTATTGGTTTATATAAAATCATTAAGAAAAGGAGTAAAATCATTTACACAAATGTTAAGGACATGGTTTAGAAAATTCTATCCGTCAGTAATTTAATATAATGTTGTCAAAAAGTTTTGGAAAGTCAAGAATGAAATCAAGTAACGGAAGAATTTAAACTCATATTAAATGCTTTCAAAACTTTTGGGCTATGGAAAATTTAAAATAACCAACATTGAAACTACTTTTTAGAGAACCAGGGTTTGCCAGAAATGAGAAACTGATTTACATAAGGTTCTTAATATACGAGCACAACAAGTCTGGCACGGATATAAAAATAGTTGAAAGTATGTATGGTGCACGGAAAAATAATATTAACTTAGTAGTAGAGTTATCGAAATCGTATAGAAAGTCTTTAAAATCAAATCATGGAGGGTCTAAATCAGGAAGTGGTTATGAAAATAGTAATTTTGCAAAAATCTGAAATAGCGAGAACGACGAGCAAAAACCAACTTGCTGAAAGCTGAAATCCCAAGTGCCTTGAAAAGTATATGAATGGCATAAATCAGGAGGAAAATTACAAGTTGAATAAAAGTACGATTCAGAATAAAATTAATATATGAAGGGACGACGTATTTACCTAAGTACAAAACATAGGCTGGGAAAATATTATAAACTAGTATTCAAAAATTCCGACAAACGTTTTAAAAATTTAAATCAATGAAGGAGTATGAAGTATAAGTATATTAAAATTTTGAACAAAAGTTAAACTTAGTGGAAGAGAAGATTGAAAATACTTTCAGAAGGTTCAAGATTTGCAATGGAGATGTTTGAAAATTGACGACGATTATCGTGAGGCGATCTCGTGGATCGAGGCAAGGAAATTGGTCCGATGATCCAAACATACATACGCCTAGGGTATGAATCTGAAGGATCTACGGGGAAACTCCTACGGTCGACCAACTAAAGATTAAGAACTAAGCGCTAAGACTTTCTAAGGAGCTGGACGGAAACGAAATGCGTTCAGCTTGGTCCGAAATCGATGAACCCAAGCGAACGACAAAAGGAAATTTTAGAGGTATAATATGGTCAGAGTTAGGTAATAACCACTAAGGTAACTCCTACGACGATTAAATCAATTGCTAAAAGGGAGTCTAACTACAATCAGGGCCTCTAACTAGCAAGCACAGACGTCTGACTAAGCCTTCTTATCACCTAGTGTCCTAAGAAAACAACTTGACTCGGGGCTTCTGACTCGGATGTTGCAATTTATTTAATGGACATTCCGCTATTATCGTTGTTTCGTTAATTCACAATTGCAAGACTGGACCTGCATGGGCCACCAACAAAACCTGTCATGCCCCGCTTCCCAAAAATATGGAAGCGAAGCGTGAGAAGGTCCGCTCAGACTTGAAGCTGCAAAGCTGCAAGTCCGATAAGCGTCAATCAAATTTTAACTGCAGGGCCTTGCAACGCGAACGAAACAAAGATAATAATACTGAAAGAGTTATCTCAGAATATCCATAAAATAAGTTTCAACATCACAGAAAAAGCCACCAGGCTAAAAAGAAAAAGAGTTTAAAGGCCCAAACATGGCCAACAAAAGTACATCGTACAAAACGAAGGTGCCACACACCGACAACTAACAACAAAACCTAAAACGAAAGAAGCTCAGCAAAATCACCAAGAAGGGTCACCGGTGTCCACAAAACTCCTCCTAGGCAAACATGGACTCAGGCTCAGTGTCAGCAAAACATCACGTACTCTGCAACGGTCTCTGGCTCAGGGTCTAACATGTGACACCCAAAAGAGCAAGGGGCACATGTCAGCAAGTCTACAAGAGACTTGTGCAAGGAAACTAAAAGTAGGTAAGATTAAAGCAACCTAGCAGTTCTAGCATGATGCAATGACATGGCAGTTAAAGTAATGAGTGCAACAGGTAAGGTAAAGTAAAGTAAAGTACTAGCATGGCATTTAAACATGGCATGGATGACAAGTATTACATGAATCATTCACAAGACAAGTACAAGACAAGGAAAGTAAGCACCTCGTGCACAGAGATTCCGTCTTCTGGCTAGAGGGCTGATCGGGCCACTCCTAAGCTCAGTTGACCGTTTATCCCTACCCCTCCACGTGTGTCGAGCCAGGGCCTTACCCCCGAACGGGAATGCTCGCTTCTGGATCACGAGCCAGGAAGTGTTTTTAACAAGTATGGCATAGGGGTGCACCTAGCCGGACCAGGAAACCGGGCATTGGCTTTTGACCAACACATGAGGCCCGTTTCCCCGGAAGTAGTATTCAAGGAGTACAAGTATTGTAGCGTGTGTTACGGATGCAACAATCAACTTGGATGACATGTAGAATGCAATGCATGTCAGTTAAAAGTGCGTACAGATAAGGAAAGTAAACGTGACAGTTTAGTATGCATGAACAACAGGTTTAAAGGGTTGGATCTAGCTTCGTTGTCAAGCTAGATCAATTAGGTGACGGATCTAGTTTCGTTGTCAAACTAGATCAAGTAGGCGTCTAGCCAGCTATCATTTCACTGACTAGTCTCTTTTACGCTGAAAACAAGGAAGTGGCCTAAAAACATGGCCCTACACAGGAGTTGGAAAGTTTCACTTGCCTGCAAGTACGACGTCTGAGCACACCGTCCAATGAGTCCAAAAATCACAATTATCCTACGTGCACAAGTCCACCGGCCTAAAGTCCATATTATTAATCTTCATTAGTGAATTTAAAACATTTAAAATACTTTAAAAGTACTGATTTTAGTCTTGATTAGCAGGCAATGGCTTGGGGGTCCTAAGGGTGCAAAGCGTTACCTCAACACGACGCGAAAGCTACACCGGCGTCGGGTAGCGACGCCGGGGGTTGGAATAAAAGATCGCGCTCCAAGTCCTGATTCTAATATGGATTCCTCGCTGGAAAATTCAGAGCATCGACCGGGGCGACGATTCCAGATTCCAAAGCTAGCACGTGCGACGACGGGCTACGACGTGCGACGACGTCGTACGCAGCAAATCGTCGAAGAGAACGTACCTAGGTGGGGCCCACAGTAGTCCTAGGGACCTTTGGGGGACCCACAATAACTCTGGAGAACTTGGGGGGCCCACGGTGGCAAGCGATGCGACGGGTGCGGGGTTGCGACGAGTGACTCTCGGTCATACAGCCTCGGTGCGGGGAGATCCTTCGGTCGTGCATAGGGGATGCGGGGCTGCAATGCTTGGGGGGTGCAGCAGCGGGGTGCGGAGCTTGGTGCGGGGCCTTTTCTCGGTCAGTGCGGGAGCGGGGCTTGGTCAGGCGCTTGGATGCGGGGGCTGCGATGTTGCAACGTTGCAACGCTTGCAACGTCGGTCGGTGCGGAGATGCGGGTCGGTCGGGCGCGGTGCGGAGCAGGGCGACAAGGTGGGGGTTGGTGCGGGCGCTGTGCGGAGTTGAGGCCTCGGTCTGACCGAGAGCCTCTCTCGGTCGGAGCGGGGGAACGGGCGTGGGCGGCAGCCGTTCGTCGTCGCAACGTCAAATTTGGGTTTTGGAAGAGGCTAGGGTTAATTTCTTGTGAAAATGGGTCTTCCTAGGGGTTGTTTATATAGTGTAGATGGGTTGACTTGGTCTAGGGCTAAATCTAATAGGATTAGAAGTTTAAAATAATTTGAAATTCGAAATTCAACTTCTCCAACTCACCCAAGGATTTGACTTGGTCCAAATGAGCTGGAAATTGGCTCAAAAATTCTTTAGTACGTTTAAAACTCAAATAAATTTTATTTGGCCGAAAATAATTTAAAAATTAATTATTAAAAATAATATAAAACTTGTTAAAAATATAAAAGTGGTCAAATAAACTCCAAAAATTATAAAATAAATATCGGGGTGATCGTGATGACGAGAGTGAGCTAACTAAAAAGACGGATCTCAATTTTGACGTCGGACGACGAAACTAAAAATAGAAACGTCTCCCGTCAAAAGTGAAAATCGCCACGTCTCATTGAATAAGTTTAAATTGTGGGAAAACGACTCGAGAAACGTCGTTCCAAAATAGTGCCACTATTTAACATTCTCAGAGACGTTCACAACGGCATATCACACGAAAGTGTTCACCAACAAACAAGGTCTAAAACAAACACGTGCACGGCCAAAAGCACATGCACAAACAACGTACCACGAAAAGTGGCCGTTACACATTTACAATGACTCCAGCGTGGCCAAGAATGGGCACCCAAGAATAAGCGATGTGTCCCCAACTTCCTTTACGTCTATAATGACGAAGTCACATGGCATGCAAAGTCCAACCGATATTTGTAATGGCACATTTTCAGCTATTCCAATCGGTCTAGTAATGCGCCCCTGGGCGAGTTGAATCTTCATATCGATGGGCTTCAGATTGATCCCAGTATTCAGCTTCTTAAACATGGTGAGGGACATCAGACTAACGCTCGCACCCAAATCAACTAGAGCTTTCTGAAGGGGGACTTCGCCAAGTGTGCATGGAATTCTGAAACTACATGGATCCTGCAATTTTTTTGTCACCTTATCCTCATTAACGAACCATGTTCCTTGTTTGGCTAGCATGATCTTCTCCGTCCTTTTCGTCCCGTAATCAAGTCTTTTAGAAACTTGGCATATGTCGGGATCTAAATAATGGTGTCTAGGAACGGGATGTTTAGGGCTAATGCCTCTTAAGTTCTCCAGAAATCAAGCAAACTTTTTCTCCAACTTAGCTTTTACCAACCTTTGTGGAAATGGAACCGGTGGAATATAGACTCTCTCCTTCTGGGTGTCAACGTTTTCAGATTTTTCCTCTCCATCAATGACCACTGTGGGTACCTCAGCTTCCCTATCTTCGTCAATGTTAACTGAAATGGCTTGTTTAGAAGATGGAGCTTGTATCATAATGGGCGTCGCGTCCTTCCTGCCTCTAGTAGTCATTGACACTACTGTATTAATGTGGCCGGTGTTGCTCCTTGGATTTAGTTCCGGTTGTGCCAGTAATTGGTTTTGGGCTTTAGCCAATATAGGCATTTGTTCCGCCAACTGTGCAACAACGGTGTTGAGGTTTTTCTGGCCCACTAGTAACTTGGCATTGATCTTCTCTTGTGTGGCCATGAACTCCTCAACCCTTGCCTCATGAGCATGCATTTGTGGCACCGTTGGTGGGTTTTGCAGCCGCCAACTTTGATTCTAACCGGGGGGGGGGGGGGGGGGGGGGGGGGGGCTATAAGGTCCTGCCTGTTGCCTCTGCTGAAATTGTTGTTGCTGAAGTGGTGGGCGAGCTTGTTGTTGCTCGGGTGGGTTTTGTTGATGAGGATTCAGAGCTCTACTATTGTTTGTATAAGAAAATACGGGGTGAGTTTTCTAAGCTGGTTTCACCCAAGATCCATTGTTTCCTCTCCCCGACTTATAATCTGAAATGTATTTAACATGTTCCATAAGTTCCTCATCTGCTTCAGCTCCAATATACATGGCTTGGCCGTGTCCTTGCCAGTCACTCATACTCCCACCGGATGATGTATTTTGAGCACTAGATGGCTCACTCAGCTTCTTCTCTATTCTCTCTACCACTCTAGATAGAGCATCAAACTTCCTAGTCAAGTCCGCCACAGCTTTGGCCTCATAAATGCTAGCCTGCTTTGATGAGGATGATTGACCTCTCTCATCGGCCCATTGTTGATTATTAGAGGCCATCTCTTTAAGTAGTGTCGTGGCCTCTTTAGGAGTCTTTGCTAAGATTGCCCCATCAGTGGTGGCATCTATAATCATCTTGGTATCTGGCTTCAACCCATTGTAGAAGATATGGATCAACTCCCAATCATCGATGTTGTGGTGGGGGTATTGGTGTTGAAGATCTTTGAATCGATCACATGCTTCATATAGAGATTCCTGGGGTCCTTGCTTAAATGACATCAAATAATTCCTTAAGTTGACAGTCTTTGATGGTGGATAGTAGTTATTAATGAAAACACTCGCAAGATCGTCCCATGTGGTGAAGGTATCGTTTGCCTGTGACCTTAGCCCATACAAAGCTTTGTACTTGAGTGTGAAAGCAAAACGGATGGCATCCTCTGATATATTGGTAACCTGAAAAGTAGCGCACTTTACCAAGAACATATGAATATGATAATGTGGATTCTCATATGTGTTCTCATAGAATGGATCTTGTTGCATCAGCACAACTAGTCCTGTTTTTAGCTCAAATTTATTGTCATGTAGCAACTCTGGTATAGGAATGGATGATGTTGTAAAGTTGTTAAGAGTAAGCTGGTCCCGAATAGAAATAACTCTAACATTTCTCATGGCATTATTCTCAGCTGCCATCTTGCTATCCTCTAGAATATGCCTCTTCTCTGCTTTAAGTTTCCTTGCAGTTCGCTCAATTTCAGGATCAAAGTGTGTCAATCTGTCAATGGGCCTTGAGCGTGTGTTCATGCACATAGAAAGAGAATCTGCAGAGAATGCTAGCATAATATAGGAAAAGAAAAAGTAACCAAGAAAAAAAATAATACTGTCGCCTCCCCGACAACGGTGCCAAAAACTTGACTGCTTCTGGATGTACTCAGAAAACAATGTAGTTTTATCGCAAGCACACGGTTAATTGGTGAGCGGGTATCAAAACACAGGGAGGACTATTGGTATTATCATGGTTGTGTGGCTCAATGGGAACAATGGTGAAGAAATGTGTATGTCACGAACGTGTAGAAATATCGATTGTGAATTCAATTAATAAGGATGCATAGGACTAGGGAATCCCCACTATAGATTTTTGAGTATCAATGTGAATTTGAACTTCCATATTAGTAACTCCTGCTTTAGGGTGAAATTGTCGCAACTATATTGAGAACTAGTGCACGCTCTCGTGCTACACAAGTCTATAATAACTCAAGCTAGAAACTCGCTCTCGTGCATGCCTAGTTTTAAAGTATTAGTATTAAGATCGACAATTCAATTCAATTCTCGCTCAAGTTCACTCTCGTGCAATGTGAGTTTGAATCTAGATTATGATGGTTCGTATTCGTCTTACCGTTGTACAGACGAATATAGTTGTAGAAATATAATAAATAAGCTATCTTTTGTCGCTCTCGCGCACCAATTCTAGGATATCCCAATTATAGATCTAAATCAAATATCTAGGGCTTCCTATATATCAAGATCATCTCTCGAGCTCTGAAGATCTAAGTAGAAATCCCTAGCTATTCGTAGTAGATCAACCATAATCTAAGCCTAAAATAAGTTTAGCAACATGGGCTTTCAATAGAGTTCACATATCAAGCTCTAAATCCAACATGGGCTTTCAATAGATTTCACATATCAAGCTCTAAATCCGTAGGGTTCATCCCTTTACCCTAGAACAACAAGACTACTCACAAATATTCATGATAAAAGCAATAGAATTCATGGAGGCAATAGAAATCGTCATAGAACAGAGATCTAAAAGAAAAATAATCGTACAAACTAAATATAACAAGAGTTTAGACAAACCAATGAATCTTAAGGCTTCAATCCAACAAGATAATTAAGAACTAGATCTCCAAGCAAAAAATAGCAAAATAAAGTTGAGTCTTTTCTATGATCTCTAGCCGTCTCGTCTCCTCTCTTGACAGCTCATAAAACTACCTATTTATACTAACTCAAAATCATATAAAAAAGCTGACCAAAATACCCTCAACCCTAGACAAACCCTAGTTTTCAAATCTGGGCCGACGTCTCAATCAGTCGAGTGGAAGTTTCACTCGGTCGAGTGGAATTCTTTGTAGAACAGCTCCAAAATCTTGTGCTCTGTCTCTTCTGGCCACTCGGTCTAGTGGTCGGCTCACTCGGTCGAGTGGTCGTCTCACTTGGTCGAGTGGGGGTTCCTGTAGGAATCTTCAAAATCTACATTTTGGTTCAAGCTTTCCTTTCTTCACAAGGTTGAATGGGCATCTTACTCGGTCGAGTGTGCATCTTACTCGACCGAGTATCTTTGATGCGCTTGGAAACTATTTCGCGGTCGATATCAGTCTCACCCGGTCGAGTGGTCTGATCCACTCGCCGAGTAGACTGATTTTTCAGCTCCTCCTCTTCTTTCTTTCTTCATTACTCTTTCTCTTCTCCCCCTTCCGCTTCTTCTCATCTTCAAGCACATGAGCTCCTCGATATCATCGTTGCTAACGCTCTGGAACATGTGCATATGCTCCTACCTCCAATTTGCTTCCGATTGCTCCATATTCCTGAAAATCCAACGAAACATAGAAACCGTGAAATTTGTCGAGAAATTGTCGTTTAAACTTTGAATTCACAATATGGGCAATCGATATGGTATGGAAATATGCATAAATAAAGTATAAAATATGAGCATATCAATCATCTATAGTTTCCATAAACTTACTGAATTCTTTGCCCAATAGTTCATCGCATCGAAAAAGAGGAAGCACACCTCCATTCAACTGGTATTCATACAATAGGGCGACATGGAGATATTAAGTAAGTACATAAAGCGCTTCAGCAACGTCATTGACATGAAGGAGGTAAGTCTAGACAATGCCACTCGGTATTGATGAATGGAACTGCCAACTTGGATCTTAAGCATTATCTGAACCGCTTCCCTTGAGCCGCACCACATCCTGTGGCGACCAATCCCCTTGTTGTCGAGCCAACCACGTGCTCCAGAAAGTTTCACCTTGAGTGGATCATTCGTCTAGACTTCAGATCGGATCCAAACTCCTTAATAGTCTTGCTAGGACAAGAACAGGAGGAGGGAAGGAAGAGGGAGAAAGAGGGAATAATATTTTAGCCGTTTCGATCTAGGTTTGTCCTTAACTTTTGAGAGCTCCCATGATCCAAGGCTTGTTGTGAGTTTCAAGGAGGAGATTTAGCCCCTATTTGTATAGGGAGCCGACTCCTCCTACTCTCAAAATAACCGATGTAGGATTAAGTAATTTGAGGGAAAAATTAATTACAAGTTTTTCCTCTATGAAGACCAAACTTTAATGATTTTTTCCTCTCTCACCGTTAAACCCCAAAAGTGATATCTCATATCAAATCGAAGAGCTAACGCATAGAAACAAACGGTGCTCAATTTTAAGTTCATTTGACCCCTCAAACGAAGGTCCAAAGTCGGTGAAAAAACAATTCTATGAGCATTCGCACTTTCAAAACTGTGGGGGACCCGTAGTAAGCCCCACCCTGTTTTTTTGGGTCGGGCGTGCCCGTGTTATTGGCTCCTGGGTCAGGTGCCTGTTTAGGCGGGCGCCCGACAAGTTGGGTGCTGGCTGGGCCAGTGCCCCAGCAAGAAAATTTTGCTGGGCATAAGCCCAGTGGATGTCACTGGGCTTGGACCAGTGCCAGACGATGGGCTTGCCCAGCCCCTTGTGTTGGGCTGCTAGGTTTTTGCCTAACCTTTTTAAAAAGTTTTTATTTGGCTTTCTTTTGGTCTTTCTTCAACCATACTGGGCTTGGACCACCAAATGGGTCCGCGACTTTCCTGGACCCTTGGATTAAGCTTGTTCTATGCTTTTATTATAAAATATGTTCGCAAACATTTTACGATATATTTAAATCCTTTTACATCACATGCAATCATCCTTCATCATTAATATCCTTTAGGCTATATCACGAACTATTTGTGACATAATAAATTCCCATACATCGTATGCATTATCTCCCTTAAACTTCCTATTATTTGACAAAGGTCCCACTCTGTGTGGGCCCTATAGCCTGACCCTACTACATGTGTGACTCGAAACCCTAGATGGTAGTGACCATAAGCAGCAGGTGCCGTCCCTGTTTCGGTATCATCATTATGTGGTTAGCCCATTGACTTGAGTATTGTCGAGACCACCCTGACTGTGTCCGTGATGAATGCTGCAGTTTTGGTCCTTTTGTCATAACTATGTCGCTTAGCCAAGCCTAGTGTATGATCAACTGACAACCATAATCGCTTGAAATCGGTTAGTCTCCATTGGTCTTTAGTCTAATAATGTTGGACTTCTTCCAACATACTTTGGCCAAAGTTTTTACTAAAGATCGAACTAACACATGCGACACTAACTCACCATAAATGGGAGAGACTAATTCTCTCTTGGTCATTACTCTCCTTACACGCTTCAAGTGTCACCCAACCAAAGACCTTTTGACAGGCCCTGCCTTGAAGCTAGGTCAGAGATCTTACTGACACCGTTCACGAACATGTTTGTACATTGACCTCAAGTCTAAGGACCAACTTGCCTATCATCACTGAGAAAAATCATTGAGAGATTAATTTATGTTAACCATATGATAACTCTCGTTGGGTCATTCAATGAACTCATTCTATAATGAGCACATGTGTCTAGTCTCTGACTTCACCAAGTTGAATGACCACGAGATCATCGTCACCACTCAATAGTGAAGACAAATACACAATGGTCTATTCGATGTGTCGACTTCATTTTCTCAAAATATCTACGACCACGAACAATTTTAGACTTATGCTACGAATGGTCAAGCACTTTCCATCATCGAGATCTTCATTTTGATACTTGTTTGACCTCGCATTAAGTCTCATGACTTTACGTAAGTTCCAATGAAGACTATTATTATTTATTTAGGAAAATTTTTACTAAACAGCTTACTTTTATTATTTATTTAGTAAAAATTTTCTAGTGAATTAGAGATGAACGAAAAAGAGAAAAAAATATGAGGTTAGGATTAAAGAACTAAAAAACGAAAATCAAAATCTTAGAAAAATAATAAAAAAATTCACTAGCAGTCAAAAAAGCTTTAATGAGATGTTAGATGGATTAACCGATCATTCTAGCAAACATGGCCTAGGGTTTAAAAAGAAGCAACCTCCTAAGAAACCTAGGAAACCCATGCAAAAGAGATTTGTTAAATACATAAGCTCACCATCCTGCATAATGCTAACATGTTTCCTTCTAGCATAGCCACTCTAATGTTACATATTTTTATTGTAATAAAAAGGTCATGTTTTGTATGATTGCTTTGCTAGATATTATCCTGAATATTTTATATGGGTTCCAAAGCATTGTACTGTGGATCCAAGAGTTGGTTACTAAAAGGTGCATCTTATTTTGTAGGTGCATCTTCAAGCTTAGGATGATAGCATTTGATACTTTGATAGCGGTTGCTCGAACCACATGACAGGCAACGAATCCCTATGTGGTGTTTTTCAGAAGTGGTATGGTGATGTCTCATCTTCAGGTGCGTATGTTATTTAAAACATATTTTCTGTTTAGCCTACTTCTTAGGTACTAGATACCAAAGCTGGTTCTCACATCTGTAATTCATTACAAGGATTGAGAAAAATATGAGTTTGAAGGATGGCAAAATGACTCTACAAGTGGAGACTGGAACGAGCGTTGCTGCCATCGCCATATGGGAATTCTACATCAGCTTACTGGAAGGAAAATTTTTGATTTTATGCAATTGCTGCTATGTACCAAGAATGATATTTAATATTATATTCATATCCTTATTATATAAGGAAGAGTACAATTTCATAGTGAAGAATAATGTTATGAACATTTTCAATGAAAACATATTTTATGGCTTTGGTACTTTACGAAATGGTGTATGTGTTTTGAATTTGAGCACCATGTTAAATGTTAACAAAAGAAAAACTCCGAGTATTAATGAATCTTATTTTTGTCATTATAGACTAGGCCATATTGATGATAAAAGACTTATAAAATTGCATAAAGAAGGATTTTTGAATCCGTTTGATTATGAATCGTTTGCAACCTGTAAGTCTTGTCTCAAAGGTAAAATGGCTAAAACGCCCTTTGTAGGACAATGAAAAAGAGTTGGTGAAATCTTGGGACTCATACATACCTATGTATGTGGCCCAATGTCTATTCAAGATAAAGGAGGATATTCCTTACTTCATCACTTTTACTATTGATCTATCCAGATAGAAATATATGTTCTCGATAAAATACAAATTCGAGGCTTTTGAAAAGTTCAAAGAATACAAGTGTGAAGTAGAGAAACAAACTGGGAAGAATATTAAAATCATTTGATTAGATCGAGGAGGAGAATACTTAAGTCTAGAATTCCTTACGTATCTAAAAGAGAATGTGATTCTTTCTCAAGTTACTCCTCCTTACGCTCCACAACACAATGGTGTGTTAGAGAGAAGGAATCACACCATATTGGATAAGATGCGATCCATGATGAGTAACGTAGAGTTACCTCTTTCTATCTAGGGATTTGCCCTAGAAACAGCTATAACCATATTGAACATGGTTCTTCCAAAGCCGTTCCTACCACTCCATATGAGATATGGACTAGGAAAAGACCCAATCTTAAATTTGTTAAGATATTGAGTTGTACTGCATCCGCAAAACATCACAATCCAGATAAACTGGAGGATATATCCGTTATGTGCATGTTTGTGGGGGTATCCAAAGAATTCTCGAGGATATCTGTTCAATCACTTTGAGGAACAAAAGGTGTTTGTTGTCCAACATGCCACCTTCCTAGGGAAGGAGTCTCTTGTGTTGGGGATCCTGTAGATGGCAAGTAAACACTAGAGAGGGGTGATTAGTGATTTTATAGAAGCTTACACTAAAAATCTAAACCCACTAGTAATGCTTAAGTCTCTTAAGAGAGTTACCTCCTAAGTACTTTTTCAATACAGTAAGCTACTAGCAAGAGATGTGCAGCAAAAATAGAATAACAAAAGCAAGTAAGGGAAATAAAGACAATGAGCACAAGGCAAACACAAAGATTTATCCTGGTTCACCCACTCATAGGCTATGTACAATTTCCAACCTCGTTGGGATTTTCCACTATTAAACTCTACACCAATAAAGCAACGTGCCTCAAAATAGAGGGCTTCTACAATCACCTAGCTTTACTTGCTAGGAATTTCGAAAACAAAAAACCACCACTTCACCAAGTGAGCATCTCAACACTTGAGGCTTTTCAAACCCAGCCAATACAACTAAACAACACTTACCACCACACCATGTGTGGGTTTACAAACATCTCTGTGAAGTTGAATTTCTTACAACTTCTTATAACCAATATGTTGAAGCTTTGTGTATAGAAAATGTGGCTAAGGAAAAACTTTTTGATCTCAAAAATAAATAAGATTAGATCAAAGAGATAAACCCCAATTGGAATATCATAATTATCAAGATGAAGATTGGGGAGATTCACGATTGATCAAGGCTAGAATGCTTAAAAGCTTCAAAACAATTAAAACCAAAAGTCTTGAAATCTTTAGAGAGCTTGAGAGAATTTTAGAAAGCTTGGAAATCTTAATATTATGCTTAATAATGGTGCCAAAATATGGTTCAAAATAACATTGAAACTATTCCCTAAAATGTACTCCTAACGAAAAAATCGACAGCTTTCTGTAAAACACGGAACTGTGTTTTTCCAGTCATTGATGAAAAGGTAGTCGACTGTTGTTCTATTCGTAGTCGACTATCAATATAACTATAGTCCACTCCCCGAACTACTATAGTATACTATTTTAGGGCACAGAATATTGACCATGTTTTCCTTCAGAAAGTAGTCAACTACTACTATAAAAGTAGTCGACTATTATTCTGATAAATGGAAAAACATAGGCAAATCATTCCAAAA
The DNA here is from genome assembly GCA_030789695.1 of Scilla litardierei. NCBI lineage: Eukaryota > Viridiplantae > Streptophyta > Magnoliopsida > Asparagales > Asparagaceae > Scilla > Scilla litardierei. The sequence continues at coordinate 49,533,355 of CM061137.1, read as the reverse complement.
ATCCTTCTAATCATTTTAAATAAGTTTTCTAAATAATTTAAGAACTTTAAAAATATCGTTTTTCTGTGTGTGTGCAAGCTTCAACTACTAGCTATAACATTCTATGACAAAAACAAAAATATAGAATACATCACTCATACTACAAAGAGTCTTGATGCATTTTCCTTAAGCTTGACCACTTGTCTTGAAGTCTTGCACCTCAATGAGTCCTTGACTTGAGCTTTTGATCTTCAATTTGAGCTCGAAGTTTCTTGATTCTTCATCATCAAGCTTTGATTCTTAATCATCATTATCTTTAAGCTTGAGTTGACCATTTTGACTTGGATTCCCACACTCACAAATCATCCCATAAAACATCATTAGCAACACTAATTGTTTTTCATCATCAAAACCAACTTAGGGGTGATGCAATAACCAACAATCTCTCCCTTTTTGATGATATCAAACAATTTGATAAAATTATGAAGTACAAAATTTAGATACGTACTCCCCCTGCACCAATGCATGATTACTATGGAGAAGTTACTCTCCATGCATTAAAACTCGTTAGAGATAAGCATATATAAAGCACATGCATCATAAGTTTTATCAAAGCGCTATTGTGAGTATACATTTACGTGAAAATTCAACAAACTATAGTGTGTCACATGAATATCTCTCATTTCCCTTATATATCACACATATGAATCACACTAACATCCTCTCCCCCTTTTGACATAACCAAAAATCAATAAGGAGGGTGATCAATAACTAATGCAAAATGTGTCATAATCAATGTAAAGGATATCATTTCTACCATTTTATCATACATACCATGTGTTGTGTCATAGTATACAAAAGTGACATAATCAACAAGCGGTTCATGAATAAAACATGATGCATACATATATCATGAACGTAACACCAAATTATATCACACATCGAATTGATACTTGTAAAGAGTGGAATCTATACCGTTAAGGGTGATTCAATATCTCGAATCTTTTCTATTGAGTCAACATGAATGTGCACTTTATGAAACAAATGTCCAATTTTCGTAAATCTCAAACACTAAAATGATATCAAGTTTTGTACTACGTGTTATATCATAAATACGACATATGACAATAGAATAAATATGGATCAAGGCACATGTCATCAATGACAACATAAACTTCGCCAATATGTTGTATAAGCAAGGAATACAAGCTAAGTGAAGTGAGGAAAAAATGTGTCATGAGATAAATCTTGAAATAGAATTTCTGATACAATATCTCTTATGAGTCTCAAAAGGCAAAAGCATAATTGCCCCACTATAATAGATATGCATAAGAATAATCATCCCATAACTACACATTACTCATCTTGCTTATAACAACAAAATACTACCATCAATATTAAATGAGCATCCAACTTCACTCATAGTATATCACAAATCTTGACATTCATTAAGTAATGTAATAATCTTTAAGAAAGGTGATACAATATCTAACATTATATTCCTTTTTTATGAGTTTTAGTACTCATTCCCCTTTAGAACATATTGAGCATTGACGTCCCGCCGGTTTCACTATGCAAAGTCGGAACGGGGATACCAGGATTAAAATTTATAACCGCAAGCGCACGGTATCGAAGTGTGGCTTGGGGGTCGAACACGGGGAGGCGTGTGATGTGCTTGTGATCAAACAGGAACCGGATCATCCGGTGGGTGAGATAGCCATATTGCTTGGTGGGTTGTCATGATATGAAACTACGGAAAGGCGTAAGATATAAAAAGTAACCTAGGACTTTGGCTTCTGCCCTATCATGAGTTCTCTCTATTACGACTGACGGATAGGAGCGTGACCGGATTCTAGGGTTTATTGATGAGACGTTGCCTCTAAAAGTGGTACCTAGCATCCCATGGGCCTGATATTCCCGTCGATGCCTAGGATGATACGCTAGGTCTACCCGGGTTCGGACGGTGGGCATTCCCATGTCCTGTACCGCCCGACTTCGGGAGCACTAAGCTCGCAATGATTGCTCCCGACATTTCATCCAAGCCGTTTCCACGCGCGAGGAATCAATGTCTACGCTAGGGGATTAAACTCCCGTTTTATTTCCTCTTGGCCCGACGGTCAAAGGCGGTCTTTCTCCCACCAGAGACAATAAAACACCCTGCATAACCATGTAAATTCCTATATCCTATCGAATCCCTAATCCTATGGTCGTTCTAGGGAGAACCCACGAAGGGGCTTCCACCAATGTCCCAGATTTGGAAACTACTCACTAATCATTGCCATAGATTCAACAAAACATATTTCAGCCATTAAAAAATAATCAAGCAATAAACTACTGTAGCAAACGATAGTATTAACGCAATATTAAAGTATTAGAACGATCAGAGAACTTACAAAACAAGTTTAATTGAAGCAGCCAAAAACCCCTAAAACAACTTAAGAAAATGGGGAATCACCATCTTCTGGGAAACCTATGGCTATTTATACATTTTGACAAGATGCCAGAAAATATTCCCACAAGAAGACAAAGATAAACATCCACCTGATCGGTTGAAACTTCAATCGATTGGGTGAGACGATCAGAAAAATAGACTCCAGCCTCTGAAATACTTCACCCGATCGCCGAACCGATCGGGTGAAGTCGTTGGACTCTCGAGCTGGCGATGCTGCTGCTATAGGTGACCTGATCGGTTGACAAGTCAACCGATCGGGTGGAATTCGGCCCACAAAACAGAGGGCACTGTCACACCCAACCGATCACTGAACCGATCGGTTGGGGTTTGCTTCTTTGCTTGCTCCTCCTCGAGTCTGATACGGTTCACGAACCGATCGGGTGGATCTGTCCACCCGATCGATTGAGGGCTGATACATGATCTGAATTGACGTATGGCCCTCAGGTTCTCGTGTGGCACCTCCCGTTGCTCCGGGGACTCATGATGTGGGCTATATATGTCCCCTGTGCTGGCAATCTCCTGCAATAGCACACAAACACAAAGAAAGTGAAAAGGAACTAAAAATCACAAAAGAATAGATACGAAACAACGGAAAACAACGGGAAATCGCGGAGAAGACGTGCGTGAATATATAAAATATAAACGCATGTAAAAATCCCCCAAGCTGAACCCTTCCTCGTCCTCGAGGAAGACGAGTGAGAATATGAGCTCGGAGGGAAAAATAGAAAGGAAGAAACAGAAGAAGAAAGCGAAATCCTAGATCACCCGTCAGAGCCAACGAAAACCAACACGTCACACTAAGCAGGCATGCGATAAGTATATCACTAAACCCATGAATATGAGTCCATATAAGTGTCATGGGTACACGCAGTGAAGCGCGAGTGAGTGAGGTCGTGAGCTAGCAGACGGGGTAAATATCTAAATTGTGCAATAAAGCTCCATATACTCATACCCATGGAATGACCCAAATATCGATTCAATTCGAATTAGCGATGAATGATAGCTCAAGCATGCATGAGAATAGAGTAAGAATAGAAACATATCATGTGTCAGGGACTCTACTTCTAGGAACTAGGGAATCACCACACGATTGCCTATATAATCGCTAGAAAGCTCCTATGCCAAGTGTGTTCGAAAACGAAGGGGGTTGAGTAGGTGTGGAGGAGAGCACTCGGTGCAAATTCTCGCCTTCCCTTTATTCACGGTGGATATGAGTAATATTCACAACGGGAATTTTTTTTGGGTTATGGGTATTTGTATATATATTTTTCTTTTTTTGAATTTTGCTATACATATTTTTTTCTTTGCCCCCCCTTTTTTCTTTGGAAGTGGGATAATGAAAAGTGTGCACTCCCCCAAATGGGAGAACGATGCACGACGAGGGGATCTGCACCAAGTAAAACAAAAAAGAATTCGAATTCTAAACACTTGGCAAAAGAAAAATTTTTCGCAGATCAGAACATAAGCAAAATGGGTTATCCTAGTCCTATTGGTAGAGTCCTGACACATGCGAATTGAAGCGTAAATATACAGATAATTCATGCATAAAGAAGCAGACAGTGGAGGCAAAATACCGCATATTCAAAATTGAAGCATGATAGTCTAAGGGTCATCCAAGGACATGCATATAAAACAAAATCACAATGTAAAAGCATACCAACTAGCTAGTCACAACACACAACTCACACAGAAGCAAAGTGAACCCATGGAGGATGAAATGCAATAGGACTTGGCTTCCTAGGGTTAGTGAGAATGATTATCGTAGTTAAGCTAAGTGTGTGTGGTTCCATGGCAGTTCATCATGTGGGGTCATCTCTTGGAGAGGGAGAATAAAATGATGGAAAGAAAAAATAAAAACACGACAAAACGACTCAAAACCGGTGAAAAAGAGACAAGACTGACGCACAAAGTTCGACTCCCCCAAGCTGAACGTTGCATTGGCCTCAATGCAATAGGAGTAAATGCAGGAGGGCAACGAAAGATGGGAGGGAAGTACGCACCGACAAAGAAACAGGAAAAACATAAAAACACACAAAATGAGATATGGCAAAATAAATAAAATAAACATCCAAACCAACTATACAAAAACACATACACACGAACACATATAATCAAGCACACAACAACGACACGACACGACAACAATAACAAAAGATTGATTTTCCCCAAGCTGATCATGACAATGCCAGAAAAAAAGACATGATCGTGGTGAATCAGAAAAAGCTGGCTAGGGGAAAATCAGTCTGAGCTGCCATCGGAGGAATTGTAGGGAGATAGTGAAGAAGGATGTGAATAGTGGACGAAAGATGATGGTGTGGACGATGGAGAGGGAGTGCCGACAGGAGAAGGAGGGGCAACAGGCTGGATCATAGGGGGATCGAAATTGATCGGTGAATCGTGGTGGATTATGATGGCACCAGGTGAACCTGTATATGGGTGCCAATCGGGAGGATCCAAGGGTGGAAGATGTACTAGTGTAGAATACCAAGGATCTGGATAGAATTCCCACGGTAAATGAGAAGTGTGAATGGGGATTTGCTCAAGAGATGATGGTGGGAGGACGAAAAAGGAGTATTGTCAGGACCATAAAGGTAGACTGCATGTTCGTGACCAAAATGAGTGATCATACCAATATCGATTAAGTAGTCGCGATCGATGCGGGTCCGCCCCGGTAAAATTTGGAGGTCAGAGGGTAGCCTCAAAACATGGCTGACAATAAGAGTGATAATCCCCCCATAACAAATAGGTCCGGAGGTTGCACAGCTAACATGTAAAATCTCATGGATGATCTAATGGGCGGTGTTAATGGGCAATGGGTCATGTCCACAGATCCTGTCGTGAGACATGGCATGCAGAAAGAAAAGTTCGTCCCGAGACACCGTGGAAATATCCACGCGGGAAAAAATGGTGTTGGCAAAGAGGCAGTGGGCGAAGCGGTAACAGGGGTGTATAATATAGGAGGCACGTGCCTCCGATGGAAAGGCGGGATATAAGGTGAATTGTTGCCAAAACATCGTCCCGAAAGTAAGAATAGATATCAGACCGATCATGAGTTGAACATTCAATATAATGATCGGGGCGAGGGAAATTCAACGAATTGTTAAGCTCGACAAACGTCATAGTAAAGTCGGCATTGAAGGCGCGGAAAGCGAATCCCCAATCGTACACTTTGAGAGAAGAAAGGAACTCGAGTGTGAGATTTCGATGTGTGTGGGCATAAGCACGCAGTAGGAAGTCGCACCAAATGCATTCGAAAAGTTTGGCGATGTCCCTCAAAAGTTCGAGAGATTTGATCGTGGGGGCGATCAGCAAAAAGGGTAGGTCGCATGTGGTGATGAAGAAGGGCGTACAAACATGCAGATTGTTTTTCAGATGAAGGGTTAATGCCAAGGAAAGAAGGGGAAAAAGGGCCGTGCAGGTAGTGTCTGCGTGATGATGATGCTGGCTCTTTTTCCTTCCTAGACATGGTAATGACGTAGGGGAAAAACAATAACGTGGGAGAAGGTGTCTACGATGATGATATAACAGGTGTAGTAGGCAGACACAAAATCAAGACATTGCACATAAGAAAAGAAACATAAAGCTTGGAAAGAGGTTACCTTGCAATGATGCGACTCCAAGCCATATGCTCCCCTCTAGATCCCCTGGCGAAATGCGGAGAGTTGTTGCTTCATTCCTCAGATGTAATTGTCGGGTTTTTTATTTTTCTGGGGTTTGGGAAAACATGGGTTGGTAGGGTTAGGGTTTTGAGGGGATCTTGATGTATGGCTAAATAGGAGGAGATTGGGGGGGGGGATGTTGTAGATGGGGGAAGGAAATGGATCTGGGTTGACTAGATGCGAAGAAATTTCTGGTGGGGGGGGGGAGAATTTGGTGTTTGGGCGTCGTGTCCCCTCTTTTTTTGCGAAATGGGTCGTGTGTGGAAGATGGGGGCTTTATTGGGATTGTAACGGTCAGTTTTCACTATTCGTAATACGGCTATGCGTATAGCAATTTTGGGTACCTGATTTGTTTTGTTGCTTGTATGTGGGTCATGTTGTTGAGTCGATAGGGCCATAGCACCTTGGTTGCAACCTTGGCAAGCCAACCCGACGTGTGCCCGACTTGGGATTACGGTCACTTTTGGACCCAGTATCCTTCGTACGCCTTGTCGTGCACGTAGTCTTGTTCGTGCACGTATTTATTCTAGACGTTGTCTGTATCCGAACCCTATAGTGTGATATGTCATTGTGACCCTCTTTGAGAGTATTAAATTGTGGCACTAATTGTGAACGTCATTTCACGGGTTGTTCTCCCACGATTTGATCTTATTTGAAGAGACGTCACGATTTTCACTTTTGTCGCTAGACCTTTTTATTTTTAATTTCATTTCTCGACGTCAAAATTGTGATCCGTATTCGCTGCCTTCTTTCTCTCGTCGTCCCGGTCACCCCAGTATTTATTTCACAATTTTAGGGATCCGTTTGACCCACTTTCATGATTTTACCCAACTTATTGTATTTAACCCTAAGTTTTGAGTGTTTCCCTAAGTATTATTTATTATAACCTTAATCTACTTTGAAACTAACCTGTTTTGAACCCACTGGGCCGAATTCTTTGTGCTTGCACTCTGCAGCAAGAGAGAGAGGGTGTTTGGCCTAATATTATATCTATAGCAATAAATTTTATTAAACTAAAAACTTGTAAGGCCTAGTTCCCCAGCCTATGTTCTTATTTTATTAATAGAGCCCTAGCCTATCAATCACGTGAGCCCCCTTTCAAACACATCACACCCCCTAAGGCTTTTATTATAAAACCCAAAGGGCCCATTCACATGAGCTAGGGTTTTCTCTTTTGCGTTTTTAGCAGCTCTTTGCACCGCCGACTCCTTCACAAACCCCTCACGAGTTTTCTCTCCGACCCAAACCTATCTCCGACGGCCTATTCCTCTCCAGCCCATCCTCGCCGACCTGACCTTCTCCCGGCGGCCATCTTTCGTCGTTAGACCGCCTGTTCCGCCGCCGCAACTGCTGCAGGCCGTGAACAGCTACTGCTGCACTTTGCAGCAGCGCATCAGCATCGCCACAGGCCACACGATGGCGCCGCCAAGTACAGGATGCCGGCAGCGGTCCCCTCCGACGCTGTCACGGCAGTGGCGGCCTTCCCCTCGTGAAGATCAGGCCAATAGCGACCAGTTCCCTTGTGCTGCAGTAGGCTGACGGTTGTGCTTCGCCCAGCATGTTACAACGCCACGTGCTTCCCTCAGCGTTGCCCATTTGCTGTCAAACATCGCTGCTCTAGCATTGGTAGTGTCAGCGAGACCCCGACACGCGCAACGGTGCTCCCTGGACCATGGCAGTGACTCCCTCGTGCGACGGTTATCACGGTAAACCCCAGACCTGTTGACACCCTCCTCTCGTGCCGCTCGACCATCCCTAGCCGTTGTCCACGCTCGACGACGTCCCTCTAGCCAAAGACGTCTTGCTTCAACCATCGGGAGCTTCGTGGGGGAAAGTCTCTTCCCACATCGGTTAGTTCAATCACTCATTAAGTTTTAACACCAGATTGCTAATAGATGTTGATCGGACTTAATATAATGATGTTAACATGATAATCTGTAGGGTGACTATCTTGGATACGACTCCTAACTATGGTTAGCCTAGGTTTCTTGATAATATTGTTGTATGCTTATTCGTACTAGCTACTTAACATAATTAATGTGTTAGCAATTTTACGCTCATTATTATTGATGTGTCTCCCATAGTAGGATAGAAGACTTATTAAAATTGGATCATTAGACGTGTTAGGATTATTCCAAAATCCTAGCCGCCATCACAACTTATTTGTGCGCGTATTTTATTGACAGAGAAAGTCGGTCGTTCCGTACCGTTCACACCATCGAAATCCAACCCCTGACGTCGCTACCCGACGTCAGAGTAGCTCTCTCGTTGTGTTGAGGTAAGTCTCTCTCCGTAGGAACCCACACCACATGTTAACAAGATAAAAACAATAATTTTATTGTGTTAGTTAATTCACTAATTGAAGATAATGAATACGGGACTGTAGGTTGGTGTGATGATTGGTGTTTGGGCACGTAGGCAGAACTGGACTCCTTGATCTTGTGACTATCAGCAGACTTGCAGGAAAGTGAAACTTGCCAACTTTTGCTTAGGGCCATGTTTTAGGCCACTTCTTTGCTTTTAGCGTAAAAGAGACTAGACAGTGAAATGATAGCTATCTAGACGCAACTTTAGGATCTAGCTTGACAAGGAAGCTAGATCTGTCACCCTGCCATGTCATTCATGCATTGTTATCTGCCATGTTTAAATTCCTTATCTGTACGCCTTGCTACTTGCCATGCCATGACATCCATGCATTAAATGTTGCATTCGTAGCATACGCTACATACTCATACTTGCTTATCCTGGCTAGGTGCACCGCTATGCCATCATGAAAAACACTTCCTGGCTCGTGATCCAGAAGCGAGCATTCACGTTCAGGGGTAAGGCCCTGGCTCGATACACATGGAGGGGTAGGGTTGAGCGACCACTCAGCTTAGGAGTTGGCCCGATCAGCCACTCTAGCTGTAAGGCGTGAACTCTGTGCACGACGTGCTTACTAGACTTGTCTTTGTACTTGTGCTTGCTCATGTAAAACTTGACATCCATGCCATGTTTCAAATGCCATGCTCGTACCTTACTTTACTTTACTTTACCTGTTGCATTTATAACTGCCATGTCATTGCATCATGCTAGAACTGCTAGGTTGTTCACTTTACTTTCAGTTTCCTTGCACAAGTCTCTTGTAGACATGCTGACATGTGCCCCTTGCTCTTTTGGGTGTCACATGTTAGACCCTGAGCCAGAGACCGTAGCTGAGTACGTGGTTGTTGCTGACGTTGAGCCTGAGTCCATGTCTGCCCAGGAGGAGTTTTGTGGATACCGGTTACCTTTCTTAGTGACTTTGCTAAGCTTCCTTTTTGTTTTAGGTCTTCTTTAATTTGTCGGTGCGTGGCACCTTTACTTTGTATGTTGTACTTTTGTTGGCCATGCTGGGGCCTTGTAGATTCTTTTCTTTTAGCCTGGTGGCTTTTTCTGTGATGTTGGAACTTATTTATGGATATTCTAAGATTTGTTTTTGTCTCATTTCCCATTATTATTATCTTTGTTTCGTATCGCATTGCAAGGACCTGCCATTTAAAGATAATTGACGCTTATCGTACTTGCAGCTTTGCAGCTTCAAGTCTGAGCGGACCTACTCATGTCTCGCCTCCATATTTTTGGGAAGCGGGGCGTGAGAGGTTTTGTTGGTGGCCCATGCAGGTCCATCTTGCAACTGCGAATTATCGGAACAACGATAATAACTATGGAATGTCCATTAAATAAATTGCAACATCCGAGTCATAAGCCTTGAGCCTAGTCTAGTCGTTCTCCTATGTCACTAGGTGGTAACAAGACTTAGTTACACGTCGGTGCTTGCTAGTTAGAGGCCTCTGATTGTTAGTAAGACTCCATGCTAGGAATTGATTTAATCGTCGTAGGAGTTACCTTAGTGGTTCTTGCCTGACTCTGACCATATTAGACTTTTAGGATTTCTTTAGTCGTTCGCTTGGGTTCATCGATTTCGGGCCAAGCCGGACTTAGTTCATTACAGTCTTGTTCCTTAGGAAGTCGTAGCGCCAGGTTTCCTAATCTTTAGTTGGTCAACCGTAGGAGTTCCCCTAGATTTTCTTGAGTCATACCCTAGGCGTGTTTGTATTTTGATCATGCGACCATAATTCCTTGCCCTCGATTCACGCGATCGCCTCATGACGATCGTCGTTAATTTTCGAATCTCTTCGTTACAAATCTTGAAGCCTTTTGAAAGTGTTTACGATGTTCTTCATTCGCTAAAGTTTAAACTCGTTCGAAAACTTTTAATATATATATTTAGACTTCATGCTCTTCCGTTGACTTAAATTCATTTTTGAATTTCGAAAGTTTTGACGAGATTTTTTATTACTGTTTTATAATGTTTTTCCAGCCTATACTTTTCATACCTATTTAAATATCTTGGCCCTTTTCATATATTAATTTTATTCTGAGCCGTATTTCTATTTTCCCAAATTCGATTTATAATTTTCTTTTCTTACTTATCCCATTAAAATTTATTCGAATAACTCATCGCGCTTGCCTTTAATGTACTTTCTAAGTTACATGAGAATTCAGCGTGACGATTTTAATACTCACCATTTTCCTACTTCAAAATTTTTGTAAAATACTATCTCCATTTTAATTTTTTCCCTAATGCAAAACAATTCATTCACCTCCATGCTCATTATTTTGCATCTAATCCTATGTCGTGATTTAACTTTCGTACTACCCTTCTATGTTTTATAAGGATATTAATAAAATTTTATTTTAAAACTTGCATTTTATTATATCCTTATTTCACGTTTTATATCCTTCTTCCCTACTTGGTTATTCTGAACTATATTTGGTTCCACCCAACCAAGCTATTTCCCTAATATGCCACCTCGCCTGAACCCGTTTATCCCGTCCTTGTTTCATTTCAAATTCGTTTTCGGTCTCCCTCACTATTGTTTGGTTATCATATTAGTGCTGACTGTTGTCTGCGTTAACCTCAGTATAGTAGGGTGTGCACACTAGTATAGATTGTGATGTCGTTGTAGTGCATATAATTACTTGATATATATGAAGTTGGATGCGTGTTAATATTTATATATACGTGTGTGGATGGCTATACCACTCTAGGGACGTCTGTGTATATAAGAATCAGTGTTGGATTATTTAATGGGGTGTATGCAGTTAGAGATACTTATAATGGTTGAAATAATATGTTAGTAAAGTTATGAGTACATTAGGTATAATGATACTAGGGTATTTATAGTTAAGTGTGCATGCCTATTATTCGATCTATATGTTAGAACGTGTGGGCGCGTGCTCGTACGTAGGTATGTGCTTACTATATGAATATGTGCGATCTACGTACAGTAATAGGGATTATAAATTTGTGTGGTATTGTTTGCCTTTACGGGATGTAGTGAGCGTGTATGCCATGAGGTATCCACGACTATTGCACATCTTAGCAATGTATGGGTAGATGTGTTGGTATACAAATTATAGGTAGTAGGATATGGTGTGAATATATGTTCTACATGTGTGTGACTACACGGTGAATGCATGTATTAAGGAAGGTATTATAATTATACGTGTGCTGATGGCTGTATTATTATTATGGTATATAAAGTGATTGAACTATGGGAGTATTACCTGACTAAATATTAAGTGTGATTGACATATGGTATGTATATGGTTATATTGGTAGATGTGTATACATTGGAGTGGTATTGGTATAAGTATAAATACCGTGTTACGTATATAGAGTATTCTGATATGTGTTCCGAGTCTCACTCAAGCTTGAGTGGGTATACTCTAAGTATACTGTTATGTATGTTTGTAGTTGCATATAGCGAAGTTTGATGTATGTATAGTAATAGGAGTGTTTGTGCCAGGTTGTGTTACGCACATGATTGTGGGTCGCTATACCAGTGTATAGTTATAGGTGTTGGTCTTATGGTACAGTTATTTGCTAAGGACTTGCATGTGTGAACATATGTGTGCTAGCTAAACTAAGTGTGTAGATGTACTGAGTTTATAATGGTATGATTGGAATATATGAATGAAATGTTAGCGTGTGTGGGTGTGCACCATACACGGGTAAGTATGTGCCTAATTATAAGTATTGGTGACCATGATATGTGTGACGTGACGTGAATATAGTTATAAGACCGTATGTGATGTGAATATATGGTGAAATAATTGCATGCATTTGAATGACTATATATTGTGAATTTATAGTAGTGGTGAATGCATATTAGATATAGAAAAACATGACTTAATAAGGGTATGGTGTGACTACATATGTTGATGTGTTTAGTATTGGATGTATACTAGGAAATATTAAGGAGTCGTATACCCATATTTGTTTGTGTGCCTAGGTAGCTATCTATACGTACAGCGATGATTGTATTTGCTAGTGTGAGACTAATCTTATGTGAGTATCTGAACTATTGTTTGTGCTAGGTTAGTAGTAGTTATATAAGGGATGTATGCCTATATGTATGATTGAAATATGTGCATGAATGAATATATATACATGTTAGCAGAATTATTGTTTGACTACCTAGTGCATATATAAGCGCTTGTAATGACTATACCTGAGTGAATTATGGTGTGATGTGATTGGGATAGCTACTAGTAGGACTAGAGTTATATTTATAGTTAGAAAGTCCGACGACGGACTTTATCCTAAGGTGGGTAGGATGTAACGGTCGGTTTTCACTATTCGTAATACGGCTGTGCGTATAGCAATTTCAGGTACCTGATTGGTTTTGTTGCTTGTATGTGGGTCGTGTTGTTGAGTCGATAGGGCCGTAGCACCTTGGTTTCAACCTTGGCAAGCCAACCCGATGTGTGCTAGACTTGGGATTACGGTCACTTTTGGACCCAGTATCCTTCGTACGCCTTGTCGTGCACGTAGTCTTGTTCGTGCACGTATTTATTCTAGACGTTGTCTGTATCTGAACCATATAGTGTGATATGTCGTTGTGACCCTCTCTAAGAGTATTAAATTGTGGCACTAATTGGGAACGTCATTTCACGGGTCGTTCTCCCACGATTTGATCTTATTTGAAGAGACGTCATGATTTTCACTTTTGTCGCTAGACCTTTTTATTTTTAATTTCGTTTCTCGACGTTGAAATTGTGATCCGTCTTCTCTGTCTTCTTTCTCTCGTCGTCCCGGTCACCCCAGTATTTATTTCACAATTTTAGGGCTCCGCACTTTCACGATTTTGCCCAACTTATTGTATTTAACCCTAAGTTTTGAGTGTTTCCCTAAGTATTATTTATTATAATCTTAATCTACTTTGAAACTAACCTATTTTGAACCCACTGGGCCGAATTCTTTGTGCTTGCACTCTGCAGAGAGAGAGAGGGGGTGTTTGGCCTAATATTATGTTATATCTATAGCAATAAATTTTATTAAACTAAAAACTTATAAGGCCTAGTTCCCCAGCCTATGCTCTTATTTTATTAATAGTGCCCTAGCCTATCAATCACGTGAGCCCCCTTTCAAACACAGCACACCCCCTAAGGCTTTTATTATAAAACCCAAAGGGCCCATTCACGTGAGCTAGGGTTTTCTCTTTTGTGTTTTTAGCAGCTCTTTGTGCCGCCGACTCCTTCACAAACCCCTCACGAGTTTTCTATCCGACCCAAACCTATCTCCGGTGGCCTATTCCTCTCCAGCCCATCCTCGCCGACCTGACCTTCTCCTGGCGGCCATCTTCCGTCGTTAGACCGCCTGTTCCGCCGCCGCAACTGCTGCAGGCCGCAAACAGCTGCTGTTGCACTTCGCAGCAGCGCATCAGCATCGCCACATGCCACACGATGGTGTCGCCAAGCACATGACGCCGGCAGCGGTCCCCTCCGACGCTGTCACGGCAGTGGCGGCCTTCCCATCGTGAAGATCAGGCCAATAGCGACCAGTTCCCTTATGCTGCAGCAGGCCGACGGTTGTGCTCCGACCAGCATGTTGCAACGCCACGCGCTGCCCTCAGCGTTGCCCATCTGCTGTCAAACATCACTGCTCTAGCATTGGCAGTGTCAGCGAGACCCCGACACGCGCAACGACGCTCCTTGGACCGTGGCAACGACTCCCTCGCGCGACAGTTATTACGGTAAACCCCAGACCCGTTGACACCCTCCTCTCGTGTCGCTTGACCATCCCTAGCCGTTGTCCACGCTCGATGATATCCCTCTAGCCAAAGACGAATTGCTTCAACCATCGGGAGCTTCGTGGGGGAAAGTCTCTTCCCACATCGGTTAGTTCAATCACTCATTAAGTTTTAATACCAGATTGCTAATAGATGTTGATCGGACTTAATATAATGTTGTTAACATGATAATCTGTAGGGTGACTATCTTGGATACGACTCCTAACTATGGTTAGCCTAGGTTGCTTGATAATATTGTTGTATGCTTATTCGTACTAGCTACTTAACGTAATTAATGTGTTAGTAATTTTACGCTCATTATTATTGATGTGTCTCCCATAGTAGGATAGAAGACTTATTAAAATTGGATCATTAGACGTGTTAGGATTAGTCCTAAATCCTAGCCGCCATCACAACTTATTCGTGCGCGTATTTTATTGACAGAGAAAGTCGGTCGTTCCGTACCGTTCACACCGTCAGAATCCAACCCCTGACGTCGCTACCCGACGTCAGAGTAGCTCTCGCGTCGTGTTGAGGTAAGTCTCTCTCCGTAGGAACCCACACTGCATGTTAACAAGATAAAAACAGTAATTTTATTGTGTTAGTTAATTCACTATTGAAGATAATGAATACGGGACTGTAGGTTGGTGTGATGATTGGTGTTTGGGCACGTAGGCAGAACTGGACTCATTGATCTTGTGACTATCAGCAGACTTGCAGGCAAGTGAAACTTGCCAACTTTTGCTTAAGGCCATGTTTTAGGCCACTTCTTTGCTTTTAGCGTAAAAGAGACTAGACGGTGAAATGATAGCTGTCTAGATGCACCTTTAGGATCTAGCTTGACAACGAAGCTAGATCTGTCACCCTGCCATGTCATTCGTGCATTGTTATCTGCCATGTTTAAATTCCTTATATGTACGCCTTGCTACTTGCCATGCCATGACATCCATGCATTGAATGTTGCATTCGTAGCACACGCTACATACTCGTACTTGCTTGTCCTGGCTAGGTGCACCCCTATGCCATCATGAAAAACACTTCCTGGCTCGTGATCCAGAAGCGAGCATTCACGTTCGGGGGTAAGGCCCTGGCTTGATACACGTGGAGGGGTAGGGTTGAGCGACCACTCAGCTTAGGAGTTGGCCCGATCAGCCACTTTAGCTGTAAGGCGTGAACTCTGTGCACGACGTGCTTACTAGACTTGTCTTTGTACTTGTGCTTGCTCATGTAAAACTTGACATCCATGCCATGTTTCAAATGCCATGCTCGTACCTTACTTTACTTTACTTTACCTGTTGCACTTATAACTGCCATGTCATTGCATCATGCTAGAACTGCTAGGTTGTTCACTTTACTTTCAGTTTCCTTGCACAAGTCTCTTGTAGACATGCTGACATGTGCCCCTTGCTCTTTTGGGTGTCACATGTTAGACCCTGAGCCAGAGACCGTAGCTGAGTACGTGGTTGTTGCTGACGTTGAGCCTGAGTCCATGTCTGCCCAGGAGGAGTTTTGTGGATACAGGTGACCTTTCTTAGTGACTTTGCTAAGCTTCCTTTTTGTTTTAGGTCTTCTGTTATTTGTCGGTGCGTGGCACCTTTACTTTGTATGTTGTAGAGAAAGGTGCGTGGCACCTTTCTTAGTGACTTTTGTTGGCCATGCTGGGGCCTTGTAGATTCTTTTCTTTTAGCCTGGTGGCTTTTTCTGTGATGTTGGAACTTATTTATGGATATTCTGAGATTTGTTTTTGTCTCATTTCCCATTATTATTATCTTTGTTTTGTATCGCATTGCAAGGACCTGCCATTTAAAGATAATTGACGCTTATCGGACTTGCAGCTTTGCATCTTCAAGTCTGAGCGGACCTACTCACGTCTCGCCTCCATATTTTTGGGAAGCGGGGCGTGACAGGGATGCAGCGAACCGGTCAGGTGGAGTCCAACCGATCGGGTCGCTGCATCGGGTGAGTTTCAAATGAGGGATGAAGCAACAGGTCACCCGATCCATTGGGGTGTCACCCGATCGGGTGACCGACTCTCAGCCAGATTTCAGGTTACTGGAAAAAATTCTGATCATCCACCCGCTCGGTTAGTCGTGTCACCCTGTCGGTTGATCCAAATTCCCGCAAATCAGATACTGGAGTAGTATCAACCGGGCGTCCACCTGATCGGTTGAGTATCACCCGATTGGTTGATTCTACCAAAGAACTAAAGTTGTCCCTGCACAATCCTGCACAAAATTTCAAAATTTGCTAAGTTCCGAGATAAGGAATCCCCCAAGCTACAAATCTATACTAATATACACCAATTAGTCTTATTGAAAGAGAGTAAAGGGTTAGAACATGGGTTGCCTCCCATGAAGCGCTTGGTTATAGTCGGTAGCTCGACTCCTCAGGTCGTGATCAATTCGGATCAGGAAGATTTGCAGCAGAGTTATTGGTCGTTGAGCTTCCTGCCGAAGAGATTGCGGGCGCGCTGATCGCATAATGTTTTAAACGTTACCCATTGTCCTTAAAGGAGTCTTCTTTTCCCATGATTACAATGGCTCCATGGGGGAAGACCTTGGTGACTCGGAAGGGTCCCGACCACATAGACTTGAGCTTTCCGGGAAAAAGCCTTAATCTTGAATTGAATAGGAGAACTAAGTCTCCTTCCTTGAATTCTTTCTTTAAGATGCCCTGTCGTACCACCGCTTCAACTTCTCTTTGTATATCCGGGCATTTTCGTATGCGTCGAGCCAGCTCTCGCCAAGTTCGTTCAGCTGGAGTTGTCGGTGGCTCCCCGCCTCTTTGGCATCGAAGTTCAGATTCTTGACAACCCAAAATGCTTTATGCTCCAATTCCACCGGCAGATGACATGACTTTCGGTAGACAAGTCGATAAGGGGTCGTGCCGATCAGAGTCTTAAATGCAGTTCTGTAGGCCCAAAGCACATCTGAAAGTTTCGATGACCAATCCTTTCTAGAGCTAGCCACAGTCTTCTCCAGGATGCTCTTTATCTCCCTGTTTGAGGCTTCTACCTGGCCGCTAGTTTGCAGGTGGTAAGCACGCCTAATTCGGTGCTGCACTCCGTACTACTTCAAAAGGGATTCAAATTTCTTTCTATGAAGTGACTCCCTCCATCACTAATTAGGACTCGAGGCACGTCGAATCTCGGGAAGATGTTGTTTTCAAGAATTTGGCCACCAACCAGGAATCATTCGTGGGGCTAGCTATCGCCTCTACCCATTTGGATTCATAGTCCACGGCCACCAAAATGTACTGGTTACCAGAGGAAGAAGGAAACGGCCCCATGAAGTCGATTCCCCAAACATCGAAGATCTCGACTTCCAAGATGTAATGCTGTGGCATTTCGTCTCTCTTGGATATGTTTCCCGTCCTCTGGCACTTGTCGCAGGCCTGGACATAAGCATACGTGTCCTTGAAGAGAGTCGGCCAGTAGAATCCGCTCTGGAGAATCTTTGCTGTGGTCTTATATGTGCTCGCATGTCCTCCATATTATTGATCATGGCAATGAGAAATTATGGAGGTCGCCTCTATTTCGGGAATACACCTCCGTATCACCCCATCATTGCAAGTCTTGTACAGATAAGGGTTGTCCCAATAAAATTTCCGGACTTCGTGGAAGAACTTCTTCTTTTTATGATAACTCACATGGTAGGGTACGATGGCGCACGTTAGATAGCTGGCGATGTCAGCATACCATGGAGTCCAAACAAACGAGATAGAGAAAAGATGCTCATCAGGGAGTGAGTCATCAATAGGGGTGGCATCCGGGTCGAAAGCAGACAACCTAGATAGATGGTCGGCGACGACGTTCTCCGCCCCTTTCTTGTCCTTGATCTCCAAGTCGAATTCCTGGAGGAGGATAATCCACCTTATGAGGCACAACTTGGCCTCCTTCTTGCTCAAAAGGTATTTGAGGGCGACGTGATCGGTGTGCATGATAACCTTGGCACCCACAAGATACGACTGGAACTTGTCCATGGCATGGATGACGACTAGGAGTTCCTTTTCCGTCGTCGTATAGTTCCTTTGAGCTTCGTCGAGGGTCTTGCTTGTATAGTAAATGACATGAAGATTTTTGTCCTTCCTTTGCCCCAAGGCGGCCCCAACTGCATAGTCGCTAGCGTCGCACATCAATTCGAATGGTAGACTCTAGTCGGGCGGTTGAATAACAGTTGCGGAATCAGGGCTTGCTTCAAGAGATGAAAAGCTTCCATACACTTGTCATCGAAGACAAAAGGTGTATCCTTCACGATGAGTTGAGTCAAGGGCCTAGAAATTTTAGAGAAATCCTTTATAAACTGGCGGTAGAATCCTGCATGCCCTAAGAAACTACGGACTCCCCGAAGGTTAAACGGAGGCGGAAGCTTTTCGATCACATCCACCTTAGCTTTGTCCACCTCAATCCCTCTTGAAGAGATAATGTGCCCTAATACGACTACCTCTTGCACCATAAAGTGGCATTTCTCCCAATTTAGAACGAGCCCTTTATCTTGACATCTTTTCAGGACTTTAGCCAGGTTGCAGAGACACAAGTCGAACTCTATTCCATAGACAGAAAAATCATCCATGAAGACCTCCATTATGTCCTGGGAGTAATCGGAGAAAATGGTGGATATCAATCTTTGAAATATAGCCGGGGCGTTGCAAAGCCCAAACGGCATCCTCTTATAAGCATACGTCCCAAACGGACATGTAAAAGTGGTCTTTTCTTGGTCATCATTGTGGATGGGAATTTGCAGGAAGCCAGAGTATCCATCCATGAAGCAGAAATAGTTGTGCTTGGCCAGTCTTTCGAGCATCTGATCAATAAAAGGGAGGGGATAATGATCTTTTCTTGTGGCTTAATTTCCGGTAATCGATGCACATCCGATATCTGGTGACTGTCCTTGTAGGTATAAGCTCATTTTTCTCGTTACGAATGACTGTCATTCCTCCCTTCTTGGGCACAACATGTACCGGGCTAACCCAACGGCTGTCGGAAATAGGGTAGATAATCCCGGCCTGGAGAAGTCTAACAATCTCCTTCTTAACTACTTCCATCATAATGGGGTACAATCTTCGTTGTGGCTCAATGGAGGTGGCTTGCTCGTCTTCAAGCAATATCCTATGCGAGCAAAGCCCCAAGCTTACTCCCTTCAAGTCTTCAATTACATACCCGAAAACGTTCTTAAATTTCTTCAAAACATCAAGCAGTTTGGTCATTTGGTCTTCGGGTCGCGAGGAGTTCACAATGACCGGTTGCTTTGAATCCTCCCCCAAATATTCATACTTCAATCCTGGAGGTAACTCCTTTATCTCGACTTCGTGTGGTCCCGATACATATTTCTCAAGCTGTGCATCTTCCAATGAAAGAGCCTCTTCCTGGATCTCCGGGATGTCAACATCCGGAACTTCACTTTCAACCATGGGTTCGTGGGGCAAAACCTTGCAAGGGTGTGAGAAGACCATGGAGGAAGACTCTGGTTTCATTTCAAGCGTACGATAACTATCCGGTAAAAAGGCTTCAACATGAAAACATGTCTCAATAGTAGATAGTTCTCCACCACTCCCTTCAGTTTCATAATGGTCCCAAGCTCCAGGGTGCTCTGTAGAGGTCTGCAAGGAAAAGATAGATTCCTGCTCACCGCACTCGAAAAACCCTGCCAGACAATCCTCTAGACAAATCTCCCCATAGGTGCATAGCTCCCCCTCACTGAAGTCGGTACTGGGCATGTCAATAAGCACCGCTTCATCAGAAGGGAAAAAGAACGTCGTGTCGAGATGTTGCTGAATATCATGATTCCTATTTTGATTTTCTACTGCAGCTGACAAAAGGATAGGATGCTCGAGGCGCTTAGAGATTTTTCCAGACTCTGGGCCAAATAGTTGGCGTGGAGGGTGCATGTGCCCAGATATCATCTGAAATGGCACACGACATTCTTGCTGTAGAATGGAAAACCTGTAAGAAAAGGAGAGAAAGAGGACGGCAAGGATAGAGAACACGCTAATAGCACAAGTTATATGAATAGAGAGATAAGAAATGATGATGGCGGTATGGAGACATAGTCTACCAAGCCTATATAATGAATATGTACAATATGTCCAAGTAAAATTAAAAAGTGTGTAGAATGTGAAAATTATCACGGGGTATGGATATGAGCTAGTCTTAGGATGACAGGGTCCTAAATGAAACAAACACATTGCCTCCCTGGCAACGGCACCATAAAGCTTGACGTCCCGTCGATTTGCACTATGTAAAGTCGAACGGGGATATCAGGATTAAAATTTATAACCGCAAGTGCACGGTGTCGAAGTGTGGCTTGGGGGTCGAACATGGGGAGGCGTGTGATATGATTATGATCAAACAAGAACCGGATCACCCGGTGGGTGAGCTAGACCTATCTTGGTGGGTTGTCACGATATGAAACTACGGAAAGGTGTAAGATATAAAAAGTAACCTAGGACTTTGGCTTCCACCCTATCATGAGTTCTCTCTATTACGACCGACGGATAGGAGTGTGATCAGATTCTAGGGTTTATTAGTGAGACATTGCCTCTAAAAGTGGTACCTAGCGTCCCATGTGCCCGATATTCCGGTCGATGCCCAGGATGATACGATAGGTCTACCCGGGTTCGGACGATGGGCATTCCCATGTCCTGCACCTCCCGACTCCGGGAGCACTAAGCTTGCAACGATTACTCCCGACATTTCATCCAAGCCGTTCCCATGCACGAGGAATCAATGTCTACGCTAGGGGTGTGAGCTGTGGCTAGGGGATCAAACTCCCGTTTTATTTCCCCTTGGCCCGACGGTAAAAAGCGGTCTTTCTCCCGTCAGAGACAATAAAACACCCAGCGTAACCATCTAAATCCCTATATCCTATCGAATCCCTAATCCTATGGTCGTTCTAGGGAGAACCCACGAAGGGGCTTCCACCAGTGTCCCAGATTTGGAAACTACTCACTAATCATTGCAATAGATTCTGTAAGAACCCTGTCTATGGGGAAAACACTAGAAGGGGGGGTTGAATAGTGTTTATGCAAATTTAAAAGGAATTTACGCCAAATAAAATGCAATCCAACAAATAGTGCGGAATAGAAAAACAACCAAAAATGAAACACACGCAAACGCAGAGATGTTTCAAGGGTTCGGATTACCCAAGTCAACTCCCGACTTGTTCCCGGTAATCCTACGTCCCCACCACCCGGATACCACCGGATACTCAAGTTAGAACCCTAACTTGAGGTTTCCTTAAAGCCCACTTGTAGCAACCCTACAAGTGCAATCGAATACAATCGATGTCCTTGACTCCCACAACCAGGGAGCAAGCAAAACCACTCTTAGAACCGAGAGCAAAACTCAAATTACGAGAGTTATGAAATAATGAAAACAACACTTACAATCACCTATGCCTTGAAGTAGAACTTGAAGGAGGAGTGTGATGTGTGTTGAAGAACTCTCTTGGAAGAGAGGAGAAGCCCTTTCTCTTGACTGCACCAATTGCCTAGAAGATCACTCTTTGGTTCTAGGTTGGAGAGCAAGAGATCAAGATTTGGAAATACTTAGGGCTTTGGATTTGAGAGCTTTGATCTTTGGAAATGAAAGCTTGAGAGATTTTGCAATGAATGAGTAACCTTCCAATGGAAGAGTAAAAGCTCTATTTATAGTTTTGTCAAATCCACAAAACAGTTTAGGCAAAAACCCAATTGGAATCCGTGAGAAAAATCTCAACAGATAGAATCTGAACTCGCGACAGTCGACTATTGAACAATCCACAGTCGACTGTTGCACAGTCAGCAAGGGTAGGTGAGAATTCATAACGGTAACTTATCAGGTGGACAGTCGAATGAAGAAGCCAAGACAGTCGACTGTTAAACCCATAGGCGACTGTAATTTCTTCTACAGGCGACTGGCCAAGAGATGGGTAAGAAGGACTAATACTGGAAATCTCACAAGTAACATGACAGACGACTGATGCAAGGAACACAGTCGACTGTTAATCAGAACAGGCGACTGTAAATCCTTAAACAGATGACTGTCAAAAGCCTGAGAAATTTCTAGAGAGCTGAGTCAAAGAAATGACTTACAGACAGACGACTGTTGCAGCATTGACAGTCGACTGTATATACAGCATTAGTCGACTGGCCGTAAAAGTCAGATCAAACAGAGTTTGGACAAAGGATAGACAGGCGACTGATTTACAAAACACAGTCGACTGTCACTTGGACAGGCGCATGTGTATAGTTCATCAGTAGCCTGTGCGAAATAATCAGAGAAGGCCCAAAACTATATTGTAATAGTCTGTGCATAACAGGTAACTGTAGAACAAAACACAATCGACTGTTTTTGAGACATGCGACTGTAAACTGTTCAGCAGTCGACTGTTATAAACAATCCTAGCACAATCAATAAAGAAATGAATTGGGATCAAAGGACAATTGATCTAATGAAGTCCTATGACTGAACGTAGATGTGTGTGAGTGCTCCATCAAAGTTCTACTTCTAAGCTACATACTAGAAGAGATAAAAGAAAATTACATTGACGAATAATCTCTTCTTTCCATCGTATGAGCTTGAAGTCTTCACGGAGCTTCAATCATTATCTACGATCATCCAATTCATGTCATTTGCCTTCAATGAAGTTTGTGAGTTATCCATTGCTAGTAGATCTTCATAAATAGCTTAGGCAATGGATTAACGACAAAATAGGGGATTAGTCACAAGTATTTATGTTTGCTCATCATTAACACCAAGTAGGGAGAAGTCCAATACTCAACAGATTCAACAAAACAAATTTTAGCCATTAAAAAGATAATTGATCACTCCATATTTTACACCCTTTTTCTGCATGTTTGCATGGCACTTTGATCGCTCATATCTCGTTTTTCACTATTATTCGACAATATTGCGATGCTTTTCACAATTTCTTGTTTTTTGTCGTATTTCAGGAGATATGGAGCGATTCGGAGTGATTTTGAGATCAAGAGGATTTGCACCCACTCCGGAGTGTCACCCAAGGCTCTTTTGAAGGCTATTTGGTGATGGAAGACAAGTGGAAGAAGAAGGAACTTCGTAGGAGTGACGAGGAGGCGAAATGATGAAGAATGGGCATCTACAGCATCTCACTCGGCCGAGTGAAGCACTCACTAGGCCGAGCAAGAAGACCACTCGGCCGACCAGACCGGACACGCACCACAGAAGGAAATCAGCGTGCACTCGGCTGAGTGACGATAGTCCACTCGATCGAGTATGGAGATCCCCTCGCCCGAGTGGCACGGGAAAATCCACCCACCGAAGGAGCCGACTTACTGGAATCCGTCAGTCGATTTCAGAGTTATCACTCGGTCGAGCATGGAATGCCCCTCGGCCGAGTGAGTAAAGCCACCCGATCGAGTCACCTCCGAAGACAGACCCCCGAAAATCCCCGACTTACTGGAAATGTACAGGGTTTGTCACTCGACCGAGTGACATTTGTCACTCGGCCGAGTGAGCCGCTCCGCCTGCTGCGTAAAGTGCGATTTCTGGGCTGCGCAGGGGCATTTTTATCACGATTTTTGGGCGATTTTGAGGGGTATTTAAACCCAGTTTTTGCCCTAGTTTAGAGGACTTTTTGATGCTTTTTGGCATCCTTTTTGAGAGCTTTTTAGATCATTAGATTTAGCTTTTCTCTTGGAGATTAAAAAGGTTATTTTTGTTGGATGCTATTGGATTTTCATTGGTTTGTCTCTCTTCTTATCAAAAACTCTATTTTTGTTGATAATTTCTCTATTGCAATGAATTGTGCTGATTTTGTTATTGATTTTCTCATGAATTGCATGATGATTAGTGAGTAGTTTTATCGTCTTAGGGTATAGGGATGAACCCTATGGACCCTATTTCTAAATTGTGATGAATTGGTGAAATTCTTGCTAGAATTGATTAGGGTTAGGTTAGGATTGATTAATTACGGATAGCTAGGGATTCATATTGATTGGGATTTGCAAGAGATTGGGTCCCAATTGATAGGAAGCCCTAGAAATTCGATTTAGATTTATGATTGGACTTCTCTAGAATTGGTTTGCAAGAAATTGGGCCAAAGCTAGGATTTTAATCGTGTTTCTATACCAATATCCATTTGCAAGAGATTGGACGGGTAGGAACTATCTCAACCTAGGTCGTAGCTCGAGTTTGCACGAGAGTGGGCTCGAGATACGGTTGAACGATGATGTCATTCTTCACGCTAGCGGCTTAGGTTAGGGTTTGCAAGAGATTGGGCCCTACCCTAGGTTCGCAATAGACCGGCAATAGCACGAGAGCGTGAGCTTGGTTCTACATTTAGTTGCGACTAATCCACCTAAAATTCAAGTCTAGCAATGATGTAACCTACGAATCACAACGATGAGATACGGTCTGTAGCGGGGATTCCCTATCCCTATGCGCTTTATTTTATTGATATTTCTATCGACATTCGAACGATTGTAACAATTTTACCCCAAATTATTCTCGACCATTTTGATAGCTAGGTGATTGGAAGGAGACACTGTCATTGTTCCTCCCTGAGTTCGATACCCGCTCGCTGCTACATCGTGCGCTTGCGGTAAGACTACGAGTCACTTGTCCCGGGTGTGTGTACTCCTGGGGCGCGAGCAAATTTTTTGCGTCGTTGCCCGGGGGGGTGGCCGGTGTTTTATTCTCTTTATTTAGTGCCTTCTTTTTCTTTTATTACTTTTATCTTTTTACTCCTTATTCGTGCTAACAAATCCTTTGAAACTCTGTTTTCCTTCGCATGTACACGAGATCTACGTCGAATCCCGAGGAAATACTATTTGATCCGGAGATTGAACGTACCGTGAGGAGGATCAGAGCCGAGAGAAGGCACGCTACGGAGGGTGATTGTATGAACCGTACATAGACACCGGAGGAACTAGCGGTACACATGACGAGGATTATATCCATCAGAGATAGGCTTCGGCCTAAGACTTCCTCCACTTCCTCTTCCATCGCTATGCTGGAGTTGGCGGTGGACAAGAATTTTGAGCTAAAGATGGGATTGGTAGTATTGATGCAACAAGACCCGTTTCATGGGAACGCCTATGAGAATCTGCATTATCATATCCAGCTTTTCTTGTCCAAGTGCGTCACCTTCCAAATGCCGGGCGTTTCCGTTGATGCAATCCAACTGCGGCTCTTCCCCTTTACACTCAAAGACAAAGCTTTATATTGGTTGAGGACGCAGGCGGAAGGTACATTCACTACTTGGGATGAGTTGGCTAGCGCCTTCGTTGACAAATTCTACCCGCCATCCAAGACGGTGAAGATACGGAGTGCTCTCATGTCCTTTAAGCAAGGACCGCAGGAGACCCTATACGAGGCATGGGAGCGCTTTAAGGATTTACAGCATCAATGCCCCCATCACAGTATAGAAGATTGGGAGCTTGTTCACAGTTTTTACAATGGACTCCAACAGGACACGAAGCAAATTATAGACGCAACCGCCATACTATCAAAGACCCCGGATGAAGCTACAGCCTTATTAGAGGAGATGACCTCTAATAACCAACAATGGGGCGACGAACGAGGTCATTCTTCTTCCTCCTTGAAGCCCACTTGCATATATGAGGCCAAGGCCGTAGCGGAGCTTTCAAACAAATTTGACTCTCTCCACAAGGTAGTGGAGAGATTGGAGAAGTATATAACCGAGCCACATGGAGCACCCTCTACATCTACACCGGTAAGCAATATGAGTGATTGGCAAGACCAATCTCAAGTCATGTATGTAAGAGGAGAGCATGGAGAGGGGGCCTAGGAACAAGTGCAATATGTTGCGGGAAACTCCGGATATTGGGCCAACCCGGCCGCTAGAAACCATCAAACAATGATGGTGCTTTGAACCCCCTGCCACAACAACTTCCTCAAGCTCGGCCTTCACTACCACAACCTCAGTATCAACCGAGGGGTCAACCGTAACAAAATTACCCATCGAGACAACAAACAGGACCGTATAGACCGCCCGGCTACAATCAAGGTTGGAGAGCTCCCAACCCACCTCAAGCTCAACCACGATCAGACCACGAAGCTAGGGTGGAGGAATTCATGGCGGAGCAAAGGAAGATCCATGCTAGGTTGACGGCGGGACAAGATTCACTAAATACAGTCGTCGCTCAACTTGGAGAGCAACTTGCATTGCTAAACAAGAACGCCTAACAATTGCCGGCTCAACCCGAGCCCAATCCACGGAGCAACACCGGACACATCAATACGGTGGTGGCGGTTACAACAAGGGGCGGGAAGGATACCACTCCCGCTATGACCCAAAACAAAGAACCCGTGGTGGAGATTTTGGAAGAAAAAGAGCCGGCAATTGAAGAGGAGAGCCAAAAGGAGCCGATTGGAGGAGGAAATTCTGAAGTGGTGGAGCCAATTGATGAGTGCCGCTACATGCCGCCGGTGCCGTTTCTACAACGGCTAGATAGAGCCAAGATAGAGAAAAGGCTCGCCAAGTTCCTTGAATATTTGAGGGGAGTAAGCCTCAATATTCCTTTCTTAGATGCAATAGTTGAGATCCCGTCTTACACGAAGTTCTTGAAGGACTTGATATCGGGAAAGAAAAGGAAGGAAAAAATCATGCTTGCGAAACAAGGAACTTGGTTTACCCGGAAGGAGAAGGAGCCGGTGAAATTAAAGGATCCCGGGAGTTTCCGCATCCCTTGCACACTAGGAGACGTCCCTTTGCAAAAAGCTCTAGTTGACTTGGGCGTGAGTGTGAGCCTTATGCCCCTTAGCATGTTCCGGAAATTGAACACAGGCACCGACTTGAAGCCGACCGACATGAGAATTCAACTTGCGGACGGTAGGATTACTTGGCCGGTAGGGATCACAGAGAACATTCCACTCCAAGTTCTGGGAGGGATATGCTTGCCTTGTGATTTTGTCATAATGGACATCAAGAAAGAGGGAGACACTTCGCTCATACTTGGACGCCCGTTCCTCGCAACCGCCGGTGTTATCGTCGACGTGCGTGAAGGAACTCTATCCATGAATGTCGGGAACATCAAAGTCGAGCTTCACATACCCAAGGCCATGAAACATATGCCCTATCACGAGGAGTTAGACTATGTGGATCTCCTCGATGAGGTGATTGAAGAAGCAATCCCCCACTCTATTGGCGCTCTCCATGACGATGGCTTCGAAGAAGACCAAGCTTCGGGTGAAGAAGAGAAGTTGGAGGACCCTCCAGATAGCTCCACGGACGGTGATGAAGGCGACGCTGATGTCACAAGAATACGAGAGCTTTGCAAGCTCTCAAAGGCCACGAATCCGAAGAAAGCTCCACCGAATGGAAGATCGGTGTCACCGGCCAAGAAGAAGATAGGAACAAGCTCTAGCTTGGGGGACTTATCCCCCAACATTACCCATGATGAGGGGGCATCGAGGAAGACCGATGATCATCATGACCCAAATCCAAGCGGCCTTCCCGACAAGTTTGACGGGCGTATCTCGTATGCGCCCAACATCACGAGCTAAACGAATATCTAAAGGGGTCGAGCTCATGACCTTAAACGAGCGCTTGTCGGGAGGCAACCCAACGGTTTTTGCATTATTTTTATTTGATTTTCATTTTTGGTTTAGCCTTTTATTAGTGTTTAGAGTCTTATGTCCATGAAAATCGTGACAACGGGTCCTAATTTTCATGACATGAGAAGGAGAAAGGGAGATCAATCATATGGAGGATGATCAAGGCAAGGGAGAGCGCTCCAAGAATGCGCTCAGGCCTTAGGAGGAGGAAGAAACAGACTAGAGGAAGAAAAACAGAGACTAGAGTGAAAACGGAGAGCCCATGCAAAAAACAACACGTCACTCGGCCGAGTAGCTTATGCCACTCGGCCGAGCAAAGACTCCACTCGGCCGAGTGGAGCACCAAACAGGGAAGTTTCTGCAGACCAACTCTCTGTCACATTCTGTAACTTTTAGTCTTAATTGCCACTCCGCCGAGTACCTTATCACTCAGCCGAGTGAAACAGAGACCCTCCTATCTCAAGAATTGCTGAGTGACAGAGCCACTCGGCCGAGTGGAGTTTCTCCCTTCGGCCGAGTGTATCAAAGCCGCTCAATCGAGTCATAAGTGGCGAGGAGAATTTGAAATTTTTTTTAGTTTTCGCCACTTGGTCGAGTGACATTATCACTCGGTCGAGTCGTAACAATCCTTATATAAGCGGCGGCAGCGGGCGCGATTTACGATACTAAAAAAATCCCAATTCTTTCGCCCGAGCCCGCTACCGATTCCACTTCCTTGACCGCTGCGACTTCCCCTCGCCCAATTAGCCCTTGCCACCGCCCGAGCCGACCAACCCTCGTCGGCGACCGACACCACGCCGACCGACGACGACCAGCCACCCCCACCACCGGCGCTTCCTCCGATCACCCCTATTTTGCCCCAAAAACCCCATTTCTCCCCATTTCTCTTGATTTGTACGCCAGTGAACCCCAAATTCAAATTAATTTCTATATCTATCTATTATCCCATATCTCCCCCATATATATTGAATATTATTCGCTGATTTGATCGTTTGATTTGCAGGCTAGCTTGGGGGAGCTTTAGGGAGTTTTTGGACGCGCTTTGAGCTTTGCGGCGGAGGCGTCTCTTCGCACACACTACTGTTTGCTCTCGCGGCATGTTCAGGTATACTCATTCCATCATTTAGCACGTCGCATTACTTATTTGGTTGGAACACGTCTCGCGGCACACATGCCGCCGCACACTAGGCCACGTACACGGGGATCCGCTGCCAAGCGGAAGAGGACCGATGATCCTGGTCCCTCTTCCGATAGGGAGGACTCCCCTCCACCTAGCCCACTGCCACCTACACAACCGATCCCTGCCGATCCCGTTACACCACCCGCTCCCGCCGTCGGGCCGATGGGGATTACGTTTCGAAATGACGCACACCGCGCCAGATTTGAGCGTATCTGCCATCGCTCGATAGTACCCTCTAGGTTTGCACACCTAGCTGACCTAGACCGCCTTGGGGTACTTGAGGGGCTTCTCACGTTGTACGACAACGTGGGATGGCGTGATTTTCTGTCGGTGTCGGTGGATACTTACATCCGTCCGACACTAGAGGTCCTCAGTTCCATTGACCGGACCCCTGGAGGATGCTCCTTCCGTTTGATGGATCGAGAGTGCGAGATCACTCTCGACATGCTTAGACCGTTTTTCCAGTGGCCTGCCGTCCCTGACCCTGACCGAGCCTACGCTCCCACGCACATCCCACCCCCATCGTTCGACACCCGCACCTTCTGGACACGGATCACGAGATCCCCACTCGCCTTTGACCCTAGTAGGGCCAAGGTCTCAGCTATCGTCCACCCATGCCTCCACATTGCACATCACCTTATGTCGACTACTTTCCTCGCGAGGTATGAGCCCGGGACCATGTCTACGCCAGAGCTCTATATGCTCTATGCGATGACTCGCCCTAGGGTTCTAGATAGGGGTAGCGACGATTTGGTCCCCGCCGTCGAGATCGACATTGCCAGTTGGTTTTTGGACAGCATTATCATTTCGGTGAGCGCTCGCTCACCTATCTGTTACGGCGGTCTGATCACCCGTTTGGCCCTTATGACCGGCGTGGACCTACCTGAAGACTTGCGTCGACCTCCGGGCCCCACCGCACTTTCTATAGATGTTATAGCCCGGATGAAGATGCTTCGTCCCCACGGTCGCCAGCACTGGGTGTGGTTGTGAAGGGTTTTCTAGGACCATTAGGGCACAAAAACTCTAGTCCCGTCCTAAGTCGGACGGAACATAGACAGAAATGCAGCGGAAAAATTTTATGTTAATCTAATTAACATGCAACCCTAAGGAACCAGACCCTATTACCCAGGATCTCTGCCAACTTGGGGTGGATCTGACCACCCCCAGAGGGATCTAACTACTGCGAATAATTAAATGAAAACTTAAACACATACCCGGAATCTCAGCCCTGGGGCAGGCGAGATGTTCCGCGCCGTCTTTCGAGCTGCTCCCGTCCCATGCCGAGCCGCTCCTTGAACCGCTCCCCGCATCCCGAGTCGATCAATCCCCGTGTCGCCGAGCCACCCACCGCCGAAGAAAGTTTCACGCGAGTGAAACCTCCGCCTAGATTTCGGATCTAGAATCCGAACTCCTTTGCGGCTTTGCTAGAGCCCGCAGGAGTAAGGCAGAAATTTATAGGGAGAGGAGAAATATTTATTTAAGCTTAGATCCGAGCGTGCTCCAACATTTACGAGAGCCACTCAGATCTAGAGCTTGGAACGAGTTTTGAGGAAGGGGGAGTCCCCTATTTATATAGGCGGTGGACTCTCCCCTTTTCTCAAAATCCGATGTGGGACTAAATAATGAGTTAATTAAAATCAAGTTAGTTTGCACTTCACAAAGTGCAAACTTCCGTGAATTTTAACTCACTCACCGTTGAGCTTCAAGATTGATACAACATATCAATACGACAAGCGTTCAACGGTGAACGCATAGGAAAAAACCGTTCGTCAATCGGAGTTCGTTTGACCCTCCAATTGAGTGTCCAAAGATCAGCCCAAGGCTAGTTTTTCACAAAAACTGAGCCGTCAATTAAATCTGCACACTTAGGGTTCGAAACCCTAGTGGTGGGGCCCACGGGTGGGCCCCACGCATCCAGCGCGCGCAAAAATCCGCCTCGGCAGAGCCCATGCCGCGCCTGGGCTTAGCCCAGGCTTCCGCCTGGGCTTGCCCGGGCCGAGCCTGGGCTTAGCCCAGGCAGCGTCTGGGCTAGCCCAGGCAGCCTGTTCTGCCTCGCATTTTACTGGGCCTGGCCTGGTCTGATCCTTTGGGCTGTTTTGGCTCTAACTTGAGCATTTGGTGTCCGATTTGGACGCCGTTCGAACCTGGGTCTAGACCGGGACATTCCCGTCTTACCCGTGAACTTTTCCTTGCGTTTATTTTATTAAATATTGTATTAAACAATTTAATACACATTTAATCGCTTTTGCATCAAATGCAAAATAGTCCATATCTAAGCTTAAATTATCATTTGCATCAAATACAAATGATCTGAGGGCCTATATCCCTACATCTCCCACTTGCACTCAGGATCATTTATTCCGAATGCTGGAGATTATTGCAAACATCTTTTGCAATATTTTATCCCTTGCATCAAATGCAAATTATTCTCCATAACTTATTTCTACCTATTACTAGACGAAAGATCGCACTCTGTGTGAGACCCTACAGCCTGACCCTTACAACAAGTTGGGCTCGAAGCCCTATACGGCAGTGACCACGAGCAGTGGCTGCCATCCCTGCTTCAGGAATCATCATTATGTGGTTAACTCATTGACATGAGTATTGTCGGGACCACCCTGACTGTTTCCGTGATGAATTCCGCAGTTATAGTCTCTTCGTCTAAACTATGTCGTGCAGATCAAGTCTAGGGTACGGTCAAACTGTCAACCCCAATAACTTGACTCCGGTTAGTTTCTATCGATCTTTTAGTCAAAAATTTTGGACTTCTTCTAACATACTCTGGCCAGAGTTTTTACTAAAGACCGAACTAACCCTACGACACTAACTCCTATTGACCGGGAGAGACGAATCCTCTCTTGGTCATTACTCCCTCATACGCTTCAAGTGTCACCCAATCAAAGACCTTTCGACAGGCCTTGCCTC
The DNA here is from genome assembly GCA_030789695.1 of Scilla litardierei. NCBI lineage: Eukaryota > Viridiplantae > Streptophyta > Magnoliopsida > Asparagales > Asparagaceae > Scilla > Scilla litardierei. The sequence goes on along the minus strand of CM061137.1, from coordinate 49,501,524 downwards.
AAAGCTAGGTCATTTGATCTAAGTGGCACCGTTCACGCACAGGTTTGTCAAAATGACCTCAAGTCAAAAGACCAACTAGCCTATCATCACTCAGAGTCATCATTGACAGATTGGTCAATATAACCATATGATAACTCTTGTGGATCGTTCAGTGAACTCATTCTCTAATGAGCACCTGTGTCTCATCTACGACTTCGCCAAGTCAAGCGATCATGAGATCATCGCCACCGCTAAACGGTGAAGACTAAGACACAATGGTCTATCCGATGTTTCGATATCCTTGTCTCGAAACATCTACGACCACGAACCCTTTTAGACTTATGCTACAGACGGTCAAACATTTCTCCATGATCGAGATACTCATCTCGATACCTGTTTGACCTTGCATAAAGTCTCAGGACTTTACCTAAGTTAATGTCTAATGTTAACTACATTATAAAATAACTTAGATAAATTATTACCAAACAGCTTACTGTTATTTCGAACAAGATGTTTGTGCTATTCACACATGAAGATAGATAGCCTCGAGGGTATCATCTCTCAACATCTCCCACTTGCACTCAGGCCCATTTATCCCGGTATCTTATACTGTTTTACACATAAGTTTTCTCGACTTCATGTGGTAGAGCCTTCGTGAGTGGATCTGCTAAAACCGTCTACACTATAGACTCAAAGGGTTTTTATGTTCATGTTAGACCAACCATTTGAATCTCATTCAAATAATTCACTTGGTCTATCGGAATCTGTAATATTTAATATACATGGATCTTATCCAGCTCATCGTACATTACGATAATAATTTAAATTTGTTAATGGTCATTTCAAATGGCTCATATCTATTTCTGATAAAGTATCAAACTCTTTGATTACTTAATCAAATTATATGTTCCATCTCTTTGATGCCTTGCATGTAATTTATACGCTCCCACTGACCTTGAAAACTCTCTGGCTAATTCATATAAGTTGGTCCGTCTAAATCATATTTAGAAAAACGAACTTATAAGTGAATGCTCCAATTTTCATGGTCAACATGAGCGTTTTACATCGGATTTGGTCCGAGTAGATCTGTACACATCTGTTGGCGAGACGATTTCAACTAATCCGTTTTAAAGAAATTAGGGTAAAAACCGTTTTCGATCAACAAGATTGTACTTTACTATTCTCTTTCTGCACCAATCTTTCAACTTAAAGATTTACTTGCAGAAAGTGAGGAAACATTTTCCTTGGGTACGTAAACTAAATTCTCAAATTTATTTACGCACACGGACCTATTTTGATTGCATCAAGTTTTAAATCAGAGTTCCTACTCCGAATTTCATCCCGGAAGTTGACTAAGTCATCATAAGTTATGATGTCTAACTCGACAATTCGTCTCACGAAATTCGAGTAATTATACAACTTCTTTAATGATCGATTTAATGAATATCTTATTGAAAATTTCCTCATAGGACATTATCAAAACCTAGGCATTACGATCTGGGACTTAACCCATAGAGAGGACTTAACTCAGAGTCACTTACTATGTATCGCACCAAGTCTCACTAAGTGTGATTCATACATTTTAACACACGGATGTGTTAACAGACTTGACCTGAGAGAAAATCACATTTTCTTTTAATTACACAAGATTTTATGTAGCTAAGTATTTGACCATTCGATCTAATCGAATCAGTTTAAATACTTTCTACTTTTCGTTCTTTATTTTATCAGACTTGTGTTTCATCAAGAACACGTGTCTAAATAAAATATACGAATAACTTATTTTGGTTAAAATAGACTCGGGTACATCAGTATGTACGAGACTGAGTTCGACAACTCATTCTTCCACTGTCTTACAGATGGTTTTCAGCCGTTATATCTGAGAGGATAAGATTCACAAGTGTCCGTAGACTTCATAATACGAGAGGTCAGACCCCTCTTTATGTGACTTGTGAAGCTTAGTCTCTCGACATGGCCTAGTCTATTTTACCATATAAGTTTGCTACTATCTTGTGTATTTATATATTAACATTTAATATATATATATATATAGTTATTACAAATTACTTAACACAAAACATTGCTTCCGAAGCAAGGTGACGACATTCGTCAAAAAATGTGTTAGACGTTTTTGTATAACTATTTATTCTGAAATCGTGACATCAAAATATATCACATTTTCATTTCCTCCTACTTATGCCTTTACTAATGATAAATTAAACTAACTTTCTCAATTGACTTTTCGGAGTGCCTTCTTCCTTTTCTAAATCACATTTAGATATTAATTAACCCAATATAAATAGCTATGCAAGCATCTTATGTATCCAAACGCTTGAGCTTTGCAATCTCGAGTTTAGCTCAAGAAGTTGCTTGTCTCAAGATCCGGTTGGGATACATAGTCTTGCACCGCTCATGCACTCATATTCGACTCAAACGGTTTGATCGAATTCTCGAACTTTGCGGATCGGAATTGTTTGTCCATACAACCTTGAGGGTAGCTCGACAAGTTGTAGGGAGAAACATACTTCGAATACCCTATATGTTCAAGCTGCCTCATATAGAGAAGAGCGACATGTAGCTTTAATTTATATGTTGGACTCAGAACTTAATGAAATCATATTACTTAAGTCTGTTCTTTAGAAGGTCATTTAATGTCAACGAGAATATAGATTAATTCCATCAATTAGAATTTAACTTGATATTCAATTAATCAACTATTTGACCAGTTAACTTATTCCAATATTATATTTTGATTCCTTCGGTAAACATAGTCTTGCCCTAGTTTTTGCATATGTTCAATATTAAATATATGTAGATTGGCTTTCATCTATCTATATCCTCCCACTATTTTTACGATTGTTTTAAAGCTTAATAACGAACGATTTAATCGAATTTAAAAATTAGTGAAAGATGGATCCAATCATCCCGAACCTCACAACCTTGAGGAGACTCAACAAGTTGATTGGTTCCATGACTGGTAGACTAACTCTTGGTCAATCACATCACATGTGATTCCCTGTCGATTTTTACCCACAGTCACTTATGATCTTGAGGAGACTCAACAAATCAAAATGACTGGTCTAGTCAGACCCTTGATTTCGTGTCCAGATTTGACTTAGATCGATACTCGAGGAGACCTAACGCATCGATTTGGGTCAAGTCTAGACTACATCACATGTATGTTGGAGTTTGTTCCTTAAAGAAAAACAAGTCACAGCTTGAGGAGACTCAACAACTATAATTGTCTTCTTTGAGTTACCAAGCTCTAAAATCAAGGAGGGATACGAATTAATCTTTAATAAGATTTATAACGCATTGACTAGATATAGTCCATGGTGTCATACAATCATGATTTGCGACATTGCGGTCCAGCAGAACACAGCCAAGGAATTGACTAAGCCAGGATCACTGCCCCTTGTACTAGCAAGGGTTGACCCAGAACTCTTAGCCAAGCACATTGACTGGATCATGGTCCATTGAATGAAGCTTGTCATTTTTGTATGTGTGCCATAGACTAAACAGCTTTTATTAACAACTAATTAATCCTATCAACTAGTTGCATCCTTAAATTCAAAATTTTAGGATTTGTTTAATAACTTTTATTAAGTCCTTATCAACTATAAGGTTTACGTGCTATCCTAATCGTTATTAGGGGTTTAATAAAATTATTAACCAACGCTAAAAGCGAAGTCCTTTAATGAGAATTAATAATAACAATTAGAATTAAGAAATCATTAAAAGGACTACCCTAATCAGGAATTAGGTCTTAAAGGGTTGTTAATATTTTATTAAAACATAGCATGTCATTAAAATTCAAGTAAATAAATTTTAATCATTTTTAATGGCTAACCAAAGGGTTGTCTTGTGTTATCAAATAAGGGACAAGAAGACATATCCATTAAACATTTACACTAATTTTATCGCATAAAAAGTGTACAACTATTTAACAATTAAATAGACTAAAGTTTATCACATAAACAATTTTAGCATACATACCTAAATTTAACATTTAAATTTAAAAATACGATTTTTAAAACATTTTATTTTATCTCATAAAGCAAAAGCTTGTTTAAAAATCATAACATTTTCATGCTTCTTTAAAATATTTATCGCATAAAAATTTTAAACTTTTAAAATCAGTTTTTAAAAATATCTTATAAATTTAAAACATCATTTTAAAAATTCCATGTTTAAAATTTATCACATAAAATTTTAAACAACATTTTAAACTTATCGCATAAAGTTTTAAAGCTTTAAAACAATTTTAAAATTTATCACATAAATTTAAAAATTCCATTTTAAAACTTTCATGTTTAAAATTTATCATATAAATTTTTTAAACAAAAAAAATTTAAATTTATCGCATAAATTTAAAGAAAACATTTTTCTGTAAAAGCATTCAAATAATAAATTCGCAGTCCAAGATCAGCATAAAGAGATGGCTCTGATACCAATGAAGGGTTTTCTAGGACCATTATGGCACAAAAACTCTAGTCCCGTCCTAAGTCGGACGGAACATAGACAGAAATGCAGCGAAAAATTTTTATGTTAATCTAATTAATATGCAACCCTAAGGAACCAGACCTTATTACCCAGGATCTCTGCCAACTTGGGGTGGATCTGACCACCCCAAGAGGGATCTAACTACTGCGAATAATTAAATGAAAACTTAAACACATACCCGGAATCTCAGCCCTGGGGCAGGCGAGATGTTCCGCGCCGTCTTTCGAGCTGCTCCCGTCCCACGCCGAGCCGCTCCTTGAACCGCTCCCCGCATCCCGAGTCGATCAATCCCCGTGTCGCCGAGCCACCCACCGCCGAAGAAAGTTTCACGCGAGTGAAACCTCCGCCTAGATTTCAGATCCAGAATCCGAACTCCTTTGCGGCTTTGCTAGAGCCCGCAGGAGTAAGGCAGAAATTTATAGGGATACGAGAAATATTTATTTAAGCTTAGATCCGAGCGTGCTCCAACATTTACGAGAGCCGCTCAGATCTAGAGCTTGGAACGAGGTTTGAGGAAGGGGGGAGTCCCTTATTTATATAGGCGGTGGACTCTCCCCTTTTCTCAAAATCCGATGTGGGACTAAATAATGAGTTAATTAAAATCAAGTTAGTTTGCACTTCACAAAGTGCAAACTTCCGTGAATTTTAACTCACTCACCGTTGAGCTTCAAGATTGATACAACCTATCAATACGACAAGCGTTCAACGGTGAACGCATAGGAAAAACCCGTTCGTCAATCGGAGTTCGTTTGACCCTCCAATTGAGTGTCCAAAGATCAGCCCAAGGCTAGTTTTTCACAAAAACTGAGCCGTCAATTAAATCTGCACACTTAGGGTTCGAAACCCTAGTGGTGGGGCCCACGGGTGGGCCCCACGCATCCAGCGCGCGCAAAAATCCGCCTGGGCAGAGCCCAGGCCGAGCCTGGGCTAAGCCCAGGCTTGTGCCTGGCTAGCCCAGGCCGAGCCTGGGCTTAGCCCAGGCAGCCTGTTCTGCCTCGCATTTTACTGGGCCTGGCCTGGTCTGATCCTTTGGGCTGTTTTGGCTCTAACTTGAGCATTTGGTGTCCGATTTGGACGCCGTTCGAACCTGGGTCTAGACCGGGACATTCCTGTCTTACCCGTGAACTTTTCCTTGCGTTTATTTTATTAAATATTGTATTAAACAATTTAATACACATTTAATCGCTTTTGCATCAAAATGCAAAATAGTCCATATCTAAGCTTAAATTATCATTTGCATCAAATACAAATGATCTAAGGGCATATATCCTTACAGGTTGCACGGTCCATTCAGCGCTGACTACATGGTTCTTCCGAGCCCCGCTCGGACACATATTGGACCGGCTCACGGGGACTGGATTCCAGCGATGGATCTCCTCATCCTCGCTGCCTACGTGCTTGAGCCCGATGATGCTGAGCATGCACCCCATGCACCACCTGTTGACCCCGTGATCCCTCAGCCTGCACCTGCACTGTCTGCACCTCCCGACACCTCTGTCCACACGTCTGTTAGTGTCGGGAGCACTTTAGCTGAGCCGTCCACCACCACCGAGCCTATGTCCATCGAGCCCATTACCACACTGAGCCCCGAATGTCCACCCACCATTCTTGAGAGCGGCGAGTCTTCCTTTACTACCACCGTGGAGACCCTCTCCCGATTGCTGTTCTCGACTCCTGGGGAGTCATCTTTTATGCCCTACACAGCCTCCCCAGTCGTCGACCTTTCGGTCTCCACCGCCCCTGTCTTTACCAAGAGCGTCGTGACATCTCTCCCCACGTCTGCGTCACTGACCTCTCCTGCTGCCTCGTCGCCCATTTTGACTTCCACCTCTGCTGATGTTGCTTCTGCTTCGACCCAGCCTGCGTCCCAGCCTTACACCGAGGCTGGGCATCACTTAGTGAGCACAACACCCCTTCCACACTTTCCTGCTGGCCCCGTCCTCTACACTGCCCGCCAGAGACAGCCCCGCACTTCACCTGTTAGACCTGTGCGTCCCTCTGCTCCACCACCCCCAGACACTCTAGTTCAGAGCATTCGTGCTCTTGAGGGGGCTGTTAGTGGACTTAGAGGGGACTTTAGGGCTCTCTCTGCCACGGTCAGCGCCGTGCAGACCCGCGTCGCCATCCTTCCCAGTATTCAGGCTTGCCTGAATCAGATTTTGGCTCGTCTGCCTCCACCACCCACACCCTCCCAGTAGCCACCATGCCCACCACGCCCACCACGCCCACCACCACCACCACCACCTCCGCCACAGGAGGGTGCTGGTGCACCACCGCCAGCCTAGGCACACACTGGATGCATACTATATTTCTGCTGTTTTGCTGGTTGTTTTTTGAGTTGATTTTTTGCCCCCTCCTCCGCATACTACTTTGGTGCCTTTTTGATCATATCTTTTTATATCTTTTTGGGAGTGAGGGATAGACTTTTTGGGGACACTTATATCTGCACCATACTGATCTTTGCATGCATCACATTCATTCACATCTTATTTTCTTTTTCTTTTTCTTTCTTTTTCATCATGCATGCATCCTCACCCACCCCACCCATTTCACGTCTCTCGGTGTGCCACACTTTGCACATTGAGGACACCGTGCACTTTAGCTTGGGGGAGTGAGTTCTCACAGTTTTTGCTTTTCGTCACCTTTTATTTTTATTTTTTCCACCTTTTCTTTGTTTTTACACCACTTTCACTCACTTTTTCGTTTTTTTATCATGCATCACGTTTTCTTATTTTCTTTGTGTGCCACATTGTACATAGTAGTATCTATTTTCTTTTATCATTATTTCTTTCATCTTTTGCTAGAGATGATTTTTCTGTGATGACGATGACATGGTGTGAGCTTATCTCTGTGCATGCTATTTTGTCACGTCATAGCTTTTGTTTCAGATATCATATGCTATGTCCTACTTTGCATTTGAAATAGTAACCCACTCTTTTTCTGTATGAATATGGATGAAATTCTGTTATTAGCTGATGTCTGATGATTCATATGTATGCTTTTCGTAGAAAACACACCAAGCTTCACGCATTGATTGCTTATATCTGGAGTACTGCTTTCCTTTCTCATATCACTTCTTATTGCATGAATTGTACGCTTCACTTTCAGGTTGATTGAATGTTTGCTAGGATGATATATCTGGACTAGTTTACTTTTTGAGATTAAACTGAGTAGATTATATTACTATGCTGAAAGTTGTCGTGCACGTCCTATAGAGTGAACCGAGCGATACATTTATTTCTTTCTCCACATATCTTGAGCATCATTTCTCTATTTGAAATTCATTGGTGAGTCCCCCCTAGCAAGTCTATTATCGGCATTTCCCCCGCTATTAATTTTCATGCTCCAAATCCCCAAAATCAAAAAGAAAAAAAAATATACATGTATATCCTTCTCTCTTTTGATTTGGGATCGCTTATGTATATATGTTTATTCAAAAAAAAGAGAAAAAGAGAAAAATTGAGAAAAAGAAAAGAAAAGAGAAAAGAAGTTTATAAACGATCCCTTCTCATACTCTTTCTCTCTTTCTTCCCCCTTTTGTTTTTATTTTTATTTTTTTGGAGCTTCAAAAGAAATGGGGAATGCACATATTGATTTGTTTATGCCACCACGCTTATGGATATGCTTGGTGGAGAGGATCCAATGATGTGTGAGAGAGTGATTATTTGACGGTGCATGACAACCTAGGCTAAGTAATCTTCTATACTCGGTGAGATTGCTAAAGTTTCATGAAATCCAGAAATCGACACTTAGCATTCATTTCATGAAAACCATACTTTTCTATTCTTACTATTCCATATCGTGTGATATCTCTTATACTCCTTATAAAAAGCATTCAATTGAAAAGTGTGTGATCTATGGTTATGCATACCTCTTTAGATGCTTCAGACGAGGTTAATCTTAGAATGATTCCATATTTCATGCTATTGTGATATTTTGGTGTTTTCTATTTCGAATGCATCATTATACTATGATATCGAGATAAAAGTCTGTGACATGTGTTTTATATTCGATGTATGCTATATGAGTAAGCAAAACCCACGTCCTGAGAAAAATGATCTAGCACCCCCCTTATTCTCTTTCTACTCTATTTTTATTTTTATTTTCCTTCTTTTCCATTATTTTGCCCGTCGGGTTTGCTTTTTACTCATCTTCATCGAGGACGAGTAAGAGGTAAGCTTGGGGGATTTTGATCACTCCATATTTTACACCCTTTTTCTGCATGTTTGCATGCCACTTTGATCGCTCATATTGCGTTTTTCACTATTATTCGACAATATTGCGATGCTTTTCACGATTTCTTGTTTTTGTCGTATTTCAGGAGATATGGAGCGATTCGGAGTGATTTTGAGATCAAGAGGATTTGCACCCACTCCGGAGTGTCACCAAAGGCTCTTTTGAAGGCTATTCGGCGATGGAAGACAAGTGGAAGAAGAAGGAACTTCGTAGGAGCGACGAGGAGGCAAAATGATGAAGAATGGGCATATACAGCATCTCACTCGGCCAAGTGAAGCACTCATTCGGCTGAGCAAGAAGACCACTCGGCCGACCAGACCGAACACGCACCACAGAAGGAAATTAGCGTGCACTTGGTCGAGTGACGATAGTCCACTCGGCCGAGTATGGAGATCCCCTCGCCCGAGTGGCACGGGAAAATCCACCCACCGAAGGAGCCGACTTACTGGAATCCGTCAGTCGATTTCAGAGTTATCACTCGGCTGAGCATGGAATGCCCCTCGACCGAGTGAGTAAAGCCACTCGGCCGAGTCACCTCCGAAGACAGACCCCCGAAAATCCCCGACTTACTGGAAATGTACAGGGTTTGTCACTCGGCTGAGTGACATTGTCACTCGGCCGAGTGAGCCGCTACGCCTGCTGCGTAAAGTGCGATTTCTGGGCTGCGCAGGGGCATTTTTGCCACGATTTTTTGGGCGATTTTGAGGGGTATTTAAACCCAGTTTTTGCCCTAGTTTAGAGGACTTTTTGATGCTTTTTGGCAGCCTTTTTGAGAGCTTTTTAGATCATTAGATTTAGCTTTTCTCTTGGAGATTAAAAGGTTATTTTTGTTGGATGCTATTGGATTCTCATTGGTTTGTCTCTCTTCTTATCAAAAACTCTATTTTTGTTGATAATTTCTCTATTGCAATGAATTGTGCTGATTTTGTTATTGATTTTCTCATGAATTGCATGATGATTAGTGAGTAGTTTTATCGTCTTAGGGCATAGGGATGAACCCTATGGACCCTATTTCTAAATTGTGATGAATTGGTGAAATTCTTGCTAGATTTGATTAGGGTTAGGTTGGGATTGATTAATTACGGATAGCTAGGGATTCATATTGATTGGGATTTGCAAGAGATTGGGTCCCAATTGATAAGAAGCCATAGAAATTCGATTTAGATTTACGATTGGACTTCTCTAGAATTGGTTTGCAAGAGATTGGGCCAAAGCTAGGATTTTTAATCGTGTTTCTATACCAATATCCGTTTGCAAGAGATTGGACGGGTAGGAACTATCTCAACCTAGGTCGTAGCTCGAGTTTGCACGAGAGTGGGCTCGAGATACAGTTGAACGATGATGTCATTCTTCACGCTTGCGGCTTAGGTTAGGGTTTGCAAGAGATTGGGCCCTACCCTAGGTTCGCTATAGACCGGCAATAGCACGAGAGCGTGAGCTTGGTTCTACATTTAGTTGCGACTAATCCACCTAAAATTCAAGTCTAGCAATGATGTAACCTACGAATCACAACGATGAGATACGGTCTGTAGCGGGGATTCCTTATCCCTATGCGCTTTATTTTATTGATATTTCTATCGACATTCGAACGATTGTAACAATTTTACCCCAAATTATTCTCGACCATTTTAATAGCTAGGTGATTGGAAGGAGACACTGTCATTGTTCCTCCCTGAGTTCGATACCCGCTCGCCGCTACACCGTGCGCTTACGGTAAGACTACGAGTCGCTTGTCCCGGGTGTGTGTACTCCCGGGGCGCGACCAATAATCAAGCAATAAACTACTGTAGCAAACGATAGTATTAACACAATATCAAAGTATTAGAACGATCAGAGAACTTACAAAACAAGTTTAATTGACAGCAGCCAAAAACCCCTAAAACAGCTTAAGAAAATGGAAAATCACCGTCTTCTGGGAAACCTAGGGCTATTTATACATTTTGGTAAGATGCCAGGAAATATTCCCACAAGAAGACAAAAATAAACGTCCACCCGATCGGTTGAAACTTCAACCGATCGGGTGAGATGATCAGTAAAATAGTCTTCAGCCTCTGAAATACTTCACCCGATCGCCGAACCGATCGGGTGAAGTCGTTGGACTCTCGAGCTGGGGATGCTGCTGCTACAGGTGACCCAATCGGTCAATCGATCGGGTGGAATTTGGCTCACAAAACAGAGGGCACTATCACACCCAACCGATCACTGAACCGATTGGTTGGGGTTTGCTTCTTTGCTTGCTCCCCCTCGTGTCTGATACGGTGCACGAACCGATCGGGTGGACCTGTCCACCCGATCGTTTGAGGGCTGATACATGATCTGAATTGACGTATGACCCTCAGGTTCTCGTGTGGCACCTTCTGTTGCTCTGGGAACTCATGATGTGGGCTATATATGTCCACTGCGCTGGCAATCTCCTGCAATAGCACACAAACACAAAGAAAGTGAAAAGGAACTAAAAATCGCAAAAGAATAGATACAAAACAACGGAAAACAACGGAAAATCATGGAGAAGACGTGCATGAATATATAAAATATAAACGCACGTCAAGCATACATAATGAAGTTCAAAAATGTGATACTACAAATTATGGCAAATCATAAGTGATATTCAATGAATCAAATATCCTAATATTTCTCCCAAAACCTGAAATAAATCTAAGCAATATATCAATGAATCAAATATACTCATAAATTTTATGTGCCAATATATCATAAAAGATGCCAAATATTAAATACAGAGAGTTATATCATTTCTATATGCATTCCAAAAACATACCACGTATTGAAATAATGTTTAACATTATACACATACTTACAAACTTGATCTCCCCGTACTAAAGTACATAGCAAATCTTAATCATATCATTTTAGCACTTTTCTTTGTGAATCAAGGAGTTGTATAGGGATTGACCTCAATTTGTAATTATTACGTGAAAATAAGAAGCTTTTTGGTACCCAATGTATTTTAGGGTCCTTGGGGCTTTTTGGTACCCAATGTATTTTAGGGTCCTTGGGGTTATCCATGGCTAGGTTCTCACTACTCTTATACTATAATTAATTCTATTTAATCTCCATGCAGATTTCAACACAATGAAACTGTAAGCATGAATATTTTAATGTAATGGATTCAATAATAATCATGAAATAATCAATTGTGCACAAATAAAGTAATTTTCAAAAAGTAACAGAGATAGTCAACTCATATTGTGATGATAGTCGATTACTATATATGAAATGTGACTGAATAGTGTAAGTATCATGCAATAGTCGATTATTAACATAACGATAATCGACTATTCTCAACAGATTAAAAATATGATCTATGCATGGCATATAATTAATTTGTTCTTATCAAAGACTATAAAATTACAATTTAAAAAATATTCTACTATATCACTTAAAGGTATTGACAGAATAATCATGAATAACATGGATACCCTACAAGTATGGGTTCAAACACAATTATCCATTAGGAACCTAAATTCGATTTGAATTTGACTTCCTATGCATATGAGAATAATCAAGATAATCATATATATTTCTAACAACATTATGAATATAAATATATCTATCATGTAAGCTCAAATGTTTTGGCACCCATATTATATCATCACTATTTCTAACAAATTTCCTATCATGGCGCATAAAGTGTTCCTGTGAAGCAAAATGTATAATATTGTGTGGAGCATAGCGTACATCATGTGCATCATTATTAATAGTAACTTTATTATTTCTAGCATATTAACTATACATAAATGCATAATTCTTTCTTACGTGACCATGTGTTGGTCTAACAATATGAACATTCTTGACTACATTATGTGTAGTGGAATCATGCTCGTCTGTGGGAGTGACTTTAACACTTGGATTATTCTTAACTTTCTCAAGTTTTTGAACAAGTTCTTCGTGCTTGAGCTTACTCTTGCAAACATCATTAGCAAGGTTATCAATTCTATCATTCGTGTTAGATATACAAATGACATATTCATCTTTTAAGGAATTATAATCATGCAATAAACCATCATGGTCTACTTTAAGCTTATCATAATTACACATCAAAACATCTTGATCATCAATCAATGCACTATGTTTACCTTCTAATTTCTTACACTTCGTTTCTAGAAAATTATATATCTTAACAAATTCTCATAATGAACATATAAATCTTCAAAGGCAAGCTTTGCATCAAAATCATTATTATCATCATCGTCAGAATTAGGCTCAGGTTCAGAATTTACCTGATGACCCATGAGGCAATATTCTTCCTTTTCTTCATTAGTAGACTCATCTGAGTCTGAATCGCTATCAGCTTCATTTGTATGAGTGGTGTGGCATATGTCTTCAAATATTGGCTCCTCACCAATTAGCTCCAATTCAAATTTATTTTTGAGAAGGTTCTAAATTTGATACGCAGTGGTTGCCTCTGAAACATACTCAAATGTAATTTCATAAATATTACATAACAAAGTCTCATTATTTTGGCATGTAAAATAGCTATATCAGTTTCTCGGCTCGTCCATTAGGATGTGGGTGTTGTATGTTTAATGTAGGGAAACTCCACAAATATATATGCAAAGTTGTTGAGGGACTCAATATAGCTCAACATACTTCTTTTCCAAAATGCATAGTTGGAACCGTCCAATCTAGAGAGTGTGTGGATGTCTCCATTATTGACACCATCTAGGTACCAAGCTCTGATACCACGTGTTGAGGATCCTATAGATGGCAAACAAATACTAGAGGGGGATTATTGTTTCTTTAAAATAGAAGCTTAAATTAAAAATCTAAACCCTCTAGTAATGCCTAAGTCTCTTAAGTGAGTTACCTTTTAAGTACTTAATCAACACAATAATCTACTAGCAAGAGATGTGCAGCGGAAATAGAATCACAAAAGCACGTAAGGAAAATAGAGCCAATGAGCACAATGCAAACACAAAGATTTATCCTGGTTCATCCACCCATGGCCTACGTCCAGTTCCCAACCTCGTTCGGATTTTTCACTATCAAACTCTCCACCAAGAGAGCAATGTACCTCAAAATAGAGTTCTTCTACAATCACCTAGCTACACTTACTAGGAATTTCCAATACAACAAACCACCACTTCACCAAGTGAGGACCTCAACACTTGAGGCTTTTCACACCCAACCAATACAACCAAAAAACACTTACCACCACACTAAGTGTGGGTTTACAAACCTCTCTTTGAAGATGATTTATTTACAATTTCCTTTAGCCAATATGTTGAAGCTTTGTGTATAGAAAATGTGGCTAAGGAAATTTTTTTGATTTAAATCAATGAGATCAAAACATAACCCAATTGGAATTTTAGAATTATCAAGATGAAGCTTGAGGAGATTCACAATTGATAAAGACTAGAAAGCTTAAAAGCTTTAAAAAAATTAAAACCAAAAGCCTTGAAAACTTTAAAGAGATTGAGAGAGTTTTAGAAAGCTTGGAAATCTTAATATTATTCTCAATAATAGTGCCAAAACTCCCAGCAAGCCCAGCGTAAATATGGTCCAAAATACCATTTAAAACTATTCCCTAAAATGCACTCCCAACGAAAAAATTGACAGCTTTCTGTAAAACACGGAATTGTGTTTTTCCAGCCGTTGGGGAAAAAGTAGTTGACTGTTATTATAGTGGTAGTCGACTATCCGTATGACTATAGTTGACTCCCCAGACTATTATTCGACTATTTTGAGGCACAAAACATTGACAATGTTTTTCTTCAGAAAGTAGTCGACTACTACTATAAAAGGAGTCCACTAGTTTTCTGATACATGGAAAACATTTGCAAATTAGTTCAAAAATCATTCTAATCATTTTAAAAAGTTTTCTAAATAATTTGAGAAGTTTAAACTAATCGTTTTTGTATGTGTGTAAGCTTCAACTACTAGCTTTAACATTCTAAGACATGACATCACTCACACTATAAAGAATCTTGATGCATTTTCCTTAAGTTTGACCACTTGTCTTGAAATCTTGCACCTCTATGAGTCCTTGACTTGAGCGTTTGATCTTCAATTTGAGCTCTAAGTTCATTGACTCTTGATCATCAAACTTTGATTTTTTATCATCATTGTCTTTAAGCTTGAGTCAACCATTGTTCACTTGGATTCCTACACATACAAATCATCTCACAAAAACATCATTAGCAACATTAATTGTTTGCTTATCATCACAACCAACTTAGGGGTGATGAAATAACTAACATCTTAGTGAAAAGACAACAGGAAAAGTGATAGATCTGGAAGAGGTTCCAGAAACACAAACTTTAACAGACCAAGGGATATGATTAGACATCAATGCTGAAACTCAGCTAATCAGGAGATCTAGTAGACATTTCCATCCACCGGAGAGATACTACAAGTTTCTTGTCAATGGTGGAATAGAGGATAGAATCATGGATGATGATGAGCCTACCAGTTTCTAAGAAGCCATGCGGAATGGGGAGTCTGAAAGATGGCTTGACGTGATGAAGTCTAAAATGGATTCCATGCACACCAACAAAGTATGGACTTTAGAGGATGTTTCCAAAGAGGTCAAACCCACGGGGAACAAATGGACTTCAAGAAGAAGATCGGTGTAGATGGAAAGGTAGACCTTCAAGGCAAGGCTGGTTGCTAAAGGATATCATCAAAGACTTGGCGTAGACTATGGTGAAACCTTTTCACTAGTAGCCATGCATAAATCCATTTGGATTCTGCTTACTATGGAGGCATACTATGACTACGAGATCAGGTAGATGGATGTAAATGCAGATTTTCTAAATGGAGATTTAGAAGAGTGTGTTTACATGACATAGCCAGAGGGCTTCGAAGTCAGTGGGAGCAAGGGAAAAGCTTGTAGATTTCTTAAGTCCATCTATGGGCTAAAGCAGGCGTCAAGGAGCTGGAATATCTGATTCGATGATATATTCCAAAGGTTTGGCTTCGTCAAGAATGCAGATGATCCATGCGTTTATCAAAAGGTCAGTAGGAATGCTATCACATTTATCGTATTGTATGTGGATGATATATTGTTGATTGGTAACAACATAGAGATGTTGGAATTAGTCAAAGTATGGTTGTCATAAAACTTCTCCATGAAGGATTTAGGTGAAGCATCATATATACTCTGCATAAAGATCTATATGGATACATTTAATATGAAGCTGGGATTGTCCTAGTCTAGGTACATAGATACCATGTTAAAGAGGTTAAACATGAAAAACTCCAAGCGTGGTATGGTACCAACTTGTCATGGAATAACTCTCTTCAAGACCATGTCTCCTAAGATTGATGAGGAGAAATCAAGCATGAGTAGGATTCCTTACATCTCGGCTGTAGGATCTATCATGTATTCCATGTTATGTACTAGACCTGATGTCGCATACGCACTTGGTATAGTTAGTAGATACCAATCAAATCCAAGAGAAATGCATTAGACTTCCGTAAAGAACATACTTAAGTACTTGAGAAGGACTAAAGATATGTTCCTAGTGTATGGTAGGAGAAGTGATGTTTCAGTCGAAGGATATACTGACTCAAGTTTCCAAAGTGACATCATTAGTGTCAGGATATATTTGCACTATCAACGGAGGGGCAGTAAGTTAGAAAATTTCCAAGCAAGACACTATGTAATGACCGCAAAATTACTATACATGTATGAATACGTATTTTTGGAAGTATATGTGTATGTATAAATTTTCGGGAATTTTGTGTATTTTTCTTAAATTATGTGGAGTTAAAAAATTATTTTTGAATAATTTTGTAAGTCATTGGATTTAAATAAATGGAGTGTATGGCATGAAATACTTGTATTTAGGATGTAGTTGCATTAGTGGGTGTATACTTTAATTATTAGAAAACTTAAACCCTATTGTCCATAAGCAAGCCACCTCCTCTTATTAGGTGGCATTACCAAGCTAAATCCCACCAACTCAAATGCCATTAGGCAACTTGAGGAGATTAGAGGGGGATGATGAGGGTAGAGGGGACTTGACTTAGGAAGAAAGGAAGAGAAAAACAAAAAAGACAAGGAAAGAAAGACCCATCACCTTCTCCTTCCACTCTCTCCCTCACGACACCAAAAAAGAACCCACACCCTCTCTCTCTCTTCTTCATCATTCACACAAACCACCATGGATTCACTACTTCTCCTCCGCTTTCTCTTCCAGTTCATGCAAGCCACCACCCTCTTCATTTTCTTCATCGAGAACTGAAACCAACACCAAGTCCTAACCCTAATAAAAACATGGCCATTGAAGCTCGAGGAAGCTTGAGGGGGGAGATGTAAGCTTTTAGATGGTCTTCAAGGAGAAGAAGGGCCCCAGAATTCTAGGTGGACTGCTGAGGTAGGGTTCTAACTAAGTTAGATATGATTCTTTTGTAATCACGTAAAGTTTTTGAGGTCGTCGCTGACGAATTTGATAGCAGACGAAACCACACGGCCTTATGGTTCTTCCCATGCGATCGCATGGTGTCCTAAATAGTAATACGATCGAAGGAACGATCGTGTAAAGGAAATTAGCACCACACAGCCATATGGTCAAAACCATACGGCCCTTAAGACTTGAGTATTAAGTACAACCATATAGTCACACTATTTAATTCCACATGGTCGTATGGCCAGAACCATACGGCCGTGTCACTAGTCACTAAAATTCCACACGGCCGTATGGCCAAAACCATACGGCTGTGTCACTGAAGTTACTAAATGCCACAAGACCATATGCTCACTAATGCTTCCCTTTTTGCCTTGGCCGTTCCTTCCACCACACGTCCGTATAAAATCTCATACGACCGTATGGGTCAAACAGCTTCACAGCCATATGCCTCATCCCCTTTCCCCTAGTCCATAAGATTTTATGGACTCTGCATACGGCCGTGTGGATGGCCCAGTCTGATTAATGTTATTTAATTTCCATGAATTGTTTACTGATCTTCATGCTTTATGTTTAACTTAATTATGACATTGATTATGCCTCGGGATGATTCAAAGTTCAAGATTAGTTTAGCAGGCTATGTTTCCCACATGTTGATACTAAATTTTGTTATGCAAAAATAAGAGAATTCATGATCTTAATTGGATGTTTCATTAAAGTATCTTATTATTATTGATACAATCATCCTTTATTATTATGTAAACCTTCTTGTTAATTATGCCATGCCATTGTATAAGTTGTTAATCTCTTTTAAGAATATTCCTTTATATATATGAATCACTTTATTGGGATATGAAAGCAAAAGTTGGAATGAAAAGTGGTAATGGTAGTTGATATGACACATGCTAAGCAAAGAGAAAGAGAAATGTGACTCATGAAAAGTGAATGCGGTAATAAGACCGCTGAAATGAAAGACATGATAAATTGTATCATAAAGTAAGAGTGAGATGAGAGAATGAGTCTGGAGTCTTCAGTCCATTCTAAAATGGGTGAAGCTCTAGATATGGGTATGTGGGGACACATATAAAGAATGTGTCTTAAGGAGCAGATATAGCTGAGGCTCCCACATGCACTCCTGAGCGAGTTGGCTATGTGTGTATGTAGCTTGAGTTTCACTCGCACTCTCACCTGAAGGCAGAGGGAGTGGGCAAGGTTAGAGAGGCCCATGGATGTACTCGTGATGCACCATGCGGTAGCATGGTTTTCTCCATTTGGCCACAAAATCGAGAATAGTCTCACTCTCGTACCTTGCTCCATTCGAGTGGAGAGTTACTAGAGGCCCCTCTCGTGCTTGTGTCGCTGGTTGAGGTACCATTTTTTCACCCACCCTGGGTGAAGTCTAGATCCTTAAGTGTTATACGATTTACACGGGTTCCCAAACATGTAAATTGATAACCTAAAGTAATTGTCTTTCAAATGAAAATGCTGTTATCTCATGTTTACTTGTTCCTCTGTACTTAAATGCTGTTATCTCATGCTGACCTGCACCTCTATTTACTTTAATGCTACTAGCCCATGTCAACATATTCCTACGTTTACTTTGAGCTCTTGCATGTTATAATATGGTTACTTATGCATGTTTTACAACGTATCTTGTCGTGAATACTTTTATATGAATCGTGACCCTTACTTGTTAGACCACTCTTCTTAGATAGGTAGTCCGGTTCTAAACTGGGTCCTACCGAGTTTAGTTAGGAATCCTACTGGGTCACACGTTGACATGCCCCATTTACTTTTCCATGCTAGAAGTAGGATAGTCAGAGCTAGACTCAGGAGCTACTCAGAAATGGAGTCTCAGAGGGTAGTTTGGTCCAGTTGTTCTTCCAGGGGTAGTTAGAGAGTGAGACTTACTTGTACAGAGTGATGGTGTTTTCCTTTTGGGTTCTTTGGGAGATTTTCTTGTTTACTTCTTTTTGCACTCAATTCAGAGATGGCATATGTAAAAGATATATCATTGTATAGATAAAATGGGAAGTTTGGACTTTGGACTTTTGTTTAGTTCTTTGTTTTAATTTCTTTAATGGAGCTTTACTTGTACTTTCCAGCACGTGCATGGTGACCTGCAGATTTCTTTTTTACTTCCTTTTTCCCTCTCTTTCTATGTAACACTCATTGATCTGGGAATACGTGGGACGGATTCATACTTCCTGGGTATCCTGGAGAGCAGGTCGTTACACACTATTGCTGATCAACGATGGAAGCTGAGTACATCACAGCTAATGATGCAATAAAGGAGGTGGTTTGGATGAATAAGTTCAATACTGAACTTGGTGATGTTCCTTCGATTATTGATCCAAAACCTTTGTATTGTGATAACAATGCAGCAGTTTCACTGGCCAAGGAACTTAGATCTCACAAGAAGTTTTGACACTTCATGTGGAAGTTTCACTTGATACGTGAAATCTAATGATGCCAAGATATTGAGTTAAAAAGAGTCGATACTAAAAATAATGTAGTAGACCCGTTCATGAAAGCCCTACCACAAAACAGACTGGAGCATTTAGTAGATAAAATGTTGAGATATGTATGCCTCGAGGCCAATTATCTCTGCTCTGTAATTGACATATCTTGTTCAATATAATAGTATGCTATTTGGTACCCATTGTCTGACTATATGTAAATGTTTGTCTTTATTAATACTTAGATAAAGTCTTGAGACTTAATGAGAGGTCAAACATGTATCGAAATATAGGTCACGAACATGGGGAAGTGTTTTGATCGTCTGAAGCATAAGTCTGAAACTATTCATAGTCGTAGATGCATCGAGATATGACATCGATGCATCAGATAGACTGTTGTGTTTCTGCTAAGTGTTGGTGGTAATGATCTCAGGATCATTTGATTTGGAGAAATCAGAGACACGACACAGGTGCTCATTAGAGAATGAGTACTCTGAATAACCCAATGAGAGCTGTCACATGGTGGCATAAACCGATCTATCAATGGTGACTCTTAGTGATGATGGGCAAGCTGATCCTCTGCCATGAGGTCACTGTACGAGCCTGTGCATGAATGGTATTTCTTAGATATCTAACCTAGCTTCGAGGCAAGGCCTGTCGAAAGGTCTTTGGTTGGGTGGCACTTGAAGAATACGAGGGGAGTAGTGGCCGAGATACGGATTCACATCTCCTATTGTGGGGGGGGGGGGGGGGGCGGGGGGTAGTGTCGCAGAGTCGGTACAGTCCTTAGCAAAATCCTTGACTGAGGTATGTTTGATGGGATCCAACAATGATAAGCTAAGACCAAACAATGCTCACCCGATCACGGAGCTATTAGTGGTTGACAGTCAACCATACCCTAGGCTTCACGGTGGAATAGTTATGATGAAGGGATTAAAACTGTAGCATTCATTACTGGCATAGCCAGGGTAGTCTTGACAATACTCATGTCAAAGGGACAGACCACATAAGGATGATACCGAATTAGAAACGGCACATGCTGCTCACGGTCACTGTCGTCAGGGGCTATGAGTCCCACCTGTAGTAGGTCCATGCTGTAGGGTTCGACAAAGACTGGGGTCTTTGTTCGGCATTAAGAGGTAAAAGGTACATGCATATAATGCATGAGAATTAAATCATCACAAAGTGTTTGTAAAGGAGGTTTTGGTCACATATGATGTGATACGAGAATAGAGCTAGTTAAAAGAGCATAGAAAACCCCATTAATGGAAACCGGGGTCCGGAGCTTGCTTGGACCCAGGTGCTTTAGCCCGAGTACAGACTTGGGCCATATGGCTCGGGCCAACCCAAGCATATGGTTCGGGTTGCTAGCAAGAGCTTTAGACTCAGGCTACACCCGAGCCATGGGCTAGGGTGCAACCCGAGCATGGGCTTGGGTGTAACCCAAGCTAGGTTGGGCTCAATCTATTAAGTTTGGGTTTTGGTATTGTATCATTTTGACTACTAATTTGAAGGGTTAAATGACCTCGAAAATGGGTGCCGTCAATTTCTATGCTCGTGGTACGAAGCTCTTTAAGATGAGACCTTAAATAAATTGTGGGTATCATCGAAGAGGGTGAAACAATTTCTCAAAGTGGAGCCTCCGCAAGGAGGGAAACTTAAGCCCAAAAGCTTCTCTAAATAGTCCCACATCGGATAGGACTTTGGAGAAAGGTTTAGCTCACCATATATATATGTGGGTCAATCCATGTCCTGCTAGAATCATAATATTTGCCATATTTTAGATCAAGGGAGCTCTTCATATTTGAGAGAGCAAATCTCGATCTAAAGGCGACAAAAATTTAGTTCTTCCAACTTTTTCCTCTTTACTCATATTTCAGGTTCTAGCAAGACTTGAAGGGAGATCGGATCTGATCCAAACTTAGCAAGAATTCTAGTCGAGGTGAAATTCTAGGGCAAGTGGTCGCTTGGTGACGAGGCGTTGGATCGCTTCGGGAAAATTGCTCCGAAGGAATTGTTTTTTGCAATCACCAGAACACATGTATAATATTTATCAGAGTAGCTAATTTTTAATAGCAGTTTTATAGATCTAGCTATGATAGGATGGTTTGCCTACCTCATGGATAGTATAGATCCTACATGGGTTTTGCTTTTCTATTGGGGTTTTAAATAAAAATGTGATTTTAATGTTTGTTTTGCTTCTGCTCCCCTTCCACATCTATTAAGACTTGGGCTAGATGATGGGAAACCCCCCTATAGTTGCCTCCACAAAATCCTTCAGTGGTATCAGAACATGTTTTACTTTGTTTTATTTACTACTGTTATTATCATGCGTGTGATTGCTTGATGTATACTCTGTGTCATGTAAGCTTTCTAGTTTTTTCCCTTATGTATTCGATAGTGCTTGCATGCACTTTTTTAATGTAAAGATAAAGGCTTTGCCTTTCATGCTTGTATTAGTTATTCTTTCCAAAGGCCATGCCTTTCGTATTGTAATAGTCAGTTTGGGAGGTGATGCTACCCGATGTTGCTAATGGTGGTTGCTCTATAGAGACGAGATGGGCCAACTACGCTCTTCACAATATGTTGCTGAGTGGTGGTCCTCTTGCTGGATTCCATGGAGTTACAATAATAATTTGGGTTCTATACGAGAGAGCTTACACGAATCTGTGATGGCTGTAATCTATTTCATGCGGTGGATGGATTATGTTTTTTGCTTGTTGGTTTTTACGACATAAGTAGAATGACATAATTTTATATTACAAGGGTCCTACCGACGCTCTACCATAGTTAACTAACCTATGTAATACTAAACGACATGGTCTCGTGGCTCTTGCAATAGTTACATGTGCTTTTGGGTGTTTTGAATTTTTTTTGAAAACTATGTATCTCTTTTGTTATATGATAACTGCCTGAGATGCTTGATGGTGTATATTCTATTTGATGGATTGGTTTGCATTGAAATAATGGGAATTGGTTCTTAAAAACCTTGTTTTAGGAATCACCTAGTTAATAAGGATGAACTAAATCGATGAACCCATAACATTATCGATGGAACAATTTTTTATAATCAATGTTCTTAATGAATCCTCAACCTGGTTTCTAGGATCGTTTGGTGTCGAAGACTGTATCACACTAGTAAGGCTCGCCCTCTCTAGGGATAGTGATCCTACATGGCCAAACCTGACTGGCCATGTTCACTTAGATCGACTTAGAGTTCCAATTATCATTAAATGCAAGCATTGATTATATTTTAGTCAATTACGTTAATAATCCATTTCATGATTACCTGTAGCCTACTTGGTTTTGGAGTTAGTCAATCGGGGATTCCTGCTATGGTTGTTGGGTGAACCCAAGCTATAGCATTGTTATCTTTTGTGAACCAATTCCACCATACTTATAATGTAGTCCAGTCCTAACCCAAGCCGTCGTGTCATGAATGCAACTAAGTGCTAGTGTACGTTAGGCTTGAAAGTAAGAGTCCGACTAAACTAGTTTTTATGGTTTGTTGGGCGAACTCAAGATCATAAGTGACTACGAGTAAAAACATATAGAGAATGACATATGATGTGATTGATGAAGAGTTCATCAAATAACCGTAGACTCGAACAATTTGTTGGACGAACCCAATGTTGCAAAACTCAAGGTGGTTAGGTCCCTCTCCTACTAAATGTCACAATTTGGTCAATCTCTATGGGTTGAGATGATCGATAAAATAGTGGGAGGATATAGTTTGATAAAAGCCACTCTATCTATATTTAAATAATAAATGCATGCTAAATAAGGTTGTTCTATGCTTTGCAGCATGGCATCTAGATTGAAACGCACCTAAAAAGGATAAGGTAATTTGTGAAAATTATGAAGATTGTCTTAGGAATATCAAGCTCACACTCACTTTTAAAAGACTAAGCCATGTCCTCATCAACCCCACCCCTAAGGAACCTGCTGAGGATGCCAGTGCTTATGGCATTGAGTTCCATAAGCTTTGGCTCCTGGACAAAGAGAAAGCATACTATCTCACACTCGCCTATATAAGCAATGAGCTCTAGAGGAGGCATAAACATATGGATGTTCAAAGCATGTTTCTCCATATAAAGGAGTTGTTTGAAAAACAGTCTCGAGCCACAAGGTTCGAAGCTTCATGCAAAAATTTTGGTGTGAAGATGAGTGGAGGAGTGGTGCAAGATCACGTACTCAATATGATTGGGTATATTGAGGAGCTTGCACATCTAGGATTTGTGCTGGAACATGAATTGTCCACAGACATTATACTGCACTCTCTTTGTTAGTGGTCATGCCACAGGCCAAATATTTGAACCTTTATGTTATGCCATTCTTCTCATTTACAAAATATTTCTATTATTGTTATTATTATATATATTGCTTACATGTTTCATTATAATAATGTTTGAATAGCTATTTAATGTTATTCTAAATATCCCTAGTCATTCATCACTAAAGATATAATGATGAATTAAGACTAGAATGGGTTTGGTTGATAATTATGAGATAATTATATGTATGGTGATACAAATCAAACTAGGTACTAATTGGAGAACAATGTACTGGGTAGACTCGCTATGAGATCATTGCATGTATCAGTGTCATAAATGATCTCATAATGGTTATGTCATAGAATCCTTAGACCTCAAAAATACTTCGATCAGATCGAGGAGGAGAGTATTTGACCCATGAGTTTTTTGCGTATTTAAAAGAGAATGAGATTCTCTCATAGGTCACGCCTCCATACACACCTTAACATATCGATGTGTCGAAGAGGAGGATTCACATGTTGCTAGACATTGTGCAATCCATGGTGAGTAACACTGAGTTGCCGATCTCACTCTGGGCCTATGCCCTAGAAACTGCTGCCTATATTCTCAATAGGGTCCCGTCAAAATCCATGCCGATGACTCCATATCTGATATGGAGCAGCAAGAAACCCAACCTTATACATATTAAGGTATGGGGTTGTCCTGCGTATCTCAAAAGGCATAATCCAGACAAACTGGAGGATATATCTGTTATATGTAGATTCATTGGGTATTCACACCATTCGATGGGGGTACATCTTTTACCACCAGGAACAACAAAAGGTTACTGTCTCTAAACATGCCACTTTTTGGAAAAGGAGTTCCTTGGCAAGGTGGTAGATGTGGACGAATGTTCAGAAGGAGATTATCACTTAAATAGGAGTTGGAACCATTGGGAGAGGAAGAGCCTGATATTCCTCAACCAATTGTTAGGTAGTGTAGCATGTTTACTTGAGTCCCTGATAGGTACTATGGTTTTCTCCTAGATGAAAGGGTCGAGGATGGTATCATAGTTGATGATGACCATGTTAGCTTCTAGGAAGCCATTCAGAGTAGAGACTCTTAGAAATAGCTTGATGCAATGCAATCTGAAATCAAGTCTATGCACATTAATAAGGTATGGACCTGGGAAAATGTGCCCAAGGGAAGTGTTTCCATTGGCTGCAAATGGATCTTCAAGAAGAAGATCTGTGCAGATTGAAAGATAGAGATGTACAAGGCTAGGTTGGGTGGAAAAGGTTATCGTAAGAACTAGAAATATACTATGATGAGACTTTCTCACAAGTAGCCATGTACAAATCTATTCGGATCATACTCGCTCTCGCTCTTGCTGCCTATTATGACTATGGAATCTGGTAGATAGATGTAAAGACCACTTTTTCTAAATGGTAATTTAGAAGAACAAATTTACATGACTCGGCCAGAAGGTTTCGAGATTAGTGGGAGTGAATAGAAAGTGTGTAGGCTGCATAGGTCCATTTATGGACTTAAGCATGCATCAAGGAGCTGGAACATCTAATTTGACAAAATAGTTAAAGAGTTTGGCTTCGTCAAAAATGAAGATGATTTGTGCATTTATAAGAAGACCAAAGGAAATTCTTTGGCCATCCTCGTATAGTACGTGGATGCCATTCTTTTGATAGGGAACAACATAGAGATGTTGAAGTCTGTCAATGGATGGCTGTCAAACCAATTCTCCATGAAAGACTTGGGAGAAGCATCATTAATACTGGGTGTGAAGAGAGAGAGAGAGAGAGAGAGAGAGAGAGAGAGAGAGAGAGAGAGAGAGAGAGAGAGAGAGAGAGAGAGAGAGAGAGAGAGAGAGAGAGAGAGAGAGAGAGAGAGAGATATATATATATATATATATATATATATAATAAAACAGGGATGTTATCATGGGTTTTTGGATAAGAGTTGTTGTATAAGAGATTTTGGTTAAGAGAAAATGGATAAGATTTGAGAAATTGGTTACATTTGAGGGTTGTTATCAATAGAAATGGATAAGAGAAATTGTATAAGATTTGAGAAATTGGGATTAAGACAAGAGAAATTGAGTTTGGGAGGGAACACAAGCTTTGAAACTTGGGGGGAAATTTGTTGGGGGAAACAAAATGGGGGGAAACGAAAGTTTTGTACCTTTTTGAAAAATTATCATATTCCTTCACACAAAAACCAAATCAAGCCATTGTGGAGAAAACCAAACCCTTTAACGAAATATATCTCGCTGGAGCCATCAGAACTCTCGCCTCTTGACTCCGGCCCTAATGGAGTCTCCTCACCCTGGCTCTCTGAGTTCTGATATTGGATCCAAAGACCTCTCGCCTATTGCCTCTGGCCCTAATGCAGTCGATCCTCACCTATCTCTCTGATTCTGATTTTGGATCCAAAATGAGATGACGATGATGCAAGATTCGAGCCGCAACAAGAGAGGATCAGTCTGCCACGGACCAAGAAGATCAAGAAAGGTAACTGTTTTAATTTTCCACTGGTCTCAATTGCAGAAGGCCCATCAGCTGGTACTCATCATCTAAATCAAGAAGAAGATGATGAACAAGCTGCTGAAGAATAGCAGGACCCTCCAGTTGTACATCATCGCTGATTAAGGAAGGAGCTTAAATGTAATAGTTCAGGTGCATCAGGCCAAAGGTGCGACCTTTAATTCATGGACTTTATAGGTCAAAATGAGATTTTGATTTCTGGGTATGATCCTAAATAGTTGTTTCCCATCTGGGTTCTGATTTATTTATGGGTTGTAGCTTAAGAGCCCATAGTGCTAATTTGTTAAATTTGGTTACTTTGTGGTTAACAGGATGGTGGATTTGGTTACTTTGAGTGCATGTTCTTGATTTTGATATGCAACTCTTCTTTAGTGTTAACAGGATGGTAGAGCATTTGTTAGGAGAGCGGTCGGCCCCAAGTTTCTAATTTTCTAATTTTGGTAGGCAAATATTCTTTGTGCTAATTTTCTAATATTTTTTGTATTTTAAACAAGACAATGAATAAGAAAAATTTTGATGGATGCTAAATGAAGTACATGCATGTGATTTCGCATCCAAATCTGCCTGTGATATTGCTAGAGCTCATGTTGTTCCGGTTTGGTTCCTAAAGTTCTCTTGTTTGCAAAATCATGTTTCTAAAATTCAGCATGTGTGTGTTAAATATGTTAAACGAGTTCTCTGATTCCAGAAGGTGCAAAATATCAGGATGATTCTACTGTTCTGTCCCCAGTTGTGGGGAAAAACAGAAATCCCATGAGTAATCCACTTAAACAATTAATGGTTCAATAGTATACAAGATGCATTTAGTAGTATACTGATTCAATTTTTGCTTGCTGTCAAATATTTGCTTGCTTGTTTTCAAATTTTATTCTTTGCTATTCTAAAATGATGTTAAATTTCTAAAATTGATGTTCTAATTAATTTTGATTGCCGTTTAAATGCAGACAAAGGAAATTTAATCTGTTTCATATTACCATGTCTATATAAAAATCTCTCTTTTGCTTCACACCATGTCCATACAAAAATTTGAAATAGAGCTAATTTGAGCTACTTTTGTATTTTACTTTTTGAAACAGAATTTTTGTGCATATTACTATTTTTAGGGGATGATGGATTTTTTTATATACGAGGAAATATGATTTATACTGGGAAAAATGATCTACATGGTGAAATATAAAGGGAAAAGTAGCCGATAAGTCTTCTAGGTTATATATCTCTGTTCGCCTTAATCTCTTGACGACACATACGGGTTTTTGGTATCATATTCTTGGCTTGATTGTAGGTTTCTTGATTATTGAAGTTTATCATTGCATAATTGTATATTTCAATTTCTGGATCTCCAAAAAAAAGCTACGAATTCTGTTTTTTTCCAAGGTTTCTGAAAATGAGAAAGGGAAAGTATGAAGGGTAAGATCTGATCTATTGTAAAGTTCTGATATTTGATGGGTATGCTCTGATCGTTGGAGGGTATGCTCTGAAAATGAGAAAGAGATGAATTACAAAACTCAAGACAATGGAATTAAATTGCATTTAATGATGCAATGTTTCTATGTAGGGAGTAGTTTTGAAAATAAATATTGCACAGAAAGGATTACTTTTTATTAGTTTATTGTAGAAAAGAGATTTTTGGTCATAAATTCAGTGCATATAAGATTAGTTTTGATATATCTTTTAAATGATTTGCTTTAAAATATCCATGGTGGGAGCTTTGAAATTTGAACCATGGTGGGGCTTGCTTTCGTTTGCAAATTTTTTGTTCGGCTCATTATCCAAATTTTTGTTCTTTTTTTTGCATAGATTGAATGGAGTAGGAGATGGTTATGATGTGTTTCAATTGGTGTGGCTTCTCATACATGGTATCAGAGTTAAAATTTGAATGTTGTATAGTTGAATGTTGGAGCAAAAACCAAATATTTGAATGTTGTATAGGTTCATTTATGTGTTTCAAAATGTGTCCTGCTTTCTCATACAAGCAGTGTCTTTTTTGATGCCAACCTTACTGTTCTTCTTTTTTTTTCCAAGAACTACATAATCTATGTGTTTTACATACTTTGTTTTTCATTCTATGGATGATGTTTTCCAGGATGGTGAAAAAATTACTGGTCAGATACAACTGTCGTAGCAATAACTGAACTTGAGAAGGCTTCACCTGGAACTCTTGGTTCTGATTTTTAGAAATATAACCAGAAGATGTGGCAGTTAGATTTAATGTCAATGTAATGAATTTGATATCATTATTATACGGTAATGAATTTGATATCATTATTATACCATGATACCGTATTTCTTTGTTTACAATCTTGACCCCACGTAAATCATTTCTGTGTGACCCATAATCCACATGATACTGTATTTGATTGCGCCCTTCATCTTTTAACAGGTTATATTTCATTGCACCCTGTTGTTTCCTTGATTATGGGCATATATGTGAGTTAGAAAAATATGCTTATCATAATCTATAAGAACTTCAGTGCATTGTATCCATAAGAAAAAGATAAGCATATATGCTTATCATAATCCTTAAGAATAGGGAGTTCAAGAACATACCATGAGTTTGTAACCAGTGTATAGAATTGACAGCATTAGTGTGACCATTTAAAGGAATATATGGTCTTCCCCCCCATTGTTTTTGCATGTGCCGTTGTTCGGTATCTTAATGATGCCAAAATATCATATGGCAGATGCCATCTGAATCAGCTATGCTTCCAATGACTGAAGCAAATACAAAGATAAGCCAAGAGAACAAATAAGTGTCGTGGACTTGTGGATACTAACAGAAAGCAATTAAAGTGACATATTTTAGTAAAAGGATCTCGTAGAACATCTCTGGTATATAACAGAACGTGATAGTGGTTATGAGGATGAGAAAATATAATTCCATAGAGTCAACAAAATAATGAAGTGCCTCATTTCAAGAATTGCTTTGTGCAACCAGTAGAGGAATATACAGGTTGATAAACAAAAAGGAAAAAGTTAACTCCGCAAGCTGTGCTTTTTGTTGTGGTCTTTTTACTGCCTATCCCATACTAGGAGATAAGGGGAGGGTTGTGTTGTACAGAAGATAGCCAGAATAGAACAAAAATCAGATGGTTTCTAATTTGCAATATGCGCACTAGATTTATCTGCTTTGAAATATACTACATACGTGAATGTAGAAATTGCGATTTCAGTGGCATATGTTCTAAAACTGTGATTTGAAAAAAAAAATTCAAATCCTGAAATTATTTGAGAAAAACATCAACATAGATGCCAGCAATATCAAATAGATGGTTGAAATATATAGTCTCTTACTATCAACGAGTATCCATCCAATTTCTCCCAGCAGATAGAGTAGATTTTGCTGGAAGCAACTCACTTTTAACTACAAAGCACATAAAGCCTGATTGAAGCAAATGTGTGCTCCACACTGAAAGCAGATGATATACCATTAGCCATATGACCATGTAATACGGAAGTACAAAATATCTGTTTACTGAAACTTACGCATCTATGTTTCTTTTTATGAAATTGTCTATCCTGATTGTTCTTCTTAAATATCCGTTTATTGATTGTTTTAACCTGCGATAAGCAAGATGGATTCCCTTAAATATAAAGTTTATAACTACACCGATGCAAGTAACTAAAGTTTTTCAGTTAAAGTTTAACTGATCTGGTGATATCTGCCCCTTTGTTCTCTTCATATTCTTTTGAGTACTTTTGTTTTTCATCTCTCTTTTAATTCATCTTAGTTTGCTTTTAAGTTGTAATCTCTGTGGTCTGTAAATTACTGTGCACTAGCTCATTCATTAGTTTTTTTAATCGACAGTTGTATTACTTTTAAGTTGTAAATCCATATATGTTCACTGTTAACACATTTCTGTTGCCGTTTTTGTTTTGCATGGGAGATTAATACATACTGACTACAAACACTTTGATTCATCAATTGGAGAGAACAAAGTCCATTGAAAAGAAAAACCCACGCATCTAAATTGGAGGTTAGTAGTTTTTTTTGGTTCAAGTAAAAATATTGTCCTTGATGCTGCTCTTAGACTTTGCATTCAGCCAACTACTTTTGATCTTGCCATTTTTATATTGACAGTGAACATATGTATATGTTGTTCTTGCAATTTGAATCCCCATTTGCCAGCATCTTGGCCTGCAAATGATGATGTTCTGCATTTGATTTCTGCATTTGATTTCATTTCATTGATGATTAATGATGATGTTTGCCAGGTATATGAATTCATCAACAAGGAATTAAAACGAAACTTCGGTGGCAGAGTTCATAGAGATTCATACAAGTTCGGTGGCAGAGTTCGGTGGCAGAGTTCATACAAGTTTGTTTTAATTTCTTTTTGCATTAGAATACAAGTTTGTTTGGCATAAGAATACCACGGATGACAGAGTAAATTAATTTCTTTTGGGATGTTTTAATTTCGTTTGGCAGAGTTCCCTTTTATTTCATTTTAATTTTGGTTCATACATGTATTTAATTTTGATTCTCGATTTAAAGATTGATCTCTAGGATGCAAGAAAGGTTCCATCTTTTCTATCATTACTTCCCCTAAAAATGAATTGTTGGTTATATGAATTGCTGAACTCTATGATATATATGTTCATGACTTGGACGCTCTTTTTATAAATAAAATAAGATTTTAAAAATAGTCCAAAAGCTCTAAAAGAAGTTCAGACTGTTTATGGCGCCTTGCTATCCTGTGTACAATTTCAGTCGTGGTTATTGGCTGTGCTTTTTGATATTTACAAACTAGAATATTTCAGTGATGTTAATTATTTGTCTGAAAATTAGCAATCTAAAGAAATTTAGGGAAGAAAATCTCAGCATGATCCAATATGCTTGCAATAGATGAAGTAGGATTCCAGATTATATCAATTATTTCCTACTCAATTTCATGAGTAAGTAGATCACAATAAAAATGATTCTAAAAGAGAGTGTATCAAGAGGCCAAAACTATCAAGAGGGCAAATTTTCTGAGCATATATCACATGTAAATATTAATCTTGGCTTTGCAATCAAACTCTTAGGCTGGCTCTAGGAAAAACCTGCCTGAACTGTTTCCCCTTTTCACCACCCTGTGAAGTCTTCTTTTGTATGATTAGTTATTTCCCTTCATATGTTTAAATTCTCATCAATCAAAACCTGGGAAGTGCGCAGTCGATATAGGAATTCATCAATAAGGAGCTGCCAATTAATTTGAACAATGTTTTTTTATGTTATAATACAATTGATGGTATGGCTTTGATGAATTACTTTTAGACTATGTTGGGTAGATAGTTTTCCAATTGCAGCAGTTAATTCATCAAAACCATATTGCATCAGTTAATTCATCAAAACCACAGTTAATTCATCAAAACCATATTGCATCAATTGGCCAAGTATGCAGCAGTTAATTCATCAAAACCATATTGCATCAATTGTCCAAGTATGCAGCAGTTAATTGATAATTTGCAATTGATGTTCTCAAATCAATTAAACTGACACTTGCAATTAACAGTATTGCTGCATTTTGATGTTCTCAAATTGATGTTCTGAAGTTATGATAACTGGTGCATTTTGATGTTCTCAACCAATTGATAGCATTGCTGCATACTTGGCCAATTGGAAGATACCATATTGTATCAGTTTTATCAATTAACTGCAAGTATCAGTTTGAGAACATCAGTTATCATAATTATCTTTCTCCTTTGTGCAATTACAAATAGAGGTATCTTCCACATTATGGCTGTTATATCTTATGGATTAAATCATTATGTTCTTTATGAGGTAACTTTTGGTATTATAATGGAATCGAGTTGGGAAATTGATTATGATCAGTTTAAGAACAAAAAACAGGGGCAAGTATCAGTTTGAGAACATCAGTTATCATAAGTATTCAATCAAGATCAGTTATCAAGTATCTTTCTCTTGCAATAATCTTTATTCAATCATTGTGCCCTCAGGTTTCATTTACATTTTTATATACTTAACCTTTTCTGGTTTATGAATTCACTAATAAGACTCTTCTGCCTATTTTTTGTGGTTTATCAATTGAATGTCATTTTTATGAGGTATGTATCAAACCATTAGTTATGTCTGCTTTTCTTAGAGTTTTATGTATACATCAGCTTTTGCTATTTATGTATATGACTAAGGATTAGCAGTTAACATTGGATGATTATTTATAGGTGCTATAAGCGCAACATATGCAGCAGGGAAGGGGGGAGCCACCATACAGGTAAATGAAATAGCCATCATTTTCTGAACTCCTGTGAACTCTTTAACTTGCTTTTGAAATAGCCACCATATAGGGAAGGGGGGAGCCACCATACAGGTAAAAGATTTGGGTTGCTTTGTGGCGAGGCCACCCCCATCTCCATCTCCCCTTTGATTTTCCAAATTTTTTCCAGGTAAATGAGCTTTCTTTGATGCAAATTCAAGATATTTGATCTTTTTTTAAAATTTACCTGAATCCAAGATGTACTGATATCTACTGAAGTATAGGACCTAGCCAATTACGATAATTATATATGCCATTACTTGATCAGATTTGAGCATTACTAAATCGAGGTGTGACCCATGGATCGAAATAAACCGACGAAGTGGATATAGCTCATGCACGTCATTCGATCCTCTCTCCATAATCTCCAATTGTTCATATCTTATCACGTATTTCCCTATTCTTATCCTCTCTATTATTTTCAGTTCAATCTTTTTATTCGGTTTCTAATCACAGAATTTCTTCATTATGTTCATAGACTGAAGGCATCAAATTGGGTGTAGGTCGAATCGAAGGAGGTCAGTCTTTCAGACCCTCAGCCAAAATTAATTCAGCAACACATGTTTGATAAGTATAACCATAAACTTGCATCGAATTTAAGTTTGGATGAGCTTAATTATGAGTCTCCAAGTAGCCTCCACATTTTTGTATGATGGTAGTTTTTTATGAATGAAATTGATACTACTGATAATGCTTGCTTTTCATATTTGAATCTGTAAGGAACGACTATATGTTATTCTGCTTTTGTTCCTCAAAATTTCTGTTTATTCTTTTTTGAGACTAGCATAACCCTTTTTGTATAATCACACCAGTTGTTAAGGTGTTAAAACATTGCTAAGTTTTGGTCTAAGCTTGGAGTTTCGAGAAAAAAATGACATGAAAAATTATATATCCAATAGCAATCTGTATGTCATACTCAAAATCTTATATATTACTATCCTCCAAAAATGCTTAACATATTGAATATGCTCAAAGTTACCAAGGATATATTTGGCACCAATCCTTCTATTTCATTCTATAGTATCACTACATATCATATTATTCAACGATGACACCTTGCGTAGCAGCCTTCTATCAAGAAATTTTTTTGTGTTTGTAGAAACTCTTCCGGCCAGCAAACGAGAAATTTCGTCTGCAACCCGAGGTATTTCAAAATTCAGGATTTCATGTTTTTTGTTGTTTATGATGTTTTCAATTTTTGTGAAGTGTTTAATTTGGAGATTATTTATTAGTCGAATTCGAGAAGCAATTCAGTAAGACATTTTTGATGAGTATAACCATAAACGTGCATCAAATTTTTGATGAGAATTTAATCATCATAGTTAATCAATTTGGTGATAATGAAATCATTTTTTGTTGAGTATATTGATGCTACTTTAATGTGAAATGTGCATAATTGATCCTTTTGACATAGCCTCTATGCATTTCAACACCTCCAAAATGTTTAGTTGGAGTTCTTAGCTGTTAATAGTTTTGATGTGTGATGTGGATCACAGGTTGGTGGTTGGGTTTTTGTGTGTGAATCGCATGTTGGTGGTGAAAATGCGTGGAAGCCCGAGAAGAAAGTGAAGAAGACATTGATGAATATCATATCTTTGCATGTTGGCTTGCTCAGTAACTTGCTCAGCAATAATGGGTGACAGCTTGCTTAGCAAAGAAAGTGAAGAAAGAAGGGGGTGACAGCTTACTTCCTTATAAGCCTGAGAAGAAATTGAAGAAAGGGGAAAGCCCAAGTTGTATAATAGATTTTATTTTGTTATTTGCGCAAATGTTTTTCCTGATCTAAAGGGGCATGTATGCATTTTTGTTTTGTCCAGTTGTATAATAGAAAAGGTCTTGCTCATCATTTTTATTTTGTTATATGACTGACATTATCCAAAAGGTAAAAGATGAGGTCTTGGATGTTATCTTGAGTAATTTGATTATTTTTTGTATAATCAAGACTTTTAGTTGATTTAAAGTCAGTTCTGTGCAACTTCTGGATCTGTGAAGTTGCTTCATTTTTGTCTAAGATTGTATAATCAAGACCTATCAAGGGGGAAAAACTAACTTTTGGTTTGAAAATTTGAAAAAAATAATGTATATAATTATTAAATAGCATTTGCTTTGATATACTTAAGAAATGTTGGTTAAATGGTATCACTCACCAGGCTGGGATGGTAAAATGATTTGGGAGTTCAAATTTGTTGTTTTTTCTTCCAATTTGTTCCTTGTGGGACTTTCGAAATTCTTTTGCTATGTTGTGGAGATTGATCCGAGTTTGAATGGAAGCGTTTGATCAACAATTTTTTTGGTTTATAATGAAAAATTTGCCCATAGGTTATAACTCTTGCCTTCTCTTCGTACTCTATGAAAATATCAAATTGTTGATCCAATAATAGCATTGACTGTAAAATTAAATTGTTGGTAGGAAATCTCTCTCAAAATCTCTCTACATAAAATTTTGGGGGAACTAACTATAAAACTAAATTTTAGGGGAACTAAATTCTCTGGTGCAACTAAATTTTGAGGGTAACAATTTTTTAGAGGAACTAAATAACAATGTGTGAAACTACATTCTTTGGGAAACTAAATTTTTGGTGGAACTAAAATTTTTGAGAGAATAAAATAACTTGTGGGGGAACTAAATAACAATTATTCTACTTTAATTATTATTGTTGTTTAAAATTAGTGGATCCAAGATTTTGAGTGGGAATTTTTTAAATGAATTGTGTTTTGAGGGCACAAATTATATCCGGAGGGGACTAAATTTTGAGGGGAACTAAAATTTTTGGAAGAACTAAATAACAATTTACTGCGCTTTAAGTTTTACCATTCGTTTAAAATTAGCGTATCCACGATTTTGAGGGGGAGAATATTTTAAATGGTTAGTGCACTTAGGTTATAGTTTAAATCTGGTTAAAATTAAATTTTGAGGAGAACCAAATTTTTTAGGAAAAACTAAACTCTCTATGGGGAACTAAATTTTGGGGAACTATAACTATTGTGGGGAATAAATAAAAATTATTGTGTTTTAATTATTACTTTTTTTGTTCCGTGCTGAAGGCGCGACGCCAAAGGCGCCTGTGCCGCTAAATATTTTTACGCTAATTTGTTGTTCCGCACAATTTTGGCTGTAGAAATAATTGTTTGGGAAAAAAGATTTTGCGGAGGAAATCTTAAATGAACCGTGCTCGCGCTAATTGGTTGTTCCGCGCCGAAGGCGCCCGCTAAATTTTATTACGCTAATTGGTTGTTCCGTGCCAAATGTGCCCGCGTCGAATTTATTGTTCTGCACCGAATGTGCTCGTGCGTTGTTCCGTGCCGAAGGCGCCCGCGTCGAATTTGTTGTTCCACGTCGAAGGTGCCCACACCGAATTTGTTGTTCCGTACCGAAGGCGCTCACGCGTTGTTCCATTTGTTGTTCCGCGCCGAAGGTGCCCACGCCGTATTTGTTGTTTCGCGCCGAAGGCACCCACGCCGAATGTTCTTTTAAATTTTGGTTGTGTAAAAAATTTGTTGGGGACCAAAGATTTTGCGGGGGAAAATCTTTATTTGAACCGTGCCCGCGGGCACGGGTTATGACTAGTGTATATATATATATATATATATATATATATATATATATATATATATATATATATATATATATATATATATATATATATATATATAGAGGTTAATGGGCCAATGCTGACAGCGCTGGAAATTTTTCCAGCGCTGTCCGCATTTTGGGGGACCTAAAAATATTTTTTTTGAAATATTTTTTTTGCAGTAGTTAGATATACCTGTTAGGAAGCTCCCCACAAAATTTCAGCTCGATCCGACACCGTTTGAGCCTCCGTTCATCGATTTCAAAAACGTTGCGCAAAACTGTGGACAGATTTGCGCAACGTTTTTGAAATCGATGAACGGAGGCTCAAACGGTGTCGGATCGAGCTGAAATTTTGTGGGGAGCTTCCTAACAAGTATATCTAACTACTGCAAGAAAAATATTTCAAAAAAAATATTTTTAGGTCCCCCAAAATGCGGACAGCGCTGGAAAAATTTCCAGCGCTGTCAGCTCTTCTCCATTTTTCACACACACACACACACACACACACACATATATATATATATATATATATATATATATATATATATATATATATATATATATATATATATATATATATATATATAAGAGGATGCTTGGTCTTTCCCAGTCCAGATACATTGATACCATGCTAAAATGGTTTAGCATGGTAAATAGTAAGGGTGGCTTCATACCGGCCAATTATGGTAGAACTCTTTCCAAGAAGATGTCCGCAAAGACTGACTTGGAAAGGGAAAGCATGAAAATGGTTCGATATGCTTCGGTAGTTGGATCCATCATGTATACTATGATATGTACCAGAGCAGATGTTGCTTTTGCACTAGGTGCACTAAGTCGATATCAGTCTGACCCCTGGAGAACAACACTGGAAAGACGTCAAGACTAGTCTCAAGTACTTACAAAGAACTAGAGATTTGGTCTTAATTTATGGAGGTGAAGAACTCAAAATTGAGGGCTTCACGGACTCCAGTTTCCAAAGTGACTTGAATGACAGCAAGTCTGTATCAGTATATGTTTTTATCCTCGATGGAGGGGCAGTGATATGGAAAAGTTCCAAGCAAGAAACTATTTCCAATTCCACGATGGCGGTCGAACATATAGCGGACAATGATGTGGCAAAAGAAACAATTTGGATGAGAAAGTTCATGGACCAGCTGGAGGTGGTGCCTACTGTTAACGATCCAATACCCTTGTATTATGATAACAACATGACCATAAGCTTGGTTACGAAACCAAATCTAGATAAAAGATCCAAACACATCCTCTGCAGATATCATATCATACGTGATATGGAATCAAGGAAATACATAGAACTCCTGCGGGTCTCCACAAAAGACAGTTTAGCAGTTCCATTCATAAAGGCTCTACCATGTGATCATCGGTAGAGACTCATGTGTAAAAGCAGTATGAGATACCGTCAT
This sequence comes from Scilla litardierei, assembly GCA_030789695.1. Lineage (NCBI taxonomy): Eukaryota > Viridiplantae > Streptophyta > Magnoliopsida > Asparagales > Asparagaceae > Scilla > Scilla litardierei. Next base: position 49,463,918 of record CM061137.1, on the reverse strand, counting down.
AATTGGGCCTGAGTGCAAGTGGAAGATGTTGAGAGATGTATGCTCTTGAGGCCAATTATCTGTGCTATATAATTGCCACATATTGTTCAATATAATATTATGCTATTTGGTACCCTTTGTCTGAGTATATATATAAATGTTTGTCTTCATTAATACTTAGATAAAGTCCCGAGGCTTAATGTGAGGTCAAACATATATTGAGATATAGATCACGATCAAGGGGAAGTGTTTTGATCATCTGAAGCGTAAGTCTAAAACTGTCCATAGATATAGATGCATAGAGATAGGGTATCGATGCGTTGGATAGACTACTGTGTTTTAGTCTTCATCAAATGTTGGTGGCGATGATCTCATGATCCTTTGATTTGACAAAATTAGAGATGAGACACATGTGCTCATTACAGAATGAGTACACTGAATGATCCAATGAGAGCTACCACATGGTGGCATATACCTATCTATCAATGGTAGCTCTCAGTGATGATAGGCAAGCTGATACTCTGAAATGATGTCATTGTATGAGTCTGTGTGTGAATGATATCGCTTAGATCTCTGACCTAGATTCGAGGCAATGCCTATCAAACAACCTTTGGTTAGGTGGTACTTGAATCGTACGAAGGGAGTAATAGTCGAGATAAGGATTCGTCTCTCCTGTTATGGGGGGTTAGTGTCGTAGAGTCAGTATGGTCCTTAGCAAAATCCTTGGCGATGTATATTGGATGTGATCCAATAATGACAAGCTAAGACCAAACGATGCTGACTCGATTGTGGAGCTATTAGAGGTTGATAGTCAATCATACCTTAAGCTTTGCAGCGACATAGTTATGACGAAGGGATTATTAAAACTGTGACATTCATCATTGGCATAGTCAAGGTAGTCCCGCAACACTCATATCAAAGTGGCAGACTACATAAGGAAGATACCGAGCTGCTCGCGGTAACTGTCATCAGGGGCTATGAGTCCCACCTATAATATGGTCAAGCTGTAGGTTCCCAAAATGGCTCGAGCTGCGAGCCTGAGCCAAAGCTTGGGCTGCAACCTGATCTATGGGCTAGTGTGAAACTCGAGCACGTGCTCGGGTGCAACCCAAGCTAGGTTGGGCTCAATCCATTAACTTTGGGGTTTGGTATTGGGTCATTTTGACAACAGATTTTAAGGGTTAAATGACCTCGAAAATGGGTGCTGTCAATTTCTATGTGCTCTTGGTACAAAGCTCTTTGAGATGAGATCTTTAATGGTTTCTAGGTATCACCTGGGAGGGAGAAACAATTGCTCAATATTGAGCCTCCGCAAGGAGGGAAACTTAATCCCAAAAGCTTTTCTAAATAGTCCCACATCGGATAGGACTTTGGAGAAAGGTTTCCTTTAAATAGGGGTTAATCCCTTTCCTCTAAGGAATACAAGCTTTGTCATATTTTAGATCAAGGGAGCTCTTCATATTTGAGCAAGCAAACCTCGATCTAAAGGTGACAAAAACTTAGTTGTTCCACATTTTTCATCTTTTATCCTATTTTAGGTTCTAGCAATACTTGAAGACAGATCAAATTTGATCCTAAGCTTGGCAGGGATTCCAGCCGAGCTGACAATTTCTAGGGAAAGTGTATGGCCCCTGGCTATAAGGAAAACACTAGAAGGGCGGTTGAATAGTGTTTATGCAATTTAAAAAGATAGTTACACCAAATTAAATTCCAAACCAACAATTAATGCGGAATGATAATAAACCCTAGAATGAAACAATGCAAATGTAAGGATGTTTCAGGGGTTCGAATTACACAAGTCACTTCCCGACTTGTTCCCGGTAATCCTACGCCCTTCCACCCGGTTACAACCGAATACTCAAGTTAGAACCCTAACTTGAGATTCCTTTAAAACCCACTTGTAGCAACCCTACAAGTGAAATCGAAATACACTCGATGTCCTTGACTCCCACAACTTGGGAGTAAGCAAATCACTCTCACAACCCGAGAGTAAATCAAATAACGAAAGTTATGAAATATGAAATTAAACAACACTTACAATCACATATGCCTTGAAGTAGAACTTGAAGGAGAGTGTGTTGTGTGTTGAATGACTCTTTTGGAAGAGAGGAAAGCCCTTTCTCTTGACTGCACCAAATGCCTAAAAGATTTCTCTTTGGTTCTAGATTGGAGAGTAAGAGATTAAAGATAGAAGTTCTAAGGCTTTAGGATTTTGAGAGCTTTGAACTTGGAAGAATGAAAGCTTGAATGAATGAGTAAGTTGCTTACCTCTCAATGGAACAATAGAGGATACCTTTATAGTTTCCCTAAAGCCCTCAAACAAAATCCCCAAAAGCCCCTTTGGAATCCATTAAGAAACAGCCAACAGATAGAATCTGCACACGCGACAGTCGACTGTTGAACAAAACACAGTCGACTGCTGCACTGTGACAGATGGTAGGTGAGAATTTAAACGGTAACTTACCATGTAGACAGTCGACTGATGAGGAGTAGACAATCGACTATTAAACCAACAGGAGAATGTAAATCCTTTTACAGGTGACTGGTCGTAATCAGTGTAAGTTGAGAAAGTCTGAGAAAAGTCTGGGAATACAGGACATGCGACCGATAAAGAGAAGACAGTCGACTGTAAATCCAACAGGCGACTATCATTCCTTCTACATGCGACTGTCACAAACCCTGACATTTTCCAGAGAGTTGAGTCTGCAGAGAGGCCCACAGACAGACGACTGTTGAAGCATTGCCAGTCGACTGTGCCATTCGATAGTCGACTGTAAATACAACATCAGTCGACTGACACTAGAATAAGAAATATTCCAGAGAGCAAGTCCTGCAGAAGAATCATGGACATGTGACTGTTGAAGCATTCACATTCGACTGGTCCTTGGACAGAAGACTGTAAATACAACATCAGTCGACTGGCCAGATCAAATAGAATGATCATTGGGCAGATGATAGATGGCCGGTGCCCCGTTTATGATTAGGGCACTGTGTCGTTTTACCGCAAGTGCACGGTTAGCATAGGGTGCGGGTATATCGAACACAGGGAGCTGGGTGGCTTGAAGGCTACTAGCCTCGCCTAGGTTGTGTAAGAGCTATGCGAATGATATGAGTGGGTAGTGTAGGAATAAAGGAAAGAAATGAAAAAGAAAAGAAATGAATCCCCGCTAACACGGGCTAGAGCACTCATGACACTTGGTATTTGACTCGACCCAGGGTGAGACATTGCCCCAAAAGGTGGTACCTAGTGCCCAATGGGCCCGATATTCCGGTCGGTGCCCAGGATGATACGCTAGGTCTACCCGGTTTCAGACGGTGGGCATTCCCATGTCCAACACCCTCCACAACCGAGAGCATTAAGGCCACAATGATAGCTCCCAACATTTCGTCCAAGCCGTTCCCATATGCAAGACTCGATGTCAATGCTAGGACATGAGCTATGGCTAGAGAATCAAACTCCCGTTTTATTTCCCCTTGGCCTGACGGTCAAAGACGGTCTTTCTCCCGCCAGTGACAATAAAAACACCAGCGTCAATAGTACAAGAGAATAACAAAAAGATAATATGATGGTGGGGGCAAAATTTCTTGGTTATTGTATTTGTTTTTTTGTTTTTTGTTTTTATGCGTAGTCTAACGAACCCAAGCTAAACTAATATCAAACTGAACACCTCCCCGGCAACGGCGCCAAAAACTTGACCGGTGCGCCGTTTATGACTAGGGCACGATGTCGTTTTACCGCAAGTGCACAGTTAGTGTATGGTGCAGGTATATCGAACTCATGGATGTGGATGGCTTGAAGGCTACTAGCCTCGCCTAGGTTGTGTGAGAGCTACGCAGATGATATGAGTGGGTAGTGTAGGAATAAAGGAAAGAAATGAAAAGACAAGAAATGAATCCCCGCTAACACGGGCTAGAGCACTCATGACACTTGGTATTCGACTCAACCCAGGGTGAGACATTGCCCCAAAAGGTGGTACCTAGTGCCCCATGGGCCCGATATTCTGGTCGGTGCCCAGGATGATACGCTAGGTCTACCCGGTTTCGGACGGTGGGGATTCCCATGTCCAACACCCTCCGCAACCGAGTGCACTAAGACCACAATGATAGCTCCAAACATTTCGTCCAAGCCGTTCCCACGTGCAAGGACTTGATGTCAATGCTAGGGCGTGAGATATGGATAGAGAATCAAACTCCCGTTTTATTTTCCCTTGGCCCGACGGTCAAAGGTGGTCTTTCTCCCGCCAGTGACAATAAAACGCCCCCGCGTAGCCCTAATGGCCAAATAGGTCAAACATGATTCCTAGCAATACATCAAAGCGGATCTTGACGGGACAAGCATCCAGAGGCCAACCCCCAACTCCATCTAGTGTGTTGCCATACAGGTTGGTCTCAGATTGCTAGACATCCCCATTGACACATTACATCAAACACTTGCCATGCAATCAAGTCAAATCAAGTCAAATGAAATATCCCAAGCATCAATCATACTCTAACCCATATTAGGGTTCATCAAGAACTACTCAATGATGAAGAGCATGATAGCAAGCAAAAATAGATGCAAACAAACATTCATCATCAAGCTTATTGAAAATAACACAAAGCAACAGAAATAAGAAAAGAAATACTTATCTTGCATTTGAATCCATCAATCCATTACAAGATTTATTGAAAGAGAAATTCTAATCTAAACTAATCTAAACATCCCATGAAAGGGGCTAAAAGCTCCCTGGAAAAATTGGGGGGAACCCCTTATAAGTCGTCCAACATCTTATATTTATATGCCCCCACAAATCCCTAACAGTTCGGGTCCAAAAACCCACTAAAACGGCTGAAAAAGGGCCACCCGATCGGTTGGAAGTTCAACCAATCGGATGGAAGCAAACAGAGATACTAAACTTCTGAAAATGAGATGAACCGATCGGTTGGATAGCCCACCCGATCGGTTGAAGTACAAATTCCAGATAGCCCAGAATTTCAGCACCCAGCTGCGCTCAGAAAATTCCAGAAAAATGTAGAAAAATCGGATTTGGGCATGCGACCTATCGTTGGAAAGCTAACGACGATGCCGACGCTAGAAAAATAAAAGATCACCCAAACTCCCACTGGAATGATAGTAGATCTACTATGAATGAGCAGCAGTACACGAAAGGGGAAGAAAAGGCCACCCGATCGGTTGAAGTGTCAACCGGTTGGGTGAGTTCTTCCCCAAAATGACCCGATGAGATGACCCGATCGGTTGGGAAGCCAACCGATTGGGTGGTTTTTGGCACTCAAAAACAGAGAGCACTGTCACACCCAACCGATCACTGAACCGATCGGTTGGGGTTTGCTTCTTTACTGCTTTTGCTTGGGTCTGATACGCGTGCACGAACCAATCGGGTGGGTCTATCCACCCGATCGGTTGAGTCTCCAAAACCTCAAATCCTCATCTTTGGCCATCGGATCTTTGCCGTATGAGCGCACTTTGGTCACGACATGCAAGGTTGACTCCAGAAGACACCGAAATACCGACATTTACCTGAAATACAAAGAATACACTCAATTGTCAATATGAACCAAAATGTGATATATACAACAAGGAATGAGATGAAACGCATATGAAAACACGATGAAGAGCGTGTGCAAAAGGTGAAATATGAACACGGGTCAAGCCCCCAAGCTAAACTCTTACTCGTCACGAGGAAGACGAGTTGGAATGAAGATCGGGTACGAGAGCAAGAAAGGAAAGCAAAAAATCCTTGATCACCCTCTCCAAACGACAAATGTAATCACCAACACAATTAAGCACAAGGGAAAAGCATATCACAATCTAAATCAAGAATTCAATCTCATAATACAGCATCATGGGTTCATATCAATAGAGCACAAAAGAGATAGAAGCGTACATTGGCAAGGACATAGCTATCATAGCATTTTATAGTAGATAATTTGCCCAAATATGAGGAAGCTCAAAATTCATATCAAATCTTCCAAAGGGTGAATACGAGATACCCATACATGCATGACGAAGTAAGAAAGAATATATATGAATCATGGGAATAACTATCAATCTCTAGGATGTAAGGAATCACCACACACACTTGTCGTTTTTGATTTTTGAAACACTTTCTTGCCTTGCTTGTATTTTCAAAAGGAGATGGAGTCTTGCAAACTTGCGGAATCGCAATGGAATGCAAAGGCGGCCTACGCATCCCAAGCTAAATGGCTTTAGGGCGTCGGGTTACGAAGAACCCCGAAGGACCATTATACAAAATTATGTACATAAGTGTTTATTTGGGTAATGTTTTTGGGTGTCTAATGGTTTTTGGGTAATGTTTTTATTTTTTTGTGGAAAAATGAAAAGTGTGCACCCCCCAAATGGGAGAATGATGCACGACGAGGGGGAAGGTACAAAGTAAAACAAAAGAGAATTTTTGAGAAATCCAAACATGGCAAGAAAATCCTCCATGAATTAAAGCACGGAACAAAGATGTGGTTATCCTAATCCCGTTGAAAGGTAGCTAACACATGCGATAAGAGTACACATATAGTATTTCATGCAAGAGTTAGAAGCACGTGGGTAGGATGGTAAAATAACCGTTTCTTGGAAATGAAGCGTGAAAATCTAGGAACTTCAAATAGAGGGGCATATTAAAATACGATATATAGCTAGAAGCATGCCTTAAACACAATCACAACCAACAATCTCGAAATATAGTAAATAAACCGAAAAGATGGCAAAACACATATATGAGCATTGAATAATCAAAGAAATAGCGTGATGGAAAAATGCGCTCAAATGCGAAAAGTGAAGCATGAGTGGAAAAATATCATTGAGGGTTCATCTCTAGAAAGAGACAAGAATTAAATGGAGAAAGAAAAATGCATGATGGGAATGATGCATAAAAATGAAATGAAAACTTTTTTTATGAATGAAAAATGTGAAAAATGGAAGAAAATAAAGGAAACATGCATGAAATGCTACTCTTCAAGCTAAAGCTTGCATTGCCCTTAATGCAATAAGATCACACATGAGAGGGCAAAGATAAAATGGGAGGGGAAATGCATCAAAAATAACAAATATGACTATGGGTGATACTCTCCCCCAAGCTAATATAAGCTATGCCCAAAAGATATGAAAATCCGATACGGGGCATGAAAGATAAATGGGAGAGTGAACATTAGGCAAAATAGGCATCACCACCCTTTGGAGGTGGTAGGGGTCTCATGGAGAAAAATGATAACGGGGCCAAGAAAAGTGCCAAAAGAACAAGGATAGGGTGATGGGGGTGAAATGATAGAAGGGCACAACATGATGGGTTATTATGTTGCAAAAGCAAACCCTAGATACGCTCCCCTCGCTAATAAGAGGAGACGAGATTATTCTAATCTAAACTAGAAAGCGGTAAATATTTACACTACTAGATTAGGATACACCTGAGCATAGGCGGATCCAGAATTTGGAGTGGGGCAGGTAGCTGCTCTAATTTCTCCTGATGTGGCTCTGCCAGAAGCACTGTGCCACGTGTGCCAATGGACCCAAGCAATGCACCGCCAAGCATCCCTCGTAGGTGTCCACCTGTAGCCTGCAAAGAATGAGGTGCATTAGCCCATGGCAAGAAATCATTTCCCAAAATAAATGTATCCTAGATATACTCGTCAATATAAGATGGAAAAATAATAAAATGGTGACGAATACTCCCTGAGAATGGGTCGTTATCCTCTGTGCTAGTGACGACCAAATCCTCGCTCTCCATGAGAAGTGGCTCTCCAGGTGGTGACGCACTGCAGCATACCTCAAGGGAAGTAGATCCTGTGTCCCGAGAGAGATATGGTGTGTCAAAAATATAAGAGTCTAAAGAAATAGGAAGTGAAAAGTAAGACTCAAAAGTGGAGTGAGAGTGAGTATGAAAATCTCCCTAAATAGGGGCAATATGCTCAAGTAGATGCTCAGTCGCAAAAGAAGTGGAGAGTGACGGTAGAGGTAGATGTGACTCAGGCTCCATGAAGTGGACCATCGTATCCAAGCCCTCATGCACATTCTCCTCGACGATATGCTCATACTCCATAATCTGCCCGATGTCCTGAATGACATCATCGTGCTTGACCACAGACCAAGGAAGAAGCGGCAACAGAGATGGCTGTGGAGGTGGATGTCGAGCGGACCACTCGTTTGTGGTCGTGGTGTCCTCATCCTCACGCACATCCTCCTCGCCGGTGTGCATAAGCTTTGTAGTCTCCTCGATGCTCTCGTAGGACTCTTGTGGGGTATCCAAATCAAGATGAGAAGTCTCTCCTACAGATCCTAAATAAATCACCCCATCCTCCCAATCATCAACAAAAAATGCATTGTCATCCAAGTGGTAGTGTGGGAAAAATGGGACATCGACATGAGATGTGTCTATGGTGGCCGATGGGATGGTGGTCTCAACCATGAAAGTGGGTATATCCTCTCCTCCATCCTCTCTCCTCGGTGTAGGCTCGGTGATGGGTACCATAAAGGTTTGCAAAATTTGTTCTTGGTTAAAAATGGCTCTTTCAAGGAGAGACTCGGGGCTGGATTTTTTTTTTGTGTAGGTGGAGGGATATAAGGTTGAGGAAATGGATGTGAGGTGTTTGGGCTGGGAAAATGTTTGGCCTTGGTTTAGAATAAGTCTCTCAAGCATAAATGTGCAATCATTATACACGTGCCCTGCCATCCCATAAGTCTCACAAACCACAAATGAATAAGGATCGTAGCCTCCCATCTGAGCATCGAAATTTGATCTCCACATGGTAATTGCAAAGATACTTTGACAACAAAAATAAGAAAACTAGAGAGGAGCGTCAATAGTACAAGAGAATATCAAAAAGATAATATGATGGTGGGGGAAAAATTTCTTGGTTATTGTATTTTTTTTTGTTTTTTTGTTTTTATGCGTAGTCTAACAAACCCAAGCTAAGCTAATATCAAACCGAATGCCTCCTCAGCAACGGCACCAAAAACTTGGCCGGTGCCCCGTTTATGATTAGGGCGCGGTGTCGTTTTACCGCAAGTGCACGGTTAGTGTTGGGTACGGGTATATCGAACACATGGAGGTGGATGGCTTGAAGGCTACTAGCCTCGCCTAGGTTGTGTAAGAGCTACGTGGATGATATGAGTGGGTAGTGTAGGAATAAAGGAAAGAAATGAAAAAGACAAGAAATGAATCCCCGGCAACACGAGCTAGGGCACTCATGATGCTTGGTATTCGACTCGACCCAGGGTGAGACATTGCCCCAAACGGTGGTACCTCGTGCCCCATGGGCCCGATATTCCGGTCGGTGCCCAGGATGATACGCTAGCTCTACCCGATTTCGGACGGTGGGCATTCCCATGTCCAACACCCTACCGAGAGCATTAAGGCCACAATGATATCTCCCAACATTTCGTCCAAGCCGTTCCCACGTGCAAGGACTCGATGTCAATGCTAGGGCGTAGCTATGGCTAAAGAATCAAACTCCTGTTTTATTTCCCCTTGGCCCTACGGTCAAAGGTGGTCTTTCTCCCGCTAGTGACAATAAAACGCCCCCGCGTAACCCTAAAGGCCAAATAGGTCAAATGTGATTCTTAGCAATACATCAAAGCAGATCTTGACGGGACAAGCATCTGGAGGCCAACCCCTAACTCCATCTAGTGTGTTGCCATACGGGTTGGTCTCAGATTACTAGACATCCCCATTGACACATTACATCAAACACTTGCCATGCAATCAAGTCAAATGAAATATCCCAAGCATCAATCCTACTCTAACCCATATTAAGATTCATCAAGAACTACTCAATGATGAAGAACATGATAGCAAGCAATAATACAAACAAACATTCATCATCAAGCTTATTGAAAATAACACAAAGCAATAGAAATAAGAAAAGAATTACTTATCTTGTATTTGAATCCATCAATCCATTACAAGATTTATTGAAAGAGAAATCCTAATCTAAACTAATCTAAAGCTCCCATGAAAGTGGCTGAAAGCTCCTGGAAAAATAGGGGAGAACCCCTTACAAGTCGTCCAACATCTTATATTTATAGGCCCCCACAAATCCCTAACAGTTCGGATCCAAAAACCCACTAAAATTGCTGAAAAAGGGCCACCCGATCGGTTGGAAGTTCAACCGATCGGGTGGAAGCAAACAGAGATACTAAATTTCTGAAAATGAGCTGAACCGATCGGTTGGATAGCCCACCTGATCGGTTGAAGTACAAATTCTAGACAGCTCAGAATTTCAGCACCCAGCTGCGCTAAGAAAATTCCAGAAAAATGTAGAAAAATCGGATTTGGGCATGTGACCTATCGTTGGAAAGCTAACGACGATGCCGACATAAAAAAATAAGAGATTACCCAAACTCCCACTGGAATGATAGCAGATCTACCATGAATGAGTAGCAGTACACGAAAGGGGAAGAAAAGGCCACCCGATCGGTTGAAGTGTCAACCGGTCGGGTGAGTTCTTCCCCAAAATGACCCGAGGAGATGACCCGATCGGTTGGGAAGCCAACCGATTGGGTGGTCTTTGGCACTTAAAAACAGAGAGCACTGTCACACCCAACCGATCACTGAACCGATCGGTTGGTGTTCGCTTCTTTGCTGATTTTAGCTCGGGTCTAATACGCGTGCACGAACCGATCGTTGGGTCTGTCCACCCGATCGGTTGAGGATCCAAAACCTCAAATCCTCATCTTTGGCCATCGGATCTTTGCCGTATAAGCGCGCTTTGGTCCTGACATGCAAGGTTGACTCCAGAAGACGCCGAAATGCCGACATTTACCTGAAATACAAAGAATACACCCAATAGTCAATATGAACCAAAATGTGATATATACAACATCGAATGAGATGAAACGCATATGAAAACACGATGAAGATTGTGTGCAAACGGTGAAATATGAACACGCGTCAATAGACAGTCGACTGATTTACAGATCACACTCGACTGTCTCTTGGACAGGCGCCTGTGAAACGTACATCAGTCGCCTGATAGAGTTAAAGCTTAGAAGCCCAAAAATCAACTGATTAGATATGTGCATAACAGTCAACTATTTTTAGACACGCGACTGTAAAACGTTTAGCAGTGGACTGTTGAGATCACACTTTGCACATTCTAGAGAAAATATGAATTGGTGTCAAAGGAAAATTGATCTAATGATTTCCTATGACTGAAATGAAGATGAGTGTGTGTGCTCCATCAAAGTTCTACTTCTAAGCTACATACAAGAAGATAAAAAGAAGATTACATTGTAGAACTCTCTCTTCTTTCCAAATTATGAGCTTGAAGTCTTCTAGGAGACTCGGTTACAAAGTTGATCGAGTAGAAAATCTTCAAGCGGAACAGACGGTGGAGGATGGGGTGGCTGTTCAGCAGCAGGAGGAGAGGGTTCAGCTGCAGTGGCTGAGGGAATCGAGGGAGCGACGAAAATGCTCAAGTATTCTCCCGACAAAGCTGGACTAGCTGGATCCATGAATGTCGATAGTAAGAGGCTAGGGTACACACGAGTCGATAAACAAAATAGTGCGATACCTAAACGGCGATGAACGACCAATAGGGAGACAATTGACTCAGAAATCGAAAGAATAGAGGAGAGAGGCTTCGAAATCGGCACAAAATCGATGGAGGAGTGATCAATGGTGGATTTCGAAGGAGGAAGACGAGGGAGTTTTCAGTCGGATGAGAGAGAAAACAAGTGAACTAATCGACATCTCTCGATGATATAAAGAGGGGTCTAAAGAATATGGGCCGTTGGATCGAAAAAATCGATGGCTCAGATCAAGTTAACGAACCGCCATAACAGTTGACAGTCGACTGATAAACAATCGTCAATTGACTGGTTGAAAGGATAAAGATGGGCATAGGTTGGCAGACAGTCGACTGGTGAGTTATTCACAGTCACCTGTCGGATAGACAGTCGACTGTAACATACACATCAGTCGACTGACAGACAATCAAAAATTCGATGATAAAAATAGAGACTTCTGAAAATTTTGACAGGCACCTGATGACAAAATTGCAGTCGTCTGTTACATGGACAGTAGATTGTAAAATATTCATCAGTCGCTCGAGCGAAAAATTCAGGCTGCTGTTTGATAAAATTGAGTTGGGCAGTCGACTGTCGAAGGAATGACAGTCGTTTGTCCTGGTCCAGAGATGCACAAAGAGATAAGAATCCAAAAACATAGACATCTCACCCTAGGACCTATACTCTAACATAAATATAATCATGAAATCAATATCAAAATATAATAGATTTGTGTAAAAGTCTCGTAAAACTAAGCATACAATCGAAATTATCAAAAACTCAAATACATCTCTTAAAACAAATATATGTGAAACATATAATATATCAAAAGAAAAGAAGTACCATGATGATATGAGTTCAAATATGATATAACATGAAGGTTGAACTCCAAAAATTTCAGATTCACCCATAATCTCTAATTCTCCACGCAACCTCACAAATAAATCTTCTTTAAGAGGTTTTGTGAAGATGTCGGTGATTTGTTTTTGGGTTTCAATGTACTCTAATATGATGTCCTTCTTTGCTACATGATCATTGATAAAATGGTGTCTCACATCTATGTGTTTGGTACAGGAGTGATGTACCAGATTATTGGAAAGACATATAGCACTTTGGTCATCAACCATGATATGGCAAATATCACAATTGACACCATAGTCCTTAAGATTGTGTCTCATCCAAAGAACTTGTGCACATGCAAGACCTGCGGCAATATATTTCGCTTCAATCGTGGACAATGATACCGAGTTATGTTTCTTGGAGAACCAAGAAACTCGGGTATTTCCTAGAAAATGGCAAGTGCCACTAGTACTCTTCCTATCAGATTTGCATCCGACAAAGTCGGCATCACTATATGAGATTAACTCATATGTGCTAGATTTAGGGTACATTAACCTATAATCTAGTGTATGATTGAGGTAACGAAAAATTCGTTTAACCGCAATCAAGTGTGACTCCTTAGGTCTAGCTTGATATCTAGCACAAAGGCATACGGAAAACATGATACCGGGCCTACTAGCAGTTAAACAGAGTAAGCTACCGATCCTCGATATAGACGAGCGTCTACATCTTTTCCATTCTCATCCTTATGTAGATGGATTGTCGTACTCATGGGAGTCCGTTTGCTTAAAGAAGATTCCATCCCGAATCGCTTGATAAGCTCCACTGTGTACTTGGTTTGATGTATGAAAGTCTCATCCTTCATTTGCCGAATTTGAAGTCCAAGGAAATAGTTGAACTCACCCATATGGCTCATCTAGAATTCATCCTTCATAGACTTAGAAAATTCTTAGCAAAGATTAAAGTTAGTAGATCCAAATATAATATCGTCTACATAAACTTGAATCAATAGGATGTCATTTTCATAATCCTTAATAAAAAGTGTCGAATCAACTTCACCCATTTTAAAACCTAAATCCAAAAGGAAGGTTTTGAGTCGATCATACCAAGCTCTTGGGGCTTGTCTTAACCCATATAATGCTTTCTTAAGTTTGAAAGCATGGTTTGGAAATTTTTTATGAATAAAACTGGGTGGTTGAGAAACATACACTTCTTCATTACCAATGCCATTTAAAAATGAACTTTTAACATCCATGTGAAATATTTTGAAATTTTTATGAGATGCAAAAGATAAAAGCAATCTAATAGCTTCTAATCTAGCTACGAGAGCAAAAGATTCTTCGAAATCAATACCTTCTTCTTGCCTGTAGCCTTGAGCCACTAACCTTGCTTTGTTCCTTGTGATGACCTCGTTCTCATCGGTCTTGTTCTTGAAGATCCACTTGGTCCCAATCACTTGGAGACAGCTTGGAAGAGGAACGAGCTCCCAAACTTTATTTCTCTCGAATTGCATGAGTTCTTCTTCCATTGCCACTATCCAAGAGCTATCCTCACAAGCTTCTTGGATGTTATTTGGCTCAATGGTAGAGACGAATGCGCAATGAGAGAATTCTTCAATTCTTGACCTCGTTTGAACACCCACACCAATATCTCTAATAATTTGGTCATGTGGGTGATTACAAACGGTTGGGTAAGCTTTCAGAATCCCTGCATCACTTGTAACATCTTCAACAATCTCATTAGTAGTGTTAGTCTCAATAATAGAATCATTAATCTTGACATTACTAAGAGAATCACATATAGCATCTACACTATCATCAATACGATGAGGAAAATCAAAATATTCATAAAATGATACGTGTAGTGATTCCTCGATCGTTGAAGAGGTTTTGTTGTATATCCGGTAGGCTTTTCTACGTGTGGAATATCCAACAAAAATTCCTTCTTCGGATCTTGGCTCAAATTTATCTAAGTTACCAAAGGTGTTCTTGATAAAACATTTTGAACCAAAAACACGAAAATATTTAACTTGAGGCTTTTTGTCATAAAATAGCTCAAAACAAGTTTTGTTCACTCGGAGTCTCACTTGGATCCTATTGAGCACATAACATGTCGTGCGCACCGCCTCTACCCAAAATTGTAGTCCAAGAATACTATTAGGAGCATGGTACGGGCACACTCAATTAGGCTCATATTCTTTCTCTCTACAAAACCATTTTGTGGTGGTGCACGAGGAAAAGAGAAATTGTGAGTTATCCCGGTGTCATCACAAAACTTTGTTAAAGACTCATTCTCAAATTCTCCACCATGATCACTACGAATAGTGATAATGGTGGATCCTAAGAAATTTTGAATCTTCTTTGCAAATATGGTAAACTCTTTAAAGGCTTCATTATTATTAGTTAAAAATGAGACCTAAGTAAATCTAGAGAAGTCGTCAACGATAACTAATCCATAATGATCATTGCCTAAAGAAGCGGTTTTAGTTGGCCCAAACAAATCTAAATGAAGTAATTCTAGGGGCCTCTTAGAGGTTATGCCTTTTTAAGTTTGAAAGATGATTTACTAAGTTTACCTCTTTGACATGAATCACAAAAGTTTTTCTTATTAAAAGCAATTTTGGAAAACCTTTGACAAGATCATGCTTAGCTAACTTATATAAGTGCTTAAAATGAACATGAACAAAACGACGATGCCATAATAGTTGTTCATTTGTATTAGCAACTAAGCAATGTTCAACGGTTTTAGGCAAGCTCAAATAATAAATATTTTTACACCTAATACCGGTAAATAAAACATGTGAATTAGAATCAATAATTTTACACAAACCTTCTCCAAAGTTAACCTTGTAACCTTTGTCATAAAGTTGACTAATGGAGATGATGTTATGACACAAACCACTAACTGAATATACATTAGTAATTAAAGGTTTGGAGGAATTACTGACTATACCTACTCCAATGATGGTTCCCTTTTGATTACCTCCAAAAGTGACTGTTGCACCATCATTGATGCTAATCAATTCGGAGAGCAATGAGGGATCTCCCGTCATGTGTTTGGAGCAACCACTGTCGAGTATCCATCCTTTTCTTTTAGAGCTAATTTGACCTTTATTGCTCTCTTTCTTTTTCTTGAATACCTTGGGTTCATCCAAGTCTCTATCACTCTCATCGGAGAGTGGATCCTTCCTGGCCATGAAACACATGTGGGCACTGTCACCCTTTTCATCCTCAGATTCGCTTGAGGAATCTCCACTTGAGTCATCAAATGTACCGACGAGTCCTTTCTTCTTGTCCTTCTTGAATTTGTCTGACTTGTGGTACTTTGGTGCCTTCCACTTCTCTTTGTTTCGGAGCATTGGGCAATTCTTCTTGATGTGCACTGGCTTGTTACACTTAAAACAAAGAGATGTTAAGTTATTAGTAGAATCAAATTTATTCTTGGAGGGAAATTTACCTTTGCGAAAGAAGCATTGAAACTTCTTCACCATTTGCGTCATTTCTTCTAAGTCCATCTCTCTTTTTGGTTCTTCACTATTGGAGGATGAAGAATTAGCTTTGAATGCCAAAGCTTTCTTCTTCGCCTCCGAAGAGTTCATCATAGCTCGAATCTTCAATCGGTTCTCCCGTCTTACTTCGTAAGACATGAGAGTGCCGATGAGATTCACGACTGTGTAAGTCTTCAAGTCGTTGACCTCCTCGATGGCAATAGCTCTTCTTTTCTATTTGGAGGTCATTTCCATTATGATCTTCCTTACCTTATCTTGTTGGGAGTAGACTTGCCCAAGAGCTTCCAGTTCATTGGTGATGTCGGCAAAACGTCCGTACATCGATGCTATGCTTTCATTTTCCTGCATGTGAAACATATCGAAATTTTGCACGACAACATATAGTTTAGAGAGTTTTACCTTATTTGTTCCCTCATGGGTAACGACGAGATGGTTCCAAATTTGATATGCACTCTTACATGTGCATATCTTGTTGAACTCATCTGGATCTAACGCACGATGAAGAACGGTTATTGCCTTTGCGTTGTTGACTTCGGCGGATATCTCAGAGGGCGTCCATTTGTCGAAATCCTCTTCGGTGGGCTCGACGTATTCCTTATGAAGGGTTCTCCAAAGGAAAGCACGCCTTAGGAACATCTCCATCCGGCATTTCCAATAGTCGAAATTTGTGCCATTGACATGCAGAGGACGCACCGTTGATTGTCCTTCAAAAACTGTGGACGCACCATCACGATCGTGATTATTGTACAAAGTCGGTGGAGGAACGTTGTTGTTGTTAGATGCCATAGCAATAAACCAGTGCTCTGATACCAATTGTAAGGCCCCTGACTATGAGGAAAACACTAGAAGGGGGGTTGAATAGTGTTTATGCAATTTAAAAAGATAGTTACACCAAATTAAATTCCAAACCAACAATTAATGCGGAATGAAAATAAACCCTAGAATGAAACAATGCAAACGTAAGGATGTTTCAAGGGTTCGAATTACCCAAGTCACTTCCCGACTTATTCCCAGTAATCCTACGTCCCTTCCACCTGGTTACAACCGGATACTCAAGTTAGAACCCTAACTTGAGATTCCCTTAAAACCCACTTGTAGCAACTCTACAAGTGAAATCGAAATACACTCGATGTCCTTGACTCCCACAACTTGGAAGCAAGCAAATCACTCTCATAACCCGAGAGTAAATCAAATAACGAAAGTTATGAAATATGAAATTAAACAACACTTACAATCACATATGCCTTGAAGTAGAACTTGAAGGAGAGTGTGTTATGTGTTGAATGATTCTCTTGGAAGAGAGAAAAGTCCTTTCTCTTGACTGCACCAAATTCCTAGAAGATTTCTCTTTGGTTCTAGGTTGGAGAGTAAGAGATTAAAGATAGAAGTTCTAGGGCTTTAGGATTTTGAGAGCTTTGAACTTGGAAGAATGAAAGCTTGAATGAATGAGTAAGTTGCTTACCTCTGAATGGAACAGTAGAGGCTGCCTTTATAGTTTCCCTAAAGCCCTTAAACGAAATCCCCAAAATCCCCCCTGAAATCCGTTGAGAAACAGCCAACAGATAGAATCTGCACACGCGACAGTCGACTGTTGAACCAAACACAGTCGACTGCTGCACCGTGTCAGATGGTAGGTGAGAATGCAAACGGTAACTTACCACATGGACATTCGACTGATAAGGAGTAGACAGTCGACTGTTAAACCAACATGCGACTGTAAATCCTTCTACAAGTGACTGGCTGTAATCAGGGTAAGTTGAGAAAGTTTTAGAAAAGTCTGGGAATACAGGACATTCGACCGATAAAGAGAAGACAGGCGACTGTAAATCCAACAGGTGAATGTTATTACTTCTACAGGTGACTGTAACAAACCCTGACATTTTCCAGAGAGTTGAGTCTGCATAGAGGCTCACAGACAGACGACTGTTGAAGCATTGACAGTCGACTGTGCCATTGGACAGTCGACTGTAAATACAACATCAGTCGACTGACACTAGAATAAGAAATATTCCAGAAAGCAAGTCCCGCAGAAGAATCATGGACATGCGACTGTTGAAGTATTCACATTCGACTGGTCCTTGGACAGACAACTGTAAATACAACATCAGTCGACTGGCCAGATCAAATGGAATGATCATTGGGCAGTTGATAGATAGGCGACTGATTTACAGATCACAGTCGACTGTCTCTTGGACAGGCACCTGTGAAACATACAGTAGTCGCCTGATAGAGTTAAAGCTTAGAAGCCCAAAAATCAACTGATTAGATATGTGCATAACAGTCGACTGTTTTTAGACAGGCGACTTTAAAACGTTCAGCAGTCGACTTTTGAGATCACACTTTGCACATTCTAGAGAAAATATGAATTGGTGTCAAAGGAAAATTGATCTAATGATTTCCTATGACTGAAATAAAGATGAATGTGTGTGCTCCATCAAAGTTCTACTTCTAAGCTACATACAAGAAGATAAAAAGAAGATTACATTGTAGAACTCTCTCTTCTTTCCAAAGTATGAGCTTGAAGTCTTCTAGGAGCTTCAATCACCATCTTTGGTCATCCAATCCACTTTTCTTTCTTTCATTAATCTTTGTGTGTCATCCATTGCTAATTGATCTTCATGATATGCTTAGGCAATGGATTAACTGCAAATAGGGTATCAGTCACAAGTATTTATGTTTGCTCATCATTAACACCAAGTAGGGAGAAGTCCAATACTCAACAGAAAGTGCTTGCTCAATGAGAGTCATTAGATCGATTCGGGAAGATTGCTCCGAAGGAATTGTTTTTGCAACTGTAAGAACAAAGGTATAATCTTTATTAGAGTAGCTAATTTTTACTAGCAGTTTTATAGATCTATCCATGAGAGGATGGTTTGCACACCTCATAGATAGTATAAATCATGCATGGGTTTTGTTTTTCCATAGGGGTCTTCGATAAAAATGTGATTTTTATAATTGTTTTACTTCTGCTCCTCTCCAACATCTGTTAAGACTTGGGCTAGATGATAGGAAAACCGATACGGTTGCCTTCACAAAACCCTTCATAAAATCGGTATAAGTTACCGTAATAATTGACTATAAGCACAAGTGGAAGATGTTGGGAAATGTATATTCTTAAGATAATTATTGTAATCGTAATGAGACATCTTGTTCGAAATGATAGTAAGCTATATGGTAATTTTTATCTATGATATCCTCTATGTCGAAATTTCATAGTTGTTGATTGTGATTATATGATGCATGGATAAAGTCCCAGGACTTATAAGAGGAATGATATGATCATATTTTACACTTTATTTCTGTATATTTCTATTCCATACCGATTGCTCATATTGCGAATTCGAAGCTTAAACGACGATTTCTCGATGAATTTCACTATTTTATTGGATTTTCAGGAAAAATGGAGCAATCATAAGCAAATTGGAGCTATGAGCATATACATGCGTGCTGGAGCATCATCGATGATGATATCAAGGAGCTTACGCTGCTTGAAGAGGAGAAGAAGAGAAAGGAAGAGAATAGAAAGAGGAAGAAAGGAAGAAAGAGGGGAAGAAACTACAAAACCAGCTCACTCGGGTGAGTGGATCAGACCACTAAACCGAGTGATACTGATACCGGCCAAGTCCAAACTTGAAGCGCGTCAAAGACACTCTACCGAGTGAAATATCCACTCGACCGAGTGGAGAATGGAAAGCTGGAAGTAGAACACAGATGTTAAAGATTCATGCAGGAGCTCCCACTCGACCGAGTGAGACGACCACTCGACTGGGTGAGCCGACCAGTTGACTAAGTGGCCAAAAGATACAAAGCACCGAATTTTGAAGATTTTCTGCAGAGAGTTCCACTCGACCGAGTGAAACTTCCACTCGGCCGAGTGAGCCGCCGGCCCAGAATTTGAAAACTAAGGTTTGTCTAGGGTTGATGGTATTTTGGTTAGTTTTTTCCTAGGATTTTGAGTTAGTATAAATAGGTAGTTTTATGAGCCGTCAAAGGAGAGACGATACAACTAGAGAAGAGATATAAACGACTCAACTTTTGTTACGACCTCAAGATCGTCCCAGTCGATCTAGGTCTGCATGTTCAAAGCCCAAGTAAACGCCCCCCCCAATCTCCCTAGTGAGAACTAGCTCAGACAAGAAGCTCGTCGTCCAAGCAGAGCGGCGAGCTCGTCATTCGAGTCGAAGAGAAGAGTCCTCTGGTAGATCGCATATGTTCTATGCTAGCTCGTCCCAGAGTAGCTTGCCCAGAGGCAGCTCGCCGACCTCTCTGTCCCAAAGCAATCCGCCCAAGGAGGGAGGCGACCCGCCACAAACATCACTGCCAGTTTCACTACAGACAAATTCTGACAAAAATGCACCTGGTCGCTTCACCACCTGACAGCCTGCAGAAAGCGTCCCTCGCTGTTTCGTCGCCAAACAACCTGATAAAAGCGCACCTGACACTTACGACTCTAACGGCCTGACAAAAGTGCACCTGACACGTTCAGCCCTAACATCAACGGCCGAATCCCTGCAGCCTGACACCGCTAGCTCAGCAAAAGCAACTGACTCCAGCAGCCTATAAATACCCCCTCTCCTCCAACAAGAAAGGGGGTTGGTTGGTTGGTTGGCTAATCTATAAGAATTCCCTAACACATCTACTTATAAAAAAGGTCGAATATCCTCCACATATTTGCACCTTCCACACTAGTCTGCCACGCAAGCGCCGACCTACCTCTAAGATCGCCCTGCGTGTCCAACATTCTCTCAGCAGTCATCAACTGACCTAAGCATCAGAGGGGCTGCAGGCTGACAGCCGACCCAGCCTTTCTGAAGAGTTTCTCTTCTTGCAGGAAGTTCGCCCTAGCTATCAGCGGATGAGCGATCTGTCGACCTTCGCCAACTGATGAGCGTCCTTCACTAACAGCAAGCGACCTACCCCGATTGACAGGTGACCTTGAGATCATCATTTACAAATCGTCCTCGAATCATGATTAGCATCGTCATCAACCCTACACTTGTAATCATCGTGCCTTTGATTCCCAACTTCAATATACATTCATTGTAAGCGGATTTTACCCCGCAATGATTGGTGCCATCTGTAGGAACCTAGGGTCACACCCATGTCTAATCCCATACAGTTCAATCCCAGTCCTAACCATGGCAAACATCCCATGGAGGATGAGTCATGTCCTCTCGGGTGACTTCACTGGCAGATGTACCCATTGAGGGGACAACAGAGCCTATTCATGCCTCGGCCCGTGCTATACACTAAGGCTTTAAAGCCTTTACAAAGACGATGAATGATTGTGGTGTGGGTGGGGCCGGGACGTCCACCGTCCCCCTCAGCCCCAGAATGTGAGGCGCAGCCTTCACCCCCAGATCGAAGAAGAAACAACCGCACGACAGAGGGGGCTAAACGAAGAGATAGGGCCCAGCAAAGACATCTCGATGCAGAGATGGAGGCGGCTCATCAGAGGCACCTCGAGGAGGAAGCTGATGTCCAACTAAGGCAGCTTGACGAAGAGGCAAAGGCCGCCGCTCAATGAATACGGGTAGATGAAGAAATCACACGTCGACAGCTGTGATTAATCATCGTCGCACGAGAAAGGCTCCGGGAGGAGAGCCGTAGGATCCTGGAGGCGTCAGCCCTAAATCGATGTGTAACGGCCTGTATCTTTAGACGTGTCAAGAATCATGCGTACCAGTATTTTATTTCAGTCGTCTGGATAATTTTTCGTCCATAGATTCTTTGCTACGCGTCGACACGAGCGCGTCTCTGTTTTCGTTTTTACCGTATCATAATTAATTAACTATCAAGTTTAACAAATTACTTTAAAATTTAATAATCTTACTAATTACAACTTGCTAATCACTTTTAACTTTTACTAATTACTTTATTTATTTTAAAAATTACATTTAAATTTACTTAATTACTTTGATTCTTTAACCTCCTATCTTAAACAACTTATCTTTCACATTTTGATTTTATAAAAAGGTTAGAGAAACAAACACGTTTCGTATACCAGGTTCCTCCCCCTGAAAAAGAGATTAGTCAACAAAACAATTAATTCCCTCTTTAATCAAAACAAACACGTTTCTTCAATCGTTAGTCAAAAAGATTCATTAATTAGAAACCTAATCTAATTAAACTTGTCCCCTGCCAATTTCCTCTTAAGGATCATCATTGTCTTCTTCCCTGCAACTGCAAACCCATCATCCTGTCTACTCCTAAATCCCCCATCAACTCAACCCAAATCCATCAATACAAACCAGAAACAAATCAGCCCCAAAATCAAACAAATCATCATCAGCCCCAAATCAAACCTATTCCTCAAATCAACCCCCAACTGATTTTGAGATCAGAAATCAAGAAGAGGGATAAAACTCAAATCTGAAACAACTTCAAAACAATTTCAATTCCAGATCAACCATTCAAAATCAAAACAACTTCAGATCCTTGTCTCCACAAACCCCATCTCCTTCCCGAGCTCTTCCCTCGCCGTAGGACATCCGCATGCCGCACCACCCTTCCGCCGCTGAGAGACTCCAGCCCCGCGCGCGCCCAGAGCTCCGACAGGTCGCCGATCCCCACTGCACCGTGCCGCCCTACCGCGCCGAAGCTCCTGCGCGCGTGATGCCGTCGAGAGCGTCGGAGAGCCGTCGCCGTGCCGGTCGCCGTTCCCCCGCGTGCGTGAGTCCCCCTCCCCCTTGCTGCGTGAGTCCTCTTGCTGCAAAACAAAATGAAAAAAAAGAACAGAGAAAGAGTTAAAGAGAACAGGTAGGAGAGAGAGAGAGAGAGAGAGAGAGAGAGAGAGAGAGAGAGAGAGAGAGAGAGAGAGATATATATATATATATATATATATATATATATATATATATTGTTAAATGTGTTGTTATAGGTAAGAGTAGGTGTAGTATTAAATGAAGTGTTAACTCTATAATTAGCTAATATTAGGTTAGTATTACTAGGGTGTTAGTATTAAATTTAATGTTAACTTGTTAGTATTTATTTCAGCATGTTAGTAATTGTAAATAATGTTAGGATAATAATATTAGAATAAAATAAGGCTTATCATGTTAGTATAAGAATGTTATAATAAAATATAAACATCACCCTAGATAGAGAACCCAATTAAATCAGACGATCTTACTTCAGGGATTATTTTGATATTATAATTATCTTGCAACGAACCTAATTCAGTGATGTGTTTAACCGAAACAGAGAACCGGATGTACCATAACGTAGTACCCGTCAAAAAGAACCCAAAGACACCAAAATCGCTGAAATCAGGCAAGTATGCAATTTATAATGAATTTTTGAAGTTAGATGTTCATTTGGTCTTTTGCATGTAAAGTTGTATAACTCAAAATCTACACGTGAAATAACACATGAAATTACTACCATGCCGTCCTTGACTGAAAATGTGACCCAACGACTTATAACTTGATATACCTTAGTTTTGACCAATAGCAAAGAAAGTTAGTTTCAGTGTCTTGTTCGTTAAATTCCTATGTTTAACACTTTTGTTAAATTATTATAAATGTTGTTCGACACTCTAGTAATCATTGAAAATGCTGTTTAAAAATAAATGATGATATTATTTAATTGCTGCATGTCTTAAAATATTTAATGAATGTGTGACATCGTGAAATCGTGCGCCTCGAAGGCGAAATCGTGACTTTCGTGATGTCGTGTGAGTCGACTAGGCTGGCTCGTGTTCTAGCACAAACCTTGGGTGGGGTTAGGATTGAGCGACCACTAGACATATGAAAGGATCCTCTCTTCAAAAGCACCACCCGCATGCGGTGGGGTAGCGTCAATCACGGTAGACCCCGTGAGAAGAACGATTCACTCATCACAACCTAAAGGCGAGAACCATATGATAGATATGAAATATTGACATGGAACTTGAAATTGTTGTCGCAGTAAAATTGACATGCTAATGAAACAAAATAAAAGTTTTACTTTACTTGTTAAACTGCTTAGAATTGCATGATAGGAGTATTTTACTTTATTTCATTTTATAATCGGCATGTTTAAACTTATTGTTGATATCTCGTTAAATATATTAATGCCTCTTAAATTCAGTATTATTTTGTATATCTTACATTGGGTTTTCTAACATCTTCTTGCAGGCCCTTGCTGACATATATTCATGTTTTTGGATGTATGCCAGATCTCGAGCCTGAGTACCAGGAGGACCCTTACGAGACACCTGACTTAGAGAGCCAAGAGTTTGACCTTGACGCTGAGTCTCTCCCTGCGGAGGACTAGTGGACTCACACCGTTGCCGTTTTTATCTTAGTTTACTTTCAGTTGTCGTGTAGTGTACGTTTATCCTTGTTATTTTGGCCCAGCGGTGGCTTGACGTTTTTATTTCGTGTATGGACATTTTAATTCTGGATGTGGCTTTAATGTATAAATAATTTTTATAGTTTTGAAATGCATGCAACGGACCTACCTTGCATTTTTACCACAGACACTTATTGAACTCGAGCTTCACCGCTCCAGTTCATGCGGACCTCGTAATGTTCTCACTTCCGGTGTCTTATGGAAAGCGGGACGTTACAAGTTTTAGTGGTGGACCATGCAGGTCTTTGCATTTGCGAAATTCAGGACAATGAGAATTTTTTTCATTAGCTAAACATCTAGAGAAATCATATACACGAGATTAACTCGGGCTGTTCTTATATCAGAATGGCTGGGAGACGGAACACCCAACAAGGATTCGGAGCTTCCATGTGCATCTTGTATCGGAAGTTCGTAATCAAACACTCGATACCCACCTACACACTTCCCAAGTGTTGGAATATTACAATTGGGAATGGTGTAGTGAAAGTTGCACTAGGATGTAGACCATTCCCATTGGTGGTTAGTGGACACGAACTATATGCTGATTTCATTGTCTACGACCTACCATACTTTGATGCTATTCTTGGCATTGACTGGTTCGGAGCTTTTTATGCCACGATCGACTATCATCAGAAGAAAGTGGTATTCGAAATTCCTGACCATCCAGTGTTCGAGTTTGTCAGCGGAGGGCGTTCGCTTGGACCTGTCAAGTTCCGGATCCAACCGTACAGATTGATTGTTGCATCTGTGATAGCTGAACCAGAGAAGACAGTGGTAGTGAGAGATTTTGAAGACGTCTTACCGGAAGACATTTCTGGATTGCCGCCCGATCGAGCGTTGGAGTTCGGTATCGATCTTATGCCAGGAGCTCAACCGATTTCAAAGGCGCCTTACCGTATAGCTCCTGCAGAGCTGGAAGAGCTAAGGAAGCAGTTGGATGAGCTACTGCAGAAGGGTTTCATTCATCCCAGCGTATCTCCCTGGGGTGCACCCGTCTTACTGGTGAAGAAGAAGGATGGATCGAGAAGGATGTGCATTGATTATCGGAAGTTGAATCAAATCACAGTGAAGAACAAGTACCTGCTACCCCGTATTGATGATATCTTCGATCAGCTTGGTGGATCAAGGGTATTTTCGAAGTTGGATCTCCGGAGCGGATACCATCAAGTCAGAGTCAAGAAGGAAGATGTGCCCAAGGCAGCTTTTCGGACTAAGTACGGGCATTAGAGTTCATTGTCATGCCATTCGGTGTGACCAACGCTCCTGCTGTGTTCATGAATCTCATGAACCTTATCTTTTACAACTTCCTTTACAAGTTCGTAGTGATCTTCATAGATTGTAATGCCCTGCTAAGCTACTGCACAAGTACTAGAGGGGGGGGTGAATAGTACTTTAAAATAATTAAGAGGCTAATTCCTAATTACCGTGCAAACTCTACCAATTAATGCGGAAATGCAGAATAGTAAATAATCGACAACAAATAAACAAGCACAAACAAGCAATATTACTGGGTTCGGATCCACCCAAGTCTCCCCGACTTGTTCCCGGTGATCCTACGTCCCAACCACCCGGATCCCCTCCGGATACTTGAGTTAGAAACCCTAACTTAAGATTTCCACTATGAAATACTTGTGAAAAACCTTCACAAGTCAAATCATACACAAATGATATATGTGACTTCCACAACCTGGGATCACAACCACTCTCACAACCGAGAGTAAAACACTTACAAAATGAAAGTAAATGAAATAGAATTTCTTACCGACAAAATACCGATGCCTTGAGTAATACTTACGAATTAGGGCAAAGATGATTTCGAGGAAGAAGAAGTGGAACCAAACCCTAGCTCCAAGATGTAGATCCGCGATGGAGAGCTATGAGGTTGATGGTGACCTAGGATCAAGCACTTGGCTTGGAAGGCTCACAATCAATGAATCTCTCTTTTGAAATAAGAGTGAGAAGAGATTCAAGATTGGAAATGAATGAGCTTTAAATGAGATGAATGATTTCACTTTGATCTCTAAACTTGTCTTAATATCAGCCTTGAGTGCAATGAATGCAGCTCAACAAGTATATATATGTTAGAGGAGAGAGAGAGAAA
Source organism: Scilla litardierei (assembly GCA_030789695.1). NCBI lineage: Eukaryota > Viridiplantae > Streptophyta > Magnoliopsida > Asparagales > Asparagaceae > Scilla > Scilla litardierei. The sequence goes on along the minus strand of CM061137.1, from coordinate 49,437,641 downwards.
AACGTTTCAATTAAAGCTCCAACGGCTCTATTCTGAACCAAACTAGTCGGTCAAAGAACAACCACTGACCGACTAGTTCATCAACTAGTCGGTCGATCAATCAACATGAACCGACTAAGTGGTGAATAGGGAATAGGTCGAAGTTCAGATAAGCAGAACTAGTCGGTTAAAGCACACTTGCCAACCGACTAGTTTCACAACTAGTCGGTCTGTGAGTTAACTTAGACCGACTAAGAGATAAAACACAAAGTTTAAGTTCAAATTGAATTAGTCGGTCTAAGAACAAAAGTTGACCGACTAGTTCATCAACTAGTCGGTCGCCAAATGTGCATAGACCGACTAACGACAAACAGTAACTTGGCATGTACAGTAGAAGCTCAACTAGTCGGTCAAAGAAGCATCACTGACTGACTAGTTCACAAACTAGTCGGTTGGTGAGTCAACGTAGACCGACTAACTGTAAACAGTAAAGAGCTATGATTTGAGAATGTAAACTAGTCGGTCCAAGAAGCATTGCCGACCTACTAGATCACCATCTAGTCGGTTGGTTCTTCTTCTTGAACCAACTAACATGCACAAGAAGTCGCGAATCGAAGCGCGGTGCTTCGGGAAAGTTAGTGTGGACTTCTTACAAGTTCCTAACTCTAAGATAGGAGCGTTATGAAGATTAAAACGTAAGACCTACTCAAGGCTTAACATTCTACGGAACGAAGCTAAAAGACATTAAATAAAACTTGACGAACCGTCTTTGAAAGCTTCGATCCGAATCTTCATGCTTCTAAAATGGTCCAAAAGCTTCAACGAAGCTTTAGGCATACGATCACGTGCTTTGAGAAGTCTCGAGACGTCGCTTTGGATGTTCATATGAATTTGGCGACGATCTCCATAACTGCGCTCACAAATTGTTAGTTCACAATATATTTATGTTTGTTCATCATCCAAAACCAAATCCGGGGAGTCCAATATCCAACATTCTCCCCCTTTTTGGTGATGACAAACCAACATAAATAATAATAAAAAATAATGATTCAAATGTAATTTACTTACTCCCCCTGCATTGATGACACGTTAATTCCAAAATGAATAATAATAATACGCATCAAGCAGACGAGTAAAGTATAAAAATGAGAATCGATTATTGAAATATCGGATTTGAAATCCAATTTTTATATCTTAACTCCCCCTGAATCTAACATATCAAATTAGATTCTTGGAAAAATGCTTAAATTATCATTTAGCACATGTCATTATTATATCTCTCCCCCTTTGGCATTAGAAAAAAGAGTGGGAGGAGATCAACGACAACAACAATGGCTTCAAATAAAAGCACGGGAGTCGTAGAATACGACCACGGTCCAAATGACACCAAAGAAAAATACGAATGAAATCAAGGCGTGTCAATGAGACCAAAGTCGAAAATCGATAAATAAAATCATCAAAACTCAAATTAATTTTACGAATTGAGTTATGGAATATACTCTCCAATATCAACATTCTTGGTTAATTTAGTGCATGGAAAACAATTCTATGTTTTCATAAAAAGAATTCTATTTAACCAAGTATTTTCGTCGAGCGACGAATTCAAAACATTAGAGACATAAAATTTTAAATGTGCACAACAGAATGAAATGTCAACATCGATGTATATATATATATATAAGGAGCATGAGTACATCAAAATTATACATCACCGACATACAAAATGCGATCCAACGATCGAAGCACAAAAAAAATACAACATCATTTCACAACATATATAAGAGTGTCACAAAACATACATCACCATCAAGATACACCAAAATATATGAGGATACATCAAAATACATCAAAAATGATCCAGAACCCCACTCTATCCTACCCAAACTCTCTCATAAACAAATCTATCATCCAAGGAGCATCGGAGTGTCCTCAAGGAAGCTCAAGAGGAAGCGGCAGGATCTGCAGCAGCAGCAGGCTCTGAAGGAGTGGAGGTGGTCACTGGATCAGCAGTAGTGTCCACGGGAGCGACGGATGTGGAAATCTCTGGAGCAACAACAGTAGTGGCCTCGGGAGCACCAGTCGAAGTATCCACCACAGGAACGGTGGCAACAGGTGTGCTCACGGGGTCACCAGCAGACGAAGCAGCAGCAGCACCAGAAGTGCCCTCGGGGGCACAAGTAGAAGCATGAACCTGCACCTCAATCTCCTCCTCGTCCAAATCCTCATCAGAGACTGACAGAGGGATCTCAATACCAAGGTGATGAGCAATACGAGAAAGAATCTCCTCAGTACGAGCATAACGAGACTCCACACGTCACACTGAACGTAAGAGCTCGTCAAGAGTGGTAGAGGGAGCAGCTGAGGCAGAGGCAGAGGCAGACACACACGCTGAAGGTGTCATCCTCTGAACGTGACGGAGTACCGCAAGAGACTTCTTGACGGCCGTCGCGTTCAGAGGGGGACCAAGGGGACGCTCATCGTCAGGTGGAAGTGTGACACGGAAGTGGCGAAAAACAAGGGTCAACAAGCACGGATATGGGATATGCGCAGACTTTGTGGACTTCCGAATACACTCGAAAGAATCCATCTTATCGAGTATAATTCGGGCCCAGTTAATCTCGCTACCCATGAAGATGGCATAGATCAACTTCAGAAATGGCTGAGATGGCAAAGAAGAGGAGCCGTACTTAGGAAGTAAGCACGACTTCAGAATCAAATTCAGGACCCAGCCATTGGGCTTGAATGACTTGGAGGGAACGCCAATCATGGCGGGATGAATCTTATGGAAGATCTCAGAGAGGATAACCTGATCGAGTGAAGAGATATCATCAACAGAAATGTCTGAGGGGAGGAGGCCAGACGACGAACAACCGATCAACTCTCCTAATATTTCTGCCGTGAGGACTATCGGAGTCCCCAAAACAGTAGTCTCAATAGAGTGGGTCGCGTCATACTGACCCCGGATCCTATTGGCATAGAAAAGCTTCACTAGGCGAGGGTAGGGGTGAGGATTCGCCTTAGGGTCATACCGAAGATAATCGATAAGACCCGAAGACGACAGAAAATCTGCGAGGCCAGGGAAGTCACTAAACTGAATGAAATGCTCCAGAAGCAGCGGGTAGTGTTCGATACGGTTGTAAGCCGCGAGACACAAAGGGTCGTCGCGACACAACGAGATATCGACACCGCCAACCGGCATCGGAGCCTTTCCCTTAGGCTGACGGGTACGAGGTCGAGAGCTAGACTCAGGCTGCCTAGGAGGAGGTGAGGGTTCCCTATGGGTCTCGGTCTCGGGTCGGTATTCCGTGTCGGAATCCGAAGGCATATGGAAAGAGGAAGGAGACGCAAGTTCCTTCACAGGCTTGGGTTTAGGCTGAGGTTGGGCTCTAGGCTTCGCTGTCGTCGTCCTCTTCCTCTTGAGAGGAGGCGACGATGACGAGGGTTGGTTAGTTTTCGATCGGCGTCTAGGTTGCGAGGGTTCAATGGGATCCGTAGGGGATGGCTCTACGGTCATAGGCGAAGGGCTCGTAGGACGGATCGGGATTCGTGTTCTTGCCATAATCGAAGCAAGACACGAAGCACAAGAGATCGAATCGAAGAAACCCTAAACAGTGAAACCCTAGCCGAAATCAAAGAAGCTGAAATCTAAACCCTAAGCACAGGAAACTAACCCTAGAGAGGGAGGAGAGGGAGTATACCAAGGTCGGCCGGAGATTGATCGGAGAGATGGCCGGAGAGATGATCGGAGAGGGAGGAAGACCAAGCGGCACGAGGGAGTTTGTGAGATGGAGAGAATTTTCGATCGACTAGAAATGAGAAAAGTCGGTCGAAATGAGATATTAGTCGATCGGAATACGAAAAGACAAGACAGTCCCCGTCACAACTAGTCTGTCACAGTTCAAGCACTGACCGACTAGATCACGATCTAATCGGTCGGTCAATGAGCTTGAACCGACTAGTTGTAAACAGTAACTGAAGCCAAATTTCCTGACAAGAATTAGTCGGTCTAAGCTCAATCACTGACCGACTAGAACTGAATCTAGTCGGTCGGCCAATGAACGTGGACCGACTATGTAACGACTGCTTTTCATGTATCTGGATTTATTATTATATAATATATGTGTTGGTGGATTTTCTTCTCATGTGTGGTTTTCGTCTCCGTAGCTTTCATTTTCGATCGATTCATCGTATTTTCTCGTTTCTTCCTTAGGATTATCGATTTCGAAGTATGTCATTCGTGACGGTCCTCACAACGGTCGTATCATACTATTCGATCAAGCCTAGGAGTCTTAGGAATCGATCCCGGGGCCCCGCGCTCCGTATCGGAACTTTTGGTGCTCATTAGCCGGTATAAGAAGGGGCACCGACCGACTAGATGACGATCCAGTCGGTCGGCAATCCTTCTTGGACCGACTAGTTGACTTTCTAAATTTCTCAGGAGTTACTGTTTATCGTTAGTCGGTCTAAGAACGTTGGTTGACCGACTAGGTTGTAAACTAGTCGGTCGGCAATGCTTCTTTAACCGACTAACACATCATCTAATTTTAGTATCAGTTACTGTTTACTCTTAGTCGGTCTAAGAACGTTCATCGACCGACTAGATGCTAAACTAGTCGGCCAGTCTTTGTTCATGGACCGACTAATTCTAAAATCCTATTTTCGTTCAGAAGTTACTGTTTACACTTAGTCGGTCTGCGTTGGTCGACCGACCGACTAGTTGCCAAACTAGTCGGTCAGTGGTTGCTCTTTGACCGACTAACCTGTGTTGAAACCCTAATTTCTGGGCAGCCGCCAGCCCAACCTATTTATACCCCTCCCAAACGTTTCTTCTTCCTCCCTCACGACCCAAAACCCTAAAATCTCCCCCATTGAGCCCCCATCTTCCTCCAAGCTTTAATCCTTCATTCCAAGCCCTAAATCCATCATCCAAACCATCCATCCACTCTATCTACCTCTCATCTTCCCCAAATTTTTATCAAAACCCCAAAATCCCCAAAATCCCCCAAAACCCTAACTCTCCAAATCTTCTCCATTTGTTTCCAGATCTGATCCTAGGGTTCTCCGGAGTGTTTCTTCCGCTTCCTCTCGGTAAGAAATCGATCTCTCGATGTTTTCATAACCTATTTGTATTTTTATGAAACCCTAATAAAATTTCATGTTGTTTGATGATTGTTCCCCCATAACAGCGATTTCCCCGTAGATTAGCACCCGCGAGACGAACCTTCGTGATCGTCATCCCCGGTGCTAGGCAAGTGAAACTTGCCACTTAGGGTTTAGGCCATGTTTTAGGCCATTTGCTTGTTGTAGGCGTAAAAGAGGCTAGGCGACGAAATGATACTCGCCTAGGCGCAAATTGGGGAACTAGCTTGACAACGAAGCTAGTTCCGACATTTAGCATGTTGCACAATTACCATGTCATGTTTAAATTCCATTAACGGTACGCAATTTAATTGTCATGTCATTGCATTCTTTAAGTGATCCCGTGATTGCGTAGCATCGCTACAATACTTGTGTTTCCTGGCTCGTGTTCCAGAAGCGAGCTCTGTAGTTGCTAACCCCAACGCTCGATATTGAATTGTGAACTTGGAAAACAAGCTCCCGTGCGGGGCAACCCTGGCTCACTTGCTGGGCTCATGTGCAGGGACCCTGGCTTGTTTACGTGTGGGATGGGGTAAGGGTTAAGCGGTCATTCAATTGGGGGTCTGCCTGATCAGCAACTGCAGTTGTAAGACGTAAACTCTGGGGTGGGGTAGTGTTTAGTGCCGATCGGTGTGAATGATGTACCATTCAGCTGAAGGGCGTAAACATCTACAAAACAACGTGAAACGTGAATAGTGAATTGATTGAGATTGTTAGTAGCTTGGCTACTCTTGTCTTGTCCCGATAAATGTTCTCTTGTACTTGTTGTTCACCATGTCTTACTTGTGCACTCATGTTATAACTGCCATGTCATGCATACCATAACTGCTAGGTTGCTAGTTGCCTTACTTTCAGTTTTCTTACCCAAGTCTTTTAGACTTGCTGACATGTGCCCCTTTACTCTTTTGGGTGACACATGTTAGATCCTGAGCCTGTGTACCTTGTTGAGGACGAGGTGTTTGCTGACGCCGAGCCCGAGCTTGTGTTTGACGGGGAGTACGTGGACACTGGGGACCAGTCCTAGTGTCTTCGTTGTGTTTTACTTTTGTTTAGACAGTTGTTTTGTTATCGGTGTGTAGCACCTATACTTTGTTATGTCGTTGCTTTTGTTGGCCTTGTTCTGGGCCTTTAGACTCTTTCTTCTAGCCTGGTGGCTTTTCTGGATGTTGGACTTATTTTCATGTTGGACAATTTATGAGATGTGAGATTTTATTTCAGTCTCTCCTTGTATTATTATTGTTGTTCCGTTGTGGTTACAAGGACCTGTTTATATTTTATTGACGCTTATCGGGTTTGGGGCTTCACAGCTCCACTCCCGTGCGGACCTTTTCACGTCTCGCCTCCATTTTAGGGAGCGGGTCGTGACAGACTAAGAGAGTCCAAAAATTGAAAATTTTGAAATGTTGATTTCTCTCCTAATCGCACTTGGATGAAACATCGAAATACTCTCATTAATCATTATACTACCCCCATTAAACATCGAAAATCTGAAATTTGACGATTACGCACAAATCGAGCGAAAATTCCGAAAATTCAACAAAAATCCAGAAAATTCCAATAAATCTAGCATGTGCAAATATAATGAAATTTCATCGCATGCGAGATTATTGAATAAAAATGAATCCTAAATCTCGGATTCACCCATAATCCCCAATTCTCGACGCAACCGCACAAAGGAGTCTTCCTTTAGGGGTTTCGTGAAAATATCGGCGATTTGCTTCTGGGTTTCAACGTACACTAAAATGATGTCCTTTTTAGCAACATGATCATCTAAGAAATGGTGGCGGACATCTATGTGTTTCGAACGGGAATGGTGTACCAGGTTCTTGGAGAGACATATTGCACTTTGGTTGTCCACCATGATAGGGCAAGTATCACAGTTTATACCAAAGTCTTTAAGTGTGTGCCTCATCTAAAGAACTTGAGCACACGCGGCACCGACGGAAATATATTCCGCCTCGGTGGTTGAAAGTGATACGGAATTCTGCTTCTTGGAAAACCAAGAGATAAGAGAATTTCCTATAAAATGGCAAGTGCCACTAGTACTTTTCCTGTCGGATTTGCATCCCGCATAATCTGCGTCACTATATGAGATTAACTCATACGTGCTAGATTTTGGATAAAGTAATCCAAAATCAAGTGTATAACTTAAATAATGGAAAATACGCTTTACCGCTACTAAGTGAGACTCCTTAGGTTGAGACTGATAACGAGCACATACACATACGGCAAACATAATATCGGGCCTACTTGCGGTAAGATAAAGTAAACTACCTATCATACCTCGATATAGACGAATGTCTACATCTTTTCCGCCCGCATCTTTATCAAGATGTGTAGTCGTGCTCATTGGAGTCTTTTTCCTGGAGGCATTCTCCATTCCAAATCGCTTTAGCAACTCCACCGTGTACTTCGTTTGGTGGATGAAGATTGCATCGTTCATTTGGCGAATTTGGAGACCTAAGAAATATTTGAGCTCACCCATGTGGCTCATCTCAAATTGATCCTTCATCACATTAGAAAACTCTTCGCAACCGAAAATGATATCATCAACATAAATTTGAACTAAAATTATATCATTATTCGAATACTTAACAAATAATGTGGAATCAAATTCTCCCATTTTAAAACCCAAATCCAAAAGAAAATTCTTTAAACGGTCATACCAAGCTCGAGGAGCTTGTCTCAAACCGTAAAGTGCTTTCTTAAGTTTGAAAACATGATTTGGAAATTTTTCATTTATAAAACCCGGAGGTTGAGAAACAAAAACTTCCTCAACAACATCTCCATTTAAAAACGCACTTTTTACATCCATTTGAAATAATTTAAAATCCTTATGGCATACAAAATATAACAATAATCTAATTGATTCTAATCTAGCTACCGGAGCACAGGATTCTTCGAAATCGATACCTTCCTCTTGCCGATAGCCTTGAGCTACTAACCGAGCTTTGTTCCGGACGACGACTTGGTTTTCGTCGGTCTTGTTCTTGAAGATCCACTTTGTCCCTATTACGGTGTGGTTCTTCGATGGCAATGGAACAAGCTTCCAAACCTCATTCCTCTCGAATTGAATGAGTTCCTCCTCCATGGCAAGGATCCAAGCGCTATCTTCACATGCTTCATTAACATTCTTTGGCTCTATCGAGGAGGCAAAGGCACAATGAGCGAAGTGGTTGACTTGAGATCTCGTCTTGACACTACCATGGATATTGCCAATGACTTGCTCATGAGGATGGTCACGAACGGTATGAAGCCGTTTGGGAATTCCTTGATCACTAGGAACATTCTCAACAACTTCATTAGTTGGGTTAGTATCAATAGAATCAATAGAATTAATAGAGTTAGAATTACCAATTGAATCACATAAGACATCCATAGAGTCATCATCATTAGTAATTCTAGTTGGAACAAAACCTTCATTAAATGAAACATGAAGCGATTCCTCGATCGTTGAGGTTTGTTTGTTGTATATCTGGTAGGCTTTGCTATGTGAGGAATACCCAACAAAGATCCCCTCATCGGATCTTGGATCGAATTTGTCCAAACTACCATACGTGTTCTTAAAAAACATTTTGAACCAAAAACACGAAAATGTTTAACTTGAGGCAACCTACCAAACAACAATTCATAACAAGTTTGTTTAGTGTCGGGCCTCAAAAGTATTCTATTAAACACATAGCAAGCGGTGTGTACCGCTTCCCCCCAAAATTGATGGCCAAGTTGGCTATCATCAAGCATAGTGCGAGCACACTCCACTAGCGTCCTATTCTTTCTCTCAACAACACCATTTTGAGGAGGTGCGCGAGGGAATGAAAAGTTGTGTGTAATACCAACTTCATCACAAAATGTCTCAAAAGACTCATTCTCAAATTCTCCTCCATGATCACTACGAATAGTGACAATGGTGGTTCCTAAGAGATTTTGTACTTTCTTAACAAAAATTGTGAAGTTTTCAAAAGCTTCATTTTTATTACATAATGAAAATACCCAAGTAAACCTAGAAAAGTCATCAACGATGACAAGTCCATATCGTGCATTTCCTAATGAAGCAACTCTAGTTGGCCCAAATAAATCTAGATGTAATAGCTCTAGTGGCCGCTTAGATGAAATGCTTTTCTTAGGTTTAAACGACGATTTTGGAAGCTTGCCTCGTTGACACAAGTCACAAAAGCTCTTCTTTTGAAAGACTAGCTTAGGGAAGCCTCTAATAGAGTTTAACTTGGAAAGCTTAAATAGTGTTCCAAAGTTCACATGACCAAAACGTCGATGCCATAAGCGTTGTTCACTTGTGTTGGCAATGAGACATTGTTCATGTGATCTCGGAAGATCTAGGATGTATATATCCTTATGGCGTGTGCCGGAAAACAATAATTCATTATTATATTTTCTTAAAATATGGCACATTCCTTTCGCAAAGCTAACTTTGTAACCTTTGTCACAAAGTTGACTTATTGAAATGAGATTGTGGTTTAATCCTTTAACAAGGTAAACATCACTTATTAGGGGTTTAGAAGGATTACCCACTTTACCAACACCTATGATGGTTCCGCTCTCGTTGCCTCCAAAGACGACGCGGTTTCCATTTGCAATGGGCACCACTCCGGAGAGCAATTGAGCGTCACCCGTCATGTGTTTTGAACACCCGCTATCGAGTATCCAATTCCCCTTGGAGCTAAATTTAAATTTGTTGCTCCGTTTCTTTTTCTTTTCCTTGAGTACCTAAAGATAGAAAATTTCATATCATGGTACCCAAGGTCATTGGGTCCAAAAGATTAGACCTTTGCAAGCCAAGTCCAATTGGACTTAGACTTCCCTACATAATTAACACTATGCACAACATCCGAAAAATAAGCATTCATGTAAACTTGTTTTTCATCCATGCTTGTGTCCTTTGGGCTCCAAATTGTGAGTATTTTGGGAGCCCTCATCCTATTGGGTGCATGCATGCGTTGTTGGTTTCTACGTGATGCATGACGTGGATAGGCATAAGGAACATGATGAAATGGTGCATGTGGATAATTATTCATACGATGATGTGGGTGAACATATGCATGTGGAGGAACACGTGCATGAGGGTGTCTCACATGGTGTGCACGTGCCCAAGGATGCGTAGCATAGAAATCATCATATGTGTGAGCCGGTGGAGTAGGACGTGTGTTCCTACGTGGCATGGTATTTGTGTACATATAAGCATGCCCCTTCTTTGGAGGTCCACCCAAAGTGGGTTTCTTTCCGAAAGAGGGTGTGAACGTGGTGGAAGCACCATTGGTAGACGAACTACCAATAGAGTATTTACTACCACTCGTTGAGTCACCGAAAGTTGGCCTAACAAAAGTAGTGGCCGATTTGGATGCACTTCCCATCGTATACCCCAAGCCAATGTGGTGTTTGGCCGGAGGTAAGACATTTAGGATATTATCCAAATGGCCCGTACCCTTATTGAATTCATTGATTCGGCCTAATGTGTTCTCATATTTCTCGGTGAGAGAACGCAAAGAACCATCCAGAGTGGATACTTGCGATGTGAGCACATAAACACGAGATTTGATATTTTCATTCTCAATACTCAAAGTCGAGTTTTGAGACGTCAAATCCGCTATCCTATGTACTTCGGGATCCTCAATGCTAACATGTTCAAGTTGAGTCTTGAGATTAACAATCTCATTCTTCAACCCTTCAACAACGGTGTCGTTGTTGGTGATGATAGTTTTAGGCGAGGTTTGGATGCTAGCTAAATCATCTTTTACTTTAGTATATCTATTTACTAGCTTAGTGTATTTAGACCATAGTTGCTCATTAGCATTTCTAAGGTCATCCATGGTTACCTCATTACCTTCGTTGTCGCTATCATCGGAGGAGGCATCTTTATCTTGCTCCTCTCTAGCCATGAAGCACATGTGTGCTTGCTCCACTTGCTCATCATCCGACTCTCCGCTTGAGGAATCATCGGAGTCGGTGAATGTCCCGACAAGCCCCTTTTTGTACCCTTTCTTGTACTTCTTGGACTTGTCGAACTTCGGTGCCTTCCACTTCTCCTTGTGTTTGTTTTGAGGACACTCCGCTTTCATGTGTCTGGGCTTGTTGCATTGAAAACACAAAGGAGAGGAGGCGTTAGAAGAATTAAACTTAGACTTGTTTTTGAAGTTACCTTTCCGGAAGAACCGGTTGAACTTCTTGGCCATGAGAGCCATGGACTCCAAGTCCAACTCGTCTTCCGAGTTTTCATCATCGGTCGATGTGGAAGTTGATGGAGCGGCCTTGAAAGCAATAGCCTTCTTCTTTGGCTCGTCTTGCTTTAGGTAGGACTTCATCTTTTCTTGCAACTTCAACTTGCTATCCTTGCGTACCTCATAAGACATCAAGGTACCCATTAGTTGAACAACGGTATAAGTTTTCATAGCATTACCTTCCTCGATGGCGAATGTCCGTTTCTCCCAACTAGAAGGAAGTCCATCGATTATCTTCGAGACTTTCTCCTTTTGGGTGTAGGTTTTACCAAGAGCCTCCAACTCGTTTGTGATGTCGACGAAGCGAGCATAATACTCCTTCATCTTCTCACCCTGTAGCATATGAAATAACTCGTAATCTTTATTAACTACTACAAGTTTGGAGTCTCTTACCTTACTAGTCCCTTCATGCAAGATGAGGAGGGAGTTCCATATTTGATATGCACTCTTACATGTGCATATCTTGTTGAAATCCTCGGGCTCCAAAGCACATTACAAGGCGTTCATTGCCTTGGCATTGCTTACCTCTGCGGCGATCTCCGCGGGAGTCCACTTCTCGAAATCTTCTTCGGCGGGATCGACATACTCCTTCATCGTGGCCCTCCATAATGAAGCATTCCGGAGGAAAGTTTCCATCTGGCATTTCCAGTACCCGTAATTGGTACCGTTGAAGAATGGAGGCCTCGTTGAGGAATGTCCTTCCATCACCGAAGACGCTCCTTCACGGTTCTTGAAGGTGCTATAGTCGGAAGGTGGACGAACGGTCTTGTTGTTGTTGGCAGACATAGCTATAGACTTGGCTCTGATACCAAATGTAATGTCCTGCTAAGCTACTGCACAAGTACTAGAGGGGGGTGATATTACTTTAAAATAATTAAGAGGCTAATTCCTAATTACCGTGCAAACTCTACCAATTAATGCAGAAATGCGGAATAGTAAATAATCGACAACAAATAAACAATCACAAACAACCAATATTACTGGGTTCGGATCCATCCAAGTCTCCCCGACTTGTTCCCGGTGATCCTACGTCACAACCACTCGGATCCCCTCCGGATACTTGAGTTAGAAACCCTAACTCAAGATTTCCACTATGAAATACTTGTGAAAAACCTTCACAAGTCAAATCATACACAAATGAAATATGTGACTCCCACAACCCGGGATCACAACCACTCTCACAACCGAGAGTAAAACAATTACAAAATGAAAGTAAATGAAATAGAACTTCTTACCGACAAAATACCTATGCCTTAAGTAATACTTACGAATTAGGGCAAAGATGATTTTGAGGAAGAAGAAGTGGAACCAAACCCTAGCTCCAAGATGTAGATCAGCGAGGAGACCTATGAGGTTGATGGTGACCTAGGATCAAGCACTTGGCTTGGAAGGGTCACAATCAATGAATCTCTCTTTTGAAATAAGAGTGAGAAGAGATTCAAGATTGGAAATGAATGAGCTTTAAATGAGATGAATGATTTCACTTTGATCTCTAAACTTGTCTTAATATCAGCCTTGAGTGCAATGAATGCAGCTCAACAAGTATATATAGGTTAGAGGAGAGAGAGAGAAAGAAAAACGTTTCAATTAAAGCTCCAACGGCTCTATTCTGAACCAAACTAATCGATCAAAGAACAACCACTGACCGACTAGTTCATCAACTAGTCGGTCGATCAATCAACATGAACTGACTAAGTGGTGAACAGGGAATAGGTCGAAGTTCAGACAAGCAAAACTAGTCGGTCAAAGCACACTTGCCAACCGACTAGTTTCACAACTAGTCGGTCGGTGAGTTAACTTAGACCGACTAAGAGATAAAACACAAAGCTTGAGTACAAATTGAATTAGTCGGTCTAAGAACAAAAGTTGATCGACTAGTTCATCAACTAGTCGGTCGCCAAATGTGCATAGACCGACTAATGACAAACAATAACTTGGCATGTACAGTAGAAGCTCAACTAGTCGGTCAAAGAAGCATCACTGACCGACTAGTTCACAAACTAGTCGATCGGTGAGTCAACGTAGACCGACTAACTGTAAACAATAAAGAGCTATGATTTGAGAAGGCAAACTAGTCGGTCCAAGAAGCATTGCCGACCGACTAAATCACCATCTAGTCGGTTGGTTCTTCTTCTTGAAGCAACTAACATGCACAAGAAGTCGCGAATCGAAGCGCGATGCTTCGGAAAAGTTAGTGTGGACTTCTTACAAGTTCCTAACTCTAAGATAGGAGCGTTATGAAGATTAAAACGTAAGACCTACTCAAGGCTTAACATTCTACGGAACGAAGCTAAAAGACATTAAATAAAACTTGACGAACCGTCTTCAAAAGCTTCGATCCGAATCTTCATGACTTCTAAAATGGTCCAAAAGCTTCAACGAAGCTTTAGGCATACGATCGCGTGCTTTGAGAAGTCTCGAGACGTCGCTTTAGATGTTCATATGAATTTGGCGACGATCTCCATAACTGCGCTCACAAATTGTTAGTTCACAATATATTTATGTTTGTTCATCATCCAAAACCAAATCCGGGGAGTCCAATATCCAACATATATGACATCCTTGTGTACTCAAAGAGCGAGGAGGAGCATGCAAAGCACTTGAAGATGGTATTAGAGACGCTCCGTCACCATAGACTATATGCCAAGTACGGCAAATATGAATTCTGGCTGGACAGATTTGCATTTCTTGGGCATGTAGTATCAGGAGCTGGCATCTCAGTGGATCCGGAGAAGGTCAGAGCAGTCAGTGAATGGCCTACATCTCGATCGGCATCTGACATCAGAGTTTCCTTAGGTTGGCTGGATACTACCACAGATTTATCAAGGATTTCTCGAGAATAGCTGAGCTGATGATGAGATTGACGAGGAAGGATGTCAAGTTCAGTTGGTCAGATTCTTGTGATCATGCCTTTTCTATTTTGAAGGAGAGACTGACTACTGCACCAGTCTTAACTATTCCAGACAGAAGCAGAGGCTTCGAGATTTTCTATGATGCATCGGGCAAGGGACTTGGATGCATTCTACACCAGCACAATCATGTGGTCGTATATGCTTTGCGAAAGTTGAAGGTCCATGAGAAGAATTATCCGACCCACGATTTGGAGCTAGCCAATGTCGTTTTTGCATTGAAGATCTGGCGACATTTCTTACTGAGTGAGAAGGTGAAAATTTTCACTGATCACAAAAGTTTGAAATATATATCCACTCAGAGGGAGCTGAATATGAGACATCGCAGATGGTTGGAATTGATGGCTGATTACGACATCGACCTCCAGTATCATCCATGAAATGTGAATGTCGTACCAGATTCCTTGAGTCGACTGCCAGAAGTGATGTTTCTCATAGCTCAGTAGAGATTGTAGCAGGATATGCAAAGGATGGATGTTGAAGCTGTCCTACCGGGAGTCACATCGTCATTAATGAACATGCATATTTAATCGATGATTGTGGATCGAATCAAGACTGCTCAAACTGGAGATGCTAAGTTGAAGAAGATCAGAGAGCAAGTTGAAGCAGGACTCCGGACAGATTTTCTGATTCACGAGGATGGATCTTTGAGATATGTAGTAGGATCTGCGTACATGTAGGAGATATCAGAGAAGAGTTGATGAATGAGGCTCACAGCTCGCTTTATTCTATTCATTCTGGAGGTACTAAGATGTACAAGGATCTTCGTCAGAATTTCTGGTGGCATGGGATGAAGAGAAGTGTGGCACGGGGCGTTGCCAAGTGTCTTTTGTGTCAACAAGTGAAGGCTAAACATCATCGCACTGCTGGACTACTACAACCTCTGCTGATTTAGGAGTGGAATTGGCAGCACATCGCGATGGACTTCGCGACTGGCTTACCTTGAAGCACCAAGCAGAACAACACCATCTGGGTCATCGTTGATCGATTGACCAAGTCTACGCACTTTATACCATTCCGAGTTGGGCAATCCATGGAGATATTAGCGAGGAAGTATATGGAGGAGATTGTGCGCTTACATGGAGTCCCCGTGAGCATTGTATCAGATCGAGATACGAGGTTCACATCTCAGTTCTGGAAGAGTCTACAGACCAATCTGGGTACCAGTCTAAAATTCAGTACTGCGTATCACCCGCAGACAGATGGACAGTCAGAGCGTACCATACAGATCTTGGAGGATATGCTGAGAGCCTGCATGCTGGATCTCAAAGGCTCATGGGAGGATCATCTGCACCTGGTGGAGTTTTCCTATAACAACAGCTATCAGGCAAGCATTGGCATGTCGCCATTTGTTGCTCTCTATAAGAGGAAATGTCGATCGCTACTGAGTTGGGATGACGTAGGTGATAGAGAACTCTTGGGGCCAGAGATGATAGTGGAAGCAGTTGATGTTGTGCGAGATATCAGAGACAAGCTTCGGATTGCCCAGGACCGTTACAAGCATTGGGCGGATGCTAAATGGCGTCCTTTAGAGTTTCAGCCGGGAGATCATGTATTACTGAAGATCTCCCCGAATCGAGGAGTGAACCGATTTGGAAAGCGAGGCAAGCTTAGTCCGAGATATATTGGACCCTTCGATGTGCTAGAGCGAGTTAGAGAAGTAGCTTATCGCTTAGCATTGCCACCGTCCTTAGAGGGAGTTCATGACGTCTTTCATGTGTCCCAGCTCCGTCGTTATATCAGCGGCCCTTCTCATGCTGTGGACTACTCTGAGATTACAGTTCGGCCAGATCTGACATACGAGCAGCAACCAGTGGAGATCCTAGATCGACGCCAGAAAGTCTTCCGAAATAGGACTGTTGATCTAGTCAGAGTGATGTGGCATCACAACTCGCTAGAAGAGTCTACCTGGGAGCGGGAAGATGAAATACGAGAGCGTTATCCATATTTGTTTCATGCTCGTTAGTTGATAAGAATTTCGAGGGCGGAATTTTTCTTAAGGTGGGTGGAAAGTAACGTCCTATATTTTTAGACGTGTCTAAAATCGTGCGTACCGGTATTTTATTTCAGTCGTCCGGATAATTTTTCGTCCGTACGATATTTGTTATGCGTTGACGCGAGCGCGTCTCTACTTTCATTTTTACTTTATCATAATTAATTAACTATCAAGTTTAACAAATTACTTTAATTTAATTATCTTACTAATTATAACTTGCTAATCACTTTTAACTTTTACTAATAACTTTATTTATTTTAATAATTACATTTAAATTTACTTAATTACTTTAATCCTTTAACCTCCTATCCTAATACAACTTATCTTTCACATTTTGATTTTAAAAAAGGGTTAGAGAAACAAACATGTTTCGTATATCAGGTTCCTCCCCCTAAAAAGTGATTAGTCAACAAAACAATTAATTCCCGCTTTAATCAAAACAAACATGTTTCTTCAATCGTTAGTTAAAAAGATTCATTAATTAGAAACCAAATCTAATTAAACATGTCCCCTGCCAATTTCCTCGTAAGGATCACCATTGTCTTCTTCCCTGCAACTGCAAACCCATCATCCCATCTACTCCTAAATTCCCCATCAACTCAACCCAAATCCATCAACACAAACCAGAAACAAATCGGCCCCAAAATCAAACAAATCATCATCAGCCCCAAATCAAACCTATTCCTCAAATCAAACCCCAACTGATTTTGAAATCAGAAATCAAGACGAGGGATAAAACTCAAATCTGAAATAACTTCAGAACCATTTCAATTTCAGATCAACCATTCAAAAACAAAACAACTTCAGATCCTTCTCTCCTCCAACCCCATCTCCTTCCCGAGCTCGTCCCTCGCCGTAGGACAGTCGCAGGCTGAACCACCCTTCTGCCGACGAGAGCCTCCAGCCCCGCACGCGCCCGGAGCTCCGACAGGCTGTCGATCCCTGCTGCACCATGCCACCCTGCTGTGCCGCAGCTCCCGCATGCGCTGCTGCCGTCGAGAGAACCAGAGAGCCGTCGCCGTGCCGGCCGCTGTTCCCCCACGTGCGTGAGTCCCCCTTCCCCCTTGCTGTGTGAGTCCCCTTGCTGCAAAACAAAATGAAAAAAAAGAATAGAGAAAGAGTTAAAGAGAACATGTAGAAGAGAGAGAGAGAGAGAGAGAGAGAGAGAGAGAGAGAGAGAGAGAGAGAGAGAGAGAGAGAGAGAGAGAGAGAGAGAGAGAGAGAGTTAAATAGTTGTTATATGTAAGAGTAGGTGTAGTATTAAAGGAAGTGTTAACTTTATAATTAGGGTGTTAGTATTAAATGTAATGTTAACTTGTTAGTAGTTATTTTAGCATGTTAGTAGTTGTAAATAATGTTAGCATAATAATATTAGAATAAAGTAAGGCTTATCATGTTAGTATAAGAATGCTATAATACAATATAAACATCACCCTAGATAGAGAACCCAATAAAATCAGACGAACCTACTTCAGGGATTATTTTGATATTATGATTATCTTGCAACGAACCTAATTCAGTGATGTGTTTAACCAACACAGAGAACAGGACGTACCATAATGTAATACCCGTCAAGACGAACCCAACGACACCAAAATCGCTGAAATCAGGCAAGTATGCAATTTATAGTGAATTTTTGAAGTTAGATGTTCCTCTGTTCTTTTGCATGTAAAGTTATATAACTCAAAATCTACATGTGAAATGACGCATGAAATTACTACCATGACGTCCTTGACTGAAAATGTGACCCAACGACATATAACTTGATATACCTTAGTTTTGACCAATAGCAAAGAAAGTTAGTTTCTGTGACATGTTCGTTAAATTCCTATGTTCAACACTTTTGTTAAATTATTATAAATGTTGTTCGACACTTTCGTAATCATTGAAAATGCTGTATAAAAATAAATGATGCTATTATTTAATTGCTGCATGTCTTAAAATATTTAATGAATGTGTGACATCGTGAAATCGTGCGCCTCAAAGGTGAAATCGTGACTTTCGTGATGTCGTGTGAGTCGACTAGGCTGGCTCGTGTTCCAGCACAAATCCGGGGTGAGGATTAGGGTTGAGCAGCCACTAGGCGTATGAAAGGGTCCTCTCTTCAAGAGCACCACCCGCATGCGGTGGGGTAGCGTCAATGACGGTAGACCCCGTGAGAAGAACGATTCACTCATCACGACCTAAAGGCGAGAACCCTATGAAAGATATGAAATATTGATTTGGAACTTGAAATTGTTGTCTGAGTAAAATTGACATGCTAATGAAACAAAATAAAAGTTTTACTTTACTTGTTAAACTGCTTAGAATTGCATGATAGGAGTATTTTACTTTATTTCATTTTATAATCGACATGTTTAAACTTATTGTTGATATCTCGTTAAATATATTAATGCCTCTTAAATTTAGTATTATTTTGTATATCTTGCCTTGGGTTTTCTAACATCTTCTTGCAGACCCTTGTTGACATACATTCATGTTTTTGGATGTATGTCATATCTCGAGCCTAAGTAGCAGGAGGATCCTTACGAGACACCTGACTTAGAGAGCCAAGAGTTCGCCCTTGACGCCGAGTCTCTCCCTGCGGAGGACTAGTGGACTCACATCGTTGCCGTTTTTATCTTAGTTTACTTTCAGTTGTCGTGTAGTGTACGTTTCTCCTTGTTATTTTGGCCCAGCTGTGGCTTGATGTTTTTATTTCGTGTAAGGACATTTTAATTTTGGACGTGGCTTTAATGTATGAATAATTTTTATAGTTTTGAACTGCATGCAAAGGACCTACCCTGCATTTTTACCACAGACGCTTATTGAACTCGAGCTTCATCGCTCCAGTTCATGCGGACCTCGTAACATTCTCACTTTCGGTGTCTTTTGGTAAGCGGGGCGTTACACGATGGCACCCACGTAGCCCGCCACCGGTGGATATCTCGTCGCTCGGAGGGAGCATCCATAGGTCAGCCCGCTAATCTCCTAGGCATGATGATCGTCGACGACGAAGCCGTGATCGGATTAGGACTCCCACGAGGCAGGGAAGGGACGCCACTGAGCACCAAGGTGGCTCATCTGGTGACTCCAATGATTGGCGAGACGGTCGAGGTGGCCGTATCGACCCTTGAAGATCGCCTGTACACCCTCCTAGATCGCCTGTGCGACCCCTGACCCAGAAGTGGCTAAACCCTGGCCAGATGAGCGACCATGGCCCCGATACCTCGTAGGTTCAAACTTCCTCAGCTTGAACTGTATGATGGTGCAGGCAATCCCCTCGAACATGTGTAGTGATATAGGGGGCGATGGAGATTCAAGGCGCAGATGATCAACTCCTATGCCGAGGCTTCCAAATGACTCTGAAAAAGTCGACATTAGAGTGGTACAATGGCATGTCCACCCGCTCCGTCGAATTCTTTGACGACCTATCCCACAAGTTCTGCCAACAGTTCAGGGCGGGACGAAGAAGGAAGAAACCTGCGGACTATCTATTTTCGATAGTCCAGAAAGAAGGGGAAACAATCTGAAAGTTTTTGCATCGTTTTCAGGAGGAAGGGCTTAGTGTGACGTGCTGTGGAGATGAGCTCGCCATGGCGGCCTTCAAAAAAGGGCTGACCAATCGGAGCCTGCATAAGTCGCTTCTTTAAGATCTGCCTGTCGATCTGGATACACTCGTCACCTGGGTGGAGAGGTTCATGCTGAGTGAAAATTGTCACGCCCCGCTTCCCAAAAAGGACGGAGGCGAAGCGTGACTAAGGCCCGCTTAGGCCGGGGCTGAGAGCCCAGACCCAATAAGCGTCTGTGGTATTCCAAATGAAGGAAACTGGTCCCTGCAAGTTAGTACGGAACAACAAGAGTACTGAAAAGAGATATCATTTCATTTTATTCCAAATAAAACATCCAAAGTACTGAGAGTCTAAAACGCCCGAAGGGCTACAACTGCAGAAAAAGAAACTATCGGTGCAAGCACCCAACCTAGTCAAGAAAACAAAAGGTGCTATGCACCCAGACTAAACTGGAACAGAACTTTGGATCAG
Source organism: Scilla litardierei (assembly GCA_030789695.1). Taxonomy (NCBI): domain Eukaryota; kingdom Viridiplantae; phylum Streptophyta; class Magnoliopsida; order Asparagales; family Asparagaceae; genus Scilla; species Scilla litardierei. The sequence goes on along the minus strand of CM061137.1, from coordinate 49,417,366 downwards.
CAACTAGAGACCTCTAACTCTGGTCCTCCTCTGGGTCGTACTTTGGATCAACGTCCGGCTCTCCGTCTGCTGGCAAGTCCGCCTCGTCGACGTACTCTGGCTCAACACCTGACGTACAGCACCAAAAGATGGAACTGTACGTCAGGTAAGGTCTACAAAAAGGGTTAGACCAAACTACAAGTGTATCAACTTTTAGACAACGTTTTACTGGTTGATTAGCATACTGGGGTTATAACTGAGTAACAAACAGAAGTAACGCAGTAGTAAAGTAAAGCGCAGCAAGTAGTAGTCGTAGCGTGTGCTATCAACTACGGGACTAACATACAGGTGTCATGACAAGTCGGGACGTGACGGGACAAAACGAGACAAGACAAGTGAGACACGAAAGGGTTCACGCCTTACGGTTCAAGGGGGATCTGACCCTCTTGCCGTGCACACGCTCAACCCAACCCCAAACCCCAAGGAAGACAAGACAAGACAAACAGTACAAGGGATCACTCGCTCTAGCTTGGCGAGTGCCCTATTGCCCGCAGGCTGTGTATCAGTACAAGGGATCACTCTCTCTAGCTTGGAGAGTGCCCTATTGCCCGTAGGCTATGAATCAGTACAAGGGATCACTCGGAGAGTGCCATATTGCCCGCAGGCTGTGCAAGACGGGACGGGACGTGACAAGACAGGAAGGGTTATTCTAGGGTGTCCACACACACGCACACACATGATAGCCCTACGATATCAAAAGTTGTTGTTGTCAGGCTCAGACTTCGTCATCAAGTCTGAGCCGTCAGGAGTCGTCCCGGACGCTATCATTTCACGTCCGGTTCTGTTTGTTAATAGTTATCAGTTTTAACCAACTAAGGCCTAAGCATGGCCGAAAGTGCAAGTGGATACACTTGCCTGCGATGGCGAGTGTGTCGTCCTCTCGAAGCGTCTCGTCCAAGCGTCTCGTCCGCGGAAGTCCGTCTGAAATATCGCCACGGTGACAGTGTCAGGTCTCAATTTCATCACATCCTATTAGGGTTCATTTCTAGGTTATCGGGATTATCCTATTCGTCAAAAGTCACATTTTGATGTTTCAGCCTAATCGACGGTCTAATCCTAAGTGCACAGTCAACAAAGTCCATTCGTCGATTTTTCTAGATTTGTACAACGTTTTACTGGTGCTGGAAAATAAATTTTAGTTCAAATTGTCGGTTTTTAGTTTAGGGTTCAATCAGCTATTGTGGGGGTTTCTACGAGTTTCGGGGGACCAACCTTAACCGGAGTTTGTCATAGAATGGAAGTCGTGTCTGAACGGAGAACTCCTCAGCGTCCAATCTTGTCCACGCACGATTTCCCAAAAGCTGGAACTTGCGACGAAGGCCTACGACGTGTCGTAACGTCGTAGACGGTAAATCCGCGAAGTAGCACACCCAAGTGGGGCCCACAGCAGTGCTAGGGGTCAATGGGGGACCCACAACACCTCTGGAGGACTTGGGGGGCCCACCACAGGAGTTGGTGTGGAAGAATCCAAGTTGCGACATTCGGCCGTCGATCAGACATGGTCGGTGCGGAGAAAACCCTCGGTCAGACACTGCGGTGGCGCTGTGCAGTGCTGCAGGGTCGGTCACAGCGTCGGGTGCGAGAGAAACCCTCGATCAGACCGATGGGGCGGGTCGGTCGTGCGCTTAGCGGGGCTTGCAATGTTGCAAGCATTGGAACGTGTGGGCAAAGCGGAGGATCTCTCGGTCGGTGCGGGCGGGGCTCCCGGTCGGGCGCTTGCGGGTGCGGGGTTGCAACGCTGAGCAGTTGCAACGAGCGGAGCGGGGTGCGGGATGCGGGAGCGGGCGTCGGTCAGACCGAGCGACGCTCTCGGTCGTAGCGGTCGGTGCGGGAGCGTTGCAACGTTGCAAGTTGCAACGCTGCGGAGCGGGCTTGGGTGCGGGGCGGCCTCTCGGTCAGACCGAGAGAACGGGGCTGAAATCGTCGGTCGTGCGGGGAGCCGTTGCTGCAACGTTGCGACGAATCTTTGGAAGAGGAAACGGCGGCTAGGGTTTTGGTGGCTCCGAAAATAAGCTAGCCTAGGGTTTATTTAAATAGAAATGAGCTAGGGTTAGGTCTAGGGTTTAAGAAAAATAATTAAAATAATTTAAAAATTAAAATAACTCAAATTTTACTCTCCTCTCCCTCACGCAAGGATGGGTGCGGCCAAAAATTTTGTGACTTGGTCAAAAATTTCTTTAAAGCGTTATTATAATATAGGAATTTTATTATAATTAAAACACTTATAAAAATAGGTTTTAAAATTATTTAAAACTTTCAAAAAATTGGAAAATAGGTCAAATTAAGTCCAAAAATTGTAAAATAAATATTGGGGTGTTCGGAGCGACGAAAGAAAGAGAGTGAAGAAGACGGATCTAAATTTCGACGTCAAGAGACGAAACTAAAAATAGGAACGTCTCGCGTCAAAACAGAAAGTCACGACGTCACATCAAATAAGTTAGTATCGCGGAAGAACGACTCGAGATATGTCATTCCAAAATTGTTCCACAATCTAATACTCTCAGAGACGATCACGACGACATATCACACAATAATGTTCAAAATCAAATAGAGTCTAAAATAAACACGTGCACGATCAAGAGCACGTGCACAAAGAAAGTACGATCGGAAACCGACCGTTACAAGAATGCTCTGGGAGTGAAGATGGTGGCCACCCAAGTTAGGACATCCCACAACGAGCGGTGGCCTGATGTTTGATCAAGGCAGGAAGACTGCCCTAGAGGGCGTGACCAACTCGGTAACCAAAGGCGCAACCATGGAGGCCATCGACCGCAAGATCGCCCCGTACCAGCAAGGGTTTGCGGCACCTAGAGAGCCCCTACTGGCGGTCAGCAGGCCCAAATAGCAGTAGCAGGCCCAATACACTCAGCTCAACGCCCCCATAATTGAAATGTTGGCCGCAGTGACGAGAGCCAGACTTCTCCGAGACCTGCCTCAGGGGATGAGGATGAACCCAACCGCGAGGAATCAACAGAAATAATGTCGATATCACTATGATCATGGTCATGACACCAACGAGTACTTTACTCTGAAGAGGGATATCGAACGGCTGATTGAGGAGGGCAATCTCCAAGGATTCGTCGAGGGGAGGAGACTGGCTCGCGATGAAAGAGCACCACTGGGAGCGCAGCAGCTGAACCAGCCCCAGAACGCTGAGCAAGACATCCCTCGCCAGCCTAAAGCGGTCATGCACATATATATGATATGCGGTGGGCCATCCTCGAGTGGCGCATCATCATCGGCCAGAAAGGCATACGCTCGATAAGTTTTGACGACGGGCGTAGGTGACGAAGCAAAGCAGAGGAGAATAGCTCGTCCCCCCATCTCATTCTCAGACGATGACCTGGAGGGGGTCGATCTACCACGTGATGATGCCATTATTCTCGAAGCCCAAATTGGAACAGCCATAGTCAGCTGCCTCTTGTTCGACACCGAAAGCTCATGCGACATTCTTTTTATGTCAACGATCGAGAAGATGGACTTAAGCAAGCGGATCTGAGGCCATGTACGGGTCCGATTGTCGGATTCACTGTCAACTCGGTTCCAATCGTCGGAGTTATCACCCTACCACTGTCTTTGGGGGAAGAGCCGAGAATTGTCACTCGGATGACGCAATTCGTTGTCGTCGACATCACATCAGCATACAATGGCATCATAGGGCGACCATACATGACCACCATCGAAACTCACCCCTCACTCCCGCATCAAATGATCAAGTTCCAGACTTCGCAGGGGGTAGGAAAAGTGCAAGGGAGCCAAAGACTGTCCCGAAGCTGCTACGTCGGCTCCACCAAACACAAAGAGCCCGAGCAAGCCCAGCTGGTCGAACACATCAATGATCGGGAGGACTTCAATGACCAATCATGGAAGGCGACGAGCTAGCCCACCATATGAATGATGAGCTTTTACTCAGATATTATCAATTGCTTTGTAAATATAACTATCATTTTCTATGCATACTCTAAAATAATGTCACCTTCATTTGAAAATTTCAGCTCTCCTCAAATATTCTCAAACTCTGGGGCAAGCTTACAAGCTTTGCCCTCGATAGGTGCCGGTGGGCTAATGACTGAGCTACGGCTCGAACCTCTCCCCTCCCTCAACCCCGGGGCAAGCTTAAGTGCTTCGCCCTCGATAGACTTCTCAAACTTCGGGGCAAGCTTACGAGCTTCGCCCTCGATAGATCCCGGTGGGTTAAGGATCGAGCTACGGCTCGCACCCTCCCCTCCCTCAACTCCGGGCAAGCTTATGAGCTTTTCCCTCGATAGGCACCGGTGGGTTAAGGACCGAGCTACGGCTCACTGACCGCCCGTCCGTTTGGCACTCAAATCGAGACGAGGATACTAGGATTAGAATTTGTAAACCGCAAGCACACGGTGTCGAAGTGTGTCTTGGGGGTCGATCACAGGAAGGCGTGTATTGTGCTGGGAAACATTCGGGAACTGGATCATCCGGTGTGTGAGCTAGCCTATTCTCTGGGTGGTTGTCACGATAGTAAACTAATGGAAAAGATGTAAGAGGTAAAAAAGGTAACATATGACTTTGGCTTCCGCCCTATCATGAGTTCTCACTATTACGGTCGAGGGATAGGAATGTGGTCGGATTCTAGGGTTTAATGGTGAGACGTTGCCTCTAATAATGGTACCTAGCGTCCCATGGGCTCGATATTTCGGTCGATGCCCAGGATGATTGATCACTCCTTATTTTACACCTTTTTTCCGCATGTTTGCATGCCATTTAGATCGCCCAAATCATGTTTTTCACGATATATCGACGATATTGCGATGCTTTTCACGATTTGTTGTTTTTGTCGCATTTCAGGTGATTTGGCGTGATTTGGAGTGATCTCGAGATGCGCTTACTCTAGACGGTCACCGACGACCTCCCCGAGGGGTATTTTGCTGTTGGAGAGGAGCGGAAGAAGAATGGACGTCGCAGGAGCGACGAGGAGGCCAAAACAATCAGATTGGGCATTTTTTGTGTCCCACTCGGCCGAGTGGAGGAGCCACTCGGCCGACCAGCAAGACACTGCTCGGCCGACCAGTTCAGACACGAGTTACCTGTGCACTCGGCCGAGCACCGAACACCACATCGGCCGAGTGACGATATCGCGTCCGCCCGAGTGGCGCCCAGACGAAGCCCTTCCAAAACATCGAAGTTACTGTTTTTCGGCTGCCTGAGCTTCAGAAGACCTACTCGGCCGAGTGGTAAATCCCGTCCGCCCGAGTGCAGTGAAGCCATCGGCCGAGTGACGACAACTCACTCGGCCGAGCCGCCCCCGAACTGAAGACCCCTGAAAGTCCCGACTTACTGGAAAATTGCAGGGTTTTCACTCGGCCGAGCGACTTTTGTCACTCGGCCGAGTGCGATGCGCTGCCTGTAGCGAAAACTGCGGAAAACAGGCTGTGCAGGGGTATTTTGGTCACGATTTTTGGACGATTTTTGGGGCTATTTAAGCCCTGTTTTTACCCTAGTTTGGAGAGCTTTTCCTTAGATTTTTTGCAGCTTTTTAGATTACTTTTTAGCTTTATTATTGTGATTGGAGAAGAGGAAAAACTTGGATTTTTGTTAGATTGATTGAAGAACTCCATTTGTTTGCATCTCTCTTCCCTAAAAATTCTATTTTTACTGTTTATCTCAATATTTGTGATGAATTCTATCGCTTATTTCATTGATTATTCTTGTGCTATTGCCATGATTTGTGAGTAGTCTCCACGTCTTGGGGCGTGGGGATGAACCCTACAAGCCCTATTTCCTATTTGTGATGAATTGGTGGAAATTGAGCTAGAATTGCTATTAGGGATTAGATTGGGATCAATTTACTACGGATAGCTAGGAATTCATATCGATTGAGATTTGCAAGAGATTGGATCCCAAATTGATAGGAAGCCCTAGAAATCCGAATTGGGTTGGAGTCAGATTTTCGAAGTATCGGTTTGCAAGAGATTGGACCGATACCAGGATTTCCGATTGCAATTCCATGCCAATACCCATTTGCAAGAGATTGGACGGGTAGGAACTATCCTAATTTAGATTGTGGACCGAGTTTGCAAGAGATTGGGCTCGGTGCGCAATTGGACGATGCTGTTGATCCTAAAGCTAGCTTCCCTAGGCTAGGGTTTGCAAGAGATTGGACCCAAACCTAGGATAGCTATAGACCGGCAACAGCGCGAGAGCGTGATCTTGGTTCCACATTTAGTTGCAACTAGTTCATCCGAATTCTCATTCTAGCAATTTTGATACCGACGAACCACATTTATGAAATACGGTGAGTAGCGGGAATTCCCCATTCCCTAGACGTTCTTTATTTGATTTGATATTTCGCACATTTGTCTGACGATTGTGACAGGATCGCCCAAGGCAATTTTCTCTATTCTTAAATAGCCAGGTTAATTAGGAGCAAGCACGGTCATTCGTCCTCCCTGTGTTCGATATCCCGCTCGCCGCTACACCGTGCGCTTGCGGTAAAACTACAACCGTTCTCCGGGTGTATATCCGGGGGCCGACCAATGATATGCTAGGTCTATCCGGGTTTGGGCGGTGGGCATTCCCATGTCCAATACCGCCCGACTCCAGGAGCACTTAGCTCGCAATGATTGCTCCCGATATTTTATCCAAGCCATTTCCACGTGCAAGGAATCAATGTCTACGCTAGGGGGTGAGCTGTGGCTAGAGAATCAAACTCCCATTTTATTTCCACTTGGCCCGACGATCAAAGGCGGTCTTTCTCCCTCCAATGACAATGAAACGCCCCCGCGTAACCATCAAAATCCATATATCCTATCAGATCCCTAATCTTTTGGCCGTTCTAGGGAGAACCCACGAAGGGGCTTCCACCAATGTCCAAATTGAAGAACTACTCACTATTCATGGTATGAGATGTAATAAAACATGTTATAGCCATAAGAATGTAAATCATGCAATATATTACCCTAACAAATAGAAATATAAACGCAATATTAAAATATAAGAACGATCAAAGAACTTACAAATAGAGTTTAATTCAGAGCAGCCAAAAATCCCTAAAACAGCTTAAGACATAGGGATTACGTTTCTGGAAAAACCTAGCCCTATTTATACAATTTGGCAAGATGCCAGGGAATATTCCCACAAAAAGACAAAAAAAAAGACATTCACTCGATCGGTTAAAACTTCAACCGATCGGGTGAGACAATGGTAAACTTGGTCTTCGGCTCTGATAGATCGCACCCAATCGCTGAACCGATCGGGTGAGTCTTCGAATTCTCGAGCATGGGAAGCAGCAGCTACAGGTGACCCGATCGGTTGACAAGTCAATCGATCGGGTGAACTTTGGCTCTCAAAACAGCATTCTGTATCACATCCACCCGATCACTGAACCGATCGGGTGGATTTGCCTCTTCACTGGGACTGATACGGCCGCATGAACCGATCGGGTGGATCTGTTGAGAGCTGATACATGGTTTATCTTGACGATTGGCTCTCAGGGTCTCATGTGATACCTCCCGTTGCTCCAGGGACTTATGATGTTGGCCTTGTATGTCCCATGTGCTAGCAATATCTTGCAAAAGCACACAAACAAAACGAAAGTAAAAGGGAACTAAAAAACACAAAGGAACGGATTCGAAACAACGAAAAACGACGGGAAATTACGGAGAAGACGTGCATGAATATATAAAATATAAATGCACTTCAAAATCCTCCAAGCTGAACCCTTCCTCTTCCTCGAGGAAGACGAGTGAGAATAGAAGCTCGGAGGGGAAAATAGAAAGAAAGAAACAGAAAAAGAAAAGGAAATCCTAGTTTACCCGTCGAGCCAACGGAAACTAACATGACACACTAAACAAGCACGCGAGAAGCAAAGCACTAAGCCCAGGAATACGAGTCCCTACTAGTGTCGTGGGTACACGCGGTGAAGCACAAGTGAGTGTGGTTGTGAGTTTGCCAACGGTGTAACTATATAAATCGTGCAATCAAGTCCCATATACACATATCTATGGAATGACCCAAATATCGAATCAATTCGAGTTAGCAGTGAATAATAGTTCAAGCATGCATGAGAATAGAGTAAGACTAGAAGCATGTCATATGTCAGCGACTCTACTGCTAGAAACTAGGAAATCACCACACGATTGCCAAGATGATTGCTAGAAAGCTCCTATGTCAAGTGTGTTCGAAAACGAAAGGGGTTGAGTAGGTTTGGAGGAGAGCACTTGGTGCAAATTCTCTCCTTCTGTTTATTCACGACGATAGGAGTAATATTCACAACAGAATTTTTTTTAGGGTTTTGGATATTTGGATATTGTTTTTTGGATTTTGGCTATACAAATTCTTTTTTCACCTCTCTCCTTTTTTCCCTTTTTTCTTTTTGAATTTTCTATTCTATTTTTTTGTAGAAGTGGGATAATGCGCATTCTCCAAAAGCGGGAGAATGAAGCGCTGGTAAGTGGCAAAATTGTGTACTCTCCCAGGTGGAAGTAAAGTACATGACGAGGGGATTTGCACCAAGTAAAACAAAAAAGAATTCGAATTCTAAACACTTTGGTAAAAGGAAATTTTTTGCGGATCAGAGCGGAAGCAACATGGGTTATCCTAGTCCTATTGGTAGAGTCCCGACACATGCGATTAGAAGCGTAAGTATATAGATGATTCATGATAATGAAGCAGAAAGTAGAAGCAATATACTGCATATTCGAAATTGAAGCATGATAGTCTAGGGGTCATGATCGCGCCCGGATATACACCTGAAAAACGACTGTAGTCTTACTGCAAGCGTACGGTGTAGTGGCAAGCGGGTCTCGAACACAGGGAGGAGGACAAATGACGGTACTTTATTTAAATCACCTAGGTATTGGTGGTAGAAATGAATGGTTTGGATAATAATGTCACAGTCGTTCAAATAACAAATAGAATTCTATATAATAAAAGCGTCTAGGGATAGGGAATCCCCACTACGGATCGTTATTTATCCTTGTAAATCGTGAATCTCAGTGTTGCAAGGCTTGAATTGAGGTGAACTAGTCGTAACTGAATATAGAACCGAGCTCATGCTCTTGCGCTATTGCCGGTCTATATCAACCTAGATTAGAGCCCACTCTCGTGCAAACCCTAACCTAAGCCACTAGCATGAAGATCGACATAATCGTCCAATCGCACGTCCCGCCCACTCTTGTGTAAACTCGAGTTACGATCTAGATTATGATTGTTTGTATTTGCCCAATCTCTTGCAAACGAATATGAGTATAGATTTATAATAAAAATCCTAGCTTTGGTCCAATCTCTTGCAAAACAAGTCTAGAGAATCCTGATTATAAACCTAAATCAAATATCTAGGCCTTCCCATCGATTGAAATCCAATCTCTTGCAAATCCCTATCGATGAAAAATCCCTAGCTACTTGTAGTAAATCAATCACAACCCAACTATCTATCAACCCTAGCCACAAGTTAATTCATTCATCACAATTCTAAAATCGGATCCATAGGGTTCATCTCCATGCCATAGAACGGCGAAACTACTCACGGTTCATCATGGCAATCACAGAAATAACGAATAAAAACATTGAGCAATTCATGTTCAATAGAAAGCAATTCACAAAAACTAGAAATTTTGATAGAAAGAACAAACCAAATCTCCAATCTTCAATCTCCAGCTGAGGATTTTAATTAGAATAATGCTAAACATATTTTCAGGTCTCCCTTAAAACTAGGAAGAAAACTAGCTTAAACACAAGCCAAAGTCGGCCAGAAAATCCTGACAGATTTGCCCCTGGCACAGCCCAGAACCCTAATTCGCGATACATGCAGACTGCGCCACTCGGCCGAGTAGAACATGTCACTCGGCCGAGTGACGGACCCAAAGAAAAACAGAGATATTGGGGTTTTTGGGGTCGGTCGCTCTATTCCACTCGGCCGAGTGGAGTTCCTTACTCGGTCGAGTGGGCTTCTTCACACGACCGAGTGAGTCTTCCTCAAACTTCAGTAAGTCGGCTGAGATCTCAGGAGAAAAACCCTGTCGTACTCGGGAGAGTGGACTTCTTCACTCGGCCGAGTGCTATATTTCACTCGCCCGAGTGGACTTTGACTTCATGTGCTCTTGTATCCATTGTACTCGGCCGAGTACAATCCTTCACTCAGCCGAGTGAGCTATCTGCTCGGCCGAGTGGGCTATTTCTGGAACTCTATCTTCTCCTCCTCGCCTCCCCGTCGATTCTATCGAACTTCTTCCTCTTCTGCTCATCATCTATCCCTGCTAGCTCCTCAAATAGGCCACGAGTGATGCTCCAGTGTGCGTGAAAGTCCCTTGATCTTATTTTTGCTCCAGATCTCTCCATATTTCCTTAAAACCGATAGAAACAAGAGATAGTGAAAAGCAACGCGATATCGTCGAATAATCGTGAAAAACGCAATATGGGCGATCGAAATGACATGCAAACATGCAGAAAAAAGGTGTAAAATAAGGAGTGATCAAAATCCCCCAAGCTTACCTCTTACTCGTCCTCGAGGAAGATAAGTAAAAAGGCGAGCCCAGCGGGTAAAAATAAGGAAAAGGAAAGAGAAGATAGAATAGAAAATAAAGAGGGAGGCGCTAGATCATTTTCTCAGGATGTGGAGATGCTTACTCAAATAGCACACGACGATTAAAAACATGCCAAAGATTTTTATCTCGATATCATGATCATATATAAATGCATTCGATATAGCAACCAAGAATATCAAAACGATATAAAACATGAAATCCTTCTAGAATTAGCATCGTATGAGGCATCCAAAGTAATATACATAATCATAGATCACACACTTTTCAATTGATTGTTTTTTATTTGGAGTATAAGAGGCATCACACATTATGGAGAAATAAGAATAGAAAGAAATGGTTTTCATGAAATGCATGCCAAATTTCAATTCGTGGAGTTCGTAATACTCCAAGTAATCTCCCCGAGTATAGAAAATTACCTAGCTTAGGTCGTCATGCACAGATAAGTGGTCACTCTCTTACACATCATTGGATCCCCTCCCCAAGCTTATCTATAAGCGTGTTGGCATTAAATAGAACAATACGACTTTTTCCATTTTTTGAAGCTTCGAGGGAAATAAAAGAGGGAAGAAAGGAAAAAAAGAAAGAAAGAAATGGGATCGTGTATATACAGATGGACTCCTTTTTTTTTGTTTTTCTTTTCTCTTTTTCTCTTTTTCTCTTTTTTTCTCTTTTTTTCCTTTCCTTTTCCTTTTTTTGGAAACTCATATACACAATAACAATCCCGAAAATCAAAGATAGAGAGATGTGCATGTATTCTTTTTCTTTTGATTTTGGGGTATTGGAGCTTGGATTTTATAGCAAGGGGAAGATGCCAATATAAGATTTGCTAATGGGGATTCATCAATGATTTTAAGTATAGAAATGAAGTTTAAGATATGTGGAGAAAGAAAAATATTCAACGCTCAGTTCACTCTTTTGAATGTGCATGACAAACTTCAGCGGGGTAATGTAATCTATCAGTTTGAATGCAGAAAGTAAACTAATCCAGTTATAGCAAAGTGGCATACATTCAATCAACCGGGAAAATGAGCGTACAATATCATGCAAATAGAAGTGATAGCAAACAACAAAGCAATACTCCAAATGTAGGCAAACAATGCGTAAAGCTTGGTGTGTTTTCTATGAAAAGTATACTATATAAATCTTCAAACTTAGCTAATGGTAGAATTTCATTCACATTCATATAATAAAGATACAGGTTACTATTCTCGAATGCATGGCAAAGTATAACATATGATATCTGAAAAAAACGATGAGCATGGCGAGACAATATACATATAAAAATAAGCTAACTACACGTCATCGTCATCACAGAAAATTCACCTCTAGCAAAAAGGATAAAAGAAATAAGGAGAAAGGAAAATAAGAACTACTATACATATGCATCACAAAAAATAAGAAAACGTGATGCATGATGAAAAATATGAAAAAGTGGGGGAAAATAAGTGGAAGATAAAGAAAGGTGGAAAAGATAAAAATAAAAATGAAGAAAACGAAAAGTGCGTGAGACACTCACTCCCCCAAGCTAAACTGCATAGTGTCCTCAATATGCTAAGTGTGGCACAAGGAGAAATATGATAGGGGTAGGGTAGGTGAGGATGCATGCATGATAAAGGATGGAAATAAAAGAAAATGGGGGTGGAAATGCAAGTGATACGTGTAGAGATCAAGGTCGTGTAATATAACGGTCCCAGAAGTACCTCCTCTCTCCCAGGATGATATAGACAAGTCTCTATAAAAAATGACCAAAATGTGTGGAGAGGAGGGGCACAAAATCGGTAGAAAAGACGATAACAATCACAGTAGCGGCAAAATATGAGAGGCATCAAAGTGTGTGCCTAAGCAGGTGGTGGATCACCAGCACCGTCCTGTGGTGGGAGAGGTGGTGGTGGTAGAGGCATGGAAATGCTGTGAGATGTGCCTACCAATGTGAAGTGCTAGTAAAAAGGAGCGAATGTACCTGATCACGAGGGAATGGAAGCAAGTGATATGAGTAGAGAAATGCCTCCTTTGAGAAGCTCTGAATCTGCCCCTGATTCTCCTCCAAGCTATCATGAATCACAATATTGAGTGATTAGCAATAAATATCAATAAATTTTGGGAAAAATCAAGGGAATTAGGTGTGTATGTAGTTTAATTTTGATTCGGGGGTGGAATAGGGCTTACGGAATGGAGTTTGGGAGAAAAGAGGGAATTTGGGCTAAAAGGCAGACGAACGGCGATGAGGGAGGCAGCGGCGGCGGCGACTGGGTGGCGACGTGGTCGGTGTGGGGTCGTTCCACTCAGGCTCGGGGGTGGTGCGGCTCGGGCAAGGGATCAGATCGTTCAGGCGAAGGGAATTGCTTGGGTCACGGATTTGCGATTTAGGGGATTTTGGATTTGGGTCTGCGAGCTTTCGAATATATAGTGCCAGTCACTCGGCCGAGTGGCGTGACCACTCGGTCGAGTGGCTCAGTCAAAAACTTTTTTAAAATTTTCTATGTAAGTTCCGACTCGGCCGAGCAGCACTATCACCCGGCCGAGCAGACAAAAGTCCCTCGGCCGAGTAGCTAGGCCACTCAGAGCTTTTTAAGTGCTGAAAGTGTCTGATTCACTCGGTCGAGTGACAAAGTCACTCGGTCGAGTGGCATGTAATTAACAGAGAGTGGTTTTTCGAATCTTCCCTGCTCAGTACCCTACTCGACCGAGTAGAGTCTTCACTCGGCCGAGTGAAAATGTCACTCGGCCGAGTGGGTTGCTGTTCTTAGCTCCAACTCTCTGTTTTTGCTCCACTTTCTTATTTTCTTTCCCCTGTCAGTTTCTTCCTTCTTTTGATGTTTGAGCGCATCACTGGAATGCTCTCCTTTGCCATGGTCGACCTCTATTCATATGGCTCCTATTCGCCATCTCCTGAAATGAAAAATATTGCCAGTTGTTAGGTTTTTTTTCTTCGACACTTGACTCTAAACGTTAAATCTAAAACAAAAATAAAAAGAAAAATTCAACAAAAATTGAGATAGAACCATCGGGTTGCCACCCGACAAGCGCTCGTTTAAGGTCTTGAGCTCGACCCCTTAAGATACACGTTTAAAGCTCGATGTTTGGCACATGTAAGATGCGCACATCAAACTTGCCGGGAAGGCCGCTTGGGTTTAGTTGTTGAATTTCTTCGGCATTCCTTGGCTCCCCTTTATCACGGGTAGTAGCAGGGGATGAGTCCCCTAAGCTTGAGCTTTTGACATCCTTCTTCTTAGCCGACGGCGAAGATTTGTTGTCCGGTGGAGCTTTCTTCATATGCTTTGCCGTAGAGAGCTTACATAGCTCTCTAATCTTGACGACATCAGCGTCGTCCTTCTCCTCATCCATAAGAGGGTCCGGTGGGTCTTCCATCATATCACCATCTTTGGCAAGTTGGCACTCTTCGAGGCTGTCATTGTGCTTGGCCCTGATGGCAAATGGCATGGTGTCATCAATCACATCGTCGAGGAGGTAAGAAAGATCTCGGGATCAACCATTAAGTAGGTATATGCTATTCACTTCCCTGATAGAGGCTCCATCTGAATAATGCTTGAGCCTTTGTCCATTTACCTTAAACGTGACACCATCTTTTCCTTCTATCTCCAAGGCCACTCCCGGCTGTATGTGCCGAATGGTGAAAGGTCTCGACCATCGTGACCGTAGCTTTCTGGGAAAGAGTCGAAGTCTAGAATTGAATAATAGGACCTTGTCTCTGACCTTGAAGTCCGTGATGGTGATGCGTGCGTCGTGGAGAATTCTGGTTCTTTCCTTGTATATTCTAGAGCTCTCATACGCATCCCGTCTAATCTCGTCAAGCTCATTGATATCTAGAAGTCGTCGTAACGCCTCACTCTTGTAGTCGTAATTTAAAGTCTTGATTGCCCAATAGGCGCGATGTTCCAACTCTACCGGCAAGTGGCATGCTTTCCCATAGACTAGCCGGTATGGGGTGGTGCCAATGGGAGTTCGAAAGGCCGTGCGATATGCCCACAGTGCATCATTCAATTTCATGGACCAATCCTTCCTGGATCTATCGACAGTCTTCTCTAGAATTTGTTTAATTTCCCGATTTGACACTTCCACTTGTCCACTCGTTTGAGGATGGTATGCCATATCGATTCTATGATTCACCCCATACTTCTTTAACATGGCTTGAAACTTGCTTTTTATGAAGTGTCTTGCTCCATCACTTATCAATGTTCGTGGCACTCCAAAGCGCGGGAATATGTTTTTCTTGAAGAATTTAGATACCACCCTAGCATCATTGGTTGGGGTCACAATGGCCTCTACCCATTTAGAGATGTAGTCAATGGCCAATAGAATATATTTGTTTCCTTTGCTTGATGGAAAAGGGCCCATGAAATCCGCTCCCCAACAATCAAATAGCTCAATTTCCAAAATGGGTTTCATTGGCTTCTCATTCCGTTTGGATATGTTTCCAGTCCGTTGGCATCTATCGCAACACTTGACGAAGTCATGTGTGTCCTTAAACATGGTCGGCCAAAAGAACCCACACTGCAATATCTTTGCGGTTGTCTTGGAGGCGGCGTGATGTCCTCCGCAAGGCATATCATAGCAATGTGAAATGATAAATATGGCCTCTTCCTTCGAAACACACCTTCGTATAATCCCATCTTTGCATACCTTGAAGAGTTATGGGTCTTCCCAGAAATAGTTGCGGACTTCGTGCATGAACCTCCTTTTTTGTTGAGTGGCCATCCCGCACGGTTTTATCCCGCACACCAAATAGTTTACATAATCTGTGTACCAAGGCACCTCTCCGGGTCTGATGGCGAATAGCCTCTCATCAGCAAAAGTGTCATTAATCGGCATGCTATCATCCCTCTCGTTATGAACAATCCTAGACAAGTGATCCGCCACAACGTTGTCCGTGCCCTTCTTGTCACTGATTTCCAAATCAAATTATTGGAGTAGTAGTATCCATCTTATTAGTCTTGGCTTGGCTTCCTTTTTGCTCAATAGGTATTTCAATGCTGCATGATCGGTATGCACAATCACCTTTGATCCAAGGAGGTAAGAGCGAAACTTCTCGATGTAGTAGACAACTACAAAGAGCTCCTTTTCAGTGGTAGTGTAATTCTTTTGTGCCTCATCCAGAGTTTTGCTCGCATAAAATATTGCATGAATCTTTTTATCCTTCCTTTGTCCTAGTACTGCTCCAATAGCTTGGTCACTTGCATTGCACATCAGCACGAAAGGAAGATTCCAGTCTGGCGGTTGTATGATTGGGGCAGAAGTGAGTGCTTCCTTCAGTGTATTAAAGGCTTGCAAGCAATCTCCTAAAAAGACAAATGGAGCATCTTTAGCAAGTAAGGCTGTAAGAGGACGGGCAATTAGGGCAAAGTCTTTGATAAAGCGGCGGTAAAACCCCGCATGACCAAGAAATCCCCTAATTCCCTTGACATTAATAGAAGGGGAAAGTTTTTCGATTACCTCAATTTTTTCCTTTCAACCTCGATCCCTCTAGATGAGACAAGATGCCCAAGAACTATCCCCTCAGTGACCATGAAATGGCATTTCTCCCAATTAAAAGTAAGATTATTTTGTTGGCGTCTTTTAAGGACTTTAGTAAGATGGGTCAAACATGTGTCAAACTCGCCACCATAGACAGAAAAATCATCCATGAAGACTTCCATGATGTTTTCAATGTGATCAGAAAAGATAGACGTCATGCACCTTTGAAATGTGGCGGGGGCATTACATGTCCGAAGGTCATTCTATGGTAAGCATATGTACCATAAGGGCATGTAAAAGTAGCTTTTCTTGGTCATCTTCATGTAAGGGAATCTGAAAGAATCCCGAATACCCATCCAAATAGCAAAAGAATTTATGTTTCGCGAAACGTTCTAGCATTTGGTCAATAAAGGGCAATGGGTAATGATCTTTACGGGTGGCTTTATTCAATTTCCTGTAATCGATACACATCTGCCAACCCGTGACAGTGCGTGTGGATATAGGCTCTCACTTATCATTTTTTATGACGGTCATTCCCCCTTTTTTCGGAACGACATGAACAGGGCTAACCCATCTGCTGTCAGAAATAGGATAAATGATATTGGCTTCAAGCAGTTTAATGATCTCCTTCTTAACCACCTCCTTCATGTTAGGATTTAACCTCCTTTGAGGCTCTGTGGAGGTGGCTTCAGTGTTTCCTAGGTGGATCCTGTGCGTACAAAGTCTGGGGCTTATTCCCTTGAGGTCAGAGATGGTGTAGCTGAGGACGTCCTTATGGCTCCTAAGGACATCTAATAGTATCTCAAGCTGGTGGTGGTTGAGGTTGGCATTAACAATCACCGGATAGGTCAGTTTATCCCCCAAGAAAGCATACCTTAAGTTAGAAGGTAATTGTTTCAGTTCTACCTAAGGGGGCGATGTACCCCCTACCTCCTCTTCCTGTGAAAGCATGGCGTCTTCGGTCACATCTGAATTCAACTCCCCCTTGGAGAGTAGGCTCTCGTATGCCGGCTCAGATTTGCTTCTCGGTGAGGAGGGTGCATCGGAGTAGATGGTGCACAACTCTGCTCTGAAGTTGGTGGGACTGCCATTTTCCTCAGGTTCACACCTGAAATCAAGAGATAGGTCAGTGCATTCATCAATGTTGAAGAGAGGATCATCAAGTGCACTTCCCTGAACCTCGGCATGCCAAATGGACTCTTCAAAAGTACAGACCTCTCTAGTGCATGCTTCGCTACCTTCCCTTATTCCTGGCTGAGATGTCTTGCTAACTTCGAAGTACAACTTATCGTCCCTCACGTCAACTCTAATGTTGCCCTCGATAGTCCCTTTTAGAGAAATTTGATCAATTAAAAAGCTAGTAAATAGCTGGTCAATGGGGTCCTCTATGTCGATGATCAAAGCCCCTGTGGATTCGACCTCATCCATAAGTTCTTCCAGAAGAGACACAAAGGTGTCATCATATTTCGGGCTAGAGTCCGTCCTCATCATCGTGTCTCCCATGTTACCTGTTTAAAATTCTACTGGAAAATCTGGAAGAGCACGCCAATTTGAGCGTCAAAATAAAAAAATAAAAATAAGAGAAAGATAGAAGATGAGATATAGCAGGGTAAAGAAAATGAAATACAGTCGCCTCCCCAGCAACGGCGCCAAAAACTTGATCGCGCCCGGATATACACCCGGAAAATGACTGAAGTCTTACCGCAAGCTCACGGTGTAGTGGCGAGCTGTTATTGAACACAGGGAGGACAAATGACGGTGCTTTATTTAAATCACCTAGCTATTGGTGGTAGAAATGAATGGTTTGGATAATAATGTCATGGTCGTTCAATTAACAAATGGAATTCTATATAACAAAAGCGTCTAGGGAGGGAATCCCCATTATGGATCGTTATTTATCCTAATAAATCGTGAATCTCAGTGTTGCAATGCTTGAATTGAGGTGAACTAGTCGTAACTGAATATAGAACCGAGCTCACACTCTCGTGCTATTGCCGGTCTATAGCAACCTAGATTAGAGCCCACTCTCATGCAAACCCTAACCTAAGCCACTAGCATAAAAATCGACATCATCGTCCAATCGCACCTCGAGCCCACTCTCGTGCAAATTTGAGTTACGATCTAGGTTATGATAGTTTGTATTCGCCCAATCTCTTGCAAACGAATATGAGTATAGATTTATAATAAAAATCCTAGCTTTTGTCCAATCTCTTGCAAACCAAGTCTAGAGAATCCCGATTATAAACCTAAATCGAATATCTAGGCCTTTCTATCGATTGAAAGCCAATCTATTGCAAACCCCAATCGATGGAAATCCCTAGCTACTCGTAGTAAATCAATCACAACCCAACCATCTATCAACCATAGCAACAGGTTAATTCATTCATCACAATTCTAAAATCGGATCCATAGGGTTCATCCCTATGCCCTAGAACGGCGGAACTACTCACGATTTATCATGGTAATCACAGAAATAACGAATAAAAACATTGAGTAATTCATGTTTAATAGAAAGCAATTCACTAAAACTAGAAATTTTGATAGAAAGAACAAACCAAATCTCCAATCTTCAATCTCGAGCTGAGGATTTTAATTACAATAATGCTAAAAAACTATTTTCAGGTCTCCCTAAAACTAGGAAGAAAACTAGCTTAAATACAAGCCAAAGTCGGCCAGAAAATCCTGACAGATTTGCTCCTGGCGCAGCCCAGAACCCTAATTAGTGATACATGCAGACTGTGCCACTCGGCCGAGTAGAACATGTCGCTCGGCCGAGTGACGGACCCAAAGAAAAACAGAGATATTGGGGTTTTTGGGGTCTGTCGCTCTGTTCCACTCTGCCGAGTGGAGTTCCTTACTCGGTCGAGTGGGCTTCATCACTCGGCCGAGTGAGTCTTCCTCAAACTTTAGTAAGTCGGCTGAGATCTCAGGAGAAAAACCCTGTCGTACTAGCGCGAGTGGACTTCTTCACTCGGCCGAGTGATATATTTCACTCACCCGAGTGGACTTTGACTTCATGTGCTCCTGTATCCGTTGTACTCGGTCGAGTACAATCCTTCACTCGGCCCAGTGAGCTATCTGCTCGACCGAGTGGGCTGTTTCTAGAGCTCTATCTTCTCCTCCTCGCCTTTCCGTCGATTCCATCGAACTTCTTCCTCTTCCGCTCATCATCTATCCCTGCTAGCTCCTCAATAAGGCCATGAGTGATGCTCCAGAGTGCATGAAAGTCCCTTGATCTCATTTTTTATCCAGATTGCTCCATATTTCCTGAAAGCCGACAACAAAAAGAAATAGTGAAAAGCAATGCGATATCATCGAATAATCGTGAAAAACGCAATATGGGCGATCGAAATGACATGCAAACATGCAGAAACAGGTGTAAAATAAGGAGCGATCAGGTCATCCAAGGATATGCATATAAAACTAAGTGACAACGTAGAAGAACACCAACTAGCTAGTCACAACACACAACTCAACACAAGAGGCAAAGTGAACCCACGGAGCATAAAATGCTACAGAACTCAGTTTCCTAGGGTTAGTAAAGATAGGTGTCATAGCTCAGCTAAGTGCGTGTGTGTGGTTTAGTGGCAGTTTCATCTTGTGGGGTCATCTCTAGGAAAGAGAGGATGAAAGGATGGAAAAAAGAAAAACACGACGAAAACGACTCAAAAACGATGAAAAAGACATGACTGACGCACATAGTGCGACTCCCCCAAGCTAAACGTTGCATTGCCCTCAATGCAATAGGATTAAATACAAGAGGGCAACGAAAGATGGGAGGAAAGTACGCACCGACAAAGATCAGAAAAAACATGAAAAACACACAAAACCAGACGTAGAAAAATAAAGAAAATAAATACCGAAACCAACTATACAAAAGACATACACACAAACACACAAAACAAGCACACAACAAACAAGTGACACGACAACAATCACAAAATATTGATCTCCCCTAAGCTGATCTCAACAATGCCTAAAAAAGATATGATCATGGTGAATCAGAAAAACTGGCTAGGGGAAAATCAAAAAAAAAAAAGGAAATCAAGGTGCAGGAGTGGAAAGCTCCTCATCCTCCTCGGAAGAGAGTGGAGGGGTGTGGTTAGGAGAGGTGACGGGCGTACGAAGAACTGGTGAAGGAGGTGGAGATGGTGGACGGATGTGCTCGATGGGGATGTGAACGATGGGTGGGGTGTCGGTGATAACGGAGTGTGGCAGGGATACGGCGACAGATGAAGAGGGTGGGGGTAATGATCTCGCTCGCACAACATGTTTCATGCGACGCGAGTAGGTGGTGGTGATATTGGTGAAATGTGGTGGAAGCGGCGGGTCAACAGTGGTGGTGGGAAGGAAGGAAATGGCAGGAAGGAAAATAGGGGTGGTGAGAGGGGATGATCGTCTAGCGACGACGGAGGAGGTGATAGTGGTGGAGATGGTTGTGGAGCACCGTGGATATGGGTAAGAAGACGGAGAATGGCGGCGACGTTTCGCTCGAGAGCGAGGAAACAGAGATGGGATAGGAAAGAAGTAGATGGATCCGAGGAGGTGGAGGAGGATGTGCCAGCGCATAAAGCAGCCATCTCGGCCTCGAGAGCGAGACAAGCAGTGGTGGCACGGTGCACAGCAGAAGTGGTGCTGGCGGTAGTGGTAGTATCGTCACCAGAGGCTAGGCCAAGGAGGGCCATAGTCAGAGCCTCGGAAGAAATGGCTACATCAGCCAGGGTGGTGACACTGGGTCCAGCCCCGGGGTCTCCTCTGAACTCAGGAATATCCTGCTCGCCCAAGTGGACGGCAGGGGAAGGTGATCTAGGAGCTTCAGTAAGAACAAACTGAAGATGTAGATCAGGTGGGAATGACCAATCTGTCGAAAGCTCAATGGTTACGCGATCAGGATTCGGCAGAACGGTATAAGGTGCAGGGGGATGGCCATAGTGGAAAGCAAACCGACCGCTGCCTAGCGGCTTGATCATGTGGGTGTGCCTCAGGACATCGATGTCAAGATGGGTGGATCCTGGGGCACGGGGAAAATCGGGAAAAACTCGATGTTGAAGGGTGAGTGTAGGGCAATGATAGTGATGAGGCCACCGCAGCGATATTTTCCTTCGTTTGCGCAGCTAATATCAACTAGCTTTTGAATTAGTCACACATCGACATTTATGAGAACGCGTGGTGCCTCGAAAGTAATCCCGTCAACACCGGGAATGAAAGGAAAAGTCATCGCCCATAGGATGAAAAGATCTGGGATGGTCACGGTGCCGGACTCATCCCGTGGAAAGAAAGTTCTTGAGATAATATGATGGGCAAGACGAAAGACCTGGTGAATAATTAAGGAGGCCTTGGCCTTGCCCCTAGGATAATGATCGTGTAATGTGAGGCGTCTCCAAAAGAAGTCGACATCAAAGTCGGCATGCAATTCATCGGGGAAAGAGCTGCCTTCAAGGTTGGGAAAACTAAAAATATTGTTAATACTTGTCAAAGGGGCACAAAAATTTTAGGTTCCGAAGGCGAAAGACAATATTTGACTCCGTCTCAATTTTGATCGTGGAGAGAAATTCTAGTGTGAGCACGGGGTAGGATTGGGCATGGGTGTGCAGGAAACTAAGCCAACCTAAGTTCGCGAATAAGGATTCGACTTCGGAGAAAACTCCAAGATCGAATAGGGTTTTGTCGTGTGCAAACTTGGTGGCTAAGTGAGGACGTTGGCTAAGGCGAGAAAAGAAATCCTTGTGGGCTTGGCTCATAAAACGAACTCCCTGCGGTCCAATCAGTGGGTCTACCGCTGGAATGATATGTGGGGGTGGTGGTTGGGTAGGCTGTGGGTGAGGAGCATGTCCACGTGTAGGACGTGTGGGTCATTGTCTCTTGCGAGATGGCTTCTTATCCACTATGGGTTGCTTACCCTTATCTTCGTCTTTTGCCATGATGTTGTGGCGATTTGGTGTGATATGCAAGATGATATGTTGGTGCACGCAACAAATGACAAAGTGACAAAATAAAAATTCCTGGGCAATATAATAATCAAGTTATGGAGCGAGTTTAGCCAGCAATGATGCGACTCCTAGCTCCTAAAAGATCCCACAATGCACGAGGGAGTGATCTGGGGAGCCGCTGCATGCTAATCCAAAGAAAACAGAAAATTTGAAAATTGGGGAGATTAGGGCTAGGGTTTTGAGGGGTTGCAGTTTGAACGTGGTCGACGGAGAGGCCTTGATGATGGGAAAGTAGTGGAGGAAGTGGGGGAGTACGATTAGGAGTAGTAGGAGTGATGGGGAAGATCGTTTTGGAAGAAGTCAAAATGAACCGCTCGAATGGATGTTTTGGAGGTTGGGTGAAATAGAAGTCGGGTAAGGGGGTTGGGTTATATAGGGTTTGGGTGAACCGATCGGGTGGAGATCACCCGATCGGTTGGATCAATTTTCAAAAATCTGTTGGATCAGCAGCTACAAGTCACCCGATCGGGTGAGATCTCACCCGATCGGTTGACTGCTCTCCGAAAAACTTCCCAAGCCTCTGTTTTCTTCACCCGATCACCGACCCGACTTTATCACCCGATCGGTACACTCTTCGACTGAAGCTGGCCACTTACTGAAACGATCCACCCGATCGGTTGATGTATGACCCTATCGGGTGGGGCAATTCCTGTACAAAACGTATAAATCCTCTAAGTGTCCCAACATCCCAACAAAAATCCCACATCAGTACTTATTCACAAAAATTAATAAACTAATCTTATTAAAAACCAATAGAAGTTTAGGACATGGGTTGCCTCCCATGAAGCACTATTTTTATAGTCGTTTGCTCGACTCCTGATATGATATTCAGGGTGGCTTGAACGGGTGACGCTCAACAGTTGGCGTCCTCTCAGCGGTTGGAGCAGAAATTCTGGTTGTTGACAGCGGCGTTAAATGAATGGTATCAATAACTCCTCCACTGGTGATATCCGGGGGCTTTTCCTTTGTGTTAGAGACACTCGCCACTCTCTTCAAAATTTGAACTTCGTCAACGGTGAGCATCAAAGGCTCTTTCTCCTTGCTCTTCATCTGAGCATTCTTTCCAAGTCCAGGGGGAGTTGACTGGGAGACACATACTGGCTCAATAATTTACTCTCTGTCTAGCCCAGAGTTCTCCTTAATTCGATCCAAGTCTTCAGGGGGGTTCCTAGAAAGAACTTCCAATGCTCCTGCTTTATTAACTCTCTCTTCTTCAATATCCAGAAGGTTGCAATTGGATTCCTTGGGTGGTAGCTTCATGGACAGCACCAAGTCGAATTCTATCGTTTGATCACCGATATTCAAAGATAATTTTCCTTTCTTTATGTCGATGAGTACACCAGCGGTTGCCATAAAAGGTCTTTCGAGAATAATCGGAGTGTGATTATCCTCGGGCATATCCATCACCACAAAATCCACCGGCACACGTACACCGCGGACATTAACTGGTAAGTCGTCGACGACTCCCACGGGGTACTTGACGGATTGATCTGCAAGCTGTAAGGTCATCCCCATAGGTTCCAGTTCTCCCACATTGATCCTTCTGTAGAGTGATAGGGGCATCAAACTTACCCTCGCTCCCAAATCAACAAGCGCTCTATTAATAGAGACTTCCCCTATAGAGCATGGGATCGAGAAACTTCCCGGGTCTTTTAGCTTCGGCGGATTTGCTCGTTGAATCAAGGTGCTACATTCTGCCATAAGGACCACCTTCTCTTTTCTAGCCCCCTTCGTCACTAGGTCCTTAAGAAATTTCGCGTATGAGGGAATAGTCTCAATTTCTTCTAGGAACGGGATCTAAAGACTTAGATCCTTCACCATCTCAAAGAACCTGCCATACATTTCGTCAATCTTGGCCTTGGAAAGCCTCTGCGGAAATGGTACCGAAGGCTTAAAAACCCTCAAGTCATCACCCTCTTCTTCTTCATCTTCTCAAAATCTCCCTCCGGAGTCACGAGGCTCGATGTTGAAGCTCCATTGTCGTTCATTTCCATATTCGGTTTCTCATTGACAAATGGTGCTTCATTATCTTTGTCGGCCTCCCGTGTCAGAATCTTCTTTCCACTCCTCAGAACAATGGCGGAGACATTCGCTTGACCGTGTGTCAAGGCTAATGTTTGGCTTGGTTCCCTAGGGTTCACATCCAGTTGACTCGACAATTGTCTTTGCGCCTTTTGGAGGTTGGCTACTTGGAACCCCAACTGGGTCACTTGGTCGGCCAAGGATTTCTGCCCAAGCTGTAGTTGTTGAGTGATCTTCTCCTGATTTGAAATGTACTGAGCCAGGAGGTTCTCAAGTGGAGAGACCACTCATTGTTGTTGATTGTACTGCTGTTGTTCGGGCGGAGGTTACTGATGTCGAGGAGGAAACTGTTGATACATTTGTTGAGGCGGAGGAGGCTGGTATTGTTGTTGCTGAGGAGGCTACTGAAATTGTTGGTAGGGTGCCTTTAGCTAAAATTTGGATGATTCTGATTGTTGGGAGAATATCAAGGATTAGAACTTGTTCTCGGCGGATAGGGCACATTTCCCGTATGATTATAAAATAGGGCACTTGCTTGATTCACGGGCACCGAAATCTCTCCAACATCGAAGTCTCCCATTATTTCAGTTTCCACGGCCGCTACTTGCTGTTGGTTAGCGGCACCGGCTCCAACCATAAACGCTGAGTGGAAAGCTGATCGCGCCCGGGCGTACACCCTAAAGAGCGACCGTGTAGTTTTACCGTAAGCACACGGTGTAGTGGCGAGTGGGTATCGAACACGAGGAGGTGGTGTTGAGCTCCAATCTATCCTAGGTTGGTTTGACTACGAATGTTTTATTGGTGGAGAAGGTTATGGAGTGATATAATGGAAATGGTGGTGGATGTCGGTGTCGGAGATAAAGAAGTCGGATAAAATATCGATTCAGATACAATACAATAAAAGAGTCTAGGGCTAGGGAATCCCCACTACGGATCGTCATGCATCATTGTGGATAGTGAATCTCAATATTACTAGGCTTGTGTCGAGGTGAACTAGTCGTAACTGAATATAGAACCAAGCTCACGCTCTCGCGCTATTGCCGGTCTATAGCAACCTAGATTAGGGCCCAATATCTTGCAAACCCTAACCTAAGCCGCTAGCATGAAGATCGACATCATCGTCCAATCGCTCCTCGAGCCCACTCTCGTGCAAACTCGGGTTACGATCTAGGTTGTGATAGTTCGTATTCGTCCAATCTCTTGCAAACGAATATGTGTATAGATTTACAATTAAAAATCCTAGCTTTGGTCCAATCTCTTGCAAACCAAATCTAGAGAAATCCAATTGTAAATCTAAATCGAATATCTAGGCCTTCCCATCGATTAGAATCCAATCTCTTGCAAATCCCAAATCGATGGAAATCCCTAGCTATCCGTAGTAAATCGATCACAACCTAACCTCCTAGCAATTCTAGCAATTTAGAAATTCATTCATCACAAATATGAAATTAGATCTATAGGGTTCATCCCCAAACCCTAGAACAACCAATCTACTCTAGCATAGCAATAAGTATATGAGAATCAATAGAAATCATTGCTTGCATACAAAAAGATAGAAAAACAAAGATTCAAATAAAAAGAAGAAAATACTTAGCTTGATGAAGATCTTCAATCCAAAATACAAGCTTTTAGATCCAAGAGGGGGCCTAGGGCATGGCCTAACCTCTAAAATAATCCTAAGAAAAACATATGGGGGCTAAGAAAACATAATGGGGATCCCCTCTAATGGTGGCTACAAAACCCTTAAATACTCCCCCAAAACCCTAGCAAGAAACCCTAGAAAACCCCTCAAATTCGTGCCCAAAAATAGCCCAAACCGCAACTTAAAATCTGGGCCCGTCGCCGACTCGGCCGAGTGGAAAATGTGACTCGGCCGAGTGGAAATTCCAGCACGGCAGCATCAACTTGCAGAAATTCTCCAAATTTCATCCGACCTCCGATTGGTGCGTTCTTCGCAGCGTTGGAACCGTCATGAAGTCTACTATCCATAAAAAATATGAGAAAAATACTTTGATTGCTGAAATGATAGAAGATTTCAAAAGAGTGGGAGACTGTCTGAAAATCTAGGCGATGCGTGTCCTTGGCATCACTCGGCCGAGTGGACTTCTCTACTCGGTCGAGTGGGCTTCTCTACTCGGCCGAGTGACATACCCTGTAAAATTCCAGTAAGTCGGGGGTCTTGGGGGGTTTGTCTTTGGAGGTGACTCGGCCGAGTGGCTTTACTTACTCGGCCGGGAGGCATTTCTTGCTCGGCCGAGTCGGAACCGTCAAAAGCCTGTACATTTCCAGTAAGTCAGCCTTTTTTGATGGTGGATTTTCTATGCCACTCGGACGATGCGATCTTCATACTCAGCCGAGTGGGATATCGTCCCTCGGCCGAGTGCACGCCCAATTCCTTCTGTTGGAGCGTGTCCGGTCGGGTCGGCCGAGTGGTCTTCTTGCTCGGCCGAGTGAGTGCTCCACTCGGCCGAGTGGCATGCTGTAAATGCACAATCTTCTCCGTTTCTCCTCCTCGTCGCTCCTACAGAGTTCCTTCTTCTTCCACCCGTCTCCCATCGTCGAATAGCCCTCAAAAGAGCCTTTGGTGGCGCTCCAGAGCGGGTGCAAGTCCCTTAAGCTCATTTTTGCTCCCGTTCGCTCCATATTTCCTGAAATCCGACAAAAACAAGAAATAGTGAAAAGTAACGCAATAACGTCGAATACTCGTGAAAATCGCAATATGAGCAACCGAAATGGCATGTAAATATACAGAAAAAAAGGTGTAAAATATGGAGTGATCAAAATCCCCCAAGCTTACCTCTTACTCGTCCTCGAGGAAGATGAGTAAAGAGACGAACTCGGGAGATGAAAAATAAAGAAAATGAAATAAAAAAGAAAGAACACGAGGTGGAAGGGGTCGCTAGATTCTTCTCTCGGGTCTCAAGCCATAAGCTACACATCACGATAACTTGGAAAATACAAATCACATGCTATAATGATTTCATATCTTACATAAACATGGTACTTGCAAGTTTTTAAGAACAACAAAAGGGATTCTCTAAATTCATACAATCAATTCATATCCACGTCACGCATTTCATAGGATTTAATATACAAATGTTGGCAATGCACTTTTCAATCAAGAGTAATAACTGAAGCATATAAGAATCACACCAAGCATGCATTAGAGAATGGAATAAGAGACATGGCATTCACATATTTATTTCAAATCATGAAAAATCTCCATATCTAATATATTTTGCAAAGTCTAAGCATTATCGAATATCCCCATTTATGCACGTCACCACTCTAAGGTCATACTCACTCATTTGGTCAAATGAATTCACCCCCCCAAGCTTAGCTTGGGGCATCACATCTAAAGGAATATGATAGTGGAAAATGGGATTTTTGCCTTGGTTTTCCCAAGTATTTTGTGGCTCCAATATTGAGATAGAGAAATATATTTTTTTCTTTTGGTTTTTGTTTCTCATTTTTCTTTTTTTGGATTTTTGTAGGAGCTATATGATTTGTATTTTTGCTTTTTGGCTCCTTTTTGGCTTTTTGGACTTTTGGAGCTAACTTTTCCTTTTGTGGGGATTTTTTTGGGAAATAGATGCGATATAAGTAGCTTTAGGAGGTGAACTCAAGTGACATGTAGAGAATAAAAAGATATATGTGGAGAAGGAAGTAATATAACACTCGGTTCACTCTAAGATGTGCACGAACGGTTCAATAAGATAATACATCAACTAAAAATCATATGTAAGCATGGATATTCTCAATCATTTCAATAAATAGTGAAGTCAAGCAGTAAATTTTACAACCATATCAGGCATGCAACAGAAGGTGAATAAGACAATAAAACTGATGCTTCGGATATACTAATGATGCGTGAATCTTGGTGCATTTCCAACAAAAGCTTACTAAACACTAATCAATACATTCAGCTTCAATTAATATCATGCATTCACTTAGAGGAGTCATCAAAAGAATATATAAGCAAGCACATGTGAATAGTAAGACTATGGAATACTCTAAGTAGCATGGCAATGAATAATAAGCATCGTGATGGTTTCTAAGGCAATAAGAGATATCATCATACGAAACAAATCTAGCAAAAGGAGAAAAGAAAATAAAGAAATAAAAATAAAAGAGAGGAAAGAAAAGAAAATCAAGCACACAACATGATGCATGAACACACATAAAAGGAAAATAAGATGGAAAATTCAAAAAGATGATGCAAAAATTTTGAAAAAATTAAAAAAAAACCCTAAAATAAAGTAAAAATGCAACTAATGCATCTAAATGGCATGGAAATGCACTCCCCCAAGCTTAAAATTCACATTGTCCTCAATGTGATCATAGTAGAAGAATATGAGGAACAACGATAATAATAGGGGGGTGAATGAAAAATGATGAAATGAATGATATGAAATCCTAATGCAACTACATGCACATGCAATGATGCATGAGAGTGCTTTCCCCCAAGCTTATACCAAACAATCCTATTCAAATGACTCGATCAAAAATATCACGGCTTCACTAAGCGAGATTAAGTCAAACAAATAAGAAAGTAAGGTTTCACTTGAAAGAAATGCTCGGTGGTGGTGAGCAAAAGAATGTGGCGTATCAAAATTGAAGAGGGTAATCAATATATAATGGGTTTGGGGTGTAAAAGATTTTTTTTGTTGCCGTCATATGAGGTGATATTTATTCAAGCAAATCTATACGGTCCTCTCGCTGTCGAGAGGATTCGTGTTTATTGAAAGAATAAAATTTTCTACACTACTGGATTGATATCACCTATATCAAAAGGCGGATCCAGTATCTTTGCCGGTGCGGGTAACTGCTCCAACTGGTCCTTCCGTGGCTCCGCTAGACGCGTATGTCCACGGACTCCATCAGATTCCAGCAATGCGGCTTCCAGCATCTCTTCAAGGACTCCACCTGTACCCTGCAAGAGATAAGCCGCATCAATCTGATGTGGATAATTCTTCCCTAAAATAAATGTATTCCAAAGAGGGTCATCAACATAAGTATTTAAAATTAAAAACGGTTGACAACACTTCCCTGGAAATAAATCTCTACTCTCGTATTCCACGTCGATCAACTCCTTGTTGTTCGCCTCAGGTTGTTCAGGTAGCTTCGGCATATAAGCATGGGTTTCATCAAGCAACTCCTCATCATCGTCAGACTTATCCCATCGTACCTCTTGATCATAATCAATAGCATCCATGGGTGCTAACTCCTCGCTCTCCTCCTCGTATACGTCCCATCGTACCTCTTGATCATATGTACATGAATCCTGAAGAAGGTGCAATGAGTCGTCAAAATCTGAATCATAGCAAGCATCATACACGGGAGGGGAATCAAATATAAAGGGCGAGGGAGTAACGAGATCTCCCTGAAGGGGAGCCATAAGCTCTAAGAGATTGTCCTCAGCATCAGTGGAAGCGTGGTCCTCTGAGGGATGCTCAGCCTCTGTAGAAAGTAGAGGTGGCTACGGTAGCTCGAAAGGAGGAGGGTAATGCTTGGGATCCTTATGAATGGCTGTGTCCTCGTCCCAATGCATGGCCTCCTCGGTGAAAAGCTCTGGCTCCGCATGTAAGGCCTCCTCAAAAGCAAGCTCTGGCTCATGTGGGTGGTAAGGGGGAGCGACGATGGCACAAGCTGACTCTGCAGTATCGGGTGTTATGGTCTCGTCGGGGGTGACAATATCAAAGCGCATAATACCTTCCACAAGCTGAATGTGGAAATCCTCCTCAGGCTCCTCAGGTATAGAAGGCAATGTAAACGTCATTATCTCCTTTTCATGCCTCCTTCTTTGTTTCTGTCCTGGAGCTCGAGTCACCCGATTGCATGGCTTGGCCTCCTCAATAGTAGGTGCAGGTGGCTCTATGGGCTCATGTATCTTGACCATGGTGTAAAAATGGGTCTTGTGCCCCTCAATTAGAGCGTAGACTCCATCATCAATTGTGCCTGTGGAAGAGATACAATGAGTAATAAAGTTTTGAAATTCAAGCTCAAAAGGATCACCTGCTGTTATTGTCAATGGACCGGAATCTCAAACTACGTCAACAATGTTTCTCAATAGGTCCATATATGTGTCCTCCTTTGACAGTTCAAATGTCTCTATTTGTGGAGTGTTGATGGTGTAAAGGTGGATATGATCACCTTCAAGTGAAGCATACACTCCACTCCATCTATGATAGTACCTGCGCTAGAGACATTAGCCATAACAAAATCGATGAATACTTGGTCGTATGGTTTACTTACCGTAACAGTTAGTGAACCGGTAGATCGAGCATCATCTATCATTTGCTCCAAGGCTGCTACCAACTGTAGATCACTGAACTTCCACACTTGCATCCTCTTCAAAAACTCACGTGAGGGTCCCTTTAGCCTTCTAGTGAAGATATCAAATAGCGTAGAGTCATTCCACTCATGGTCTGACTCCGTCTGGAACATTTCTAACATTCCTTCAAACCTAGACAAGGCTTCCCCGAAGGATTCTCCATCAGCCTGATAGAATGCAGCGAGATATATGTAGGATTGTATAGAGCCCGCTCGCATTTTCTTTGGAAGCACCATCGCTACAACAACTGTACCTGATCAATCAAAGTAAACAACCTGGAAAAGACGTCAGTGGTACACGGAGAGATAAAGATAATAATAGCAGGTGGTGGGAAAAAATCTCTCCCAATGTTTTTTTTTGATTTTTTTTGATTTTTTAATGTAATCTAAACAACCTAATTGTGACAAATTGGCACCCAACGGGAAACACCTCCCCGGCAACGGCGCCAAAAACTTGATCGCGCCCGGGCGTACACCCTAAAGAGAGACCGTGTAGTTTTACCGCAAGCGCACGATGTAGTGGCGAGCTGGTATCGAACACGAGGAGGTGGTGTTGAGCTCCAATCTATCCTAGGTTGGTTTGACTACGAATGTTTTATTGGTGGAGATGGTTATGGAGTGATATAATGGAAATGGTGGTGGATGTCGGTGTCGGAGATAAAGAAGTCGGATAAAATATCGATTCAGATACAATACAATAAAAGAGTCTAGGGCTAGGGAATCCCCACTACGGATCGTCATGCATCATTGTGAATAGTGAATCTCAATATTACTAGGCTTGTGTCGAGGTGAACTAGTCGTAACTGAATATAGAACCAAGCTCACGCTCTCGCGCTATTACCGGTCTATAGCAACCTAGATTAGGGCCCAATCTCTTGCAAACCCTAACCTAAGCCGCTAGCATGAAGATCGACATCATCGTCCAATCGCTCCTCGAGCCCACTCTCGTGCAAACTCGGGTTACGATCTAGGTTGTGATAGTTCGTATTCGTCCAATCTCTTGCAAACGAATATGTGTATAGATTTACAATTAAAAATCCTAGCTTTGGTCCAATCTCTTGCAAACCAAATCTAGAGAAATCCAATTGTAAATCTAAATCGAATATCTAGGCCTTCCCATCGATTAGAATCCAATCTCTTGCAAATCCCAAATCGATGGAAATCCCTAGCTATCCGTAGTAAATCGATCACAACCTAACCTCCTAGCAATTCTAGCAATTTAGAAATTCATTCATCACAAATATGAAATTAGATCTATAGGTTTCATCCCCAAATCCTAGAACAACCAATCTACTCTAGCATAGCAATAAGGATATGAGAATCAATAGAAATCATTGCTTGCATACAAAAAGATAGAAAAACAAAGATTCAAATAAAAAGAAGAAAATACTTAGCTTGATGAAGATCTTCAATCCAAAATACAAGCTTTTAGATCCAAGAGGGGGCCTAGGGCATGGCCTAACCTCTAAAATAATCCTAAGAAAAACATATGGGGGCTAAGAAAACATAATGGGGATCCCCTCTAATGGTGGCTACAAAACCCTTAAATACTCCCTCAAAACCCTAGCAAGAAACCCTAGAAAACCCCTCAAATTCGTGCACAAAAACAGCCCAAACCGCAACTTAAAATCTGGGCCCGTCGCCGACTCGGCCGAGTGGAAAATGTGACTCGGCCGAGTGGAAATTCCAGCACTGCAGCATCAACTTGCAGAAATTCTCCAGATTTCATCCAACCTCCGATTGGCACGTTCTTGGCGGAGTTGGAACCGTCATGAAGTCTACTATCCATAAAAAATATGAGAAAAATACTTTGATTGCTGGAATGATAGAATAGTTCAAAAGAGTGGGAGGCTATCTGAAAATCTGGGCGCTGCGTGTCCTCGGCATCACTCGGCCGAGTGGACTTCTCTACTCGGTCGAGTGGGCTTCTCTACTCGGCCGAGTGACAGACCCTGTAAAATTCCAGTAAGTCGGGGGTCTTAGGGGGTCTGTCTTCGGAGGTGACTCGACCGAGTGGCTTTACTTACTCGACCGGGGGGCATTTCTTGCTCGCCCGAGTCGGAACCGTCAAAAGCCTGTACATTTCCAGTAAGTCGACCTTTTTTGATGGTGGATTTTCCATGCCACTCGGGCGATGCGATCTTCATACTTGGCCGAGTGGGATATCATCCCTCGGCCGAGTGCACGCCCAATTCCTTCTGTTGGAGCGTGTCCGGTCGGGTCGGCCGAGTGGTCTTCTTGCTCAGCCGAGTGAGTGCTCCACTCGGCCGAGTGGCATGCTGTAAATGCCCAATCTTCTCCATTTCTCCTCCTCGTCACTCCTACAGAGTTCCTTCTTCTTCTACCCGTCTCCCATCGCCGAATAGCCCTCAAAAGAGCCTTTGGTGGCGCTCCGGAGCGGGTGCAAGTCCCTTAAGCTCATTTTTGCTCCCGATCGCTCCATATTTCCTGAAATCCGACAAAAACAAGAAATAGTGAAAAGTAACGCAATATCGTCGAATACTCGTGAAAATCGCAATATGAGCAACCGAAATGGCATGCAAATATGCAGAAAAAAGGTGTAAAATATGGAGTGATCAAAAGCAAATCGAATTTGCTTGACAGCTTGTCCACTTCCTCAACTCGATGCATTCCACCAGCTTTTGGTGTAGCACGCTCATCACTCCACCTCTCATTGTTGGATGACATGTTCTCCAGATAGTTTCGGCATCCACTTCGTTTCTTGACATGAAGGATCCACCCGATGCGGCATCCATAGAGGACCTCAAATCATCCCTCAGTCCATTATAAAATAGGTTGATGATCTGCCAGCGGGGGAGCTCGTGGTGAGGACATTTCCTTTGCATGTCTTTGTACCTCACCCACGCTTCATGTATCGACTCATGGCTAGCCTGGGAGAAAGATGAGATTTCCCTTCTTAGCTTCATCGTCTTCCCCGAAGGAAAGAACTTGTTCAGGAATGCGTTCAAAAGCCGCTCCCAGGTTGTGAACGTATTGGTGTCCTTTCCCCTCAGCCATTGCTTCGCTTTATCACATAGAGAGAACAAGAATAATCTTAACCGAATAGCCTCGGTCGATACGCTATTGATCTTGAATGTCTCACACTTCTTCAAAAATGAGTCTAAGTGCTCGATGGGATTATCCATGGGAGCTCCAGAAAATTGGTCTTGCTGGATCAAAGCTACATGGATGGCTTCAACTCAAAGTTTTCAGTCGTAATGGCCGGAGGTTGAATGCTGGATGTAGACACAATAGACGGCATCGATTATTCCAGCAAAGACTTTGGAGGAGTGACGTTTCCTGCCATGGCGGTAAATTCTTCTCTTCTTCTTCTTTCTGCATTCAAACGCCTTAGGGTAGCATTGATCTCGGGATCCAAAGGAACTAAGTCGTCGAGACTCCTTGAGTTCCTGCACATGAAAAATTAAGATATACCGTGAAGCACGTATGATATGGTGCGAAATAAAAACTAAATAAAAACAAAAATAAAAACAAAAATATAAACAAAAGTATAGAATGTGAAAATTATCACGGGGTAAGGATGTGAGCTAGTCTCGGGGATAACAAGGTCCTAAGTGTAACAAGCACGTTGCCTCCCCGACAACGGCGCCATAAAGCTTGACCGCCCGTCCATTTGGCACTCAAATTGGGACGGGGATACTAGGATTAGAATTTGTAAACTGCAAGCGCATGGTGTCGAAGTGTGGCTTGGGGGTCGATCAAGGTGAGGCGTGTAATGTGCTTGGAAACATTCGGGAACCATATCACCCGATGGGTGAGCTAGCCTATTCTCTGGGTGGTTGTCACGATAGTAAACTAATGAAAAAGATGTAAGCGGTAAAAAAGGTAACCTAGGACTTCGGCTTCCGCTCTATTATGAGTTCTCACTATTACAACCGAGGGATATGAATGTGGTCAGATTCTAGGGTTTAGCGGTGAGAGGTTGCCTCTAATAATGGTATCTAGCATCCCATGGGCCCGATATTTCGGTCGATGCCCAGGATGATACGCTAGGTCTACCCGGGTTCGGACGGTGGGCATTCCTATGTCCAACACCGCCCAACTCCGGGAGCACTAAGCTCGCAGCGATTGCTCCCGATATTTCATCCAAGCCGTTCCCATGCGCAAGGAATCAATGTCTACGCTAGGGGGTGAGCTGTGGCTAGAAAATCAAATTCCCGTTTTATTTCCCCTTGGCCCGACGATCAAAGGCAGTCTTTCTCTCGCCGATGACAATGAAACGCCCCCGCGTAACCATAAAAATCACTATATCCTATCGGATCCCTAATCCTATGACCGTTCTAAGGAGAACCCACGAAGGGGCTTCCACCAATGTCCCAGATTGAAGAACTACTCACTGTTCATGGTATGAGATGCAATAAAACAGGATATAGCCATAAGAATGTAAATTGTGCAATAGATTACCCTAGCAAATAGAAGTATAAACGCAATATTAAAATATAAGAACGATCAAAGAACTTACAAATAGAGTTTAATTCAGAGCAGCCAAAAATCCCTAAAACAGCTTAAAATGGGGATTACGTTTCTGGGAAAACGTAGCCCTATTTATACAATTTGGCAAGATGCCAGGGAATATTCCCACAAAAAGACAAAATTAGACATTCATCCGATCAGTTGAAATTTCAACTGATCAAGTGAGACGATGGAAAACTTGGTCTTCGGCTCTGATAGATCTCACCCGATCGCTGAACCGATCGGGTTAGTCTTCGAATTCTCGAGCATGGGAAGCAGCAGCTACAGGTGACCCGATCGGTTGACTTGTCAACCGATCGGGTGAACTTTGGCTCTCAAAACAGCATTCTGTGGCACATCCACCCGATCACTGAACCGATCGGGTGGAGTTGCCTCTTCGTCAGGACTGATACGGTCGCATGAACCGATCGGGTGGATCTGTCTTCCCGATCGGTTGAGAGCTGATACATGGTTTATCTTGACGATTGGCTCTCAGGGTCTCGTGCAACACCTCCCGTTGCTCTGGGGACTCATGATGTTGGCCTTGTATGTCCCATGTACTAGCAATATCCTGCAAAAGCACACAAACACAAGAAAGTAAAAAGGAACTAAAAAACACAAAGGAACGGATTCGAAACAACGAAAAACGATGGGAAATTACGGAGAAGACGTGCGTGAATATATAAAATATAAATGCACGTCACTCGCACCATCCCCTCCCTCAACTCAGGGGCAAGCTTAAGTGCTTTGCCCTCGATAAACTTCTTAAACTCCGGGACAAGCTTATGAGCTTCGCCCTCGATAGGCGCCGATGGGTTAAGGACCGAGCTACGGCTTGCACCCTCCCCTCCCTTAACTCTGGGGAAAGCTTGCCCATGATAGAATTCTCAAACTCTAGGGCAAGCTTACGAGCTTCACCCTCGATAGGCTGATAGGTTAAGGACTGAGCTACGACTCGCACCCTCCCATACCTCAACTCCTGGGCAAGCTTACGAGCTTCGCCCTAGATAGGCGTCGGTGGGTTAAGGACCGAGCTACAGCTCGAACCCTTCCCTCCCTCAACTTGAGGGCAAGTTTAAGTGCTTCTCCCTCGATAGACTTCTCAAACTCCGGGGCAAGCTTACGAGCTTTGCCCTCAATAGGCACCGGTGGGTTAAGGACCGAGCTACGACTCGCACCCTCCCCTCCTTCAACTCCGGGGCAAGTTTAAGTGCTTCGCCCTCGACAGACTTCTCAAACTCCGGGGCAAGCTTACGAGCTTCGCCCTCGATAAGTGTCGATGGGTTAAGGACCAAGCTACGGCTCGCACCCTCCCCTCCCTTAACTCCGAGACAAGCTTAAGTGCTTTGCCTTCGATAGACTTCTCAAACTCCGAAG
This sequence comes from Scilla litardierei, assembly GCA_030789695.1. Classification (NCBI taxonomy): domain Eukaryota; kingdom Viridiplantae; phylum Streptophyta; class Magnoliopsida; order Asparagales; family Asparagaceae; genus Scilla; species Scilla litardierei. Next base: position 49,381,143 of record CM061137.1, on the reverse strand, counting down.
CAAGCTTACGAGCTTTGCCCTCGATAGGTACCGGTGGGTTAAGGACTAAGCTACAGCTCTCACCCTCCCCTCCCTCAACTTTGGGGCAAGCTTAAGTTCTTCGCCCTCGATAGGCTTCTCAAACTCTGGGGCAAGCTTATGAGCTTCGCCCTCGATAGGCACCAATGGGTTAAGGACCGAGCTACAGCTTGCACCCTCCCCTCCCTCAACTCTGGGGTAATCTTAAATGCTTTGCCCTCGATAGACTTGTCAAACTCTGGGGCTAGTTTACGAGATTTTCCCTCGATAGGTGATGGTGGTTAAGGACCGAGCTACGGCTCGTACCCTCCCCTCCATCAACTCCAGGGCAAGCTTACGAGCTTCGCCCTCTATAGAATTCTCAACAGTAACTGTAATAGGCTTTTGCCAATTAACTTTGTTTTTTAAATCGATGTTACAGTTTAAGGATATACAACTCACTGGTGGAGAGATGCTTCGTGGATTGCGTAGACTCCTCAAGCTCGCTCCGACGGGCTGGGGCCGCACTATACTATCGACATCCGGCCCGCTCTCACCCCAACTCTCATCTACCCCGTATGTTAGGGGCACTTATAAGGACAAGGCTGAGGAGGAAGCGCCAAGTCTTTATATACTCTACACAACAAGTTCACATAACGGCCTTCAGAAACAAAACTTTCATTGATTGAGATGTTGAAAATATTTACAAGCACTTCAAAAAGCCAACCTTACAAAAAGATACCACATCGGCCGACACTACAAAAAGCCCTAATCCAAAACAAAATAAAGAATAAAAAAGAAAAAGTCCTAAGCAAGGCCCCAAGACCGGCCCTTAATACTCCACCCCCTGAAGATTACATGGAGCCCTAATCACCTCCACCCGAACCAGCGTTGACTTACCCCTGAGCATCAGCCTCATCCTCTTCATCATCAAAGGCCATGGTCAACTTGGAGAAGTTGACCTCCAAGGCGGGGTACAGCTTCGCCAACCTCGCCTCCACTCTCTTGAATCCCACCTGCAACCCCTCTTATATACCTTCCGCCCTCATCGACCTTATCATATGGATGGACTCCTCCTCCTGTACTTGCAGATGGCCCCTGCCTTCTCGGCCTCCAGATCTATCTTCCTCAGCACTGCCAATTGTCGCTTGAGCTCGACGATCTCCACCCCCTTTCCCTTGTCTTCCTCGACGTGGGTGTTCATGGCAGCGACCATTCGATCCTCCTCCTCCCGAGACTATCGTTCCAGCCCCACCACGATCTTCTCCAGCTTCATGACCTCCTCCTTTTGGGCCACATAGCATTCCCAAAGTTATTCCAGCCAATCCTCCCTATCCTGCAGCCTCCCGACGACCTCCTCGAATTTGGCCTCTATCGCCTGCAGCTTATTTGTGGCTACCTGGAGATCAGCCTTAGTCTTCCTATGACTTGCCTTGAGCCCAATCACGACAGTATGATGCTGCAAGGACACCATTACCGCGACCTCCTATAGGAGGAACAAAAAATGTGAGTACACTTGGAAGAAAGAAGACCGGCAGTGTGGAGAAGAGAGAGCGACAAACCTGTATACTGTGAAAAATTGCCGTATCGTAGAGGCGCTCTAAACCAACATTAGACAGGGACTCATGATCCCTTGGCAACAAACTGTTCTTTTCCAGATGAGCTGTGATGCCGGACTCATCGAACACTGACTCCATGTTGATCACCGGGTAGCTCGGTGCAAAGAGTCCTCCCTTCAGAATGGCATGAACCTCGGCCTTCATCACCTTAAAGCAGGCAAGCATTGGCTCACAGCTCGGATGCCCCTGCTCCCCCTGCTCCTAAGGGGGACATCCGTAAGGCCAACGCTTGATCAGAACCCTACGGGTCTATGCCGCAGGGGCACCCTGAGTCGACGAGCTCCGGGGCGTCACCTCCTTCTCACCAGCGTCAAGGTCGACAGAGCTGCCCTGTGCCGCCTCACTGACCCTAGGGGTATGAACGGTTGCCACAGGCATCTCCCTCGCTCTCTTGTCGCACTCACCCCTCTCGGCTCCAATGACGACACAGATCTCATTTTCTTCCCCGACTTCCTCACTAAGTTCTCGGTCACTGCCCCTTGCCGTTCTCCTGGGCAGAAGGCTTCTTGGCCGTCAGCTCCGAGGTCGTCGGCTCCCTATCCCTCATCATCTCCTCCCGTGAAAGGATTATGTACGCACCTGCAAAGAAAAGAAAGATCAGGGTGAGCGTATAGGGAGAAGGTTGCCAAGATCGCAATACCTTCGGGCCAGAAAAATTGGGCGAATTGGTCTCCCTTAACCAAGTTTGCATGCTTTCGGTTCTCTTCGGGGATCTCTTCCAAGATCTTGGAGTTCTCCAGGTCTTGCCCCACCCGGGTCACCCCTTTATCACTAAGGGATTCCGTGTCTCCCTGCTCGACCTCAATACCGAGTCCGCCGGCATCAAGACAAAGACAAACCTCTCCATCCACTCTCTCACCTCGCTCGGCAGCTCAAGGATGAGATGCCGGTCCCTTCTCGTACTAACACAATGATACATCCCCTTCTCCTGCATCTCAGAGAAATGCAGGAAGAGCGATAGGCTCGGACGTATCCCACTGAAATTACAGAGGACAACGAAGCCAACCATTGAGCTAATGGAGTCCGGCGTTAGCTGGAAGAGAGGAAGCTCGAGGAAGTTTGGCAAGTGAAGGAGGTGGGGGTTGAGCGAAAACCGCAGTCTGAGTTCGAAGGTTGGGTAATAGACTCCGAATTCGTTATCTCTTGGCGAGCAAACCCTTTCATTGGGTTCGGGGAGGCGAACTGTGCAGGGTGGCCGAATGTATTTGGAGCAGATCTCGGGGAAACTGATGGTGTTCATTTTGCACTAAATGGCCCAAATCTCTGTCGGAACCGTGGCACTGACTTTACCGAAGCCCAATCTGAGCCCTTGCTCCCTCCTCCTAGGATCCCCCTGCACCGTTGACGTCGAAGGAACATCAGGATGTTCTGTCCACTCCTCCGGACACACCATCGTCTCCTCCACCGCTGCAGCACTCCCACTCCCAGGCCCTCCAGAGTACCTCTATGTGTTTGAATCGAAAGCTGAAGAACCAGAAGAAGTCATTGATAGATCAAGAATTTACCTAGAAAAGAAGAAGATCAACGGAGCTCCGATGAAGTGACAATCGACGGCGAGAGCTCTCGAGAGCAAATAAGAGAAGAGAAGCCTTTTGAAATTCGAAAGCAGGAACCCTCCACCGTTTCCCCCTATCTGTTTTATATAGGGCATTGGCCGATCTCGACTGTTGAAGGTGGGCCACGTGGCAAGATCTGAAGCGGAGGTGTCGCCTCAGCTTCTTTCCAGGGCCGTACGCGGTACATGTCTGCTCCAAGTGGCAGGGCGCCTCGATATCCCCCCTGCTACCAAATTGTCATTATGACTTTAGAGATTCACCGGTCATCTCGCATTTAATGCTGCAGCTGTCATCCAGTGGAGAGTGAAGCGCATCATCCGAGCCGATCCGGACTTCCCATTTCGAACTCGAATGATGGGGCAATTGTTACGACCTCAAGATCGGCCCAGTCGATCTAGGCCCACATGTTCAAAGCCCAAGTAAACAACCCCACCCTAAATCTCCCTAGTGAGAACTAGCTCAGACAAGAAGTTCGTCGAGTCTCATAGAAGCTCGCCCAATCAGAGCGGCAAGCTCTTCATTCAAGTCGAAGAGAAGGGTCCTCTGGTAGATCGCACACGTTCTATGCTAGCTCGCCCCAGAGTAGCTCGCCCAGAGGCAGCTCGCCTACATCTCCGCCCCAAAGAAATCTGCCCAAGGAGAGAGGCGACCCGACATAAACATCACAACTAGTTTCACTACAAACAAAGTCTGACAAAATCACACCTGGCCGCTTCGCCACCTGACAGCCTGCCGAAAGCGTCCCTAGCCGTTTCGCCGCCAGACAGCCTGACAAAAGTGCGCCTGAAACTTACGAATCTGACGGCCTGACAAAAGCACGCCTGACATGTTCGGCCCTGACATCAAAGGCCGAATCCCTGACGCCCTGACACCACCAGCTCAACAAAGGCAACCGACTCCAGCAACCTATAAATACCCTCTCTCCTCCAGCGAGAAAATGGGTTGGTTGGTTGGATAATTTGTAAGAAACTCCTAACACAACTACTTCTAAAAAAGGTCGAATATTCTCCATATATTCATGCCTTCCACACTAGTCCGCCACGCAAGCGTCGATCTACCTCTAAGATCGCCCTGCGTGTCCAACATTCTCCCAATAGTCATCAATTGACTTAAGCATCGGAGGGGCTGTAGGCTGACCGCCGTCCCAGCCTTTCTGAAGAGTTGCTCTTATTGCAGGAAGTTCACCCCAGCTATCAGCAGACGAGCGATCTGCGGCGACCTTCGCTAACTGACGAGCGTTCTTCACCAATTAGCGGTCGACCTACCCCGATTGACGAGCAACCTTGAGATCATCATCTACAAATTGTCCTCAAATCGTGATTAGCCTCGTCATCAACCCTACACTTCTAATCATCGTTTCTTGATTCCCCACTTCAATATAAATTCATTGTAAGCGGATTTTATCCCGCACCAACTTTTATTGGCTATTGTTTTTTATTGGAGATCTAGTTCTTAATTATCTTGTTGGATTAAAGCCTTGGGATTCATTGGTTTGTCTAAAATCTTGTTCTATTTATTTTTTATGATCATTTCTTGTTTATTTCTCTTTTCTATGATGATTCCCATTGTATATTGCTTTGATCATGAATATTTGCGAGTAGTCTCTATACTCTAGGGAAAATGGATGAACCTTATGGATTTAGAGCTTGATATGTGAAATTTATTGAATACCCACGTTGTTAAACTTATTTTAGGGTTAGATTATGATCGATCTACTACAAGTAGCTATGGATTTCTACTTACATCTCGAGAGCTTGAGAGAGGATCTTGATATATAGGAAGCACTATATATTTGATTTAGATCTATAATTTGGATATCCTAGATTTGGTGTGCGAGAGCGACCAAAGCTAGGATATTTATTATATTTCTATAATTATATTCGTCTGTACGACGGTAAGACGAATACGAACCATCATAATCTTGATTCTGTTGGATCTCATGGCACACCAAATACACTAGGGGTTAATAGTGTAAATCACGACGATATTGCAAAATTAAAAGTTAATAAAAAATTGCAATGAAAGTGCGGAAATAAAAGATCACAATCCAGAATAATGCAAACGCAAACACAGAGATTTTTATCCTGGTTCGGATCCCTGTGATCCTACGTCCAGTCCTCTACCCCGTAGAGATTTGAATCCACTAAAACACTTGCTCCCCCACAAGTAATCAACATACAAAGATGTCAACACTCCCCGTGTTGCAAACTTATACAATCTCTTCAATAAGAGATTCGCCAAATAAAGTAAAAGAAAGAGTATGAAACAATATCACCTATAGCCTTGATAATTGATGGAATTATTGCGCAAGGTTGGTGATGGAATCTCCAAGGTTCAAGATGTGAATTGTGGTATAACATTCTTGGAAATTGGACTTCCTATAGGGACTGAATTTCTGCAGAGTTTTCCCTATGGAAATCTGAAAATCTTACTCTTTCTGGAGAGAGAAAGAAATCTTAAGAAAAGAGAAAGTGAGAGAATTTTCGTAATTTAAGGCAGGGGTCTAGGGGTCTATTTATAGCCCAAAGAGGTAGTTTATGAAAGTTGTACAACTGCCTAAATTTTCAAAAAAATCTGAGCCGTTTTGTCACAATTAGTCGACTAATTTTATGCATTGGTCGTCTAATTAAAGCTGACTGGATAGAATGGAAGTTAAAGTGTCTTTTCAAGAGGAGTAACTTCCTAAAACGGTAGGAAACTGTTTTTAAACGGCTATAAACTGCTGTAAACGGCTATAAACTGCTAGAACTAGCCGTTAGTGGCAGTTCTAACTTCTACTTAATAAAATATAATATTTTAATGATAAACCATTAAAATATTTTAATTAAAAAAAGATTAGTAGACTAATATGAGGTATTAGTCGACTAAAAATTTGTAACTCTAGGAAATGGTGGGAAAATGATCTTAGAGACTCTAAGATGGGTCTGACAAAGTTTCAGAATTTTCTGAATTTTTTATTATTTAAATTAGTCGACTAGCACTAAGGATTGGTCGACTAATTAAAGCTTTGACTGGGTTCCTATTGTAATTAGTCGACTAGTACTAGGGATTGGCAGACTAATTGGATTTTTGACTTAATTTTTTTGAAGATGGACCCTAAACGACTAAGATAGGTAATCATCAAGGCTTTTACATTCTAAGTATATGCAAGATAAAAAAATAATGATTACATCACTTATCACAAGATACAAAATTTCTTCGATATGTGTCGTATTGTAGTGAATGCTTCTTGCAACTTGTATTCTTGATGATGATCTTAGATGGTAGTGCTATAATATCGACATAGATAGAGTTAGTACATATAAATGATATGTTTGTATCATCAAAACCATTTGAGAAGCCATGAGTTTCCAGCATTCTCCTCCTTTTTGATGATTTTATAAACATTGAATATTATAATAATATGTGACTAACGAATTTATAATAATGGAAAATTTGTCATGTATTTACTGAAATACTCTCCCTAAAGATATGCCTTATACGCTAGAGAGTATGTAAATATATTATTATAATAATCATAATATAATATATAATAATTATTAGTAAAAAATATAAAGTTTCTCCCCCTGTCAAAGTATGATACTGAAAGTTCAGAAATTAATGCAGAGAATGTCAAATTATATGCATATTGTTAGAAGAGCATTAGAGAGGATCAACCATGGCGAATAGCCATGGTGCTATATTTATAAGAAACTCATAATAAGTTAGGAGTCCAAGGGCCTCCCCACTAACTTAGTGGGGAGTAATGGAGAGTGATGAGGGGAGGGAGGCCAAAGGCCTCCCTCAACTCACAACACTCCCCCTCATCTCTCCATTACCTTGGGTTAAGCATATGAATACTTCAGGATTCAATATGCCAATGGGGTGGATACTTCTGGATCCAGAGCCACTATGGTTGCCTCGTTAAAACCTTAGCTGTGGAAAACCCAGTGGGAAAAACCAGCAGCTTAAGGGAAAAGAGTACAACTATCGAGGGACTCCCCCTGATATGTACAAGCTTCAGGCTTGCAGATCTCCTATGTATCTATACAATCATCTCCTATTCGTCTATACATCCATCATGTTCTGAAAGAAAATACAATTATCACTCATCTACACAAGTTTCACTCATCTAGCGGCTATTGGAAGGCAGCGTCGCTCTGGAGTGTAATGCTCTTCGAAGTTGGTAGATGACTCCACTAAAGTATTCTTTGAATCAGTCTTCAGTGTGTCTGCAAGGTACTGCTAGACCTGGCTGAGCGTTTTCAATACTTGCTTCTTGGATGATGAGCTTCTCAGAAGATGTAGACATTGGATGATGATGTGTATATATTTAGGAGGTGGCCGGCCTATTGTGTTTCAGTCATCGCGATGATCTTTAAACCTGCATATGCAATATATATTCCTTGACCCTTGGAAGTTGCGCAAAAGCAGCTTATCCTTGGTCTAGTGTTGCTCTCCAGGACAACACTGTATCTGGTTAACAACTTTACTGGAGACGTTCTATCAAAGATACGTGCAGTTGGCCAGATAATACACTAGAGCTAGGCTCTTCGGGACCTTGGATGTCCTCCCCCTCTTTCAGCTACTGAAAGGTGTCATAAATAAGTATCCATTTTTAATAGGTTGCAAAAGGACATCATTCTTCATAAACTCCAGGTGTATGAAGAATATGAAAGGGTTCCACCACGAAGGTGTTTAATATGTAAGCCGAGACATCTTCGGCATGATTAATAATAGTTCATCTTCAGGATGATTAATGTCATCTTCAGGATGATAGTTCATCTTCAGGATGATAGTTCATCTTCAGGATGATTATTGCCATCTTCAGGATGATTAATGTCATCTTCAGGATGTTCGTTATACCTAGGTTTTTCATTTCCAAGGTACGCTTTAAAGCTATCTGAAATCTCAATGGTCTCTGCTGGAGATCCTATTAGCTTTAAATCGACCATATGTAAGGCAAATATAACAAATCCTGTCAACGATCTTTCGAAAAAGATACAAGGGCAGAATATTGCTTAAGATCAACTAATGATCTTTGTAGCCTTTATGGAGAAGACGTTTCTACGTTTCTCTTTCATCTCTGGGGGTAGAGTATACCCTTCTGGAAGTTTTATTTAGATCTATATATCTATATTGCCGTATATATATGCAGTCACAACATCCATGAGCTGCATGTATTGGCTTTTGCAGAGAAGTGTAGGCATAGTAGGAAAATGATCACATTTCCTTGATTTCAATTTCTTTATGAAATTCGAATTATCTTCCACAGGTTTTTACACATTCAGGTGTATGGACTACTGGTCCAAAGATTTTGCTTTTCAAGAGTGAGTCCAGCTCTACTCTTATTGCCTCGTCCCACATTGGCCATTCTATGCGTTTACGCTATAGAAAAGTGGGTAAACGTCATCGTCGTATTCAGCGACGTGAATGGCAATAGCAAAAGTAAAACTGTCGTCGACGACTGTACTATATCTATCCAGTACCTCTCCAGTACGTACGTAATATAATGATGTTTCTCCTGTTGTTTCCTCTGCATGGGAAATTAGGAGGGGAGAGGTTGCTGGTCTGAGCTCAGCATCCCGTGGTTGGATCATTTTTTTATATCCAGGAATCTTCCTATTATAAGAAAATTTTTATTTTGAACCTGGCCGGCATCCTCTTTTCAAATGAGGTACAACCAATTCTGCTGCCGGTGGATTGCATCCATCTCTGGGAATGTCAATCCTAGCTGGCGTGTTGGCAGCAGGGACGTGTGAACGAACAATCTTCTGGTTGTCCGCAATTTTATCCGTCAATTGAAGTACTTTAGTCTGAATATGAAGGATCTTCTGGATCTCAACGTCACACAGAAAAAGTATGCGGATCATAACGAGATGAGGACTTATGTGTCCCATGATATGGTCTCAGAAGCTTCAGGCTTCTTTAGACTGCGTGCCTATTACAATGAGACTTTACTCTTCAAATTCACATTTATCAAGACTTGGTGGTAAACCATAAGGAAGCGGCATCAGCAATAAGATATGGCCACAAGCGGGCCGTATCGTGATAAGCGATGCGGAGTGCAGCTTGTTGGTCCCTAAATATCAACAGGCAACTGGAATCTAACAATGGACGTGAAATCCATTGGAGTTTCTTTACCAGAGAATCTGATAACCCATTCTGAGTATGAACATGCTACAGGATGTTCAATTTCAATGTCAGTTGCTTGGCAGAAGTCTTGAATGATATGAGTAGTGAATTCACCCTCATTATTAGCTTTGAGAAAGCTATGTTGCGAGTGAATATGAAGGCACACAGAAGACCATCTAGTAGATGCATATATCAGTACAGTAATGAAGTACCGAAAATGGTCCATTTGCGGGGTGAATAGGCCCGCAAAAGGTCACCATGTATTCTCTCAATGAAGCCAGGAGACTCTAAACCCACTTTCAGGAGGGAAGGTCTCTCTCTAAGTTTTCCCTTATGGCAAAGGGGGACAAAGAAACTCAACCTTTTGAAGAATCTTCAGGTTCTCCAATGGATTCATTTGATGATGCGTCCATCATCGCTGATCCTAGATGACTAAGTCCATTTTGCCAGAGTTAAAAACTATGGCAATGAAAGGCACTTCTGGTGCTCAGTCAAGTTGGCTTTCTATAGGATGAATATCTGTAATTATAGGGGCCCGACGAGGGTCCAATGAAATCGTAAGTAGCTGGGCTTCTGGCCATCCTCTTTACGAGTTACATATTGATATTCAATATTTATTATTCACAGTTTTCAAGTTATGTTCGTTTAAACGAAATATCCTTGAAACTTGGAAAATTCCTATATGTTTAAGGGGAGAAGTTTGCATCTTATAGTCTCGTTGTATGTGGGAGCAATATTAATGCTACACCAGTGCAACGAGGCACTGTCCACAATATTACATACTTCATCTATAAGAAAAACGAAATTTTATTTAAGTAAATGTAAAATGACATTCAAATAAAAGTTCGTACAAAAAGCAAACTAAAGATGAAGCTACATATAATTTTAGATACATAAATAAAGGTAGGGCTCAATCGAGCAGGTCGTCATTCTCGAAGTCTTTTGTAGTGAAAATCATTGGCGGCTGAACAGCCGCCAAGTTTGTTTCAGGCAGAGACTTCTGGCTCGCCTGATACAATTCCTGGAGGTGGCGAGGAGTGTGGCAGTTTTTGGAACAATGTCCAGTCATGCCATATCGCTGGCATTTATCCTCCCAGTTCTTCTTAGGAATTGACACTTGGTCAGTGTTCTTACGATTCCATGAGAGGTTTCTCATTTCTCTGTTATTGTTGGTCTGGGTTGCTTCTCCTCATGCTGGCTGCATTACAGCCTTCCCTTTGTTCTTTCTCACCTTCTTATTGTTTTTCCACTTCTGGGGAGAAACGTGGTGTGCTTCAGGGATAGGTGCAGTACCAGCTGGACGTAAATTATGAGTAGCAAGCAGTAAATCTCTATTCTGCTCTGTCCTAAGGAGGCAAGAGATCAAATCAGAGAATTTCGTGAAGTTGCGTTTACGATACTGCTGCATGAGAATTGCATCTTTCTCGTGAAACGAGGTAAATGTCTTTTCCAACATGCGTTGTTCTGTCACTTCTTCACCGCACAACTTCAGGCGTAAGGTGATATTATGAAGTGCAGAATTATACTCAGCGACGGACTTATAGTCCTGAAGTCTGAGGTTTTCCCACTCATAACTGGCACACGGTAATATTACATCAATTTGATGTTTATACCGTGCCTCTAGCGCTATCCACAGCTCCATTAGGTCCTCTACCGTTAGTTATTTGGCCTTTAAGGTCCGATCTATATGTCTCCTAATATATATAATGGCTTTCGCCTTATCCACATCAGAGATGGTGGTAGGAGTTCTGCTAGATGATTGTTCCGCTTCTGGGGCCTTACTAGCAGAAGCATCGGTCGCTGCTGGGACCGATGAAGGAGCCAAAATTGAGCCAAGGAGGGCCATCGAACGCAAGTGGAACTTCAGGTCCACTCGCCAACTCAGGTAATTATTTACTGCAGCATCAAGAACTTCGAAATCGACGCTTGCCAATTTTACCATTTATCTAAGCAATTTAAAATAAGCATGAATTAATTAAAGTTTAAATTCATGCATAAACAATAAAATAAGTAAAATGTGGGGATCGGCCAGATACCCAAAGACATACAATGTCCAAAGTCCGAATATACAGTCCATAAATAAAAGAAAAATACAACTTGGAAACCCAGAAGGGTCCCTATATTTTCCAATTTTCGCCTCCGTCTTCATTTATCGATACACCGGTCTTTGGCATTAATACATTTAATCCTCACTTACAAATTCTCTCAAAAAGAAAATAAAATTGCAAGGAATTTAAAAAGGGTATCAAAATGGCCGATCCCAAAAATCACATTTTAGCTTATATTAACAACCACGCAGTTTATAATATGCTACAGGCACAAAATAAGCAACCACACAGTTTATATAACACATGCATATATAATATGGAAAAAGAGACTAAAAAATATAATAATCTCTAGGACCACGGGGAGACGTCATACACCGTTAGGTTAGTTGACTAACGGCAGAGCGGTCGCAGGATCCTTAAGATAATTATATTTTTTTTAAAAAAATCCTAATATTCCATAAATTAATAATAATGCGAGAGTGTTATAATATTAGCAATATGACGCGTCAGGCTCATAACAAAGAATTAAAATGAATTAATATTTTGAATGGGGCTGCAGGCCCATAAATATTTATCATTTTAATATATTATTATTATTTGGGCTTCAAGCCCATTTGCCAAAAATTTAACAAATTATTGCAATTGAATTAATTTGGCTTCAGGCCCAATAAGTCAAATTAAAATATTGTTAATATTTGGGCTTCAGGCCTAGTTGCAAAATTCTAATTGACACATTAAAAAGCGCAATCGGATTTACTCAAGAGACTTAACAATGCAAGAGAGATGTTTTACATAATATTAGCAATTTTAACATGGATTGGGCTTCAGGCCCAAAATAAAACAGAAGAAATTAAGATTTACTCTGATTTGGGCTGCAGGCCTATAAGCGAAATAATCATTTTAATAGTAAATGTTATTAACTGGGCTTCTGGCCCAAATAAGAAGGCAAAATAAATTATTATTCTGATTGGGGCTGCGGGCCCATAAGCAAAATAAAATTTATTTTAGTTTTCATTGTTATGAACTGGGCTTCAGGCCCAATAAACAGCCCAACTTATTTATTTTTTAAGATTTGGGCTGCAGGCCCATGGGCTGTAAATTCAAAATTTATTATAACATAAGCCTATTTTTTTTAATCAAATGTGTAAATTGCTGGGCTTCTGGCCCATCAGGTGAGGTCCATATCTATACTCCCCTTTCCCTACGGTAAATAGAAAAGAGAGAGGATTGGGAGGGGCAGCCGAAACATCAGTTAAGCCACAAGACGACATAATCAGGTCAGCGTTGAGGGGAGATCGAGCCCCCCTCCCCCCCGACAAACAATTTTTAAATATCAAAGGGCATGAACAATTTTAAACAATTCCATGTCACTGATCGTCAATTCACGTAATGAACGATATCCCAAGTTTACTGAACAATGGAGACATACACCGACAAATGCTTCGTGGATTACAACTGTCTTTTTGGCAAGGGTATTCTTATATACACACAAAAGCTATTTGGATTTCGGATTGCAACTGATGTTTCTTCATCAAGATCTAGCCTGACAGCTTACCACATTTCCACTAAAAGAGGATGCCCATAAAATAAAATAACATTTAAAATACAAGTAATGGTATTTTAAAATAACATTTTGGTGAAAGCCTATCGGGGATCCGGAGCTCCGATTGGCAAATTTTTTTTTTTTAAAAAAATGATGGTTTAATCCATTAAATCTGTGTGTATGTATATCTATTTTGATTGAAAAGAATGCTTTTCTTGCTATAGTAATTACTATAGATATCTTAGAAAAACAACATGCGCATGTTAAAAATATCGATCTAGGGATTTCTAAGAGATTACCTCTAGATCAAAGATCTAGGGAAGATCGTGATAATAAAAATCCGTAGATAGCTCCGCTCCCGATACGCTCCAAAGAAAAATCTCCGCAAAGCTTCGCCGCAACAAAAGATTCCTTCGAGCGTAGTGATTAAATTTTTGAGGGGAGACGGGATGAAAAGCTCAAAGATTTTAGAGCAAACGCGCTGATAACGTGTTAGAAGAGCATTAGAGATGATCAACCATGGCGAATAGCCATGGTGCTATATTTATAAGAAACTCATAATAAGTTAGGAGTCCAAGGGCCTCCCCACTAACTTAGTGGGGAGTAATGGAGAGTGATGAGGGGAGGGAGGCCAAAGGCCTCCCTCAACTCACAACACATATCAAATTTTATCCCACTGTCAAATTATTAAAAATGGGGTGACAGTACTAATTTATCGACTAATTATTGGTAGTAGTCAACCAAAATTTTAAATAACAAAATTTTGAAAATTAAAAACCGAATTTCATTCATGCAATAAGAAGGTACAGGTACATTGATCGACAAGAAATAGAACATCAGAGTCCCAAATACATCAACCACACACAAAACAAACTAAAAAACCATACAACAAACACGCCTTAACACTAATTAGTCGACTAGGCTACGGTAGTAGTCGACTAAACGCTGTTTGTCCAGAGTTGTGCCTAATTGTCCGAGGATGACGGAGGCGGGAAATGAGATGAGGAAGGAGTGTACGGAGCCCACTATTGGATGGAACTTAGGATTTCGGCTTGGGTGAGTTGCATAGCCTCAAAACCTTTCTCCATATCCTCCCTGGCATCGCCGAGATGGGTCTTAAAACTGCTAAGATGCGCTTGGATTCCATCGAAACCGGAATTGGCATCATCACGAAGTTGGTCAATTTGGTCTTGGAGGGTAGGCCGTGAGAGAGGCCTAGCATAAGGGTTGACGGTTTGCTTGCGACGACGTGAAGGAGGGGTGACACGTTCGGGCTCGGCTTCTTCTTTTTCGTCTTCGGGAGGAGGAAGAGGTGGGAGAACCATACGGTTGACGATGGAGTGTTCAAATTGTTGAGGGTTGAAAACCGAAATTCCATTTTCCTAGGGTACACGGAAGTGTTGGAGAATTTGGGTGATGACACTAGGAAGGAAGATATGTTGCTTGATTGCTTTAATCAAGACAATCATAATGGTGCTTGCCCAATCCACTTTAATCCCTCCCATAATGGCATAGAGAGCCCTACTACGGGTCTCATTAATGTAGTTGAGGGAGCCACTCTTAGGGAGAAGATTGTAAGTGATGATTTTGAGAAGAATGCGATGAATTGGGTTCAAGCCTTTGGCGGACATACCAATCCGAAAATTGGGGCATAAACGGTTGATAAGTTCGGGATTATCCATGGAGGTTTGGCCAAGGAAATTGGTGCAGACACGAGGAAAACAAAGTCTTTCGACAAGGGAATCGTAGTCAAGGTGGATGGTGATACCTTTCACTTTGGTGTCAAGGTAGATGATACCCCCATTCTCTACCACCCTCATGATGGTAAATAATTGCTTGACGAGAACGTGATAGTATGGATGAATGGTACACCAAAGATGGAAGAGAGAAACGACATCAAGGAGATGATGAATGTTGAGATTTTGGATGACGGGCTCGGAGAAGTTGATGGCTCTTTCAGGAAAGAAAGTCGCCTTTTCGATGGTGGAGGCCGGATTTGGGCGTCGTTGATGGAGAGAATTGGCAGATAAATCCATGAGGGAAGGACGAAGCTTTCCTACAGAATACTTATGAACCTTACTTCTAAAATTGAAAGATTTGAGAGAATATTGAGACAATGCCTTTCTCATATGAGGAGGAAGATGAAGGAGTGTGTGTGTGTATTTATAGAAAGAATTTGATGAGGGAAATTTGAATTTGAATCTTCAAAAACAATGGAATAACTCCTAAGTAGTTACTGCAACGTTTCCTAACTACTGGGAAAGAAAACTAATCAAAACTAATCAAGAAACGACTCAAAATTCGCACTGAAAACGGCTCTAGAATTTCGTGTTCTTCAGCGATTAGTCGACTAGGTCGGTATAGTAGTCGACTAATTAATAAAGGGAACCGAACTGTTTGAAAAGAGGCGGAAAAATTCAAAATTTTAACAAATTAAAAATGTTTTCAATCAAAAGGGGCTGGCGCATAAGATCCTAGGGAATGACTAAAAGGTGTTTGACTTAAAGTACTTTTGTACTTTGTGTAAGAGATTGGAAGGAAAAGGTCTAGTCTCTTAGTACTTGGAAAGTACTTGTGAGAGGGAAAATTCAAAAAAATTGAATTTGGAATTTTTCCAATGATGACATTCTGGTTTGACCGAGATAAAATTATATTTATATATATATATATATATAGAGTGATCTTCGGTTGCGAAAAATCCCGTGCGAAAGCCCGTGCGAAAACTTTTTTTTATTTTTTTGAAATTTTTTTTTTCAAAAATTCTTTTTTTGATGTTTAATCCATACAATTATATACCCCAGGGAAAATAATGGGTGAACCCGTTGGGCATTAGAGCACACATCCACTCGTTACAAATTTAACGGTCTCAAAACGTGCGAATTTGATGAAATGGCTTGATCGAAGGCCAAATGACATTATTTCTCAACCATTATTTTTTGAGGGGGGTATAACAACATATAATGAGGGTGGAAAAAAGAATTTTTGAAAAAAAAATTTCAAAAAAAAGATAAAAACATTTTCGCACGGTGCGAAATGTTCTCATTTGAAAATTTTCCTATATATATATATATATATATATATATATATAAAATATGATGGGCGATCGGGTGTTCTGCGACTCCGGCGGCACCGGGGCAAGTGATCAACACCCTTTGCAGAAACAATCCACTGATTCTCGCTCGGAGGAGAGGGCAACTCATGGACCCGGAGTAAGTGCTATTGGAGATGCGAATATTGCGAGGCCACAGCAGACTGATTCTTTGGGGAAGGAGGCTGAAGATGGTTGGAAGTTTGTTACCAAGAAACGATCCAGCGTTAGATTGGGTGGCAGGACTAAAGGTGATCGTAGATCTACTGTACCCCGAGTGCCTCGCAGTACGGGAACCCAGTCAAGCAATCAAACCAACATGAAATTGTTGGGTGCCCGCAATGTGTTCAACAATAGGCCTGTGAGGCCTGTGAGGCCTGTAGCTGATCTGAAAATTGCCAAATCTGGGAAAATGATCTCCTGGGCAGATGATTGTGCCAACACGAGGAGATATGATGATGAGCTGACCATGAACTACATCCCCCCAGTTGTAAATGATGATGGTTCTGAAATTGCTTTTCTTTCTAATTCGTTGGTGGCGAAAGGTGGGGAGCAATGGAAAAATACCCTTATGGGGTATGTGCTAGGAGATGTACCTTTCTATGGTCAAATCTGTGCATGGGTAGACAGATTGTGGAATCTCAAATCTTGTGTCCGTACATATAGCCGGGAGAATGGCTATTTCTATTTTAAACTTGATGATGGGGAGGAATGCGAAAGAATTTTGCAAGGGGGGGCTTGGCTTTTTGACGGGAGATTGGTCGTCCTACAACGGTGGAGCTCTACTGTCAAACATGATAGAGACATACTTTCTGCGGTTCCCGTGTGGATTCAACTCCATGGCTTACCTCTGAACTGGTGGACAAGGGATATTCTCAATACAATTGCTTCTCTTATAGGTAGACCCCTTTGCATGGATCGATTAACTGCGAAACTTGAGAGAATATCATATGCACGTTGCTTGGTAGAGGTGACTGCCATTAAACCGATTCCAAAACAGTCCGAGTGGAGGTGGTAGACGGCACATCACATAGTGTTGAGGTGAAAATTGAGGGGGAACCCCCTAGGTGTCCCACCTGTGTGCTTTGGACATACAGAAAAGCAGTGCCCAGATAAAGAGAAGCTCCCTTCAATCCAACTTGGTGTTAAGAAAACAACTATATGGAGGGAAAAGGGGAAGGAAAAGTTAGATGTGGCTCAAGAATCCACTGCTACATTGGAGGCAGGGATGAATTCTGGCATCAATAAATATGTTGAAGAAGAGAGTCTGCCTCTTGATGTGGAGGGCCTAGTAAATGAAGTTGTTACTGTTACTCAGGCTGTGGAGGATATAGGTCTTCGTATTAATGAACAGGTGATGGAAGAGATATGTCCAACTGCTGCTAATGAACACGAAGCTGAGGGGCTTATGGTAGTTAATTTGATGGAGGGCTTAGAGAACCCGCAGAAAGGGGAGGTGCTTGAGGACAACCCTTCGGGAGGTGAGGTGCCGAAGTCCACTGCAACGCATAATTCGCGCCAGTCACTGGAAATGCGAGAGGACATGCGGGTCACTCGAAATGCAGAGGTGCCATACTATGTGCCTGACAAAATATCAACTGAAGCTGCATCAGAGGACAACAATTTGGGCATAAGCTTGGATGCGCAGGAGTTACACGATGCTGTCAATGACGAACTTCCCTCAAAAATTTCTTATGCGAATGAGGAATGGGAGGAGGAGATAGACATGCTTGAGAAACAATTTTCTGTCAATGGAACCAAGAAGCTCCAGCCTAGGTGGGCAGCAGGAAGAGCGCACGACTGGGTATTAAAGCTCGCCCTCCATCCTCCCATAAATAATCCATGTCTATTTTAATTTGAAATGTTAGAGGGATTAACAATCTTATCAGGAGGCGAGAGATGCGGGATAGAATCAAAGAGCTTTAACCATCTATGGTTGCCCTACTTGAAACCAAGCTCAAAAAAGGATTCGAGAAGAGGAATTTTCTCCCAAACAAATGGCAGATGATTCACAATTTCAATGTAAGCAAAGGTGTGAGAATTCTGGTAGCATTTGATCAGGCTGTTTAGCAATGTTACATGGTCTCGATTTCTTCCCAGCACATTTCATGTAAATGTACTAATGTAGGGGGGTTTACCAGTTTCCTAACAGTAGTTTATGCGTCCAATTCTTCTGCTCAAAGGCAAACCTTGTGGGGCTTATTGGAAGCTGATGCAGTAAATTTTCGGGATGAAGCGTGGCTAGTAGGTGGTGATTTCAACTGTGTACGCTACTCGTCAGACAAATTAGGCGGAAGGAAGATTGATCATCATTCCACTGATGATTTCAATTATTGTCTGTACTCATGTGCATTACTGGAAATTAAAAGTGTGGGGAATCGTTTAAGTTGGTGCAATAATAGAGTTGGAAGAGATCGAATTGCAGCGCAGCTGGATAGAGTGCTTTGCAGTACTAAATGGCTTTCTCATTTTCCAAACTCTTACATGGAGTATCTTGATTCACTTTCTAGCGATCATTCGCCTATGTTGATCAGTCCCCACTCCAAGGTAATTTCAGATCCTAAACCATTTAAGTTTTTTACTCATTGGATGAGGATGACAGGTTGCAAGGAGATTATAGACAGAAGTTGGTCTGAACATGCATATGGTGCTCCTTTGTTTTGTGTTGTCTCCAAACTAAAGAGGCTTAAGGCCGAATTAAAATACTGGGCAAGGGACCATATTTCTTCAACTGCAAATTGCTGCAAAATGCTAGAAACTGTAAGGGCTAATCCAGACATTCACTTTAATCCCCATCTGCAGCAACTTGAGAGAGAGTTGGCGAAGCAACACTCTGAACAATTGGAGTTGGAGGAAGAGATGTTGAGGCAGAAGAGCCGCCAAGATTGGTTGCATCTGGGAGATAGAAATACAAATTTCTTTTACACTGCTATGAAGGCCCGCCAGTGGCGTAATAACCTTGGTCACCTCATTGGCCCTGGAGGTGAACGTAATAGTACCTTTGATGACCTCAAGGTATCTGCTCCAGACTTCTACAAAGCCCTCTACCACCAGGAAAATTACTGGAATGTCTTCCCGAGATTGGTAACTAAAAGGAAACTCACTACTGGAGATGTGGTTTGGTTGGATAGGAGAATCTCTTCTGAGGAAGTTAAGGAAGCCATATTCCAAATGAATCCAAACAAATCCCCCGGGCCTGATGGTTACAATGGCAGCTTTACCATCAAAATTGGGGCACTATTGGAGGAGAAATCACGGAGGCTATTAAACTCTTCTTTAGTACGGGGTCTATGCTTAGGCAATTAAACCATACTTTTCTTACCCTGGTACCCAAGAATTCCAATGCTACTGGATTGGGGGATTACAGACCAATTGCATGTTGCAACGTGATCTATAAAGCTATAAGCAAGGTGATCTGTAATAGAATCAAGGCAGTTATTCATGAATTGATATCCCCAAATCAATCTGCGTTTCTCCAAGGCAGGCTTCTAGCTGATAGCGCTCTCCTCGCTCACGAACAGATCAGGGATTTTAGCAACCCTATGGGTTCTCGTGCCTGCATTAAGTTGGATTTGAAGAAGGCATTTGACAGTGTCAATCGTGAGTTTGTATACTACATTCTTCACCAGTTGGGCTTTAGCAAAAAATTTATCCATTGGATTAAAGAGTGCATTTCTACACCAACTTTCTCTGTAATGATTAATGGCTCTCCGCATGGATTTTTCGGGGGCAACAAAGGGTTGCGCCAAGGAGATCCACTTTCCCCATATCTCTTTGTAATGGTCATGTAAGCTTTTTCCATTCTCATGGACCGTGCTATGGCTTGACATTCTATCCTTCCTATGAGGAATTCTGGCGCCATCTCCCACATGCTCTTTACCGATGACCTATTGGTCTTTTGTCGTGCCAATGCTAAATATTTTAGAGGACTCTGCAACTTGTTGCAGGATTTCTCCCACTTCACAGGTCTCCAGTTAAACTGGGATAAGAGCTCAGCCATCTTCAGTAAAGGAACTAAGTACCCTTTGGAACTAGCTGAGTCTTTGGGTATTAATCATGTTATTGCCTTCACTATATACCTTGGTTTACCCCTCTCCTCTAATTACCCCAAGTCTTCGATGTACAGCAGACTGTTGGATAAATGCCAGAAATGTCTTGCTGGTTGGACATCTTCTTTACTCTCTATCTCTGGCAGAATTGAGTTGGTAAGAACAGTGATCTATGGAATGGTAAATTTCTGGATTCAAGCATATCGCATCCCGACAACGGTGCTACGCGCCATTAACTCGATGTGTAGGAAATTCATTTTGGAAGCTTCGAGAGTATGGGCTTGGAGAGATGTTTGTACTCCAAAGGAAGAGGGGAGGGTTGGCCTTCGCCAGCTCAAGGATCTCAGTGTTGCAGCAGGAATAAAAATGACTTGGCGACTTTTCAAAAGCAATAGTCTTTGGGCACAATATATGAGAAAGACCTATGGGGGACTGACTCATTTCTACTCCACTAAAGGTAAACCTACTCATTCAGGCACTTGGAAATTCTTGCTTCATTGCAGGAATAACTCCAGCAAGCTTATCCGCCGGAAGGTCCGTAGTGGCAGTTCCACTCTTTTTTGGCATGACAACTGGCTTCCCTGTGGGCCACTAAAGGATTTACACAATATCCCTCTGGGAGAAGGCGACAAGGTGGTCAGCGACTATTGGGATGGGACTTCATGGTTTGACAATCCTAATATCCGACATATTCAGCCGGAGCTACGTCATTTCACTTTGCGTCCTGGCCAAGATCAATGGGAATGGATTCCGGGTGAGCCTTTTAAATTTGCTGATGCTTTGAATGGTGTTAGAATACAAAACCCAAAATTTTGCTATTACCCAGTTGTCTGGCACAAGAAACATATACTTAAGTACTCCATCCTGCTACTCAGAGCTTTCCAAGATTAATTATTAACTAAGGAGCACTTGATCAAATGGCTGCCTAATGTTCAAGATAATTGTGTGCTGTGTGAGGGATCCTCCATTGAGACCACCGGCCATTTGTTCTTTGAATGTGACTTTTCCTCCTACATCTTAAAGGGTAGTTTGCTGAAGCTCGGGATTTTTCAGCCCATTGTGCCAAGTCTCCAGGCGGTCGGGGACTATTTTATTGCTCATTTTACGAAGAAGACTGCCGTGAGCCACCTTGCCAACACTGTCCTCGCGGAAATTTCCTGGCACATCTGGAAAGAACGTAATAGGCGGATATTTGAGAACTCTTCGCAATCAAAAACTCTACTGTTTGATGCCGTTGTGAATGATATTAGGAATGCGCTGGGATCTCTGGAGTCAAAAGAGCCATCGGCCTGTGAAATTTTATTAAACTGGGAGATCAGAGACTGTGGGACCGGCCTTCATTGTTTTGTATCTAAATTATTTAATGTTTGGTTGGGCCATAATCAATGCGTGGCTGGGTTCTGCCAAGTTGCAGATTGTGTGCACTAATTTGTTCTGACATGTAATAGTTGGGGTTCGGGTGCGGTGTCCTGACAATTTAGTGATGGGTGACGGCGCTTGTGTCCTCTCCTCATCCTATTAAGTCTAACCCCTACCCCAACCTTTGTACATTTTGACTATATTTATAGAATACCTTTACCTTCCATATATATATATATAGGGTAAAGTGTTCCTAGGGTGACTCCTTAGATTAAATCTAAGAAGTCGCCCCCATTTTCCCTCATATCCCACAATTATTTTGGATTTTATTTTTCATG
Source organism: Scilla litardierei (assembly GCA_030789695.1). NCBI lineage: Eukaryota > Viridiplantae > Streptophyta > Magnoliopsida > Asparagales > Asparagaceae > Scilla > Scilla litardierei. The sequence continues at coordinate 49,359,432 of CM061137.1, read as the reverse complement.
GGGTTGGTTTTCACCTCATGGATGATCAACATACCAAAAATCAAGCCATTCCAATACTTTTAGAGCCACCATCTACCCCTTGCAACTTCAACGGTCTAAAAACGTGCTGAAAACCCATGAAGTTGCAAGGGGTAGATGGGGGCTCTAAAAGTATTGGAATGAATTGATTTTTGGTATGTTGATCATCCATGAAGTGAACAACAACCCCATGAAAAAAAATGCCGAAAAAAATGTGGGATATGTGGAAAATGGGGGCGACTCCTTAGATTGAATCTAAGGAGTCACCCTAGGAACACTTTACCCACATATATATATATATATATATATATATATATATATATATAATATTTAACATTTAAATAGGTCGGTTGTATATATAATTAATTAATTTTGGAGTATTAGTCGACTAATACACTTGATTAGTCGGCTAATTATAGTATGAATAAATTCTGAAAAATCTGGGAAAAAAATCTTAAAATGATAATAATTTATATATAACTATACTATATGGTTAAAATGCCGATTCACTAGTAATACCGAGTTCTCTTCTTAACTTAAGAAAAGTTTCTTCCTTAAGGGGCTTGGTAAGGATATCAGCGATTTGATTCTTAGTATCAATATACTTAAGAATAATATCACCTTTTTGGACATGGTCATCCAAAAAGTGATGTCGTATACCTATGTGCTTAGTGCGTGCATGATGTCCATGATTTTTGGATAGATTTATAGCACTAGTGTTGTCACACATGATGGGATATGTGTCACATTTAATGCCATAATCTAAAATTGTTTGTTTCATCCATAAAATTTATGCACATGCTAAACCAGCGGCAATGTATTCCGCTTCTGTTGTAGAAAAAGAAACAGAGTTTTGTTTCTTATGAAACCATGATACTAATGCATATCCTAAAAAGTGACAAGTACCACTTGTACTCTTACGATCAGATTTGCAACCTGCAAAATCTGCGTCACTATATGAAACTAAATCAAATGAACATGATTTTGGATAATATAAGCCAAAATCAGATGTATATTTGATGTACCTAATTATCCTTTTGACAGCCGTCAAATGCGATAATTTAGGATCAGATTGATATCTAGCACATATACAGACAGCAAACATAATATCTGGTCTACTTGCGGTAAGATAAAGTAATGATCCAATCATAACTCGATATAGTGTTTGATCAACACTCTTACCATTTGGATCCTTGCCAAGATTTGATGAAGTACCCATTGGAGTACGCTTTTCTACAGAATTCTCTAATCCAAACCTTTTGATGAGTTCCTTTGTATACTTACTTTCATGTATAAAAATACATTCCTTCATTTGTTTGATTTGAAGTCCAAGGAAGTAGGTTAATTCACCCATGTGACTCATCTCAAATTCATTCTGCATTTCCTTAGAAAATTCTTGACAGAGAAAATCGTTAGCAGAACCAAAAATTATGTCATCAACATATATTTGTATAATGATAACATCAGAATCTATATGTTTGGTAAATAAAGTAGAATCTATCTTTCATGTAGAATAACCAGATTTTAAGAGAAAGTTCTTTAATCTTTCATACCAAGCATGAGGTGCTTGTTTTAATCCATATAATGCTTTCTTTAACTTGAAAACATGATTATCCAAACTTTCATGTTGAAATCCTGATGGTTGTTCTACATAGCCTTCTTCCTTTATAATACCATTTAAAATGCGCTTTTAACATCCATTTGATATAACTTAAAATCCTTGTAACATGCATATGCTAAAAGCATTCTAATTGACTCTAATCTAGCAACAGGAGCATATGTTTCATCATAATCTGTTCCTTCTTCCTGATTACAACCTTGTGTGACTAATCTAGCCTTATTTCTAGCCACTTGTCCAGATTCATCCAATTTGTTCTTAAATACCTACTTAGTCCCAATTACAGGATGATCTGAAGGTCTAGATACTAATTCCCATACATCATTTCTTTTGAATTGATTAAGTTCTTCCTGCATTGCTAAAATCCATGAACTATCTTTACATGCTTCAATAATGTTCTTTGGTTCAATGGATGAAATAAATACACAATTAGTCATCTGTTCAATTTGTGCTCTAGTTCTTACTTTATCAGAAATATCTCCAATAACTAGATCATGTGGATGACTAGGAACTTGAACAAATGCTTTAGGAAGACTTGTATTCTCAGGTATAATTTCTGGAATGTGATTATTAGTATCATCATCATTTAACTTAGTGTTTTCTACAGAACTAATGATAGGAATTGAATCATCTTCATCTAAATAAGAAATAAGAGAAAAGTTCTCATCAAAACTAACTTGAAGAGATTCTTCAATGCATAAATTTCTTCTATTATAAATCCTATATACTTTACTACGTGTAGAATATCCTACAAAAATACCTTCATCGGATTTAGAATCAAACTTATCCAATGATTAGTATTAAGAATAAAGCATTTACAACCAAAAACCTTAAAGTAAGAAACACGAGGAATACGATCATAAAACAATTCAAAACAAGTTTTATTCAATTGTGGTCTTATCAAAATTCTATTTAAAACATAACATGCAGTAGCGACAGCTTATGCCCAAAAATATTTTGGTAGATTACTATCACATAACATGGTTCTAGCACATTCTTCTAATGTTCTATTTTTCCTTTCAACTACACCATTTTGTGGTGCGGCTCGAGGAAAAGAGAAGTTATGTGTTATGCCATGTTTATTACAAAATTTTGTAAATAATTCATTTCAAATTCTCCTCCATGATCATTACGAATAGTAACAATGGATGAAGATTTTAAATTTTGAATTCTTTTACAAAATATTGTAAATTCTTCAAATGCATCATTTTTATGTTTTAAAAATAATACCTATGTATATCTTGAATAATCATAAACAATTACAAATGCATACTGTTACGACTAATGTCAGCGAGCCCAAAGCACAACGGCCCACGGCCCAATCTCAAAGGAGAAGCCCGCTTGAGAAGACGGGCCCTCCCAAAGGAGGCCCACGGACGGAGCGGAAGGCCCAACCACCTCGCCATCGGGTACACCCGACCGGCCCCCATACGGCCGGATTAACCGCCCCCCAATCCGCGATCCCATGATGGCCATTAACGACCCGTTAATGGGCCACCTCACCACGTCGCACGAAGGGGAGGAGGTGGAGGCGGATCGTGGGGACGTGAAAGGAGGCAGGACGTGGGGCAATCAGGAAGAACCCTATAAGGGGAAGGCCAGGACGACGAAGCGAAGGGAAGAAAAACTCAGGTAACCCACACAGAGGTACTCCATCAACGACCTAGGCTTTCGCCATACCATTTCCTCCCTCCCCCAATACTCGCGCTGCCTGGGTCAACGTTCCGGCTTCTTCACAAGCTGGATCTCCCCCGCCGAGTATCCTTTCAGATTCCAATCTGACTTAGGCATCAAAGGGGCTTTGGCCGGAACCTAGGTCCGGCCTCCCTGACGAGTTTCTTCATCTGTCCAGGAAGAAGACATCCGAGACACAGAGGCTACCCCTCGACGTCGGTCGGCCATCATCGACGCAGTCGCCAGGAGGACGACTGATTAAGCACCGACTCAATTGCAAGGCGTCGAGGCTACCCCTCGATGTGGATACGACCGAGGCCGAGCTCGACCCGACCGAGGCCGAGCGCGAATCACCAAGCCGAGGCTTCTCCTCAGCTCTCCCACGCTGAGCACAAGCGAACTCGGCGAACCCAAGGGACCCACAAACCGGCCCCTTGACCACGTTGACCACACATCTGGCGGTCAACGAGCAGTGGTGAGAAAACACCCGTAAACATCTGGCGCCGTCTGTGGGAACGTACTAACACCCACATCAAACCACCAAAATGGAACCTGTCGGCAATGGCCTGGGGCGCATGCCGCCCATTCCGGAGGAGGGCGCGTATCACTCCCCCATCGAGAACCTGAATGGTCATGCTGCCGGGGAAACCAACGACGCCTTGCTGGCCACGCAGGGGAAACTCCGAGCCTATGCGCAGGAGACCAACACCAACATCCAAACCTTAGTCGCGACAATTCAACAGCTTGTCAGCAGCACTCCTACCCCTGAAGGTGGGGAGAGGCGGGCTCACCGCCACGAAGGGGAACGTCGACCCCTTCGCTCCGCTGTGGTCACCGACCACTGAAAAAGAATGCGAAATTCGGAAGGGAAGATCACCGGGCCCAGCTTTTCTCCAGCACGTTCCCCCACTCCCACCTCGTTCAGAGAGGGAAACGGGATGGACTTGGAGCAGACAGGCGACGTTTCCAGGACGGCCTCGTCCGCACGTCCAAGGTCAAACAAGCGCAGGCGGGATGATCGGCGATCAACAAGCGTCCGATCCGAACGGAGTGGAGGTAGCCGACGAACCCACCACCAGGAAAGCCGGAGAGAATGTTCACGCCGATCGAGTCCGGCACCCAAGCCGGCGAAGACTCGGGAGGAGGTCAGACCGCCACCAGCCCCCCCGTTACAGCCGAACGGCAGAGAGGCGGGCGAGGGAGAGCGGCCCAGGTGCATCAGCGGGGAACGATGCCCCTTGACCCGGAGGATAACTGAGGCACGAATACCCTCGAACTTCAAGGTACCAACGCTGGATAAGTACAACGGCGTCAGCAACCCCGCGGATCATGTGATGGACTACGAGGCGGTCATGGCATTTCAGGGAGCCGATGATACCCTGCTTTGCAGGGACTTCTACTCCACCCTACGGGGGGCCGCCCGTACCTGGTACCTCAGCCTGCCCGGTTGGTCGATAGACAACTTCGACGAACTCACCCAGCTGTTCTGCAAGCAATTTATGGCCGAGCGACAGGTAAAACCTGATTCGGAACACTTATTCAATGTGGTGCAGTGACCGGTCGAATCTCTGAGGCACTTCATGCGTCGCTTCAATGTGGAGCGATTGAGCGTGGATAGCTGTCCTGAGCTTGTTGTGAAGGCGGACTTGAAGAAAGGCCTTCGACACAGGGGCTTGAAGAAATCACTACATAGCAACCCGCCGGAGGACCTCGCCGGAATTATGGCCCGAGCGGAACACTTCATGCTGACAGAAGAGGCACTGGCCGAGGATGAGGGAAAGGCTAGACGCGAGACCAAGCGCAGTGAGAAGGAGCACCGCAGCACGGAGGAGCATCGATCGGAGAAGAGGGCTAGAGGAAAACCACGGAGGGAAGAGCCCCGGCACTCCTCGGTGACCAACGCCCCAGCCGTGATCCTAGCGCAAGCCCAGAAGGAGGGACACGCGGGCCGACCTCCCTGTAGAATGAGGAAAGGGGGGAGGGATGAAGAGAAATACTGCAAGTATTACACGACTGTTGGCACTTGAAGAAAGACATCGAGAAGCTGGTGAGTCGGGGGCACCTGAAGAACTCCGCCAACGACCCCGCCTCGGGGGAAGGAACGTCCAAACAGCAAGATAGGGGAAAAGGGGTGAACGCGGTCCAGACGGTCACACGTATCATCGAGTGAGGAGAATGTAGTAAACAGCCGCAGCTCCACCAGGGGAGGGCTACCCTGCCAAAACCTCCCCTGTGTCTTGTTGCCTTTTTCCTTTTTTCCATTACTCCAAATGTATTGTCTCACAGAAATGAATACATACAATGTCAATGCAAATTCTATCACCAGTTTTCTTAAACAGACGATTCTGGGCACGAAGGAGGGTTCACGCAAGGCAAACCGCGGTCCGACTAATATAGACCATATCCGATCCACAGCTGCCCACTCCTTTGTCGGCTGTAAGCCGAGGGGCAACTCCCCTCGCCACCGAACGACTCTCCTTCGTCGGCCGTAAGCCGAGGGGCAACTCCCCTCACCACCGAACGACTCTCCTTCGTCGGCCGTAAGCCGAGGGATAACTCCCCTCGCCACCGAATGACTCTCCTTCGTCGGCCGTAAGCCGAGGGACAACTCCCCTCGCCACCGAATGACTCTCCTTCGTCGGCCGTAAGCCGAGGGACAACTCCCCTCGCCACCGAACGACTCTCCTTCGTCGGCCGTAAGCCGAGGGGCAACTCCCCTCGCCACCGAACGACTCTCCTTCGTCGGCCGTAAGCCAAGGGGCAACTCCCCTCTCCACCGAACGACTCTCCTTCGTCGGCCATAAGCCGAGGGGCAACTCCCCTCGCCACCGAATGACTCTCCTTCACTGGCCGTAAGCCGAGGGGCAACTCCCCTCACCATCAAACGACTCTCCTTCGTCGGCCGTATGCGGAGGGGCAACTCCCCTCGCCACCGAATGACTATCCTTCGACGGCCGTAAGCCGAGGGGCAACTCCCCTCGCCACCGAACGACTCTGCTTTGTCGGCCGTAAGCCGAGGGACAACTCCCCTCGCTACCAAACGACTCTCCTTCGTCGGCCGTGAGCCGAGGGGCAACCCCCTCGCCACCGAATGACTCTCCTAAGCCGAGGGGCGACTCCTCTCGCCACCGAATGACTCTCCTTCGTCGAGGGGCAACTCCCATCACCGTCGAACGAAGGAGACTTGTCCTCGCGGACCAAGCGAAGCGCCCACTTACAAGGCATGAGGCAACTCCCCCCGCCGAGGAGCGCGACTGCCAGTCCCGAGCCGAGGGGGACTTACCCCCGTAGACCGAGCAGAACACCCACTCCTAAAAAGTTGGGGGTAATGCCTCCTGTCGACGAGCGTGACCGACGGCCGGAGGCCTCGAGATGGCCTCCCTCGCGAGTCAAGTGACCTACCTACTCGCGTGATGAGGGAAATCACCCCGGTGAACAGACTCGCCCCGAGCTGGACAAGCTCAGGATAACACCCCTAGACGAGGACGACGACATCTGCTCGACTTAGGAACAATAAAGGCTGTTTCAAAGGGGGAGACCCCCGAAAAAGAGACCCGAGGAGAAGAAGAATTAACCAAAAGACATCATTTTCATTAATGGTATGGGTTACATATCACTCAACAACATCCTCACGAGCACAGCAGTTGACAACAAAATTTGTCACCCAAGAAAGGGGATGGGATACAAGGGCTTTACAAGGGTCCGGAGCGCAAGCGGCGGTGTCGCCAGGAGTCCGCAGCACCGTTGGTGACAACAAAATTTGTCACCCAAGAAAAGGGACCGGACACGAAGGCGCTTCAGGAGTCCGCAGCACCGTTGGTGACAACAAAATTTGTCACCCAAGAAAGGGGACCGGACACGAAGGCGCTTCAGGGGTTCGGAGCATGAGAGATAGCGTTGTTTGGTGCCTTGCCTTGCTCCGAGCCATGGGGATCGGCAGGTCCCGGAGGAGGGGGGATCGGCTCCCGAGCAAGCTCCGCGAACTGCCGGAACGACTCCATGATGACCTCCACTATGCGAGGAGCGAGGAGGTCTTCGTAAGACCCGAAGACTTCCTTCAGGACCGACGCAATCTTCGGCCTTATGGTCGTGTCGACACCCTTCTCGGCCTCCTCGGCAAAACAGAGCCTCCGATGTAGCTCGGCAAGCTGACCCCAGAGATCCTTCCTCTCTGCCGGAACTTCTCCTCCGCTTCTCGGCTCAAGTTGTGAACGTCTTCAAGCTTCCACTTGAGATCGTGCACTTGAGACTCGAGTTCGTCAGCACGACGGTGTTGCTGCCGAACCTCCATGCGGGCACTCTGAAGCGCTATGTCGACCTCCCCGGCCCGGGTGCGCTCTTGACTCAGAGAGTCTTCTAGGCTCCTCAGCTGGGTCGCCCGACGCTGTGCCTCGAGAGCCATCGCGGTGGCCTGTAGATAAAAAGGAGGTGGATTATACCGAGGGAGACCGAAAGACAAAACGATCATCTGAAAAGGGACAGGAATCCGAACCTGTTGGAGGTGACCGACCAGAGAATCCGACAGAACGTCCACAGGGGACACCTCCAAAAGGGTGCGGTCCCCTGAAGGGACGGCGTCCGTCGCCGGCCGGTCCACCAAGGCCAAATCAAGACCTGGAACCGAACCACTGAGAGGATCAGCGAGGACCACTGAGGCGCTTAGCGGGACGCGGACGGCCCCCGAGACCGAAGGGGCAGCCGAGAGAATATCAGCAGCGTGGCCGGGGGCGGCGGACGACGTGACCACCCGGCCGGGATCCGTCGGCACGACGACAGGCGGCGGGGAAGAGGCGCACCCACCGTTCTTCTGTGATTTCTTCCCATTGGGGGCAGTGATCGCCGGAGGGGAGCGCTTGCGAATCCCGCTCACGGATGGTCAAGGAGCCGATCCGGGATCCTCAATAGGGAGGGGGTCGGCTCCAGAGACTTCCCCTCTGAGGACACCAGGTGCGGCCCGCGAGGGCGACTTGGCCTCGATCCTTCCCAAAGGAGGCTCAGACCGGCGTAACTCTTCATCAACATAGCGGCGAGGCACCCGTCCAGAAGAGCTCCCGTGGCTCCGGCGAGATCCCAGGCGAATGAGCTCATCGACGTCATGGGTGAACTCTCGGCCAGCCATGCCTGCGAGAGAAAGTGAAATCAGGATGAGCCAGAGGACAGAAGGAGGGAAGAGAGGCAACTAACCGGGGGACCACAAAGTGCACTTTAGAAGAAGGTCATCCAGCAAATGCCAGACCGACCTCTCCTTGAGAGAAAGTGACGATATGAGACGGGCCGCGGCTCGCTCGGCCTCGGATAAGGTTACCGTCCTGTCGGTGTGTTGCGAACTCCCCAAACCTGTCAAGATCACCGAAACCCGGGGGAAAACAACAAAAACAAAGCTAGAATCCCAGTTTCCCGACCCAGGTGGCAGACCAAGAAGGCACACTCGACCCGCACGGCTCCGGAGGTGCAGCCAGGATCCGAGGCCGACCGTCTGGATCCGGTAAAAGTAAAAGAGGAGTGGGAGAGACGGCTCCAGGCCGTGAGTGAGGCAAAGCGTAATGAACCTGGTCAATACCGCGACAGAGGACGGCGTTAGTTGACACAAGGCGACTTTCAAGGAGTCAGTGAATTGAACGATAAAGGGGTGAAGGGGGAAACGAAGCCCTAGATGGAACATCTCAACATAGACACTGACCTCGTTACTCCGCGGGAAGCAGATCCGCTCATCCCCAAAGGGAATTCGGACATCATAGGGGTAACACATATACCTCTCCAATATTTCCCTAGTAACTAAGAACGGGGCTATAGACGACGATCGAAGGATCGAGGGAGGGATGCCCAACCGCTCAGAAGACGAGGCCACATCGTCCCCAATGGGATCCGGAAAAAGCTTTCTTTTTCCTTTGTCCGGGACCCCCAGGGACGGCGAAGAATCTTCGAGCCCCGAGGAAGGGGCATGATCGGGACCAGGCGTCGGTCTGCCAGGACGCGTATCACCTATTCTAAGCATGGCCATGGCCGGAGATAAAGGGTGGAAGAGTTACCTTGATCAAAGCTGGAGAAAAGACAAAGGTTGGGAGGAAGAAGCTGTTGGGACGAAGATCAAGAAGGAATGAGCACGAAAGAGTTGAAGCCCGAGGGAGTGGAACGTATATATAGAAGGCAACATTGGGATCTAAACCGTCAGGAGAGGGCATGTGGCGACATCAAAACGGCGGCGATGCTTCGAAAACTGCACCAGCGGAAGTTCAAATGGAGCGGCAATAATGACGCTCATTTAATAGCGGGGCCTCGACTGACGCATCCACCAGGTCACGAAAGAGTCACATCACCCGCACCGAACCGACGGAAGCCGAACGGTCCGGGCGATGGGGGCAATTGTTACGACTAATGTCAGCGATCCCAAAGCACAACGGCCCATGGCCCAATCTCAAAGGAGAAGCCCGCTAGAGAAGACGGGCCCTCCCAAAGGAGGCCCACGGACGGAGCGAAAGGCCCAACCACCTCGCCATCGGGTACACCCGACCGGCCCCCATACGGTCGGATTAACCGCCCCCCTAATCCGCGATCCCATGATGGCCATTAACAACCCGCTAATGGGCCACCTCACCACGTCGCACGAAGGGGAGGAGGCGGAGGCGGATCGTGGGGACGTGAAAGGAGGCAGGACGTGGGGGCAATCAGGAAGAACCCTATAAGGGGAAGGCCAGGACGATGAAGCGAAGGGAAGAAAAACTCAGGTAACCCACACAGAGGTACTCCATCAACGACCTAGGCTTTCGCCATACCATTTCCTCCCTCCCCCAATACTCGCGCCGCCTGGGTTGACGTTCCGGCTTCTTCACAAGCCGGATCTCCCCCGCCGAGTATCCTTTCAGATTCTAATCTGACTTAGGCATCGGAGGGGCTTTGACCGGAACCTAGGTCCGGCCTTCCTGACGAGTTTCTTCATCTGTCCAGGAAGAAGACATCCGAGATGCAGCGGCTACCCCTCGGCGTCGGTCGGCCATCATCGACGCAGTCGCCAGGAGGACGACTGATCATGCACTGACTCAATTGCAAGGCGCCGAGGCTACCCCTCGACGCGGATACGACCGAGGCCGAGCTCAACCCGATCGAGGCCGAGCGCGAATCACCGAGCCGAGGCTTCTCCTCAGCTCTCCCACGCCGAGCACAAGCGAACTCGGCGAACCCAAGGGACCCCCAAACCGGCCCCTTGACCACGTTGACCACACATCTGGCGGTCAACGAGCAGTGATGAGAAAACACCTGTAAACACATACTTATTACCATTAAAAGAGGCTACTCTAGAAGGACCAAATAAATCTAAATGTAAAAGTTCAAGAGGTCTCTTTGTAGAAATAACATCTTTTAATTTGAAGGAGGATTTATGCATCTTACCTTGTTGACATGCATCACAAAATTATGAATGAGTAAAAGATATATTAGGCATACCATAAACTAACTTGTGTTTGGAAATACGTGCTAAATGCTTAAAGTTAGTGTGACCAAAACGTTTATGCCATAATAATGTATTATCTGTTGATGCTAGTAAACAATGATTATTTGAAGATATTTTCATGCATAGTATATATATATTATTTTTACGATTACCATGGAATAAAATATTAGACATATCTAAATCATATATAATGCATGCATTCTTTTCGAAAATTATTTTAAAATCTTTATCGCATAATTAAGAAATGGATAAGAGATTGTGTTTCAAACCGTCGACTAGAAGCACGTTTTCGATGATTGGCTTGGTTGGATCACCAACTGTTCCGATGCAAATCACTTTACCTTTGTTGTTATCACCAAAAGTAACGGTGCCACCATCGTTGAATTGAACGGTTGATAGAAGTTTGATATTCCCGGTCATGTGTTTAGAACATCCATTATCTAGTATCCATCTTTCTTTTATGGATACCTGAAGGATAAACAATAAATATTGGTACCCTTTATATATGGGTCCTTAGGATTAGTCCTTAGGAAACCAAACCCAAGTGGAATTTGGTTTCTTCAAATAGTTAGACGAAAGAATAATATTTTGCATAAAATTAGATAAATATAAATCCTTATCATATAAACATATGTCTTTGGAAATCAAATATTATGCATAATAGTTTTCTTAGAAGATGTAAGAAAATTTGTCTTCTTTGGAATATGAATAATATCCTTTTTCAAAGGATTAATTTTCTTAGCATTAATAAATACATGCTTTTCTTTTCTAAAATGTTATTACCAAAAATATTGGATTTGGGAATATTTTTATACCCCAAACCTTGTCTATGATTAGCAGGATGTTGTATTCTAAGTAAATCATCAAGATTATTCTTTCCTTTATTGAATTTGCTAATATTAGAAGACATGTTATCATATTTCAATTTTAAAGAAGAAATATCTTTATCTAAAGTAGAAATACGTGTAACCATATTATAATTCTCAGATTTGAGAATCTCATTTTCATGTATTAATTTAGTATTTTGAGAAAATAATGAATCTTTCTCAATTTTAATATTATCTAATGAAGTAGATGAAGAGGTTAGTTCTTGATGAGAAAGAACTAATACCTTTTGTCGAGAATTCAATTTCTTGAATCTCATATATAAATCATTAAAGGCTTCTAGTAATTCTTCATTATTTAAAATACTTACCTCATTATCATCTTGTGCCATAAAGCACATATGTGCATTTTCTTCATTTAATTGATCGTTGACTTCTTCTTCTTCATCTGAAGATGAAGAGTCCCATGTTGCTGCTAGTGCCTCTTTTCTCTTTTCGAACTTCTTATCCTTTCTGAAGTTGTTGAATGTCCTTTCTTTTGGCTTAAGAAGTGGACAATCTTTTTTCATATGACCTGGTCTATTGCATTGAAAACATAAAGAAGCATCAGTAGTTTTAGGCTTAAAACTTTTAAACTTACCTCTTTGTAGAAACTTCTTAAAGTTTCTAGTTATTAGTGCATGTCTTCATCGTCCATGTCTGAGTCATTGGTGTCTGATGAAGGGACAAAGGCAAGAGTTTTCTTCTTTGTATTTGCTTGTTCTTTACGATCTTGGAGTTGTACTTCGTAGGCCATCAGGTTGCAAACCAAGCTTTCAATGGTAAGAGTTGAAAGGTCATTGGCTTCTTCAATGGATATAGTCTTCTTCTCCTATTCTGATGTCATAGCACCAAGAATCTTCCGTACTTGTTCCATTTGAGAGTAGGTTTTGCCAAGGGCAATAAAGGAGTTGACAATGTCGGTGAAAGGAGTGATCATTTCTCCAATTGGTTCATTCTCCTTCATTCTGAATAACTCAAACTTGTGAACAAGAACAGAGATTTTAGTTTCCTTAACTTTATTAGTTCCTTCGTGAGTTACCTGGAGTGTATGCCAGATGTCATATGCGGTTTTGGCCTGGGAGACACGGTTGAACTCATTCTTGTCCATAGCATAGAATAGTGCATTCATTGCTTTGGAGTTGCGGGTTGCAGCAGATTTGTCATTTGTGGTCCGTTGGGCATATGGAGTTGTAGGCTTCTCGTACTGAGTTTTCAACATGTTCCAAAGTTTGTATTCGATGCTTTATAGTAGATTGTCATCCTTGTCTTCCAATAGGAATAGTTGGAACCATTGAATAGTGGAGGCCTTGTAGTAAAATGCACTTTTGGAAATTGTGATGAAGATGTTGATGTGTTCGTTGGATAGGTGTATGCCATCTTAACCATGAAGCTCTGATACCAAATGTTGGATCTCCTGGCACACCAAATATACTAGAGGGGGGTGAATAGTGTAAATCACGACGATATTGAAAAATTAAAAGTTAATAAAAAATTGCAATGAAAGTACGGAAATAAAAGATCACAATCCAGAATAATGCAAACGCAAACACAGAGATTTTTATCCTTGTTCGGATCCTTGTGATCCTACGTCCAGTCCTCTACCCAGTAGAGATTTGAATCCACTAAAACACTTGCTCCCCGCAAATAATCAACATACAAAGATGCCAACACTCCCTGTGTTGCAAACTTGTACAATCTCTTCAACAAGAGATTCACCAAATAAAGTAAAAGAAAGAGTATGAAACGATATCACATATAGCCTTGATAATTGATGAAATTATTGCGCAAGGTTGGTGATGGAATCTCCAAGGTTCAAGATGTGAATTATGGTAGAACACTCTTGTAAATTGGACTTCCTATAGGGACTGAATTTCCGCAGAGTATTCCCTATGGAAATCTGAAAATCTCACTCTTTCTAGAGAGAGAAAGAAATCTTAAGAAAAGAGAAAGTGAGAGAATTTTCGTAATTTTTAGGCAGAGGTCTAGGGGTCTATTTAGAGCCCAAAGAGGTAGCTTATAACAGTTGTATAACTGTCTAAATTTTCAAAAAAATCTGAGCCATTTTTGTCACAATTAGTCGACTAATTTTATGCATTGGTCGACTAATTAAAGCTGACTGGATAGAATGGAAGTTAAAGTGTCTTTTCAAGATGAGTAACTTCCTAAAACGGTATGAAACTGTTTTAAAACGGCTACAAACAGCTGTAAACGGCTATTAACTATTAGAACTAGCCGTTAGTGGCAGTTCTAACATAAAATCAGAGAATGTAAAATCAGAATAGCCAAAATAAAAATGGAGATCTCATAATAATATCATGAAAAATAAGATCTGAGATCAGAGAATATAAAATCAGAAATTGGCTATTAGTGTTGAGAGCAAATGAGAGCAAATGAGATCAGAATTTTGCAGAAAGAATAGAGAGTTTAGATTGGTGTGTCAATGATCTCAATGAAGGCTCTATTTATAGAGTTTCAATGGAATTTTGAATTTCAAAAGAATTGACTTTCAGCCCAATCAGATATGAAAATGGAGTGAAATCAGGAAGCAGAGTCGTTGGAAAACGACAGCTAGTAGTGGACTCCCTCAGGGTGGTAGTCGACTCCAAGAGAATTTCAGTAGAAATTCTGCTTCTAGCTGGTAGTCGACTCCCTCCTCTGGTAGTCGACTCCCAGAGCAGTTTTCTCTGAAACTCAGCTAGTTGAGAAGTGTAATCAACTCCTAGGTGTATTGGAGGTTGACTACTGATAATAGATCGACTAGATTTTGCTCTCAAGAGTTAAAATGGATTTTAAAAACATTTAAAACATTTTTCTTCGAAATCATTTATATGCATGTGATATCTACTTTGGCTTTAACATAATCCTAAGAAACAAAAAACTCACACGCTTAGACTAAGACGAGATCTTCAGGAACCCGTTTAGATGATTGAAGTATATGCGCGCTTCTCCTGAATTTTGAGTTCCTTCTTCATTAAGCTTGAGCACGAGCTACATCTTGTGCTTGACGTAGAACTAGCAAATTCATCTTCGTCGTTCAAGTGTGGTTGAGCTTCTTCGGAGTATGCGTAAAGTCAATGTTTGAACAACCTGCACACTTGAGTTGTAGTGTAGTTAGTACACTAACATCATTTGGTGTGCTTATCATCAAAACCACTTAGGGGTGGGATTCAGTTTCCCATCACTCTCCCACTTTTTGATGATGACACCCAAATGAAAAATAAAGTAAATTAAATGAATATTGACTTAATAAAATAACTTACTCCCCCTGCTTAGATGCGGTACTCTCCCTGCATCAAACCGGTTAACAAAACAATATTCATTCTCATTTTTGCATTTTATCTTTTTTCTCCCCCTTGTCATCAATCAAAAATATGACATAAAATATTAAATGAAATGACACATAGAGTTTTAAGTCTATAAACCATAGAGAGATATAATTCAAAAGATAGCTTTCTGCAAAACAAGGTTAGTAGATAATAGTCGAGCGTGTTTGAGCATAATGTATCAAACCATACGCATAACCAAACCACAAGTGTATCAAACCATAGCAGAGTATAGTTATTACAGACCAAATTGTTTTAAAGAACCATTGTTTTGAAGCTTGTATAAGGATGTCCTCCATTTTTCTCCTTCTTCAACTCCTTGATCTCCTCAAGGATCATGCTAAATGTTTCCTCTGTCATCTTGTTGCTTTTTGGCATAAATTCCTTGAGATCGTCCACTTTATTGTTGAGGTCTTCAAAGCCTTTCTCTTGAGAAATCTTCAGCTTTCCAATTTTCTTCAAGAGCATGTCTTGAAGCTCAACACTGTAAGCTGGCGGTTCTTCTTCTTCTTCTTCTCCATCATTGCCTCCTTCTTCTTCATCTGTGTCAGAAATGAGGGGTTCTTTACCCTTCTTCTTTGAGGATGATGATCCTCCTTCTGCAGCGATCTTCTCCTCTAGAATGTTCTGGTCGAGGTCTTTGTGAAGATTCATTCGGCCAAGAGCATGTACATCAAAGATACAGGCCGCTTCCAGAATTTCGGTTTCATTATCCAAAGGTATGTTATACCCAATAAACAAGATGGTAAGATAGTGACCATGGGCTAAGGAAGATGAGGGTCTATCGGAAGAAGCAGATGCAAGGATGGAGTCCATAATGACTTTGGCCCAATTTACACGAATGTTTCCTAGCATGGCGTAAATGCATTTGGCTTATTTTTCGGATAGAACTGAATGACTGCCGGATTTTTGTGTGATATTGTAGGATAAAATATTTGCTAGAATTCTTGCAGGGTAGAGAAGATCACTACAGGGTAATTTTTTCTGAAAGAATCTACCAGGTAAATACATTCTCTCTAAAATATCATTATCCACCATTTCAATGTCTTCAAGGAACTTTCCTGAATATGGTATTCCTAAGGCTTGACCAAGATATTTCGTAGTTATAGCAAGCTTGAAATCAAGAAATTTAGTAATGAATCGACATTTAGCAAGATCATAATCTATGTTGGCATAAAATAGATATACTAATCTAGGATAACACAGATAGATATTTTCAGATGAAAAAAGATTAGCAAGATTCTGAAATTCTAAGATGCTATCGATACCATAATTCTCAACATGATCAGTTTTGAGAAGCCTTTCATGATGGATTTGTCTTTTGGAAATTTTGAGAAATTTTTCAAAAGAAGCAGTCTTGAAAAGATATGGTTTGATAATTTCTTTTTCAGTAAGAGATGATTCATTAGCAACCGTTCTCTTCTTAGTAGCAATCTTCTTGAAAGACATTCTAGATGAAAAAAATTTGAATTACAAGACTAGATATGCATGATTAACAAGAAGTAAATGAGAAGTTGATGAGAAAGAATTATAACTTGGGAATATTCTTGAGCACTTTAAAGAGGTTCAAGAAATTTTACCAAGAGAAGTAAAAAAATATTCAAGAGGATGCCAACAATGGAGGTAGTCGGCTACCTAGGGTTTGGGCTTGGGGTTTTATCTTTTGAGATGAAAGAGGATGAAGTTTAGGAGCCTTTGGATCATAAGATTGGATGGTTGAGATCTTATTTTCTTATTGGGTTTAAGTTACCCTTTGGATATAAACCCAATAGACTCAATGGAAACCCAATATGAGTAAGAAAAAAATCAAAAAACAAAACCCAGATTTTCGTGTCCACTCTCAGGTAGTCGACTCCCTACTGGGTTGAGCTGTTTCTCATCCCAAGGGTTTTTGACGCAATTGAGTGTGTTTGATAGAAAATCTTTCTTACGAAAATGTAACAAAACCTTCATACGCATTTTAAAAAAATTATTGAGCGATCATTTTAAATACTCAAATAAGTTAAATTTTTGCGAAGCAATCTGTTTTTATTACAAAGCGTTTGATGCAGTTTTTGTTCCTTCTCATTGGTTTTTAGAGTACCTGAAAAATATGAACGTTTATGGTACTCTTTATTCATTGAGTTCAAGAGGTTAGTCTTTAGGAAACCAAACCCAATATGGTTTAATTCCTTCATTAGAAACATATTTATAATTTTTTTTAAATGAACTTGCTGAACAAAATTAATTGTGTAACTTCTTTGCTTCTGATCAGTCAGGTTATTCGGTATCCAGATGCTCAGAAATTTTTGGTTAGTATGATGCATCCTACTTTTCTTAATCTTTTTCTTGGTATGATTAGAATCATATCCAAGTTCGGTTTTGCTAGATGAAGCTTTTGGTTATTTATTAAGCTATCTAGCTTCCCTTTTCCCTTATTGAAATGTTCAACAATCTTCATTATAGAGTCATATTTGTCTTTAACAGATACAAGAAGATTATTCAAACTTTCATTTTCTCATTCATAGAAAGAATGTCTTTTACCAAAGAGTCATTCTTTTCTTTTAGAATGGTATTCCCTTTAATAAGATTTTCTTTTTCTTTAGCATCCTTTTTAACAGTTCTAAGAGTTCTTCTATTTCTTTTATGAGCTTTTTATGCATTTTGCATAGCTCCTTATATGCTCCTCTATAGTCCATGTCTTCATCATCGCTTGATGATGAATCACTATCACTAGATGATGAATCATACAAGGTACTTACCTTTGATGATGTGGAGGCTAAGAAACACATGTGGGCTGTCTCTCTTCTTTCGTCTTTGTCATCTGATGAGGATTAAAAAATCACTTTAATCGAAAGCTGTGTAAGCTTCCTTCTTAGGTCGTCGAAATTTGTTCCTTCTGTCGCTTCTTCATTCATTGTTCTCTCTATTTTTGCCACGATCTTTGGAGTCTCAGTTGTTCTTCTCCAAGGGACAATCTCTCTTTACGAGTCCTGTTTTGTTGCAGCCAAAACAAATAATACTGTTAGTGGGACGAAATGGACGTTTACCATACTTACTTGTAATAAACTCTTTAAAGTTCTTTAAGACAAAGGCAATATGGTCCTCTTTGTCGGTATAGTCAGAGTTTTCTTCTTGAGCTTTGAATGCTAGGCTCTTCTTTTTGGTTTCTCTTCTATCTTCTTGTCTTCCTCAAGTTTTATCTCATATGCCATGAGATTTCCCATCAGTTCTTCAATGGTTAGATCCTTCACGTTGTGGGCTTCTCGAATGGCTGTTGTCTTTCCTTTCCATTCGGGTCTGAGATATCTTAGTATCTTCATTACCTGATCGTACACAGATAATTTCTTACCTAGACCTCCGAGCTCATTAGTGATATTAATAAAACGAGTATTCACATCGGTAATATTATCTCTTTCTTCCATTTTGAAAGATTCAAACTTATAATGCAAAACAATTATACAGGATTCCTTTACCTTTTCGGTTCCCGCATAACTTACCTGAAGAGTATGCCATATCTGATATGATGTCTCGCATTGAGAGGCACGATTGAATTCATTGCCTATCACGGAGCAAAACAATGCGTTCATTGCTTTGGCATTGAGGTTGGCTTTCTTTTTGTCATCAGCAGAGCATTTTTCAAACTCGACGTCAGTGGGTGCACTGTATGGTGATTTGGTGACGGTCCATGCCTCGATATCTAGTGACTCTAGGTAAGTCTTCATGTAGATCTTCTAGCTTGCTTAGTTCGTTCCGTTGAACAATGGTAGTCGCATGGTGTTGAGTCCTTCAGAATGAAAAGATGTTGATGCCATCGCTTTTCGAGCACTGATCTGATACCAAGTGTTGAATCCTATGGATGGAAAACAACACTAGAAGGTGGGTTGAATAGTGTTGTGCAAATAGTAAACTTTTTCGTTCGTTGATTAGTACAATTTAAAAAATTTCTAATGTTGCCTAAGAAACCAAGTAGAGTGATCTACGCTTGGTTCTTAATCAACAAGGTAATCTTACAATGAATATAAGTATGAGTTACAAGCAAGATAAGATTAGAAGCAATAAATCTTTTACACAAGAATAGATATTTTTACACAGCGGAAATAAATAAATTAACTTTGCAATAATATGAACAACAAATTACAGAGCTACAATAGTTAGCAGATAGAATAAAATACTAGAGCAAAGATAAACAATCACAGAAAAATGCAAATGCAAAGACAAGGAATTTTTATCCTGGTTTCCCACAACTTGGGTATGTTCAGTCCCCGACCAATCCGGTACGAGATTTTCCACTATTTCCTTAGGAATGCAATTACCTAACTCCACTCGTTAGGATTTTCCAAACACCTAACCTTGACCAGGATTTCCAACCACCTAGACTTGTTTAGGATTTTCCCATCCCTTTCAACCAAGGGAATCCAGAAATAAAACAAAGTTTCCAACTCACCACAATAATTAGTGGAGATTGAATTACACCCAAAAATTCTATAGCCAAAGTAAATATAGCAATTTGTGTGTTACGTGGCTAAAAGAATTTTAAGTAGATCTTTTAGATCACACAAGGAATATGAGATTATTCGTTGTGATATTTAGATCTATAGCTTTTCAAAATCCTTTCAAGAAATGAAAATTGAAGAACAATGATTTTTAAAACACTTTTAAGAATAGCCAAAATAAAAATGCAGATCTGAAAATAATATCAAGAAAAATAAGAGCTGAGATCAGAAAATATAAAATCAGAAATTGGCTATTAGTGTTGAGAGCAAATGAGAGCAAATGAGATCAGAATTTTGCACAAAGAATATAGAGTTTAGATTGGTGTGTCAATGATCTCAATGAAAGCTCTATTTATAGAGTTTCAAGGGAATTTTGAATTTAAAAAAGAATTGACTTTCAGCCCAATCAGATATGGAAATGGAGTGAAATCAGAAAGTAGAGTCGTTAGAAAACGACAGCTGGTAATCAACCCCCTCAGGGTGGTAGTCGACTCCAAGAGAATTTAAGTAGAAATTCTGCTTCTAGCTGGTAGTCGACTCCATCCTCTGGTAGTCGACTCCTAGAGCAGTTTTCTCTGAAACTCTGCTAGTTGAGAAGTGTAATCAACTCCTGGGTGTAATGGAGGTTGACTACTGATAATAGATCGACTAGCTTTTGCTCTCAAGAGTTAAAATAGATTTTAAAAACATTTAAAAAAAATTTCTTCGAAATCATTTGTGTGTGTGCGATATCTACTTTGGCTTTGACATAATCCTAAGAAACAAAAAACTCACACACTTAGACTAAGAAGAGAGCTTCAGGAAGTCACTTAGATGATTGAAGTAGATGCGCGCTTCTCCTGAATTTTGAGTTCCTTCTTCATTAAGCTTAAGCACGAGCTACATCTTGTGCTTGACGTAGAACTAGCAAATTCGTCTTCGACGTTTGAGTGTGGTTGGGCCTCTTCGGAGTATGCGTAAAGTCATTGTTCGCACAACCTGCACACTTGAGTTGTAGTGTAGTTAGTACACTAACATCATTTGGTGTGCTAATCATCAAAACCACTTAGGGGTGGGATTCAATTTCCCATCACTATCCTTATAGAGAGTTACTCCATGAAACGCAAGTACATTACCTTGCTTGGAGTTTTCCATATTAAACTCTATAACACAGTTTCAATATATCTAGACTGGATAACCCCAGTATCTTATTCGATCTATCTCTATAGATCGTTATACCAAGTATATATGATGCTTCTCCTAAATCTTTTATGAAGAAGTTTTGTGAGAATTATATTTTGATTGATTACAACATCGCTATTACATTGCCAATCAAAAGTATATCATCCACATATAATATGAGAAATGCAATAGAACTCCCACTAACCTTCTTATATACACATGGTTCATCCTCATTTTTAAGAAGCCAAACCATTTGACTATACTATCAAATTAGATGTTCCATCTTCTTGATGTTTGATTTAATTCTTAAATAGATTTAAGTAGTTTACATGATTTTCCGTTGCTATTACTGAATCCAAAACCCTCTAGTTAAGTCACGCAAACACACTTTTCTACATCACCATTTTTACATCCATTTGAAAGGATTTGTAGTCATATAAGGCCGCTATAGCAAGTTCTGAATGGATTTGTGTATGGCTATCAGTGAAAAAGTTTTGTCATAGTCTATTCCAAGTCTTTGACGATACCCTTTTTCCACCAACCTTACCTTATAGTTCTATACCTTTCCATCTACACTGATCTTCTTCTTGAAGATCCACTTGCTCCAATTAGGTTTTACCCTTTTGAGAACATCCTTTATAGTCCATACTTTGATGGAGTATATGGAATCCATTTCAGATTTCATGGCATCAAGCCATTTTCTAGAGTCTCCACTCTAAATGGCTTCTTGAAAATTAGTAGGGTCATCATCAACCATGTTTATATCCTCAACATCACCATCTATGAAATAATTGTGGTATCTGCCCGATGGTTAAGAATGCCAAGTAGATCTCCTAAGTTGCCGAGAGTCATCAAGTGGAGCATATGTGTCTGGATTTGTCTCTTGATCATTTGTCGTTTGTATTTTCAAAACTTCTTTCAGTTCTGTCATAGTGCCCTTATTAAGAGATTCATTCTCTAAGAAGGTGACATGCTAATTAACAATGATATTTTATTTCCCATGTTGATAAAACACATATCCTTGAGAATTTTTTGGATATCCTACAAACTTGCCATAATGAATTATGCCTCTAGTGTAACTGGATTAGGCCTTTTCATAAATACAATACAACCCTATGTTTTAACAAATATAAGATTGGGTTTCTTGCCTCTCCATTTCTCTTATAGAGTGATATGCACAACCATAGAAGGAATCTTATTAAGTATACTCATATCCACTTTTAGGGCATAGTCCTAGAAAGAAAGAGGTGACTCGACATTACTCATCATTGATCACATCATATCTAATAGGGTGTGATTCCTTCTCTATGACATATAATTTTGTTGTGGTGTGTAAGGAGGAGTAACCTGAGAGATAAACGCATTCTCTTTTAGATAATTAAGAAATTCCAGACTTAAGTATTCTCCTCCTCGATCTGATCAAAATATTTTAATATTTTATTTTTACATTACATGAATTTATCAAAGGCCTTGGACTTTTGTTTCATCAATAATACATATCCATGCCTTGAGAAGTCATCAGTAAATTTGATAAAGTAGGATTCTCCACCTCTTGCTTCTATAGACATTGGGCAACATACATCTATATGAGTCACAAGAGTTCACTAACTCTTTTCCCTTGATCTACAAAGGGTGTTTTATCTATTTTTCCTTTGAGACATGTCACGGTCTGTTTTCGATCGTACGCTTTACGTGCACGTAGTCTTGTTCGTGCACATATTTATTTTAGACCTTGTCTGCATCCGAACCCTATAGTGTGATATGCCGTTGTGACCCTCTCGAAGAGTATTAAATTGTGGAATTATTTTGGAACGTCATTTCATGGGTCGTTCTCCCACGATTTGACTTTGTTTGATGAGACGTCGCGATTTTCACATTTGGCATGAGGCCTTTTTATTTTTAATTTCGTTCCTCGTCATCAGATTTATGATCCGTCTTTTTAGTTTTGTTTCTCTCGATGGTACGGTCACCTCAGTATTTATCTTATAATTTTAGAGCCTCGTTTGACCCACTTTCACTTTTACCCAGTTTAATCATTTGTTAACCCTAAGTTTTGAGATTTTTCCCCTAAGTAATATTTTATTATAATCTTAATCTTCGCCTAAATTTGACTTAGCCATTTTCCCCCATTTGGCCGCACCCACTTGTTTCACGCGGGAGAGAGAGAGAGAGAGGGAGTGAGAGTTCTTTTTATATTGTTAATAACAATTTTTAAAACAATTCTTTTAACCCTAACTACCCACTACCCTATAGCCCCTGATCTAGCCCCACGTTTAGCCCATCACGTGAGCCCACACCCTATATAATTTAATCTAGGTTTCTACTTTTTTTTCACAGCCATACAACACAAAACACAGCCGCCGCCCCCCTAATAATTTGTTCACGCTTTTTCCCCCGAGCGCTGCACTTCTCCTCTTCACGCAAAAGAACCCTAGGACGTCGCCCGACCTTCCTCCACCTGCCTTCGTCGCCGGCGTCCCCCGTGAACCACCCTAGCCCGCCGGAGCTCCGCCAGCGAGCCGCAGCAAGCCGCAGCTCCTGCTGCAATTTGCAGCAGCGCACGACGGCGCCGCCCCACACATCTGACCCCCTCCGACGTGCCTCTGACCCCCCGATGGCATCCCCACGCCGTCTAGCACTCACAGCAGCCTCCCTCCCGCCGTTGACAGCTCCTTGGCCGATGTCTTCACATGAACTCAGTTTCCTCGCGCGGCAACAAGTTCTGCGAACCCCATCGTGTCGCAGCGACGTCCGGTAGCCCCTACCTCGCTTAGAGGTGTTCCTCGACGTCACGATCAGCCCCTACGATGCTCAACGTCGTAGTCTTCGTGTGCGTCGACCCCTTCGTCCCCGTTCGTCGTTACGGCTTCCCGTGAGCCGTATAACTTCAACCGTCCACTTTGCTCGCTGATTTGGACTCTTCTCGCTGATCTTGTCGCTGTCCAAGGATTGGCGATCATGGAATCATATTTTGGAATCTGGATTAGGAGCTCTTTCTCTATTCCAACCCCTGACGTCGCTACCCGATGTCAGTGTAGCTCTTGCGGCGTGAAGGGGTAATTTTCTGAACTCTTAGGACCCCTAACCAATGCATGCTAATCAAGATTAAAATCGGTATTTAAATTGCATGGTAAATCACTAATGGAGATAATTTAAATTGGGACTGTAGGATGGTGGATCCGAGCACATAGGTAGATTGGACTGGTTGGACGGTGTTTGCAAAGCAGTTGATTGCAGGCAAGTGAAACTTGCCAAACTTGTGTTTTAAGCCATGTCTTAGGCCATTCCCCGTTTTTAGTGTAAAAGAGACTAGGCGACGAAATGATACTCGCCTAGACGCAATTTTAAGATCTAGCTTGACAACGAAGCTAGATCTGACACCATGCCATGTCATTCATTCATTTTTCCTGTCACGTTTAATTTTCATATCTGTACGCATTTTACTTGTGCTCTGCCATGCATGTCGTGTTTAAATTCCTTATCTGTATGCACTTAAATTATACTCTGCCATGCCATGCATACTACATGTCATTCCATGCTTGAATGTTGCATTCGTAGCACACGCTACGGTACTTCCTTGTTGAGGCTAGGCACCTGTGTTACCGGCACAACCCTAATCCAAATACACTTCCTGGCTCGTGATCCAGAAGCGGGCTACATGTGTTGGTCAAAAACCAATGCCCGATTACACGTGGAGGGGTAGGGTTAAGCGACCACTCAGCGTAGAAGTGTGCCTGTACAGCCACTTCAGCTGTAAGCGTAAACTCTGTACATGACGTGTTTACTTGTCTTGTAAATCCATGTGAATGTTTAGTAGTTTTGCTACCTTGTCATGTCATACTTGTTGCACTTTATTACTTGTTGCATTCATATCTTAAACTGCCATGTCATCGCATACTTTTAGAACTGCTAGGTTGTTTCCTTTCTTTTTAGTTTCCTTGCACAATTCTCTTATAGACTTTCTGACATGTGCCCTCATCTCTTTTGGGTGTCGCATGTTAGTTGCTGAGCTAGAGTCCGTTGCTGAGGACGAGGAGTTGGTTGACATTGAGCCTGGGTCCACTGTTGACGTGGAGTACGAGGACACCGGTGACAAGTCGTAGAGACTTCTTTTGGTGTTACTTTCTGCTTAGTTCTTGTTAGGTTGTTGGTGCATAGCGCCCTTTCTTTCTGTACGTTTGTTTATTTCTGTTGGCCATGCTTGGGCCTTTTAGACTCTTTTTAGCCGGGTGGCTTTTCTGTGATGTTGGACTTTATTTGTGGATATTCTGAGATTGGAATAATTTTTATATCTCTCTTTCTTTTATTATTATTATTTTTTGTTCTGCTTCACAGTTGCAAGGACCTCTACTTGGTTATACCAGACGCTTTACAGACTGGAGCCTCACAGCTTCAAGTCTGAGCGGACTTTTCATGCCTCGCCTTCCGTTTATGGGAAGCGGGTCGCGACAGGTTTTATTGTTGGCCCATACAGGACCCCTCTTGCAACTGCGAATTATCGAAACAACGATAAGAATAATAGAATGTCCATTAAATAAATTAAAACATCCAAGTCTTAAGCCTTGAGTCTAATTTTATCGTTTCCTATGTCTTAGGTGGCTGGTAAACGTGTTGCTCGAACATCTGTCTCAGCTTAGTAGGGAATCCATTATATCAGGACTATAGTAAGATTTAGTTAGACGTCTGTGCTTGCTAGTTAGAGGTCCCTGATTGTTAGCTAGACTCCATGATAGAGATTGATATAATCGTCTTAGGAGTTACCTTAGTGGTTCATGTCTAGCTCTGACCATGATAGACTTCTAGAATTTCTTTAGTCGTTCGCTTGGGTTCATCGATTTCGGGCCCAACAGAACATGATTTTGATTCTCTTAGGACCTTCCCTGAGGTCTCTAATATATTCTAGCTCATTAGAAAGCCTTAGTGTTAAGTTTCTCTTGACCTTTAGTCAACCCGATAATTAGAAGCCCCTGATTCTATCATTTCCTGATCACTACACTTCAGTGTTACTGACCATAGAATTCCATCGTAGTTTTCTTGAATCGTAATTTAGACGCATTCATCATACTACCACATTCCTTGCCTCGATTCACATGATCACCACATTACGATAATTGTTGATCTTTCGAATGTCCTCCGTTGCAAAGCTTGACTCTTTCAAAGTTGTTTTCGGTTTCCCTTGATTAAAAGTTTTGCTCAGTATAAATTTTGTTTTTTTAAACCCTTTTCTTATATATTTAATTCCTCACTTTACGATTGAGTAAAAAAAAGTTTCCTTCGTTGATTTTGAAGTCTATTGGTTGTAAGTTTAATTACTATCTCGTAACTATTTTCTGACATATACTTTCGCATTTCGGTTTAAAAACTCTATTACTATTTTGAAAATTCGATATACCATCTTTTCTAAACTATGAGATTCATTTTAATCGCTTAAAATACATACTTTATGTTGTAAACTTGGCGGCTATGGAGACCATAGCCCTATATTTATAGTGGTAGGGTTACATAATGGGTGGATACCCACTAACGGGTAGGCCCACCAAGAAGCCCGTTTATAACACTTCCCCTTATCCATCCATTGTTGTAAGCCATGGTGAACGCTTCAGGGTTCATGAAGCTTATTTGATCATGGGGTTGGAGATACTTCTGGATCTCTAAGTTTAAGAGTGCTTGCCTCATTAAAACCTTTGCCAAGGAAAACCCAGTGGGAAAAACCAGTGGCTAAGGGAAAAGAGTACAAGTCTCTGTAACTTCCCCTGATCGATGGATAACATCAGTGGTGGATACTTCTGGATCCAGAGTTAATGTGGCTGCCGCGTTAAAACCTTTGACTGTGGAAAACCCAGTGGGAAAAACCAACAGCCAAGGAAAAAGAGTACAGCACTACGTTAACTCCCCCTGATAAGTACAAGCTTCAGGCTTGTACATCTCTCAACTGTCTCATCCCAATTCCTAGTACAAGTTTTCTAAAGGTACTGCGAGGCAAAGCTTTAGTGAATAGGTCAGCCAGGTTGTTGCAGGACCGGATCTGCTGGATGTCGATCTGGTTGTCCACTTGCTGTTCATGCGTCCAGAAGAGCTTGGGGGAAATGTGCTTCGTCCTGTCACCTTTGATGTAGCCACCTCGTAGTTGAGCGATGCAGGCAGCATTGTCTTCGTACATGGTGGTAGGCCCAAGATCTCCCGTCTTCAGGCCGGTGGTCTTGAGGATGTGGTTGATGACTGATCGAAGCCAGAAGCATTCTCTGCTAGCTTCGTGGATCGCGATGAGCTCGGAGTGGTTGGATGAGGTCGCTGTGGATGTCTGCTTCACGGATCTCCATGAGATGGCCGTCCCACCGTATGTGAATACGAAACCGGTCTGGGACTTTGCGGTATGTGGGTCGGACCTGTATCTCGCATCTGCGTAACCGACCAGGTCGGTGGATACACCTTTCTTGAAGTATAGTCCCATGTCTACAGACCCTTGGAGGTAGCGCAGAAGTTGTTTCACTCCGTTCCAGTGGCGCTTTGAGGGCGCTGAACCGTATCTGGCTAGTAGATTTACTACGAACGCTATATCGGGACGCGTGTTGTTTGCCAGGTATAGGAGTGCTCCAATTGCACTTAAGTAGGGTACTTCAGGACCCAGTGTTTCCTCCCCCTCTTCCAGCGGTCGGAAGGGGTCTGTTTCAACATCCAATGATCTGACGACCATTGGTGTGCTAAGCGGGTGACATTTGTCCATAAGAAAGTTTTTCAGCACTTTCTTTGTATATGTCGATTGGTGCAACAGGATTCCTCCGCTTAAATGTTCAATTTGTAGTCCTAGGCAAAACTTCGTTTTGCCGAGGTCTTTCATCTCAAAAGTCTGTGTGAGACTTTTGGATATCTCATCTATCTCTGCAGGAGATCCGATGATGTTCAAGTCGTCTACGTAGACGGTGATAATTACGAATCCTGTTCCCTTTGCTCGTATGAAGATGCAAGGGCTGACTTCATTTGTTGTGAATCCTTGTTGCACTAGGAATTCACTCAGTCTGTTGTACCACATTCTACCTGACTGTTTGAGACCATACAGTGATCTCTGGAGTTTGACGGAATAGACGTCCCGAGGTCTTTCTGTCATTTTTGTCGGTAGTTTGTATCCGTCTGGGATTTTCATATAGATGTCCTTATCTATATTTCCGTATAGGTATGCAGTCACAACGTCCATGAGCTGCATATCCAGACCTTCCTTCGTGGATAGGCCGATGATGAAACGAAAAGTGATCGCGTCCATGACCGGGGAATAGGTATCGTCATAGTCTATTCCTGGTCGTTGGGAAAAACCTTGTGCAACAAGGCGCGCTTTATAGCGCACGATCTCATTATTCTCGTTTCTTTTTCTCACGAATACCCATTTATATCCCACAGGTTTAACACCTTTTGGTGTTAGGACTACATGTCCAAAAACTTTGCGCTTCGAGAGTGAGTCCAGCTCTACTCCTATTGCCTCGTTCCACTTTGGCCAATCCTCTCCGCGTTTACATTCTGCTAGAGAGCGTGGATCGGTCTCATCGTTGTATTCAGTGACGTGAGTGGCAATAATGAGCGCGAAGTTATCATCGATGATTGTGCTTTTTCTGTCCAGTACCTCCCCGGTACATATATAGTTTAATGAAATTTCTCCTATATTTTCCTCTTCAGGGGTTGTTAGGAGTGGAGAGGTAGCTGGGCTGAGCTCAGCATCCTGTGGTGGTATCGTTATTGTTGCTCCAGGATTTTTCCTCTTTCGAGGATTCTTATCTTTGGAGCCTAGGGGTCGTCCTCTTTTTTGTTGAGGTACGGCTGCTTCTGCTGCAGGTGGATTACATCCATCTTTGGGTATGTCAATCCTAGCTGGCGTATTTGCAGCAGGGACGTGTGATCTGACAATCTTCTGGTTGTCAGTGAATTTATCCGGTAAAATGTGAACTGTGTTCTGAATTTGAAGGATCTTCATGATCTCTTCTTCACATTGATTTATGCGCGGATCAAAATGGGATAAAGTCTTTGTGTCCCATGTAATGGTCTTTGAAGCTTCTGGCTTCTGTGTGTTAATGCCTAGTTTTGGAAAAATGCTTTCATCAAACTCACAATCTGCTAGACGTGCTTTAAAGGCATCCCCTGTAAGGGGTTCGAGGTATCTAATGATCGATGGTGAGTCGAAGCCAATATAGATACCAAGACGCCGTTGAGGACCCATCTTGGTTCTCTGCGGTGGTGCTATGGGGACATAGACAGCACATCCGAATATCATCAAGTGAGAGATATCGGGCGGGTCCCATATGCAAGTTGCATCGGAGAATAAGATTGACTACCTGACGGTCGTAATCTTATCAGCGATGCAGCGTGCAGTATGGCATGTCCCCATGCACATACCGGCAACTGGCATTGCATTAACAATGGTCTAGCAATCCATTGTAGTCTCTTTATGAGAGATTCGGCTAACCCGTTCTGGGTGTGAACATGAGCTATAGGATGTTCAACTTCTATGCCGGTTGCTTGGCAGTAGTCTAGGAAGACTTGTGAGGTGAATTCCCCAGCATTGTCCAGACGCAATTTCTTGATCTGGTTGTCTGGGAAATGTGCCCGTAATTTTATAATTTGTGCAAGTATCTTTGCAAAGGCTACGTTGCGGGTGGACAAGAGGCACACATACGACCATTTTGAAGATGTGTCGATTAGTACAATGTAGTACCAAAATGGTCCACTTGCGGGGTGAATAGGCCCGCAAATGTCACCATGTATTCTCTCTAGGAAGCTTGGAGACTCAGAGTCCACCTTCAGGGTGGATGGTCTCGTAATAAATTTCCCTTTGTAACAAGGGGGACAAGGATTTGTACCCTTCCGAAGTAGCGTCAGGCTTTTCGGATTAATTCCACGGGATTGGGATATGATGCGACGCATCATATTCCTTCCAGGGTGTCCTAGTCTATCGTGCCAGAGTTTGAATTCTGGTTGATTTTGGCACTTCTGGTGCTCCAATGTGTTTGCTTCCATTGCTCTGATCCTTGTGTGGTAGAGACCCGACGGGAGTCCCTCAAAACATTCGACGGTGTTTTTAGCACCGTTTTTATGAAACGTTACATCAAGGTATTCACTGTTTCCTTTGCTCACCGTTTTCAGGTGGTATCCGTTTAAGCGGATATCTTTAAAGCTTAACAGGTTCCTATGCGAGCTAGGGGAGAGAAGGGCATCTTTTATAAGTAGTTTTGTACTATTGGGGAGCATAAAATATGCTTCCCCTGATCCTTCAATGATACTTGATGGACCGGAAATCGTATTTACGGTGCCATCGTATTTATTAATGCTTTGAAAAAAGCAGATGTCTTGGAGGATCGTGTGCGTAGAGGCACTGTCCACTAGGCATTTAAAGTCCATCTATTTTAAAAGAAAAATGTCGCAGTATAAGGCAAGAACACAAAAGAATATACTACGAAATTAAGTTGATGTCTGAAAAGTACTTAAACATGCCAGAGATAAGCAGATAAATTGTTTCTCAAAAGGAAAAAACTACAATGCATATAAAGTAGATAAATGTCCTCAGTCGAGCTGTCACGCCCCGCTTCCCAAAAATATGGAGGCGAAGCGTGAGAAGGTCCGCTCAGACTTGAAGCAACAAAGCTGCAAGTCCGATAAGCGTCGATCAAGTTTAAAACTGCAGGTCCTTGCAACGCTAACGAAACAAAGATAATAATAATGAAATGAGACAAAAGAAACATCTCAGAATTTCCATAAAATAAGTTTCCAACATCGCAGAAAAGCCACCAGGCTAAAAGAAAAGAGACTAAAGGCCCAAACATGGCCAACAAAAGTACAAAGTACAAACGACGGTGCTACGCACCAATAACTAACAAAAGGCCTAAAACAACATAAAGCTCAACAAAGACTCAAAGAATGGTCACCGGTGTCCACCAAAATCCTCCTGGGCAATCATGGACTCAGACTCAGCGTCAGCAACACATCACGTACTCAGCAACGATCTCTGGCTCAGGTCTAACATGTGACACCCAAAAGAGCAAGGGGCACATGTCAGCAAGTCTACAAGAGACTTGTGCAAGGAAACTGGAAGTAAAGTGAGCAACCTAGCAGTTCTAGCATGAATGCGATGACATGGCAGTTTAAAGTATGAGTGCAACAGGTAAAGTAAAGTAAAGCAAGGTACGAGCATGGCATGGCATTCACAAGACAAGTACAAGACAAGGAAAGTAAGCACCTCGTGCACAGAGATTCCGTCCTTTGGCTAGAGGGCGGATCAGGCCACTCCTAAGCTCAAGTAACCATTTATCCCTACCCCTCCACGTGTATCGGGCATTGGTTTCTGGCCAACACATGAGGCCCGCTTCTGGACCACGAGCCAGGAAGTGTGTAAACAAATATGGCGTAGGGGTGCACCTAGCCGGAAACACGGAAACACGGATTGTACAAGTATTTTGTAGCGTGTGCTACGATGCAACAATCAATTTGGATGACATGTGAGATGCAATGCATGGCAGTTAAAAGTGCGTACAGATAAGGAAAGTAAACGTGACAGTTTAGTATGCATGAACAACAAGTTTAAAGGGTTGGATCTAGCTTCGTTGTCAAGCTAGATCATTTAGGTGACGGATCTAGTTTCGTTGTCAAACTAGATCAAGTAGGCGTCTAGCCAGCTATCATTTCACTGACTAGTCTCTTTTACACTAAAAGCAAGGAAGTGGCCTAAAAACATGGCCCTACACAAGAGTTGGCAAGTTTCACTTGCCTGCAAGTACGACGTCTGAGCACACCGTCCAATGAGTCCAAAAATTCACAATTATCTACGTGCACAAGTCCACCGGCCTAAAGTCCATATTATTAATCTTGATTAGTGAATTTAAAACATTTAAAATACTTTAAAAACATCAATTTTAGTCTTGATTAGCATGCAATTGGGTTGGGGGTCCTAGGGGTGCAAAGCGTTACCTCAACACGACGCGAAAGCTACACCGGCGTCGGGTAGCGACGCCGGGGGTTGGAATAAGAGAACGCGCTCCAAGTCCTGATTCCAATATAGTTTCCTCGCTGGAAAGTTCAGAGCATCAACCGGAGCAACGGTTCCAGATTCCAAAGCTAGCACGTGTGACGACGGGCTACGACGTGCGACGACGTCGTACGCGACGAATCCTCAAAGAGCAAGCACCTAGGTGGGGCCCACAATAGTCCTAGGGACCTTTGGGGGACCCACAATACCTCTGGAGAACTTGGGGGGCCCACTGTGGCAAGTGGTACGACGGGTGCGGGGTTGCGACATTTGGCCATCGGTCGTACACAGCCAAATGCGGGGGTGTGGCTCGGTCAGACACTGGGGAACGGACGTGTGCAGCGCAGCGGGTCGGGTCTCTCGGTCGGTGCGGGGCAAAGTCCCGGTCGGGGCGCTTGGATGCGGGGAGCGGGGTTGCTGCAACGTTGCAACCATTGCAACGTCGCGAAGCTCCGGTCGGAGCGGAGAGGCGCCTCGGTCAGATGCGGGCGGAGCGGGGCGACAGAGCGGGGGGTCGGTGTGGTGCGGAGCGGGCGTGCGGAGCGGGCGGGTCTCTCGGTCTGACCGAGAGGTCCTCTCGGTCGGAGCGGGGGACGGAGCGGAGCGGTGCGGCTAGGCTGGGTGCGGGCGGTGGCCTCGGTCAGACCGAGGGAACGGGGTGAAATCCATCGGTTGTGCGCATGCGACGGCTGCGACGTTGCGACGAATCGTCGCAACGTCCAATTTTGGTTTTGGAAGAGGCTAGGGCTAATTTCTTGCGAAAATAGGTCTTCCTAGGGGTTGCTTATATAGTATAGATGGGTTGACTTGGTCTAGGGCTAATCCTAATGAGATTAGGAGTTTAAAATAATTTAAAATTTGAAATTCAATTTCTCCAACTCACCCAATGGTTTGACTTGGTCCAAATGAGCTGGAAATTGGCTCAAAAATTCTTTAAAACGTTTAAAACTCAAATAAATTTTATTTGGCCGAAAATAATTTATAAAGTAATTATTAAAAATAATATAAAACTTGTTAAAAATTTAAAAGTGGTCAAATAAACTCCAAAAATTATAAAATAAATATCGTAGTGATCGTGATGACGAAAGTGAGCTAACTAAGAAGACGGATCTCAATTTTGACGTCGGACGATGAAACTAAAAATAGAAACGTCTCCCGTCAATAGTGAGAATCGCCACGTCTCATCGAGTAAGATTAAATTGTGGGAAAACGACTCGAGAAACGTCGTTCCAAATTAGTGCCACTATTTAATACTCTCAGAGACGTTCACAATGGCATATCACACGAAAGTGTTCTCAAACAAACAAAGTCTAAAATAAACACGTGCACGGTCAAAAGCACGTGCACGAACAACGCACCACGAAAAATGGTCGTTACATCCTCCCCACCTTAGAATAAAGTCCGTCCTCGGACTTTCTAATATAGCTAGTCGCTCTAATAACTACCCCAATCAAGTTATATAATAAGTCAACCAGGTATAGTCATTACAAGTGCTTATATATGCACTAGGTAGTCAAACATTAATACTACCACACGTATACATATACATTCACGTACGTCATATACTTCTACCTATTATAGCCAGTCAAACTCATACACGTATTTCAATCATATATATAAGCATGCATCCCTTATATAACTACTACCTACCTAATCACAACACAATATTTCAGATACTCATATAAGGATAGTCTCACAAAATACAATCATTTCTCTACGTATAGATAGCTACCTATGCACAAACATCAAGGGTATACTACCCTCTAATATTCATTCAATACCAAACACTTCCACATAAGCAGTCACACCATACCATTTTTAAGTCAAAATTTACTATACCTAATATATAGTCACTACTACCATATTTCACTCATTATATAGTCATACAAATGCATACAATAAATTCATCGTATATTCACATCACATTCGGTCCTATAACTAAATTTACGACACGCCACATATACCATAGTCATCAATACTTATAACTAAGCACATACTTACCCGTGCATGGTGCACACCCATACACGCTAACATTTCATTTACATACACCAATCATACCATTATATAACTAGCACACATACACACCTAATTTTAGCTAGTACACATTCATTCACACGAGCAAGTCCTTAGTAATTAGCTATACCACAAAACTAACACCTATAACTATATACTGGCATAGCGACCCACAATCATGTGCTTAGCACAACCAGGCACAACCACTCCTATCACTATACATACATCAAACATTGCTATATTCAAACTACAAACATACATTCAATATACTTAGAGTATACCCACTCAAGCTTGAGTGAGACTCGGCACATATATCAGAATATTCTATATACGTAACACGACATTCATACCTATACCAATACCACTCCCATATATATACATCTACCAATACACCCATATACATTCCATAAATCAATCACACTTAATATTTAGTCAGGCAATACTCACGTTAGTTAAATCAATTTATATACCATAATAATAATACAGACACCAGTACCCACATATTTATAATACCCTCCCTAGTACAAACATTCACCGTATAGTCACACCTAAATAATGTATATATATTCCCACCATAGCCTACTACCTATAATTAGTATACTAACACATCTATACGTACATAATTAAAATGTGCAATAGTCGTGTATACCTCACGGTATGCACGCATACAACATCCCGAAAAGCAAGCAATACCAATCAAAATTATACTCCTACTCCCATATGCATATCACTTATATACTCAGGCAACAAAACATAACTACTAACACGCAACAATTTCATACTATCACGAATAACTCCGAGTATATATATATATATCACTCAATAGGCAAACATCAACATACTATGGGAATTCTCATTCAAGCCCACGTACACAACTTGGGTACGTGCACCACGACAACCTTACAAGGGCCCAAGGGTCTACTAACAACTAAGCGTTGACACAGGCATTGGAGGACCCTAAGGCCTAAGCAATAAAGAGAGGTCGAGAGCGTGACGAGGGAAGGATCGATAAGCACGAGTTCAGATAGGACGAATACAAGGAGACGGCTTGGTTAGACGAAACATTGACTCAATGGTGATGTTTAGGTTGAGGGAAAAGGAAGATGTAGTGATACATATATAGGATATAGAAAAGAAGATAGGGTAAGTAGCACAAGCTGAAATACGTGAAATCTGAAAACTGTTGTACCTCAAAAGTTGGAATCCCCATCTGTATAAAATATTTGAAGATCGATGTAGCGGGTTGTTCAAAATAAATTTGAGTCAAATATTCGTAATAAGAGAAAATGGTCTATCAGTTTTAAAGATCATTATAAAAGGAAGTAAAATCATTTACACGAATATTAAGGACGTGGTTTAGAAAATTCATACGTCAGTAATTTAATATAATTTTGTCAAAAAGTTTTGGAAAGTCGAAGAATGAAATCAAGTAACGGAAAAATTTAAACTCATGTTAAATGCTTTCAAAACTTTTAGGCTATGGAAAATCAATATTGAAACTTCTTTTAGAGAAATCAGGATTTGCCAAAAATGAAAACTGATTTACATAAGGTTCTTAATATACGAGCACAACAAGTCTGGTACGGATATAAAAATAATTGAAAGTATGCATGGTGTACGGAAAAATAATATTAACTTAGTAGTAGATTTATCGAAATCGAATAGCAAGTCTTTAAAATCAAATTTGGGAGGGTCTGAAGCAGGAAGAGGTTATGAAAATAGTAATTTTGCAAAAATCTGAAGTATCGAAAACGACGAGCAAAGTCCAATCTTGCTGAAAGCTGAAATTCCATGTGTCTTGAAAGTATATTAAAGTAAACACGATGTATCATTCGAATAACACAAATAAGAGGGAAAATTATAAATCGAATTGGGCAAGGCAAAAGTATGGCTCAGAATGAAATTAATATATGAAAGGAAATATGTATTCTCATAGGTACAAAAGTGTAGGCTGAAAAAACATTATAAACTATTATTCAAAAATTTCGACAGAAGTTTTAAAAATTTAAATCAACGAGGAGTACAAGTTAAGTATATTTATATAAAAATTTTGAACAAATTTAAACTTAGGGAAAGAGGAAGTCAAAAAAATTACTTTCAAACGATTCAAGATTTGTAATGGAGGGATTTGAAAATTGACGACGATTGTCATGAGGCGATATCGGGAATCGAGGCAAGGAAATTGGTCAGGTGATCAAAACATTCATACTCCTAGGATATGAATCAGGAAGTCTACGGAAACACCTACGGTCGACCAACTAAAGATTAAAAACTAAGCGCTAAGACTTCTAAGGAGCTAGACGGTAATGAAAAGCGTTCAGCCCGGTCCGAAATCGATGAACCCAAGCGAACGACGGAAGGAAATTCTAGAAGCCTAATATGGTCAGGGGTAGACAAGGACCACTAAGGCAACTCCTATGACGATTAAATCAATTGCTAGAAGGGAGTCTAACTACAATCAGGGCCCCTAATTAGCAAGCACAGCTGTCTAACTAAGCCTTCTTATCACCTAGTGTCCTAAGAAAACAACTAAACTCAGGGCTTATTACTCGGATGTTGCAATTTATTTAATGGACATTCCGTTATTATCGTTGTTCCGTTAATTCGCAATTGCAAGACCGGACCTGCATGGGCCACCAACAAAACCTGTCACGCCCCGCTTCCCAAAAATATGGAGGCGAAGCGTGAGAAGGTCCACTCAGACTTGAAGCAACAAAGCTGCAAGTCCGATAAGCGTCGATCAAGTTTAAAACTGCAGGTCCTTGCAACGCTAACGAAACAAAGATAATA
Organism: Scilla litardierei; assembly: GCA_030789695.1. Lineage (NCBI taxonomy): Eukaryota > Viridiplantae > Streptophyta > Magnoliopsida > Asparagales > Asparagaceae > Scilla > Scilla litardierei. The sequence goes on along the minus strand of CM061137.1, from coordinate 49,323,045 downwards.
ATAATGAAATGAGACAAAAGAAACATCTCAGAATATCCATAAAATAAGTTTCCAACATCGCAGAAAAGCCACCAGGCTAAAAGAAAAGAGACTAAAGGCCCAAACATGGCCAACAAAAGTACAAAGTACAAACGACGGTGCTACGCACCAATAACTAACAAAAGGCCTAAAACAACATAAAGCTCAACAAAGACTCAAAGAATGGTCACCGGTGTCCACCAAAATCCTCCTGGGCAATCATGGACTCAGACTCAGCGTCAGCAACACATCACGTACTCAGCAACGATCTCTGGCTCAGGTCTAACATGTGACACCCAAAAGAGCAAGGGCACATGTCAGCAAGTCTACAAGAGACTTGTGCAAGGAAACTGGAAGTAAAGTGAGCAACCTAGCAGTTCTAGCATGAATGCGATGCCATGGCAGTTTAAAGTATGAGTGCAACAGGTAAAGTAAAGTAAAGCAAGGTACGAGCATGGCATGGCATTCACAAGACAAGTACAAGACAAGGAAAGTAAGCACCTCGTGCACAGAGATTCCGTCCTTTGGCTAGAGGGCGGATCAGGCCACTCCTAAGCTCAAGTAACCGTTTATCCCTACCCCTCCACGTGTATCGGGCATTGGTTTCTGGCCAACACATGAGGCCCGCTTCTGGACCACGAGCCAGGAAGTGTGTAAACAAATATGGCGTAGGGGTGCACCTAGCCGGAAACACGGAAACACGGATTGTACAAGTATTTTGTAGCGTGTGCTACGATGCAACAATCAATTTGGATGACATGTGAGATGCAATGCATGGCAGTTAAAAGTGCGTACAGATAAGGAAAGTAAACGTGACAGTTTAGTATGCATGAACAACAAGTTTAAAGGGTTGGATCTAGCTTCGTTGTCAAGCTAGATCATTTAGGTGACGGATCTAGTTTCGTTGTCAAACTAGATCAAGTAGGCGTCTAGCCAGCTATCATTTCACTGACTAGTCTCTTTTACGCTAAAAGCAAGGAAGTGGCCTAAAAACATGGCCCTACACAAGAGTTGGCAAGTTTCACTTGCCTGCAAGTACGACGTCTGAGCACACCGTCCAATGAGTCCAAAAATTCACAATTATCTACGTGCACAAGTCCACCGGCCTAAAGTCCATATTATTAATCTTGATTAGTGAATTTAAAACATTTAAAATACTTTAAAAACATCAATTTTAGTCTTGATTAGCATGCAATTGGGTTGGGGGTCCTAGGGGTACAAAGCGTTACCTCAACACGACGCGAAAGCTACACCGGCGTCGGGTAGCGACGCCGGGGGTTGGAATAAGAGAACGCGCTCCAAGTCCTGATTCCAATATAGTTTCCTCGCTGGAAAGTTCAGAGCATCAACCGGAGCAACGGTTCCAGATTCCAAAACTAGCACGTGCGACGACGGGCTACGACGTGCGACGACGTCGTACGCGACGAATCCTCAAAGAGCAAGCACCTAGGTGGGGCCCACAATAGTCCTAGGGACCTTTGGGGGACCCACAATACCTCTGGAGAACTTGGGGGGCCCACTGTGGCAAGTGGTACGACGGGTGCGGGGTTGCGACATTTGGCCATCGGTCGTACACAGCCAAATGCGGGGGTGTGGCTCGGTCAGACACTGGGGAACGGACGTGTGCAGCGCAGCGGGTCGGGTCTCTCGGTCGGTGCGGGGCAAAGTCCCGGTCGGGGCGCTTGGATGCGGGGAGCGGGGTTGCTGCAACGTTGCAACCATTGCAACGTCGCGAAGCTCCGGTCGGAGCGGAGAGGCGCCTCGGTCAGATGCGGGCGGAGCGGGGCGACAGAGCGGGGGGTCGGTGTGGTGCGGAGCGGGCGTGCGGAGCGGGCGGGTCTCTCGGTCTGACCGAGAGGTCCTCTCGGTCGGAGCGGGGGACGGAGCGGAGCGGTGCGGCTAGGCTGGGTGCGGGCGGTGGCCTCGGTCAGACCGAGGGAACGGGGTGAAATCCATCGGTCGTGCGCATGCGACGGCTGCGACGTTGCGACGAATCGTCGCAACGTCCAATTTTGGTTTTGGAAGAGGCTAGGGCTAATTTCTTGCGAAAATAGGTCTTCCTAGGGGTTGCTTATATAGTATAGATGGGTTGACTTGGTCTAGGGCTAATCCTAATGAGATTAGGAGTTTAAAATAATTTAAAATTTGAAATTCAATTTCTCCAACTCACCCAATGGTTTGACTTGGTCCAAATGAGCTGGAAATTGGCTCAAAAATTCTTTAAAACGTTTAAAACTCAAATAAATTTTATTTGGCCGAAAATAATTTATAAAGTAATTATTAAAAATAATATAAAACTTGTTAAAAATTTAAAAGTGGTCAAATAAACTCCAAAAATTATAAAATAAATATCGTAGTGATCGTGATGACGAAAGTGAGCTAACTAAGAAGACGGATCTCAATTTTAACGTCGGACGACGAAACTAAAAATAGAAACGTCTCCCGTCAATAGTGAGAATCGCCACGTCTCATCGAGTAAGATTAAATTGTGGGAAAACGACTCGAGAAAGTCGTTCCAAATTAGTGCCACTATTTAATACTCTCAGAGACGTTCACAATGGCATATCACACGAAAGTGTTCTCAAACAAACAAAGTCTAAAATAAACACGTGCACGGTCAAAAGCACGTGCACGAACAACGCACCACGAAAAGTGGTCGTTACATCCTCCCCACCTTAGAATAAAGTCCGTCCTCGGACTTTCTAATATAGCTAGTCGCTCTAATAACTACCCCAATCAAGTTATATAATAAGTCAACCAGGTATAGTCATTACAAGTGCTTATATATGCACTAGGTAGTCAAACATTAATACTACCACACGTATACATATACATTCACGTACGTCATATACTTATACCTATTATAGCCAGTCAAACTCATACACGTATTTCAATCATATATATAAGCATGCATCCCTTATATAACTACTACCTACCTAATCACAACACAATATTTCAGATACTCATATAAGGATAGTCTCACAAAATACAATCATTTCTCTACGTATAGATAGCTACCTATGCACAAACATCAAGGGTATACTACCCTCTAATATTCATTCAATACCAAACACTTCCACATAAGCAGTCACACCATACCATTTTTAAGTCAAAATTTACTATACCTAATATATAGTCACTACTACCATATTTCACTCATTATATAGTCATACAAATGCATGCAATAAATTCATCGTATATTCACATCACATTCGGTCCTATAACTAAATTTACGACACGCCACATATACCATAGTCATCAATACTTATAACTAAGCACATACTTACCCGTGCATGGTGCACACCCATACACGCTAACATTTCATTTACATACACCAATCATACCATTATATAACTAGCACACATACACACCTAATTTTAGCTAGTACACATTCATTCACACGAGCAAGTCCTTAGTCCTTAGTAATTTTAGCTAGTACGCTTGCTTCTGGCTTACTTTGTACAACTCCTGAAGGTGGCGTGGAGTACGACAATTTCTGGACCAGTGTCCAGTCATGCCACACCTGTGGCATTTATCTTCCCATTCCTTTCTGGGGGCAGAAGTCTGGCCGTCGTCTTTTCTTTTCCACACATTTTTCTTCTTTCCCTCTTGGTTGTTTCTTGGAGGGGGTCCTCGAGCCTGCTTCTTCATGGTCTTGCCCTTCTGGGGTTTGCCTTTGAAGTTTCCCCTTTTCTTCTGGAAGGAGCTGTGGTGCGCTTCAGGCACAGGAGCAGTGCCGGTAGGGCATGAGTTGTGGGTGGCCAGAAGGAGGTCACGATTCTGCTCTGCCATCAGAAGGCATGAGAGAAGCTCAGAGTATTTTGTGAACTTTCGTTCACGATACTGTTGCATCAGTATGACATCCTTCTCATGGAAGGATGTATACGTCTTCTCTAACATGCGTTCCTCCGTCACCTTTTCACCACACAACTTCAGGCGTGAGGTGATGCTAAAGAGTGCCGAGTTGTACTCGGCAATAGACTTGAAGTCTTGGAGACGGAGGTTCTCCCATTCATATCACTCTCGAGGTAGGATAACATCCCTTTGATGTTTATACCTGTCCTCGAGGGCGGTCCACAACTCATACGAGTCTTCCACCATTAGGTACTCGGCCTTCAGGGTCCGATCGATATGGCGTCTGATATAGATAATTGCTTTCGCTTTATCTATATCAGAAACCTTATCGCCTAAGGCGATGGCATGACTCAATCCCTGTGCTCGCAGATGGAATTTTATATCCAACTGCCAGCTTAAGTAATTCTTTCCTGAAGCATCCAAAACGTCGAAATCGACGCTCGCAATTTTGGCCATTTATCACTCTAGCATGTAAAAAGATAGCATTAATTAGATATTTTTGCAGAAAAATAAATAATCAAGCACATCTGACATAAATATTTGCTGCGTGGATCGGCTAATCACCATAATTAATTACAGTCCATTACAGTCCCAAAAAGAAAGAAAGTACAACTCGGGAACCCCCGTAGGGCCCCTATTCTTCTGGAATAGTCCTTCATCTTCTTGAGGCGTCCGCCGGGCTTGTAATTTTACAGAATTATCCTCACTACATTTTTCTCTCAAAAAGAAAATAATGCATGAAAAGTAAAATGGTGATCACTAGCCGATCCAAAACCACATCAAATATTAATCATACGTCGCAGGCAGTTATAATGCAGCAGGCATCATCACAGGCAGTTTATACATCACATGCAATTTATTTATTCATCACAGGCAGTTTATAATGGAAAATGAAATCTACCGTTTAAAATTATTGGACCACTAGGCAACGTCATGCACCGTTAGGTTAGTTGACTAACGGCAGAGAGGTCGCAGGATCTTCTTAATTTTTAAACGTTTTTTAAAGAAAATCATAAATCCCAATATAATTGTGATGAGTAAAAATTACATGCAATTTGGTCCAGATTATAACGAAAAAGAATCGCAATTAAATCTGAAAAATTTTTGAAAATTCGAAAAAAATTTCTGGGTCAGAAACCCTAGTTAGGGTTTTGGGGTACGCACGTCGGGCCCGTACCCGCTACTGGCGGGCGGGCGGGCCAGTTTGCCGCAGCAGGTGGCGGGGAGTGGGGGGGCCTGCCGCAGCAGGCGGCGGGGGTTGCCCGCCGCTGCAGGCGGTGGGGATCACCCCCGCCTGCGGCGGCAGGGGGGGTGCCCCCGCCTGCGGCGGCGGGGGTTGCCTGCCGCTGCAGGCGGTGGGGGGCCCCCGCCTGCAGGCGACGGGGGTTGCCCCCGCCTGCCACGGTGGGGAGCCCCCGCCGCAGGCGGTGGGGGTTGCCCCCGCTGGCAGGCGGCGGGGGGGTTCCCGCCGTCGCAGCGACGGCGGGAAGGCCCCGCCACTGCCGGGGACGGGGGGCGTAGGTGAACCCTTTTTAGGGTTTGGGTGATTTTTGGAGAAAAAGAACGGGTAAAAATCCGATTTTTAGTGGGAAAACCAATTTTTTTTCTTCCAAAAATACGTTTTTATTGAAAAAGGGGTGATTTTTATCAATAAAAACGGTATATTTTTGATCGATTGATCCAAAAAATTGAATCACCACATATGCGCATATGCAAAATTTAGATCTAGGGAGAAAGTTACCTCTAGATCCTACCCGTCGGATCTAGCGACGTTCGGTTAAGGAAGCACGTTCGCGTCGCGTCCGTCCGTCGCGTCCGTCCGTCGGCAGGGGTTCGGCTTAGCTTTGAGCGTGCTGATAACGTGTTGTAATCTTGGCGGCTATGGAGACCATAGCCCTATATTTATAGTGGTAGGGTTACATAATGGGTGGATACCCACTAACAGGTAGGCCCACCAAGAAGCCCGTTTATAACACTTTAAAATATTTTTCCAAGCTAAATAGAACTTCAATTATTTTTATATATCAGTTCTAGGTACGTCGTACTCGTACTTTAAAATCTTTGTATAAAACCGTTTCTTTTGGCAAATCCTGGTTCCTCTAAAAGTAGTGTTAATATTATTTATTTTAAATTTATCCCCAGTTTAAAGACTTTGAAAGCATTTAACATGAGCTTAAATTTTCTACACTTCAGTTAATCTAATTTCATTCTTTGAATTTCGAAATTTCTGCCGAAATTATATTAAATTACTGCTGTACAATATTTTCTAACCTACGTCCGTACTGTTCGTGTGAATGTTTTATTCTTCCTTATAATGATTTTCAATAAGCTAATAAACCATTTTTTTCTTATTATGTATATACGACTTAAACTTATTTCGAACAACTCATTTTATCAACCATCAATATTTTTCTATGCATAAGAGAACTCCAACTTTTGAGGTACGACCGGTTTTGTACTCTTCGTATTTTAACTTATATCTTTTACACACTATTTTACTGTATCCTATAAGAGTATTATTACATATTTCTTTTCCCACCTAAACATTCACAATTATACCCCTGATTCACCTAACCAAGCTGTCTCCTTATCTTCATCGTATCTGAACTCGTGCTTTTCGATCTTTCCTTCGTTATGCTTTTAGCTTTGGTTTCTTTCCTATTATTTAGCCATTAGTGCTTTTCGTTGCCTGTGTCAACCTTAGTATAGTTTGGTGGGCCCATTAGTATAAGTTGTTATGTCGTGGTGGTGCATGCATATAGGTGGAGTGATTGGACCCATATGAGCGCGCTACCCTAAGGATATTAATATTTGACTCTTGTATTATGTATGTATAATCAGTGTTATTCGTGATATATGTGTGAAGTTGTATATATGGTGGTGTTATTATATATGTGCGGATAGTTATATCACTTAGGAATTTGTGTTGGAATATCTGTTAGTTGATTATGTGGTTCGAAGATACTTGTAAGTGCTTGATATTTATAAATTAGTAAGTCAGGTGAATGTTAGGTGTAATGATAATAGGTGTACTTATAGTTAAGTGAGTAGGCCTATTATATGACCTATATATTAGTACGTGTGAGTGTGTGCTCGTACATAGACATGTATTGTGCTTAGACGTAAGTAGTCATGTATTTGCTGCATGAGTATATAGGTGATATACGTATGGTAGTAGGATTATAATTTTGATTGGTATTGCTTGCTTTTACGGGATGTCGTGTGCGTGTATACCATGAGGTATACACGATTATTGCATATATTAACTAGGTATGGATAACTAGATGTGTTGGTATACTAATTATATGTAGATGAATATGGTGTGAATATATATGTTACATGTTTGTGACTATACGATGAATGCATGTATTAGGGATGGTATTATAATTATACGTGTGCTGATTTCTGTAATAGTATTATGGTATATAAAGTGATTGAGCGATGTGGGTGTTACCTGACTAAATATTAAGTGTGATTGACATTATGGTATGTATATGGTTATGTTGGTAAATGTGTATACATTGGAGTGGTATTGGTATAGGTATAGATACCGTGTTACGTATATAGAGTATTCTGATATGTGTTTTGAGTCTCACTCAAGCTTGAGTGGGTATACTCTAAGTATATTGTTACATATGTCTGTGGTTTGCGTGCAGTACCATGAATATAGCGATGGATGATGTATGTATAGTGATAGGATTGTTTGTGTCTGGTTGTGTTACGCACATGATTGTGGGTCGCTATACCAGTATATAGTTATAGGTGTTGGTCTTGTGGTATAGTTATTTACTAAGGACTTGCCTGTGTGAACGTATGTGTGCTAGCTAAACTAGGTGTGTAGATGTGCTGAGTATATAGTGGTATGATTGGTATATATGAATGAAATGTTAGCGTGTGTGGGTGTGCACCATGCACGGGTAAGTATGTGCTTAGTTATAGGCATTGGTGACTACGGTATGTGTGGCGTGTCGTGAATATAGTTATAGGACCGCATGTGATGTGAATATATGGTGAAATATCTGCATGCATTTGAATGACTATATAATTGTGAAATTATAGTAGTGGTAAATGTATCTTAGATATAATAACATGATTTAATATTGAGTGGTGTGGTTACTTATGTTGATATGTTGGCATTGGATGTACACTAGGAGATATAGGGAGTAGTGTATCCTTATTGTTTTGTTCATAGGTAGTTATCTAAACGTGGAGTATTACGATTGTATTTGCTGGTGTGAACTATTTAATGGTTTGTGAGTATGTGCACCATGGTATGTAATAAGTGTTTAATAGTTATATAAGGATGGATGTGACTATATGAATAATTGAAATACGTGTATGAATTTGACTGACTACGATAGGTGTAAGTTTAGAATGGGCGTAAATATATACATGTTGGTAGTGTTATTGCTTGACTACCTAGTGCATATATAAGCACTTGTAGTGACTATATCTAGTTTGAATTACATGTGATATGATTTCGGGGTAGCTACTAGAGTGACTAGATATATTTATAGTTAGAAAGTCTGAGGACGGACTTTATTCTAAGGTGGGTAGGATGTCACGGTCTGGTTTCGATCGTACGCTGTACGTGCACGTAATCTTGTTCGTGCACGTATTTATTTTATACCTTGTCTGTATCCGAACCCTATAGTGTGATATGCCGTTGTGACCCTCTCAAAGAGTATTAAATTGTGGAATTATTTTGAAACGTCATTTCACGGGTCGTTCTCCCACGATTTGACTTTGTTTGATGAGACGTCGCGATTTTCACTTTTGACGTGAGGCCTTTTTATTTTTAATTTCGTTCCTCGTCATCAGATTTGTGATCCGTCTTTTTAGTTTTGTTTCTCTCGACGGTACGGTCACCCCAGTATTTATCTTATAATTTTAGAGCCTCGTTTGACCCACTTTCACTTTTTCCCCAGTTTAATCATTTGTTAACCCTAAGTTTTGAGATTTTTCGCCTAAGTAATATTTTATTATAATCTTAATCTTCCCCAAAATTTGACTTAGCCATTTTTCCCCCCATTTGGCTGCACCCACTTGTTTTGCGCAGGAGAGAAAGAGAGAGGGAGTGTGGTTCTTTTTATATTGTTAATAACAATTTTTTAAAACAATTCTTTTAACCCTACCTACCCACTACCCTATAGCCCCTGATCTAGCCCCACGTTCGGCCCATCACGTGAGCGCACACCCTATATAATTTAACCTAGGTTTCTACTTTTTTTCACAGCCATAAAACACAAAACACAGCCGCTGCCCCCTAATAATTTGTTCACGCTTTTTCCCCGAGCGCTGCACTTCTCCTCTTCGCGCAAAAGAACCCTAGGACGTCGCCCGACCTTCCTCCACCTGCCTTCGTCACCGGTGTCCCCCGTGAACTGCCCTAGCCCGCCGGAGCTCCACCAGTGAGCCGCAGCAAGCCGCAGCAGCAGCTGCAATTCGCAGCAGCTCACGACGGCACCGCCCCGCACGTCCGACCCCCTCCGGCGTGCCTCCGACCCCCCGACGGCATCCCCTCGTCAGCAAGCACTCACAGCAGCCTCCCTCCCGTTGTTGACAGCTCCTTGGCCACTGTCTTCACGTGAACAGCCGTTTCCTCACACGGCAACGATGTTCTGCGACCCCCATCGTGTCGCAGTGATGTCCGGTAGCCCCTACCTCGCCTAGAGGTGTTCCTCGACGTCACGATCAGCTCCTACGATGCTCAACATCGTAGTCTTCGTGTGTGTCGACCCCTTCATCCCCGTTCATCGTTACGGCTTCCCGTGAGCCGTAGAACTTCAATCGTCCACTTTGCTCGCTGATTTGGACTCTTCTCGCTGATCGTGTCGTTGTCCAAGGATTGGCGATCATGAAATCATATTTTGGAATCTGGATTAGGAATGCTTTCTCTATTCCAACCCCTGATGTCGCTACCCGACGTCAGTGTAGCTTTCGCGACGTGTAGGGGTAATTTTCTGAACTCTTAGGACCCCCAACCAATGCATGCTAATCAAGATTAAAATCGGTATTTAAATTTCTTGGTAAATAACTAATGAAGATAATTTAAATTGGGACTGTAGGATGGTGGATCCGAGCACATAGGTAGATTGGACTGGTTGGACGGTGTTTACAGAACAGTTGATTGCAGGCAAGTGAAACTTGCCAAACTTGTGTTTTAAGCTATGTCTTAGGCCATTCCCCGTTTTTAGCGTAAAAGAGACTAGGCGACGAAATGATACTCGCCTAGACGAAATTTTAAGATCTATCTTGTCAACGAAGCTAGATCTGACACCCTGCCATGTCATTCATTCATTTTGCCTGTCACGTGTAATTTTCATATCTGTATGCATTTTACTTGTGCTTTGCCATGCATGTCACGTTTAAATTCCTTATCTGTATGCACTTAAATTATACTCTGCCATCCCATGCATACTACATGTCATTCCATGCTTGAATGTTGCATTCGTAGCACACGCTACGGTACTTCCTTGTTGAGGCTAGGCACCTGCGTTGCAGGCACAACCCTAAGCCAAATACACTTCCTAGCTCGTGATCCAGAAGCGGGCTACATGTGTTGGTCAAAAGCCAATGCCCGATAACACGTGGAGGGGTAGGGTTAAGCGACCACTTAGCGTAGAAGTGTGCCCGTACAGCCACTTCAGCTGTAAGGCATAAACTCTGTGCACGACGTGTTTACTTGTCTTGTAAATCCATGTGAATGTTTAGTAGTTTTGCTACCTTGTCATGTCATACTTGTTGCACTTTATTACTTGTTGCATTCATATCTTAAACTGCCATGTCATCGCATACTTTTAGAACTGCTAGGTTGTTTCCTTTCTTTTTAGTTTCCTTGCACAATTCTCTTATAGACTTGCTGACATGCGCCCTCATCTCTTTTGGGTGTCGCATGTTAGTTGCTGAGCCAGAGTCCGTTGCTGAGGACGAGGAGTTGGTTGACATTAAGCCTGGGTCCACTGTTGACGTGGAGTACGAGGACACCGGCGACAAGTCGTAGAGACTTCTTTTGGTGTTACTTTCTGCTTAGTTCTTGTTAGGTTGTTGGTGCGTAGCGCCCTTTCTTTCTCTACGTTTGTTTATTTCTGTTGGCCATGCTTGGGCCTTTTAGACTCTTTTTAGCCGGGTGGCTTTTCTGGGATGTTGGACTTTATTTGTGGATATTCTGAGATTGGAATAATTTTTATATCTCTCTTTCTTTTATTATTATTTTTTGTTCTGCTTCGCAATTGCAAGGACCTCTACTTGGTTATACTAGACGCTTTACAGACTGGAGCCTCACAGCTTCAAGTCTGAGCGGACTTTTCACGCCTCGCCTTCTATTTATGGGAAGCGGGTCGTGACAAGACAAGACTTGCAAGTTGCATAAGATTCAAAATCAAAAGGGTCTAAGAATCCTTTTTTTGCAATTTACAAAGTCTTTTCTCACCAATATGGCCGAGTCTACAATGCTACAAGTAGGTTGCATTTGTACTTGAAGTCTTTCTTTAATTCAAAATTTGAACATTCAGTATGGTGCTTGCATTTAAAACATATGTGCCATTATTCAATGTACCAAAACCAAAAAAGCTATTTTTATTAAAGATGTTCATAACTTCGCCTTTCAAAATAAAATTGTACCCTTCTTTATCCAATAAAGAAATCGATGCAATACTACATATCATAAATGGTATATAAAACAAGTGTGTAGAATCAAAACTTTATTATTCGGTAACTAAGGTGAAACCCCCTATGACGTTGGCAGCAACACTTGCTCATGTTTCCACTTATTTGGTCATCTCACCGTCTTTGAGTTTCCTACTTTTTCTTGGTCCATGAAGACAATTACTGAAATAAGAACCTACTCTAGTATCTAATACCCAAGTACTAGAAGAAAGAGAGAGTATATTTTGAATGACATACATACCTAAAGATGAGACATGACTATGCCACTTCTTCTTCAAGGTCTTTAAATATTCCTTGTAGTTCCTTCCAGTGCCCAGACTTATGACAAAAGAAGCTTTCACCTTTTGCAACTTCATCTTTCTTCACTGCCACCTTCTTGATGCCATCCTTAGGCTTAATAAACCTATTCTTTCATTTGTGAATAATATTAGGACAAAGAAGAATATCTTGTAAGCATAACTGGTGTCTTTTCCTTCGAAAAGGAAATCTCTGCTTGCCTCAACATACTGATGAGCTTTTGAAGTGGACGTTCAACTTTGTTCATATTGAAGACCAACATAAACTGAGAGAAGGTGCTAGGAACATACTGTAGAATTTTATCAACTTATAATTCATTATCCAACACAAATCCTAACTGCTCCAATTCTTTAATATATGCAATCATTTTAAGGACATTGTTTTGGACTGGAGCTCCAACTACCATCTTGTTTGGAATATCTTTCTCAAAGTATTGAATCTTGTGATTCGAGATTGCTCTTTATATAACTCCTTTATATAGTGAAATATAGACTAAATGTCCATAATCTTGTGCCTCCTTTGTAACTTATTACTCATGAAGGCCCGCACGAGGCATTTGGCAGTAGAATGGTCCTAACTCCAGATTTTATAGAGTTCTACCTCTTAATCATTGGACTCCTCGGTTGGTGTGTTTGGTGGGATAGCATCTAAGATGTATGCCAATTTGTCATATGTCAATGTAATTTTAACGTTACTCAGACAATCTTCATTGTTGGGTCCAGTGAGTCTATTCTTATCTAGGATAATTATTGATGGATCATGTGAATGGTCAAGTAGATACTAGAGGGGGTGAGTTATGTCTTTAATATAAAATGAGAAAGATCTCTGAAAGAGTTACTAAATATCATCTTTTCAAGAACCATTCTCAACTAAAATTGAGTGGAAATAATAATAGATAAAATGATCGAAGTAAACAAAGAGTAAAGACAACAAAACTATATAGCAAAACACAAACGCTAAAGATTCACCTGTTTCGGTCTTCCTGACCTACTCCAGTCCCCAAGTTGCGATTTTCACTATCACCACTTGCAAACCGTAAGAGAAAGAAACACACAACTTGGCAAGGGTGAGAAACGCACAACTTGGCATACACCCTTACCAATTGTTCACCTTAATTTTAACCCCATGATATTGGAAAACAACACTCTCCAATCGAGAGCTCCAACACCTCCAAACACTAAGGCAAAGCTTGAAATGAAAAGCTTATAATTCTCTTATAGCCTTGAAGTTGTGTGCTTGTGAATACAAAGGTGTCTACGGAGATGATTTTTATTCAATAAGATCTAAACTTTGTTAAGAATATAAATTAAGGCTTTTGTCTCAAAGAGAATGTAGGAGATCTAATGGTATTTTTGGCAAAAGGTGTAGTTTTCTTGTCTAATAACTGATAAATATTCCATATTTATAGAGGGGAAATTCTATGAAAAGAGTTTACAAAAAATCCCTTCCATTTACTAGTTTATAAAGGTCAATGCAACAAACAATAACTTGTTTAAGTGACCATGAAGCCCTATTGGTCGACTAGTGGTCCACTGAAAAGCTAGTTTGGTTAACACTGCTAGTTGATTAGTTAAGTCTATTAGTTAACAAATAAACATTATTGGTTGACTGATAGTTTCTGTTAGTCGACTAAACTAAGCATAGAAAAAATAGTCTGAGTTTCTGCCTTCTATTAGTTGGCTAATATTGTTGTTGGTCGACTAATGGCTTAGAAACTAGGTTATGAAACTCTAACACATTAATCGACTAGAGGATTGTATTGGTCAACTAATAAGCCATTATTGGTGTCTAGAGGTTTCAATATTTTTATCACAAGCGTACGGTGTAGTTGTGTACTAACAGATCAGTCCACTGGGAGGCAAGTATTGAGTATTGGTTTATTTATAAGTTTCTTAGTTACGCAGGTCGATTATGATAAAGGATGAATGCTAAAAGGAGTATCAATATAGAAAAATCTCTAGTGCAGGGTATCCCCGCTATCGAGATTAGACTAGGATTATTTGAATTGATTGGTTATTGAAATCATGCGATAGGGCGAGGTTGTCATACCAACGTATTCACATATCCCCCACTCTCGTGATGCTATGATATGACTACTTAACCCATGCACAAGCCAACTCTCGTTGGTCATCTACATGTGGTAGCTGCATTATGATCAATAAATGTCCACAATCCTCCTTCATGCCACTATCGTGGATAGAATTCAGATCATTATTAGGAGGGCTCTAATCCACACCAACACTCGTTAACGACGTGGATAGTAGGAATTAACATAGGGATCAAAGACCCTAGATTAGCCCTGGCTATCACTGGCAATTAATCTATTAATCCAAGAAGGATAAGATCACTTTACACCAATAATAATCATCCTAACAAACTACTAATCATCAATTATTCAATAACTCATCACAAGCATATCAATCCATAGCTAATATCCATAGGGTTCAACCCATGGCCCAAGATGAATGACTACTCATAATCCATTGATAAAAACATGATTAGAAGCAATAATGGATGCATAAAAACGTGGTGAAAGGGATATAATAGCCTATCTAAATGATTCACAATTAAAGCAACAAAGAAACCAAATAATAGATTCAATTCCCAAGTCAATATACAAAAGGAATTAAAAGAACATTCAATTACAACAGAGTATTAAATTAGAGTTCACCTGAAAAAACCTGACTGCAAAGAACTCTAAAAAAGCAACCCCCTAAAAAGTAGAAAGAGAAAACTATATATACTAACCCCAGAAACACCCAAAAGACCAAAAATGCCCCTTGGCTGTGCCCAAATTACCTTAGAAAACCCTAGGTGACATGGTCGCATGAAATCCCACGTCACCGCAGAGTCCAGCACACCTGCTATGTCTTCTATTTTCTCTGCAAATATGCAACTGCGTGGAATTCCATGCGGTTGCGTAGAATTCCATTTTAGCTTCTTAAGAAATCCTTCCCAAACGGTCGCGTACGCGACCGTTTAGGGCCTTCTGCTCCTTCATGCGACGAGGTCGTGTGGTGTGACACACACGGCCATGTCGTTCCCAATTTTGCTCCCCTTTGGCTTCATAGATATGTGACCGCGTGGAGTAGCCCACGCGATCACATCGTCCTTGTTTCTTCTTCATCTTTATGGCTTTGGTGATGCATCCGCATGGTGTGTGCCACTCGACCGAGTGTATCTCTTCTTCTTCTTCGTTTCCTTCGACGATTTGGCTCCCGTTTGCTTCATGTTTTGTTTCAACTCCTTCGCCTCTGCTCAAGGGTCCCAAAACTCCACGTTTACACTTGAAATATGCACAAGAGACCAAGATTAAAAAGGAACTAAAAAGTGGATGAAATGATATGGAATAAGTGGTGAAGTGGTATGAGATGCACGAGAATATTGCATGAAAAATATATGAAATGAACACTCATCAAAATCCCCCACGCTAATTTCTTTCGTGTCCTCAAGGAAGACACAAAGAGTAAAGATTGGAGATATGCAAGCAAGTGCACGCAAATGATGGCATGGTATTAAGAATTCCAAAACATCGAGCATATATACATAAGTGAGTGAAAATTTCAGATTCATGGAAGTCATAAACATGCCAACTCCTCTCAATCAATCAAAATATAATATAAGGAATTGTTTCTAGCACAAATTAACACGTAATATACCTAATCATGATCATTCTCAAATTCTAAAAACATTTCCTCTATCCCTCTTCTAGGCCAAGGGAATGAGAATCGAAATTATACGATGAGTTGAGAGAAGGATTAGTGTCGCATAACGGTCTTTGGGTCTATCGAGGAGATGGATCCCATAACACGTCATAGTTCCTTGACTCGTGAAATTGCTAATTTTATTCATGCTTCTACTTACATCATTCATTTTTATTTTTATTTTTTTCTTCTTTCTTTGGGATTTCAATTGGTTCGTGTAAGGAGCGTTGGGTCGATGACTCACAGGTCAGACGACCTTAGGTCATCAGGCCAGGAAGGACCACTCGGACTTACTATGTCAAACCATCTATAATCCTTATTTATATGCACTCCCCCAAGCTAAACTTTCCGGCATAAGTCCCATATGCTTCCTGAGGCACGGGGGTCCGACTATTCAATGTAGCTGGGAGAACGATGCATATTTATTCATTTTCTATACACATATCTCCCCTTTTTTCAAGCATGAATAGGTTAAGCAATAACACTCCTCAGTATAAGATGAATTTGTCGTTATCCAAGTCCTGAAAGACTGTCAACCATTATCCTCAACTAATACTTCTACGACCCATGCATAAGATGGATTCTCAAAAGAAAACTTGACCTAGGCTGGTTTTGGGTACTTCTATCTTATGGGTTATGAACATGACCATAATAGGCATATTAGATGAAATCTAATACTTAAAACTCATCCTAATCATATATTCTAATTGACATCAAGGAATTGAGCATAAGAAGATTAGAACCTGAAAATTCATTCGATAAAGGAATCCATGCATATAAAGCATCGATCTTGGGGAATTCTTAACACACATATATACAAATGAATGCATGAAGATGTAAGGGTGCATGAGATCCAAATGCAAATTCTTGTTTTGTTTTTGTTTTTGTTTTTGTGTGTTTGTAAAAGGGAAAGGGGGATGATGCATGAAAAAGGGAAACTAAAAAAGGAAAAGTAAAAGAAAACAAAGAGAAAGAGATGGAAATATAAAAAATGTGGTGCCAAAAGGCCGCAGTAATATTCAGACCCAAGGCTTTGACCTCTTGACTCCAAATACTACTAAGCATAAATCGTGATTACATCAATTCTTTTCGCAGGCCACTATGTTAGACTCATTTTATACACCTTTTTCCACTCTTTTCTTCTTATATTCTCAACATTTATTCTATGTCATTCTCACCATTTTCCCCATTTTTACACGTTTTTATCCATTTTATGCTTTTGGGTATGTATTTTGTGCATTTCAGGGAATTCGTGCATAAGCGATGTCAATCGGTGATTCGTGGAGTTCAGGAGAGATAACAGCGAAGATTAGCAAAGATCAGAGCTAAAAGAGGAAAGATACATGCCAAAGAGCAGACTGCATGGCCGTGTGTGAAAATGCACGATCATGTCATATTATGAGGCCAAAGGAGGAGTTACAACAGGATTTGCACGGCCATGCTGTTTCGCCACACAGCCGTGCTAATTCCCTTGCAGGAGGGAGAAAGTTCCCCCAGCAGCACGGTCTTCTCGCATGGCCGTGCTGCCTGGAGCTGAATCTGGGCTTGAAGGAAGATCGACACGGCCATGCCGACTTGCGACACGGCCGTGATCGAAACAGCGGCCGCAGCTGTGCCTTAGATTATTTTGTGGCTGCATGGCCATGCTGATTTGTGGATGGCCATGCGCCCTTAGATTTTTGCTTGTACTATAAATATCTGTGAGCAAATTAAGAAAGGAGTTCTTCTTTTTCCTTCCGTGATTTTTAGGGTTTTTCACCCTCTTTGGGGGTTGTTCTTCAATAATTTGCAAGACTCTTAATTTCTACTAATTGTAATGAATTCTTGTTTATTTTTAGTTTAATTTCAATTGCATTGGCTTAATTTCATTTCTCTTGCCTTTGTGACGCTTTTTCCTATTTGTTGTTTGTCTTTTGTTGTGATGTTAATAGAGTAGATTTTTGTGCCTAGGGCTCAGCTAAACCCTAGTGTAGATTGTTCATGTGGGTGGACCGCCCCAAATATCGTTCCAATTAGGGTTTTAGTCTTAGGAATATGTTTAGATGTGCTCAATTCATCCCACCTCTTAGCCGAGGAGGGATGACTATTTAGTGCTAGGCGTCGACCACCTGTCGGGCACACTCACTAGAATCTACATTACCGTAGCATCTTACTGACCATCGGGGCTACGGTAAGAGATCCAACCTATTTTCCGAGTCCTCTCACAGTTGGACGTAGAGAGGACGAGGATTGAGCTTCGACTATCATTTAGGGAGATAACCTGTTGACTCAAGAAGCTAGATCGATCCACCTGCTCAATTTGCACCAGTGGTGACGCTTGGCCCATGTCACCTTTCTTTATTTTTGTATTTTTAGTGTAATTATCCCTTTCTTGTTTACATTCACGTAGCTAATTAGATACATGATTAGCCGGTACTCATACTACTGCCTCCCTGTGTTCGACACCTGATGCATACGATTCGTATTGCTCGCGGTTAACTATAAATATCTTTTGCATCATCTACAAGGATTTGAGCAAAATGGTGCCAGTGTCGGGGAGGTAATCGGCTTGATATCGATTTGATTGTGTATTTATTAGTCTACACATTTTTTTCTTTTCTTTTCTTATTTTATTTTATTTTATTATTATTGTCCTGTGCTACTGATGATTTTCTTCTAGTCTCTCTCTCTTTTTAATATAGGCATGTGACCGCAAAATTTCGGTCCTGAGCTCACTGCAGATATAAGTAGAGCAAACATTAGGAAGAAAGAGAAGGTAGAACAAGAGATCTAGCCCGTCGAATGTTATGGATCCCTAATTATACCATCCTTTTTAGATGGACCCTGAGGCAGGCATATCAGGCTATGGAGATCACATCATGCAGGGGCAGCATGCATGGGCAGACATATGATGATTACCAGTTTGGTGCCCCCAAAGATTACACATCAAATTTTGGGGATTACAGCATGCATGGGCAGATATACGATGAATACCAGTTCGATGCCCCCACAGACACATGAGCTAGACATGGCACAACCAAGTGCCTTATATAATGACCAATGGTAGGTTCAGGGGCTACGAGCAGTGCAGCATCAGATAGAGAATTTCATCCAGTTTGAGGAGGAGACTTACTCTCAGGCTTGGGGAGATTCAGCGGTTTAGTGCTTAATTGCCCAGACCACGGTTTCCTCCAGGACCACCTGATTCGGATCTTTTACACAGGGATACGGCCTCACGGGTGAGACTTTGTGCAGATTATGAGCAGTGGAGAATTCTTCTCATACACGATAGAGGATAGTTGGTCGTACTTGCAGAACCTAGCAGGGAATGAGCAGACTGAGCGACCCCCGTCATTGGAATCCAACTCAGAGACTTTCACGCAGAGCTCCATTGTCACCAATTGCGATGCTAGTTACATGCTGAATTTTGAGGATGTGTTCCAGCAGAAGATGGACATCACGATGCAGTGATCGGCTCGAAATTAAACTCCGGACGTTGTCATTTTACCCCAAGCGCACGGTAAAGTGGCGAGCAGGAATCGAACACGGGGAGGCAGTGCCACACTACCTATCTACTCCTAGGTTGAGTTAGACTTGCGGGGTTTATTGGTGGATGTGGATTGTGGAGTGTCGTAATGGTGATGGATGCAAACGTTGTGTCACTTGATGTTACAAACTGACTCCACATAAAGAAAGAAATAAAACAAAGACAAAACAAATGAGAGAAATATCACTAGGGTTTCGGTATCCTCACTACTGCTTCGGGCACCGAATGAAGCTCTTACGTGTCTAGGGATCGAATCGTCCGACGAGTCGATAATATGTTGTTGTAACGCCCCGGTCCCCAGGATACCCGGGAAGTACAAATCCGTCCCAGGTGATCCAAAGTAGCGATTGTTACAAAAGGAAATACAAAAAACTCAAATCAGGTCCACTGCGCACTGCTGGGATAGTACCTGTAATGTTTCCAAAGCATAACTAAGTAACCAATAACATAAACACAGAAAGAATCACAGAGGAAAATTGTACAACAACTAAACCCAAAGAAAGGTCTGATATCTTATACATCATCCATCTGTACATACATCCATCATTATCATCTCGTCACTCCCCAAACAAAACTCCAAAAGTACAAACACCCTCTCCTCTCCCCTCGCCATCCCAACCTAACTCATCCACATAACTCCACTTCTCCACCTCATAACCGCCAACCAACTCCAACACCTGAACATGAAAAGTCAACGATGGGGCACGTCAACGCGTGACCCAGTATCTCAACTAGTCCTTACATGAAGTGTGGAAAGGGTGTACGTGAGCAGGCAGAGTGTATGTCATGGCATAAACGTCTACTGTAGTAAAGAAAGTAACAACTATAGTTATGAACATGTGAAAGCATGCACGTGCAACAGGCAAGGTGTACAACAATGGTATACAACATAAAAGAACCATAGTAAAGAAACACACGTAAACAACCATACATTTACCATTGCTACAAGAAGAATGAGGTTAATAATTAATTCATTGGTTAGCATTTGGAACCCAGGTAAATCGTAGAATGCTAAGGAGCCGGACTTCACCCAAGGTGGGTGAACAACTGTACCTCAACCAGCGACACGGGCACTGGAAGGGCCTCTCGTAACTCCGTACCCGACTGGTAAGGTAGGAGTGAGACTCATCTCGGTTTTTCTGTCAGATAAACGGAGAAAACCATCATTTACCGTCATGGTGCATCATGAGTACACCAGCGGCCTCTCCAACCCTCTCAACTCCCCCTTCCGGGAGTTACACATCGGGTGAGAATTCATAGCATCTGTCCGCTCCTTAACTCCTATAATTTATCTGTGTATCTTCCAAACCCCATGTCACCCTCTTTTAAGAGGATTTAGTCATTTTCATGAAACATAACACTTTCCATTTATTTTCTTTCCACAGTTCGTCACACATTTGGGACATGCATCGCCTTGTGCATTCCCTTTCTCATTTCACATAAAATACATGAAATATATAACCATATTCACATCATCATTTGCATGTGTCAAGAACATAAACCACATCTCACCATTTAACAACAACAATTAAGAACATTAATGGCAAGATTAACCCCAAAAGAGCTTAAAGTAACATTCAAATCTTTCAGCTTGCTGGAAAAGCAGAAAGTCAGATTAAGAAGCACATTTATCCATAAATTTGTATCAAACATGTCCATACAATACAAATGAAAGTTGTAGATATAGTTGTACTGGATTCACCTATAAATTTTCATGCAGAAATATGAATTGGGTGATTTATGGTGAATTGTTTGGTGAGACCTGACGAATCTATTTTTCAGACAGATTTTAAGAGCTATAAAGATTGCTAGTTTAGGACATGTTACAGTTAGAATCCCAAAAATGTCCACTCATGGAAATTTGTAGAAAAAGTTGTTATCTTTCCAACAAGGCCAAGATCAATAATTTCTATCGAGTGTGCAGGGACTGATCTACATTTTGCCAAACTGTGTCCAGACTGGATGAAATTCCGACATGTTGTAAAGATGGAATTTTTACTCCTACGTACTAAAGAGAACATAAAATTTTATATGATTTTGGGGTAGAATTTCAAGGGATACATGAATATAATTTTTCCAGAATTTAATTCTAGAAAGAACTCAGAATTTCTCACCACGCACAACCATACAATTTAGGATTACTCACTGTGCACAACCGCTCAAAACTCAGAATTTCTCACTGCACACAACCATACAAATTTAGGATTGCTCACCGCACAAAATCATATAAAACTCAAAATTGCTCACCGCACACTACTATACAAACTCAGGATTGCTCACCACACAAAACCATACAAAACTCAAAATTAACTTAAGAAAAACTAAAACAACAACAACACCAACAACAATAAGAGAGGATTTTATAAGAACCATGCATGAGTTCACTTGGATAATTAAAATGCAAGCTTTCCTTTGAAATTAAACATCAAACTCTAATACTAGTTGAGATAGAATCCTACATTAGGGGTGATGAGAGACAAGGGGTAGCCCAAATCCCTATGGCTCCTCCTTCTTCAAACCCTTCTCCTTCTTCCTAAATCCTTCTACTCCTCCAGAAGCTCCTAGAATGAGCAACAGTACCCAAACGCCTACAAGGATGCTACGGGGGTGTGCAGATTGAGGGCGGGGTAGCCCTATGGGTACTTAGCCTCCCTAAAGTCTAAGAGTGAGCAATGGGACATGATGAATTCGGCCTGATCTTTGGGGAGAGAGTGAGTAAATGAAACCTTCTTTCTTTACTCCTAAAGTAGCCACCTCATCTCCTTAAAATCCTCTTAGCATGCCACCAAGCCTTGGGGTAAGGATCAAGGATATATTAACACATCAAAGGTGGAGGTGTCCATTAGGAAAAATTAGTAACGCCCTGCTCCCCCGGATACCCGAAAGTGGGAGTTGAGAGGGTTACCCCCTTGTCACATATAAATTAATTGCTAACAAACTGCTGGGAAAGGTTTCATTCATATACCATATTATATGTATATAGGAGTTAAGGAGATAGTGTACCGTACATATACCATAGTCATATGCACATGAGTATATCATCTCAATATGCTCGACAAGCCATAGTCAACACTTATAGAACTATAGACGTATATGTATACATACATACACACATAGATATATACAAACATCTTACTCAATCAACACTCTAGTGTCTACCCTCAGGGCTCTATACCTCAAACTTCTAATATCAGGGCTCTATCTTAAGGAAGAACTCCTATAATTTACCCGTGTTTGAAGAAGGGGTTGATCTACGTTTGGGAAGTGCTACTCAATCAACACTCTAGATTTACCATCTTTGTTATATGATTTTGGGTAGCTCTTGGTCTCGTTGGAAAGATAACAACTTTTTCTACAACTTTTCCTGAGTGCACATTTTTGAGATTCTAACTGTAACATGTCCTAAACTAGTAATCTTTACAGCTCTTAGAATCTGTCTGAAAACAGTTTCGTCAGGTCCCACCAAACAATTAACCATAAATCATCCAGTTCATATTTCTGCATGAAAATTTATAGGTGAATCCAGAACAACTATATCTACAACTTTCATTTGTATTGTATGAGCATGTTTGATACAAAACTATGGAGAAATGTGCTTGTTAATCTAACTATTCTACTTTTCCAGCAAGCTGAAATATTTGAATGTTGTTTTAAGCTCTAGACATTAGGGAGGCTGAGCACCCATAGGGCTACGTCGCCCTCACTCTGCACACCCCAGTGGCATCTCTGTCGTCGTTTGGGTGCTGTTGCTCGTTCGAGGAGCTTGAGGAGAAGAAGGATTTAAGGAAGAAAGAGAAGGGTTTGAAGAAGGAGGAGCCATAGGAATTTGGGCTACCCCCTTATCTCTCATTACCCTAAGGTAGGATTCCATCTCCAACTAGTATTAGAGTTGCATGCTTAGTTTTATGATTGTTGCTGTTGTTGTCGTTGTTGTTGTCGTTTTATCTTTTCTTAAGTTAAATTCTGAGTTTTGTATGGTTTTGTGTGTTGAGTAATTCTGAGTTTTATATGGTTTTGTGCGTTGAGCAATTCTGAATTTTGTATGGTTTTGTGCTTTGAGCAATTCTGAGTTTTGTATGGTTCACACTTCTCACAACCCGCAACTCCAACCAACTTAGTCAAGGGGACTCCAACTCAAAGAACCAACCTGAAAAGTCAACGGTGGGGCACGTCAACGCGTGACCTAGTAGGAATTCCATATCTCAACTAATCCTTACATGAAGTGTGGAAAGGGTGCACGTGAGCAGGCAGAGTGTATGTCATGGCATAAACATCTACTGTAGTAAATAAAGTAACAACTATAGTTATGAACATGTGAAAGCATGCACGTGCAACAGGCAAGGTGCACAACAATGGTATACAACATAAAAGAACACTTATAGAGCACTAATACTCAGTAAGAGTGAGACACATCACATCTCACCCAAGTACAATGAAAAACACTTATAGAGCATGTGCTAAGAATGAATGTCTATATTCACAAAGAATATCTATATCCAACATACAATCATGTATGTCTCTAATATCTATATGTACTTATCGGGTGTTCCACCATTTTGCACCACATATCACATCATCATTTTGCATGTGCCAAGAACATCATCATTTTGCATGTGCCAAGAACACTTATAGAGCACTAATACTCAGTAAGGTGAACAACAATGGTATACAACATAAAATAACACTTATAGAGCACTAACACCTCTCGTAACTATGTACCAGACTGGCAAGGTAGGAGTGAGACTCATCACATATATCAACACATAACACTAATACTTTTAAGACATAGCCACACATACATGGGTGGAACTCAAGGATCCACACATGTATCTGCACACTCTTCATATACATACATCACATATAGTATATAGCCACTATATAACAGACTTTTTGACTCATGACATATCTAAGGGTGAATATAGATATACAGGCACACTGAAACTGTGCCTGTTATAAGAAAAATCACCATAATTCATATACTTGGAATTATTCTCTGAAA
This sequence comes from Scilla litardierei, assembly GCA_030789695.1. Lineage (NCBI taxonomy): Eukaryota > Viridiplantae > Streptophyta > Magnoliopsida > Asparagales > Asparagaceae > Scilla > Scilla litardierei. The sequence goes on along the minus strand of CM061137.1, from coordinate 49,298,978 downwards.
TTTGGTGTGCTTATGTAGAACCCATGAACTACAACTTTGAAGAAGGAACCGGGTCGTTACAGTTGTGCAGGCTCTTTACTTCGATGCCATCATCGTAGATCACCTAGTGAGTAATATAGGGGTGTAACGAACGACTAATGTTATGGCCCGTTACCCAGAATACCTGGCATTTAATTAAATTTTTTTAGGTATCATGAAGAGTGAGGGTGATGGGAGAGGAAAAGAGAGAGAAAGAAGAAACTGAATAAGCAGGCCACTGCGCACATGCTGGGATAGTACAAGTGAAGCTCCACTATAATATAAAACAACTCATAATGACATAGAACAACAACAATACATTTTATATAACAACTTTCACTTATTTATACATAACCCAGTTACATCATTTCATATACACCAATATTCTCCACCTCCCAAGACAACCAAGTCACTCTACATGTTACAGCTCACACCGAGTACTACCCCTGAAACCCAACTCCAAGTCACCTCTTACCAAGCTGACCGTGCTACCTGAAAAATGGGGAGGAGCACGTCAATGCGTGCCCCAGTAGGAACCAACTTGGATTTGGAACATCGTTTTAAGGTTATCAATCCACAAGGCAAGGCAAGGGAAATAAAACATGTAAACTAAGTATATAGCGAAAAGTAAATAGCCAAATAAGAGGATTATACCTGCGGTCCAATGTCGAACTACTGCAAGAAAAGGGTTATCACGAATAATGATACAAATATTCATACAACCATAATCTAAAAGGGGAATCACAAGTTTCAGAAGTATAACATAGTGTCACCAGTGAAGCAAGTAAGGGAAAGGGAAGTGCTGCCAGTAGAACGAGTAACATTCCAAATTCTTATTTTATTATTTTGTAATTGAATTAATTGGAGCTTGGGTAAACTGTGTGATACCAGGACCTAGACCTCACCCCAAATTTGGGGTGAATATAGCACACAGCACAGTGGACACGGGCATACGACATCGGGCCTCTCAGCTCCCCCGTCCCTGGTAGGAGTGAGGATCTCCACATAATAACAAAACTTCCGTATGTCTCCTCCACTCCCGGTAAAGGCGAGTGGGTATAAATATCACATATCACATAATCATTTCCCTCAACTTCTCAGTCCAGGCCTCATATCCACAATTTACTCAAATTCCACCTAAAACCTGGGTTTTGCTAACTCACCCTCATTAGAGAGGATAGAGACATTCTAAAATCTCATTTAACATTATTTATAGCACTGAAGGGGACACGTTGCATGGTTTCACATTCCACACTCATATCAACATGGGTCATGCACCGAAGTGCCATGCCCTTCAACATAACCATTTCAATTCATCACTCATAACATATGAAACCATGCTTTACATGACCCCATCATTACTATTTCACAACACATTTCATAACACATGTGTTTACAATCCCATTTCTCATATTTTTCAACTTTCATTTCATTGCGGCATTTTCACAAACACTTGGCAGGCGACGTACCCGTGATCATTGTCACATCTTAAATATCCATTAGCATAACTAAACTATCTTTCAAGTAACATCAATAATCATGCATCATAGAGGGGAGTGTAGCAACATGGCACAATTCATACTACCACTTAAATGCTTCAGCTTGCAGAAAACATATAGACATTCATAAAACATGGCTGATATCACCAAATTGTAATCAGAATTTAGAAAACATCCTCAAATAAAAGTTGTAGGTACGGTAGTTTTGGATTTATAGATAAACTTTTAGGCAAAGATATTAATTAGGTGATTTATGGTGAATTATTTGGTGAAGTGTGTCAAATCTGTTTTTCAGACAGATTTCAGGGTCTGTATTGAAATCCAATTTTGTGCATGTTTCAACCAGAAATTCGAAATATGAGCACTCTGATGAAATTATAGATAAACTTGTTAGGTTTCCAACAAGACCAAGAAAATCAAATTCCATTATGTGTGCAGATATTTAGATCATTTTTTTTGAACTGTGTCAAGACTGAAGATCAAACAGACATGTTGTAAAGATGGAATTTTTACTCCTAATTCCTGAATTGAATATATATCAAAAGTTATATGATTTTGGGGTAGAACTTCAAGATCTACAAGAACATATTTTTTCGAAACCTAATTCAAGCTACGGTAACCAGAATTATAGAAACAACACACAATAAAATTTCAGGATTTCAAAGGGGTTGTTTTTACTAAGAATTTCAAGGAAGAATTTCAAGGGATAATTTGTGAAATTGAAACATGGCACATGAATTTTCACCATCCCTAATACATATTAAGTAATACATGCTATAAAAACATAATAGTAAGAATCAATTTAATGGAATTCCAAATCCAAGAGGATTCCTACCTCAAAACTTTGATTTCATTCTCTTCTTCTCTTCCTTTCTTCTCTAACTTCTTCTCCCTTGAAGCAAGCTTGGATCCCTTCTAATTGGAATTGAAAATTAGGGTTTTCATGTGGTGGAGGAGGAGAAATTAGGAGAGGGGTGGCCGACCCTATATGGAAAGAAAAGGAAAAAAAAGAGAAATGAAAAGAGAAAAGAAGAGAAAAGTAAAGATAAAGGGAGAAGGTTCTCTTAAAATATCTATTACTAGAAAACTCTTAGGATAAGCATGCATCATGCTAAATGACCAAAATACCCTCCCAAAAACGCCCTTCAACTTTTAGGTAATTACAAGTTTGCCATTACTTTACGTACACACAACTTTAGTATGTACGCACAACAGCTTTAGTCCAAATGACCGTTTTGCCCCTAACCTTTCTAAGAATTTACGGGGGTTGCCATTGATCCATAACCCCTTTTCACACTAGCATGGATTTCCTACACACACCCAAGCATGCCTACACATGCATACATGCACCACGCACACACGTCCAATACATTTCTGCTGTTTTACACCCACGACGTCATTCGCGCTTCTCCCGCACTCAACCTCGCTTTCTCGTCTCTTAGTCACGTATTACGGCCCAATCCCCCTTGCACTACGTTACATACATCGATATCTACATTTATTTCATGCCTATGTATGCATCGTAGGTAGAAATACCACGTGTGTTTAGTAGAATACACGTATAGTGCAAAATAGGGCATGACAACTATGGTTGGTGCCACTATCGTGGATCACCGCACCTACATTGACGATGTTACAACCCTGTTCAGACGTGAGAAGACTTCTAAGGATGAGTGCCACTATCGTGGATCACCGCATCTATCGAATTCCCATCACTTCCAATGATAGCAAACCACAACATAACTCTACGTCTTATCAATCTCTAGCTACGTTGTAGCGGTGCCAATATCTTGGATCGCATGCCACCATCGTGGATCATCTCGCTACGGAATATCCTTGATTATTGGGTTTATCCTAAGGTGAGTTTGTCGACCACCAAGAGTTGTTAATTCGAGGGTTCTAGGGTTGTCAATTTCTAGATTCGATTGTGGTAGAATCCCTTCCCTAGACTAAGTTCCCAACATTCAAAGAATCCCCAAATCGAGACGAATTTGGTGCCAATATCTTGGATCACTATCCCCATCAAATATGATGCCTAGCAAAAGGATTCAACTTAACCCTAGCAATAGAACTACTCAAACATAGCAAATAACATATAATCAAAGAATTCATTGCTAGCATCAAAGAAACAATAACAAAGAACTAAAATAAGAACAAATAAAATATACTTAGCTTGATTGAAGAAGAGGGGGCCTAAGGCATGGGCTTGCCTTTGAAAAAGAGTCTCTACAATAGCTCCAAAGAATAACTAGCCTCCCCTCCAATGACAGCTACAAAGTTCATTATATATTCCCCCTCAAACACTAGCAAAACCCTCAAGGAAACCCCCAATTTCGTGCCCAAACCCAATAAAGGCTGCAACTTAAGTGGTGGGCCCTAGATAGCTCGGCCGAGTGTCCTGTCTACTCGGCCCGAGTGGCAGAATTCAGCACTGGGTTGCCATCTGGTAAAAATTCCACAGATTTGATCTGACCTCCATTTGGCACGTTCGTAGTGCCGTTGGAACCCTCATGAAGTCTACTATCTCGAAAAATACCAGACAAATACTTTGCTTATTTGAATAATAGAAGATATTTAAAGAGTAAGAGTCTATTCTTAAATCTGGGCGCTTTTCCTCACTCAACCAAGTGCAGTTGCACTCAGGCCGAGTGGCTTTTGCGCTCAGTCGAGTAGCACAGCGGTCCCTTGCTCTCGATCTGAAGCAAAGGGTCACTAGACCGACTAGCAAATCCACTTGATCGAGTTCAATGCTTCGAGAAGTTTTCGAAAATGTCGTTCTGTCTTGGCTTTCACTCGACGGAATCACCTAGGCACTCGGTCGAGTGTGCATGTCTACTCGGTCGAGCCCAGAGCCTCAAACTTGCTTGGAAATGATGCATGCCTATATTTTCACTTGACCAAGTGGAAAGTTATACTCGGTCGAGTCGCCATTCAGCCGCTAACTTGGTTGCTCCTCTTTTTGCCTTACCACTCGGATCAAGTGGCAAGTCCACTCGGTTAGTGATCTGGAAACTCTGAACAATGGTAGCTTCAATCTTCGTATTCTTCTTCTCCATATATCTTCTTCTTCTTCTTCTAGCTTCTCTTCTAGCTTGTCGAGCTCATCTCAAGGGCATCCTTGCTACTCCAACATCGTCGTTTATGTACTTGACTCCAAATTGCTCCATTATCGCTCCAAATTCCTGAAATACAACTAGACGCTCTCAAAGTCAAATTGTCCAAATTAATTGTATAAAAGCGTATAAAATGAGGAATTGGTGGGTGAAATGCGTCATGAAAATATGCAACTAATCGTGTAATATATGAGCATATCAAACTTCCTCAAGCTTACCTCTTACTCATCCTCAAGGAAGACAAATAAAAAGCAAGTGGAGGGGAAAACAAAGAAAGAAACATAAAAATACAAATGATAGATCTCATTCTCATATAATCCAAATAATTTATGTACACACAAAGATTTTGGAAATAAATAACTAACCACATTATCACTCAGCATTTTAGTCTCGTACCATAATACATATCATGGATTCGAAATAAGGCTAGTAAACTCATTAACCAATCATGAAAGAGAATAAAGAAATCATCCAAGCATAGTTTATCATGAAATATACTAAATCACGAAATCAACTCAACATCCACAACCGATTCTCTAAGTAGCATGTATAGTATGATCAAATCATCAGGCATGCATGGAGATTTATTAGTGTTGCATAAGATGAAGATAGAAAGTCCAATCAGTAAGGCGATCACCACACTCTACCCCTTTCTTGAATTAGAGGTAATATTCTACTTCGCCCAAGTCTTTATTATGTAAATACATAGTAGTCTTTTTTGGGCCTTTGCATACATGCGATGACGCAATATATACAAAGAAAGGTTGTTTTTGATTTATATAGTTTTTTTATATTGAAGAAGAAAATGTAAAATATTTTTGTATTTTTGTATATATATATATTTTTCATTGGCTTTTGCCTTACGTTGCATGCACACGATAATGTTATATATGCAGACATTAGTTGTGATTTATTTTAGCGATATGAACTTGAATGACCCCCTCAAATAAAGTGCTTCTGGTCAGTGACTCCCAGACCAGACGATCTTAAGGCACTAGGTCAAATAGGGCCCCTCGGACCTACCGACTCGAGTCATCCAAGCCCTAGTAGAAAGAAAACAAAATTATAGACATGGACTCGATGTCGGAATTTCCTACTCACCCGTAATGAAGGTGTCATGCGGTTATCCTTTTTCTTTGAGTTACTACTCACTCATGCAACATATAGAATTGTCAAGCAATCATGCAAATTTCATTAAGTTCCCCTCAAATAAAGTGCTTTCGGTCAGTGACTCCCAGACCAGACGACCTTAAGGCACTAGGTCAAGTAGGGCCCCTCGGACCTACCGACTCGAGTGATCCAAGACCTAGTAGAAAGAAAAGAAAAATATAGACATGGACTCGGTGTCGGAAATTCCTACTCACCCGTAATGAAGATGTCATGGGGTTATCCTTTTTCTTTGAGTTACTACTCACTCATGCAACATATAGAATTGTCAAGCAATCATGCAAATTTCATTAAGTTCCGATTTAATTAAGCTGTTTCGAGAATATAAGTCATGGATATATGAGAACAATCACGAAAAAGCATATTAGCATGGTATTCTACTCAAGGAAACAATATCTAAGCAATCAATTTCAGTTAAGATTTTGGAAATGTAAATCCATATATATACACACATACATAAATACATACATACATACATACATATATACACATATAAATACATACACACACACACACACATATATCAAATTGAAGCATAAGGGATTATGAATACAAAGTGATTTTGTGGCTATAAAAAGGAATCAAGTGTGTACATGATATAAGATGTATAATATTCATCGAAGAATATTTTCTAGCAAAAATAAAGGAAAAGAAAAAGACTCACAAATGCATGATGAGACATATATAAAAAGAAAAAGAAAGATGAAAAATAAAAAAGAATGATGCAATAAAAGAAAAATTAAAAACTGATAAAAATAAAGGAAAACTGTAACTAATGTAACTAGATGGAATGGAAATGCACTCCCCCAAGCTTAAACTTCATATTGTCCTCAATGTGATCATAATGGAAAAATATGAGGAACAATGATAATAATAATTGGGGGGTGAATGGAATATGATGACATGAAATATGAATGATCCTAATGCAACTAAATGCTCAAACAATGATACATGAGAGCGCCTTCCCCCAAGCTAAACCAAACAATCTCGTTCACTAACTCGATCAATAAAATAACGATTTTAAGTGTGATCAAGTCAAACGAATAAGAAAGTAATTTTATCATGAAAGAAGTGCCCGACAACGACGCCAAAAACTTGATCGGCCTGGAATTAAACTCCGGATGATGTCATTTTACCGCAAGCGCACGGTATAGTGTCGAGCAGGTATCGAACACAGGGAGGAGGTGCCACACTACTTATCTACTCCTAGGTTGAATTAGACTTGCGGGTTTTATTGGTAGATGTGGATTGTGGAATGTCATAATGGTGATGGATGCGAAGGTCGTTGCACTGGATGTTGCAAACTGACTCCACAGAAAGAAAGAAATAAAACAAAGAGAAAACAAATGAGAGAAATATCATTAGGGTTTCGGTATCCTCACTACTGCTTCGGGCAGGGAATGACGCTCATACATGTCTAGGGATTGAATCGTCCGAAGAGTCGATAACATGTTGTTCTGGCTCTTTACTTCGGTGCCACCATCGTGGATCACCTAGTGAGCGATATATGGGTGTAACGAACGACTAAGGTTGGTGCTACTATCGTGGATCAGTGCACCTAGATTGACGACGTTACAATGCCACTCGGGCGTGAGGAGACTTCTCAGGACGAGTGCCACTATCGTGGATCATCGTGTCTATCGAATTCTCGTCACTCCTGATGATAGCAAACCACAACATAACTCTACCACAAATAAATCTTTAGCTACGTTGTAGTGGCACTAATATCTTGGATCGCATGCCACCATCGTGGATCATCTCGCTACGAAATATCCTTGATTATTGGGTTTATCATAGGGTGAGTCTGTCGATCACTAAGAGTTGTGAATTCGAGGGTTCTAGGGTTGTCAATTCCTAGATCCGATTGTGGTAGAATCCCTTCCCTAGACTAAGTTCCCAACATTCAAAGAATCCCCAAATCGAGATGGATTTAGTGCAATATCTTTGATCACCATCCCTATTAAATATGATGTGTTTGCAATAGAATTCAACCTAACCTTAGCAATAGAACTACTCAAACATAGCAAATAACATATAATCAAGAGAATTCATTGCTAGCATCAAAGAAACAATAACAAAGAACTAAAATAAGAACAAATAAAATATACTTAGCTTGATTGAAGAAGAGGGGGCCTAGGGCATGGCCTAGCCTCTGAAAAAGAGTCTCTAGAATTGCTCCAAAGAATAACTAGCCTCCCCTTCACATGATGGCTACAAAGTTCATTATATATTCCCCCTCAAACCCTAGCAAAACCCTCAAAGAAACCCCCAATTTCGTGCCCAAACCTAATAAGGGCTACAACTTAAGTGGTGGGCCCCAGATAGCTCGACCGAGTGGCCTGTCCACTTGGCCCAAGTGGCAGAATTCAGCACTGGGCTGCCACCTTTTAAAAATTCTATAGATTTCAGCTGACCTCTGTTTAGCACGTTCTTGGTGGTGTTAGAACTGTCATGAGGTCTACTATCCATGAATAATATCAAACTAATACTCTGATCACTTGAATGACAGTAGATCTTCAAAGAGTGAGAGGCTGTTCTGAAATCTGGGCGCTTTTCCTTACTCGACCGAGTGCGGTTGCACTCGTTTTGAGTGGCTTTTGCGCTCGGTCGAGTAGCTACACCGGTCTCTTACCCTCGATCTGAAACAAAGAGTCACTCGACCGAGTGGAAAATCCACTTGATCGAGTTTAGAGCTTTGAGAAGTTGTCGAAAATGTCGTTTTGTCTTGGCTTTCACTCGACCGAGTCACTTAGGCACTCGGTCGCGTGGGCATGTCTACTTGGTCGAGCCCAGACCTCGAATTTGCTTGGAAATGATGCTCTGCCTTGATTTTTACTCGATCGAGTGGGAAGTTTACTTGGTCAAGTCGCCCTTCCTCCACTAACTTGGTTGCTCCTCTTTTCGCCTCACCACTCGGACCAAGAGGCAAGTCCACTTGGTCGAGTGATATGGAAACTCTGAACAATGGTAGATTCAATCTTCTTGTTCTTCTTCTCCATCTCTCTTCTTCTTCTAGCTTCTCTTCTAGCATGTCGAGCTCGTCTTCAAGGGCATCCTTGCTGCTCCAACATCGTCGTTTATGCCCTTGACTCCAAATTGCTCCAATATCGCTCCAAATCCATAAAATACAACCAGATGCTCTCAAAGTCAAATATTTCCGGTTAATTGTATAAAAGTGTATAAAATGGAGAACTGAAGGGTGAAATGCATCATGAAAATATGTGACTAATTGTGCAAAATAGACGCATATCACACAACAGTTGCTTGAGTTACAGGACTTGCAACAGTAGGTCTATCTGATTTTGCAGAACGTAGACCAAAAAATTGAAGAATCCCAGCTGGTTTGGAACATACCTGAGGAGCCATCCATAGGCTCATCCTATTGCAACCTTTTGGTAGGCCAAGGAGAGCAGGGTGACGTGGTTCATTGGAACCACGAGGGCATAGTGACACATACATATTTTAATTCTCAGGGCATGATTGATGGTTGAGTGCAAGTTTGTGGTGAGTAGAGCATGGTACATCCTGTTGAGTATTGGATTCCCCGGATTTGGTTTTGGATGATGAGCAAACATAAATATATCATGAACTAACAACTTTGTGAGCGCAGTATTGGAGATCGTCGCCAAATTCACGAGAACATTCAAAGCGACATCTCAACACTTCCCAAAGCTCATACTCATGCCTAAAGCTTCGTTGAAGCTCTTGCGCTGTTTTGGAAGTTATGAAGAATGAATCGAAGCTCTCGAAGACCGTTTAATAAGGTTTTATTTATAGTCTTTTAGCTTCGATATATAGAATGTTAAGCCTTGAGTATATCTTACCATTCTAACTTCATAACGCTCTTATCGTAGCTCTAGGATCTTTGTACAAGTTCATTCTAACTTCCTCGAAGCTCGCGCTTCGATTCGGACTTGTATGTGCATGTAATTAGTTGGTACAAGAAGAAGTACTGACCGACTAGATGGTGATCTAGTCGGTCAGCAACTCTTCTTGGACCGACTAGTTTGATTCCTTAATTTCTTGGACTTTACTGTTTACAGTTAGTCGGTCTACGTTGACTCACCGACCGACTAGTTTGTGAACTAGTCGGTCAGTGATGCTTCTTTGACCGACTAGTTGTGACTTACTGTTCACTCTAAATTTCTCCTGAGCTACTGTTTATCGTTAGTCGGTCTAAGAACGTTTGGTGACCGACTAGTTGACAATCTAGTCGGTCAACTTTTGTTCTTGGACCGACTAAGTCAAATTGTATTCAGACTATTTCATTTTGCCTCTTAGTCGGTCTACGTTCACTGACTGACCGACTAGTTGTGAAACTAGTCGGTCAGAATGTCTTCTTGGACCGACTAGATTTCTAGGTCTGAAATTCTATCTGTTCACTGTTCACCTCTTAGTCGGTTCATGTTGTTTCACCGACCGACTAGTTGATGAACTAGTCGGTCAGTGGTTGTTCTTTGACCGACTAGTCTGCTTCAGATTTAGATCCGTTGGAGTTTTGAAAGCGACGTTTCTCTCTCCCTTTTCCCTTGATCCTTTAAATACCTGAAGGGGTTATTTCATAGGATCCAAGGCTGCTATTTCAGAGTGCTATTGATTCAAAGAGAGAAGCTTTCAACTCTCATCTTCAAGCTCTCCCATTCTCAAAGAATCTCTCCCTCACTCTTATTCCTCAAGAGAGATTCATTGATTGTGAGCCTTCCAAGCCAAAGGCTTGATTCTAGGTCATCCATCTCATCCCTAGGCTTCCATTGCTGGTCATCTTCTTGAAGCTAGGGTTTGGTGACTCTTCCTCCATCAAAATCCTCTTTGCCCTAATTTGGTAAGAAATCTCAAGGCATAGGTATTTTGTTGGTAAGCATTTCATTTCAGTTATATTTGAATTGTATACTCTCGGTTGTGAGAGGTTTGCGTGATCCTGGGTTGTGGGAGTCACGGTCATCGATTGTAGGTCGTTTGCACTTGTGAGGTTTTCGTAAGTGGTCATATTGGAAATCTTGAGTTAGGGTTTCTAACTCAAGTATCCGGAAGGGATCCGGGTGGTTGGGACGTAGGATCACCGGAAACAAGTCGGGGAGACTTGGGTGGATCCGAACCCATTAAACCATTGTGTTTGCGTTTGCATTATTTCTTGATTGTAGTTATTCCGCATCGTTGTTTGTTAATTGCACGATAATTAGGAATAACACTCCTTATTATTTAAAAGTACTATTCACCCCCCTCTAGTACATGTGCAGTAGCTTCCCAGGGTATTACAATTGGTATCAGAGCCAAGGTTAAAGCTACAAGCTCAAAGCTATGACGAACAACGACTACAACGTCTTCAAGAACCGCGATGGAGCTTCTTCAGTTATGGAAGGACTATCCTCTGTCAGGCCTCCACACTTCAACGGTACCAACTACGGGTACTGGAAATGCCGGATGCAAATTTTCCTCCGGAGCGCTTCACTATGGAGAGCCACCATGACGGAGTATATCGAGCCTTCCGAAAATGATTTCGCAAAGTGGACTCCCGCGGAGGTCGCCGCGGAAGTTGCCAATGCCAAGGCAATGAATGCCTTGAATTGTGCGTTGGAGCCTGAGGACTTCAACAAGATATGCACATGTAAGAGTGCATATCAAATATGGAACCAACTCCTCATATTGCACGAAGGATCGAGTACGGTAAAAGATTCTAAACTCGTCGTTGCTAATAAAGAATTTGAGTTGTTTCATATGGAGCAGGGCGAAACCATGAAGGAATATTACGCTCGCTTCGTGGATATATCAAACGACTTGGAAGCTCTTGGGAAGGTCTATACCCAAAAGGAGAAAGTCGCGAAGATTATCGACGGTCTTCCATCATGTTGGGAAAAGCGTACCTACGCCATCGAGGAAGGTAATGACATGAATAAATATACCGTCGTACAACTAATGGGTACCTTGTTGTCTTATGAGGTATGCAAGGATAGTAAGATCCGAATGAGGGAAAAGATGAAGGCGTACTTGAAGCAAGACGAGCCAAAGAAAAAGGGAATTGCATTCAAGGCTGCTCCATCTACCGATGATGAAGAATCGGAAGACGAATTGGACATGGAATCCATTGCCCGTATGGCAAGGAAGTTCGATCGATTCCTCCGAGAAGGTATATCTTTGAATAAATCTAAAGTTAATTCGACTAATGCTTCTACTCCCGTGTGTTATAAATGCAACAAGCCAGGACACATCAAACCGGATTGTCCTCTCTACAAACACAAGGAGAAGGGGAAAGCATCTAAGTACGACAAGTCGAGAAAGCACAAGAAAGGGCTTGTTGGCACATTCACCGACTCCGAAGAGGATTCCTCAAGTGGAGAGTCGGATGATGGACGAGTGGAGAAAGCAAAACTTTGCTTCATGGCTAATGAGGCAAAAGATCGAAAGTCCTCATTCGATGATAGCGAGGATGGTAGCGAGGATGAAAACGGAGAACCTACTATTGATGAAATGAGGTTAGCAAACCAAGAAATTTGGTCTAAATTTACTAAATTAGTAGATAGATATAATAAGACCAAAGATGAACTTGTTACCCTCCAAACCTCTCCTAAGTCTACCATCACCAACAATGACACCATTGTTGAGACACTTGCCAATGAGAAAGCAAGTTTGCTTACTCATAATGGCTTGTTGAGAAATGAGGTGAAGTCCCTCAAATCTCAACTTGAGCATGTTCTTGTTGAGGATTCGGATGAACATGTGATAGCGGATTTGACGTCTCAAAACTCAACTTTGAGTATTGAGAATAAGAATCTCAAATCACGTGTTTATGCACTCACATCGCAAGTATCCACTTTGGATGCTTCTTTGCATTCTCTCAAAGAGAAGTATGAGTGCACGTTAGGCCGTATCAATGATTTCAATAAAGGTAAGGGCCATTTGGATAATATCCTAAATGACTTACTTCCGGCCAAACACCACATTGGCTTGGGGTATAAGATGGGAGACTCATCCAAATCATCTACAACCTTTGTTAGGCCTACCTCCGACGCCTCAACGAGTGGGAGCAAACTCCCCATTGGTAGTTCTCCTACCAATAGTGCTTCCACTTCGTACACACCCCCGATTGGAAAGAAACCCACTTTGGGTAGACCTCCAAAGAGGGGTCATGCATTTTTGTACTCACATGCTATGCCACGTAGGAACACACATCCTACTCCACCGGTGCATGCAAATATTAATGATGATTTTTATGCTCCGCACCCACGAGCACGTGCTAACACTCATATGAGACACCCACATGCACGTAATCATGCTCATGCACATCCTAATGCTTATGTTCAAACATCTCATCCACATGTGCATGCCTTCTCTCATAATCATCCTCATGCATACACACCTCATGCTTATCCACGTATGTATGCTACACCACATCATGGATCTCATGCTCATCATAATGCTATTGCTAGATCTCATGCTCCTAGGCCACATGCACCACATAGAAATCAAACTTTTGTGCATGCAACCACTAGGAAGAGGATTCCCAAAATGTACACTATTTGGGGTCCCAAGAACACTAGCGATGATGCTATGAATGTTTATGTGCAATCCTATATTAGTGATGTTATTTTGAATGATGATTATGTTGGAAAGTCAAGTTCCTCTTGGACTTGGTTTCCGAAGGGTTAGTTCCTTTAACTCTTCAATGCTTGGTACCATGAGTTTATGATCATGTTATGGGTACCAAGGCATATGTTTATAAAATTGATTTTGATTATATTAATTTATGGGTTACAATAATTTTTATTTCGAATTTCAAATTAGTTGTCTAACCCATTGGATCCAAAAGGATTTTTGGATACCAAAATGAAGTTTTCTAGGTTCAATCCACCGTGGGATACCAACCCTACCAACTCCTCGGTTTGCGAAGACTTTCATTCAAACGGAGTTGATGGTGATTAGGTATTGCACCAATGTAGGGGGAGCTTAATGTTGTAAGTATGATATTACATTTGGTATCCATAAGGGTTGAATGCATGCTTGGTTAGAATCTATTTCTTTACATTGGTATCATTTTGTTTCTCCTAGCATGATAGAATTGTGAATGCCATAAATACTTTGAAATTCATATCTATTTTTGGCATGACATGTTTTTAAAAGTTATTATGATGTTTTTCGTATTACTTTTATCACCTTGTCACTTCTCATCGCGCACTTCACTTAGTTTTGATGTGCTCTTACTTTATGTTCATTTTCGATCGATATTGTGACATTTGATATTCTTTGATGTGCACCACTCTTCTGATGGTTCATTCCTTTGTGCACATTTTATGTATGTCTCTGATATTGATTTCGTCGCTCGACGATTTATTTTGATTCAATAGCTTTAGTTGTATGAAAACATAGAATTGTTTTCCATGCACTAAAATAGCTATAAATGTTGATATTGGAGAATAAATTCCTTTCATCAATAAGTGAATTTACATTTGATATTTTGATGATTTTAATTTTTCGATTTTCGACTATGACCTCATTGACACGCTTTGATGTTATTCGAATTTTATTTTGGTGTCATATGAAACGTGGTCGTATTCTTAGACTCCCATGCTTAATGAATTATTGTCATTGGCTTCCTCCCGCTCTTTTTGGATTATGCCAAAGGGGGAGAGATATAATAATGGCATAATAATGGCATGTGCTAAATGATAATTTACCATGAATCTAATTTGATATGTTAGATTCAGGGGGAGTTAAGATATAAAAATGGATTACAAATCCTAAATCTCAAATATTGGATTTGAATTTTTACTTTCCTCATCTGCTTGATGTATGTGCTTATTATTTCATATGGAACTAATGTGTCATCAATGCAGGGGGAGTAAGTATATTCCATTTAGTTCATTATTTTTGATTATTATTTATGTTGGTTTGTCATCACCAAAAAGGGGGAGAATGTTGAGTATTGGATTCCCCGGATTTGGTTTTGGATGATGAGCAAACATAAATATATCATGAACTAACAACTTTGTGAGCGCAGTATTGGAGATCGTCGCCAAATTCACGAGAACATTCAAAGCGACATCTCAACACTTCCCAAAGCTCATACTCATGCCTAAAGCTTCGTTGAAGCTCTTGCGCCGTTTTGGAAGTTATGAAGAATGAATCGAAGCTCTCGAAGACCGTTTAATAAGGTTTTATTTATAGTCTTTTAGCTTCGATATATAGAATGTTAAGCCTTGAGTATATCTTACCATTCTAACTTCATAACGCTCTTATCGTAGCTCTAGGATCTTTGTACAAGTTCATTCTAACTTCCTCGAAGCGTCGCGCTTCAATTCGGACTTGTATGTGCATGTTAGTTGGTACAAGAAGAAGTACTGACCGACTAGATGGTGATCTAGTCGGTCAGCAACTCTTCTTGGACCGACTAGTTTGATTCCTTAATTTCTTGGACTTTACTGTTTATAGTTAGTCGGTCTGCGTTGACTCACCGACCGACTAGTTTGTGAACTAGTCGGTCAGTGATGCTTCTTTGACCGACTAGTTGTGACTTACTGTTCACTCTAAATTTCTCCTGAGCTACTGTTTATCGTTAGTCGGTCTAAGAACGTTTGGTGACCGACTAGTTGACAATCTAGTCGATCAACTTTTGTTCTTGGACCGACTAAGTCAAATTGTATTCAGACTATTTCATTTTGCCTCTTAGTCGGTCTACGTTCACTGACTGACCGACTAGTTGTGAAACTAGTCGGTCAGAATGTCTTCTTGGACCGACTAGATTTCTAGGTCTGAAATTCTATCTGTTCACTGTTCACCTCTTAGTCGGTTCATGTTGTTTCACCGACCGACTAGTTGATGAACTAGTCGGTCAGTGGTTGTTCTTTGACCGACTAGTCTGCTTCAGATTTAGATCCGTTGGAGTTTTGAAAGCGACGTTTCTCTCTCCCTTTTCCCTTGATCCTTTAAATACCTGAAGGGCTTATTTCATAGGATCCAAGGCTGCTATTTCAGAGTGCTATTGATTCAAAGAGAGAAGCTTTCAACTCTCATCTTCAAGCTCTCCCATTCTCAAAGAATCTCTCCCTCACTCTTATTCCTCAAGAGAGATTCATTGATTGTGAGCCTTCCAAGCCAAAGGCTTGATTCTAGGTCATCCATCTCATCCCTAGGCTTCCATTGCTGGTCATCTTCTTGAAGCTAGGGTTTGGTGACTCTCCTCCATCAAAATCCTCTTTGCCCTAATTTGGTAAGAAATCTCAAGGCATAGGTATTTTATTGGTAAGCATTTCATTTCAGTTATATTTGAATTGTATACTCTCGGTTGTGAGAGGTTTGCGTGATCCCGGGTTGTGGGAGTCACGGTCATCGATTGTAGGTCGTTTGCACTTGTGAGGTTTTCGCAAGTGGTCATATTGGAAATCTTGAGTTAGGGTTTCTAACTCAAGTATCCGGAAGGGATCCGGGTGGTTGGGACGTAGGATCACCGGGACCAAGTCGGGGAGACTTGGGTGGATCCGAAACCATTAAACCATTGTGTTTGCGTTTGCATTATTTCTTGATTGTAGTTATTCCGCATCGTTGTTTGTTAATTGCACGATAATTAGGAATAACACTCCTTATTATTTAAAAGTACTATTCACCCCCCTCTAGTACATGTGCAGTAGCTTCCCAGGGCATTACACATCCTGATGTTAGTGATGGCGAGACAGACTCAAGTGAGTGCGAGAGCAAGATTTTCGATATTGAGGAACCCGAGCCTCACTTCCAATCTGAGTTATTCCACTTCTACACGGCATTGGGATGCCTTATGGAGACTGTCGACGACCTATTTTCAGATGATGATGAGGAATGTTAGGTTGAAGGCGAGAGCACACAGACTATCATAGAGCCCGAGCCTCACGTCCCCACCATTTCAACTCAGTAGCCCATGCCACCTTCACATCAACACACCCACACCATGACCATCCATGTTGATCTCCATGAAGAACCACAAGATGTGGAGGAAATTATAGGCCAACACACTCCGACTATGGGGACGAGGTGAGCGAAGGCACCTTTCACTCAGATCTCATTGAGCCCGCACTACCCTCTCCTCCTAGTTCCGCTCTGCAGCTACCCACACCACCTCCAGAGTCCATCCATCCTTTACAGGGAAGTCCCCATCTATACATTCCCATTTTTTCTGATTCATATTTTATAATTTCTTATCATATTGATTCGGATAGTCGTCCTGGATCTTTATATTTCATTACTAATTTTGACGAATCTTTGTGGCAGACTCACTTTGCCGGACTCGTACGTCCAATTCGCATCGACACCTGGCACTCTCCGTAGATTAGAGGATCATATATTAAGGAGATGTGCCCCCATCATGACGCTTGGCCACAAAGCTGCTTACGTGAGAAAAACGCTTGCTGTAGGGCGCAATGAACCATTCGAGCAGCTGCCTGCACCATTAGAGATCAAGGATCCACCTTTCAAACAGGTGTATCCTAATCCAGTAGTGCGGATATTTTACCTGCTTTCTAGTATAGCATTTTTATAATCTTGTTTCCTCTCGATTAGCGAGAGGAGCGTATCAATATTTAGTTTCATGTAATAAATCTCTTCATCTCTCATTCGCATCACACGCTGTCCTTTTCCCTTTTAGCTCCGATCTTTCCACTTCCCCCCCCCCACAAAGCACACATCAGTCCCTATTTCTCACCTCAAAATCTCATTTTAGGGCTATCCCTCATGCTAGCTTGGGGAAGACTCTTTCGTGCTCTCCACATTTTTCCCATAGGCTTAATGATATCACTTTGCATCCCCATTTCACCACACCCACCCTCCCCTACATTTCTACCCCCTATCTCATGGTCCTCAAGCATTGAGGACAATGTTTAGTTTAGCTTGGAGGAGAGGCGTTTCACACCTAGCTTGGGGGAGGTATCCACTTTTCCATTTATTTTTCAAAATTTCCATCCACACTTCATAATTTTCCACATTCTAGGGCCTACTCCTTTTTCTTCAGCTTGATCTTTGGTTTTTTTGGCATTACACTCTACTTTAGTAGAGTGCACAGATGTTAGTGATGGTGTCCTCTCATCCATGTAGGGTGATACTGTTGGATCTTGTGATAGCAAATAAATACACTGGGGGTGTATAGCGTTAAGTAAATCAAACATGAACTTTAAATCTTATCCTCTATATTTTTATTTAAGATTAAACTAGATTTACCTAAGAGGAATCTTAATTAACAAAAATTTATCTTGCACGTATGAGATAATAAATAAGCAACAGAATAGTAACAATTACAATAATAACATAAGAGAACAAGAAACACAAACAATGAAATTTACCTGATTCAATCAACTCCGTGACCTACATCCAACCCCCAAAGTCCCACTTGGAAAAAATCCACCATCGACCGCTCAACCAAGAGAATTACGACCACCTCAACTCTTTGAGAATATCAATAACCACATCAACACTATGAGGATATCATAACCACCTCAACTTGAGGATTTTCGCAACCGCCTCTACACTATGAGTATTTCAACTTACGACAACCAACACTTCAACACTTGAAGATTTTTTCTTCTCATAAAAACAAGAGTGAGAAATACTTAGAAAACCTTTGTTGAAGGAAATTAAAGCCTCTAACCTTGATTGAAGCTCTTTGTGTGTTATGTGGCTATAGAGAATCTCAAGAAATGTAGAGAATTTTAGCTTGGGGGATCAAAGAAAACTTAGCCAAAGAATGATTGAAAACTTTTGTAAAGCAATAGGGCAAAGAGATAATTTTGCTGAAAAGATTTTAAGAATTTAAAAATTAATTTTCTCAACAAATATTAATCATGAAATCTTAGTGAAAACATCTGAACAATCCTCAGTGTATATGGTGAAAATCGTGCTCAATGAAATCCCAAAAAAGCCATTCAAAACGGTCAATAATAGCTGGTTGTGGATTACCAACAAAAAGCAAATAGCTAATTATTAGTCGAATAGAGTTTATCAATTAGTTGACTCATGGCTTGATTAGTTAACTAATTTGATCACATAGTCGACTCGTCATAATCAGGAAATGGCAGAAAATTAACAGATTACATATTTTCTCCTCGACGACTAGTGTTGCTAGATTAGTCGACTAGTCCCTTGATTAGTAGAGTAGTCCTTGTACTTTAGTCGACTACTGTTGACATTCTGATAGCAATAAATTCTAGAACTTCTAGCCGACTAGATGCCTATTCTAGTCGACTAGTTAGCTTATAAATCATGTTTTTGGCCTTCTAAAAACTTGGGTAACTTTTCAAAAATCATTTCAAAATGTTTTTAATCATTTAAAATATTTTTCTACGAGTGTGTACGTAGGTGCTTCAACTAGACTTTACACTAAATCTAAGAAAAAGAAAAATTACATTACTTTGGATCTTTAACATAGTTCATCTCTTTATCTTTGACCCTTTGGTTTTCAAGGTCTTGGTTGAGCTTCCAGTAAGCTTTGAACTCTTTTACTCTTGTACCAACACTAGTAAATAAAATCATTTGTTCATCATTAAAACTTACCTAGGGGTGACCCAATACTCAGCATTCGCCCTTTTTGATGATGACAACTATAGATACGAAAAATATAAAATCTTATATTTACTCATCCTTTAAAGAAGCATATTGTTGGAAAAAACATTCTAAAGCTCCCCCTTGCATCCATGCACGTTAGAGATAAGCATATTCAAGTATGTATCATATGTATCATACATGATACTTAGAATGAGTGCATGACTTCAAGCAATAAAGTTAAATAGTTACTTTAAGGATTATGATACCTGACTCATCCTAAAAGGTGCTACTCGCAAGTATACGAGGTCGGCAAATAATATACCCGGTGAGTACAGGATCATATCCACAGAGACAGAACTAATATGCAAATTCACACAAAGAGTCAGAGTGTGCAAAGAAATGATGAGGGTTCTAACCACCCTTTTGGGGGTGAATGGTTGTTTGGAAGGGTGAATTGTGTAAATACCCTAGAATAAGAGTAATGTCCGAAGGTTTGGATGCAAGGGAAAGAAAGAGTGTGGATGTTTAGGATATCAATTGGATGGCTCAATTGCCTTGCTAAATGTTGGTTCCAATATAACTCAATCACACATCCATGTCAAGGTATGTGGATCAGAAAATGAATTAATTAAGCACACGTGGGGGTTCACTAAAGGTAATTGCTAAATGGGTTCTTCCCCTAATAAAAGCTCATGAATCAACTCTCACATCCATTTCAAGGTATGTGAGAGTAGTGCATATAGGTTGTATTATGCATCACACAACCATCGTTCTGCGGCCCCTTTCAAGTAACGCACGATTCATTAAACAGGTTACAACCTATTTAACAATTTGGATTATTGGGTGAATTAAACCTATAAACTATGAAATGGATCAAGGGGTCTTGCATCTATTTCAAGGTATGCAATACCCATGAAACACATAGATGCCACCTTTACGGTGCACTACCGTTCTTTGGCTCTTCCATGGATAGTGTTGAATCCAATAAAACATAGGTTTAAGACACCCAACAACATGGATTAACAAGAGGTGCTGGAAATAAACATTAGCAAAACAATCAAGGCATCCTAAATCAATCCATAACACACACACAACAGATTTAGCTAAACATTTTAAATATAAACAAAGAATTCATTGAAATAAACATGTTTCAATACAAAACATGCAATCAAATGAATAAGAGTAAGAGAGTTGGAAATCTATCACCAAATACAAGCTCCCTCATTCTCAGATCAATCATAGCAACAACAAAAACGAATTCAAAACACTCACAAATCACTAAAACCCTAATCTCTCTTTCAAGCGGAAGAAAACCTAAAATGGTAAAGTATTTTAAGCTCTCTTCATTACAACTAAATTAAGGGGTTTTATACCCCTAGAGATTACATCCTATCCATCCAAAACCGCATCTAAGGGCCCAGGTCCACAGAAAAAAATCGGGTTAAGAAAAACCTGTTTTTGCAACCTAGATTTCGGCCGAGAGACCCCGCACACGTGCCTACCAACCAACGACCAGGCACTTGTTGTTGGTCAGGCAGGCACATGTGTGGCAATGTCAAAACATACAAAGGCTGGAGATCTCCTAGGCAGAGAAAACCTGATCAAGCGCCTGCCGACCAAGGGACAGGCGCCTACCGATAGGCACCTATTGTTGGTCAGTCAGGCGCCTGGATCGCAGATGAAAAACTTTACAAAATTGGGGATCCCCATGCAGGTGACTGCCTTGAAACTCACAGGTGCCTGTGAGGCTCACATGCGTCTGTCTTTTGTGCTTCAGGTGCCTCATGTCCCTGTAGCTGAAACCAATAAAAAGTTGGGTTTCCAACCTTCCGGGGTGAGGGGAAATTAGGCGCCTGCAGTTGAAATGGTATGCGCCTGCACAGTCATCCAGGCACCTGCCAATATTTCTGCAGGCGCCTGCCAATATATCTGTAGGCACCTGTGTTGCACTCCAAAATGCTCCGGGCTCAGCTCGTGTATGGCAGGCGACTGTCGTTGTCCGGGCAGGCGCATGTCCTGGCTTCAGCACCACTTCTCCCTTTAGTTGATTTTGTCCATTTGGGACTCCTGAAAAATCCAGAAAAATCTATAAAAATATGATATACATTTATAAAGCTTTGGAGAGTGAAATTGAACTGAAATAAAATCACATGCTTAAAAGTGATGAGTTATCGCAAACATGGTTAAGGGACCATGATTCAATGGATCATATGCACAAGAGGGAATGGTTATGGGGCTAAAATATGCAATATTCAATCACAATCAATACCAATTGTTTAATTCCTATATACCAAATGCCATGAAACTAGTTTTAAGGAACAAGTTACGCAAAAATATAAAATTTTCAATAACAACCAAGTGATAAATTATCCAAACTAAATGTGATACCAAATGTTATATATAGCAAAAATATTTCTTGTATCACAACATATTTTATGTTCATTAATTTTCCACTTTTCACATTATCAAAAAGGGTATCTTAAAGAAAATATTTTCAATAAATCCAAGGAACACTTCCAAATTGAACTTAATTACCAATGAAAAATTTAATGATTAACCAATATTCATTTGCCATCTCATAAATTTCAAAACATTTTAATCAAGGAAATTTCCAAATGTCAATACCAATAAATATTCAATACCAATAATTATTCAAACACCAAAATGTCAAAAAAATTCATCAATGTTCATGAAGAAACTTTTCTTTCTTAAAGGGATTTTGAAGCATAGCACAAGTGAAGAATCAAATATTTTCTTCAAATAGTGACTCAATACCAAAATTTTGAGTCAAGTGTTAGGAATTACCTCAAATCAAATCTTTTTGAAATAGGTTTTAAATGATTTCAAAGGTTTTAACTAAATCCAAGAAAATCAAATCCAATATCCTTTTGAACAAATATTTTAAAATCTTACGAGATTCTCAAGTGTGAACAGAATATGTAATATCAAAAATTAAATTTCAAAGATAAGTTTCAACATTTGTATATTCAAAAGCCTATAAACATATCTTTATCTTTTGAAATTATAAGAGAATGTATATATCTCAAGTGTTAATAGAATATGAGATATCAAAAATTAAATTTCAAAGATAAGTTTCAACATTTGTATATTCAAAAGTCCATAAACATATCTCAACATATAAGTGTATCACAAGGATTATAACATCAAATTTGTGACCAAGTGTGCAGATAATCAATATGTTGGAGAATGTATGCCCTTAAGACAATTATTGTAATTATAATATACATCTTGTTCAAAGCAATAATAAGCTATTTGGTAATCTTTATCTATGTAATTCTCTATTTCACTTCTGTGGTTGTGGTTGTATTATATGTTGCATGGATAACCCTGGACTTATGTAAGGAACATTGGGATCATGATGCAATCATGATAATGAGGGCCAACATATCTGCCTAAGCATATGTCCAAAAATATTCCTGGTCATAGGAATATCAAGCCGAGACATCGATATTCTGGATAGACTAGTGTGCATTAATACATACCAATGGAAGGTAGTGACTGGCCTCATAGCTGCTCGGTGTGGAGACATCGTTAAACAATGCATATGTGCTTGTTAGAGAATAAGTTTATAAAACGACTCGTCTAGATGCTTCTGTACGATAATCATACTCTAAATGTCAATAGAAGATCTTAGGTGATGGTTGGTGCAGCGTAGTCCTTATGACCAGAAATGTGCTAAAGGACAGTGTATGTGGAAAGCTATCACGTAGGCACTTGCCCAACATCGACATTATGTCCGATGCATAAGTACATGTTGGGTATAGTTTGAAACATGCAAAGGGAGTGGCCATCTATGCAGGATTCATCTCCTTTGGTATGGGAGGTCAGCGTCGTAGAGGAGTCAATGTATCAATAGTAAATCCATGGCTAGGGTCATAGATGAACTTGTTAAAGATTAAACAAGTGTCATCCAACCAATAACTATGGGATCGCATATGGCTTGATGATTTAAGGTGTAACAGGGGTTGACATTATTTTGTACCCTAGACATTTTAGTAGTATAGACTTGACAAAGGGACTAGACTGCACGATAACTGTCATTATCAAGCCCACATTTAGTCAGAGAATTTCAATCTCACACCAACTAAATTATGACGGTTCTAAAATAGTGGTTGGCATGCTCAGTTAGAGCTGTTACCGATCTGTGACATGATGTGAACGTGTCACTGCTAAAGTAGGAATCGAGCTATTAGAGTCTCACACAGATAATGACTTGTCACGAAAAGAGAAGGAGTAAACTTTGAGTATTAGTGATATACAAGGATACAATCATGATAGTTGTGATTAATTGAGAGCACATTAACGTGTCACAAAGAGTTGCGAGTGTGATGGTCATAAAGAGAAGAAGAGATAATCAACTTAGAACTGACTAGTCGATTAGAGGCTTGCCACTAGTCGACTACTTAGTTGGCTAGTCACCCAATGACTTAAACCTAGTCAACTAGTCAGGTGCATTACATCAGTTGGATCAGACAGCTGCCTACCCGACCATTATAGTGATACGAGTCAACTACTGCTGACAGATTAGGATAAAGATTTTGAATTTGGTGTGGGATTTAATTTAAGAGTTAGTCCTCATTAAGACTAATTTCTCGATATTATCTTATCCTGGTTTCATGATAGAGTTCTAATGAGATTAGAACTCATCATAAAAGAATTATCTCTTCCTTTGTGTGTTTAGGGATGAGATTAAGATCCAATACGAATCCTTAATCCTATGCAGATGCGGGTGATCCTAGCATTATAAAATGAGGGTATATGACAACTCTCTCAACACACCATCTCTATTGAGAAATCTCAAAGTGCTGAGATATTCAAACCTCTTTAGAAGGAGAATCTCTCGCACAAAATCAAAGTTTTTCCTTCTCATCCTTTCTCGCTCTAGCAAGGCTTGGAAGGACGGTTCGAGTTCTTGGAGGGCTCGTGGATTATGAAGGAGTTATTCATCAAAGTGAAACATCTAGGCCGATGGTCGGTGGGCGGAGCTGGTCTTCATCAGAAGATTTTTTAGATCTGTGAGTATCAATGAAGCATACTCACATAAAGGTATGGTTTTAATTCAGTTGTATAATTTCTAGATTTGCAGTAGATCCTTGACTTGGTTTATTGCTACTACTCGAAAATTTTAATTTTCTATCTTCTGGTGCATGATCTAAATTATTTAGAAAACTAGCATCATTCCCTTACAGCGGTATCACACTATAAGAAAATAGGTCTTTGCTGACGAGACCTTTACTGATGACTCTGTTTCCCGTCAGTAAAGGTCTAATTTTACTTGGTTTTACTGACGGCAATAGAAACCCATCAGTGATATGCTATAATCACTGACAGTCCAATGATCCATCAGTAAACGACGACAATCATCGAAGGAACCGTCAGAAAGATCAAGCATACACTGACGGTTCGTCAGTGCTATTTTGGCAATACGGCAGATTCAATGACAGACAATCCATCTATCAGCGATCCTTTTCGTGACTGACGGGAACTACCATTAGTGAACTTTTAAATGTTATGCTAATTTTATGAATGTAGGGTTTTCTGGGTCCTTAGGGCCATTAATAAGACGTCCGACCTAAGTCGGTCGGACGAAGTTATCAAAACAGAAGCGGAAAAATCAACTTAAAACAATTTTAAATCTAGCCCTAAAGGGAACAAATCCTAGACAAGATCTCTACAATCCCAGGGTTGCGTCCGACCAACCCCGAAGGATAGATCTATCCAACATTTGCAATTTATAAAAGCATATTTAATTTTCACTTTGTTTCCGCAGAATACGAAGTGTCGTCTTCAGCAACATTTCTTTGGCCCCGTGCCGCTTCTCCCAAGCCGAACTGCATCCCAAGCCGCACCTCGTCCCGAGCCGAGCCACACCGCGTCCCAATGCGATCAACACCCTTTGTCACCGAGCCAACCACGTGCCGAAGAAGAGTTCACCTTGAGTGGATCCTTCGTCAAGACTTCGGATCCGATCCAAGCTCCTTCATAGCTTTGCTAGAGCACGAACAGAAGCAAGGAAGAAATTTAGGGAGAAAGAGAATATTTAATTTAAGTTCAGATCCGGGCTGGCTTACGTTTAATGGAGCTACTCAGATCTAAATCTTGGGATGAGTTTTAAGGAGGGGAGTAGGCCGCTATTTATATTTGCAGCTGACCCCTCCCATTCACTCCATTTCCGATATCGGACTATTAATTTTGGAGTAAAAATTAATTAAAATTTGTCTTTCACAAAGGTCAAACTTTAGCAAATTTTTCCTCACTCACCGTTGAGCTTCATAAGTGATATAACCTATCAAATCGAAGAGGGTTGAACGGTGAACACGTAGGAAGAAACATCACTCAATTCCGACTTCATTTGACTCCTCAAACATTGTCTCAAAGATGCCCAAAAAAGTTGATTTTCGTAAAAAATTGTAGCCGCCTTTTTCTTCCCGCAACCCAAGGCTAGGTGGGACCCACCCTTAGGCCCCACCCACATTCCAGCAGGTGCAGCCTGCCTGGGGGCGGTCAGGTCAGGCGCCCACCCATGCGGGCTGGCCTGACCCGCCCGCTGGGTGGGCTTGACCTGGCAGGGGCGGGCGGGTCAAGCGCCTGCCCATGCGGGCGGGCCCGACCCGCCTGCTGGGCGAGCTTGACCCGCCCAGGGGCAGGCGGGTCATGTGACTGACCATGCGTGCAGGCCCTGACCCGCCCAGCTTTGGGCGAGCGAGCCCGCCCCTGGGCTAGGCACACATGCCCAAAATGGGCCTGGGTGCCCATCCTAGTTGGGCTGGTCTAAAACATTTGCTCTAAATCCTTCACTTAGCGTCTGTTTTAGACACCGTTTGAACCTGTGTTTAGACCAGGATGATCCCATTATCCAAATAACCTTTTTCACGTTTTTATTATATTAAATATGTACGTAAACAATTTACGACATATTTAATAACCTTTGCATCATATGCAAATCTCCACATCTAATAAAAAATCATTTGCATCAAATACAAATGATCTGAGGGCATATATCCCCGAACATATCCCATTTGTACTCAGGATTATTTATCCTGAGTATAGGAGCTAACTATAAACTCATTGCAGTTTTCTATCCCTTGCATCAAATGCATATTTTCCATAATTTCTACCTATTACTTGACGAAGGTCTCACTTTGTGTGAGACCCTACAGCCTGACCCTACTATAGGTGGGGCTCGAAACCCCAGATAGCAGCGACCACGAGCAGCAGGTACCGTCCATGTTTCGGTATCATACTTATGTGGTTAACTTATTGACATGAGTATTGCCAAGACCACCCTGACTGTGTCCGTGATGAATACCGCAGTTTTAGTCTTTTTGTCAAAACTATGACGTCTAGTCAAGCCTAAGGTATGGTCAACTGTCAACCCTACCAGCTTGAACTTGGTTAGTCTTCATCGATCTTTAGTCAAATAATGTTGGACTTCTTCCAACATACTCTGGCCTGAGTTTTCACTAAAATATTGAACTAACACCGCGACACTAACTCCCATTGTCTGGGAGAGACGCATCTTATCTTGGTCATTACTCTCCTTGCATGCTTAAAGTGTCACCCAACCAAAGACCTTTCAACGGGGTTTGCCCTGATGCTAGATCAGTGATCTAAGTGACACCGTTCACGTACAGTTTCATACAATGACCAAAAGTCAAAAGACCAACTTACCTATTATCACTAAGAGTTATCATTGACAGATTGGTCAATCATAACCATATGATAACTCTTGTTAGGTCGTTTATGAAATCATTCTCCAATGAGCACATGTGTCTCGTCTCCGACTTCGCCAAGTCGAACGACCATGAGATCATCGTTATATGGTGAAGACTAAGACACAATGGTCTATCCAATCTTTGAATATCCTTTTCTCAAAACATCTACGACCACGAACGCTTTTAGACCAATACTACAATCGGTCTAACACTTCTTCATGATCGAGATCTTCATCTTGATACATATTTGACCTCGCATTAAATCTTAGGACTATACTTAAGTTCTAATGAAGACTACATTATAGTTAACTTAGATAAATTTTTACCATACATCTTACTGTAATTTTGAACAAGATGTTTGTACACATACAAAGAGATAAATTGCCTCGAGTTCGAGGGCATACCTATCTCCTAACATCGTTTACTTGCACTCAGGCCCATTTATCCCGGTATCTCATACCGCATTTACACATAAGTCTCTCTAGACTTCATGTGGAGGAGCCTTCGTGAGTGAATCTGCTAAACCGTCTTTAGTTATAGACTTAAGGAGTATTCTATGTTCATTTTAGACCACACATTTGGATCTCATCCAAATAATTTCCTTGGTCTCTTGGAATCCATAATTAATGTCTTTCCTGGATCTCATCCAGCTCATCGTACCTTACGAGAATAATCCAAATAGGTTTACTAGTTATTTAGTCGGTTCATAATCATTTCTGATTAAGTGTCAGACTCTTTGACCAATTTGTCAAACCATATGTTGCAGCTCCTTGATGCCTCGCATGTTTTATATTTTCTCCCACTGACCTTGAAAACTCTCTGGCCGATTTATATAAGTTTGTTCTTTAAAATCATATCTAGAAAACAGACTATACATGAATGCTCCAGTTTTCATGGTCATCATGAGCATTTTCATCGAGTTTGGTCTGAGTAGATCTGTACATATATATTGGCGAGACATTTTCATCATAATCCGTTTATATGAGTTAGGATGATAACCGTTCTCAACCAACATAAATTATATTTCACTATTTTCTTTCTGCACCAATCTTCTATCTTGAAGATTTACTTGCAGCCAATAAGAAACACTTCCTTTGGGCACGTAAACTAAAGTCCATACTTTATTTACGTGCACGGACCCTTTTCGGATTGCATCAAGCCATTTCTTGGAGTCACTACTCCGAATGGTATTCTGGAAGTTGACTAAGTCATCATCAAATATGATGTTTTACTCGACTTATCGTCTCACGAGACTCGAGTCATCCTTGTGACTTCCCAACGATTAATTTGAGGAATATTATATTTATAAGGTTCTAACGTAACCTTATCAAATACTTGGGCATTATTATCTGGGTTTTAACTTAGAACGAGGATTGTAACTCAGAGTCACTAGCCATGTATCACACTAAGTCTAACAGAGTACGATTCAAGCTCTCTAATACACCAATGTGTTAAAAGACTTGACCTGAGAGAAAATCTCATTTTCTTTTAGTTATGCAAGCACTACATATCTAAGTATTTGATTTTTCGATCTGATCGAATCAGTTCAAATACTTCTATCATTGTGTTCTCTATTTCATCAGACTTGTGTTTCATCAAGAACACGTGTCGTAATAAAATAAGAATACCTTATATCGGCTTATATAGACTTGGGTTTGGGTACATCTGAATGTACGCGACTACAAGTTCACCAACTCATTCTCCCACTGTCTTACAGATGGAATTTCGGCCATCATACCTTTGAGACAAGACTCACAAGTGTCTTTCGACTCATAATACGAGAGGTCAGATCTTTCTTTAAGTGACTTGTGAAGCTTAGCCTCTTTGGTACGGCCTAGTCAATTTAGCCGTATAAGATTTGCTACTAACTTGTGTATTCATGTATTAACTCTTATTACAACATTGTTATACATTATAATCACATCAAAACATTTCTTCTGAAGTAATGTGACGACATTTTCCAAGTGTGATATAAGTTCCATATGGCCTAAAGATAACTTTTGTTCATTAGCCAATATGTGAGACTATCTTCCTTTGTATAACAATTATTATAAAATTTTAGACATTAAACATGTCCCATTTTCAGTTCCTCCTATTATGCCTTAAACCAAAAATTCTTTCTCAATGAAGTTTCCTTAGTGCCTTCTCCTTTCTAAATCATATTTAGACATTTCATGTCCTAACACAAATATTAGATGTGCAAGCATCACATGCATCCAAACAGTTGAGCTTTACAATCTTGAGGAGACTCAACAAGTTGCTCGTCTCAAGATCTAATTTGGAACATTGTCTTGCACCGCTCTTACACTCATCTTCGAGTTAAATAGTTTGATTGAAGTTTCAAACCTTGCGGATTGAAACTATTTTCCATACAACCTTGAGGAGACTCAACAAGTTGTACAGAGAAACATGCCTTAAACATCAGTATGTTCAAGCTGCCCGTGTTCATATAGGCGAGTGTTAAGTAGTGGGCTTTTATTGTGTTAGATTTTAGGGC
The DNA here is from genome assembly GCA_030789695.1 of Scilla litardierei. Taxonomy (NCBI): domain Eukaryota; kingdom Viridiplantae; phylum Streptophyta; class Magnoliopsida; order Asparagales; family Asparagaceae; genus Scilla; species Scilla litardierei. Next base: position 49,269,454 of record CM061137.1, on the reverse strand, counting down.
TTAAAGAATCATTGTCCTTAACTCAGTATTAGGAGGGACATTTTAATATCAATGAGAATATAGTTTGGTTTATCAAATATTCCTTAACTAATCATTTTGTCCAGTTGACTTATTTCTTTTAAGGATATTATAATTTTGGATTCCACCCGATAAAACATAGTATATCCTTAGTTTAGCATTTGTTAATGATTTTTAAATATCGTTAAAATGGTTTTTATTCAACTATATCCTCCCACTATTTCTGCGATCATCTTTAGCCATATAGATGAACGAATATAGTTATTTAATGGGATAGGGACCCAACCACCCAAGCTTCACAACATTAAGGAGACTCAACAAGTTGATCAACTCTGAAGTTGGTAGATAATCTCAATATCAATCACATTACATGTAACATCCTATTGGTTTTTACCCCTAGTCACTTATGATCTTGAAGAGACTCAACAAACCATAATGACTAGTCTAGTTGAACCCTTGTTGTCATGTCTAATATTAACTTACACCGATACTCGAGGAGACCCGACGCAGTGGTTTGGGTTAATATCAGACTACATCTCATGTATGATGGAGTTCGTTTCTAAAAGAGAACATGTCATAGCTTAAGGAGACACAACAACTATGACAGGCGTCTTTTAGTCCCCTTGTCAAAAAACAAGGAGGGCTACGGCTAACTTTGAAGAAGATATTTAATGTAATTGACTAGATATAATCGAGATGTCACATAATCATATTTCACTTCCTTGCGGTCCAGCGGAACACTGCCAGGGATTTGGCTAGGCCAGGATCACTATCCCAAGTCGAGCTAGGGTGATCTACAACACTAGTCAAAAAACACTAGACTGGATCATGGTCCATTGAAGGAAACTTATTATTCATATGTGTCCCGTTCGATTAGAATTGGCTTCATTAAAACTAGTTCATCCTATCATCTAGTTGAATCCTAAAATTCGAAATTATTAGGATTGGTTAATAACTTTTATTGATGTCCTTATCAACTATAAGGATTTTTAAGGTGCTATCCTAATTATGTATTAGGCATTTTAAAATTCAAGTTGCAACAATTTTAAATCATAGCCTTTTGTTCGAAATTATTATTAGAACAATTAAAATAATAATTAGGAGAGGGCTACCATAAAAAGGAATTGATGCAAATCATAGAACAACTTCAAAGGATCCAGTTCAAGTGCCAATTGGACCAGTCACGTGTTCGTGAGCAAAGAGGTTCAAAAATGTACTCAACAGGCTGATTCAAGAGATCTAGGCTCAAGCAATTTCATGGAGGCACATTGAGCATGAGCCATGTGTTCAACAGAGATGGCTCAACATGATTCAAGTTCTAGAAGAATCCAACTATGGATAGCTTAAATTCAGCTAGTAAATTCGCATGTGGAGGATTAATCTTTTTGGAAGGTTTGAATGCCCAATACTCTATTTGGAAGGCTCGCATGCTAACTACTCTATTTGGAAGGCTCGCATGCATAGAAATTACTTTCCTTTTCTATTTTTGGAAGGCTTGCATGCCGATATAATTACTTTCCTGTTCTATTTTTGGAAGGCTTGCATGTCGATATAATTACTTTCCTTTTTTATTTTTGGAAGGATTGCATGCCGATATAATTACTTTCCTTTTTCTATTTGTTGGCAAGTGATCAGCCAATTAATGGGGTTATTTGTAGCCATAATTTTAGCTTAAATTTTAGGAACTTTCCTTGTAATTTTGAGCCTATTAAAAGGCATCTAAGTAATGGAAAAAGGAAGCTGATTTTTCGGTAAAATTTCTGAGAGAATTTCTCTTTGGTTCTTTGAAAAACTATTCGAACTTATCGGAGTTTACTGTGGCGTTCACCACCGACTTATCAAACGGATTTCCACCCCCGTTTGTGGCGTCTTCCTTAAACCGAGGTTCTTGTTCGCAATAAGCAACGGGTCGAAGTCATCCATACCGAGGTTCTTGCTTTTGTCATACAACGGGTTGAGGTCTCCATCCAAATTCTGATTATAGAAAGATATTGGGTTCCTCTTCGTTGTCGGGTCTCGTCATTCTTGGCGAGGTTCGCATCAAGAATTTAATATGTTGCAACAATTTTTAAATCATAGCATGTCCAAAAATTATCTCATAATTTTCTGAAAGGTTTTAATGGCTTTCCTAATAGTTTTCTTGAATTATCACATAATCAAAATAGCTAATATAACCATTAAAAATTATTAACTAAACAATTTACTATAATAACAAAGCAATTAAAATTTATCTCATAAATTTTCTTGCTAAACATGCAACCTAAAATTTATCGCATAAGTTTAAGTTACATCCAAAAATTATCACATAATTTTAAAGATTTAATTTTAAAATAAATCAAAAAAAATTTTCAAAAATAAAAACGTTGCTTTAAAAACAACATTTTTAAAGTTTAAATAAAACCTACATCTGATGGAGAAGCATGATGTATCATATCTATTATACATTTGATGAATATTTTGAATCTTTGTCCTACTAGGACAAGCTGAGTAGGTCAATGGGATAATGACTAGGACAAGAGGTTGATGACTAGGATTTTGTTTGTGGCTTGTGTGAAATATGAAATCAATTTGAATTTTGAATTTTGAACCCAATTTGGTTTTGTATTTGAGCTCATTTGAAATTGTGAATGAAATTTGAATGAAATTTGGAATTTGTGGTTTGTGTGAAATATGAAATCAATTTGAAATTTGAAATTTGAACCCAATTTGGTTTTGTATTTGAGCTCATTTGAAATTGTAAATGAAATTTGAATGAAATTTGGAAATCATATATTCTGGTATAAGAGATGGTAAATGAAACTGAAATTTGAATGAAATTTGCCCTCAACCTTGATGAACCGAAATGCAAACTGAAATTTTAATGAAATTTGCCCTCAACCTTGAATGTTGGAATGAAATTCGAATCAAATTCATCACATTAGTCTTCCTCACATTGGGATGGTTGGAGGGAAGTTTTGGAGGGAATTAGTGAGAGGGAAATTAGAAATTTGATCAAATCAGTTGATCACATCAGAGAAATAATTAAGGAGAAATGCTTATAACTGGGTTTCTCTACTTGGTTTCTCAATTACCTCCATGCAAAGAAACCAGCATAAACCTCCACACAAAGAAACAAATTGTTGGCCTTAAACTCAGATCATTGCTGGAGCCCTCATCATCAACCCCGCTCCTCACCCTCATCTTCTCGACTCCTCACCCGCATTGCTGGAGGGTATTGCTGGAGGTGAGTTGCTATGTTGCATTGAATGTTGCATTGAACCCTGGGTTTTTATTGCTATGTTGCATTGAACCCTCCCATCTGCTTTAACTTGCATAGCAACAGTGTTGGAGCTTGAACTTGCAGCCTCAACTCAGTGAGAGCATCAAAGTGTGTTGTTTAGAGCTTGAATCTCAACTCGGTGAGTGCATCACATGTTTTTAATTTTGTTCTTTGTAAAATGATTATTTTGAACAAATATCTATGACAGGATAAAATTTGACTACACACTTTGATGCTCATGATAAAATTTTGTTCAAGATATTTGTTCAGGATGCTTTCAAATTGTGTGCGCTTTACATGAGTCTTTCAAATTGTTCAAGATATTTGTTCAATATATTTGTTCATGATAAACTTTTACAACGCTCATATGTCCATGTTTAGGATGCTTTCAAATTGAGTGATGCGGGTGAATTTCAGAGTGTGTTGTCCTGAACATGGGTAATTAGAAAGCATCAAAGTATCAAAGTGTGATGTCAAATTTTTCTTAAAATATGATCCATCCTATCAAAGTAGCCCATCCTGAAATTTTAGCCCATCCTGTCAAATTTCTTAAAATATGATCCATCTTGCCAAAGTTTATCAAAGTGTCCTGGACATGTGCTACTTATATGGACATCCTGTCAAATTTGTTAATTTGAAATTTTTGCATCACTCATATGTCAAATTCAATTTGAAATATCTTGTCAATTTGAAATTTTAGCAATTTGAAAGCATCACTCATATTGTTTTTGTCAATTTGAAATTTAGCATATCAAGGAAATTTCAAATTTCAACTTTAGCATATGATTCATTTTAACATATGAAATTGACATGATATGAAATTTCAAATTGACATGATATGAATTGTTACCAAAGGACACTAATTAATTCTACTGCTTCAATCTATTTTTCCCATCATATACCCAACACATCACAAGTAGTATGCTCCAAGCCAGCCTAAATATACCCAATAGGCTACTTTAAAATTTTAGCCCATATTAAAATTTTAGGCTACTTTAAATTTTAATTTTCTTGAAATTTTAATTTTAGCCCATCCTGTCAAATTTTATTTAGCCCAGCCTAAATATACCCAGTAGGCTACTTTGATGTGCTAATTTAAAATATGATCAATCCTGAAATTTTAAACTAATTTGATAGGATGGGCTAAAATTTGATGGATCATCCTAAGATTGTAAGAAAATCTTAGGAGATGATCCATCAAATTTTAGCCCATCCTAAAATTTCAGGCTACTTTAAAATTTAATTTTGTTGAAAATTTAAAATTTTAGCCCATCCTATCAAATTTTAATTTTAAGAAAATTTTAGCCTAGCCTAAATATACCCAGTAGGCTACTTTGATGTGCTACTTTAAAATATGGTCCATCCTGAAATTTTAGCCCATCTTGTCAAATTTCTTAAAATATGAACCATCCTTTCAAATTTTATCAAAGTGTCATGAACATGTGCTACCCATATGCCCATCCTGTCAAATTTGTTAATTTGAAATTTTTGCATCACTCATATGTCAAATTCAATTTGAAATATCCTATCAATTTGAAATTTTAGCAATTTGAAAGCATCACTCATATTGTTTTTGTCAATTTGAAATTTAGCGTATCAGGGAAGTTTCAAATTTCATATTTAGCATATGATTCATTTTAGTATATGAAATTGAGAGGATATGAAATTTCAAATTGATAGGATATGAATTGTTGCCAAAGGACACTAATTAATTCTATGGCTTCAATCTATTCTTCTAATCATATACCCAACACATCACAAGTAGTATGCTCTAAGCCAGCCTAAATATACCTAGTAGGTTGATGCAAAGTGAGTTGTATTTTGTGCAAAATTGTTCCAATAGCAGGACTGTAGGAAAAATGTTAGATTGATCCATCTCCTCTCCATATTTTTGTTGTATACAATAGTTAACATCTTGCAATTTTTGCCTTAGTAAGTAAGCTTAGTGAGAATAGAGTTTCTTCAGGGGAGCCCAATGAAATCTCTGACATTCAAAAGGATGTTCATTTGCACAGAATATATAAACTTACCAATGTTATAACACCAATTCATTTGCACAAAATATGAATTGAGTTCAAAATTCAAATATTATAACACCAATTCAATTGAGTTCATTTGCCAATGTTATAACACCAATTCATTTACACAGAATATATAAACTTGCCAATGTTATAACACCAATTCTGACAGCATATAGTAAGATCCAAATTGATATGCTAAAATGAATTGGCCAATGTTATTTATCATTCTGACAGCATATAGTAGCATATTCTCATTGGGTTCACTCATATGAATTTGGATGGTAGCATATAGTAGCATATAGTAACATTTTTGGTGAAATTGATATCAATCATATGCTAAAATGTATTGGGTTCACTCATATAGTAGCATATAGTAACATAATTGTAACATTGGCATATGGGTGAAGTTGACATCAATTTGAATTTTGAACTCAATTTGAATTTGATCAATTTTGAAATGAACATCCTTTTGAATTTAAATCTGACATTGGTGTTACAATTGGCAAATGAATCATATGCTAAAATGAATCATATGCTAATGTTGAAATTTCTGTGCTACATTTCATTTGCTACATATCATTCTGACAGCATGATATGTAACACTGGTTACACATCATTCAAATTTTACTATATGATGTCAGAATGATATGTAGCATATGTTATAACACCAATTCTGACATTAAAATTTTACTATTTACTAAAATTGATATGTTAAAATGAATCATATGAATTTGAATCCTTTTGAATTTCAACTTCACTCATATGCCAATGTTACAATTGTGTTGTGACATGATATGTAGCATTTAAGAAAATTTTAGCATATTCTCATTAGGTTCAAAGTTGTATTGTGACAGCATATAGTATCATTTGTATAGTATCATTTATAATATGTTTATGTGTGACAGGATTGCTGGAGTTCTTAGCACTTCATTCTTAAAGTTATTAAAACAGTTTGATGTTCTAGGATTTTGGTATATAAACTCACTTGAACACCCATTATTTTAACCCAATTTCACTTATATGTCAATTTGAACAGCAATGTGTTTATCCATTTGAATTTGTCACTCATAAGTCAATTTGCCACTTGAATTTGAACTTAAATGAAATGCATAGCAGCTCATATGTCAAATTTGTCACCTAATTTTCCTCATATGTCAAATTCACTCACATGTCAATTTGAATAGCAATTTGAATAGCAATGTGTGAAATTTGGACATATGAGTGAAATTTAGACATATGAACTACAAAAGCAGCACATTATTCTATTCCATTTGAATTTTGAGTTCATATTTCAATTTGAATAGCAAACTCAACATATTTCAAACATGTGAATTCTCAAAAATCCATTGTTGCATTCCATATCCAATGTATTTGAACACCAATTTGAATAGAAAACTCAACATATTTCAAACCCTTGAACCCCATTATTTTAACCCAATTTCTGTTGATTAGGAGTATATCCTGTAATGATACAACAATTAATGGATCATCTCCTGTTGATTAGGAGTATGTAATGATCCAATACAAATTAAATTGAGTTCATATGTTGATACAATTTCAGTCAACAGGATCCTGATGCTAAAATTGTATTGTATCCTTCCAGTTCCATATATGAATATGACAGGATAAGATCCTAAACTCATTCCAGTTCAAAATTGAGTTCAAATTCAAATTTAATTTTGAATATGTTGAATGAAATTTAATTGTGTTAATATGTTCTAGAATTTGACAGGATATGATCATGATGGTTAAATTTCAGTCAACAATGGGATCATATCCTGTCAATTTAATTGTGTTTATCCATTTGAATTTGTCACTCATATGTCAATTTGTCACTTGAATTTGAACTTAAATGAAATGCATTGCAGCTCATATGTCAAATTTGTCACCCAATTTCACTCATATGTCAATTTGAATAGCAATGTGTGAAATTTGGACATATGAGTGAAATTTGGACATATGAGTGAAATTTAGAATGTACATATGGGTGAAATTTGGACATATGAGTTAAATTCGGACATATGAACTACAAAAAAGCACATTTTTAAATTTAAATTTTGAGTTCATATTTCAATTTGAATAGCAAACTCAACATATTTCAAACCCTTGAATTCTCAAAAATGACTCTCAAATAATGCGTGTAAAAATGGATATGGATGATATAATATGAGTAAATTATTGGAACTTATCCAACTAAGTTGGATCTTAATCCAACATTGGGTTTAAATGCGATAAATAATTATATGGTGCTACACTGTCATATTAAAGCCCAATGTATAAGTGATCTCATTTATTAAGTTAAGTGGGCTTAAATGAGTCATATAGGTTGTGGGCCTTTATGTGTGGCGACTACTGGGCTTCAATTCGTTGATGAGCCGAATTGGAAACCCTAGGGCTAAGGAGGCTAGCATATATATATACTAGTCATACCCCGTGCCCGCGGGCACGGTTCAGTTAAGATTTTCCCCCGCGAAATCTTTATTCCCCAAAAAAATTATTTCTGCAGCCAAATTTAAAAGAACAATAAATTATCGTAAAAATACAAAAGAATGTAGTGGCACAAAAACTTTCATTGAAATTGGCAATACTGCATTTCATTGAAATTTTAACTTATCAAACTGTGAAATTAACAGCCAAATGTACACCAAAATCCAATTGGCAACTGTGAAAATCCAATTAGCAAACAGAATATTTCATCCAAATTTTGTTTTCATTTTTTACCCACGAAATCTTTGTTCCCAAACATTATTTAAAATTTTTCCCCGTGAAATCTTTGTTCCCAAACATTATTTACACAATCAAATTTGTGCGGAATAACAAATTCGGCGAGGGCGCCCTTGGGTCGGAATAAAAAATTAGCGTAAAAAAATTTCGGCGCGGGCGCCTTCGGCGCGAGGGGTGGAAGTGCATAAGAGAGAGTTTGTGTCTATGATGTGTGTGGGTAAAAAGTGAAATGAGAGGGTTTTTTTGCAAAAAGGGGAAATATGTGGTATTCTGTGCAAATGTTGTGATTGTGGGGGGTTTGAAAACAAAAGGAAAAAAGTGGTGGTTTTTTCAAACACTCATCTCAACCCTTCTTTTATCAAGATTAAATCCTAGTCATTCTTCTATCAACCTCTTTATACATCAGCATGACATCAGCTTGTCCCAGTCAGCCCTAGGATTCAAAAATAGTTGTGTTTTAATATATAGATATAATCAAAGACTTAGCACTTAGCACTTTGCATGTGCGCGCGTGCGAGTCTATTTCAGATTCATCAATTTAATTTTTTCGTAATTAATGTTTACAGTTTTATAACCGTCCAACAGTTACTATTGCAGTTGTAATGGTTCATCCAACCGTTACCATCCATCTATAAATAGATGGTGGATCTTCAGACAGAAAAATACTGATACAATAAGATCATTTATTGATTAAGTGCAATCACAAAAGATAGATTCTGAGTATCCCTGAGACGTTCGATCCAACCCGGAGCACTTGTTTAGGGGCGAAATAGTCTTAAAGGCAACGCTTTGACGTGCTTGAAGAATCGGTCAGTTTCATTGTTGTTCTCTGTAATCTCTCATTTTCAACAATTTAATTTCATTATTGTCTTCTAATCTCTCGGTATCAACAGGTGAGAGCTATGGCATTTTTGGGTGGTGGCCTGAATAGCGAAGCGTACGTCCAGTGGGGGTAGCCAATTCTGTGTGGTATTTGAGCTTAACTCATGAGCATGGATAATTTATTCTTGGTTCAAGAGTTTTGTGCTCAGGAAAGTTGGTTTTGTGCTTGTTTTCAAGGTGACGCTCATATAAATGTTATATCCTAACTCTATTATCTGTGAACCGATGCATGCTCTTATGATTTAGATAGTAGACTTGTAATTAGGTCTCACAACTCTATCCATTTAGCCCTCATATAATTTTTAAACTTGTAAGGAATTAATGATATACATTGGAAAGGTTCTTTGGCTATGCACATCTGCATTGCATCACCATAACCTCATTCCTGTACACACAACTTTTGACTTGGTCATTAACATCAGTAAGTTATTCTATGCTCTGAATTTTGTAAAACTACCTGAACTTTGGCATGTTTTCATTAAAATCCTTGTGTTTTTTAAAGTTCAATTTTTATGACATGACAAAGTTGAAGATAGTTTTACAGAATTGCTTTGCCATGTTAAAAGATTTAAAATATACTTTTGACAGGAAAACATTTCATATGTCATCTTCCTACCTTCTTTAATGTATATTAATTTGTCACCCTAGTAAAATATTTGAGCACTCAAATATATAATGCTCATTTGAACCGTTAGTAATAGTCGTAGCACTCAAATCTATTTTTACATCAATTGTTTTCATTAAGTTGGATCAGTCATTCATCATGGGTGAAATGAGTAGGTATTGCGCATTAACTTTATGGATACATGTTTGAAATGGACTTGTTCTCCTTAACAATAGATCAAATCATAATATCCCCTCCAATTTTGCTAGAAAGACAACAAACAAACATGATTTTCAAACATTCACACGGGCACACAAACACTGTACTCTATTTACATATACAACATACTCTTAAACTCAGTTCTCTATCTAGAAATTCAAATCTCAACAATCCGGCCAGAGGAAGGAACCAATGGCGAAGCTCCTCTTCTGCAGCAGGTTGCTGGTCACTGGGAGTCCCTACTCGACAAAGAGGCAATTGAGCTTCCACTCCGGCATCGTCTCGTAGTCATCTCTAGTGCACCTTGGGTAATTTCGAGGCATCTGAATGAGTTGATATTCAGAGTTAAACAAAATGCAGCTGAATGAGTTGCATGCAATATTCAATGGAATATGTTGCATTCATAATTCAGAATTCAACCCCACAAAAGGTATGCAACCCTCTGTTTGCATGTTTTCAAAGAGCTAATCCTCACAGCTTCAATAATTGTATGTTTCACATATTTACATACAAAAAGTACAAAAAGTTAATTTTTCTAATTTACTTGGCTAATTCTGAAGGCAACCCACATACTGCTTCAATAATTTCTACTTGGGAAAATCAAAAGGAAAAAAAGAAACTTGATTAATGGTGTATCTTGTTTAAGTAGATGATGCACAATCTGCTGGAGTTGAAAGCAACTCAATATAAAAAACACAGTTTCAAGAGAATTTTGGCAAAGTTTAATTTCAATATAAAAAACACAACGTTCCACCTACATGGCAAATTTTTCGAATACTATGAAAATTCTTTAACAACAAACACCATATTTTTGTTCTACATCGTCATCCAAAATATTTCACATAGAATAATTATTTCTAACAATTACAATATAACCACAAAAGATTACATTTACAACTTCTAGATACCATAACTTACATTGGTTCATCTCTAGTTCTTTTAATTTCTTCAAGGATAAATCAAGCTTCTTGCATTGTGATTTACTTTGATCAATAGCTCCCATGTCATAACTGGGGCCTTCTTCGTAATGAGTTGCTTCCTTGTCAACCAAATTAAAAAACGTACAACCTTCAACTTTCTTCCAATTGTGCTATCATTCATTTCATAAGCTAATATTGGCCATGTAAAACAAAACTTTGATGTATATCAATGTTTCTCTATTTTAGTCTTGGCACTCATATATCAAATTTCCTTTTTTGGATTTCTTTTAATTTACTTCATAAGAATTTAGAGAAATGCAAGGATGCGGATCAAAATATGCAGGTAGGGTGATCAAGAACCTGATCTTGGTTGGGAAGTTGTGTAGGTCTGGCAATGCTTCAGCTAAACTCCTCCATCAACTGATTCTGCCATGTAAATAATGCCTATTGCTTCGAATGATCGCAGCAACATACGCAATGTGCCCTTTGCAGTCCAATATAGAACAGTTGAATCACCCATAGAGTTTCACCCTCAAAGTATATCAGTCTACATTAACACAGTCAAGATTTCGGTGTCAGCAAGTTCAAATGAATAACAAACTATGCTCAATTTACCTCCATCTTTGCTCATTAAAAAGTATCAGGCCTCTAATAGTTTGCAAAGCAATCATCCATCATTAAGCAGCAAAGCCTACATCACACGGTATCATATCAAGCATTATACGCCAATCACTATCTGCTTGCTCTTTGTTTTTACAGCTCAGTGTTGTGTGCATTTTCAATCCAAAAAAACTCTCCTTTAGAGATATTAAACATGGGAATTTTATTTAAAAAAGGATGCATCATGGTATTGTTTGCAACATGAGCAACCTAGCATTCTTGTATATGTATAATTAGTTGGCATTATTGATCATTGCCACATAGACATCAGTTTTTTGATAGAGTTCGTGGAAGTTTTCAGATTGCATCTTATATAGAATTTCTTTGAATGAAAGAAACATGATGCAGGTAAGGAAGGCTCAGGGCATAAGAAGAATTTTGGTGTATCAACTTTCTCTATCCAGTATGAGGGATAGCTTCTACTCGTTAGTAAACAAATACAAATAATCTGATTTGAAGTTGAATTCATATATGTGTTTTGAGTGATATGGATATATTATCAGCTTTGAAAGGAAACTAAAATAAATATTGCTTGGACATTCGACATTACCGAATAAAAATCCAATATATGTTGATGCTTCATCTGTTAAGTTTTCCCAGTTTATAGAACCTATCATTCTAAGCATACATATTTAATGACACATGAGTGATCAAATAATAGAACTATTCTGGATTGAAACAAAATATCAAATCAATAAGTCGACTTGATTTACAGTAAACTGGCATTTAAGTATAGCAAGATTGAATTTATTTGATTCTCAATGAAATGTGAAACATGTAACAACAGGGTGCAAAAATCATGCATTACAGACCACCAGGGGAAATTGATTCTTATATACCAATCAACAAACATCAATTGGGCATCCAACTTCGTTCTCTTTATAAGCCAAATTCATTATCTATTAATGAAGTACTGAGAATGAATTCCAACTGTTCTAGCTTAGCTAAAAACAGTTAACATAGAAATTTTTTTCATGTATCTCATATAAATTGAAATGGAAATAGAGCAAATTAGATCATTGCATATACAAAGTATTCCTCAAAGATGAAAGGACATACCATGAATGGTCTCACATGCAAATGCTTCGGGATGGAATCGGCTGCAAAATATACTCATTTAGAAAAAAAGTTCTGTTTAAATTATCTTAAAATGTAGAAAATTTAAGACCACATGGATCACAAAAAAAGGTCTGTATAAATTTAAGACCGCATAGATCACAAAAATCTACTCCTCCTTCGTTGCTAGCAACCCCTTCTTCTTCCCCTTATTCTCTCCTCCAAAGTTAAAAAAGTGAACCATATAAAACATATTGATGGGCTTTAACTTTCTTTATATGCACTCCACATGTGAATCAGATATATGGTTTATATGTCACAATGTTAACATGATACCCTTAATTTCAGACGAATAATTGAAACTACCAAACTACGGTTCAAATTTGAAATTTGAAATCAATAACAGGATATAACAGGATATAACAATCACATCATGATTCAAATTTGAAATCAATTTGGAACCCAATGAGTTCAAGATCATATCCTGTTATTTGATATTCATATTCATATTCATATTTCACACAAAAAGCATTCAGGTTCAATTTAACATCATGATATAACAATTACATAGGATTCAAATTTAAACTCAATTTGGAACACAATGAGTTCAGGATCATATCATGTTATTTGATATTCATTTTCATATTAAAATAACAACAATGAGTTATTCATCCACATGGTGCAGCTACAATTCAAATATGAAGAGTAGTGAACAATCCTAAAGTAGTGAACAATAGGCACATCTTGCAACCCCCTCCAACTTTAAAATTCACAAATAAACACATCAGTTTGTATTTTTGTACAGCTAGAATCTCATTATTCATCCACATGGTGCAGCTACAATTCAAATATGAAGAGTCCTAAGAAAACTGAACTCTATCATAGTGGCATCATGGGATGTCATGTTCTTCATTTCACTAACATACATGTGATAAAACGATAAAAACAACTTGTCTTCTAGTAAAATTGCTCTTAAAATGTTGTGATTGGGGAATATTCAAAAGAACTGCCATAGCCATGATATGTTGAAGAAATTTTCTAATAAGACAGCAAGTACAACAATCTGCCAAATTACGTTCTCGGCTGTTCTCACAATTAAAGCATCCACATTCAAATCTATATAATTTCATCAAAAAAATAAAATTAGATGAGAATCACTGAAAAAAGCAGACTTTTTGCAGGATCACAAATATAATTTTAAAAATCTGTTTTCCCACACAATCAAGACTAATCTACCAAGTTAGCTTTTTATGCAATAAACTTCATAAGAATAGACACAACATGGGCATGTTATAACCTCCTGGGGCCGTATTACATTATATAGGAATCTCAAAAAAGAATTTTTCTGCGTAAATGATGTAGCCAAGCTCTCTCTTTAAACTGCAGACTGCTCCAATTCTTCACTCATGATGTAACATTCTAGTATTATAAAATTGCATTTTTGGTTTCCAGGTAACATTTGATGATCTACATCCACTGTGCAACCAAAGTCATGCAATTCTTCGCTTTCACCATGTTCTTAGATCACAACACCCCAAACTCCAACAAACTATCAGAATTTTCAAAAAAATAAAAATAGTATAAGACAAAAACACATTATGACTTTATAAGTTATGCATGATTCTGTTTTCTAAAGACCATTTCTTAACCTTCTCAACTGTTGTCCCCCATATCCTAAAAATAACTACAATCAAATCCTGAGAAAAAGATTAACAAAAAGGAGTGCTAGGGGCCGCAGGTAAACTATTTTGAAGACTTGACAGTGTATAGAAACAAAGACAAATGCATCATAAACATAGTTTATTTCTGCAGCCGAAAAATTATTTCCACACTGAGAATTTGAAAACTGAAAACTAAGATGGTAGATATCATGTTGCCTACCCATCTAAAAGTTCACCAAATATGTCATCAAGCTTTTAACACGAACAGTCAGCATCAGTTTGATGGCAAAGGATTTTTAAATAATGATGATGAGATATAAGAAAATCAAATTGCAGACGAAATTACACACAAAAAAATTGCAGACGAATGCAGTGACTCAGTTACATGCTGGTCAAGTCCAGATAATGCAAATATATAATCTCCAGATATTAAGAGGTAATAGGATCATACTTGTTGTAAAAAATAGACCATCTTTAGCATAATGCACGATACCTGCATATGTTGTTTGTATACCCATCTCACTGCAGTCATAAATTGGAACAGCAGTGAATCTGTACTAATGGTATGTAGATGGAGGATTACATGCTACAGTTTTCCCAAGCTTTGAGTTTAACCAAAAGAATTTGAAATCTGCACTGCAATCATACAATGAGTACCTGCGCCAACAAACCATGTCAATAACATAGTATGTTTGATCAGGCTGCAAGTCACCACCTAAAAAGTAAATATTAGCAGAAAATTGATTAAATTGATTGGTGCAAATGCTCAACCTCAAGTACATAATGGCAAATTGTCATCAAGATTAAATATTACCTCATGAAATATGCAGCCCAAAATACAGTATGCATGTGCTGGACATGAGACGTCCTTCGTTCTGGCACCATAAGGCAAGGAAGATGGAAAGCGATACAGAATAGATCCATTCCGAAGTCTACTAACTGTTGCTCCATTAGAAGAAACGACAAAGCACCTTTTCCCAGCAGGTCTTGGAGATACATACCTATAGAATTTCCAGATTTAATAAACAGTTATTCCCGGTACCTACAAAATACTTTCTGGGAAAATTTTAGTAGGTTGCAAAAAACAGATTTGCATATTTCATGAGGTAAGCAATATGTTTCCAAACACAAAAAATATCCATACCTCCAGAATGTGAATAACCACAGCCATATGAGGGTATTTTTTTGCAATGGCTAAGACTCCCTTGCTTCAGGCTCATATACATGTACCAATATGGCTGCAACGGTTGCCATCAAACATTAGCTTACCCCTTAGCTGCCTTGCCATAATGTAGGACATGTTATGAAGGGAAATCATCATATCCATCCATGTCTGTATGGAGCAATGGTTTATCAACATCAGCCAACAGTAGAAATAATAAATTAGACATGGAAATAATAATTATATACGTGCACAAATTTAAATTATTATCCAATTTTGATTTACTCTATCTTTAAATTATTATTTCCATGTCAAATTACTCAGACATTAGACATTAGCATTAGACAGTGTATTATAATTATGTTGGATGTTCAATAGAATTTACATAATTCTGGAAGTAGACATGGCTAATATTCTGGAAGTAAATTTCTATGGATACTACTTTCAGACATTCCAGCAAATTCTATTGATACTACTTTCAGACAAATTCTAGAATTCTGGAAGTAAATTATCTCAAGATAGAGTAAATTTTGAAAGTATCCATAGACAAATTTTAGACATGTCCGCATTCCAGAATTCATAGTATCCATTGTATCCATACTGAAATTTCAAAATTTGTCTATGGAAGTAAAATTTCAGAATTTGGATATGGATATGGATACTTTCAAAATTTGTCTATGGAAATTCATAGTATCCATAGTATCCATACTGAAATTCTGAAACTATCCATATCCATAGTATCCAACATCTATTTCTTTATTTTGCATCTTCATGTGCGCTCTTCTTTCAAAGCAATAAGAAAGTGCAAGAATTTCTTGAAATCAACAAATAAGAAACCATCAATACATCATTCACCTTCTTGAAATCAACAAATAAGAAACCATCATTCACCTTCTTGAAATAAATCAAAGAACATTGACCCAAAATTGCAAAATAATAGTGCAAGAATTTCCTTATATCATTTTTGGATAGACAAATATGAGATCTAGAAGTTGCTTCGAAATTTCCATGAGAACAGCCCGGTAATTCAATACATCAGTCTTCAGACATCAAGCAAACCAAATAAACAATGTATTTACATGAATAGAATGCAGTCGGAAAAGAATGATATGAGACGCAAGAATCTTTCATCATGGTTCAAGCTCTAAACAACACAATCAATGGTGAGGGTTCAATGAAACATAGCAAAAAAATTTGAACCCATTGATACAATGTTATTACAATGACTCATTGTATCAATAACAGTGTATCTGTTATCAAAAAAATTTCAGGATATGTATGCTTAAAATAACTGGTTAAGGAAACTGATTTCAAATTTCAGTTAAAATTTTTCAGTTCAATATGTATGCTTAAAGTAACATTGTTAGTAAAATACTGTGAATATCCAAGTTTGTGGAAAGCCGAAAGAAAAAAGAGGGTTATTTTAAGCATATGTTAGAGTGACTGTTATTTTAAGCATGACTGTTATTTTAAGCCGAAAGAACTCACCCATATGTGGAAAGCATGACTGTTATTTTAAGCATAAATATCCTGAAATTTTAGGTCAAAAAAATTGAAATCTGAACTCAAAATTCATATTGTTAATTCAAGATTCAAGACATTTGAAGCTGAGTTCTTTTTCTGGTGATATGTACCAAGGCATCCGCAAATGATAAATGACTAACCAAAAACAAAAGCAACCGGATTTATCTCTTATTTTAACAACACTGATAGAATCCCATTACCAGTTAATCAAAAATGAACATGTCAGAAAGTAAACAAAGGTGTTTGTTTTCGGTGAGAGCAAGAATATCGGACAATACCATTTATCAATGACAGTCACAATCTTGAAAAAGATATAGCTGCTGCCTTAGACACGGTTGCTGTCAGAAAGCTAGGGCTCAAATACAAACCAAAGGCATTGCCTGACACGTTGCAACCAAAAAAATCAGTAGCATAGATAAGAAAAAGGCATGTAAAATTTTTCAAAGTACAAATACTTTCTCTTGAATCTAAAATATGAAATAATAAAATTCACTGAGATAGTAAATTTACATCTAAAGTATTTATAATTGAATGAATTTGCCAACAAATGCCATTGAACGTATCTAAGTAAATTGAATTTTCAAATCTGTATGATGCACATGATTTGTGAAATTGATGGGAAAATGATAATATGAATCAAGATAAATCAGGATTTATGTCAAACCCTATGATATCGGAAGAGAGGATGGCAAGTTAGAAGCTCATAGGTGCATATGGTTAGGGTATGGAAAAAATAGAAATTTAAATACTAAGAGAGTGAGAATGTACTCATCTAGGATATATGACTCAAATTCTAAACAGAACTCTAGTATCTTGATTTTTGTCACACGAAATACCAATGCATTTCTCATGACTTACGTTAACATGCTTTAGCTTGTGAACATTCAAAACAATCGAGTTAGGGCTCAAATACAATGGCTGAAAGCATAATACCAATGGCTGAACGCTTGAAACATACCACACATGCATGCTTGAAACATACCACACAGCGTTATTTTCCGACTGCATTCTATTGCATAATACCAATGGCTGAAAGCTTGAAACATACCACACATGCTGGTGCAAGAGGGATGAAAGTGTGGTCTTGCTTCCGTTCTTCAGTCTTCTCATTTAGTGTCTGAACGCATGGAAAAGACACTTCAGTAACATTCTCAGTGAGCAAATTTCTAATTTTATTCGGTTGCATAAAACCACAGACTTGACAAAATAATTAAAAAAACATAACAACAAAATATATTTATCCCTAATGAACCCTATATGAATGTCAGAAAACACCAGCAATGGTATTTTCACCATTCACACATTATAATTTGTACTCACATTTGATAAAACATCATAAAACACCATCATTGAATTAATCTTTTATGTTCTACGAAGACATTCTACAATAATGCGAAATGAGACTGATTGCCATTTCATATCTAAAGTTTCGTTATTTGGTTTAATAAATGATTTTTAAAAAAATAAATGAGAACATGAAATCATCGTCCATTAGGGATTTTTAAATGCTTGTAATGCATAACCATTCAAAACAATCGAGTTTGTGGCTGAAACATACCACGCGTGCTGGTGCAAGAGGGATGAAAGTGAGGTCTTGCTTCCGTTCTTCAGGCTTCTCATTTAGTGTCTGAACACAGGGGGAAGACACTTCAGTAACATTCCCAGTGAGCATATTTCTAATTTTATTCGGTTGCATAAAACCACAGAATTGACAAAATAATAACAACAAACACATAACAACAAAATATATTTATACCTAATGAACCCTATATGAATGTCAGAAAACAACAGCAATGGTATTTTCACCATTTCACACATTATAATTTATGCTCACATTTGATAAAACACCATCATTGAATTAATCTTTTATGTTCAACAAAAACATTCTAGAATAATGCGAAATGAGACTAATTGCCTTGTCATATCTAAAGTTTCATTATTTGGTTTAATAAATGATTTTTAAAAAAGAAATGAGAACACGAAATCCTCGTCCATTAGGGATATTTAAATGCTTGTAATGCATAACCATTCAAAACAATCGAGTTTGTGGCTGAAACATACCACACATGCTGGTGCAAGAGGGATGAAAGTGAGGTCTTGCTTCCGTTCTTCTGGCTTCTCATTTAGTGTCTGAACATAGGGGAAAGACACTTCAGTAACAATCCCAGTGACCATATTTCTAATTTTATTCGGTTGCATAAAACCTCAGAATTGACAAAATAATAACAACAAAAACATAACAACAAAATATATTTATCCTTAATGAACCATGTATGAATGTTAAAAAAACAACAGCAATGGTATTTTCACCATTCCACACATTATAATTTGTACTCACATTTGATAAAACACCATAAAACACCATCATTGAATTAATCGTTTATGTTCAACGAATACATTCTACAATAATGCAAAAACGTGGAGAGGTAGTGCATTTAGGTGAGGTTTTTGAATGCTGATGGGAAAATTGAGCTTGACAATGATTGAGTACATAAAAGAACTGATATGGGGTCGATTTTTGTGGTAAAACGTCAATGTGATGCCCAAAAATAGCTTACATAGGATCAAGATTTTTTGAGACCAAGATCAGGTCATCACAAAAAATTAAATTTTTGGAAAAAATTATGTGAACTCCTACAGAAAAATTCAAATACAAATTTCATAACAGAAACATTATGTGAACTCCAACAGAAAAAAGATATAATTCTGTGATATGTTCTGTTAACTAATTGTGTTCCAACATCAACTAACTTTGTTGATATGTTATTTAACTATATCCATTTTTAACATAGAATTTCGGTTAACTAATTCTGAATTTCCATGAACTGATATAGAATTTTTGTTGAATGCAATGATTAACTGAATTGCATTAGCTTTCAACACAAATAGAAATTGGAATTCAAATAGAAATGGGAAAATTAACATTAAACACAAATAGAATTTGGCATTCAAATAAAATGCAAATTCTTTTTAAAACTTCATTACAGTATGAACCATCGGCTCATTACAGTATGTAACACAATCCACTTGCTTCTTATGATTAATAATATCAGCTCATCAATAACATCATTTACTGCCATCACCCCTCTTCAAATTCATGGTTATCTTTTCACGAAAGCATAGCATCTGATAACAAAAATCACTATAGTTAACACAGACAATGTCATAATTTAGAGAAGAGACTTAAAAAACATTTGTATTTACTAAAGCTGGCATCTTTAACCAAACATCACTAAAAATAAACAATTTTTGCAGAGTTAAAAAGAGTGACTGAGATCGAAGGAATGGCGGAAGTACTTGCGGATGATTTTACCAGTGGCATCGGCAACATTGTTGGGCACCGCCGCTAACCCCTCCATCGGATCAGCCATCGTGGGTGGGCAGGAGGCGCTGATTGGGCCCTTAGGTCGGGCGCCGGCGGGTTCGGACCCGAACCTGACTCGATTTGGGGGCGATGTCCGATATGAGCGGAATAGAGGAGGAGATGAGGCATGAGAAGGGAGGAGAGGCAAAGGGGGTTTTTTTGAGAGGCAGCGGGGGGTTTTTAGCGCTGATGTGGGGGGGGGCGAGGAAGCATGAGAACGGAGGAGAGGCAGTAGGGTTTTTTTTGCGAGGCAGCAGGGGTTTTTTTAGCGTTGAATTGTTTTCGGGGTTTTTTGAGAGGCAGCGGGGGGGGGGGGGGGGGGTGGGGGGGGGTGGGGGGGGTGGGGGGGGGTTTAGCGCTGATTTGTTTTTCCCTCCCCAGAATTTAATTTCCCCCCAAAATTTTGTTTCAAATTTAAAATTTCAAACTCAATTTCTCTTCACTTATCCAATTTCTCTTATCTTATCCAATTTCTCTTATCTTATCCAATTTCTCTTAACAACAACCCTCATATATACTCAATTTCTCAACTCTTATCCAAAAACTCTTATCCAATAACCCATGATAACATCCATGTTTTATAATATAGACTAGTCATAACCCGTGCCCGCGGGCACGGTTCATTTATGATTTTCTCCCGCAAAATCTTTGTTCCCCAAAAAATTAATTCCACGGCCAAAATTTAAAAGAACAACAAATTAGCGTAAAAATATTTAGCAGCATGGGCGCCTTCGACACGGAACAACAAATTCGACGCATGCACCTTCGGCGCGGAACAACAAATTCGGCGCGGGCGCCTTCGGTACGGAACAACAAATTCGGTGCAGGCGCATTCGGCGCGGAACAACAAATTTGCGTAATTCGACGCAGGAGCCCCTGCAGCGTAGGCGCAACAAATTAACGTAATAAAATTTAGCGGAGCGCCTTCAGTGCGGAACAACAAAAAGAATAAATCTAACCTATTCAATATAAGAAGATATGTATAAATAGATTGCAATTTCTGTAGTATGTGAGATGAGATCTTCCCTTAATATGAGGTCATCTCTTGTTGCAACCTTATGTTTGATTAGGTGAAATATTTGATTGGGTGGAATGCTGGTGGATGTCAAAAAAAGTTGGGTGAAATTCTGTTGGGTGCCAAACCACACCCAAATAATCTTCAACAAATCCAAATAATCTTCCACCCTTGTCTTTGTTGAATATTGGACTCACCGGATTTGGTTTTGATGATGAGCAAACATAAATAATCCATGAACTAACAATTTGTTAGCGCAGTTTTGGAGATCGTCGCCAATTTCACGAGAACATTCAAAGCGACATCTCAACACTTTCCAAAGCTCATATTCATGCCTAAAGCTTCGTTGAAGCTCTTGCGATGCTTTGGAAGATATGAAGATTCAATCGAAGCTCTCAAAGACCGTTTATTAAGGTTTTATTTATAGTCTTTTAGCTTCGATATATAGAATGTTAAGCCTTGAGTATATCTTACGTTTCTATCTTCATTTCGCTCATTTCGTAGCTCTAGGATCCTTGCACAAGTTCGTTCTAACTTCCTCGAAGCGTCGCGATTCGATTCGGATTTGTATGTGCATGTTAGTTGGTACAAGAACAAGTACTAACCGACTAGATGTTGATCTAGTCGGTCGGCAACTGTTCTTGGACCGACTAGTTTGATTCCTTAATTTCTTGGACTTTACTGTTTACAGTTAGTCGGTCTATGTTGACTCACCGACCGACTAGTTTGTGAACTAGTCGGTCAGTGATGCTTCTTTGACCGACTAGTTGTGACTTACTGTTCTCTCTAAATTTCTCCTGAGCTACTGTTTATCGTTAGTCGGTCTAAGAACGCTTGGTGACCGACTAGTTGATAATCTAGTCGGTCAAATTTTGTTCTTGGACCGACTAAGTCACTTTGTCTTCAGACTAATTCTTTTTGCTCTTAGTCGGTCTACGTTCATTGACTGACCGACTAGTTGTGAAACTAGTCGGTCAGACAGTCTTCTTGGACCGACTAGATTTCTAGGTCTGAAATTCTATCTCTTTTCAGATCTGCTCTTAGTCGGTCCATGCTTTGTGACTGACCGACTAGTTGATGAACTAGTCGGTCAGTGTTTGTTCTTTGACCGACTAATCCTCACAGATTTCTTTCCGTTGGAGAATGACCTATCTTGTTTTTATGGGACCCTATAAATACGAACCTAGGTCATTTCTATCTTAAATAGAGCTGCCATTAAGAGATTCATTGAGTTCTAAAGAGATAGCCATTCTCCCTCAAATCTAAAGCTCTCTTCCTCACAAGAAACCCATTCTCTCTCATTTCTAGATCTAGAGAGAAGCTTGTTCTTGGTGAGCTCTTCAAGCTATTGCTTGATCCAAGTCTCCAACTCTTTCCTAGGCACCGATTGCTGGTCATTTCCTTGGTACTAGGTATTGGTGACTTCATCTTCCTCAAATCCTTCATTTCACCATTTGGGTAAGAAAAACTCAAGGTATAGGATTTTGTGGTAAGATTTGTTTATTTCAATATAACTCATTTATATTGCTTGTGATTCTCTCGGTTGTGAGAGAAGGTTGTGATCCCGGGTTGTGGGATTCACGTTTGCTATTGCATGTATGATTTGATCTTGTGAAGGTTTTTCACAAGATATTCATAGTGGAAATCTTGAGTTAGGGTTTCTAACTCAAGTATCCGGAAGGGATCCGGGTGGTTGGGACGTAGGATCACCGGGAACAAGTCGGGGAGACTTGGGTGGATCCGAACCCATTAACATCGTTTGTTAGCATTGTTAATTTTGTGTTGTCATTCAATTTAAGCTTCCGCAAATTGATTTGGTAGTTGTTTGCAATTTAATTTGGAATTATACTCCTTATTATTTTAAAGTACTATTCACCCCCCCTCTAGTACTTGTGCAGTAGCTGGTAGGGCATTACATTTGGTATCAGAGCTAGATACTCAGCTATGTCTGCCAACGACAACAAGACCGTGCGTCCACCTTCCAACTATGACACCTTCAGGAACCGTGAAGGAGCATCTTCGGTGATGGACGGACATTCCTCTACGAGGCCTCCATTCTTCAACGGTACCAACTACGGGTACTGGAAATGTAGGATGGAAACCTTCCTCCGAAGTGCATCCTTATGGAGGACTACAATGAAGGAGTACGCCGAGCCCGAAGAAGAAGACTTTGAGAAATGGACTATCGCGGAGGTCGCCGCGGAGGTAAGCAATGCCAAGGCAATGAACGCCTTGCAATGTGCATTGGAGCCCGAGGATTTCAATAAGATATGCACATGTAAGAGTGCATATCAAATTTGGAACTCCCTCCTCATTCTTCATGAAGGGACGAGTCGGGTAAGAGACTCTAAACTCGTAGTCGTAAACAAAGATTACGAAATGTTTCATATGCAACAGGGCGAGAAGATGAAAGAATATTACGCTCGTTTCGTTGACATAATAAACGAGTTAGAGGCCCTCGGCAAGTCCTACACTCAAAAGGAGAAGTGCTCAAAGATTATCGAAGGACTTCCTTCTTCTTGGGAGAAACGCACCTTCGCCATCGAGGAAGGTAATGACATGAACAAATATACCGTAGTTCAACTAATGGGTACTTTAATGTCGTACGAGGTACGCAAGGATAGCAAGCTCAAATTGCAAGAAAAGATGAAGTCTTATCTAAAGCAAGACGAGCCAAAGAAAAAGGCTATTGCCTTCAAAGCCGCTCCATCCACATCCACATCAACCGATGATGAAGACTCGGAAAACGAGTTGGACTTGGAGTCCATGGCACTCATGGCTAAGAAGTTCAACCGTTTCTTCCGAAAAGGTAACTTCAAGACCAAAGGTAAATTTGGTTCTTCTAATGCCTCTTCCTCTCCTTTGTGTTTCAAGTGCAATAAGCCAGGACACATGAAAGCGGAGTGTCCCCTCAATAAGCAAAAGGAGAAGTGGAAGGCGCCAAAGTATGACAAGTCCAAGAAGTACACAAAAGGAAACAAGAAGGGACTTGTCGGAGCTCCCTTCACCGACTCCGATGATTCTACAAGCGGTGAGTCGGACGATGAACACGTGGAGCAAGCGCACATGTGTTTCATGGCAAGAGAGGAGCACGATCAAGGATCCTCCTCTTCCGATGATAGTGATGACGAAAGCGATGAGGTATCAATGGATGATCTTAGAAATGCTAACTCTCAACTTTGGTCAAAATACACTAAGTTAGTAAATAGATATACTAAGGTAAAAGATGACCTAGCAAGCATTCAAACATCGCCTAAGAATATCATCACCAACAACGACACCGTTGTTGAAGAGTTAAGAAATGAGATTGTAAATCTCAAATCTAAACTTGAACATGTTAGCATTGAGGATGCGAAAGAACATGAGATAGCGGATTTAACTTCTCAAAACTCGACTTTGAGTATTGAGAACGAGAATCTTAAATCTCGTGTTTATGTGCTCACATCGCAAATATCCACTTTGGATACTTCTTTGCGTTCTCTCAAAGAGAAATATGAGGACACATTGGGCCGAATCAACAAATTCAACAAGGGTAAGGGCCACTTGGATAATATCCTAAAAGATTTACTTCCGGCCAAACACCACATTGGTTTGGGGTATATGATGGAAAATTCATCCAAGTCGGTCACTACTTTTGTTAGGCCAACTTCCGAAGCCTCAACGAGTGGGAGCAAACACTCTATTGGTAGTTCATCTACCAATGGTGCTTCCACCTCGTCCACGCCCTCTTTTGGAAAGAAACCCACTTCGGGTGGACCTCCAAAGAAGGGGCATGCCTACATGTACACCAATAACATGCCACGTAGGAACACACGTCCTACTCCACCGGCTCACACATATGATGATTTTTATGCAACACATTCTCGGGCACGTGCACACCATGTGAGACACCCTCACGCACGTGTTCCCACACATGCATATGTTCACCCACCGCATCATATGAATAATTCTCGTCGTGCACCATTCCATCATGTCCCGTATGCCTATCCACAACATGCATCACGTAGAAATCAACGTCGCATGCATGCACCCAATAGGATGATGGCTCCCAAAATTTTCACTATTTGGAGCCCAAAGGACATAAGCATGGACGAAAAACAAATGTATATGAATGCTTATTTTTCGGATGTTGTGCATAGTAAGAATTATGTGGGGAAGTCTAAGTCCACTTGGACTTGGCTTCCAAAGGTCTAATCCCTTGGACCCAATGACCTTGGGTACCATGATATGAAAGTTTCTATCTTTAGGTACTCAAGGAAAAGAAAAAGAAAAGGAGCAACAAATTTAAATTTAGCTCCAAAGGGAATTGGATACTCGATAGCCGGTGTTCAAAACACATGACGGGTGACGCTCGATTGCTCTCCGGAGTGGTTCCCATTGCGAATGGAAACCGCGTCGTATTTGGAGGCAACGAGAGCGGAACCATCATAGGTGTTGGTAAAGTCGGTAACCCCTCTAAACCCTTAATTAGTGATGTTTATCTTGTTAGTGGTTTAAATCATAATCTTATTTCAATAAGCCAACTTTGTGACAAAGGTTACAAAGTTAGTTTTGCGAAAGGATTGTGTCATATTTTAAGAAATGATAATGATAAATTATTATTTTCCGGAACTCGTCATAAAGACATTTATATTTTGGATCTTCCGAAGTCATATGAACAATGTCTCGTTGCCAACACAAGTGAACAACACTTATGGCATCGACGCTTTGGACATGTGAACTTTGGAACACTTTATAAGCTTTCGAAATTAAATTCTATTAAAGGTTTTCCGAAGCTTGTTTTTGAAAAGAAAAGTTTTTGTGATTGTTGTCAACGTGGCAAGCTTCCTAAATCTTCATTTAAACCTAAGAAAAGCATCTCTACTAAACGGCCACTAGAGCTATTACATCTAGACTTATTTGGGCCAACTAGAGTAGCTTCCTTAGGAAATGCAAGGTATGGACTTGTCATCATAGATGACTATTCAAGATTTACTTGGGTATTTTCATTGTGTAATAAAAATGAAGCTTTTGAAAACTTCACAATTTTTGTTAAGAAAGTACAAAATCTCTTAGGAACCACCATTGTCACTATTCGTAGTGATCATGGAGGTGAATTTGAGAATGAGTCTTTTGACACATTTTGTGATGAAGTTGGTATTACTCACACCTTCTCTTTCCCTCGTGCACCTCCTCAAAATGGTGTAGTTGAGAGAAAGAATAGGACGCTAGTGGAGTGTGCTCGCACTATGCTTGATGATAGCCAACTTGGCCATCAATTTTGGGCGGAAGCGGTACACACCGATTGCTATGTGTTTAATAGAATACTTTTGAGGCCCGGCACTAAACAAACTTGTTATGAATTGTTGTTTGGTAGGTTGCCTCAAGTTAAACATTTTCATGTTTTTGGTTCGAAATGTTTAATTAAGAACACATATGGTAGTTTGGACAAATTCGATCCAAGATCCGATGAGGGGATTTTTGTTGGATATTCTTCGCGTAGCAAAGCCTACCGGATATTCAACAAACGAACCTCAACGATCGAGGAGTCGCTTCATGTCTCATTTAATGAAGGATTTGTTCCAACTAGAATTTCAAATGATAATGATTCTATGGATGTTTTATGTGATTCGTTTGATAATTCTAAGTCTAATGATTCTATTGATTCTATTGAGACTAACCCAACTAATGAAGTTGTTGAGAATGTTCCTAGTGATCAAGGTATTCCCAAACGGCTTCATTCGGTTCGTGACCATCCCCATGAGCAAGTAATTGGCAATATTCATGATAGTGTCAAGACGAGATCGCAAGTCCACCACTTCGCCAATAGTGCCTTTGTCTCATCAATAGAGCCAAAGAATATAGTTGAAGCTTGCGAAGATAGTGCTTGGATCCTTGCCATGGAGGAGGAACTCATTCAATTCGAGAGGAATGAGGTATGGGAGCTTGTTCCTTTGCCATCGAAGAACCACACCGTCTTAGGGACAAAGTGGATCTTCAAGAACAAATCCGACGAAAATCAAGTCGTCCTCCGGAACAAAGCTCGGTTAGTTGCTCAAGGCTATCGCCAAGAGGAAGGTATCGATTTCGAAGAATCCTTCGCTCCGGTAGCTAGATTAGAATCAATTAGACTTTTATTGTCTTATGCATGCCATAAAAATTTTAAGTTATTTCAAATGGATGTTAAAAGTGCATTTTTAAACGGAGATGTCGTTGAGGAAGTTTACGTTTCTCAACCTCCGGGCTTCATAAATGAAAAATTTCCAAATCATGTTTTTAAACTAAAGAAAGCTCTTTATGGTTTGAGACAAGCTCCTCGAGCTTGGTATGATCGCCTAAAGAATTTTCTTTTGGATTTGAATTTTAAAATGGGCGAAGCCGATTCTACACTTTTTGTTAAGCATGCGAATAATGATATTTTATTAGTTCAAATTTATGTTGATGATATCATTTTCGGTGCTACTAACTTCACTCTTTGCGAAGAGTTTTCTAATGTTATGAAGGAACAATTTGAGATGAGCCACATGAGCGAACTCAAATATTTCTTAGGTCTCCAAATTCGCCAAATGAACGATGCAATCTTCATCCACCAAACGAAGTATACGGTGGAGTTGCTTAAGCGATTTGGAATGGAAAGTGCTTCCGGGAAAAAGACTCCAATGAGCACGACTACGCATCTCGACAAGGATACGGGTGGTAAGGATGTAGACATTCGTCTATATCGAGGTATGATAGGTAGTTTACTTTATCTTACCGCAAGTAGGCCCGATATTATGTTTGCCGTATGCATTTGTGCTCGTTATCAGTCTCAACCTAAGGAGTCTCACTTAGTAGCGGTAAAGCGTATTTTCCGTTATCTAAGTTACACTTTAGATTTTGGATTACTTTATCCGAAATCTAGCACGTATGAGTTAGTCTCATACAGTGATGCCGATTATGCGGGATGCAAATCCGACAGGAAAAGTACTAGTGGCACTTGCCATTTTCTAGGAAATTCTCTTGTCTCTTGGTTTTCCAAGAAGCAAAATTCCGTATCACTTTCAACCACCGAGGCGGAATATATTGCCGCCGGTGCCGCTTGTGCCCAGGTTCTTTGGATGAGACACACTTTGAAGGATTTTGGTATTCACTGTGATACTAGCCCTATCATGGTGGATAACCAAAGTGCTATCTGTCTTTCAAAGAATCCGGTGCACCATTCCCGATCAAAACACATAGATGTCCGACACCATTTCTTAGATGATCATGTTGCTAAAAAGGACATCATTTTAGTGTACGTTGAAACCCAAAAGCATATCGCCGATATTTTCACGAAACCCCTAAAGGAGGACTCCTTTGTGCGGTTGCGTCGAGAATTGGGGATTATGGGTGAATCCGAGATATAGGATTCATATTTCATTCAATTATCTTGCATGCTATTCGATTTCGCGATATTTTGTTCATGCTAGATTAATTGAATTTTTGGGAATTTTATGTGATATATTTGAATTTATGATCGAATTCGAATTTGAAAGTCGTATTTAAGATTTCGACGTTTTATGGGGTAATTTAGATGACTAATGAGTGAGTTATGATGTTTCATCCAAGTGGTTTGTGAAGAGAAATCAATTATAAACTTTTTGGACTCCTCTAGTCGGTCTAAGTTCACTTGTCAACCGACTAGATGCTCATCAAGTCGGTCAGCAAATGAACTCAGACCGACTAGATCAAGCCTATATCTAACTCCTATCATTTTCTTTCGTTAGTCGGTCACAGTACACTTACCGACCGACTAGATTGAAAACTAGTCGGTCAGTGAATATACTGCGACCGACTAATTCTAGCCCTAGAAATCCCTCTGTGCCTCTGTTTCGACTTAGTCGGTTCAAGCTCATTGACCGACCGACTAGATCGTAATCTAGTCGGTCAGTGCTTGAACTGTGACCGACTAAGTGTGTTAGGGCTATTATGTCTTTTTGATTCCAGACCGACTTATACTCATTTTTCATCCGACTAATTTCATTTTTAGTCGGTTTCCTCTCAGCTCAAACTCGAAAACCCCAAACCCCGATCGAACCCTCCTTCAAAATCCGTCGTCTCCGGCCAAATCTCTGGCCATCCCCGCCGTCCGCCGTCGTCGACTCCACCTCCTAGGTATCTCCCTCCCTCTCCTAGGTCAATTTCTTGCCCTAGGGTTCGATTTCTCCTCCTAGGTTTTCTAGGGTTTCGAAATTTCTCCTCTAGGGTTTATGTGTTCGATTTCATTTGGTGTTCTAGGGTTTTGTGCTAGCTTCTAGGTTTTGTGCTTAGGGTTGTTGATCCTCCGTGATTACTTGCTTGTGCTCGTAGTGCTATGGCTAAGACTAGAATTCCTATCGCCTCTTCCGGGGCTTCTCCTATGACCGTAGGGCCTTCCGACCCTAGGAATCCCCCGAAGCCTAAGCGTCGTGCCAAGTCAACCCAAGCCTCTCCATCATCGCCTCCTCCTAAGAAGCCTAGGACTGCCACAGCTAAACCCCGCAAATCCAAGACCAAAAAGCCCATACTTCAATCTCCGGCTACTCCTCCCGATTCCGACACTGATTTTATCCCAGAGGATAAGCCTACTAGGGAACCCACTCCTCCTCCGAAGACCCGTAAGGCTAAGGGTAAAGCTCCTATGCCAGTCGGCGGTGTAGACATATCGTTGTGCCGCGATGACCCTCAGTGTCTCGCAGCGTACAACCGTATAGAGCACTGTCCACTGTTGTTAGAGCATTACGTTCAGTTTTCTGATTTCCTCGGTCTTGCTGATCTTCTGTCCTATAGTGGTCTTCTAGATTATCTCCGATACGACCCCAAGACCAATCCCAAACCGTATCCTCGCCTCGTGAAATTGTTCTATGCCAATCGCATTCGAGGCCAGTACGATGCCAGCCACTCCATTGAGATGACTGTCTTGGGAACTCCTATAGTTCTCACGGCAGAAATCTTAGGGGAGATTCTTGGTTGCTCGTCGTGTGGTCTCCTCCCTTCGGACATTTCCGTAGATGACATTTCTTCCTTGGATCAGTCTATTCTTTCTGAGATTTTCCAGGTTATCCCCTCTGCATTCATTGGTATTCCTTCGAAATCTTTTAAGCCGAATGCGTGGGTTCTTAACCTGATTTTGAAGTCATGTCTCCTCCCTAAGTATGGATCCTCTTCTCTCCCATCCCATCCTTTCTTGAAATTGATCTACGCTCTTTTCTTGGGGTGCGAGATTAATTGGGCTCGCGTGATACTCGATAAGATGGATTCTTTCGAGTGTATACGCAAGACCAATAAGTCTGCGCACATTCCATACCTTTGCCTATTGACTCTTGTATTTCGTCATTTCCGAGTTCCCCTCCCTCCTGACGATGAGCGTCCCTTGGGTACGCCTCTGAACGCGACGGCCGTGAAGAAATCTCTAGCGGCTCTTCGTCACGTGCAGAGGTCTACCGCATCTGCTTCTCAGGCTTCTCCGTCAGCTGCTGCAGCCCCCTCTCGTCCTGCTACTTTGGACGATGTCGTACGCCTTCTTCGTCGGCACGAGTCACGTTTGGCTCGTACCGAGGAGGTCGTTTGCCGTATGGCTCGTCTGCTGGGGATTGATCTTCCTCCTTCAGTCTCTGAGGCCGAGGAGATGGATGATGAGGAGATTGACGAGCTTGTCACTTCTTTTGCCCGTGGCGATGAGGCCACTGTTGCTGCTGCTGCTGGTACTTCCACTTCTGCTCCTGGTGTTGGCACCACTTCATGTGTTCCCGAGCCCTCTGCTTCAGCTCTTCAAACTTCTGAGCCTGCTGCTGACCCTGCTGCCGTGCCTGCTGATCTTCCTGCTGACACATCTGCCGTCGAGCCCGTCGTTGACGTCTCGACTCCTGCCCCGACGATTCCATCTGTTGAGACGCCTCTCCTCCCTGCAGATCCTGAGTCCACTCCGTCGACTGGACCCACGGAGACTGCAGATCCAGCCACCTCCTCGTGATCGCTTGTTTCGAGGACTCTCCACTACGCTTTGGATGATATATCTTAGTGAGAGTATTTTGGGTTAGGATGGGGTTTGAGAGATGTTTTGATGTATTTTTGCGATTTCTGGATGTCGGAGTTGGAT
Organism: Scilla litardierei; assembly: GCA_030789695.1. Classification (NCBI taxonomy): domain Eukaryota; kingdom Viridiplantae; phylum Streptophyta; class Magnoliopsida; order Asparagales; family Asparagaceae; genus Scilla; species Scilla litardierei. Next base: position 49,238,290 of record CM061137.1, on the reverse strand, counting down.
ACTATGATATGATGATGTTTTGATGTATTTTGATACACTTTGATGATGTCGATGATGTATGATGTTTTTCTTTTTGATGATATGTAGCACTTGATATGATGTACCTCATATATTCGTTGTGATATCTTTTTGGATGTACTCATGTTGTCTCTACATATATATATGTTCATCGTCATTCACTTTGTCATTTATTCGTTGTGCATTTTTTTTTATATATTCGTTGAATGCATTTGAATTGTGAATTCGTCGCTCGACGATTAAAAACTTGGTTAAATAGATTATATTTCTATAATTATATAGAATTGTTTTCCATGCACAAAATTAACCAAGAATATTGAATATTGAAGAGTATGTTTCTTTATTCAATAAATAAAAAAATACCAAATATTATTTTTTTTATGATTTTGATCTTCACTTTGTGATAATGGACAATTGGCACACTTTGATTTGATTTTATCGATTTTCCTTTGGTGTCAATTAATTCCATTGTCTTTGTCTACGACTCCCGATGTTAGATTTTACATTTCCTAATTGTTGTCGTTGTATGCCCCCCATTTTTGGGATAATGCCAAAGGGGAGAGATAATGATAATAAATAGCGCAAATGAAAATTTAACTCAATTTCCAAGAGTCTAGTTTGATATGTTAGATTCAGGGGGAGTTAAGATACATGTAAGGATTTTCAAAATCCGATATTCCGAAAATCGATTCTCTTTATTTATCTTACTCATCTGATTGATGCAATTCATATATATTCATTTTGGATTTAACGTGTCATCAATGCAGGGGGAGTAAATATTTTACATTTGAATCATTATTTTTGATTATTATTTATATTGGTTTGTCATCACCAAAAAGGGGGAGAATGTTGAATATTGGACTCCCCGGATTTGGTTTTGATGATGAGCAAACATAAATAATCCATGAACTAACAATTTGTGAGCGCAGTTTTGGAGATCGTCGCCAATTTCACGAGAACATTCAAAGCGACATCTCAACACTTTCCAAAGCTCATATTCATGCCTAAAGCTTCGTTGAAGCTCTTGCGATGCTTTGGAAGATATGAAGATTCAATCGAAGCTCTCAAAGACCGTTTATTAAGGTTTTATTTATAGTCTTTTAGCTTCGATATATAGAATGTTAAGCCTTGAGTATATCTTACGTTTCTATCTTCATTTCGCTCATTTCGTAGCTCTAGGATCCTTGCACAAGTTCATTCTAACTTCCTCGAAGCGTCGCGCTTCGATTCGGAGTTTTATGTGCATGTTAGTTGGTACAAGAACAAGTACTGACCGACTAGATGGTGATCTAGTCGGTCGGCAACTGTTCTTGGACCGACTAGTTTGATTCCTTAATTTCTTGGACTTTACTGTTTACAGTTAGTCGGTCTACGTTGACTCACCGACCGACTAGTTTGTGAACTAGTCGGTCAGTGATGCTTCTTTGACCGACTAGTTGTGACTTACTGTTCTCTCTAAATTTCTCCTGAGCTACTGTTTATCGTTAGTCGGTCTTAGAACGTTTGGTGACCGACTAGTTGACAATCTAGTCGGTCAACTTTTGTTCTTGGACCGACTAAGTCACTTTGTCTTCAGACTAATTCTTTTTGCTCTTAGTCGGTCTACGTTCATTGACTGACCGACTAGTTGTGAAACTAGTCGGTCAGACAGTCTTCTTGGACCGACTAGATTTCTAGGTCTGAAATTCTATCTCTTCTCAGATCTGCTCTTAGTCGGTCCATGCTTTGTGACTGACCGACTAGTTGATGAACTAGTCGGTCAGTGTTTGTTCTTTGACCGACTAATCCTCACAGATTTCTTTTCGTTGGAGAATGACCTATCTTGTTTTTATGGGACCCTATAAATACGAACCTAGGTCATTTCTATCTTAAATAGAGCTGCCATTAAGAGATTCATTGAGTTCTAAAGAGATAGCCATTCTCCCTCAAATCTAAAGCTCTCTTCCTCACAAGAAACCCATTCTCTCTCATTTCTAGATCTAGAGAGAAGCTTGTTCTTGGTGAGCTCTTCAAGCTATTGCTTGATCCAAGTCTCCAACTCTTTCCTAGGCACCGATTGCTGGTCATTTCCTTGGTGTTAGGTATTGGTGACTTCATCTTCCTCAAATCCTTCATTTCACCATTTGGGTAAGAAAAACTCAAGGTATAGGATTTTGTGGTAAGATTTGTTTATTTCAATATAACTCATTTATATTGCTTGTGATTCTCTCGGTTGTGAGAGAAGGTTGTGATCCCGGGTTGTGGGATTCACGTTTGCTATTGCATGTATGATTTGATCTTGTGAAGGTTTTTCACAAGATATTCATAGTGGAAATCTTGAGTTAGGGTTTCTAACTCAAGTATCCGGAAGGGATCCGGGTGGTTGGGACGTAGGATCACCGGGAACAAGTCGGGGAGACTTGGGTGGATCCGAACCCATTAACATCGTTTGTTAGCATTGTTAATTTTGTGTTGTCATTCAATTTAAGCTTCCGCAAATTGATTTGGTAGTTGTTTGCAATTTAATTTGGAATTATACTCCTTATTATTTTAAAGTACTATTCACCCCCCCCCTCTAGTACTTGTGCAGTAGCTGGTAGGGCATTACAGTCTTGTCTTGTACATGTCTCTCCTATAGTCCATTATTAAATGTAGGGTATAATGATTTCAGTTTTCTCTCAACACATTTCCCATCAAAATTCAAGGTTTTCCCTCCCCCCAAAATTTTAACAAAATCCAATCCCTACCGTTGATTTCCCAAGAATGGCCAGTTATCCATCATTTAGTTTAATCCAAACATGCTAAATATGTGATTCAACGGATAATTTCTGACCAGAAGACTTCCTGATGCTCCATAGAAAGATGCAGCAACACAGGCAACTAAGTGATGATATCCCAACCTGGCAACGAAAAGAAATCTGTAAAAGAGCAAGAACTGAACACATTAAGAGCTTAAAGATCAACATTCTGATAACATCTAGATAGGCTGCAAGCATTCTACAATTCTGCAACGTACATTTATCAACTCAACCATTTTCCTGATTGCACAGAATGCATAATGGGTTCATTTTACACATAATTTATCAACTCCAGATTGAAGTAAGAACTGACTTGTGAATAACCAACATGGGACTCTCAATCAGTTAGCAAAAAGATTGTAACATAGAAAAGGATCTTACACATAAAAGCTTGCATAATTGTGTTCCTCTTACAACATTATGTTCCTCTTACACATAATTGTGCCTCTTACACATATCATGTTCCTCTTACACATTGAGATGGACAACATTGACAATATCAACATTATGTTCCTCTTACACATAAATGTGCCAACATTCCAGTTAACAGAAAAACCTGCTCCATGACACATCAGAGAAACCTCCATTCTGCTGGGTGTCTTCCCCTTATCATCACTGGCAGGTTTATCCTTTGATTTCTTTAGAGTCTCAGTGGAATCATCATAGGATAATTTTTGCTGATGCTGCTGGATTCTGCTGCTGTCATTTCAGTCAATTTTGGATCATTCTTGAAGGAAATAAATACAATGAATTGAATAAAATACATTACTACTAAGAATTGCATAGGCTACAACTGAGAAAGAAATATATTTTGGCAGCACCATGAGATTTAACCTTTGCAGGATTATAACCCATTAGCAAACTCTTAAACCCTTTGCAGAATTATCAAAAAAATTATCAATAGAATCAATGTCTGCATGGAGAAATCAAAATTTTAAGGGTAACAGAAAGAAGTAAAGAGAGAAGGACAATTGAAATTCTGTATCCTAGTGATTATTCCTCTTCAATAAAAGAAATAGAGAAAGAACATGTTGAAGTTTAGTGGGTACAAATTAATTCCCATGGCCCATGCGAGTCTTTGAACCAATAAATCTCAGCAGCCTAGAGAAATGAATAGCATAACAGTATATTCTCACCTACATTGAAATATAAGTTGGGTCTTTGTAGCAGTGAAAATATTTGTTGTTGGCTGCCAATATTTCCACCGGTAACTTGGCATCATTCCAAGCAATGTGCTTACTGCCATATCCTACATCACTCCAAACCTCCCATGTTTTTTGCAGCCCAACCATATCCCACCTCCCTCCACATCTCGTCTTCAATTATCTTCTTCTTATCGTCACCCACCACGTTACTGCCTCCATGGCCTGAAAACTTTTATTAACACACTAATTAATCAACAAAGAACTCAACTAAAAGAAACATTAATTTAGATGCAAGATCCATCAATCGCATGAATCAATAAACCTAACTCATTGATCATATTGGTCATTGTTTTAACTTTATGAACAAAGTAATATTATGTGTCATTATGGCTTGGATCTGTGGCAGGGTATTGGAAATAAACAAATCGTGGCCTTTAAATTTCCATCCGTAATAGATATTCAACAACATTTCCATGCATTTTTTTCCTTATGCATTCACCATACAGGTCAGATTACATCTATCAAATTAAAATACAGGTTTGATGATGCCATTATATGCAATTAACCAGAGCTTGTCCCTTGAATACTTCTTTTGCACATAAAATAAAATGGAATGTCAGTCGCGTAACAAAGTGGAGTTTCTTGGGGTTTCTCAAATTTTATGATATTTATAATGTTTCTTTTTTCTCTTAATCAATTTCCATATTTGAGTACATTTTCTTCGTTGTAGTTACTGCTGTTAGATGTAATTGCCAGCATATATAAAGAATCTGAATGCATAACATGCCATGGGGCATTAGATTTTAGATATTATACACTATTTAAAAGGGAATATTGATCACATGGATCCTCCTAGTTCGAGAACATGAATATATCCTAATTCCTAACTACTGCATTCGGAAAATCACAGACTTGCAGCATGATTGCCCTAATGAATGTTGATGCATTCATGGGATTGGATGAGATTTCCTGTTTTGATGCTCAAAACTGAAGGCCATATATTAGAAATGGATATCAAATCAATGATCATATATAGATGATAGTTTCCAAGGGAATATTGATCACATGGATCCTCCCAGTGCGAGAACATGAATATATGTAGTTCACCAACTTTGTTTATGCCTAGCCTAGCTAGCTACATCTAAGTCTCCAAAAAATAACAAAAGTGAGAAGAAATTAAAATCCTTTCCATCTTCACATTGAAACAAATCATATATACCAATAAATTAAAAGCTTAAGAATTTACCATGATTGCTTGCTTGATATAGAGTCATACGCTCCTTACAAAATCCTTTCCATCTTCACATACCTTATACCGCTAAAAGAACAGCTCTGCCCAAAAAGAATGATTGGTTAACTAAACAACAAATAAAATATAGAAAGTTTAGTAAAAGACCAGACTTTCTCAATTTAAGTTCAGTTCAGGATTAAACATGTCATTGATTAAAGATTTCAAACATGTATCTACTGAAGGATGGTCCAAATCATGTGCAATATCTCAAGAATTAGGAATTCAGTTGTGAATCGGCTGTTGCTTCATTAATGAAAATTATTCTATTCATATTCAAGAAGGCTCTTCCAAGGAAAAAAAGCTACCTCTGCTCAACACTCTAGTTTCATCCATTTTCAACAACGGCAAGAAATTCCAATCAATAAATGGACTAAATCCTTCTTCTATTTCGAAGCCTTTATCAAGGTGAATACATATAGTGCTCTGACAATGGGTGGTCAGCGTGTCTTACCCATCGAATCTAGCTTCATATCTCTTATGCTGATCATTTCACCAAGTTGACATTTATCTAGAGCCAGGATCATTGTAAAATGTTTGTAAAGCTTGTTATAATGAGAATCCTAAAAATAAATCTCGTATAATGAGATAGTTGCCTAAAGTTGGATGTTAATGCAGTTGCTAATATAGAACTGATAAATATTTATATACTGTCTAAATCGTTACTCTCAATATAAGTCTTACCTGTTGCAATTCAATGGACCTGTTATGCCTTGGATGACAAAAGACCAAATAAGAATAGTTAAGTTCGTATAATGATTTCCCAACCTGATAAATTTGATACTTTTCTTTTAAATATTTTATGTTTCTTCCGGAACTGAATCTAGCGGTCTTCTTCTTTTCTAGTTGATATTCTATTCCATTAAGTGCATGCCTCGAGCATTAATAATGAAAAATCTCTATTCCCAAATTTAAATTCCTCTTTTAACAGAATATAGTCTAGTAAGAGAAGAGGAATTCATGTTTGATAAGGATGCTATCTGAAAATTAAATAGTTATGGACTTGCATCCCATATAATGTGATCAAACAATTCCATAAGTGGGTCCAAGTTTCTTTGTACCTTGCCCTTAATAATGAAAATCCTGATTAACAAATTTAAATGCATCTTTTTGCAGAGTAAATTACATGGTCATTGCCTTACCCACATTTTCCTTGCCAAATGCTAAATTCTCATGTTACTAATTCCTCCATAGACTTCTATGTTAAATATAATTAATGCAAGTTAGCGGAGGGTCGTACCCCATCCCATGCTATTCACATGCCCAATGACTACGCTATATGGATGGACTTTCATAATGTGAAGCATAAATCCATAATGCATAGTTTCTCTTCAATATAAATGTGAAGCATAAAAGGCTATTTACCTTTAAAGAATCTAAATAAATTGAAACAAAAACCAATGATGGAAAAAATGGAGATTATTTGAAAGCAAAAACAAAAATAAGTATCTTATCAGCACACTAATTGAATATAAGTCCATACTTCTCTTCCAATGTTCTCATCAACATACAAATTCAAACAAAACCATATATTTGTAATCTTGCCAAGCAAGAGCTTAGAGCTTATTCAAAGTCTCAACATCCACATCAATGGACATGCGATGTCAAAAACGAATAAGTATGAAAAAGAAAAGAAAAAAGAAAAGTTCACCCGGCAACCGGAAAAAGAATAATTTAAACAAAAGCATTTCCAATTTCACACTATGTGGTGGTTATTTCCAATTAGGGATTGGAACCATATATAAGCTAAAATTATAAACAGCGGTACTTCTAAGACTAATTATCTCAAAAGTGTAGTTAAACTGCTTGCCTTCACCAACTTGCCTTCAACTACATATAATTTGAGGAAAACAATAAATTCATATGATATCATTCAACTACTTGCCTATCATGATCACTGGAACTGTTGTTTGCAAGCTGGGCTTTGTGATCATCACTTGTTGAGCCATTGTTCATATCATCAATAGTGTAGTTAAAGTGCTCTTCCAATGGGAAGTCATTGTGACCTGAAAAGTGATAAAATCGTATTAATCGATAATTATCGTATTAATTGATAATGACAAAATTGAACGTAAATGTACAAAGTGACCAAAGAAATCAGAACCTTCTGGCAGATCGAATTCTTTGAACTTGTAGCAGGATTAATGACCGTGTGGCTTCTGAACCAAGTTCATCTCCGAGAAACGCCTTCTTTCGAGTTCAAGCATATTCTCCTACTCCTCCATCAGGTGCTTTTTCAGTATCGTAGAACTTCCAGATTCTCTAGGGACTAAAAATGTAATACAATAGAAGCCATAAGAAAATAATTTGGCTGAAGAGAACTTGCATTGCCTGTGTGATAAAATTACGAATTCCCACTTACTTGAATGAAGCTTTGGGTCCATTTGAAGATATTGAGAAGAATAATAGATCGAAGGCTTTAATTTCTTTAGATAACTCCTAATGATTGAAAATTTGATGAAAAGAAACTGAGGTTAATTTCCAACTTAATGTTCTGTCCAAGCCAGATAATTCCAAAAGTTTGAGTTACTGTAAATTGTAAAGAAAAATGTTGAGACCAGGTATAATGAAAACCGGCGTTGAACTAAAAATCCTCGAAATCATACACAAATAACACTTAATTCACATTTTTAAAAAATCTCGAAAACATACACAATTCTATTTTATCCAGTCCTTTCTCATAGACTTACAGGCATCCTTGTGTGATGATCCGTACACCCAAGAGCTCATAGCCCAGATTATTTGCAGCACTAAACAAAAGCTCCTTTGTAATTTTATGCAAAATAATTCTTTGAACTAAACCACCCCCCACTCTCAAAATGCTCTCAAACAAAGGTAATAGATTCCAAAACCAAGTCACAAAAATAAATTTTATATATATAAAAATTAGATCAACATAAGGTTTTAAAAAATCTACTTATCATTTCAAAAGTCTTAAAAATACAGAATAAAAAAGCACACAATTAGCCTAAAACATGTATTTTAGCCTAATTAAAAGAATCCACTGACTCTATTCATTCATTCTCCATACTCTCTTTTTCCTTCTTCTCTCTGTATAAGAGAGAGATGTACATTATAATCAAAAGAGCATCCCTGAGGCCAGAATGGAGAGCCAAAAATTTTCTTTGTTTCGTTGTTTCTATTTTTAAATCCATCCCACATGGCTGAGGAAAAACCCGAAGAAAAACAGGACCATTCATTCATTGAACCCCAAAATTTCAAATCTTCAATTTCTATCAGTTCTCCCCTATTAGCAGGTTGCACTTCAAACCTTCAAAATTTTGCATCAAAATCTTGTGTTTTTAGTAACATTCAGGCACATATAAATTAGGTGTTTTTCGAAATATTCATAAAATAGCGTGTCCTGGTTTCTGGGACATATAAATTTATTGATGTCCTGGTTTGACTATTTTTTCGAAAACTATTGTTTCTGCCAATAGCGTGTCCTGGTTTCAGGCACATATAAATTTATGTGTCCTGGTTTGACAAACATATATGTGTAATTTATAAATGATAATGATCAAAATATGTTTCTACCAATATGTATATCACATAAGCAATGCAGTAATTCTGGCTAGGCATGCATTTATATGTGTTTTGAAAGCAATGCAGTAATTATTTTGAAAAGCATCTCTACTTATTTCTTTTAATATTTTTCATGCATTTGTACAATGGAAACTAAGATGTTTCAAATGGTATGTCAAGTAACTTCTTTTTAGTACTGGAAAACTAACTGAATATTAACTTTCACTACTAATATGAAAATTCAAAAGGCGATAAATCGTATGATACTCACGTGATATCTGCAGTTGCTGCCAATGTTGATTCCTCTAAATACCTGTATGATGTAGCAAACTCATTAGTATTCCACTAAGAACTTTAAGCATTTTCACTTGATTTCATTTAAGAGGAATACCTGATCCCCAATCTATGATACACAAATGCAGATTCATTACATATTTGTTATAACAATAGATAAATTGATTTGTGAGAAAGTGATGGTTTCACAATTGATTATAAGCAATTGATTACACAATTACACAATTTATATGTTCCCGAAACCAGGACACAAAATTTGCTTAATTTATGAGTGCTTTTGATCTATGGGAACATATAAATTAGACAATTAAAACATTTATGTGTGTTTTTATCCATAATCTGGTATTCTCTACAACATTATATGTGCCCACACACATCAAAAACACACATAGATCAAGTGTGTCATGCCAAACATCCACATATATAAAGTATGAGCACATATAAATTACACAATTACACAATTGATTATATGCCAAACATCCACAGCTGATAAAGTTTAATTATAAGCAAGTCTGGAGAATACCAGATATGGAGTTGTACCGTCAAAGAGTAATCCAGCGATTCCCAAATATGCACAGTCTGCAGGAGTTTCTGCAAAACACATAAGCCAATCTAATCATGTTACTAATTCCTAGATTGACATTATAAATATTTAAGCCAAGCTATGTGTTGAACTAAGCATTCTCATGTTACAAATTCCTCCATAGACTTCTATGTTAAATATAATTCCTCCATAAACTGAAATCTCAAGAATTAACAATGGCATAGCAAAAGACCAGACTTTCTCAATGTCAAGCATTCTCTCTCCACACTCATGTTTGTCCCACCCTTCGAATGCATGAATTATCCCAGTAAAACACCATGTGATCATCAGCCTTCTTGGTAGCCAGATCTGCCAGGTATGGACATGGATTAATTGTAAAAGAAAACATGTATGATTGCAGAACATGTGCTATATTTATCTGTATTCTCATGCTAATGTTAACAGAATAAATAAACAAACCCTAGGTCTGCTCATTAGAAACCCAAATCCCACCCAATTAAACGGCGATAAACATTTCATGGTCCAAATCCCACCCAAATTATACAGACGAACATCAACCAAATCCATACCAATAAAATCGTTGTATATTCCATTAAGTGCATGCCTCGAGCATCAATAATGAAAAATCTCTATTCCCAAATTTAAATTCCTCTTTTAACAGAATATAGTCTAGTAAGAGAAGAGGAATTCATGTTTGATAAAGTTGCTATCTGAAAATTAAATAGTTATGGACTTGCATCCCATATAATGTGATCAAACAATTCCATAAGTGGGTCCAAGTTTCTTTGTACCTTGCCCTTAATAATGAAAATCCTGATTAACAAATTTAAATGCATCTTTTTGCAGAGTAAATTACATGGTCATTGCCTTGCCCTCATTTTCCTTGCCAAATGCTGATATGTTAAAAGTAGAACATGACAATAGAAATCTTGATAATTCCATTAGATATCTTGATATGTTGATATTAACAGGAAGCATATGAAAATAGGATATCTTGATAATTACATATCCCTCTAGCTACTGAGGATATCTTGAAAATAGGATATCTAAATTGAGGATCCATGTCAATATTCAATGAGAATTTCAGGTTAACAAAGTGTGCTTCTCAGTTTTTTGAACTTAGTGTATGTTTTTTGTACAGGAAGCACACATATACCTCAACTTTGTGAGAGCTCAATTAACATAAACTAAGTTAACATAATTTTTATACATATACCTCAAACTTCTATCTCCAAGTTTGTGAGAGCTCAATCACACACATATACATTCTCAGTTAACATAAACTAAGTTAAAAAACATTCTTCTATCTTCTCAGTTTTTTGGACATTCAAAAAAACTTGTGAGAGCTCAATTGTATAATTTTTATACATATACCTCAAACTTCTATCTCCAAGTTTGTGAGAGCTCAATTGAGGATCAGGATATCTGTCAAACTTTAATTTTGAATACACATACAATATGTATTCAAAAAAATCCATGTCAACATTCAATGAGGATATTCATTCAGGATATGTGTATGTGTATTCAATGAGGATATTCATTCAGGATATTCATTCAACGAGGTATGAACTTAGTGTATGTGTATTCAAAAAAATTAGTCCATGTCAACAGGATAATCATTCAAATTTTGTTAGGATCAGGATTAGCATCAGGATTAGTCCATGTCAACAGGATATTCATTCAAAAATTACATCCATGTCTCAATTCTGGATGTAAAAATTCTCAAAGATGAATTCTGGATTTTTACATTCAAAAAAATCATGATGCTTATATTCATTCAAAAATTACATCCATGTTTCAAAATTAAAGTTTCAAAAATTACATCCAAGTCCAAGTGAAAAAGTGGGCATTGGTGTTTTTTACATCCACGTCAACATTCAATGAGAATTTCAAGTTAACAAAGTGTGCTTCTCAGTTTTTTGCTTATATTCATTCAAAAATTACATCCTTGTTTCAAAATTAAAGTTTCAAGTGAAAAAGTGTGCATTGGTGAATGTGTGCACACATGGAGAAAATTACATCCAAGTTCAAAAATTATTTTTTGTGTTCTTAGTGTATGTTTTTGAACAGATATCCAAGTTCATTGGTGTATGTGTGCATATGTTAACAGATATCCAAGTTCAAAAATTACATCCAAGTTCAAAAAAAAATGAAGAACACAAAAAAAAACAGTGTATGTGTATGTTTTTTGAACTTAGTGTATGTTTTTTGTACAGGAAGCACACATGGAGAAATCAGTTAACATATACCTCAGTTTTTTTTAAAAGTTGACTGAGAAAAAAAAGCTATATAACTCAGAAATTCCATGTATCAAGTATCAACTGAGAAAAAAAAGCTATCACATGTATGAAAATTTGATCATTGTAAGATAAAAAAGCTTAAGACAATGAGATTCAAGTTATCACATGTATGAAAATTTGATCATATAACTAAGAAATTTGATAATTACATATAACTTGAATCTCATTATATAACTCAGAAATTTTTTATCATTTTCAGATTTGAGCAATAATCTCAGTTATCACATATGCTATTCTGAAAATGAGGGACTAAACTCAGAAATTTGATGATTTTTATGTTAAATCTCAATATATGAGGACTTCTGAAAATGAGGGACTAAACTCAGAAATTTGGAGAACTAAACTCAGTTATCACATATGCTACTGATAATTCATAGGAATGGATGACTAAAGATTTTCAATTATCACATTTTTGAATGGATGACTAAGGATTCTCACCAATTTTTGAGAATTAACTCATAGGAATTGGATGACTAAGGATAATATCTCAAAAATGTGATAATATCTCAGTACATGTGCTACTGATAATTCTCACCAATGCTAATGAATTCTCACCAATTCTTGATGTCATACATCAAGCTTCACCAAGTATAAAAACAATATTCAATCTTCATACATCATAAAAAACAATTTTCAATCTTCAATCACTCAGTTATCACATATGCTACTGATAATAAAAAATATCAGTAATTATCAAGATTCAATCTTCATACATCATAAAAAAAATCTCCAAAAAATTGAGTATTAACAAAAATTCTGCTGCCATAACAAAAAATTGAGTATTCAATCTTCATACAATTTTCTAATATGCTACATATGCTTGAATCCTGTAAATAGAATTGAGTATTAACAAAAATTCAAAATAACCAAAATGTACACAGGACAAAATTCAGCTGCCTTAACTACAAACTATACAAAAAGTATAAAAACAAAAATTGACTTAAAGTGTTGAGGTGCAGAGGACGTGAGGACATCAATGGGGGTGCTCACCAAGTGTTGAGGTTCAGGACATCAAGCTTCGTGCTCTCCCTCACTGCAATGGGGGTGCTCTTCTTAATGAGGGTGAAATAAAGTAAAGGAAAAAGAATTGAGGAGAAGAGGAAGAGCTAACCGTGGTGCAGGACATCAAGCTCTTCGTGCTCTCCCTCACTGCAATGGGGGTGCTCTTCGTGCTCTCCCTTTCTCTTCTTGAGCTAGAGGTAGAAGAAGATAGCGCGGAGGAACGTGCGCTCTCCCTGACTCTTCATGCAAGAAGTGAGGAACGGGAGCTTGAGCGTAGCAAGGATTTTGGGAGGAATGGGGGCTTGAGCGAAGCGGGAAGAGATCAAAGCGTAGCGGGAAGGATTTTGTGAAGGCGATGTGATGTGATCAAAATTTCCCTCCCTTGTGAAGGCGAGAGCTGAGGATTTTCCCTCCCTTTGAATTTTGTGATATGAGTTCAAAATTTAAAATGAAGAGGATGTGATTTGAGTTCAAAATTTATAAATTCTGATGTGATGTGATTTCTTATACAACAATCACACCCAATTACACATAACCTCAATTTCTCATACCTCAATTTCTCACACCCAACATCACACCCAATTACACATAAACAAAACAAAATTTTCTTATCCAATATCTCTTATCCATTATCTCTTATCCAAATTCTCTTATACAACAATAACACATCCACAAACAAAAATACACATAACCAAAATCTCTTATACAATTTCTCTTATCCAAAAACCCATGATAACATCCATGTTTTATAATATAGATATATATATATATATGTATATATATCTATATTATAAAAGAGGGATGTTATCAAGAGAAATTGGATAAGAGATATTGGAAAAGAGAAATTGGATAAAAGATATCTATATTATAAAAGAGGGTTGTTATAAAGAGAAATTGGATAAGAGATATTGGACAAGAGAAATTGGATAAGAGATATCTATATTATAAGAGAGGGATGTTATCAAGAGAAATTGGATAAGAGATATCTATATTATAAAAGAGGGATGTTATCAAGAGAAATTGGATAAGCGATATTGGAAAAGAGAAATTGGATAAGAGATATCTATATTATAAAAGAGGGATGTTATCAAGAGAAATTGGATAAGAGATATTGGAAAAGAGAAATTGGATAAGAGATATCTATATTATAAAAGAGGGATGTTATCAAGAGAAATTGGATAAGAGATATTGGAAAACAGAAATTGGATAAGAGATATCTATATTATAAAAGAGGGATGTTATCAAGAGAAATTGGATAAGAGATATTGGACAAGAGAAATTGGATAAGAGATATCTATATTATAAGAGAGGGATGTTATCAAGAGAGATTGGATAAGAGATATCTATATTATAAAAGAGGGATGTTACCAAGAGAAACTGGACAAGAGATATTGGATAAGAGAAATTGGATAAGAGATATCTATATTATAAAAGAGGGATGTTATCAAGAGAAATTGATAAGAGAATTTGGACATGAGAAATTGGATAAGAGAATTTGGATATCTATTATATAAAACAGGGAAATTGGATAAGAGAAAATATAAGAGATGAGATTTTGAGGGATAAAAGATGAGGTGAGGAATTTTGCACATACAACCCCGGTTTTTGTATTTTTGCCAATGGACCCTCTCCACACACCCACCCACACTTTTTATTCTCTCCTCTTCCGACCATTTTTTCCAGTTCTTTGAAGATTTTGAATCTTATCCTACTAGGACAAAGCTTTGTCCTACGTGACAAGTTTGTCCAAGGTGGTAATGACAATTTTGGGGAGACTTAAATTTTGGGGGAAACTTAAATTTGGGGGAAACTTGAAATTTTTCTATTATATAAAAGAGGGATGTTATCAAGAGAAATTGGATAAGAGTATTTGAACATGAGAAATTGGATAAGAGCATTTGGATATCTATTATATAAAATAAGGAAATTGGTTAAAAGAAAATATAAGAGATGATATTTTGAGGAATAAGAGAGGAGGTGGGGAATTTTGCACATACATCCCCAGTTTTTGTATTTTTGCCCATGGACCCTCCCCACACACCCACCCACACTTTTTATTCTCACCCCTTCCGAACATTTTTTTTCCAGTTCTTTGAAGATTTTGAATCTTATCCTATTAGGACAAAGCTTTGTCCTACGTGGCAAGTTTGTCCTATGTGGTAATGAAAATTTTGGGGGGACTTAAATTTTGGGGGGAAACTTGAAATTTTGTGGGAAAACTTGAAATTTGGGGAACTTGAAATTTGTGGGGGAGAAAAACTTAGCCATTAAATAAACCGTGCCCTATGGGCACGGGTAATGACTAGTCTATATTATAAAACAGGGATGTTATCATGGGTTTTTGGATAAGAGTTTTTGATAAGAGATGAGAAATTGGGTATATATGAGGGATGTTGTTAAGAGAAAATTGGATAAGATAAGAGAAATTAGATAAGATATGAGAAATTGGATAAGAGAAATTGGATAAAGGGATGTAAGTTGATGATGACTAGGACAAATTTTGGGGGGAAATTTTAAATTTGAAATTTTAAGTTTGAAACAAAATATTGGGGGGAATTAAAGTTGGGAAGGGATTAATTTTGGGGGGAACAATTCAGCACCCAAAAAACTCCCGCTGCCTCATAAAAAACCCTCGCTGCACCCAAAAAAACCCCCGCTGCCTCCCAAAAAACCCTCGCTGAAATTTTAGGGCTGCGTATGAGGTTGCGTATGAGGGCTGATCATCGAGGATCTAGGAGATCGGAAGAGGTCCCAGGAGAAGGGGGACGACGGAGAGAACCCAAAAGGGCGACTTCTACAGACCTGGACGGACGGATGCCCAGAAGAAGCCCCAGGGCGGAATCAACGCCGAGCTCCCCAAAGAACTGCAGAGAGATCGGAGAACAACAGACCCAAAGGGGAACACCCATGCCCCCTGCCCCCTCCCCCCTCCCCGAGCACCCCCTGCCTCCCCAAGCACCCCCTACCCCCTCCCCGCGGCGCCAATTTGATCGAGAGGATGAAGGCTGAAGCTGCGGCCTGAATTCTTGATCTCTTCATCAAGGTAGCCCTTCCTCAAATAGTAGGTTCCCTTCATCAAGGTAGGCATTCTGATCGAGTTCTCTTCATCAAGAAACCATATCAGCCAGTTTATTTATTTGGGGGTGGAATTTTTTTTGTCTGCAGGTATTTGTCTGCAATAAAGAATATTGGTTCATTGTAGCCAAAGGAAGCTGACGAACAGGGTGAGACCAACCTGGGCTTGAGAGCTATAAGGAAAGTATGATCAGGTATTTTAGTTTAAGAATTCTTTTCTATTTCTTTTGGATTCAGATATTTTTAATTAGGACTTGAGTTTGATTGAGATTTGCTTGCTCTTACCCAAAGCAGCAATGATTTCTAAATAATGATTTCTAGCAAGCTTTGTTGAAATGTGGAGATTGCAAGAGTTCATGCTCACTGTAAACTGTGAAGATTTCTAGCAAGCTTTGTTGAAATGTGAAGATTTTATTCAGAATGGCAATATTGAAAGGTTGAAATATGAAGGTTTGTTGAATAAAGATTGTAATGTGAAGCTTTGTTGAAATAATGATGGTTTTATTGAGTTCATATCTTTTTTTGGCAACTGAGTTGTTTGAGAATCCTGAATTTTTTGAGCTTGGGGAGTTTAAACAGATGGTTGATTGATGTAATGGTGTTTTGAGAGTGAAACCTTCTAAATTTGTGAGTGTTTCTATTAATCATTTTAGAAAATTTGCATGAATATCCAGGATTCATGAATATCCAGTATAAATTTGCTGAGAATTACATTTGTTGATACTGGATATTCATGAATAAATTTGCTGAGAATTTGCTGATGAACACGTTCAGTATACTTGAGAATTACATTCATGAATAAATTTACTTGAGAATTTGCTGAGATTGTTTTTGGCTGATGTCCAGTTAGATTCATTTATCTTTCCTAAATCTGCACACCAAATGTTTGTACAAATGCTCTAATTATCAGTTATAGTGTTTATATTATAATGGTAGTTACATTAATTATGTTTATATTATCAGTTATAGTGTTTTTACCAGGACATTAATTCTGGACAAATCATGGGAAGTTCAACTCATGATTAGATAAGTTGTCAATGAAAATTGTTGAACCATCAAATATGCATGGTGTTTCAGAGTGTTTTCTCACTACAAAGCGTTGACCGTGGACAACCCGGTCAACGTGGTCAAGGGGCCCGCTTGGGTCCCTCGGGGGCTTCGAGTCGGTGCGGATGGGGCGAGGGGAAGCCTCGGCCCTGGTTGAGACGCTCGGCCTCGGACGGTCGCGCACGGACTCGGAGGTAGGACGACGAGGGGTAGCCTCAGTCGTCCAGCTAGATGCGTGGTCGGCGAAGGGCAAGGGGAAGCCTCGGCCCTGGGCGAGACGCTCGGCCTTGGTGGGATGTGCTCGGCCTCGGCGGTCGGACGATGAGGGGAAGCCTCACTCGTCCAACGGGGTGCGCGGTCGGCGAGGGGCGAGGGGGAGCCTCGGCCCATTGATCAGATGTCCTCCTGCGTAGACGAGAACGCTCGTCAGGGGGCCGGACCTTGGTTCCGGCCAAATCCCCTCCGATGCCTAAGTCAGACAGAGATCTGAAAGAGGAGGCCCGGCGGAGACAGTTCGACTCGTGAGGAGATCGGAACGGCGTCTCACGGCACGAGCGGGGGAGGAAGGAGATGGAAAGGAGGAACCAGGTCGTTGATGGAGTACCTTAGGCTTTAGATACCTGAGATGCGGTCTCTTGCTTCGTCGCCCTCCTAGCCCTTTTAAAGAGCTCCCCGCGTGATTGCCTCTGGCCCACTTCCCTCGCCCGCCCTCAATCGTGCCCCCCTCAATCCGCCCCCCCCGTCGCTGCCCCTTGCGCCATGCCCACACCTCCCCATTACCATCATTTAGTGGTCGCGGAACCGGGGGAGCGGTTATCGCAGGAGTGGGCGAGTGACCAGCGGGTACCGGGGCCGGGTCGGATTGATAGCAGGGGGGGTCCCTTAGTGGGTCTTGCGACACGGGCCGGTATACGTAGATGGGCTCTTGGCCAGCAATTGGGCTCCTGGGCTCGTGTCTTTTGGGTCTCGGTCAAATAGGCGTAACAATTGCCCCCATCGGTCGGGTTGATCGGCTTCGGCCTGTTCGGCTCGGCCGATGTGACTTCTGCCAATTTTGACAAGCTCGCCAGTCGATGCCGACTCATTTATTAGTCGTCATCATGAGTGGGCCCGTTCGATATTTTTAAGGCGCGGGCTCCGAAGCGCCGTTGGTCCTCTGATGCCACCACGTGTGGCTGCAAGCTTACCCCCACCGTTCGCGGGGCCGTCTTCAATTGAGAAGCTGAGGGGTTCGGGCGCCGCCATCGGTGGGATCGATCGGCCTCGGCTAGCTTGGTATAACCGCTACGCCTCCTGGGGTTCCGAGTGGCGCTTCAGTCGAGGCGTGGTCATAAATGTAGGTCATGATGAGGCGGATCGATTGGACTTCCCCTGGCGCCGATTTCGAAACGCCGACAGTTCTTCGAAGCCTGCCGCGCGTTCTTGTCAGCTGCTTCGAATTCACCCCTGCGCCCGGTATATAAGATCCTCAGCCGCGTTGATCTCCACTTCTCTCTTGCTCCTCCCGCTATTCAAAGCTTTCCACAACTCGGAGTTTCCCGTCGCCTTCGCTTCCTTGCCTTCTCCAAACTAGTCGAAAAAAGGTAATTCCTCTCTCGCTTTCATCTTATGGCTGCTCTTAGGATAGGCGGTTCTGGTCAAAGGGCGAGGTAACCTCCGGAGTCCAGGCGGGGCGAGCCCCGGCTGGGGGAATCAGGTTCCCCCGCCGGGAGTCGTTCTCTTCAAGATAAGGGGAAGGAGAAACTTTTTCCAGACTAAGCCCGTGACGACGTGGCGTCGGCTGCCGTGCGGCTTAATGTGCCCCCGGTTGTCCTCCGTACGCCGTCGGGGACTCCTCCTTCGGTGGCCGCGGAGATCCGGGAAAGATATCTCTGCTTCCCATACGAGGTTCGAGTTCCATTTGTCGACGAGTGGATTTGCCTTCCGAGGAGCAATGAGGTCGGCGCCTACGTCGAGATGTTCTGCCTGGGTCTTCGCTTCCCGCTCCATCCCTTCTTCATCCTGGTCATGGAACATCTCACGGTGTCCCTTTGTCAGTTCACCCCATGTTCGATCGCGGTACTGACGGGCTTCGTAACGCTCTGCTGTACCCGTGGTCTGGAGCCGTCTCTCCCCCTTCTCTTCCACTTTTACCAGGTCCAGACGGTCGGTCCGGGGTCATGGCTGCTACTTCGAGCCCGTTCGAGGAGGGAATGCCTGATCGGGTTACCCCGCTGGTCAGGGGATTGGAACTCGGATTATGTCTTCGTGGTCTTCTTGGGTGAGGCCCAGATTTTGACAAGTTGGGGAGCGTCTGTCCAACCTCGCCCGCCGCTAGCCCTTTCTGATGTTGATCAGGCAGCCGCCGCGACGCTGTCGGCTCTTCCTTTGGAATCGAAGTCCATCTGGTCTTTGTTGGATGACCTACTCCTGAAGGCCATCTTGTGGTCCCCGGGTAGGTCGCTTTTTCCTCCTCGGACTGCCCTGTGACTCATCCTGATTTCGGTTTCCTTTGCAGGGATGGCAGGCCGCGAGTTCGTCCGTGACGTCGATGAGCTGATCCGTCGTGGAGCTGCTCGGAGCCGAGGCAGTACCTCCGGAAGAGCGCCTCGACGGACCGTTGAGGAGGAGGTGCGCCGAGCCGAGCCCTCCGTGGGCAAGGTAGTTAAGGAGGATGCGCGCCGAGCCGAGCCCTCCATGGGCAAGGTAGCGGCCGTGCCTCCTGCCTCTTCTTCTGGCGATCTCCACCCCGGGGGCGTAGTAAAGGCCGGACCTGCCCCACCAGCCCGAGAGGCAGGGGGTAATGACGGGTCCGGTGTAGTCCCCCTCGCCCTTGAAGCGTCCCCTCTCGTCCCGGAGAGTGGAGATGGGGCAAGGCGGAAGCGCTCTCCTTCGGCGCTCGTGGAGCCTCACGGAGGGAAGAAGAGGAAGGAGGATGCGGAGCCCTCCAGCCCGGCCAGTTCTGTGCCTCCTGCAGGCACCACCGGGGATCTTCAGGTGACTCTGACAACCACCCCCATCGCAGCGTCCCCGCTTCCGTCCCCGGGAATCGGAGCGCTATTGGCGAGCCATATGGCTTCCCTCGATGTTGCCCCCGGGAGTTCGGTGTTCGTCGACCGAGCCCTGGCCCAGCAGGTGGCCGAGAGCTCCGTCTTCCCCCGGGACCGCAGCACCCTCGAGAAGATTCCCGCCGACAAGGTGTCGGATTCTTTGGTTTGGGCCCTTCAACAGGTTCGGCCCTCTCGCAGTCCTTTCTTTCCCTTCACTCCCTTCTTAGCTCATGTCCCGTTTTCCAGGGGTCGACGCTCGCCGTGGAGCTGCAGCGGCGAGCCATCCTCTTGAGGAAGCTGGAGGAGTCCTCCATGAGGGCCCAAGAACGAGCCGGGGCGGCGGAAGTAGCAATGGTGAAGGCCCAGATGGAGTCCCGGCATCTCCAGCTCCGTGTGTCCGAGCTGGAGGGACGAGTGGGTGATCTCCAGGGAAAGTTGGAGGACGCCCTGCAGTCGGCTGAGGAAGCGGCGGAGTCGTTCCGCCTGGAGAGGGAGGAGCTTCAGAGGGAGTTGTTTGATCGGCGCCAGGTGGCACGGCTCGTGGAGGAGGTGGAGAGGGGCGTTGTTAAGACCCTGGGGAAGAGAATCCTCGAGGTTCTCAGGGAGGCCTTCGGTAAGTATGAAGACCTTATCGCCCCTCGGATCGTCGACGTCGTCCAGTCTTCCTTCCGGGAATGTGTGGAGCGTGTTCGGGAAGCCCCTCCGCCAGTCGATCCTCCTCGCTCCGAGCAGGGCGAAGTGCCCGAGGATGTGTCCTCCCGAGCCCGGGCCCTCTAAGCCGTCCCTCCTGGCCTTATCCTCAAATTTTTAAGCATCCGCTTCGCTTTGGGCCAGTCTACTTGAAATGGACACCGCTATCTCCTTCGGCTTCGCTACTGGTTCTGGGGCCAATAATTGCTGGTTGCATGGCTGCCAACTTGGGTTAACTACTTTGGGTCTTTTGTCAACCAATTTTGTTCCGTTGGTGACGAACTTTGTCATTCGTCGTGAGTGGATTATCTGTAGAGAGGTCTCTTCGCCTTGATTCCCTGTAAATAAGACACATTTTTGTACCCGGGTTAACTGTTATAAACAAAATTAACTTACTCGGGCTCCCTGTGTACTTTGCGTTGCTGCCTTGTTCTTGGCCTAGGGCTGGATGACGTTGGCGCTGGTTGGGGGGATTCTCCCCAGACCTATGAGTGCAGGAGTCGGTCGGCGAGGGAAAAAGTTCCTCGGCTTAGGACCGGTCGGCGTCCGTGCCTTGGGGGAGTTGCCCCCAGACTTATAGGCGCAGGAGTCGGTCGGCGAGGGCTAAGCTCCTCGGCTTAGGACCGGTCGGCGTCCGTGCCTGCTGGGGGAATTGCCCCCAGACTTTATGAGCGCTGGAGTCGGTCGGCGAGGGCAAAGTTCCTCGGCTTAGGACCGGAGCGCGGGAGTCGGTCGGCGAGGGCAAAGCTCCTCGGCTTAGGACTGGTCGGCGTCCGTGCCTGCTGGGGGAACTGCCCCCAGACTTATGAGCGCAGGAGTCGGTCGGCGAGGGCAAAGCTCCTCGGCTTAGGACCAGAGCGCGGGAGTCGGTCGGCGAGGGCCAAGCTCCTCGGCTTAGGACCGGTCGGCATCCGTGCCTGCTGGGGGAACTACCCCCAGACTTATGAGCGCAGGATTTGGTCGACGAGGGCAAAGCTCTTCTTCCTCCTCTAGTGAGGCGGCGGTCCCCATTCTTTTGCGCTATTGGTGACACGTCAGTTCCGTCGGGGATTTAAGAAAAGACAACAAGGGAATGCATTTGTACTCTCAAGAGTCCTGCCGGACTGGTACATTTGGAGGAAAAGGAAAAAAGGAAATGAAGCTAGACAGAGGGATGTAAACCTAGATAACTCCCTCTTACTAGGCTACAACCGGGGGGAGAGACATCGCCCGCTTACTCTATGATGCGGAGGGGACCTTGGACGGTGTTGACCTTCTTCCCCTTGTCTGGCTGTGTGGAGGTCCCTTCCCCGTGGGCTGGCTCGTCGGCCTGGTTCCTGGCGTGCCCTCGGCTCATCAGCTTCTCGATATCCTTCTTCAAATGCCAGCAGTCTTCAGTGTCATGGCCATCGTCCTTATGGTACTTGCAGTACTTCTCCCTGTTCTTCCCACCTCTTTTAGCCTTTGGTGGGGGGCGATCAGCTCGCTCTTCCTTCTGTACTTGGGCGAGGATGGCGTCTGGGGTGGTGTCCCTCGTGCTTTCTCCCCGCTGTCTGTTCCTCGGCCTCTTCTCGGTCCGATACCCTTCGGGACTGCCTCGTCCACCGTCGCCGCGCTTGGTCCCTCGAGTGGCTTTTCCTGCATCCTCGGCCAAGGCCTCCTCGGTTAGCATGAAGCGTTCGGCCCTCGCCATGATCCCGGGGAGGTCCTTAGGGGGATCGTTGTGTAGGGACTTCTTGAGGCCTCTGTGGCGAAGCCCTTTCTTAAGGGACGTCTGGACCACCAGGTCAGGGGGGCTGTTCACGTTCAGCCTTTCCGTATTGAAGCGGCGCATGAACTGTCGGAGCGGCTCGGACGGGCCTTGCACTATGTTGAACAGATGTTCAGCACCAGGCTTGATCTGCCTCCCCGCCATGAACTGCTTGCAAAACAACTGGGAGAGTTCTTCGAAGCTGTCGATGGAGCGGCCGGGCAGGCTGTGGTACCAGGTCCTCGCCGCTCCCCTGAGAGTAGAGTAGAAGCCCCGACAGAGTAGGTCATCGTCAGCTCCCTGGAAGGACATGTCCCCCTCATAGTCCATCACGTGGTGTCCCGGGTCCCCTATTCCGTCGTACTTTCCCAGCACCGGGATTCTGAATCGAGAGGGGACCCGTGCGTCGGTTATTCTCCGTGACAAGGGGCACCGGTCTCCGTGGATGCCCCCGGGGATGCGGCAGAGGCCTGCCTCTGGCTCGTTCGGGGGTGGAGGGAGTACAGGCGCCGGCGGGGCTGGCTCCACGGCCCTCGCCACGCTGGGGGTCGGGCTGACCCGGCGCTCCCGACTCCTCCCGCGGGAGCTCCTGCTCCGCCGTGATCGGTCTCTTGAGTGGTGTCGTTCGCTTCTCCTGCGGTGGGACGACCGTGACCGACGAGATGATGCCGTCATCGATTCGCCCTCCGTCCATTCGGTTTCCCGTCGGCTCCTTTCACGATAAGGGGAGGAGGCGCGTGACCTCACCTGACGGGAGCCGGACCGCATGAACCGATGCTCTGTGTTCGGTTTCCGGGTCCCGTGGTCGTCGACCACGGCGGACCGCAAGTGCGGGGGACTCCCCGCCCATCGATGGCTATCGTTCAACGCGCCTCCGTTGGACGGCGCGGGGCCGACAAGCTGCTGTACCGTCACGACCAACGTCTGGAGGCTCGCATTGGTCTCCTGAGCCAGGGCGCGGAGCTGTCCCTGTGTGGCTAGTTCTGAGCCGCCGGTCTCTTCGGTTGAGTGGGCGGGGTGGCCGTCGACGTGCGTGTCCTCGGGGTTGCCGTTTGATGCGCCATTCCCCTCCTCCGGGATGGGGGTCATGCGCTTCCTTCCATTGCTGGCTCGTGCCATTGTAGGTGTGGTTCGCTTCTTCGTGGGACGGTTTTCGGTTCCCACAGACGGCGCCAGATGTTTCAGAGTGTTTTCTCACTACAAAGCGTTGACCGTGGACAACCCGGTCAACGTGGTCAAGGGGCCCGCTTGGGTCCCTCGGAGGCTTTGAGTCGGTGCGGATGGGGCGAGGGGAAGCCTCGGCCCTGGTTGAGACGCTCGGCCTCGGACGGTCGCGCACGGACTCGGAGGTAGGACGACGAGGGGTAGCCTCAGTCGTCCAGCTAGATGCGTGGTCGGCGAAGGGTGAGGGGAAGCCTCGGCCCTGGGCGAGACGCTCGGCCTTGGTGGGATGTGCTCGGCCTCGGCGGTCGGACGATGAGGGGAAGCCTCACTCGTCCAGCGGGGTGTGCGGTCGGCGAGGGGCGAGGGGGAGCCTCGGCCCGTTGATCAGATGTCCTCCTGCGTAGACGAGAACGCTCGTCAGGGGGCCGGACCTTGGTTCCGGCCAAATCCCCTCCGATGCCTAAGTCAGACAGAGATCTGAAAGAGGAGGCCCGGCGGAGACGGTTCGACTCGTGAGGAGATCGGAACGGCGTCTCACGGCACGAGCGGGGGAGGAAGGAGATGGAAAGGAGGAACCAGGTCATTGATGGAGTACCTTAGGCTTTAGATACCTGAGATGCGGTCTCTTGCTTTGTCGCCCTCCTAGCCCTTTTAAAGAGCTCCCCGCGTGATTGCCTCTGGCCCACTTCCCTCGCCCGCCCTCAATCGTGCCCCCCTCAATCCGCCCCCCCCCCCGTCGCCGCCCCTTGCGCCATGCCCGCACCTCCCCATTACCGTCATTTAGTGGTCGCGGAACCGGGGGAGCGGTTATCGCAGGAGTGGGCGAGTGACCAGCGGGTACCGGGGCCGGGTCAGATTGATAGTAGGGGGGTCCCTTAGTGGGTCTTGCGACACGGGCCGGTATACGTAGATGGGCTCTTGGCCAGCAATTGGGCTCCTGGGCTCGTGTCTTTTGGGTCTCGGTCAAATAGGCGTAACACATGGTAAAATGGAAAAATACATTGAATGATCCTTGACATGGATGTATGATTGAATATCACATTAGATTTATGACTCTGATTGAATGTTGATTACATATTTGGGTAAACAAATTACGCATTGAGATGGAGATTATAAAAATATAGTGCCTGATCCTAGATGTCTGATGAGTAATTTAGTAATTTAGTAATTTAGTTCGAGTCTCGAGGGATACAGAGTGATGATGATCATCTTATTGTTGTCTCATTAGCCACATAGTGGAATAGCTGTGCTAAATTCCAGTTTTTCCAATTTAAAACACAAAAAAGGCTTTATCACCCAACTGAAACCATCCGTTTCTAACATTCCTACGTATATTGACTAGCCAGAAAATTATGCACATGTCTCTTATCTCAATGGACTTAGCTTAATTGATAGAATGCTTCAATTGCAATAACACAATACTGTTCAGATATAATGATTCCGTTAGTAGCAGACGAAACAACAGTTCAAAAAGACCTGAAACTTTTGCATTAGGAGATTGCCTTCAATTTGGAGATTTAAATTTGGAGATTGACTTGAATAAGAATAGTGTTTGACGTAATGCTTCAATGAAACATGCAATTGTTTTTGTTTGCAGGGGTTTGGGCAAATATGGGCAATTGGGAATCTGCGATGGGGAGGAAAAAGAACGACCCCCGAGCATCAAATCCCCTTGAGATTTAGTTGATATACAATTTGCTGCTACTCTCAAGTCTGACGCGATCTAAGGTGTTTGTATTTTGAAACTTTCTAAATGTTGCTACTCTCGGATGCCGCTGAGGAGGATGTTCGCCGATACGAAAGGTCATATAAGGAACTCTCACATGTTCATAAGGTAAATAAACTTTCAGTTTGATTCGAAGTTGTTCAATCTTGCAAAAGCTTATTGATTTTGAATTCATTGTAGGTAATCTTTGAGACCTTAAGAATGACTACAGTTGTCAATGGAGTTCTAAGGAAAATAACTCAAGATATAGAAATGAGAGGTTGGTTCTCATATCTAAAGATATAACAAGAGAAGTCTTAAAATTCCAAACATGTCCTAACCTATTGCATTTTGTCTATCTGTATTTGTTATTCCTAAATGGCGGAGGATCTATGTGTACACAAGGGAGATCAACTATGATACGTTTCTATATCCCGAGCCTCTAACCTTCAATCCATGGAGATGGATGGTAAGATTTTCTGCATTGAATCGTAAGGTGAATTTCCAATGGCCAATTCTTGATCATGTTATACATCATCGACTACAGGACAAGAACTTGGAGACACACCAATACTTCATGTTGTTTGGCGATGGCAACAAATTATGCCCTGGAAAGGATCTTGGAATGGCTAAGATCGCTACATTCCTCCACTACTCTGTTACAAGATACAGGTTTGCCTGCATTTATTCATTATATTGTTCTCTGCCAGTGATATGAGGCTTATCATGTTATACATCACACCAATCCTATTTCAAAAAAATGCAGATCGCATAACTCCGTCGACTATTCCCACCTCAATTAATGTTTATCACTACTAGGAATGATCTTCGTCGAGGTTTGGTTAAGTTCCATTTCCTTTCTATTGATTCGATTGAGATCAGAGAAATAATTAGCAGCTGATGTAATGGAATGCAGTGAACTCACCATGATAAAAGCCATCCAACGTAAACATCAGTAGACTACACGTTAATGATGAAAACTACCACTTAAAAGCAATTTTCCCCTTTTATTAGTGGTGGTGGTGATGTTGTTGTTATTTGTACTCCATGATGAAAATTAACACTGTTTTTTCTCTTCAATTTTTGTGTTATTGAATACATTTTAGGAATTTACACTGATTTGCTCACATTTGGACCCTCAGTTTTGTACTGTTCTCGGTCAATTTTTTTAACATGTGTTGTAATTGCTGGACTCCAAATGAAGTTCTTTATTTTTTAATGCCAATCACAATAGCATTACTTTCTTGATTCATCATATCCATTATTGCATTGTCCTTAGTCAAAAAAAACTTAGGAGCATGGTGAAAAGATTACTTTTCGGTCAAACAATAATCCTATTATCAGAATTGAACGGAGACATCAAATTCAACTATACAACAAGCGTGTTGGAAAATAGAACTGGATTGTTTTGTGTCACTAGCTAGCCTTGAAGTTGTTATTGCCCCCTGCTATTACAAGGAGGGAGGGAGATGCAATGCATGGAGTAAGGAAGCTGAAAGCAGAGGTATTGTGTTCTCTTTCTCTCAGTGTTATTTAGAGGGGGAGGGTGTGCTGCTATTTCTCTGATCTCAATTGAAAGAGAAATAACTCTCACATGTTATTTCTCTGATCTCAATTGAAGCAGAGGGTGGTGCTGATTTCCACCAATAGAAATAGGGTCATATGTAAATTTACAAAGCCCTCTTGAAAGGATTAATTATGATCAACATTAGCATGAAATTTCAGCCCGAAGGAAACTGACAATGAGAACGGTTTTGTCTTCAAACCTTGATTAAGTTTTGTTATTTTCCCTGGCAGATTGGCATAGTTTTTGATTTAAGATATAATTCTGTAGTTGTTCTACTTGATACGAGTCTGTCTAAATTCTTAAGGTGCAATGTTTACGATTATAGTGTGATATTTCTTAGTAAGATACTGTTAAGAGTAGATTCTAACTAATTATACCTTGCAGGTGCATATCACAGAATACATTTTTCATCATGCACATGCTTCAGGTGAACAATTTTTCTCTTTTACTATTTCAGTAATCAGTGTGCTTCAACTTAATTTCTTTCTGCTTATGTGTTAGTGTGGAATCTAAGATTCAAAAAGCCATTAGGATTCAATCCATTACATGTGTCCCTGACATTCATCATAAACGTGAACCTTAGTGCTTCTCTTTGACTTATTGATTTCAACAAATCTATGCAGGCATTTGACCCTCCAATCGACATGAGCCAGGATTTAGATATTGATGAAATCAAAAATATGGAAACTGCTACTACTGGACTTCTTGAGACACAACCGGCTCAGAAATCTAGAGAAGTTAACATTTGATCACGGCAGCCTGTTTCAAACAAGGGAATTGAGGCTTCTTTCCCTGAAATTTTTTGTTGTTTTTGATCTTTTTTGCAGAAATAAATTTAGAAGGAAGGTGACGTCTCCAGGATTTTTGCACACCAACTATTTATATTGGAGTAAGTCTCACACGAGATGAAGCTAAACATATGATCTTTTTGTTTTTATCAGTTCCTTAGCATATTGTCTGTTAAACTCTTCAAACATGGCTATTTACAATCAGTCCGAACAACAGTTAGTATGCATTTGGAGCTTCTAACACACTGTTGCAGTGCATATCGCCTCTAACGCCCCCGTAGTTCTCTTTATTGACATTGTCATCATTATTACAACTATCTTCTGCTTTTATTTCGTGTTACATAGCATATCCCCTGTAACACCTCTATAGTTCTTTTTGTTTAACTTTTTTGAGAACGTCAATTCACATGTGTTGCAGTGCATATCCCCCCTAACGACGCCATAGTTCTTTTTGTTTAACTTTGTTGAGAAAGTCAAGTCGCATGTGTATAGTGCTTGATGAATTTAGATTTATTATCATAATTTGGTATCGAAAATGCTAAAAAGGAGGTTAAAAAATCATTTCCATTTTGCGCACGCTTTCTATATGGAGCAAAACTCACTAAAAGAATACCTTAGAGATTATTTTGGTTATTGTTCTATACCAAATTTTAACTTATAAATCTTCCCTTTTTTCTGTTGGAAGGATGTAACATGGAAATTCAGCCTTTTAGTTTTAAACATAACAATTAGTTATCCGCTATATTACAATTTACTTCTGGAAGTTGAGTTCCTTAGGTTTGTAACTTACAGTTACATATCTTTGCAGATGCTAAAAGATGGAGACATGGCTTTATTTGACGTGGGAGCTGAGTATCATTACTATGGTTCAGACATAACGTGTTTTCCCCCAGTAAGTAACGTCATTCTTTTACCTTTTTGAAGCAATACATAATTTAATCGATATCATGCCTTTTGTGTTAAGAGAATTTGTACCAGGAACATATTAATTAGTAACTTAGATTAAAGTTTTTTTAACTAATGTTGTTTAACAATTTAGGTTGTAGGTCAATTTGTGTACTGCTGATACTTCTGGGCATTACAATCATATCGTCTCATGCCTTTTAGCTTTAAACATAACAATTTTCCTTGATTTGCATGCTTGATAATAGTGATGAAATTTTGTGTAGTTTGTAAAAATTGAATCTTTGTTTGATTGAAATTATTGGTTAAAGGTTGGAGTTTCCCTTCAATTCAATTACTGGATCACATGCAAGAAAAATGAGATGCCTATTGTCCTCGGATCTCGAATCTGTTTGGACAGTTTCATTTGGTACTTCATCCTTCATTCTAAATATGTAACAATTATGTATCGGCTACCCACATTGCGTACACAATGAAATATTCAAATGTGAATAAAACGGACTAAAATGGACTGCTTAGGATATACAAATTTGCTCCTTTGTTAAGTCAAACTTAGTTTTGTGTGACATAGAGCAATCAAACCAGAAAATTTTTTTATTTAAGGAAGTATAAGCTATTCAGATGTTTCAGATTCCACAGTGTAAAAAAATAAGAGCATAGAAAGTGTAGAAGCTAATGATAATTGTGCTAATGATAATTGTGATGATGCCCATCTTAAGTTATGTTAGGGAATGACACTTTCCCAAATTCTTTTTACTAATCAATACTCTTTTTTATGTTCAGAAGATTTTAGTATTACTCACCGACAGACACCACAGTTGCTCTGGAAATAAAATCCATGACAAAGTGAGAATTCTACAGTCCTGACCCGGCTTCAATCTGCATCTCTTCTGGGTTTGTGGCATATCATCAGCAGGTCAATTCAGTTCTGCTTACATGTTAAAAATAATTTATATGAGCTTTTCATTTGGAGTATTCAATTCAGTATTTGAATTTTCATTTTCAGCTTTTCAACTCCAGCATGTCAAATTTAGCATGCAATTCAGCATACGATGTCACCTCAAAACTGAATTGTATGCTGACATTGATGTTACAATTTATTCCATTTATTTGAGTATTTAACTCCAGCATGATGTTACACCTCAAACACTCCAGCTCAAATACTCCCGCATTACATGTTACAGTTCAGTTTCCATGCTGGAGTATTTTTAACATGTAATTTTTAAAATTTCTATTACATTTTTTTAAATATACAGTAGACATGTGCAGACTGTCTTGGCCAGTTCATTTCATTCTCAAATGATGCCACCTCTAACTTGCATTTCTGTTTGCATGTCCAGATGATGAAATGTGCAGTGATGAAATGGGTTCATCTCAAAATTTTATAACAGTGATAAAGTTTTATTATGTGATAACATAACACTTTCCAGTTTTATAACAATGATAACATTGATAGCATGTCATCACTGCTTGATAACATGCTATACTGGACTCATCACTGCTTGGAACAGATGAACTGGGTAGCATACTGGACTCATTTTTGAGAATGTGCAGATGAACCCATTTCTGTTTCCAAGCAATTTTGAGAATGTGCAGTATAGCATAATCTGCACATTTTGAGAATTTGCAGTATAGCATAATGTGCAATATATCATAATGTGCAGATTTTTGAGAATGTGCAGATTCTAAAACATGTTTCCAAACAGAATGTTTCCAAACAGATGAACTTGGTAGCATTCTCAAAAATCTGCACATTCTCAAAATTGATTTATTGGTTCATTCTCAAATAGCTTGAAATGGGTTCATTCTCAAAAATTTGCCGTTTAGCATAATACTGCACTTTCTCAAAACTGTTTGAAAACTTAGTAACATTCTCAAAAATTTTGAGAATGTGCAGTATAGCATATTGTGCAGTATAGTTTTGAGAATGAGTCCAGTATATCATAATCTGCACATTCTCAAAACTGATGAATTTTGAGAATGTTTCCAAACAGATGAACTTGGTAGCATAATCTGCACATTCCAAGCAGTTTCCAAGCAGTATAGCATAATCTGCACACCCAGATGAACCAATTTCTGTTTGCATTTCTGTCATTTATTTTCCTCAGCTTGAAATGGGTTCATCTCAAAATCCTGTTTTTTGATGACGCTGACTCCATCTATTTTTTTATCAGTGTGACTAAAGGACACGCATAGAGGCTTCAGCCTCGACAGTTTTTATTATATTTAAATCTCTTTTCATCTCGCACTAAAACTCCATTAGACTCTCTTTGTACGAGGAATGTGATCAACATCGTCATATATTATCTCTCGGGCGCCCTCAATTTCTCTCTCAAGGTAACAAATATAAAATCTTTTGTGCTTTTTTTGTGTGTTGTATGAAACTGGTAAGAATTTGATATATGCCAGAAACTGTTTGTGAGAATTCCTATACGAATTTGAATTGATAATGTAAGGGGATTGTTAGTTTTTTAGTGTAATAACAATTGAAAACTGAAATAGGCGGAACATTTTCAGTTTTTTGAACTACCCTCAACGTCACTAATGTGCGGTAACTGAACTCTCATCTTAGTTCTCTTTAAATTTTTCGGGTAGAAAATTTCAATGTTTAGAATTTTGAGATGAAATAAATCCTAAAGTTTGGAGCTTTTGGTGTGATTGGTGGGAAGTATGTCATTTTAATGCATATGCCCTCATACTTGAATAGTTTTTGAGGTAGAATTGTTTGCAAAATAACATAATTGTTTAATTGTTGCCATTGGGGGGATAACAAATTAATTCTGGTTATAATTATATTCTATTTCCAATTAATCTATGTAATATTTTTGAATGATTTATGTAAATCCTTGCAACGTTTCATTCAAATAATCCTACAAAATTAGATTGCACCAATTCTCTATTGATAACCATTAACAAATCTCAATTTTCAAATAATACACATGTAAAATTAAAAATAAAGAATGTTTCAGACTTAAATCTTTGCATGGTAAAGACACACACCTTCTACCACATCAACCTTTAGGTGTCCGTCTATTCTAGAAGTCTCGAACCATTCCCCATATTCAGGTCCAATAGCCTGAAATAAATGTGCAAACCAACATGTATTAGTAATGTTTTTTTAATTACTTTTTGAACTTTAGCAACAAGCTTAAGAAGAACAAAAGTAATGTAACTCTTCGTATGCTACTTCCTCAAAAGACAAAATATAAGGAATCTATCATATATGTCTTCAGATAGAAGTATTAGGTTTTAAAGCATTCATGTGTCATTCACTTGCAATGACAAGCACAAGGGTTATAGAATTTGAATTCACATTGAAGCAAAGAACTATTCAGTACTCAGGTTGTAGCAATGGTGTGATCATATACAAGTAAGTACTCTTTAACATTCTGCGAGGCCACTAAGTATCATAATTGCGTTGCAATTTTCCATTTTCATATGCCAAAATGTTCCATAGACTCAAAATATTTTCCACATCAGACAGAAATTCAACTAACATCAAATCATAACAGCAACAAATTCCATTTTTGTTGTATTTTTAACTTCAAAATTAAGGGAATAACTGGAGACCAAACTCTATATTTGAATAGAATTTGAAATTCAAGTAAATATTACAATAGGAATAGTATCCATCTGGTTAACATATAAATTTCATATACATGAGGAAAAAAAACAAAAAATCAAACAAAAGGAAAAAAAGACAAGCTAAGGCGGAGAGAACTAAGATTTGGGAGAAACTAAGATTTTTGGGGGAACAAAATTCCTTGAGATGAGCTAAATTTTCGGAGATTTTGAGGGGGGCATTTCTAAAATGAATCATGTACACATTTTCAGGGGAACTAAGATTTTGAGGGGGGAATATCTAAAATGAATCGTGCCCACATTTTCGGGGGAACTAAGATTTTGAGGGGGAAATATCTAAATTGAACCGTGCCCTACGGGCACGGGCACGTGACTAGTACATATATATATATATGTAAGTATGTATGTATATATATATGCATGTATGTATGTATGTATGTATGTATATGCGGTCATGATCCCCAGAGCACACGAACAAGTTAGCCGTCTTTTCTACGCCCAGTTGCTAGGAGAGAAAATGGGAGAAAGCCAAAGGATTTCTCCAACGGTGGATTCGTGTTGTTCTGGAAGATCATCCGCTTCGTTATCGTCAGGATCTCTTTCAGACTATTAGCGATGGACTCAGGTACGCTTCCGCTAAACAGAGAAGGTAATGTTTTAAGATTTAGCATTTGGTATATCTAGATTATTATTTGCATGGTCTTGCTTAATGATTAATCTAGATCTTTAGTTCTTTCAAGTGGTATCAGAGCAGCCATGCTTGGATCCTAAGATTTTGCTTGCTCTTGGATTTAGATCTGATAAAAATTAGATTTTAATCTGTTTCTAAATTCAGATCTGTGAAAATTGGGGTTTTGATTGATTTTTCTTGTTTATAAAAAAGTACTAACCCTGGATCGGGGGCGACCTGCCGGCCGCCGCCCGACACAGATCAAGAGGGTGTGGCTCCGTCACCCCAGTCAGGAAAGCAGGCGCCTTTTGGCGCCTGCGGCAGGATAAGAGGGGCGGTATCCGTCGCCCCGTTCAGGAACAAGGGGGCGGCACCCTGTCGCCCTCGTCGGAATAAGAGGGGGCGGCGAAGTCAGAAAAGGGGGGGCATCACCCTACTGCCCCCCGTCGGAATAAGAGGGGGCAGCCTCCGCCGCCCCCGTTCAGGAACAGGGGGCGGCACCTTGCCACCCCTATCGGAATAAGAGGGGGCGGCGGATGTCGCACCCAGTCGGGATCAAAGGGGGCGGCCCCCCTACCGCCCCCGTAAGGATCTGTCGCCCCCATTGGGGTTTCTGGCACCGGCCACCTGTCGTCGCCTGACACAAGGGAGGGGGCGACGGCCGCGCCCCCCCGGGAGCCTACCTGCTAGGGTTTCAAACCCTAGCAGGCTTTGGCCCAACAGCTTCAGGCCTAATCAAATTGTGTCAAAAAAAATTTCAGAAAGAGTATATGGGCAGATTCTTATGGGCCTACTCAATAGGATTTCATTTATGGGGCTTTAGACCCTATTTTGGGTCATTTGGACATCATTTTTCGCTTGCTAATTGAGGATGTTAACACAAAACATTTAAAGAAATAATATGCCCTATGAATATATTTCCTTTAGGCTATAATTTTGTGTTAATATATTTGGTTTTGATTTAAATTTAATTCTCTTAGGCATAATTACTTATATATATTTCGAAATAATTGTAATTAAATCGACACCCCACCAAAGTGGGCACTATTGCGACGATTACTTTTATTTCGATATATAAAAGCTACGAACATACTTTGTATGTAAATTTAGTGCCTAAAATTTTGTATTTAAATTTGTTAAATGAGGAAATACATGGTTATGTTTATATATATTTCCTTTAAGCCCAAATTTTGTGTGTTAAATTATATTTGTTCAATTTTAATTCTTTTAGGCATTCTTTATTTTATTTATACGTCTCAAATTAATTTTAATTATTACGAGACCCCACCAAAGTGGGCTCTACTGATAAATTATTATAATTTCGGAATGTAAATGGTTAAACACATACGTTGTATGATCAGTTGCCTGAATGAATTTTAAATGGATCGAAGGAGTAAATAAAAGGTTTTCATATATATATATATATATATATTTACATTTAAAGTTCATTTTTTATTTTAATTCAATTGTTGGGCACATTTGGTTATATGTTTCGAAATAATTTTAATTATTACGAGATCCCACCAAAATGGACTCTACAGTTAAATTATTATTATTTCGAATGTAAATGGTTAAATACATACGTGGTATGATTGGTGGCCTAATATTGAATTTAAATTAGATTGAAGGAGGAAATAAGAGGCTTTAATGCATATTTATCCTCAAAGATAAATTTTTTGTTAATAGTGCTAAAATAAATTAAATTCGAGGTTTATGGCATAAAACAATATATATATTTCGATATATAACAAGATGACTTTATACATTAGTATGAAAATTCAGTTTGCCTAAATTTGAATTTAATTTAAGACATAAAATTCAAGTGTTTTCTTCGGAAGGAAATAAAAGGTTTTAACATATATTTCTCCTCAAGAATAAGTTTAAAAGGCCTTAAAGAATTTTGTACACTAACCATCAAGTAAATGGCCTTAAGGAAATTTGACACATTTTAAAGTTATATGTAAAATGGGATAGCGTGTATATTTATAACTTTCTATGTATGTTCATATACACATTAGTACACCTTTATACCCCATTTTAAAGAAGAAAATTTGTGTTGAAACTAGGGATTTTATTTAACTCAAAATAATGGTTTAAAAGGTGGAATAAAAGGTTCTTTGTTAAGAGAGAATGGAAGAAGAGTAACATAATCTCTCATTAGGAGTAGCCATGGCATAAGCCATGGCTCTCTATATATTCATTCATTTAATGGGATTTAGGAGTCCAAGGGACTCCCCACTAAGTTAGTGGGGAGTAAATGGTGAGATGATGAGGGGAGGGAGGCCAAAGGCCTCCCTCAACTCACAACACTCCCCCTCATCTCTCCATTACCTTGGTTTAAGCATATGAATACTTCAGGATTTAGTATGCTAATGGGGTGGATACTTCTGGATCCAGAGCCACTGTGGTTGCCTCGTTAAAACCTTAGCTGTGGAAAACCCACTGGGAAAAACCAGCAGCTTAAGGGAAAAGAGTACAACTATCGAGGGACTCCCCCTGATCTGTACAAGCTTTAGGCTTGTAGATCTCCTATGTATCTATACAATCATCTCCTATTCGTCTATACATCCATCATGTTCTGAAAGAAAATACAATCATCACTCATCTATACAAGTTTCACTCATCTAGCAACTATTGGAAAGCATGGTGCTCTGGAGTGGAATGCTCTTCGAAGTTGGTAGATGACTCCACTAAAGTATTCTTTGAATCAGTCTTAAGTATGTATGCAAGGTACTGTTGGACCTGGCTGAGAGTTTTCAATACTTGCTTCTTGGATGATGAGCTTCTCAGAAGATGTAGACATTGGAGGATGATGTGTATTATTTAGGAGGTGGCCGGCCTTTTGTGTTTTAGTCATCGCGATGATCTTTAAACCTGCATATGCGATATATATTCCTTGACCCTTATAAGTTGCGCAGAAGCAGCTTATCCTTGGTCTAGTGGTGCTCTCCAAGACAATAATGTATCTGGTTAACAACTTGACTGCAGACGTTCTATCAAAGACACGTGCAGTTGGCCAGATAAAGAAGTGTAACAAGTACACTAGAGCTAGGCTCTTCGGGACCTAGGATGTCATCCCCCTCTTCCAGCTACTGGAAGGTGTCATAAATAAGCATCCATTTTTAATAGGTTGCCAATGGACATCATTCTTCAAAAACTCCCGGTGTATGAAGAATATTAAAGGGCTCCACCACGAAGGTGTTTAATATGTAAGCCGAGACAATACCTTGTTATGCCTAGGTATTTCATTTCCAATGTATGCTTAAAGCTATCAGATATCTCAATGGTCTCTGCAGGAGATCCTACTAGGTTTAACTCGACCACATGTACGGCGAAAATCACAAATCATGTCAACGATCTTTCGAAAAAGATACACATGCAGAATATTGCTTAAGATCAACTAATGATCTTTGTAGCCTTTATGGAGGAGACGTGTCTACGTCTCTCTTTCATCTCTAGGGGTAGAGTATACCCTTCTGGAAGTTTTATATAGATCACTATATCTATATTGCTGTATATATATGCAGTCACAACGTCCATGAGCTGCATTTATTGGCTTTTTAAGAGAAGTTTAGGCTTAGTAGGAAAATGATCACATTTCCTTTATTTCAATTTCTTATGAAATCCGAATTATATTCCATAGGTTTTACACATTCAGGTGTATGGACCACTGGTCCAAAGATTTTTCTTTTCAAAAGTGAGTCCAACTCTACTCTTATTGCCTCGTCCCACTTTGGCCAATCTATGCATTTACGCTATAGAAAAGTGGGTTGACGTCATCGTCGTATTCAGCGACGTGAATGGCAATAGCGAAAGCAAAACCGTCGTCAATGACTGTGCTATATCTGTCTAGTACCTCTCAAGTACGTACGTAATATAATGATTTTTTTCCTGTTGTTTCCTCTGCAGGGGAAATTAGGAGGGGAGGGGTTGCTGGTCTGAGCTCAGCATCTTGTGGATGGATCAATTTAATATATCCAGGAATCTTCCTCTTTTGAGGAACTTTATATTTTGAACCTGGCAGGCGTCCTCTTTTCAATTGAAGTACAGCCAATTCTGCTGCCGGTGGATTGTATCCATCTTTGGGAATGTCAATCCTAGCTGGCGTGTTGGCAGCAGGGACGTGTGAACGAACAATCTTTTGGTTGTCCGTAAATTTATCCGGCAATTGATGCACTTTAGTCCGAATGTGAATGATCTTCTGGATCTCATCTTCACACAGAAAAAGTATGCGGATCATAACGAGATTAGGACTTTTGTGTCCCATGATATGGTCTCAGAAGCTTCAGGCTTCTTTAGACTACGTGCCTATTTCAATGAGATTTTGCTCATCAAATACACAGTTATCAAGACTTAGTGGTAAACCATAAGCAAGCGGCATCAGCAATAAGATATGGCCACAAGAGGGCCGTATCGTGATAAGCGATGCGAAATGCAGTGTGTTGGTCCCTAAACATCAACAGGCAACTGGGATTTAACAATGGACGTGAAATCCATTGTAGTCTCTTTATCAGAGCCTCTAATATACCATTATGAGTATGAACATGCTACAGGATGTTCAATTTCAATGCCAGTTGCTTGGAAGAAGTCTTCAAAGATATGTGTAGTGAATTCACCCACATTATAGGCTTTTGAGAAAGCTAAGTTGCGAGTGAATATAAAGGCACACATAAGACCATCTAGTAGATGCATCTATCAGTACAATGAAGTACCGAAAATGGGCCACTTGCGGGGTGAATAGGCCCGTGAAGGTCACCATGTATTCTCTCAATGAAGCCAGGAGACTCTAATCCCACTTTTAGGAGGGAAGGTCTCTCTATAAGTTTTCCCTTACGACAAAGGGGGACAAGGAAACTCAATCTTTTGAAGAATCTTCAGTTTTTCCAATGGATTCATTTGCTGATGTGTCCATCATCGCTGATCCAGGATGACCAAGTACATTTTGCCAGAGTTAAAAACTCTGGCAATGAAAGGCACTTCTGGTGCTCAGTCAAGTTGGCTTTCTATAGGATGAATATCTGTAATGATAGGGGCCCGACGGGGGTCCAATGAAATCGTAAGTAGATGGTCTTCTAGCCATCCTCTTCACGAGTTTTATATTTATATTCAATATTTATTATCCACAGTTTTCGAGTTATGTTTGTTTAAACGAAATATGCTTGAAAATTGGAAAATTCCTATATGTTTAAGGTGAGAAGTTTGCTTCTTATAATCTCATTTTATGTGGGAGCAATATAAATGCTACACCAGTGTAATGAGGCTCTGTCCACAATATTACATACTTCATCTATGAGCAAAACGAAATTTTATTTAAGTAAATGTAAAATGACATCACATAAAACTTCGTACAAAAGCAAACTAAAGATGAAGCTATTTGTAATTTTAACTGCATAGACATATAGATAGGGCTCAATCGAGCAGGTCTTCATTCTCGAAGTCATTTGTTGTGAAATTCGTTTTTGTTTCAGGCAGAGACTTCTGGCTCGCCTGATACAGTTCCTGGAGGTGGCGAGGAGTGCGGCAGTTTCTGGACCAATGTCCAGTCATGCCACATCGATGGCATTTATCCTCCCAGTTCTTGTTAGGAATTGACACTTGGTCAGTGTTCTTACGATTCCATTTGAGGTTTCTCATTTCTTTGTTGTTGTTGGTCTGGGTTGCTTCTCCTCGTGCTGGCTGCATTACAGCCTTCCCTTTATTCTTTCTATCCTTTTTATTGGTTTTCCACTTCTGGGGATCGTGCTGGCTGCATTACAGCCTTCCCTTTATTCTTTCTATCCTTTTTATTGGTTTTCCACTTCTGGGGAGAAACGTGGTGGGCTTCAAGGATATGGGCAATACCAGCTGGTCGTAGATTATGAGTAGCAAGCAGTAAATCTCTATTCTGCTCTGTCCTAAGGAGGCAAGAGATCAAGTCAGAGAATTTCGTGAAGTTGCGTTCACGATACTGCTGCATGAAAATTGCATCTTGTAGGAACCCATCGCACGGAGATGGAGGATCGAAAGAGAACTTACGTTAGCGTACGCTGCGCTGTAGTCTCTGAACTTTGCCCTTGGATTCGCCACAACTGTCGGTACTTCGTCACAGATGATCGAAGCAGAGTTTCCACCATCTAAATCTCTATTTGAAAGAAGAACTAAATTGAAGGGAGAAGAGGAAAATGTTTGCCTTATGCAAACTTATGGCATGAAGAATTAGCCTTAAAAGCCTTACCCTTGGGTCCTATTTATAGGCTTTAGGGGTAGTTATCGTAGGAAATAACCATATATAAGCTTATTAGCCTATATTAGCACATTTCCTTATCCTCTTCCTTATGCACTTATCAAGTGCCTTTATGCACTTATAAAGTGACTTTTTCCACTTATCGAGTGGTCCTTTTCACACATGAAAAGGTTCCCTTCGCACAAGCTTTCATGTACGCGACATCCGAGGTCCGTATACCCTCATACATCCCCTCATGGGTGTATACATGTCGTCCATATCCAACATCTCCCACTCACACTTGAGGGGATTGTAAGAAAATATCTTTTCCTTTAGTTCTTCTATTTATCATACCGAGAAATAGACCGTGTGACCGTCATGCGCATAAAGTCCGCTGTTGTGCACTTGTTAGAGATACACAACACTCTTTGGGGTGCAAAGTTGAGTAGATTAACGCATGTTTTACCCTAGATTATTTCTTCACATTTCTTATACTTTATATTCAACAATTGAATCCCATCTGGATTACAATTGGCTGGCCAGCTTTGAATCTCTAAAGTCCAAATGTGAATATGAAATTAATCTTCCTCTTCTTGCGATCCTTTCGATCTTGACTTGACTCGCTTTTCTAACATGCCCCGCCAGACCGAATCTACCATAGTCCATAAGCAACATGCTAAGATAGCGATCACCCAGTCAAATCTAAAGGAACCAATTAGAGTCCATAAGGGTAAGAAGTTAAGACCCATGTGGTCTTTGGGTCTCACATAATAGTAAACAAAATTACTATTCTAACCCAGTGGTCAAATGCATACGTAGTATGAATACGTATTACAACATCACTCCTTTCCCAGGGAGCGTATGTCTTAATGATGTTGTAAGGATGATGATCAGACACCATAATGTCTGATTTTGAGTCCCTTTTATTACTCAGTAATCTCCTGGACCCACATCCCTCATAAGACAGATAAGATTTAAAAAAAACTTCTTAGATCTTTTGTAAGCATCCATATGATGCAGATCTTTCATACGACCATTTTGTTTAAGTCATGACTCTAAAACATCCGTCTGATGATTTTGACTTTAAACAGGTCTCATCTTTATCTTATCCGTCTGATAGAATAAAGGCGGTTGCTCATGTGAGAGAGCCAACCTTAATCTGTCCGACATACTAGAAAAACATAGCTGAGATTTAAAAGAAAATGTACACAAACATTTTCAAGAAACTCATATGCAATGTTAAAAAGAACTTATTCTTTTATTAATTTTGATCTTTCATAGACATGGGAATACATTGATACAACTCAGCTCTTACGCAATCCTTGAGATGATAAATGTTTGTAAAACACATCTCTGGGGATCGCCTTCGTAAGCGGATCTGCTATCATCTCATGCGTAGATATGTACCTAATGTCTACCTTCTTGGTCTTATCATAGTCTTTTGCAAATTTGTAGCGGATATCAATGTGTTTGGTCTTACAATGGAATTTTGGATCTTTGACATAGGCTATAGATGCTTGACTGTCACTGTGTATTGGTACAACACCTGAGTCACTTGCATCAATTAGCCTGTCTAAGAACTTCCTAAGCCAAACAGCTTCTTGGACTGCCATGCTAAATGCTACAAACTCGGCTTCCATAGTTGAAAGTGCGATGCAGGATTGTTTCTTGCTACTCCAGGATATTGCACCAGATCCGAGTAGAAAAACATATCCTGAGGTCGATCGTCGCTCATCGAGATCACCCACCCAATCA
Organism: Scilla litardierei; assembly: GCA_030789695.1. NCBI lineage: Eukaryota > Viridiplantae > Streptophyta > Magnoliopsida > Asparagales > Asparagaceae > Scilla > Scilla litardierei. The sequence goes on along the minus strand of CM061137.1, from coordinate 49,197,491 downwards.
GCATCAGTGTAGCCTTCGAGCCTCAAGGCATCTCCTTGATAGCATAAAGCATAGTCTGCAGTTCCTTTAAGATACCACATTATCCTCTTAACCGCTTTCCAGTGTACTTGCCCTGGATTGGATTGGTAACGACTTACCATTCCAACGACAAAATAGATGTCCGGTCTTATACACATCATAGCGTACATAAGACTATCAACTGCACTGGAATATGGAACTTTTTCCATAATTTCCTTTTCCTTTTGGTTCTTAGGACACATCTTCAGACATAAATTATCGCATTTGCTTATTGGAGTATCAATGGACTTACAGTCCTGCATATTAAAATGTTCTAGAACTTTCTTTAAATAAGTCTCTTGTGAAAGAGAAAGAAGTTTCTTCGAACGATTCCTTGAAATCTTAACTCCAAGGATATATGCGGCTTCTCCCATGTCTTTCATCTCAAAAACTGATGAAAGCCAAGCCTTGATATCCATCACAAAGCCCTTGTCAATTCCGGCTATTAAAATGTCATCTACATATAGAGACATAATAACATACTTGCTCTTAATCCTCTTGATATATACACAGTTATCTTCATCAAGCATGGAAAAACCATTTGATAAGACAACTTCTTGAAATCGTATATACCATTGCCTCGAGGATTGTTTAAGACCATATATGGACTTACGAAGTTTACAAACCTTATGTTCGTTTCCTTCTTTTACAAACCCTGTTGGTTGTTCCATATAGATCTCATCATCCAATTCTCCATTGAGAAAGGCAGTCTTTACATCCATTTGATGTAATTCGAGGTCTAAGCAAGCTACCATAGCCAGAATCAAGCGAATCGAGGTAAAACGCATAACAGGTGAGAAGGTCTCTTCGTAGTCTATCCCTTCCTGTTGCGTAAAACCTTTTGCGACAAGGCGAGCTTTATATCTGTCTATAGAGCCATCAGCCTTATGCTTGATCTTGAGAACCCATTTGTTCCCAATAGCTCTACGTCCTCTGGGTAAGTCAACCAAGTCCCAGACTTGGTTAACTTTCATGGATTCTAATTCCTCCTTCATCGCTTCTATCCATTTGTCTTTTGCAGGGCATGATACGGCTTGTTTGAAAGTAGCAGGCTCGTCATCTTCTTGTAGTAAAGTCATAAAGGTTTGTGGGAATTCATCCTCAAATCTTAGAGGAGCTAACCTTGTACGACTACTACGTCGTATTTGAGATTCTTCAAGTCCTTGTTGACTCGAATTTAGATCAATTCTAATATCACTCCCACTTGGAATGTCATTAGAAATGCTCCCACTTGGATCATTATTCCCGTATGGAATAGGATTCTCATCATTCGTATCATCCATTGGTGAAGGTTGAAACGTATTTTCGTCTTCACCAAGAATTCTCCCGCTCGAATGAGGTAATCCTTCTTGATCATAAATCTTAAATAGAGATAAGTCCTGACTTATCTCGCCCTGTCTTGGAAACTCGTTTTCCAAGAAAGTGACATCCCTCGACTCAAATTCAATTAGTCCTCCATTGTCATCCTGACCAATGAAAACATAACCTTTGGAGTTTTCTGCGTATCGTATAAAGATACATTTCCTCCCCCTTGGCCCAAGTTTGCCATACTTATGGGAGGAAATATGTGCATAGGATGCACATCCCCACGGTTTTAAAATGCTTAAGTCAGGAGACCTTTGGTTCCACAACTCATAAGGAGTGGAGCTAACTGATTTCGAGGGTACGCGGTTTAAAATGAAAGCGACCATCAATAATGCATCACCCCAAAAGGTGATTGGCAAGTTGGATTGCGCCATCATTGAACGAACCATTTCCATTAAAGTCATATTCCTCCTTTCTGCAACATCATTTTATTGCGGAGTATAAGGCATAGTTACCTGATGAACTATGCCTTTTTCATCACAAAGTTCATTAAAACTTGTTGATTGGTATTCACCGCCTCTATCGGTTCGCAAGACCTTAATCTTGCAATCTAATTGATTTTCCACCAAACTCATATAGTTTGTAAAGCAGGTTAATGCTTCACTTTTGTGGGATATCAAATAGATATGACCGAATCGGGTGAAGTCATCAATAAAAGTGATAAAATAGGACTTCCCGCGTCTTTTCTTGACATTCATCGGACCACATATGTCCGAATGGATGAGCTGTAATGGAACCTCGGCCCTTGTGCCGGTTCCAAACGGCTTGCGACAAGATTTCCCTACAAGGCAATGTTCGCAAGTCGACATTTTGACCTTTGAAACATTGGATAGAAGGCCACGTTTGGCAAGTCTATCCATTTGTGTTGGTCCAATGTGACCAAGCCTTGCATGCTAACAAATTACATCTGACTCATAATTTGATGAATTTGCAACAATGAAATTTTCATTATAAAATGAGGAATCATACATTGTATTTAATACAACAAATCCTTTGAAAACATACCCAGAACCAATTAAAGAATTATTACAAGACAAGTCCACTTTACAACTATGAAAGAACCAACTATAACCAAGACCCATTAAAACGACCACAGATATAATATTCCTTCGAATATCCAGAGCGAAGAGAACATCATGAAGTAGGATAGTGCGGCCGTTGTCCAAGACGAGCTTGCACGTCCCAACGCCTTTCACTTCAACACGTGTGTTGTTTCCTACATAGATCCACTTCGTTCCTTGGGGTATCCGGTGATACTCCACGAAGGACCGTCTGTCCCTTGCTATGTGGTCGGTGGAACCTGAATCAATTATCCAAAAAGGATTAGATTCTACAAGAAATATTAAACTAAAAACACATATGTAACTAGTATTATTACAAGTTACCTCCTCACCTCCACTCGTACATGAACGAGCATAGTGACCTAACGTGTTGCACTTGAAACACTTGATCTTCTTCAAGACCTTCTTCTTGTGCCATTTCTTGTGCCCACCCTTATGTTTGGATTTCTTGGTAGACTCTGGTTGCTTATTACGTTCATTAGTAAACTTTGAATGATTTTTCCGTTTATTTCCCCCGTGTGAGGAACTAGCAACCATGTGCACTTCTGCACTTGGCTTGGTGACCGCAAGCCGCTCTTCCTCTAACTCGAGGTGCTTAGAAACATCGCTGAAGTTTTTGATGCTCTCATTATGAGTGAGATGCATCTTCATTTGGTCCCACCCATTTGGTAGGGAACGTATGACTGCTTGGATTTGTTCCTCATCAGTGAGCACATGACCTGCATCCTTTAACTCTGAGATGAGATTCGCCATATGTCGCAGATGCTTCCCCATGGAATGATCTGGACGTTTCTTGTACGAATCGAATCTTATAGTTAAAGAACGAAGTTTGGACACCGAGGTGCCACCAAACTTCTCCTCTAGCTTGGACCATATGTCCATGGCTAGGTCATGCTCTCGGAAGAAGCGCATTATATCATCGGCCATACTAGACAACAACGTAATGCGAGCGATCTTGTTCTTCCGAGACCAAGCATCGAAAGCTTCCTTGTCTCTTCTGTGTTGGGCCGTAGTGCCCAACTCTGGTTCAATCATTTTGTTCTTCAGAGTTTCGATCACATCTTGCTCCTCTAGAACATATTGTATTTTCATGGACCATAGTTTGTAATTATCGCCGTTGAGTTTTTCATCTTTGTTTAACTCAGCGACAATGTTCTTGGAAGCGGAAGACATTTTAGCTTTAAAATGCTGCAAAAGATATAAAAAGAAGGTTCGATCAAAAACATTGCATAAATTTCATATTTACAATCATCATTTTAGACACTTTCATAATTCAGCAGTCTCGGCCAGCAGACCGACCAGGGGAATGGCTAGTCCATGGTTCACTACCCCCAGACAGAGCCGAGGTGTCCCATAAACTAGTCCAAAAGACCACTGGCCAAATCATGATCCATTGAGACGCTGAATCAATCGAATGTGGAAATTTCAGACTAGTTTAATATCACTCCCACTTGGAAAATCCCACGTGGAATGATATTATTATATTTGATAAGTTACTTTTGAAAAATATTGAAGATATTGTTCTAGAATCGGAAAAGTCATTACGATCCCAATCACCATCTAGAACAACTTTCAATATTTTCCCATCACTTTATCAAATAACAGTACTCTTATAGTACTTAGCAGCGGAAAAGCGTTTTTGAAAAAAACGTATTTTGCAAACGTATTTTGCAGCGGGAGGTGTTGGCCTGCACCGGCCATTGCCGGGGTCGAGCCATGGCCGCGTCAAGGCCGAATTCCCCCTTTCGTGGGGTTTTGCCGTATGCAACTGCCGCCGGTCCCGTATGGGCCGGCCATGCAGACCCACCACATCACCTTGGTCGAGGCCAGGGCTCGGCGGTCATGGCTTGGCCAAGGGCCGGGCCTCCTCGGCGAGGGCCGGCCAGGACCTTTGCCTTAGCCGAGGCCGGCCAGTGCCGGCAAAGGGGGGTTCCTGGCCCCTCAGCCAGGGCCTCTGCCCTGGCCGAGACCGGCCAAGGCCGGCCAGGGGGCCCTGCCCCCCTTGGCCAGGGCTTCTGCCCTGGCCGAGGCCGGCCAGGGCCGGCCAGAGGGGGCCCTGGCCCTCGGTCAGGGCCTCTGTCCTGGCCGGCCAGGGGCCCTGCCGAGCCGAGGCCGGCCAGGGCCGACAAGGGGGCCCTGGCCCTCGGCCAGTGCCTCTGCCCTGGCCGGCCAAGGGGCCTTGGCCCCCTCGGCCAGCGCCCTTGCCCTGGCCGAGGCCGGCCCGGCCCAGCCAGGGGGCCCTGGCCCCCTCGGCCTGGGCCCCTGCCCTGGCCGGCCAGGGGGCCCTGGCCCCCTCGGCCAGGGCCTCTGCCCTGGCCGAGGCTAGCCAGGGCCGGCCATGGCCTTGGTGCATGCCGGCCATGGCCCCTTGGCCATGTCCGGCCTCCCCTTCCTTTGGGGTCCGGTTTGCACACCCCCCCTTCCCGGAGGGGGGGTCTTGGTTGTCATTGGCCGTAGCCAACCCCCTCCGCATGGGGAGGGGGGATGCATAGCCTCCATGGCCCATATGGCCATGGCGATCATGCACCAAAGAGGTCATCTTCTCCGTTGAGAATAACTACTATCTTCTCCGATGAGACACCCGTTCATCGAGAAAGTAGTTATGTTTCAATGGCCGTGTGCCAAAAAAAATAACTTACCTTCACGACCGCAAACTTCACGCTCCACATGAAGAGAGTTCACATTCCCTATTGAATGGAGACTCAGCATCCATGAAGAGTGTGGGTTTGGCGATATGAACGGTCAGTTCTTCCTGTCACGGAGAGTTCCTGCCATATCCGTAATGACAGAAGACCCTAACGTGAAAAGAACAACTGCTGCGATTCTCTCCGTCACGATGCGCTCCTACCATATCCATAATGGTAGGAAACTCATTCGTGAAAAAGACAATGCCTCGTTCATCGGTGAGACTGGAGCGAACCCGTATGGCTCTGATACCAATGTAGGAACCCATCGCGCGGAGATGGAGGATCGAAAGAGAACTTACGTTAGCGTACGCTGCGCTGTAGTCTCTGAACTTTGCCCTTGGATTCACTACAACGGTCGGTACTTCGTCACAGAGGATCGAAGCAGAGTTTTCACCGTCTAAATCTCTATTTGGAAGAAGAACTAAATGGAAGGGAGAAGAGGAAAAGGTTTGCCTTATGCAAACTTATGGCATGAAGAATTAGCCTTAAAAGCCTTACCCTTGGGTCCTATTTATAGGCTTTAGGGGTAGTTATTGTAGGAAATAAACATATATAAGCTTATTAGCCTATATTAGCACATTTCCTTATCCTCTTCCTTATGCACTTATCAAGTGCCATTATGCACTTATAAAGTGAATTTTTCCACTTATCGAGTGGTCCTTTTCACACATGAAAAGGTTCCCTTCGCACATGCTTTCATGTACGCGACATCCGAGGTCCGTATACCCTCATACATCCCCTCATGGGTGTATACATGTCGTCCATATCCAACACATCTTTCTCGTGAAACGAGGTAAATGTCTTTTCCAACATGCGTTGCTCTGTCACTTCTTCACCACACAACTTCAGGCGTGAGGTGATATTATGAAGTGCAGAGTTATACTCAGCAACGGACTTATAGTCCTGAAGTCTGAGGTTTTCCCACTCATAACTGGCACGTGGTAATATTACATCAATTTGATGTTTATACCGTGCCTCCAGCGTTGTCCACAATTCAATTGGGTCCTCTACCATAAGGTATTCGTCCTTTAAGGTCCGATCTATATGTCTCCTAATATAGATAATGGCTTTCGACTTATCCACATCGGAGACAGTGGTAGAAGTGCTGCTAGATGTAGCAGAAGCATCAGCCGCTGCTGGGGCCGATGAAGGAGGCAAAATTGAGCCAAGAAGGGCCATCGAATGCATGTGGAACTTCAGGTCCACTCGCCAACTAAGGTAATTTTTTCCTGTAGCATCTAATTTTTTCCTGTAGCATCAAGAACTTCGAAATCGACGCTTGCCAATTTTGCCATTTATCTATGCAATTTAAAATAAGCAAGAATTAAGTAAAATTTAAATTCATGCAAAAAGAATAAAAATAAGTAAAACCAGATACCCAAAAACATTCAAAAGTCCATAGTCCGATATACAGTTCATAAAGAAAAGAAAAATACAAGTTGGAAACCTAGAATGGGTCCCTATATTTTGCAAATTTCATCCCCGTCTTCATTTGTCGCTACACCGGTCTTTGGCATTAATACATTTAATCCTCACTTACAAATTCTCTCAAAAGAAAAAAATGTGCAAGGAATATTAAAGGTATCAAACAGGCCGATCCCAAAATCACATTTTAACTTATATAAACATCCACGCAGTTTATAATATGCTTCAGGCATAAAAGAAACAACCACGCATATAACTCAGGCATATATAATATGGAAGAAGACACTATAAAATATAATAATCTCTCGGACCACGGGGAGACGTCATACACCGTCAGGTTAGTTGACTAACGGCAGAGCGGTCGCAGGATCCTTAAGATAATTATATTTTGAAAAATTCTAATATTCCATAAATAATTAATAATGCAAGAGTAATGTTTAACATAATTTTAGTAGTTTGACAAACTGGGCGTCAGGTCCTAAAACAAGAAACTAAACTAAATTAATATTTTGAATGGGGCTGCAGGCCCATAAATATTAATCATTTAAATATTTGGGCTGCAGGCCTATTAGCAAAAAATTAACAAATTAATTATTGCAATTGAATTAACTTGGCTTTAGGCCCAATAAGTCAAATTAAAATAATGTTAATATTTGGGCTTCAAGCCCATTGGCAACATTTTAATTAACAAATTAAGTTTGAAATGGGATTAATTGGGCTACAAGCCCAGATTTTGGTAGACAAAATTAGTGGTTAATCTAAATGGGGCTGCTGGCCTATAGAATATATTTTCATTGTTACAAATGGGCTGCAGTCCCAACAAACAGGCTATCTGATTTATTAAAATTAAATATAATATACCCATTAAACCAATTTTTGGCTGTGGAATGCCAAAAAAACCCCCAACCCTAACTCTGTCCCCTCAACTCCTTTGGACAGCTATCTTAGTAAGAACCCCCCCCCCCCCCCCGCCGTCGGGATGATCGGATAGGCGGAGGCCCCCTTCTGCTTGGGGGTTGCGAAAATCATCAGCCCCCCATTTCTGGGCTCGGCAAAGGCCCCCCGCTGCTGGGGGGCGGAGGACGTCAGGCCCCCCTTCCGGGGGGCGGATCACCGGAGGCCCCCCCCACTACGGGGGGCGCATGGTTGCAGGTCCCCCTTCGGGGGGGGCGGATCGACGGAGGCCCCCCGCGGCGGGGGGGGGGGGGGGGGGGCGCAGGTCAGGACCCCCCCCCGCTGCAGGGTGGCGCAGGTTAGGAACCCCCCCACCCCCCCGCCTGGGGGCAGCACCGGTAAGGGCCCCCCTATCTGGGGGGCGGTGGATAGAAACCCCCCCCCCCCCCCCCCCGCCTGGGGGGGTCGGCCCTGGGGAAGCCCCCCCGTCTGGGGGGCGGTGGGCGGAAACCCCCCCCACCGCCTGTGGGGGTCAGCATCGGGGAAAACCCTTCGGGGGGTTGCGGGACAGGGCCCCCCCCTTCGGGGGGAGCCAAACGGTTGAGCGATGAAATTTTTTTTATTTATTATTACTGAGAATACAATTGCAATAGATTTAGAATGTCTCGATATTAAGCATTGTAAAATCATAGCTAAATAAAATTTTTGTTTATAGCTATCTACGGGATTGATAGATATTACCTCTAGATTAAAAATCTAGGGACGATCGTAAAAATTAAAATCCGTAGATAGTGCCGCTCCCGATATGCTCCAAAGAAAGATCCCCGCAAAGCTCCTTCGCAACGGATTGCCGCAACGGTACGCCGCAACAATAGCTTCCTTCGCGCGTAGGGGTTTGATTTTTGGAAGGAGACTGGATGAAAAAAAAAACTCAAAAATAAGAGCATAGGTGCTGATAACGTGTTAAGAGAGATTGGAAGAAGAGTAACATAATCCCTCATTAGGAGTAGCCATGGCATAAGCCATGGCTCTCTATATATTCATTCATTTAATGGGATTTAGGAGTCCAAGGGACTCCCCACTAAGTTAGTGGGGAGTAAATGGTGAGATGATGAGGGGAGGGAGGCTAAAGGCCTCCCCCAACTCACAACATTCTTATATATATATCCACTAAAAGAAATCATTTTTGTGATAAATCCAATTTAGTTTCAGATTCAAATTTTTGGCACAATTAATTATATATATTTCGAATAGAGATTAGTTGGATCATCAACTCACCAAAGTGGGTTTTCTTGTGAAGATTATATTTAATCTCGAAATATAACAAGTTGAATACATACTTTTGTATGAAAATTTAGGTTGCTTTAAATTTGATTTTAGATAAAAGTGGACTTGAATATTTCCACTTATAGTATAATTTCATGTGTTAAAATTGCGACCTAGATTCAACTCTTGTGAAGGTATATATTTTTGAAATGAGTTGATGTAACCATCACCCCGCCAAAGTGGGCTCTCTTGTTTGCATTAATTTCATTTCATAAATATAAAAGGAATTTTATGTGCATACTTTGAAATGAATGCTAAATCGGCCCAAAGGAAGATTACCGTTCCATATCATTTTATGCACACCTGTGGCAATAGACAAGGTGATGATTAGTGAGATCAATACATGCAAATTTAATTCGGCCCAAAGGAAGATTTATTTTTGGCATGTTATTATTGTCATTGTCTGATTGCTACAACAAGATGTCAATGACTAGTCAATAGATTATCGAAAGATAAATGTTGGGCTAGTGGAGGATGTCTTGAAATGGGAAAATAGCATTAATTTGAATTTGGCGTTGTTTTGTTTAATACTCATATGAACATATTACAATTTTTCTTGTTCTCTTTTTCAGCTATTATTCCTGAAAAATTTTTTGCCCACATCAAATCTATTCCAGTACTTAATGGCACTAACTTCCAGGTATGGAAGGAGAATCTTTTGATAATCCTCGGAGTCATGGATCTTGATCTAGCATTGAGGACTCATAATCCTCTACCACTCACTGATGAGAGTACCTCTGATGAATAGAGGGAGATGGAAGAGATCAAATCACATGTTTCTAATGCTGGTAAAGAATGCCATTCCAGAATATCTCAGGGGCTCTATTTCAGAGAAAATTGCCACAACTAAATGGTTCCTTATTGAGCTTGAAAAGAGGTTTGTCAAGAATGAAAAGAGTGAGATTAGTACACTCTTGACAAACCTAACTTCAATGAAATATGAAGGTAAAGGGAACATCAGGGAGTACATATTGAAGATGTCTAATATTTCTTCAAGGTTGAAGGCACTTGAGCTAGACCTCTCTGAGGATCTGCTAGTGCATTTTGTTTTAATATCTCTTCCATCACAGTTTAGCAAGTTTAAGATAAGCTACAATCTGAAGGATGAGACTTGGTCTCTGGATGAGCTCATCTCATACTGTGTCAAGGAAGATGAAAGGCTTAAGCAAAAGATGACAGAAAGCACTCAATTGACTTCCACCTTCAACAAAAGGAAGAAGGATACTGAAGCTACAGATACATCTTCTCAAAAGAAACAACAAAGGGAACTAAAAAGTTCAGAAGGTAATGGTTGTTTCTTCTGTGGAGTTAAAGGGCATGTAAGGAAGAATTGCATAAATTATCACGCTTGGTGTGCTAAAAAGGCATGTTTCTTTAATTTTGTTCAATCCTAAGTTAATTCCTTTTCCTACAAACTTTGGTGCTTATAGACACATGATGGAACGATCCTGGTATGACCATCCACATCATTGTGTCTGTGCAGGATTGCCTAAGATGCCAAGAGCCAAATGATGGTGAAAGATACATCGATATGGGCAATGGCAAGATGGTTTAAGTTAGAAGCAAATTAAATTTTGTATTATTTCTTTTAAAGGCTAGATTGTATTTGAATTTTATGAGACTATTATGTACCGTTTTTAATGGAATTTGGATTTCTATTTCCATTTTGAACAAATTCGGTTATTATTGTGTAATTATGAATGGAAAATTTGGTTGTCTCATGATTCAAAATTAGTTTATTCTGGTTCTTTAAAAGATCATTATAATCTTCATTTATTTGAAAATTTTGCTTCATTTATAGAATTCCTGCAATTTAAGTACATGTGTTATAAAGAAAGAATTAACAATTATGAATTCAGTTATTTTGATTGCAGGTTATATCCTTAATAAAGTTTCAACAAATGTACTTAAATCACTTGCATGTTTGGATGTCCAACTAAGTTATGGTTTTATAAGCCTAATAAAGAAACTGGACTTAATGCTAATGATTTTCTAGTTTTGTTGAATAGTTTAAATAGTGATATTTGTATGATTTTACATAATCCCACTATTAAGTTAGTTTACGAATTAGGAAATGCACACCTATTTGAGGATGCTGAGTTTGAGGGGGAAAATTTAGTTAGCGACATTATTCTTGAAGAGGATTATATCCCCCACAGGTGTTGTTGGCATTGTTCAGGATGGTATTCCTGACATTGTTCAAGACATTATAAATTCAAGATAATCTTGCAATTCCTCCCATTCGGAAAATTGTTCATAAGGACAAACTCTAGCACCTCAAAGCACTAATTGCCATTCAGGATATCCATTAAAGAGATGACAAGTTCACTGTTGACATTAGGATGATGGAAGTTCGACTTACATCAAGTCATAAAAGTTCTACATCTCTAAAATGGATTAATGCATTAATTAATAAAGTTTTTGAATGATACTTAAAATCTTTTCTCATTTCCATAAGGTTTGAAACCTATTGATTGTAAATAGTTTTTTATAATCAAAAGGAATTCAAAAGGGTATTAAGAAAATATTTAAAGTGTATCATTCAAAGACTTTATACGGAAAAGAATGCATTAGTTGTAAAGCGACATTCTATTCAGTTTACATGAAAGTCTCTGTAAGATTTATAATGGCATTGGTAGAGCATTTCAATATCGTTAATGATATATTAAATTCTATTAAGTGATCATCTCATTCGATTTTGAGATTATGTTTGATGATGTTATATATCTTAAAGTTCTGTGGGAGCATGTAATTTCTATGATGTCTATGTGGTAATGTATGTTATGTTCTGTGGGAGACAAGTTTAGTCTCATTGATTGCCCCAAAAATTTACTTCAGAATATTCCCTATATCTCACTAATAGGGAGTCAAAAGTATACTCAGTTTTATATGCATTTGGTTATTGCATATATTATAGGTGTGTTGGGCAGATTGTTAAGTTCAGGAGTAGACCATTTGACAGCAGCCAAATGGGTCTTACGGTATTTATGGAGAACAAAAGGGTTACATGTTCAAGGATCAGTAGTCAAAAAGGTTTGAGATCATTTTGGTATACTGACTATGATCATTTTTTGGATGCAAAGAATGTATGAAAATCAATGTTAGGCGCCATCTACTAGAAGAGATCTAAATAGTCCCTTTTATATAGTCTCTTCTGACAGGCCATAGATTTCATATCATATTATGTGACATCCAAATCATGAAATATATCTGCATATTTTGACACTATGCTGCAAATCAGGGATGGTATTAAAACACTACACAATTTATTTAGTGACAATAAAGTCTGCAGTTTTATATTCCAGCAACAACAGGAACACGACAAAGTTTAGATATTCAGGGATCAAGTTCCTAAATTGTTGATTAATAATTCGGAGTGTATAATTGTCTAATGAGCACATCAGAACAAACCGTGTAATTACGGATCTGTTATACTATGGAAATTTCATCCAAAAGGTTTTGTGAGCTTGCTACTCATATGGATTTCATTTCATTAAGAACATTCAGTTTTGTGGGAGTTTGTTCTTTTGGGTACTCATACGATAAACAAAATTAAGTCTCTAGCTTAAGCTTGAGGTTATTTTCTGATCAGAAATAAAGTTTTTCGGTTCAGTTCAGCTTCACTCCGATTTTGGTTTGTTTATGATCTCACTAAGGTTAAGAAGGATCAGTTGGAAATAGACATGTTAGATCACATTACATGTAATTTCCATGCTATACATCCACTTCATAATCCATGTCATTCTTTTGTATTAGCACGGTGACCACTGATGGGTCGAGTTGCAATTGCTGCGGCGAAGTTCTCTTTGATCCCTTGCCAATATATTGATGGACCGGATTGTTTTTTGACTCATTAAAGAAATGACAGTAAGTTAAGATCTTATTTGGTTGTATGCACAACGAAATATAATTATAAAGTTTAGCATATAGCCCAAGTGTGAGATTATTGGAACTTATCCAACTAAGTTGGATCTTTATCCAACTAAGTTGGATCTTTATCCAACATTGGGCTTATATGTGATAAATAATTACATGGTGCTACACTGTCATATTAAAGCCCAATGTATAAGTGATCTCATTTATTAGTTAAGTGGGCTTAAATGAGTCATATAGGTTGTGGGGCTTTATGTGTGGCGACTATTGGGCTTCAATTCGTTGATGTGTCAAATTGGAAACCCTATGGTTAAGGAGGCTAGCGCGCACACACACACACATGCGGTCATGATGCCCAGAGAACACGAACAAGTTAGCCATCTTTTCTACGCCCCGTCGTTGGGAGAGAAACCGGGAGAAAGCCAAAGTATTTCTCCAACGGTGGATTCGTGCTGTTCTGGAAGATCATCGTCTTTATTATCGTCAGGATCTCTTTCAGACTATTAGCGATGGACTCAGGTACGCCTTCGCTAAACAGAGAAGGTAATGTTTTAAGATTTAGCATGTGGTATATCTAGATTATTATTTGCATGGTCTTGCTTAATGATTAATCTAGATCATTAGTTCTTTCATATATTGGTGTAAATAATGGGTGTAAAAATTTGTATTGTATCATTGATATGTTCTGGCATGATACAATGAAAGTTTTGGTGCTAAATAACATGATACATTGTATTTGAACATATGAGTAAATTTCCCATTCATTCCAAAACATATGATTAAATTGGGTTAAAATTTTCTTAATTCAGTTTTCTTAAATTAGTTTGATTCATTGTGCATTGTATCATTGTGTCATTGTGCTAAAATTTTCTTAAATCAGTTTGTATCATGTAGCATTGCTATGTTCTGGAATGTGACTAGAAACATTTGGCTATTGAAATCAAAGACAGCTATGTGGGGATGCTTGAATTTGGGTGGGAGGCATGCGTAGTGAATTTGGTTGTCCATTTACTACAACTGTTTGCATCATGAATCGGAATTAGAAGTTGGATAATAATTAGGATATTCTAATGTAGTATGATAATTAGGATATTATGTTGTTTAATGAATCAGAATTGGATGTCATAACAATGTTACAACAGAATTTGGATATGCATAATCATGAATCAATGTTAAAACTTAATAATTAGGATGTCATATCAATGTTACAACAGAATTTTTGGTTACATATGGATAACGCCAAACGCTCACATATTCACCAGTAATATCACTATTGCTAAACGAGTTAGAAGACCATGTACGTACTTGGAGTAATTTTTGTATTTAATTATTTAAAATGGTTATTGTAAGGGATGTCTTGCATTTATATTTGTTTACCATTATTGGCTACCATTTGGAATGTACTATTATTTTAACACTAAGTTTAAATGATTCAGTTGTACGTTGGCATTTTTTTGACCAGCCTAATGATTTTATCATTCCCATTTGCTTCACACTAACATGTGAAAGGTATGAAATTTGTTAGTATAAACTACTGTATTACATGATTGATTTACCATCATTAATCAAGCTTATACTATGCACTCAATTTAGGCATTTATTGATAGTGACATATCAGTCTCACGGAAAGGACAAGAACAACATAGCACTCTTAATGAGCCTATGATTAGTTCTTCACTACCAAGTGTTCGTCACATTTCACCATTGTGACAATGTCAACATAAAAGGAATCATAATGCTACAATTTTTGAACACAACGCAGAACCATCTGCCAGGTTATTATCCACCCGACTGTACATAAAATCTATACTACTCTCATGTATTTTAATTGTATTTAGTTTTGGGTTTAATTTGGATAGGGTTTTAGCTCAACGCAAAACGAGAGTCGAGAACGTCAACAAGAACAACGAAACATATCCCACGCTTTGACTTCTGACAGTGTCCATGATATACCTCAAATAACACCAGCAATGACAACTTCTCCGGTTGCACAAGAAGATGCTGTCTCAGCATCGCGTAACGATATGATTTCTGGACAAGTACCTGGATCATCTGTCAGGTTATTATCCACATGACTGTACATAAAATCTATACTACTCTCATGTATTTTATTTGTATTTAGTTTGGGGTTTACTTTGGATAGGGTTTTAGCTCAACGCAAAAGGAGAGATCGAGAACGTGAACAAGAACAACGAAACATATCTCACGCTCTGACTTTTGACGGTGTCCTTGATATACCTCAAATAACACCAGCAATGACAACTTCTCCGGTTGAACAAGAAGATGATGTCTCAGCCTCGCGTAACAATATGATTTCTGGACAAGTACCTAGACCATATGTCAAGTTATTATCCACCTGACTATACATAAAATCTATTCCACTCTCATGTATTTTAATTATATTTAGTTTGGGGATTAATTTGGATAGAAATTTAGCTCAACGCAAAAGGGGAGATCGAGAACATGAATAAGAACAACAAAACATATCTCACGCTCTGACTTCTGACAGTGTCCTTAATATACCTCAAATAACACCAGCAATGACAACTTCCCCGGTTGAACAAGAAGATGATGTTTCACCCTCGCGTAACGATATGATTTCTAGACAAGTACATAGACCATCTGTCAGGTTATTATCCACCTGACTGTACATAAAATTTATTCTACCCTCATGTATTTTAATTGTATTTAGTTTTGGGTTTAATTTGGATAGGTCTTTAGCTCAACGCAAAAGGAGAGATCGAGAACAAAAACAAGGAAACATATCTCGATATATGACTCCTAACAGTATACTTGATATACCTCAAAACACACATGCGTTACCAACTTCTCATGTTGAACATGAAGATGAGGTCTAAGACTCACCCAACGATACGATATCTGCCTAAGATGCTGAACCATCTGCCAGGTTATTATCCATAAAATCTAATCTACTTTAATGTAATTTAATTTTATTTAATTTTGGTTTTTTGGATAGGTGTTTAGCTCAATGTTAAAGGAGATAATGAGAACAATAACAACAAAACATATCTCGATATATGACTCCTATCAGTATACCTCAAATAACACATGCATTAACAACTTCTCAAGCTGAACAAGAAGACGATGGCTCATCCTTGATGTTACGATGTCGGTCAACTCAGCATAGATCTGGTCCACCAACTTAGGTTGATTATGGTTGGCACTATCTTGGTTTAATGAAAATTCCATGCCCTCATTATTCTGCCTTACACTGGTTGGATGGATAGTTGTCGAGGTCAATTTTGACAACACATCATTTTGGAACATGTTGTTTTGCAAGGAAAAGTAAAATTGGCAAAACTTAGTGAACCCCCTCCAGCACTTCGAGAATTATATGATGGTGATAGTGAGTAATCAAAATCATTTTGAAAGTATACTCGGGAGTATAATGCAGCTAATGCTTGTACCAGCCTTGGTGCGACACTGGATCAAAGCTTGATTGCTAGCAGAGGCCCGAACATATTTACTATTCATGGAGAATTACGTCATCGAACAGGATTACTTCTGCCACAACTGGATCAAACAGCAAGTTATTGTCAACTTTACATATATGATCCGATTCTGTTATAGAGTTACGAAGTAATAGAAATCCACATTTGGAAAAGGATGTCTTACAAATTATTCAAAATTGTCTATCAGACATAAACCCATTCACCCAACTATATTGTCAGGCTTAATCTGTTTTAGCTCAAGCAGATTTATGTGGTCATGATCTTCATGTATATCTATATTACAATTCAAACAAGGATCATCGCCGTTATAACCTCCCAACCATAGATGAGATTATGGTTATTTTACCTGAAGATGGCTATCGTCCTTCTGGGATGCGAGATATTGTTTTACATCTACGAGGAAATAATCAATTAATGCAAATCAATGAGGATCATCCTGCATACTTACTATTACACTACGTCTTATTATTTCCTCATGGTTAGCTTGGATGGAACCTGAGTTGAAGCAGTGGGATCCAGTTCAAAACAAATCCTCAAGTAGACGCCTTACACTGTCTGAGTTTTATAGCTACCATCTGTTTGAAAGACATAATGAGTATTCTTCATTTTTGAGAGCTGGAAAATTATTCCAAGAATTCATAGTTGATGCTTGGGCAGCAACTGAGCAAAATCGTCTGACATTCATCAAACTTAATCAACGAAAACTACGCTCAGAGCTATATCAGGGTCTTGCAGATATCGATGCATATGTCAGATGTGACCAAATTAGACAGGGCATGATACTTCCATCATCTTTCATAGGTAGTGCACGTCACATGTTTGAAATCTTTCAAGACTTAATGGCTATCACATGTTATAACCAGCATGCAGATATTTTTCTTACCATAACTGCAAATCCAAAGTGGCCAGAAATTACTAAAGCTCTACTACCTAATCAAAAGGCTACCAACCGTCCAGATTTAGTTGCACGTGTATTTGAGTTAAAAAGAAAGTCTTGGATGAAGGATATTGATGTTTATAATGTATTTGGAAAGAAAGTAGCATATGCCTTTACAATTGAATTTCAGAAACGAGGTCTTCCACATATGCATGCTCTTTTCTTTCTTCGTGGTCCAGATAAGATTCATACATGTGATCAAGTGGATAGAATTGTTTGTGCTGAATTTCCTGATCCTGCTCAAGATCCTGCATTATTTGATACCGTGTCAAAATATATGGTACATGGACCATGTGGTGCTCGAAATCCAAATGCTTCATGTATGGAAAATGGTAAATGTACTATGAAATACCCTCGAAATTATGCAAATGCAACAACCATGGATTGTGATGGATATCCTATTTATCGTCGTCGTAGTAATGAACATCTATATACTGTAAGAGGCATCAGGTTGATAACCGAGATGTTGTTCCGTACAACATGTATCTCTCAAGACGCTTTAACTGCCATATAATGTCGAAGTTTGTGCTTGGGTAAGATGTGTGAAGTTTATTCATAAGTATATTTATAAAGGCCATGATCGGACCACAATGGTGTTGGGCACAGTAAATGGGATCTGACAATACCTTGATGCAAGATATATTGGACCACCTGAGGCAGCTTGGCGAATATTTGAGCATCCTTTACATCAAGAGATTCTGTCAGTTCAAAGATTGATACTTCATTTACTAGGACAACATCGTGTTATTTTTGATCCAAATGAAGATGTAGATGCAATAAGGTCTACGGCTGAAAACAAGAAGACAACTTTGACTGAATTTTTTTACATGTTGTGCTTTACATGAGTCTGCATATGATCTCACATATCAATAATTTCCTCAAAAGTTTATGTGGCATTCGTCAACAAAGGTCTGGACTCCAAGACAATCTGGATATGCAATTGGCAGAATGTATTTTGCATCCCCTAATTCTGGTGAGCGATTTTATCTACGGTTGCTACTAACAGTTGTTAAATGGCTAACATCTTGGAAAAATTTACGCACATTCAATACTATCGAGTACCCTATATTCAAAGCAACATGTATTGCAAGAGGTCTTCTTGAAGATGATTCTGAGTGGAGATAATGTCTTTCTGAGGCTTCAATTATGAAAACAGGATATCAATTACGAAGACTGTTTTATATTATTCTTATTGAATGTTTGTCGATCAACCCCCTTGCATTATGGAATGAATTTTCATTGCACATTTGCGATGATCTTCCACATAAAATACATACTTTATTTGCAATTTCTAACCCAACTCAATGCCAACTTGAAGATTATGGATTATTCCTTATCAGTGAATTGCTTGAGGAGTACGGTAAGTTTCTATCTGACTTTCCACCAATGCCACTTCCTGCTGGAGATTGGAATGCAATCGTTGGCAATAGATTGTTGCATGAACATCAGGAACTTATAAATAAAGCAAAACAAATAAATGCACAAAAAGACATTGATTGCCTCAATGATGCACATCACAATGCTTATTTAGCAATTACTTCATTCGTATTTGAAAATAAAGGTACTACATTCTTCTTGAGCGGAGGTGCTAGAAATGGAAAGACTTTTTTGTACAATGCAATAGCAACAATGTTGCTTAGTCTTGGAAATATAGTTTCACTGTCGCGTCATCCGGTATTACATCATTGCTACTTAGCGGAGGTCGAACTGCACATTCAATATTTTGTATCCTGTTAGATGTGTAAGATAATTCAATTTGTAATTTTAGCAAGCAATCCATGCAAGCACAATTATTCAGACAAGCAAAACTTATAATATGGAAGGAAGTACTTATGCAACATCGGCACTGTGTTGAGGCAGTGGATCAATCGTTAAAAGATATTTATGATAACAACAGAGTGTTTGGTGGTATTACTGTTGTTCTTGGTGGGGACTTTCGACAAATCTTGCCTGTCATACCAAAGAGGGTTCGAGAAGAAATTGTTGGAGCCTCATTGAGACGATTTGTATTATGGAGCTTTGTACAAGTTTTAATTTTGGATCAGAATATGCGGTTAAATAACTCATCTATTGAGAATACAAATTTTGAAAATTTTATTTTTAGGTATTTATTTCAAGCCTAATTCAATTTTACTTACTATTTTTATCTTAGCCATTTCTTAACTTAAATTATTTATATATATGTATTTGGTTGGGACAAATCCTACAGAAGTGGTAGAACTTCCTTCTCACATATTCAAGTGCAAGGATTTAAATGAGTAACTACTTTGAATTTATACGCAGCTTGATATTGAGGGTGCAGTAACTCCGGCATACCTTACTGAACGAATAATCCTTTCTGCACAGAATGATGATGTTACTTTTATAAATACTGCTGCATTACATATTTTTCAGGACAAAAGATTATGTTTCTAGCTGTAGACAAACTGTCTGAAAATGAAGAAACCGATCCAACCATTATAAATAGAGATCTAAATGAGTACATAAACTCTTTGGATCCTCCTGGGTTGCCACAATTTAAACTAGATCTTAAGGTTGGTTGTCCTATTATTTTATTACGAAATATTGCACCTAAAGATGGGCTCTGCAATGGCACTCGATTGATAGTTGTCAGATGTGCATCACGTGTCATTGAAGCTCAAATTTTAAATGGGGATAAATTCGGTAGTTTTGTGTTTATTCCAAGAATATCTTTGCACCATTTCTACAGAATTACCTTTTCATATGACAAGATGGCAGTTTTTTGTCCGTGTAATATATTCCATAACAATTAATAAAGCTCAAGGACAATTTGTAAAGTTCGTTGGAGTTGATTTGCGGAACCCAGTTTTCAGTTATGGACATCTTTATGTGGCACTTTCAGGATGAACATCTTTTGATCGCATATGTGTCCTTCTTCAGCCAACATAAATAACACAGTAAACATCGTTTACCCAGAAGTTTTGCTATGATTTCCAATGTATGATAAATATTATATGTAAGTTTTTTAAATTTCTTTCTTTACATTGTTTTATTTATATTATTCGTTTAGATGATCTTTTAAAAAATTATTTATCGATTGTTGTCTAACATACATGTATATCATTATCATACGATACTGAGCTTTTATAATGTGGATAAGCATTACTATATATGGCATGGTTAGAAAATTGTACCATTAGTACATTTATTTGTATGACTTTAGTTTTCAATATGCATAGTTTGAGAAAATATTGGTTTGTATTTTTATATAGATGAATGATGATGAAGATTTGGGTAAAATGATAAGGCTCTACCCATACTTTTAAATTAATTGTTAAATTTGATGTAGCAAATCATATCAAGTTTCAAAATTATGTGGCAGAATCAAATTAACATTAAATTTCAATATAATTTCAATGGAAGTGTGGCCAAAAATGCAACTTTGCAACTTACATGATTTCAATATAATTTCAATATAATTTCAAATTTCAAAATAATTTCAATGGAAGTGTTGAGCAATTTTTACCAACTTCGCAATATTTGGTTACATGCACTTTTGTTTATTAACATATTACATGCTTGCTATGCTCGATGAACATATTTATGCACCTACATGATTGGGTCAGTTACAAGCTTTGTTATTGGGTTTATCACAACTGTGCAATATGTATCAATTAGTTTACAAAATGTATGCATTTTAATAATATGTATCAATTTCTGAAAATGTGTGCGTTCTCATTTTATAGCTCTACGCGGTGTTCTCATATTGGTAAAATTATCCTGGAATATCCTTGAACTTGATCCATTATACATTAGCATACGATACCAAGCTTTAAAATGTGGACATACATTACTATATATGACATGGTAAGAAATTTTTTCCATTACTACATTTCATTGCATGACTTTATAGTTTTCAATATGCATAGTTTGATAACATATTGGATTGTATTTTTATATAGATGGATGATGATGATGATTTGGCTAAAATTGTAAGTCTCTAATCATAATTCTAAATTATATATTTTATCTACTATGTTTGCTTAAACGTTTTTGTTCTCATAGGTTATGTTACTTAAAAACAATCACATAAATGTCAAGCTACATGGTTATATCGAATTTTGGTTTGATAAGGTATGCATACCGTTAAAAACGTTACCATTTTGACACTAAAATTTGGTTACTGCTTATTATTATTATTATTTTCAGCAAGTTGCAAAAAGAACATTACAAGCAATGGCGACAAGTAACATTGATGACAAAGCAAACTGTTTTTCAAAATATCCTTTTCATTGACTATCCAAATACCATTTTTGTTATAGAATTGGAAGATGGTTCTTACCGAGATTGCTTGGTTCCACAAAGAACGACATCCACCACTCCAACGGAAAAAGGTAAATAAATGTATAACTTTAAATTTTTTCATATCTATTATACATTTGACAGTGATTTTTGAATCCTAGGGCTGACTAGGACAAGCTGACTAGGACAAACCGGTTGATAGAAAGAGGGTCAGGATTTAATTTTGGATGATGAACGGCTGGGATTAAAAATTGAGATGAATGGTTTGTATTTTCGAGTTTTTGTGGGTCCCATTTCTTTTCGTAATCTGACATTTGACTTGGGAAAGCAAGTCTGCTTTTGGGGGAGAGCAAGGGGCTTTTTTGGGAATAGCAACAGCCATTTGAATGCTTGCTTTATTAGAAGTCCTCATTCATAATGAAGGAGCATATGGAAAAGGAGCGAAGCGACGAAAGCGTTGGAAATTAAAGCCTCACTCATAATGAAGGGGAAGTAACAGAAGCCTGTAGATGCATCTATAG
Organism: Scilla litardierei; assembly: GCA_030789695.1. Lineage (NCBI taxonomy): Eukaryota > Viridiplantae > Streptophyta > Magnoliopsida > Asparagales > Asparagaceae > Scilla > Scilla litardierei. The sequence continues at coordinate 49,175,609 of CM061137.1, read as the reverse complement.
GTCTTCATGGGTTAACAAAGCAAAATTTGAAATTAAAGCCTCACTCAGTTCTCTCTCGCTCTCTATTTTCTCTTTCTCCCGAACCCGAACCCCATCCCTCTCCTCTTCCCTGAGCCTGCCCCCTTCCCCCTCGGCCCCCATGCGCAGCCCCTGAGGCCGTATCAGAAGTAGGTAGGCCACCATGTTGCAGAAGTTCCCTTTGTTGGAGCTTACAATAATTCATTGCATCATTTTCTCCCAACAAAAGTCATACCTTTTAAAGGCCACCTCACTCTCTCAAGATCCCATTCTTCTCTATCAGAAAGAAGAAAAGATACCACGAATCAAATAAGCCCGCCATATCTTCTTCTTTCTTCTTCCTCAATATTTTCATTCATACCAAAGATGCCTCCTCACGGAGAGAACCGAGATGCCCAGGTCGCTGCCCCCTGCCGTCTGCCTCCGTAACGTGGTCTCTACCGGTCGCCAAGGAATCCGACGGCCAATCGGTCTTGAAGATGTCTTCATATCCCCTCCACCGTCTCTGTTTCGATTTTTTCAGACTCACAAGATCTTTGATCCATCTTAATCTCTAACCATTTTCTTCTTTGAAAAATTCACAGGCTGCAATCTGAACTGATGTCCTTGATAGTAAGCACAAAATTGCAACTATGGTTCTTATCTTAAAAACTTAAATAGTGTATCATACTGAATCTATTTCGTTTCGGTTGCTTTCTGCCGATGTTACAAAGATGTGCGGGGATCCTGGCATCTCGGCGTTCCTGAGGGCGACAACATTTTCTGCTGGAAAGGAATGATCAGTGGCAACAAGGACAATGTTTATGAGGGAATGATCTACAAGCTCTCCCTCTCTTTCCCCGCAGACTGCCCCTTCAAGCCCCCCTAAAGTGAAGTTCGACACCACTTGCTTCCACCCGAACATCGACGTGTTCGGCAACATTTACTTGGACATTCTTTAGGATAAATGGCCATTGGTTATGACGTTCGACAACATTTACTTGCTTCCACCCGCAGCCTGTTGGGAGGTGAAAATCTTTCTCTGTCTCAGTGTTGGGTGGTGAAAGTCTGTTGGTGGGTAAGTATGCTTCATAATTCTACTTGGTTTGAGAACTTCATAGTTCTACTTGGTTTGAGAAACAGCTATCCTGCTATAAGTTTCTTTCCTTTTCAAACCAATTGTGTAAGTAAACTTGCTGCCAAACACACTGTATAATATGATATTGGTGGGTAAGTATGCTTCATAGTTCTGTTGGTGGGTAAGTATGCTCCCCTGTAGCCTTTTGGACATTAGAGTTTGTAAGTTTTTTGTGATTTTTGTGTTATATTTGGAAGCATAATACATCAGTTAAAGCTAATGCCCAATACATGTATGTTGAAATGTCTCAACGAGTTCCACATATGATATTGGGTGTCCCTCAATTTTGTCATTTGTTAGGATCCTCAATTTTGTGATTCGGTAGATGTGATTCTCCAAGAAATATATATCCTCAATTTTGTCAATGCAGTGTTAATATTAAATCCCCTGATTATATAAGTCTTGATTATATAAGTCTTACTCGGTAAAGAAATATAAGTCCTGCAATATATACCATCTGTTCGTTCTTGGACAGATTGATCACTTTCCGATTAACCTCTCAAAATTTTCCGCTTGCAAAAATTTTTCTCTTACCACGAGAAGGATGCGCATCCTAATTTATCACATTAAAGTGTAGTGTTAGCAGTTTCTCTTACAGCATACATAGCCTACAGTCTAATTTTTACCTGTAAACATTGGAATTTCTGACAATTTCATGCAGTGAAAATTGTTGAGTTGGCGCCCAACATCTCAGCTTTATCTCAACACTTTTTCCCTCTTATTTTCTCACCTACCAAACACACTATTGGAAATCTGTGCTACTTTTACAGTAACAAAGAGTCCACAAAACAGCAGCATTTTCAGAATACATCACCCCAATTCTAAGCACACAAACGGTAGCATTTTCAAAATACATCACCCCAATTGCCTAATGCTTAACCTAGAATGTGCGATTTGATTGGTTGGAAAATGCAAATTCTGGTATCTTTTCATATGCCAGAAGTTGGACAAGAGATGAGATTTTGATGGAGAAGAGAAGATGTAGGGAATTTTGCAAATACAACCCAGGTTTTTGCAATTTTTTTCCCTAGACCATCCATACACACACCCCACATTTTTCTTCTTAATCCCTTTTCCCTGCACAAAAGGCGCCCGCACGGAAGGCGCCCGTTAATTTTTTTCTGCGCCAAGGGCACTCCGACCAAATTTGTTGTTCCACCACGAAGGCACCTACGCCGAATTTATTGTTCCGTATCGAATGCGCCTGCACTGAATTTGTTTTTTCACGTCGAAGGAGCATGAGCCGCTAAATATTTTTGCGCTAATTTGTTGTTCCACGCAATTTTGGTTATGGAAATAATTTTTTGAGACCAAAAATTTCGCGGGGGAAAATATTAAATAAACCGTGCCCGCGGGCACGGGTTATGACTAGTTATCACATATATATTAATTTTTCTAAGATATTTATGTTCTTAAATTATCTAGGTTATTGCTCATCCCATTAATACTCCAGTTTGGATTGAGATTGACACGTCTTCTTTTTATAATGTGATGAGGAATATGTTTTCCGCTTAAACATGAGGAAGGTAATAAAAGGAGTTGTACAAAGTAATTTTATATATCTTTGTTTCTAATTTTTCTACTCTAATCTATGATTTTATTTTTTCTTTTCAGGACACACGACCCTAGCTTCATATGTAAACTTTGTTGGTTTTAAATGCCTGTGTGAGAGATGGTGTTGCTGCTATTTGAATGCATAATTGTTCATTCCAACTGATATTTTTGTGTATATTTGTACATAGTTAAGGGTTTCTTCTTTTAGCGTATAGTTTAGGTTGTTTGATATTATAAGTCGATGTAAAAAATGTTGTTGTTTTAAGTACTATTTTGGTGGGAAATAGGTATTGTTGGATTTATGCTATTGTTGTTGTCTTAAGTACTATTTTGGTGGAAAATATGATTTGGGAAAACCCCCCTTATCACTGAGTACGACTATCTCCATTGTAGAAAGAAGGAAAAATTTTGTTTTGTGCACTTGAGTTTTACTTTGTGATCTGTCCATACAAAATCATGGGATAATAATGGTAATTCACTTTAAGCAGAGAAAACAAATTGTATGTTTTGTGCATTAAATTATTGGACACACATTTGGACCTATAACAAAATCTTGGAGTATCTATTTGTTATGTAGAATTGTTTATGACCATGTTTACTTTGAGGTGTTTGTTATAATGGTAGAGGTGGGTTGGCTATTATCGGCTCTGATCCCCGAGTGTCTACTGGTAAATTTGCAATGTTTAATTTTTTTAATCGTGTAATGTTCAATAAGAATGGACTTTGTGAGTGATTTTTGAGGTTTTTAAGGGATCAAGGAGATATACTATATTTACTAAGGATGATGTATTCTTCAAATGATGATGGTTTGAATCTGCTCTTATATGAGTTAGTAATGACATTTCTCTCCCATTCCTAGCCGAGGAACTCCAGCTGACAATCGGTCTCAACTGCTACTGTAAGTGCTACGATGATCTTCCATTTATTCTTTCCCATCTTTTTAATTTGATTTTTAAATTTTTTTATCATGAAAAGTTTAGTTGTTATTGCATTTTATTGCATGCATTTGTTGTCTTGATGATTTAGTGTGTTCTAAGAATACCCGTAAACATTTCTTGACATATTCTTGCATCCTATATCCTGAAGTTACACAACTTTTGGACAACATCTATTTCTTTCCATTCATCTCATCAAATGGATGTATGGCTTTACTAAGCACATTTAAGTATTATTTCAGTAATTTGATGGATTTGATATATTAGATTTGAGGGAGATTTATTCTCACTGCATATGCTGCTTTTGCATGCTACTTGCTATTAGTGCTGACCTAAATGTGAATCATTTTTTGCATGCATCCAGATCCTCAAGTATGTCGGCACTGTTACTCCTGCATAAAACCCAAGTTCGATGCTCTGGTGAGATTTTTGGGTTTCCATTTATACTCCAGTTCATGACACTTTAACAGTCCACGGCTTGACATTGTTTCTGATCTGTAGTTGGTGGAGCTGAAAGAAGCTGAGCAGAAATCTTTGAAAGAGTCAGAAAGATTGGAGAAAGAGGTTACAGAAGTTGAAGAGATGAAGGTGATACTCATAGCGTAATGACAATTCTGTAGTTTCCATTTAGACACCTCTTACAATCATTTTCAAATGCTTAACTTTGCTTGTATTTGTAGCTATTTGTTTGCCTATTTATTTCTACCTTCAAACATATATTTTTTATTCTGGTTGTGTTTTTGCTGTTGGTCACAAACCAGAATAATGGAGGTAGATTGTGTGGTATGCTTATCATATGGATACTTAATGCATTTGACAACTAAATGAAAGATAACTAATCACATGGAACATGGAACCTAATCTAAACTTCAAACTAAATACTCAATTCCCATCCATGCTATTTCATATATCATGATCTTATCATTAACTAAGCACACACAAGAAAAACAAGTAGCATGTGGCAGAGGCTTTCATGTAAACAAGTTTAGACACAATATTATATAGTATTATCCCTTCTTGCAAAAATGAATTTTGCAGGCTTTACATCTGTAACACAAAATCCAAAATCATGCTTCTTTCTTTTGCTAGAAGGCCCATCTTCCAATGTTGGATGTTGCATGTTATTATACCATGAAAAACTGATACCGACAGTTTAGTTCTTACCTTATTTTACTGTAGGTATTTTCAGACACTATGAATCTTGGAAACTCCAAGGATGCTTTAAGTATGAATGCATCACAATTCTGTTGCACTCTTGGATGTTTTGTACACAATATGCTCACATTATGTTATGTCAAATAAATATCTAAGTTATTTTGTGGAAACACTGACCAATGTTTACATGGTAGGTTAGTTACTAATCATTATAGTTTTGTCATGTACATATTTTCATGCACATCACAAAATATAGAGGTGATCCCATATTCAATGTTCAGAATGTTCTGTTGCTGGACATTGCAGGTCACCTGGAAAATTTGACACATATGCCCCCCCTTTCATGTAACACTGTTCTTAAAACAACATTGAATACAGAAGGTTAAAATGCATATGGGTTTGGATATTATACTTCTCTCCCAGTAGATTGGGTGTTATGATGTGTATGGTTCATGCTTGACATGCCATACCCCTAATTTCTGATCGTGTTACAACTATCTGTGTTTTGGACCTAGATCTGAATTTAAAGGATCTTGATAAAGAGGGGAGGCCTGAGGTAATGCCTTTATCTTTGTTTGAAGTTCTTGAATCTTGCAGTCGTCAAGTTCTCAAAGCTAGCATTTTGACCAAAAAAGAGATTTTTTTCCAAGAGCAAAATTTGCATCGATGATACGGTGGGAAATAGACTGTAAAATATCTGGCCTTTAACAAAACTCTTTTTCGATAATAAATAAATGTAAACTGAGCGCTGAGGATATGTATTCAGATCAAATAACCATATGGTGACTTCAATAAGAGGTTAGTGTGTTTTGCGGTTCCTTGAGAGTCCAGGCTAAATGAAGCGTGATTTGTGACCTGGATGTATTTAAAATTATCTAATTTGACACCCAAGCTCTACCGACGAGGTTAAGATAGTAGTTGGGCGGATTGGGTTCACAGAAAAAGCTTGCAGTATCTCTCAACACAGTAGACAAATCACATACTGATGCTTTGCACAAGTATAAATTTAGAACAAAAAATGAATTCTGTTCAACATTTTATACTATGATCATATATGGCTTTATCTCTTCATATGCCATGTTTCTTTCATGGGACTACAAATTTAAAATTGGACAAATCTAATATTCTGACCCTTCAGCTTGAGCTTGATTGAACAACGTGTCTATTGAAACTGAAACCGTAATGATTACCCTTTTTGTATGTCCTTTCTCTGCTCCCACCATACAAAGGAAAATATACTATTTAGTTGGGGGCTGGTATTGGTCGATTTACTGGCAAACTGGCAAAAGAAGTTGGTCAAGTTCTAGAACTGGCAAATTATCTGTATAGTTTGTTATAATACAAATAGAAAAGATAGTTGTATTAGTAACATCTTTGAAGGAAACAGACATCATGGATAAATATTATTAACCATTACTAAATTAGGGGTGACTTACAGTAGCAGCCATGAGAGCAGAAAGAGAATCATCATTTAGAACTAGATTGCAATGGTCAAGATAAAGGTCCATCAGATTTGGCAAGTTATATTGTGCATAATATCGTACAACTAGCTTATGTAATGCTTCTCCAGCATCTTTGTCAGGTTTCCTTACTTGGTCTAAAACAGCCAGATCACATGAATTCTTAGATGATTTGTGCGGGATAGTAATGTTATATCTATCAATAGTCAAGCCCGCATGAGCAAGAAGTGGTATGATCTCAGCTGTGCTCTCCCAATATTCTTTCAAGAAAGTATACTTTTTGGCCAGTTCCTGCTCTACCAACATTCTTAACTATGATGAACATCTATTTACAGCTGTTGACCTGAAAATCTTAACATCTAGGGTATCCATGCACACAAGCTCTAGCTCCTCAGCAGCACATGTACATTGCAGGATCAGGAAACATGGCATAAGTTCTGGCATTTGCAGAAATTCGTGAAGTATTAAGATTAATTTCGAGACAGCCCTCTGATAACAGATATGTGGGGATCGCATCTAACAGCTTGCAGACTTCTACCCAATCGTTGCAGACCTTTACCTAATCGTTGGAGCTTCTTGAAGGTATCCAAGAACCATGTCCAAAGCTATTGCATGCATTGAAGCTCGATGAACATGAGGACAAGCAGTCTGCTGCGGCATGACCATGAAATTTTAACTAAATTGTATATTTTTTTCCAAGAGAGGATGTATTGTGTCGTGATCATTGGAAAGAAACTACTAGACTGTTATGAATGTATTTTTAGCCAAGCATGGTTGTATTGACGCTAAAGACCTAACCCGAGATCTGATTGAAAGCTGGAGGACTTAGAATTCTGATCAGTGTATCAGTGTAGTAGTGATTATATCTTTTAAGTTTTTTCATTTCAGATTTTGGTTCGGATCAGAGTATGTGATGAGCGTCTGAATAAAGCATGAACAAAACTTTGTATTATGCATGTATTTTTTCCAAGCAATGAATATTTCTATAGCAATTTCATGTCCTTCCTTTTTATGTTCTCTGACCATTTATTTTATTTTTGATGAAAGATGGGATGCTATATGTAAACACAAGGTAGAGGAAAACAACACAAGACTGCATTTGGAAAAATATAATGCTTTAGGTAAACACATGATCATATTGCAATGTACAAATGCAACACAAGTATACATTGTATGTATTGATTATTTACAGAACACAAAACATAACTATTGATATAGGATGTAAGAACATTTACGCCAATCATCATCCGTGATGATCTACGTGTTGTATCTCTATACTTGACAATGGAGCAACAAAAGATCTCACCAAATCAGAGATAACTTGATTCATGTGCTCAAAACAAGCCAAAACACGACATAAATTTAAATAGTCGTGAAAGCATACAATTACTTTAATGTAAACAGTATCATGCAAAATGGACCTTTAGATGTATGCAATAGAATGCACCTAAAATTTTAGAACTATACAATTTTTCTTGCCAGTAAGAAAACATAAGAACAGTGTGAATTCCTCTTTATTTCTAGCATGCAATAAAATAGGATTACAATATGCTAGACTATCATCTTATGTGCATTCTTCTTAATGACATCACACTCTATATATCACCATCACAGGTTCCCATTGTTGAAGATGGCTCGAACACCCTCCAATAGTGGGTAGTGATGTCTAATGTAGCTGAAACCATGGTTAATCCATCAAGACTCTGCATTAAGAATTCAAATTTTGTTAATCTTTTCTCATCCATAAAGTCGCCACAGATAAGTTTACGGGTTGGAAATAGCTCTCTGGCCTAGGAAAGATGGTGAACTCCAGCATTCAAACTTCCAGCGCAACCTGAAAACAAGCGAGAATGTGAGAATCTTGAAATTTGAGCACTTGAAACTGGAAAATCGCAAATTAAAGGACATGTACATTAAAAATTAAGCATTTGTTGTTCCGCTCCGAAGGCTCCCACGCCGAATTTGTTGTTCTGTGTCGAATGCACATGCGTTGAATTTGTTGTTCTGCATCGAAGGCACCTGTGTCGTTAAATATTTTTACGTAAATTTGTCGTTCTTTTAAATTTTGGCTGTGAAAATAATTTTTTGGGAAACAAAGATTTCGTGAGGGAAAATATTAAATGAAATGTGCCTGCGGGCACGGGTTATGACTAGTACAATTTAAAAATTGCAAAAAATAGATCATGTAGACCATAGCTCTGATACCACTGTAGGGTTTTCTAGTTCCTTAGGGCCATAAATACAACGTCCGGCCTAAGTCGATCGGACGAAGTTATCAAAACAGCAGTGGAAAAATCAACTTAAAATAATTTTAAGTCTAGCCCGAAAGGGAACAAATCCTAGCCAAGATCTCTACTATCTCGGGGTTGGGTCCGACCAACCCCAAAGGATAGATCTATCTAACATTTACAATTTATAAATGCATGTTTAATTTAAACTACATACATTTCACTTCGTTCCCACAGAATACGAAGTGTCTTTTTCAGCAACATTTCTTTGGCCCCCGCGCCGCTTCTCCCAAGCCCAACCGCGTCCCGAGCCGCACCTCGTCCCGAGCCAAACCGCTTCCCGAACCGCACCGCTTTTCGAGGCGATCAGCACCCTTGTCGCCGAGCCAACCACGTGCCGAAGAAGATTTCACCTTGAGTGGATCCTTCGTCAAGACTTCGGATCCTATCCGAGCTCCTTCGTAGCTTTGCTAGAGCCCGAACAGGAGCAAGGAAGAAATTTAGGGAGAAAAAGAATATTTAATCTAAGCTCAGATCCGGGCTTGCTCACGTTTAATGGAGCTACTCGGATCTGGAGATTGGGACAAGTTTCAAGGAGGGTAGTAGGCCCCAATTAATATAGACGGCTGACCCCTCCTCTTCACTCCATTTTCGATGTGGGACTATTAATTTTGGAGGAAAAAATTAATTAAATTTTGCCTTTCAAAAAGGTCAAATTTTAGCGGATTTTTCATCCCTCACCGTTGTGCGTCGTAAGTGATACAACCTATTAAATCGAATAGGGTTGAACGGTGAATGCATGGAAGAAACGACATTCAATTCCGACTTCGTTTGACCCCTCAAACGTTGCATCAAAGATGCCCAAAAAGTTGATTTTCGCAAAAAACTGCAGCCGCCTTTTTTCTGCCCCCAACCCTAGGCTAGGTGGGGCCCACCCACGGGCCCCACCTGTATTCCAACAGGCTTAGCTTGCCTGGGGGCTGGTGGGTCAGGCGCACGCCCATGCGGGCTGGCCCGACCTGCCCGCTGGGCGGGCTTGACCCGTCAAGGGGCGGGTGGGTCAGGCGCCCGCCCTTCTGGGCATGCCCTGACCCACACAGCTTTGGACAGGCGAGCCCCCTGGGCTGGGTGCACTGGCCCAAAACAGGCCTGGGCGCCTAGCCCAGTTGGGCTGATGCACCCAGTCCCCTTGGGACTGGGTTGTTGGGCTATTTTTGCTCTAAATCCTTCATTTAGCGTCTGTTTTGGACGCTGTTCGAACCTGCGTTTAGACCGGGACGATCCCATCATCCAGGTGACCTTTTCCATGCATTTATATATTAAATATATACATAAAAAATTTACGACATATTTAATAACCTTTGCATCATATGCAAAATCTCCACTTCTAATAAAAAATCTTTTGCATCAAATACAAATGATTTGAGGGCATACATCCCCCAACAATGAATATGTTGAAATAATTTTCACTGGTATCCGTCAGCAAATGTAGCGATATTTTGCAAAAGTTCACTTCCGGTCCCGTCAGTAAAGCATATAGCGTTTGCACCAATTTCCCACTATGCGCATAACTATCACTGACGAGAAATATACTGTCAGTGATTATAGGTTTCAATGATGGCCTGTCAGTGAACCTACAAAGTCATGTCGCTGCAACTGAGGCCACTACACATCCTTTCACAAATGGACCGTTAGTGAAAGTTGACATATCTGATGGGCAATCAGTGAAAACCCTTAAATTTTTGTAAGAATGGTATCGAAATCGAGGAGACGCCCATAGTCACTGATGGTACAATCAGTATATCCTTCTTTTACTGATGGTACCATCAGTAATACCCCATATAACTCCCTAAATTACTTTTTCATTCGAATGCTTTCCCTCTTCACTTCACACCCGTTCGTATTTCTTCTACTTGCGTCATCAACTATGGTCGATCGGCTTCCACGTCGCACGATCATTTCTCATTCAGCTTCACAGTCACTTTGTACTCTCTTGGTCATCTTCCGATCGTCGTTGTTTGTCTTCTGACCAGCTTGTTTCCTTTGAAATCAGTATGTTGTTGATGCATTGCTTGTCTCAAATGCGGCTTAAAATGCCTCGGATCAAATAGTTATGCATTGATTGTCTCAAATACCGCTATCTTAGTTTGGTAAGATGGGTGTTATAATTGCGATTGAAGTTCTGATTTTTGGTCACTAATACTGTTATACACTGCAATGACAGTGATACTGGTATACACTGCCTGGGATGACATAGCATGACACGATGAGATTTAATCAAATTCTAAAAAGTATGATAAGAATTGGAATCATCTTTTGTTATAATATTGGCGTTATCTGAAAAATTGATTTTTTGTTTGAATGAAAGGTGATTGTTGGGAAAAGATGCCAATTTTAGTGTTCTAAGATGAATTTTAATTGTAAATCAGTCTATTTTTTTTCATTTTTTGGTATTATGGCTAAAGGATGTCCTCTGTGTGTGGTCTGCAGGTGGGTGATATCTGTGTGTGGGGGTATGTGTGTGGTCTGTGTGTTTTGGGTATGTGTGTTGGGGGGTCTGTGTGGGGGTGGTCTGTATTGGGGTGGTCTGTGGGTGTGTGGTCTGTGTGGGGGGGTGTGTGTGGTATGTGTGTGGGGTCTATGTTGGGTATGTGTCGGGGTGGCCATGGGGATTGGATTATTTTCTAAAAGTGAGCTCCTTGTATATACATGCAATACTTTTAACATAAGAAACATGGAACCCAATTTATCATACTTACGTCATAAAAGGCATATCAATAAGCAAATTGAATATAATATATGACCAGTCATCAATGTTGGATCTGGATCTAAGCCTAAGAGGGGTGAAAGGCTAATAAAAATATTCGTGCAACCCATACAAAATCACAGGCAGTTATAATCAGATTCAGAGTAAATATAATCAATCACAGAGTACGCAACAGATTTACCCTGGTTCGGTCGTTCCCACGACCTACGTCCAGCCCCCCAAAGCAGATACTAGATTAATAATGTAACAGGTATAACCATAAAAAGCTAGAGCACATCCTCTACACTTACCAGGCTCTCAGTACCCCACTCCACCGGTGTTCAACAAAACTAATCATAGTATAAGCTTTCTATTGACTAGTCCCAACTAGTCAAGTCCTGCTTGTCTAGTACCACACTAGACAAGACCCTAAAACGCACAAATAGGTAAAAGTTTTCCCTATAGAGATCTATACAGCAATACACAAAGATAAATAAATATGAGTCTAGAATAGCTCCGTGATGGTGTAGTCGTCTCTGTCAATCAGCTCAAGCTAGACCAAGTCTGACAGGATGTAGTCGTCTGTCTCACATCGTGGCACCCCCAAGATGTCGTGGCCTCCTTATTTGGCTTCGAAGCTTGCGTCAATGGATGAGAACACCCCTGAAAGTTGTGGCCTCGGAGGAGGATGGCTCTTCTTGATGTCTTGCACAATATGCGGTAACTCTCCCTTTGAAGTTGCGCAATGTAGATCCCCTTTAAAACTTGCAGCCAAGGTGATGCTTGGCTAATGGTCTTGCAGCAATGAGAAGGTAAGAAGCTTGAAGCTAGGTGGAAGATCTTGGCTTGGGATGCATGCAAGGTTACGTAAGGGAAGATGGAAAGCTTTGGACTTGCAAGTTGCTGTTGGAATTTCATAATTCCATATTTCTATGCCCATATGGTTTTGATATTACAAACATATTCAGTGATACTAACTCTATCTATGCAGATAAAAATACATGGTGAGTTCCACACATTCATATATCTTCATGCATATTCAAACAGATATATCAGTTCATGAAGTTGGAAAGGCAAAGGCACCTTACATCCATGACTTGGATATATAATCACTTGATAAGGATCCCCTGCAAAGGAGCTTCTCAGATTCAGTTGTAGATGCAGTCTTATCTACGGCTTTTATGTAATCAATGTAAAATTTACTTTTTAGAGTTACAAAGCCTTGTGATACTATATCTTAGTCTCCTAGGTTCCATCATTCAGAATTTTACATTTCCCAATTTCGAAAATTCTTACCCAGAAAATTAGCAGACCAATTCCAAATTGGTCGACCAATTTTTAATCTTCGAATTTGACTATGGATTTCTTGAGCAAACTCCCTTAACCATGTAGATTCTGGATCTATCTTCCAACGGTCAAAATTCCTTTTCTAAATTTTGGTCGACCAATTTTATTTTTTGGTCGACCAAACACAAAACTAGCCGTTTGATGCCCAAACTTCCCAGAGCCGTTTATGACCGTTTTCTAACGTCATTGAAACTTCTCAACCATTCCAAAACACTATATATAGAGGGGTAGACCCTCTCTTTCACTTCACACACTTTCCTCTTCTCTATTTTCATGTTGTTGAAATCAAGCCTCTGATTTTCTTAAGCATTCGGCCATTAGTTGTTCTTTTCTTATTTGTAAGAAGAAATCATTAGATTTCTCTCTTTGTTTAAGAACGGAAGAACTTGGATTTCAACACTTTTTGGGAAAGTTGTTCTTTTCTTATTTGTAAGAATAAATCATTAGATTTCTCTCTTCGTTTAAGAACTGAAGAACTTCAATTGTGTTTCACCATTATATATCTTGAAACATTGAAGTTTGTCTTTTAACCACCAATCCTTTGAATTCATATTACATATTCATTACAAGGCTATAAGGTGTTTATTTTCTTTTGTTTCATTACAAAGTTATTTTGAATCTCTAGTTATTGAGATTGTACAAAGTTTAGGACACGGGGAGTGTCGCCATTTTTATAAAGTTGGTGCTTGCAGGGCAAGTGATTATAGTGGATTAAAAATCTCTAGTAGAAGTAGAGGACTGGACTAGGATCAAGAGGATCCGAACAAGGATACATCTCTGTGTTTGCGATTGATTTATTTTCAATACTTGTCATTTCATTTCTGTGCCATCTTTACAAATATCAGTAACGTTTTATTTGCAATAGTTTTTATTATATGCACTATTCATCCCCCATCTAGTGTATTGATCCATACATGCTAAAATTACATTTGGTATCAGAGCAAGGCTAAGATGGCAGAAATTTTCGCATCATCAAACATGAACGCCGTTTCACACAACTACAACACAAATCAACATCATGAAGGGCACTCTCAAGTTCGTCCTCCTTTTTTTGATGGTTCTAACTACTCATATTGGAAAATACGAATGGAGATTCATCAACAAAGTATGCATTATGAGATATAGGACATCGTAGAGGCAGTATACACAAAGCCAACAACTCATGTTGTTGAATGGACCGCTAACGAAAATTCTGCAAAGACCAACAACTCAAAGGCCATGAATGCTTTATTCTGTGCCATGGATAAACATGAGTTTAATCGGGTATCTCAGGCCAAAAGTGCAAATGAGATTTGGCATATACTCGAGGTAACTCATGAAGGAACCAATAAAGTAAAGGAAACTAAGATTTCCTCTTTGGTTCATAAATATGAGTTGTTTAAGATGCAAGACAAAGAGACAATTGGAGAAATGAACACCAGGTTCACTAATATTATTAATTCTCTTAATGCTCTTAGAAATATTTACACTAATCATGATCAGGTACTCAAGATTCTTAAAGTATTCTCTCTAGAATGGCGTCCAAAGATTACCGCTATTGAGGAAGCCAATGATCTTTCCATATTAACCATGGAAGATCTTATTGGTAACCTAATGGCCCATGAAGTTACATTACAAGATGAGAAAGAAGAATCAGATCAAAAGAAGAAAGTACTCGCCTTCAACACTATATCAGAAAATGAAGACTCAGATGCTGATATGGCATTCTTTGCCAAGAACTTTAGAAAATTCTTTCAAAAAGGTAAGTATAATAATAATTTCAAATCTAAGAGAACTGATTCTTCTCTTTGCTTTAATTGTAATAGGCCTGGACATATGAAGAAAGACTGTCTGATTCTCAAGGCTAAGTTCAAAACTTCCAACAACAATGATCAGTCTAGAAGAGAAAGGAAGTTTGACAAAATGAGGAAAGCATTTGCAGCAACATGGGATGATTCTTTAGACGATGAAGATGATGATCATAATGAAAGTGCTAACATGTACTTTATGGCACAAGATGATGAAGATGATGTAAGTTCTTTTAATAACGAATAATTACTAGACGCATTAAAAGATCTCTATTCTCGTTTCAAAAAATTAAATAGACAACATAAATCTTTGAAACAGAATAATGATAATCTTCTTCTTAAATATCAAGAATTATCTTCTAAAAGCACTACACCAAATTCTATACATATTGAGAATACATCTTCTCAAGATTTGGATCTTAGTAAAGAGCATGATCTTCTCAAAACTAAGAATCTAGAATTGCATACACAAATATCCAAAATAGATAAAAGTATCTCATCACTAAAGATGAAATACGATGAGATGTCATCTAATGTTAATAAATTTAACAAAGGAAAGACAAATCTCGATGATTTGCTAAAAATTCAATACCCAGCAAATCATAGACAAGGACTGTGATATTCTCACAAGAATGCACCCAAATATTGTAAGACATCTTCATCTAGGAGAAAAACAATTTTTGTTAAATCGCAAAAGAAGAATCACACATTCATTTACACGAAGAAAGTAAACCTTCCTCTTCTTCTTCACAAAGAAATTTTATTAACATTTCAAAACATCTCCTAGGAAACTTACTACAATTAGTATATGGATTCCTAAGGATTCAAGTTTAAAAGATAGAAATGATTATGTCTCTCATTATATACATTCTATTGTTTATTCTAGTGATTATATTAGAAAGCCAAATTCCACTTGGGTTTGGCTTCCAAAAATCTAATCACAAGGACCCTCAAACAAAGGGTACCAATGCTTAATGTTTTATCTTTCAGGTACCGAGGAAAGAAAGATGGATTTTGGATAGTGGATGTTCAACACATATGATGGGAAATGTCAACTAGCTTTCAACCGTTAAGTATAAAGATGGAGGCACAGTTACCTTTGGTGACAACAACAAAGGCAAAATCATAGGCACTGGAACAGTTGGTAGTACAAATCAGCCTATCATTGAGAATGTTCTCCTGGTTGACGGTTTGAAACACAATTTGCTTTCCATTGGTCAATTATGTGATAAAAATTACAAAATAGTATTTGAACAAAATGATTGCATCATTTATGATTTTGATATGGCATCTATTTTATTCCGTGGTAAGCATTTATATCTTATACATGTCTGTTACCATTCATAATCATTGTTTAATGATTACATCAGATGATACACTTTTATGGCATAAACGTTTTGGAAACAATAATTTCAAAAACCTAGCACATATTTCAAAACACAAGTTAGTAAATGGAATGCTAAATATTTCTTTCAAACACAAACATTTTTGTGATGCTTGTCAACAAGGAAAAATTTACAAATCTTCTTTTAAATCGAAGGACATTATCTCAACAAAGAGACCGTTAGAACTCCTACACTTGGATTTATTTGGTCCTTCAAGAGTAGCCTCTTTGAATAGAAGTAGATATGCATTTGTCATTGTTGATGATTATTCAAGATACATTTGGGTGATATTCTTACAAAATAAGAATGATGCTTTTGAAGAATTTTCAATATTTTGTAAAAAGATGCAAAAGATCAAATCCTCTAACATTGTCACTATTCGTAGTGATCATGGGGAAGAATTTGAAAATGAATCTTTTACCAAGTTTTGTAATGAAAATGGCATTACTCACAATTTTTCTTTTCCTCGTGCTCCTCCTCAAAATGGAGTAGTAGAAAGGAAAAATAGAACTTTACAAGAATGTGCGAGAACAATGCTTTGTGATAGTAAATTACCAAAATATTTTTGGGCAGAAGCTGTCTCAACTGCTTGTTACATTATGAAGAAAGTTCTTATAAGGCCATTGCTTAATAAAACTTGTTTTGAATTATTCTTTAATCGCATTCCTCGTGTATCATATTTTAAAGTGTCTGGATGTAAATGTTTCATTCTTAATACTAAAGATACACTTGACAAATTTGATTCAAAATCTGATGAAGGTATTTTTGTTGGATACTCAACACGTAGCAAAGCCTACAGAGTATATAACAAAAGAACTTCAACAATTGAAGAATCACTACATGTCATCTTTGATGAGAACCCCTCATCTAATTCTCCCATCATTGATGATGAAGAGAATATATTACCTTTATCTAATTCTTTAGATAATATTAAACTTGATGATATTGATGCTACTAAACCCTCTACTGAGTCTATTTCAGATAATGCAGATCTTCCTAAGACATTTGCACAAGTTCCAAATCATCCATCAGAGTTAATCATTGGAGATATTACAGATGGAGTGAGAACTCGCCGTCAAATAGAACAAATGGCACATTGTGCTGTCCTTTCAACCATTGAACCAAAGAACATCAAAGATGCATGTGAAGACAGTTCATGGATTATTGCTATGCAGGAAGAACTCAATCAATTTCAACGGAATGATGTTTGGGAATTAGTTCCCAGACCATCTGATCATTCAATTATTGGTACCAATTGGGTATTCGAAAATAAATTGGATTAATCTGGTCAGGTAATTAGAAACAAGGCACGATTGGTTGCACAAGGTTATAATCAAGAAGAAGGTATTGATTATGATGAAACCTATGCACCAGTTGCACGTCTTGAATCTATTAGAATGCTATTATCATTTGCATGTTTTAAAGATTTTAAGTTATTTCAAATGGATGTCAAAAGTGCTTTTCTAAATGGTTTTCTTAAAGAAGAAGTTTATGTTGAACAACCACCAGGTTTTTGTCATGAAACATTTAATAATCATGTTTTTAAACTGAAGAAAGCTTTATATGGTCTTAAACAAGCACCTCGTGCTTGGTATGAAAGATTAAAAAGTTATCTTTTAAATTCTGGTTATAAAATTGATAAAATTGATTCAACTTTATTTATTAAAAATATAAAATCTGACATAATCATTATTCAAATATACGTTGATGATATTATTTTTGGTTCTACTAATGAATCCTCGTGCTTGGTATGAAAGATTAAAAAGTTATATTTTAAATTCTGGTTATAAAATTGATAAAATTGATTCAAATTTATGTATTAAAAACATAAAATCTAACATAATCATTATTCAAATATACGTTGATGATATTATTTTGGTTCTATTAATGAATCTCTTTGTCAAGATTTTTCTAAAATTATGCAGAAAGAATTTGAGATGAGTCACATGGGTAAACTCAATTACTTCCTCGGTCTTCAAATCAAACAAATGAAGGAAGGAATCTTCATTCACCAAAGCAAGTATTCTAAAGAACTCATCAAGCGTTTTGGTTTAGAAAGTTCTTCAGAAAAACGTACTCCAATGAGTACATTTACTTCTCTCGACAAAGATTTAAATGGTAAGAGTGGTAGCCAACGTATTTATAGAGGTATGATTGGCTCTTTACTTTATCTAACTGCTAGTAGACCAGACATTATGTTTTCAGTATGTTTATGTGCACGTTTTCAGGCAGATCCTAAAATTTCACATCTAACTCCCATAAAAGGGATTATTAGATATGTTAAGCATACTTGTGATTTTGGTTTATTTTTCCCTAAGTCAAGCACATTTGAGTTATTATCATATAGTGATGCAGACTTTGCTGATTGCAAATCAGACCGTAAAAGTACCAGTGGTACATGCCACTTTTTAGGACATGCTTTAGTTTCTTGGTTTAACAAAAAGCAAAACTCTGTTTCATTATCTACAACCGAGGTAGAATATATTGTCGCCGGTTTAGCATGTGCTCAAATTTTATGGATGAAACAAACTATTTCAGACTATGGTATTGATTGCTCAACATGCCCTATTATGCGTGATAATACTAGTGCTATTAATCTTTCTAAAAATCTTGTGCATCATTCACGTACAAAACATATTGATGTACGTCATCATTTTCTAGATGATCATGTTCAGAAAGGAGATATTGTTCTAAAATTTATATCTACTGAACATCAAACTGCTGATATTTTGACTAAACCTTTGAAAGAAGAGACTTTTATTAAGATTCGAAGAAATTTGGGAATTATTAGTGAATCCGACTTATGACACGTTCTTATAATATTTTTTTAGAATTTTTCTCAAATTTTTCAAAATTTTTAACCTATTTTTTAAAATTGGTCCACCAATTCGCAAATATTGGTCGCCAACTTATATATTTCAATTTTTCGGTAACTGCTTCGTCTTCCCGCTTATTTTTTTCGATTAACAGTTCCTTCCAAATTTTCGTATCCAACGGAACTCATCAATTCTTTTTCGAATTAGTCTTTTACAGTTTTAACAACTTCTCCTGTCGATTGAAATATTTTTGTCCCCCGAAACTTCCACAACTTCCTATAACTGAATCATTTTCTTTCTTATTTAAATCCTTTCAATCATTGAGGCAACTACTCTCCTCATTTCTTTTCCCAAGGCCCCGTCCCTTCTTCCCTAAATCGACAGAACCGCCGCCCTTACCCACAAAATCGCCGAAACCCATCTCCTGCGCCCCAAAATTCGACAGAATCTCACCGATTTTCCCGTCGATCCCGTCAATTTCCCCAAATTTCCCGTCGCCCCGCCTCCTCTGCACTCGATCTTCCCCCCATGGACCCCCTTTACCTGAGCTTCGTCCCGACGGCCTTCCCGGCTCGTTTTCGCTCTCCGGCGGCCACCCTGAAATTTCAACTCCTGTAGAACCTGTCGTTCACTCCAGAGTGCCACATCAACTTCTCCGACCATGGCTTCTCCCGGATATTCGACCTGCTTCATGTCGCAGGCCTTGTCGCCCTCTGGTCCACATCCAACCGTACGCCATACTTTTCGATGCTTGTTCGTGAGTTCTACGCGAATCTGGACTCCTCTAAGAAGGATGGTTTGCTCTACATCACTACTGTAGTTAACGGTTTCCATTTCCATCTCACAGGTCCTATGCTTTCCATGATCCTAAATCTTCCTTCCACTCACGTTCATCCTCTTCCTGACGTACTCTCAGACCCTGCAATTAAGCAACGGCTATCCCCTGATTTCTGCCCTAAACGATCGGCCGCTGATCTCCTTCCTCCTACTCGTTTAATGGTAAAAATCATCTTGTTTAACCTGGCTCATAAGACTGGTTCCTTAAATTATGTTAGTACTAAGACTGTAAGATGTTTATATTCTCTGATGGGTCATCTCCCTATAGACGGGCTCTGTTCTTCTTGAATCCTTAGCTAAACTGGTGAAAACCCACATTTTCATGCCGTCCCTCATCACTCGAATCCTAGAGGCTTTTCAAATACCCTTTGCTGATTCAATTCAAGTCTTCAATCCAATAGATTTTAATTCCGACACTCTCAACCATATGCAACTTGTCCTCTCCGATACTTCTGCTAATGATGATGGTGATGATTCCTCCCATGCACCCACTCTCGACACGCCTAGACCAACTCCAGGTTCATCCACTCCCCGCACCCGAACTCCTGGCTCTTCCTCTCTTGCCTGCAGTCGCATCCCTTCCTTCAAGCGTTACGCTCGCTCAGGTCCTTCCCCTAGTACTCACGATACTCCTTCTTCGGCCCCTGGTGATATTGATTTGGTTGTTGAGATACATGCTCTTCGGCACTCTGTTACTAAGGGATTCGATGAGATTCACCAAGAAATGCACGATGGTTTTCAGGAAATTCAGTCTCATCTTAGTGCCAACGATGTGAGTATGAAAGAGCACAACAGGATGATGGATGCTCTTCAGATTGCTGTCGCCCAGCTTCTGACTCATTTTGAGTCCCTCCATTTTCGTGTTTTCGGGCCTCTTTCGTCACTGACGCATCTCCCTCACAGCCGGCCCGACCAATCCCCCATTGATCGTTCCTGCCGTTGGACTTGGATCGTTTTTCAGACTCTAGTTACTATTTTTATGGTTGCTTGATGCTGGACTTTTGGTTGGTTGTTGATAAGTTTTTACGTTTGTGTTTGGTTGATAATGGTCCTTTGCTTTTGATGTTCTGTTATCTCTTAGTTGTTTTGTAGTGTTTATTTGTCTATGTAACCTAGTTGTACTTGGATAGTTGTTTTGTGATGTTCTGTTATCTGTTAGTTGCTTTTGTTGTCTATTTGTCCTATGTTTGGGTTATGTTCTGTGGACTTTGCCTTGGGTATCTAGTGTGTTTTAACGTTGGTTCTATATGTTCCTCTATGGCTCAGTTGACTCATTTGTTGCTATCTACAATCCGTTCACTCTTTTGCTATTTACATCAAAAATGATTCTGTATTCATTGCTTCCTGCATGTTATGAAGGAAAGCCTCAAATATTCATTTTTAAATAATGATATCATATAATTGCAACAAATTTCGTAGGCCCATATAATGCATGTCTGCTTCAATACATAACTAGAGGATAATTCCGTTATCTAACAGCAGCTTAAAATTTGGTTGCAATCACCAAAAGATATTCACTCCACTCACCTATCTAGGATTTTTCTTCTTAAATAAAACACATATTTTTTTTCCTCCACACAAGTTTTAATCTGTTGGTACGATGGACGCACATACAAATCACATTGTTTCATTTCGGCATTCCGAACTCATAGAACTAGACGTGCTTAATATGTCGTAATTCTTATTTTTGCCAAAATGATATGTTATTTTTTTATTTTGCACTATTCCGATGCAGTCAGTGGCTATGTATATGCTGACCTTCCGACATGATACATATTTCCTGATGATACGAGAAATAAATTTAGCTCTTGTTGCTTTACCATATACTCTTGCATTATTTTCATGGCCTGCTCATTTTTCGGTCTATACACTCCTTATTTGGCCTACATATATATTTCCACAGATGGTCCACATTTGTTAATTTATAGCTTCCTTTTGATTGACTAACTCTTAATTCCCTCTTTTTGAAGATTCCAAAAGGGGGAGAATATATTCCATCTACTCAGGGGGAGTATTCACATAAGTTCCACATATTCAGGGGGAGTATACCATATATGTCCAAATCTAAAGATATTTATTTACATGTTTGTCATCATCAAAAAGGGGGAGAATGTTGGAATTTCATAATTCCATATTTCTATTCCCATATGGTTTTGATATGACAAACATATTCAGTGATACTAACTCTATCTATGCAGATACAAATACATGCTGAGTTTCACACATTTAGATATCTTCATACATATTCAAACGGATATATCAGTTCATGAAGTTTGAAAGGCAAAGGCACCTTACATCCATGACTTGGATATATAATTACTTGATAAGGATTCCCTGCAAAGAAGCTTCTCGGATTCAGTTCAGATGCAGTCTTATCTACGGTTTTTATGTAATCAATGTAAAATTTACTTTTTTAGAGTTACAAATCCTTGTGATACTATATCTTAGTCTCCTAGGTTCCATCATTCAGAATTCTATACTTCCCAATTTCGAAAATTCTTACCCAGAAAATTAGCAGACCAATTCCAAATTGGTCGACCAATTTTTCATCTTCGAATTTGACTATGGATTTCTTGAGCAAACTCCCTTAACCATGTAGATTCTGGATCTATCTTCCAACGGTCAAAATTCCTTTTCTAAATTTTGGTCGACCAATTTTATTTTTTGGTCGACCAAACACAAAACTAGCCGTTTGATGCCCAAACTTCCCAGAGCCGTTTATGATCATTTTCCAACTCATTGAAACTTCTCAACCGTTCCAAAACACTATATATAGAGGGGTAGACCCTCTCTTTCACTTCACACACTTTCCTCTTCTCTATTTTCATGTTGTTGAAATCAAGCCTCTGATTTTCTTAAGCATTCGGCCATTAGTTGTTCTTTTCTTATTTGTAAGAAGAAATCATTAGATTTCTCTCTTTGTTTAAGATCAGAAGAACTTGGATTTCAACATTTTTTTGGAAAGTTGTTCTTTTCTTATTTGTAAGAAGAAATCATTAGATTTCTCTATTCGTTTAAGAACGAAAGAACTTCAATTGTGTTTCACTATTATATATCTTGAAACATTGAAGTTTCTCTTTTAAACACCAATCCTTTGAATTCATATTATATATTCATTACAAGGCTATAAGGTGTTTATTTTCTTTTGTTTCATTATAAAGATATTTTGAATCTCTAGTTATTGAGATTGTATAAAGTTTGGGACACGGGGAGTGTCGCCATTTTTGTAAAGTTGGTGCTTGCAGGGCAAGTGATTATAGTGGATTGAAAATCTCTACTGGGAGTAGAGGACTGGACTAGGATCAAGAGGATCTGAACCAGGATACATCTCTCTGTTTGCGATAGATTTATTTTCAATACTTGTCATTTCATTTCTGTGCCAACTTCGCAAATATTAGTAACGTTTTATTTGCAAAAGTTTTTATTATATACACTATTCACCCTCTCTCTAGTGTATTGATCCATACAGGCTAAAATTACAGTTGTGTGAGGAGAAGGATGAAGCAATGAAGGAGGGCTCTTGCAATGTTGCGCAATGTGAGGGTAGGGCATGGAGATGAGTTTTTGGCAAGGGAGCTTTGGCCTTGGTTGCTTGGGATGTTGCGGCAATGGAAAACTCTTGAAGAAGCTTCTGGCTAAGAGATGTATGGCATTGATGTTGCTTGCGCAATATGTTGATCCCCTTGCAAACTTGCGCACCTTAAGGGAGGAGGATGATGGCCGAAATTTCTCTCTTTGTTTTGGTGCCCTCTCTCCAAATTATCTCTCTTTAAATATGGGTTTATATAGGAGAGGATGGGATCAATTAGAATCAAATAGAATCCCATAATTGATGGAGATTGGAAGGAATCCTAACTTGAATAGGATTTGAATAAATCACTATGGATATAGAGTTTGAATTTGGATGGCTATAGGATTTGAATTTTAATGGCTATAGGATTAGTATTGGATCTCATTTAATCACAATTAATTTGTATGAATTCTCCATATCTCTCCATCTTTGACAAGTCTTCAATTTGTATGGCTTTAGGATTTGATTCATGCACCAAATGATTTGAATCAATTCAAATATGGATTTGAATTGATTCCCTCCTTATTTTCCCATCTTTGACTTAGTCCAATATGTGTAGCCATTATCTCCATCTTTGACCACGTCCACTTTGCTAATGAATGGATAATTCTCCATCACTTTGACTTAGTCTTCCTTTGAGTATTTGCGAGAGTGCCACTCCTGAAAAACACTTAGCACACACAACAAATCGTTCACATACGTTTGTTATCATCAAAAACGAAGTCATCGATTGTTGTATCCAACAACATGTTGTATCCAACAACCTCTCCCTTTTGATGATGATAACCCAATATAAGATTTGAGCAATAAAGATTCATAACATATCATCGTGACATGTGTGTGTATGAAGCGTGATGATGGAGGAAGTATGCAACAATATACCAATGATGTTCAAGCATACAAGCATGCATCAAAAATGTTTCAAACATACAAGCATGCTCCCCTTATATTCATGCTCCCCCTTGATCATATATTCACATATTCATTAAGCACATGCATTCAGTCATTATTCATTAATGCTCCCCCTTAAACCAATATTTATATATTCAATATGTAAGCATAACTGCACACACCAAATCTTCTCAATATTCTCTCCCTTTTGTTATCAACAAAAGTGTATATACGAAGTCAAATTCATACCATATGCAAAATAGTGAGAATTATAAATTACGACATACACATGCATGTAGACATTCACATAATAAGCAAGTTAAATCCAATGAAAATTATAACAAGGACTTCTACACCATCGTGTTAGTGTGATGATTAAACATTGAAGTACATAAGGAGAAGCTTTCACGAAATTCATCCAAAACCAATCCACATTTTCCATGTAACATGATATCACCTAGGATTGATTTTCCCCATCTCATTAAAAATGTTTCAAGATACCACACCAAAAAACATAGCCTATAAGGACTCTTAGATGTGGGGGTGGCATTGCTTGACGAGTATAACACCAACGCTAAAGATTACCCGTAAAGCATATGTTGGATACTTGTGGGTAGTGTACTTGCCAAGGATTGTATCCATTTTTCATACGGAGCTATTTTCTTTCTTTTTCAATTTTTTTGTTTCATATTCAATTCTTTTGTGCTCAATTTTTATCCATGGCAAGACACATCATATCCCGTAGATTTTCAGTTATTTTTCATCATACACTCACTTTTCAATATTTCATAAAAGATGTCTCCAACTGTACAACAGTATTTAATACTCGTGGAAGTGAAAGTGTAGGTGTAGAAATCATATTATTCAAATCATTGAACATGTCATGCATATTTAGAAAATCAAACATACACATGTAGTCATAACAATAATACACAATTTCTACATGGATATGATTTTCATTCATTAATGACACTTAAATAATTCAAAAGAAAGATATTCATTGAGCACCTTTTTTTTCTTTTGATCCTTTTCAAATTTTTTGATTTTTCTTTATAAAGAACTAAACAAGCTAGAAAGCAAACAAACTACCACACAAATAAAAACAAATCAAGCACACACAAAATGCTATGAAGGTATGCATTAAGTGCAAAGTAGAAGCCATACCTTTGCATTGTCGTTTGGCTAATGAACTAAAAATGCGACGTCCAATTCATAGTTCCTTGCCACCTCCATCTTACCTACATGGAAGTTGTTATATGTAACCTTGAAATCCAACAAGGTCCACTCACATTAGTCATCAAATTTTTAGGAACCCATATTTGCTTGAACTTAATGTTCTTGTTCCTATATTTTCAATAATAAGAGGTATGATCAAAGCAAGCACATGTAAAGCACTTTGTATAAACATTTTTCACGTTGGTTGGCACATTGTGAAATGTCTTATAATTAGTCTTTTCAGCATGTTTCAAACCATATCCAAGTCCACGTCTATTATTGCCATATAGTTGACTTTCAAGAATAGTATCCAAAGATTATTTTCCAATAGAAAATTTCTTAATGGACAATTCTAGGTGCGTGACTTTCGATTTCAAGGATGCATTTTCATTCATAAGTAAAGTGCATTTACTAATGAAAGCTTTCTTGTTTTCCTCTTCCTTCTTTTCAAAATCAATCATTTTCCTTTTACCTTCATTATTTAGCATGCACAACTTATTAATAAGCCATTTATTTCAGTTTCAAGATTAATCAATTTTTCTTTATACATGCTAATATCATTCAACAAAGTAGGACAAGAAAGACATTCAATATTTTCATGGAAGTTAGATTTTTCTTTCTTCAACAAATCAATGGTAGAATTACATGCAACAAGTTTTTCTTTCAGATTTTTAATTTCTTTAGACATGTCACAAGTTTCTTGTTGCATTTCAAAGTTATCATTTCTATTGGCATCTAAGGTGGATTCTAGCGCATCAATTTCATCTTGCATTCCGTTACAAATATTCAAAAGTTCAATTTTAGTGCAAGATTTTACCTCATCATGTTTTCCCATCAAGCAGAGGGAGGTGTGAGCAGTCTCCTTAATATCATCTTCGCTATCGTCATCCCACGTTACTGCTAAATATTTTCCTTTCTTCTCTACAGTGTTGTTCTCTGATTGTGGGCAATGGCTCATAAAATGTCATTTCTCCCTGCATTTAAAACACATAATTTTATCCTAGTATTGTTACAACTATTTTTAAACATAGGAGCATCATGTTTATTTAAGAGAGCGTTTCTTCCCTTTTGCTTCTTCCCTTTTTGTGTTCTCTTTTCATTGTTGATGAGGGATTCCTTGCTTCCATACGTAGTTTCCAAAGTCCTCCATATATCCTGCGTAGAAGAGAAAAGTGAGGTAAGATCAAATACTTTTCTATCTATTCCACACAATAAAATATTCATTGCTCTAGCATTTATAGCACACACATTTCTAGCATCTAAATTACTTTCAGGCTTAGAGATTATAGTATGTTTGTTTTCAATAATGTACCAAGTGTCAACATCAACGGACAATAAATAAGTTTTCATCATAGCCAATATAATCATGGCACTAAATAGAAGAGGACGATCAATAGGCATTCCATGAGCAAAAACTAAGTTTGGGGTATTCAAGTTTTCTAGACTAGATCCTCTAACCTGCTCTGATACCACTTGTTGGTGCTGGATATAAGTCTAGGGGGAATATGCTAATAAAAATATTCGTGCAACCCACACGAAATCACAGGTGGTTATAATCAGATGCAGAGTAAATATAATTAATCACAGAGTACGCAGCAGATTTACCCTGGTCCGGTCGTCCCCACAACTATGTCCAGCCCCCAAAGCAGATACTAGATAATAATGTAACATGTACAACCATAAAAATCTAGAGCACCGACTCTATGCTTACCAGGCTCCCAGTACCCCCACTCCACCAGTGTTCAACAAAACTAATCCTAGTATAAGCTTTCTATTGACTAGTCCCAACTAGTCAAGTCTCGCTTGTCTAGTACCACACTAGATAAGACCCCAAAACGCACAAATAGGTAAAAATTTTCCCTACAAAGATCTATACACCAATACACAAAGATAAAGAAATATGAGTTTAGAATAGCTCAGTGATGGTGTAGTCGTCTCTGCCAATCAGCTCAGGTCAGACCAAGTCTGACAGGATGTAGTCGTTTGTCTCATGTCGTGGCACCTCCAAGATGTTGTGGCCTCCTTCTTTGGCTTCGAAGCTTGCATCAATGGATGAGAACACCCCTGAAAGTTGTGGCCTATGAGGAGGATGGCTCTCCTTGATGTCTTGCGCAATATGTGGTGACTCTCCCTTTGAAGTTGCGCAATGTAGATCCCCTTTAAAACTTGTGGCCAAGGTGATACTTGGCTAATGGTCTTGCGGTAATGAGAAGGTAAGAAGCTTGAAGCTAGGTGGAAGATCTTGGCTTGGGATGCATGCAAAGTTACGCAAGGGAAGATGGAAAGCTTTGGACTTGCAAGTTTCCCAAGGAGAAGGATGAAGCAATGAAGGAGGGCTCTTGCAATGTTGCGCAATATGAGGGTAGGTCGTGGAGATGATTTTTTGGCAATGGAGCTTTGGGCTTGGTTGCTTGGGATGGTGCGACAATGGAGAACTCTTGAAGAAGTTTGCAGCTAAGAGATGTATGGCATTGATGTTGCTTGCGCAATATGTAGATCCCCTTGCAAACTTGCGCACCTTAAGGGAGGAGGATGATGGCCGAAATTTCTCTCTTTGTTTTGGTTGCCCTCTCTCCAAAATATCTCTATTTGAATATGGGTTTATATAGGAGAGGATGGGATCAATTAGAATCAAATAGAGTCCCATAATTGATGGAGATTGGAAGGAATCCTAACTTAAATATGATTTGAATGAATCGCCATGGATATGGAGTTTGAATTTGGATGGCTATATGATTTGAATTTGAATGGCTATAGGATTAGTATTGGATCTCATTTAATCACAATTGATTTGCATGAGATTCTACATATCTCTCCATCTTTGACCAAGTCTTCAATTTGTATGGCTTTAGGATTTGAATCATGTACTAAATGATTTGAATCAATTCAAATATAGATTTGAATTGATTCCATCCTTATCTCTCCATCTTTGACTTAGACCAATATGCGTTGTCATTATCTCCATCTTTGACCAAATCCACTTTGCTAATGAATGGCAAATTCTCCATCACTTTGACTTAGTTTTCCTTTGAGTATTTGCGTTAGTGCCACTCCTTAAAAATACTTAGCACACACATCAAATCGTTCACACACGTCTGTTATCATCATCAAACAGAAGTCATCGATCGTTGTATCCAACAACACGTTGTATCCAACAATCAATGTGTCAATATGTCAAGCCAAGCGTATGCCAACATTTGATATCATAATGAAATTCATAGTGTGTATGAATGAGAAAGCTTCTCACAATGCATCAAACAAGCTAAGTCAAGAATGATCTCTTAATACAAGTATACACACTTAAAATTTCAAAACATACATATGAACAAGTCAATATGTGTCATAACACTTTTATCTATAACATATGGAACATAAGATATTTAACATATGCTCGTATTAATATAACAATTCTAAATAGGAGTATGTATAATATGTATAATAATGTATATCATATATGTGATTTAATATCGAGTTATCTAACATGCAAGGAAAGCATATACCATAATGTGTGTGTGAATGTCGAATAGAGTAAATCTTAAGAGAATATTATAAAAGTGTCTAATGAGTCATAAAGATGTATCGCAATGAAATATATCCAAGTTATATCATGTGACTACAAAATGATCTCATTAATCCAAACACATTCTTGTCATAAAGTCCAAAGTGTTATGTTATCACGTCATGGGTTATCTCAATATATTTCTTATAAAGCTAAAGGTATAGCGATATGCATGTCACATTATGTGTGCATGTACTAAAAATATACATAGTAAGAGACATGCTAATCAAATTTCTAAAATTTGAAGTCAAAAATTTTTATGTGATAAATTATGTATACGTGAGTCAAATTCATAATATAGTGTGACATATCATATAAATGTTTTATTATTAATTAAGCATATCGATCACAAATATACTCACAAATTTTAGTATGCTTCACCAGAATTGATGCATGTTTCCATTGATGTATTTGATACTTGCTAGTGTTTCTCTTCAAAGGATCAAGTGGAAAGTCACGTCAATTATCAAAGAGCACATGAAAAAATAGTCATAAGAACTTGGTACCCTATTTATTTGGGTCTATGGAGTTAGCCCTAAAAATCTTCCTTAAATTAAGGTCTACTAAGGTAAGAGATAAAAATAATAAACTTCAAATATAAGCATAAGATATCAAAATATAGATGATGTCGGAAAACTTATGTATAAGTCGACTAGTTAAGTCTTATTAGTCGACTAGCAGTGAGTTAATCGAATAATATGCTTATTCTGGTTGACTAATAGGTAAGAAAAAGTATGCTATTGATAGCAGCTATGACTAGTCAACAAAATGCAGTGTCTAATCGACTAGTGATGCACATACTGCAATATAAATGAATTTTATCAAATATTCTAGTAAATTCTTTTTACATGATTAATTTCTTCCTTAAATAATCATTTTCAACTTATTGTTCAACTTTTAATATATTTTACAATGTGTTCATCTCTTTATGTACGATACCTTTAAATTAGTTTTAAAGGTTTAAGGTATCTTACTTAGAATTTATTTAAAAATTCTATTCATTTGGGAACCAAACCCAATTTGGTTTGGATTTCCTATCTTTTAAATATTTATTATTTTTAGAAAGATGTACATTTTCCATAAAAATATTTTCATTTTAATTGAGCCAGTTTAGGTATCCATACTTTTATCATGTGATTTTTATTTTCATTAGTTATTTTTGGATTTTTAGGCCTACATTGGTTCAACTTTGGCAAGTTAGATGTTTTAGTTGTATTTTCATTAGCAAATTTAGGGTATAAAAGTGCATGATTTGGTTTATTCATATAATTTGTATTTTGATTAACTTTATTATATCCTAGGCCAAATTTACTACAAGATGGTTTTTGAGAGTTAAGTAGGCTATTTTAATTTGTTTTCCATTTGATAAACTTATCTGTGTTTATATATAACACTTCATATTTAAGTTTGGTTGTAGCTATGTCCTTTTTAAGTTCTTCTAACCTATTATTTAGGTTGCTTCAATCTTTCTTAAGAAGATTATTCTCATCTTTTAATTTGAGATTTTCTTCCTCAAGTTTTTATCATTATAT
Source organism: Scilla litardierei (assembly GCA_030789695.1). Taxonomy (NCBI): domain Eukaryota; kingdom Viridiplantae; phylum Streptophyta; class Magnoliopsida; order Asparagales; family Asparagaceae; genus Scilla; species Scilla litardierei. The sequence continues at coordinate 49,145,456 of CM061137.1, read as the reverse complement.
TTAGAACAATTATCTTCTTTCATGATAATTTCATTTTTTAATTCAAGATTTTAACTTCTTAATCTCGTATTCTTATTTTATAAATCCTTAATTGTTTGAGCTAGATCTTTTGAAATAGTTTCATTCTTTAGTTTAATTACTTCTTCTTTTAGTTCAATATTTTCTTTTTCAAGTTTTATGTTCTTGCCTTCTAATCCTTTTAATGAATGACATCTTTGGTAGAGCATTTAAAATGATCTTCTTTTAATTTAGCATATGTTTTTAGTAAGAATTCATGTTGAACAAATAATGCATCAAATCTAACATGAATATCATTATCACACTCATTATCAGATTTGAAATCAGAATTAACGTCCTTTTCCTTGTGGCCCATGAAGCACACTTCAACGCGTTCATCCTCCTTTGCATCATCATCATCATTAACTTCATCCCATGTTTCCATAAGGGCTTCCTTCAATACATTATTTGGTTCTTCCTATCCATTCTCAAGTATGCACCATAACTGGTTTACAATGGTCGCTCTAGAAACACACACAAAAACAACTTCATTGATACAATTACCTTTCCATTAAGGGTTTCCGATTCCATCTCTTCCTTGCTCCATGGTGATAGTGGTGTTGTGGGTGTATAGTATGGTATCTCCAAGAATCTTCAATAGGCATAATCGATGGATTGAATAAAATCCACCATTCTCTTTTTCTAGCAGGTGTAGCTTGTATCATCAAAGAATGGGGGAGATATGAAGCTTTGGAGTTGGAGTCCATTCGTTGTTGATGCCTTTATAAACCTTGCTCTGATACCATGTGTTGGATCCTGTGATGGTAAATAAAAACATTAGAGGGTGGGGTGAATAGTGTTTATAAAATCAAACATGAAATTTAAACCTTAACCCCCAATTTTTTGTCTAAGATTTAACTAGAGTTACCTAAGAGGAATCTTTATCAACAACAATTTAGTTTGCATGTATGAGATAATAAGTAAAAAGTTGAATGGTACCAATTGCAAGAAATAACACAAGAGAACAAGCAATGCAAACAAATGAAGTTTACCCTAGTTTAGTCAACTCCATGACATACATTTAGCCCCAAAGTCCCACTTGAAAAAATCCATTATCTACCTCTCAACCAAGAGAATTACAACCACCTCAACTCTTTGAGGATTTCTACAACCACCTCAACACTATGTGGATTTCACAACAACACACTTGAGGATTTTCACAACTACCTGAGCAACATGAGGATTTCAACGAACAACAACCTACACCTCAACACTTAAGGATTTCTTCTTCTCATAAAACAAGAGTGAGAAATACTTACAAATCATTTGTTAAAGACAATTGAAGCCTATAGCCTTGATTGAAGCTCTTTGTGTATTGTGTGGCTATAGAGAAATTTGATCTTTAGAAATGTAGAGAATTTTAGCTTGGGAGATGAAAGAAAACTTGGCCAAAGAATGATTAAAAACTTTTGGAATACAATAGGCCAAATAGAAAATTTTCCTTAAATATTTTAAAGCACTTAAAAAGGATTTTTTTCCACGAATATTGATTATGAAATCTTAGTGGAAACATCTAAACAACCCTCAATATGTAGGGTGAAATTCATGCTCGATGAAATCCTAAAACAACCCTTGAAAACAATCAAAACGGTTAATTGTGGATTTCCAGCAAAAGGCCAGTGGCTAGTTATTAGTCAACTAGAGTGTATCAATTATTCGACTAATGACTTGATTAGTTGACTGATTTGATCGCCTAATCGAATAGTCAGATAGTCAGGGAACAACAAAAAATTAACAGCTTACAGATCTACTCCTAGTCAACTAGTGTTACTGGATTAGTCGATTAGTCCCTTGGTTAGTCGACTAATCCTAGTACTGTAGTTGACTAATGCTGACATTCTAACTGCCATAAATTCTTGAACTTCTAGTCGACTGGATGTTTGTTAAAGTCGACTAGTCAGCTTATAAAGTTATGTTTTAGCCTTCTAAAAACTTAGGAAATTTTCTAAAATCCTTTCAAAATATTTTTCTATGGGTGTGTAGGTTGTTCAAGCCTTCAACTAGACTTTATTTTAAATCTAAAACAAAGGAAAATTACATCATAAATTACATCACTTTGAATATTTGATGTAGTCCATCCCCTTGTCTTTGACTCTTTGGTCTTCAAGGTCTTGGTTGAGCTTCCTATAAGCTTTGAACTCTTTAACTCTTGTACATACACTCACAACTCATTATCATATAAAATTGTTCGATTATCATCAAAACCTACATTGGGATGAATCAATACTCAACAAATACAAGGGGTGTCTGCTCAATGTTCACCTGCTCATCCTCTGATTCTACATCACCCTTCTTTTCCATTGGGTCGCCCTTATTGAGGTTGAGGCATGAAAGATCTAAGTCATGGAAAGTTGCCCTTAGCTCTTGCACGCATGTGTTGTATCCAAAGCTAAATATTTTGTTGATATTCCTAGTCATCTTTAATTTTCTACCATGCATCCAGTACATTAAGGAAGGGAGTTGATCCTGACATAGCTTCGCAAATCCACTCATCTTTCTCTTTCTTTAGCACCGCAACAAATTATTTTTGAGGCAAGATTCTTGCTTTTCACCTCCTTAAAATTATCTTGAATCTTTTCTATTTTAGACTTCTCCATGGACTTCTGGGCATCGAGCTCCTTAAGTCATAGTGAAAACTCATCACCATCTCTTGTCTGCCTCTTTTTCTTCTTCCAAACCCTTAACTTGATCTGAAAGCTCCTGACATACTGCATCCTTGTTATGACTTATTTCCTTTACGTTACTCAAGATCAGCAGCAACTAAAGCAGTCCCTCTCTATCGACATCACCATATGCCCTATACTCTATGGCCAAGTAATTGTCCAACTTCAAGCATAGTAGCCATTGGAAGCAGACAAAGAATTTTAGTCAATTAAACTAGCAGCTCACTGAACAACGACTAATACTACTTGTTCTAAAACAAACAAGGATTTGCACACTTATAAAGAACTTACATTTGAAAATTATATCTAGAGACATACTAATATTTCATGGTAGCAACAAGCGTCTTGCTATATCGCATACCATTAGAAGAGTATCATATACTGAGGCGCACATATTCACTATAGTGGAAATAAGAATTTGTCTTGCTTCCGTATACTCATCAACACTTTATGAACTTCTCTCTGTAATGCCTCCTCATGCACCTCATGATTCCATGGTTACCAAAATCATGGAACAACCTTAAATCCTCCGGTGGGTGGCCTTATATCATCAAGGATGAGGGATCGCCCCATAGGCAAAGGTTAACCTGGGTCTCCACATCGACTCATGTTTCCAACTCAATCTCAACATCAACTTCCTTTTTCCCATTGGGTGAGGAAGTAAGTCAATAAGGTATTGTTAATGCCAAAATGGTGTTAATGGTGTGTGGGCTGACGTGGACTTCTCTTGTTGAGGTGGAGCCTCATCAGATGGTTGCGTAGGACCCTGGTTAGTAGAACCGGGTCGTTGATAGGCAGATTTGGTATGTGGTAGTCGTTTGACCCACCGAGTAGAATGAGTCTCAAGTGGACAACTGTAGAGACACGATCTTCTTGTTGAGATGCTATATAACCTTCTTGGTGAGACACTTTACGGCCTTCGTGTATCACAAAGGAGCATCAGGGGGGTCGGATCTGGGTCCTGACCCACATCCCCTCTGATGCTTAGTTAGTACGAGACTTAAGGGAGGGAGTTTGGAGCTTCCAAGATCGACCCATGGAGGCTCGTCTCGAGTCAGGCATCGCAAGCTCTTTAGAGTAAGTAATATTATGTGGAGTATAGAATGTCAGAGAATTGGATCTCGTACCTCCTTGTTCTGTTCCTCTACTGTATATTTATAGACATCCTCGGTCTCTTCAGTGACGTTGGATGGATAACGATCCCCCCTTATGATCCTCCCCCCTTTAATAGGAGTAACTGTCACACACGGCCCCATTATTTATGAGCTTCCTCCAATCCCTTGCACGTTAGGCGGGAGTGCAACAGTCGAATGGCACGTATGCTTTGACTCAGTTTGCTTCAGAGTTCCTTTGTGGGCTTTGTGGGCTTTGGTCGCTGGTTGAACGAGCCCCTCGAGTGCTGGTACAATGACTCAACAATGGCCCCCGTCGCTCGAGCTCAGACAGTTTGCCTGTTGGGTTCAAGCGATGTTACATCTCATTAATAGGGCACGGCAATTGAGGAGACAAAAGAAAAAAGGGCTTCTTGAGTCACTGGGCTGGGCCAATGGCCCAGCTAGGCCGATTGCCAACGGGTCGGGTGCCCGCTCCAAGCGGGCTTCTGGCCCGGGCTGGGCCGCTTGCCAGCAGGTCGGTCACCTACTCCAAGCGAGTCATACAAGGCCGTGTGGCATGTGACGTGCGTTTATATTTCATATATTTGCGCACATTTTCTTCCGTGTTTTTCCGTATTTTACCGACGTCTTATATTCGTTTTCTCGTGTTTTCTTGTTTTCTTTCACTTTCCCGTGTTTTCCATATTTTGCAGGAGTTTACTGGCATATGGGGCATAAAACGATGATATCGCAAGTCCCCGGAGCAACGGGAGGAGTCACGCGTGATCCATGGGGTCAAACGACAAAGATAGCATATTTCAGCCCCTCACCCGATCGGTTGATCATCTTCAACCGATCGGGTGATGCACGCGTGCACCACCCGGACGCAGCTTGGAGCTCACAAGAAGTCACCCGGTCGGTTCAGTGACTGGGTCAAAAGCCCAAACTCTCTGGAATTCGAAGCTGATTGCCAACCGATCGGGTGACTTTCACCCGATCGGTTCACCTGTAGCTGAATCTCCAAAGCCAAGACACGGTCAGCTCAATCGGCCTCCTCACCCGACCGCACCAAGATCCAACCGGTCGCATTCATATGTCAACCGACCGGGTGAAGATGACCGGGTGAAGTTCCGCATCGCGCTGTAAATCTGTGAAGCGGATCACCCGATCGGTTGACTTGTCAACCGATCGGGTGATGTCGTTTTCAATATATAGAACCCCTAGGTTTCCAGATTCGGGAGTTGGTTATTTTTTTGTTGTTTTCTTCATTTTGTGACGGCTGTAATTTCCCAGTTTTTGTTGTAAGTTTTCTGATCTTTGTCAAACTTTAGTATTATCTTAATTGCTTTACTACCATTGCATTTCTATTGTCCCATTATGATTTTGACGGTTCATTTTCGTTTAGATCGCTTTTTACTAAATATGTGTGAGTAGTTCCCAAATCTGGGATTTTGGCGGAAACCCCTTCGTGGGTTCTCCCCGATGCGTCCATAGGGCTAGGAAATCGATAGGGATTAGGAATCTAACGGTTACACGGGGTGTTTTATTGTCATCGGCGGGAAAAAGACCGCCTTTGACCGTTGGGCCAAGGGGGAATAAACTTGGCGGTTGACTCCATAGCCATAGCTCACGCCTTTAGCGTAGACGCCGAATCCTAGCGTGCGGGAGTGGCATGATGAGACGTTGGGAGTTATCGTTGCGAGCTTAGTGCTCTCGGAGTCGATCAGTATTAATGGACACGGGAGTGCCCACTGATCGAACCCGGGAAGTCCGGTGTATCATCCTGGGCACCGATCGGAATATCGGGCCCATGGACACCGGTACCACTTTCAGAGGCAACGTCTCACTATTAGACCCTAATCCCGATCGCTACCCTACCCATAGGCCGTATAGGCGAGAATCGCTCGATGGGGATGGAAACCAAAGTCCCGGGTTTTCCCTTTATATTGTCTATACCTTGCCTTCCATTTACCGTGACAAACCGTCATTCGATCCGGGCTAGCTTGCCCATGGGGTGATTTTGATCCTCTTTGACACAAGCACATCCACGCCTCCCTGAGTTCGACCCCCAAGCCACACTACAACGCCATGCCCTTGCGGTTACAAATATTTAAATCTCACGCCCCCTATTGTATTATTGCACACATCTAGCACGCACTTGCGGGGGACGTCAAGCTTTATGGCGCCGTTGCCGGGGAGGCAACGTGCTTGTTATTTTTGGATTTCATGAACCAGTGTGTCTAGCTCTCATCCCTACCTCGCGATAATTTTCACATTCTTCTTTTTCCTTTTTATTTTCTTATTTTTATTTTTATTTCTTATCTTATCTGTTTCTTTCCCACTTTTCGCTTCACGGGTGTTTGTTGTTTTTCATACGCAGGAGTTCAAGAAGTCTCGACGACTTGATCCCCGTTGATCCAGAGATAAACGCCACCCTAAGGCGTTTGGCCGCCGAGAAGCGAAGAAGAGAGGATCCTGAAGCCACGGGGGAGAACACCCCGCCTCACAAGTCCCTGTTGGAGTACTCGATGCCTTCCATCGAGTCCACCTCCGCCATCCTTCCTCCAGCTATTACGGCCCAAAGCTTCGAGCTTAAGCCATCTTTGGTGATGTGGATCCAGCAGGATCAATTCTCGGGTGCACCCATGGAGAGCCCGATTGAGCATTTAGACTCCTTCTTGGAGAAATGTGACACCTTCCGGATAAACGGTGTCACAATTGAGGCGATCCGACTGAAGCTGTTCCCCTTCTCCTTGCGAGATAAGGCCAAGCTGTGGCTTAGGGGGAAGGACCCGAATATATTTAACACCTGGGAGAAGCTCTCAAATGCTTTCCTGACGAAGTTCTTTCCTCCGGAGAAGACCATGAAGCTGAGGAGTGAGATCTCCTCCTTCTCCCAGGCCAGCCACGAGTCTCTGCACGAAGCCTGGACCAGATACAAGGAGATGCAGAGAAGATGTCCCCACCATGAGCTCCCCAAGTGGCAGATCATAAATCTGTTTTATAATGGGTTGAGGGACGATTTAAAATCTTCCATGGACGCCGCGGCTGGAGGGTCCTTCATGTCAAGAAGCGAAGAAGATGCCGGACAGATTCTTGAAAATATGGCATCTAACAACGAGTGGTGGTGTGACGAGAGGGCCACACCTAGATCTGGGGGCATCCATAGGGTCGAGGATGTCGACAAATTGTCAAGCAAGTTTGACTTGCTGTCGACCCAGATCTCCGCATTGATGGTAGGCGTCGGTGGCGCCGGTACACAACAGATTGCTGCGGTGGAATCCGAAGTTTTTGGAGAGTTCGACGGTGGTGACATCTCACCACCGTTGGATCAGGCGAGCGCATTATTTTACAATCCTACAGGGATTGCGCCTTTTCCACCACGAACCAACTCAAATCCGGCCTACTCTCCAAACAACCGGAATCATCCGAACCTTAGTTACCGGGCGCCATATCAGCAGCAACAACAACAGATATTTCAGCCAGCTAGGCCCCAGCAGTAGTTTTAGCAGCATTAATTTCATCAGCAACAACCTCCACAACAGTATCAACAGTATGCTCCTAGGAATTAGTAGCCCGCCCAGCAGCAATACGGCCAGCAGAGGGCCATTTCTCCGATTGAGTCCCTCTTGACTCAATACATCGCCAACCAGGAGAAGATAAATCTGAAGCTGGAGATGGGACAAAGAGTCCTCACTGATCAGGTGACCCAGCTGGGGTTGCAAGTGGCGAACCTTCAGAGACCGCAGAATTTATTACCGCCACAGCCTGAGGT